>CM065792.1:12500-1417077 GCA_033296515.1 Macrochelys suwanniensis
TCACCCTCACCCTCACCCCTCACCCCTCACCCCTCACCCCTCACCCTCACCCCTCACCCCTCACCCCTCACCCCTCACCCCTCACCCCTCACCCCTCACCCCTCACCCCTCACCCCTCACCCCTCACCCCTCACCCCTCACCCCTCACCCCTCACCCCTCACCCCTCACCCCTCACCCCTCACCCCTCACCCCTCACCCCTCACCCCTCACCCTCACCCCTCACCCCTCACCCCTCACCCCTCACCCCTCACCCCTCACCCCTCACCCCTCACCCCTCACCCCTCACCCCTCACCCCTCACCCCTCACCCCTCACCCCTCACCCCTCACCCCTCACCCCTCACCCCTCACCCCTCACCCCTCACCCTCACCCTCACCCTCACCCCTCACCCCTCACCCCTCACCCCTCACCCCTCACCCCTCACCCCTCACCCCTCACCCCTCACCCCTCACCCTCACCCCTCACCCCTCACCCTCACCCTCACCCTCACCCTCACCCTCACCCTCACCCTCACCCTCACCCTCACCCTCACCCTCACCCTCACCCTCACCCTCACCCTCACCCTCACCCTCACCCTGACCTGACCCTGACCCTGACCCTGACCCTGACCCTGACCCTGACCCTGACCCTGACCCTGACCCTGACCCTGACCCTGACCCTGACCCTGACCCTGACCCTGACCCTGACCCTGACCCTGACCCTAACCCTAACCCTAACCCTAACCCTAACCCTAACCCTAACCCTAACCTAACCCTAACCCTAACCCTAACCCTAACCCTAACCCTAACCCTAACCCTAACCCTAACCCTAACCCTAACCCTAACCCTAACCCTAACCCTAACCCTAACCCTAACCCTAACCCTAACCCTAACCTACCCTAACCCTAACCAACCCTAACCCTAACCCTAACCCTAACCCTAACCCTAACCCTAACCCTAACCCTAACCCTAACCCTAACCCTAACCCTAACCCTAACCCTAACCCTAACCCTAACCCTAACCCTAACCCTAACCCTAACCCTAACCCTAACCCTAACCCTAACCCTAACCCTAACCCTAACCCTAACCCTAACCCTAACCCTAACCCTAACCCTAACCCTAACCTAACCCTAACCCTAACCCTAACCCTAACCCTAACCCTAACCCTAACCCTAACCCTAACCCTAACCCTAACCCTAACCCTAACCCTAACCCTAACCCTAACCCTAACCCTAACCCTAACCCTAACCCTAACCCTAACCCTAACCCTAACCCTAACCCTAACCCTAACCCTAACCCTAACCCTAACCCTAACCCTAACCCTAACCCTAACCCTAACCCTAACCCTAACCCTAACCCTAACCCTAACCCTAACCCTAACCCTAACCCTAACCCTAACCCTAACCCTAACCCTAACCTAACCCTAACCCTAACCCTAACCCTAACCCTAACCCTAACCCTAACCCTAACCCTAACCCTAACCCTAACCCTAACCCTAACCTAACCCTAACCCTAACCCTAACCCTAACCCTAACCCTAACCCTAACCCTAACCCTAACCCTAACCCTAACCCTAACCCTAACCCTAACCCTAACCCTAACCCTAACCCTAACCCAAACCCTAACCCTAACCCTAACCCTAACCCCTAACCCCTAACCCCTAACCCCTAACCCCTAACCCCTAACCCCTAACCCCTAACCCTAACCCTAACCCTAACCCTAACCCTAACCCTAACCCTAACCCTAACCCTAACCCTAACCCTAACCCTAACCCTAACCCTAACCCTAACCCTAACCCTAACCCTAACCTAACCCTAACCCTAACCCTAACCCTAACCCTAACCCTAACCCTAACCCTAACCCTAACCCTAACCCTAACCCTAACCCTAACCCTAAACCCTAACCCTAACCCTAACCCTAACCCTAACCCTAACCCTAACCCTAACCCTAACCCTAACCCTAACCCTAACCCTAACCCTAACCCTAACCCTAACCCTAACCCCTAACCCCTAACCCCTAACCCCTAACCCCTAACCCCTAACCCCTAACCCTAACCCTAACCCTAACCCTAACCCTAACTCCTATACCCTAACCCTACACCCTAACCCCTAACCCTAACACCTAACCCTAACCCTAACCCTAACCCTAACCCTAACCTAGCCCTAACCCTATCCCTAACCCTAGACCCTAACCCAAGGGACCCTACCCTAACCCTATACCCTATACCCCTAACCCTAACCCTTAACCAGTCCTATACCCTATACCCTAACCCTAACCCACAACGCCTACTACCCTAAAACCCTACCCTAACCCTACAACCACTACAACCACAAACCCCTAAAACCCTAACCAACACCTAAAACCCCTACAACCCAACAACCCTAAGACCCAACGAACCCTAAAACCCAACAACCCTAAAACCCAACTAACCCTAAAACCCTAAAACCCTACAACCCTACAGGGCGCCTACAACCCTAACTAACCCTACAACCCTAAACCCTAACTACCCAACTAACCCTAACAACCCTAACCCTACACCCTAACCCTACAACCCTAACCAACCCTAAAAACCCAACCTAACCCAGTACCACCTCAACCTAACCCTAAAACCCTAACAACCCAACAACCCTAAAACCCAACAACCCTACAACCCAACAACCCTACAACCCAACAACCCTACAACCCTAAAACCCAACAACCCTACAACCCTACAACCCTACAACCCAACAACCCTAAAACCCAACAACCCTAAAACCCAACAACCCTAAAACCCAACAACCCTAAAACCCTAAAACCCAACAACCCAACAACCCTACAACCCAACAACCCTACAACCCTAAAACCAACAACCCAACAACCCAACAACCCTAAAACCCTACAACCCTAAAACCCTACAACCCAACAACCCTAAAACCCAACAACCCTAAAACCCAACAACCCTAAAACCCAACAAACCCAACAACCCTAAAACCCAACAACCAACAACCCAACAACCCTACAACCCAACAACCCTACAACCTAAAACCCACAACAACCCTACAACCCTACAACCCTACAACCCTAAAACCCTACAACCCAACAACCCTAAAACCCAACAACCCTAAAACCCAACAACCCTAAACCCTAAAACCCAACAACCCAACAACCCAACAACCCTACAACCCAACAACCCTAAAACCCTACAACCCTACAACCCTAAAACCCAACAACCCTACAACCCAACAACCCTACAACCCTAAAACCCAACAACCCTACAACCCTACAAACCCTACAACCCTAAAACCCTAAAACCCTAAAACCCAACAACCCAACAACCCTACAACCCAACAACCCTACAACCCTACAACCCAACAACCCAACAACCCTAAAACCCTAAAACCCAACAACCCTAAAACCCTAAAACCCAACAACCCTAAAACCCTACAACCCAACAACCCTAAAACCCAACAACCCTAACTACCAACAAAACCCTAAAACCCTAACAAACCCAACAACCCAACAACCCAACAACCCTACAACCCTACAACCCTAAACCCAACAACCCTACAACCCTACAACCCTAAAACCCTAAAACCCTAAAACCCAACAACCCAACAACCCTAAAACCCTACAACCCTACAACCCAACAACCCTAAAACCCAACAACCCTAAAACCCTAAAACCCAACAACCCAACAACCCTACAACCCAACAACCCTACAACCCTAAAACCCAACAACCCAACAACCCAACAACCCTAAAACCCTACAACCCTAAAACCCTACAACCCAACAACCCTAAAACCCAACAACCCTAAAACCCAACAACCCTAAAACCCAACAACCCAACAACCCTAAAACCCAACAACCCAACAACCCAACAACCCTACAACCCAACAACCCTACAACCCTAAAACCCAACAACCCTACAACCCTACAACCCTACAACCCAACAACCCTAAAACCCAACAACCCTAAAACCCAACAACCCTAAAACCCAACAACCCTAAAACCCTAAAACCCAACAACCCAACAACCCTACAACCCAACAACCCTACAACCCTAAAACCCAACAACCCAACAACCCAACAACCCTAAAACCCTACAACCCTACAACCCTAAAACCCAACAACCCTAAAACCCAACAACCCTAAAACCCAACAACCCTAAAACCCTAAAACCCAACAACCCAACAACCCTACAACCCAACAACCCTACAACCCTAAAACCCAACAACCCAACAACCCAACAACCCTAAAACCCTACAACCCTAAAACCCTACAACCCAACAACCCTAAAACCCAACAACCCTAAAACCCAACAACCCTAAAACCCAACAACCCTAAAACCCTAAAACCCAACAACCCAACAACCCAACAACCCTACAACCCAACAACCCTACAACCCTACAACCCTACAACCCTAAAACCCAACAACCCTACAACCCAACAACCCTACAACCCTAAAACCCAACAACCCTACAACCCTACAACCCTACAACCCTAAAACCCTAAAACCCTAAAACCCAACAACCCAACAACCCTACAACCCAACAACCCTACAACCCTAAAACCCAACAACCCAACAACCCTAAAACCCTAAAACCCAACAACCCTAAAACCCTAAAACCCAACAACCCTAAAACCCTACAACCCAACAACCCTAAAACCCAACAACCCTAAAACCCAACAACCCTAAAACCCTAAAACCCAACAACCCAACAACCCAACAACCCTACAACCCTACAACCCTAAAACCCAACAACCCTACAACCCTACAACCCTAAAACCCTAAAACCCTAAAACCCAACAACCCAACAACCCTAAAACCCTACAACCCTACAACCCTAAAACCCAACAACCCAACAACCCTACAACCCAACAACCCTACAACCCTACAACCCTACAACCCTACAACCCTACAACCCTACAACCCTAAAACCCTAAAACCCTAAAACCCAACAACCCAACAACCCTACAACCCAACAACCCTACAACCCTAAAACCCAACAACCCAACAACCCTAAAACCCTAAAACCCAACAACCCTAAAACCCTAAAACCCAACAACCCTAAAACCCTACAACCCAACAACCCTAAAACCCAACAACCCTAAAACCCAACAACCCTAAAACCCTAAAACCCAACAACCCAACCCTAAAACCCAACCCTACAGTAGAATACTTACTGTTTCAACACTTCCTCCCACCCAAGGACAGACCACTCCCCACAGTTATAGCCACACAGTTGTCAGGAATTGGTTCACTGTTATTTTGTGAACAGGAAAATACACCAATGCACAAGATGATGGATTCTTTTTTGGCAACACAGTGCTTTATTTACTCAACGAGGCATCCTTTACATCAATAATTTGCTGTACTGTACACTGTCTGCTGTTTTCATACAGATAATTTCACATACATTCATATGACAATGTTTTATCTAATTGCTTATATAACATGACCAAAAGCAACATTCGCATTTCATTTCCACATACTTTCACTCAGCCCTGTACACAACCTTGCATGTAGTGTGACAGGTGGGAATGGTGCTTGACCATACCTCACCTAGCAACTGGCCAGCATGCTCCCTCAACAGCTCCTGCACGTGCAAAATGTTAAGTCAAAGACTGTCCGGGACAGTCCCAACCATGGTGCAGTGCAGCGAAACAGCCAAAAGGCTGACAAATTGGTAACAACGTCAGCCTTCTGGCTGTTTGACTGCACTGCACCATGGTTTCAAAAACACTAGACTGATTTAGCACACTACAACATGGATGACTACATGAGTCATCCCACCACAACCCGAGCTATACAAATACAGCATACATAACAGTATGAACACATTTGACAAACACTTCGGAATGCCCATACAATTATACAACCACTAACAGTATTCTCTTGCAACTTTGATGGCTAGAACATTCGCACTGCCAAACAAACTACTCCTTTCAAAAGGAAGTTACATTTTGTGCAAGTAATTATGGGAAGTACTTCACATAAGTGAGCAACCAAATGAACCCAACCTCTCCAATTTGGATTGCAGAAATGACAATAATGCCATTTCATGATATTGGTAATTCTGGTAGATACCAGAACAAATTGATACCAGCCACACTGCTCTACTATATTCTAGCCATCAAAGAGACGACACTTCACATCACAACCCAACATATACCATCTAACCCCAATTCTTCCACACAAAGCACACCAAGGTCTTCTCCGATGACGCTGATGCCTTCCGACCGCACAGATGGAAATCTCCTTCTCATAGGAAGCTAACAAAAGATTCACACATTTAACAGCAGTAGAACAAATGCTAAACATTTCCATTTCTAAAACAAACATGACAAAAGCACATGTGATTCCCATCAACATTCACCCAGTGAAACACAGTTCCCATCTTTGACATAGAACCAACCAAAACATGATCGATAACCATACTTAACTTGCAAATCCGACATCAAATCCACTTCCATTTTGGGAAACAAATACTTCATGTCCCCCACACTCATACTTCAGCTTCCCTGGTTCTTTGCCAAATTGGACCCCATCTTCACATGGAACCTACAATGACAAACTTTCATGACACATGCAGTGCACACCGACCAACACCCACAAGAGTATCTCAAACCATCTGCAATTATGCACCCAGCACTTATTTCAGCATAACCTTTTTCCATTCCCCCACAAGGAAATACAACACTGCACACCATTATGACACCTGGATACACAATGACAACTTATTTTACAGGATACCAACACTATTGGGTGATGCTCCACTCTCTCTCCTCCCATCACCCAACAAATACCACAATTAGCTACATACGTGACGGAAAGCAGCAATCGCCAGCAATACACCCAGTGATATGTGGCGACAGACAGCTTGGATGTACATGTGGTCGGTTCTCTATTTTCCAACAATCCCCACAAACAACAGTAAAAGAACCCACCCATAATAAACCCACCTCACCTAACGCAGCAAAGACCACACTCATCAACAGGAGTGCATTAAAAGCTCTAACTTGTCACTTACCTCACAGATGCAGCCAGCTCCTCTGCTCCCGTTGCTGCCACCACCACCAGGAACCGTATAGACCACAACAGGGTTCGCTTGCCACAGCTCATTCCCTCAGATCACCCTGTGGCACACAAACAATAAATGCCACAATATTTCTGAATGCCACACCAGCACAATACCAGACTCCCTTTGCTAAACTGACCTATTCAACACCCCAAAAGGGCTCCAGCACATTTGTACCTACAATGGACAAGCAACCCACTACTTCTATACAGTTTAAATGAACATGCAATATACTCCCAATGTACACAATACTCGTCGCCCTTTCCCACCATGACAGGGGCCCCATCCCTAACTGGATGCTCACATCCTCCTCAAAAAACCAACACCCAGTAGGGGACAGACAAACAAGGTAGTGGTGACCAGTGATGCAAACCCAGTGCTGTGTAAGAAAGAACTGAGAATGTAGCATTTCTCATTATAGACAGGTCACTCTCCCAGCAAGCAATCTTCCTGCAGGGGAAATGCACACTCCCTCCACACAACTATCTCCCATGCACCCCTCACATGCTCATTAAGAATGGGCAGAGTTTAGAGGACTCCTGTCCATAAATGAGAAGCCTCAACAGCACAAATACTTCTGACCATCAAACCCTTCAGCACATGCTTATTTACTCAGGATGGACAGGAATAGCATCCTTAACCTCTCTTTGCCAGAAGCTGGGTTTGGGTGACAGGGCATGGATCACTTAATGATAACCTGTCTGTTGATTCCCTTTGGGACACCTGCCATTGTCCGCTGTCATAGGACTGGATACCTGGCTTGATGGACCTTTGGTCTGACCCGGTATGGCCATTCTGATGTACTTAACTTTCAAAGCCGCTCCCACTCTCAAAATCTTCTTTTGTACACGGGCCATCGCTCCCACACATTAGCATCCATCCAGCACCGACACACAGCTATGCTGTAACAGATGACAACAGAACTACTCACAGCCCTCCACGGAACAAGGTGACACAGTACAACACGTAGACACATCTGCAAATACAAACAAAGCTTGACTGCAAACCTACTCATAACATTCACAACTACACAATATGAAAGATGACTACACCTGCATACTGAAGACAAGAAACATCTACTACACACTACACCCCTCTCAGAGAAGCCTCCCACCGACCCCAAACACTCTTCCACATACTGGTGGCCTCCCCGTTTCCATCCACCACAGCAGGCCCATCACTAACTAGGATGCTCAAATCCTCCACAGGAAACCACAACCATATAGAAGAGAACACAAGGATGAAGTGGTGACCAGTGATACAAACCCAGTGCTGTGTAAGAGAGAAGGACTGAGAACAGAGCATCTCTAATTACAGATGGGTCACTCTCCCAGCAATCAACCTTCTTCCAGGGAAAACATACACTCCCTCCATACAATGACCTCCCTCACGTGCCCATTACAAATGGGCAGATGTTAGAGGACTCCTGTCCCTAAACAAGGAGCCCCAACAGCACAAATACTTCTGACCATCAAACCCTTCAACAGATACTTAACTTTGACAGCCACTCCCGATATCTTCTTTTCCTTTGTATAAGGGCCTTCACTTCCATACATTGACATCCGTACAGCACTGTCGTGACAGTCAAAGAGAAGGAGTCACGGCCCTCCACGAAATGAGACAACTCGGTACCGGATCTGGACGCATCTGCAAATAAAAACAAAGCTTCTCTGTAAACTTCAGTTAAATCCTCTTCTCACAAAGCTCCAAACACCACAATATGAAAGATGACCTCACCTACATACTGCTTCCTTGAGAGGGAACACCTACTACACATAACACCCCCCTCAGAACCCCACCCCAAACACTCTCAACCACATGGAAAATGGCTATGCTTCTACATACCAATGGCCCTCCCCCTTTCCCTACACCACAGGGGCCAGTCGCTAACTAGGATGCTCACATCCTCCTCAGAAAACCAACACCCACTCGAGGACAGACAAACAAGGTAGTGGTGACCAGTGACACAAACCCAGTGCTCTGTAAGAGAGAAGAACTGAGAACAGAGCATCTCTAGTTATAGACGGGTCACTCTCCCAGCAAGCAACCTTCCTGCAGGGGAAACACATGCTCCCTCCATACAACAAACTCCTGCACACCTCACACACTCATTACAAATGGGCAGAGTTTAGAGGACCCCTGTCCATAAATGAGAAGCCCACAAATACTTCTGACGATCAAATCCTTCAGCACATGCTTCTTTAGTCAGGATAGGCAGGAATGGCATTCCTAGCCTCTATTTGCCAGAATCTGGGATTGGGTGCCAGGGCATGGATCGTTCATTCCCTTTGGGACACCTGCCATTGTCTGCTGTCAGAGGATGGGATACTGGACTTGATGAACCTTTGGTCTGACCCAGTATGGCCAGTCTGATGTACTTAACTTTCACAGGCGCTCCCACTCTCAAAATCTTCTTTTCCTTTGTACATGGGCCATCAATCCCATACGTTAACATCCATCCAGCACCGACGCACAGCTATACCGTAACAGACAAAGACAGAACTAGTCACAGCCCTCCACGGAACGAGGTGACATGGTACTGCATGTGGATGCATCTGTAAATACAAACAAAGCTTGACTGCAAACCTACTCACAAAGCTCCCAACTATACAATATGAAAGATGACAGCACCCATATACTGCTTCCTGAAGGGAAGGAACATATACTACACAGTACACCCCCCTCAGAGAAGCCTCCCACTGACCCCAAACACTCCTCCACATACTGGTGGCCCTCCCCCTTTCCGACCAGGCCCACTAGGACGCTCACATCCTCCTCAGACAACCAACACCCAGTAGACAAGAAAAGAAGAATGAAGCTATGACCCATCATGCAAACCCAGTGCTGTGTGAGAGAGGACATTTGAGAATGGAGCATCTCTACTTACAGACAGGAAAATCTGCCAGCTATCAACCTTCTCCCAGGGAAAACGTACACTCCCTCCATACAATGACCTCCCTCATGAGCCCATTAAGAACAGGCAGAATTTAGAGGACTCCCACCCCTAAACAAGAAGCCTCAACAGCACAAACACTTCTGACCGTCAAACCCTTCGGCAGATACTTAACTTTGACAGCTGCGCCTGCTCTTGATGTCTTCTTTTCTTTTGAACACAATCCTTTGCTCCCAAACGTTGACATCCGTACAGCAATGCCACGACAGTCAAGGAGAAGCGGTAACGACCCTCCACAGAATGACACACCGCAGTACTGGATCTTGACACATCTGCAAATACAAAGAAAGCTTCACTGAAAACCTAGTCACAAAATGCTCAACTACACGTTATGAAAGATGACCTCACCTGCATACTGAACAGAAGGAACACTTACTATGCATTACACACCCCCTCAAGGAAGCACCAACCCACTCCAAACACTCTTCCACATATTTCTGCTCCCCTCCCATGTCCCACCATAACAGGGGCCCATCGCTAACTAGGATGTTCACATCCTTCTTGGAAAACAACCACCATATAGAAGATGGACAAAGGAAGAAGTGGTGACCTGTCATGCAAACCCAGTGCTGTGTAAGAGAGGGTATTTGAGAACGGAGCATCTCTAGTTACAGACAGGAAGGTCTGCCAGCTATCAACCTTCTCCCAGGGAAAACGTACACTCCCTCCATACAATGACCTCCCTAATGAGCCCATTAAGAACAGGCAGAATTTAGAGGACTCCCACCCCTAAACAAGAAGCCTCAACAGCACAAATTCTTCTGACCATCAAACCCTTCGGCAGATACTTAACTTTGACAGCCACTCCCGCTCTCGATATCTTCTTTTCCTTTGTATAGGGGCCTTCACTTCCATACATTGACATCCGTACAGCACTGTCGTGACAGTCAAAGAGAAGGAGTCACGGCCCTCCATGGAATGAGACTACTTGGTACCAGATCTGGATGCATCGCCAAATAAAAAACAAAGCTTGACTGTAAACTTCAGTTATAAACCCTACTCACAAAGCTCCCAACACCACAATATGAAGGATGACCTCACCTACATACTGCTTCCTTGAGAGGGAACACCTACTACACATAACAGCCCCCTCATAGCCCCACCCCAAACACTCTCAACCACATGTAAAATAGCTACACTGCTACATACCAACGGCCCTCTCCCTTTCCCTACACCACAGGGGCCCCATCACTAACTAGATGCTCACATCCTCCTCAGAAAACCACAACCATATAGAAGAGAACACAAGGATTGAGTGGTGACCGGTGATGCAAACCCAGTGCTGTGTAAGACAGAAGAACTGAGAACGGAGCATCTCTAGTTACAGACAGGTCACTCTGCCAGCAATTAACCTTCCCTCAGAGGAAACGCACACTCTCTCCGTACACCGAGCTCCCGCCCACCCCTCACGTGCCCATAACGAATGAGCAGAGGTTAGAGGACTCCTGTCCCTAAACAAGGAGCCCCAACAGCACAAATACTTCTGACCATCAAACCCTTCAGCAGATACTTAACTTTGACAGCCACTCCCACTCTCGATATCTTCTTTTATTTATATAGGGGCCTTCACTCCCACACATTGACATCCATACAGCGATGCCGTGACAGTCAAGGAGAAGCAGTCAGGACCCTCCACAGACTGACATGATGCAGTACCGGATCTGGACACATCTGCAAATACAAACAAGACTTCACTGCAAACCTATTCACAAAGCGCCCAACTACACAATATGAAAGATGACCTCACCTGCATACTAAACAGAAGGAACACCTACTACACATTACACCCACCCCCCCAAGGAAGCACCGACCCACTCCAAACACTCCCTTCCACATATTTCTGCTCCACCCCCCGCGTCCTACCACAACAGTGGCCCATCGCTAACTAGGATGCTCACATCCTCCTTGGAAAACCATGACCATGTAGAAGATGGAAAAAGGATAAAATGGTGATCTGTCATGCAAACCCAGTGCTGTGTAATAGGGGACAACCAAGAACACAGCATCTCTAGTTACAGACCAGTCACTCTACCAGCAATCAACCTTCCCTCAGGGGAAACCCACACTCTCTCCGTACACTGAGCTCCTGCCCACCCCTCACATGCCCATTACAAATGGGCAGAGGTTAGAGGACTCCCATCCCTAAACAAGGAGCCCCAACGGTCTTCTGACCATCAAACCCTTCGGCAGATACTTAACTTTGACGGCCGCTTCCGCTCTCGATATCTTCTTTTCTTTTGTACACGGGCCTTTGCTCCCACACGTTGACATCCGTACAGCAATGTCATCACAGTCAAAGAGAAGGAGTCACAGACCTCCACAGAATGAGACTACTCGGTACCGGATCTAGACTCATCTCCAAATAAAAACAAAGCTTGACTGTAAACGTCAGTTATAAACTCTACTCAAAGCTCCCAACACCACAATATGAAAGATGACCTCACCTACATACTGCTTCCTTGAGCGGGAACACCTACTACACATAACACCCCCCTCAAAACCCCACCCCAAACACTCTCAACCACATGGACATTGGCTGCACTTCTACATACCAATGGCCCTCCCCCTTTCCCTACACCACAGGGGCCCCATTGCTAACTAGGATGCTCACATCCTCCTCAGAAAACCACAACCATATAGAAGAGAACACAAGGATGAAGTGGTGACCAGAGATGCAAACCCAGTACTGTGTAAGAGAGAAGAACTGAGAACGGAGCATCTCTAGTTACAAATGGGTCACTTTCCCAGTAATCACCCTTCCTCCAGGGGAAACACACACTCCCTCCATACAATAAGGTCCCGCACACCCGTCACAGGCCCACTGAAAATGAGCAGAGTTTAGAGAGCTCCCATAAGTAAAGAGACAGCCTCAATATCACAAACACTTCTGACCATCAAATGCTTTGGCACGTACTTATCTTTGGTAATTGGAGAGGAGATCCCCCCTCTCAAGATCCCCTTTGCCTCAGTAGACAGGCCTTCACTCCTATATATCGAAATCACTCACAAACATACAGCATTGGCGTGACAGACAAAGGGAAAATTTTCACAGCCCTTCACGTCACACTGCGATTCAGTACCGGATCCAGACACAGCAACAAATACAAAGAAAGCTTGACTGCAAACATGGTTTATAAACTCTACTCGCAGGGCTCCAGACAACTGAGTAGAAGAAAATACAGAAGACGCATGCAGCTGAGATTAAGGGAAGAAACTCTTACTAAATATTAGAGATTCCTCAGACTAGTCCCCCCCTAACCCAAACAGAAAAATGCTGTATTTCTTCAACAGTCCAACACCATCGACATGCTAGTAGTACGAGACGTGTATTTAACAAAAACACTATTAGAAATAACCCCCACTGTCTTCCTTCCCAATGAAAATAAAACTGCTAATACATAAATCAAATACACTATGAACAACCCAAAATGAAAAGTAAAAGCACATTACACAGAAATAAGAACATAAAAACAGTACATTAACCACAAATATATGTCATTGTTCCCCCATATCAATACTCACCGTGACTATAATCACCCAAACAAGTACCCTTTGAACCAACACAAAGCTGAATGACTTTCTGTGACAACACCCCAGCTTATATACTGCTTAAGCTCCGCCCCTCCATTTCCCAGCATGCCTTAGAAGCCAAAGGCTGCTATAAATACAGACTCACGTGACCCAAAAACCCTTTAGTTCATTCCTAGCTTAAGAGCAGTAAGGACTGTTCATCTTGATGTATTAATTGGATTTCCTTTCTACAATACAAATTTTCAGAAGACTCAACCTTTATCACCAGGTAACACTATAATTGCCATTTTTCAGTTTCCTAAGAAGAAAACACTACCTAGAGGGAGGAGGAGAGTCCACAGTGGGTGCAGTTGGGGGCTGCTCAAAGAGGTACCTCAACAGTGCTGGAGGGGTGTGTTTGTACTGTGAGAGGGTATTTGGGGGCTAATGAAAAGATTACTTGGCTGGTGCTCAAAGGCATACCTCCAGCCTCATGCTCACAATGGAGGGCAGTGTCACTCTCTGTCACACTGCCCAGGCAGCTGCCACAGGCCAAAGACACTGCACCATCACCATGACCAACTTTAGGGAAAATGGCAACCTGTGCAAACTTTGCCCCCAGGCCACCTCCCCCCATCCCCTGGATGCCCCACTGCCGCCTCCAAGTACTTAAGTTACATACTCAAAGGTCACAGAGCTCAGCCTCCACAAAAAATAAGCACTGTGTGGGCAACCAGACAGCACTGGCTGCCAGGTAGACACCCAGCTCTTAAGGCAACACCACCACTCCCAGCAGCATCACAGACATAAGGGTCGCATAGTGTATTGCCACCCTTGTGCCGCCACTGCTGCTGCAGCTTGTGGTGCCAGGCACTGGGCATGCACCTCAAGGCAGACTTCATGCTGTCACACAGGGGGGTGAAAATAAGAAAGAAAAACTTGTAGCACCTTAGAGACTAACACATTTATTTCAGCATAATCTTTCATGGGTTAGTCTCTAAGGTGCTACAAGTTTTTCTTTCTTATTTTCATTTTGCTGACACAGACTAACACGGCTACTACACAGGGGGTTGCATCTTGCCAGAGCCCACAGCCCTCTGGCCACTCATGGCTCACCAGCGGCAACATTTCATATTTGGGTGGGAAGGCAATTTTAAGCATGCTTACAGGGGCTATTTGAGCACCTGAAAACTCCAAGTTTCTTGCACATACATTAGATACGGTATCCTCTCAGCTAAATCCTAATTTTCATCTAAATAATTTATATAAACTGACAATATGGCTTTAATTGGCATTTGTATATATATATGTTTAGAACAATCAGGAGACAATACAGCAAGACATTTCCACTACCAAGCCTGAAGGTGTCAATTCTGGAGCTTTACCACAGATATCAGAAATACACATATGATATTTTGTACACTATCTTTAGTACTCTGTACAGTAACTCCTCACTTAACATTGTAGCTATGTTCCTGAACAGTGCAACTTTAAGCAAAACGATGTTACACTAATTCAATTTCCCCAAAAGAATTAATGTAAATAAGGGGGTTAGGTTAGGTTCTTGTTAATTATCTCAGCAATCCCCACAGCTGCAGCTTCTGCCTAAGGGACCAGCTCCCTCCCTCATGTGTCCCCCCTGCTCTGTGGACTATGGGGTAAGCAAGGCGCAGCGGGACATTAGTCCCCCTCTTCTCTCCCCCACCCCACCAGCAAGCAGGCAGGTGTCTCGAAGAGCAGCACATGGCAGTGGGGGAAACAAGCATGTTCCCTAATTGATCAGCAATGTAAGAATGAAACAACGTTAAGCAGGACAACTTTAAGTGAGGAGTTATATATACATACATATATATACACACATATATGTGTGTATATATATGTATGTATATATATGTATGTATGTATATATGTGTGTGTATATGTATATCTTATGTACAGTATCTGAGTGTGTGTATATATATATACACACACTCTGTCTTACTGCCATTGTGTAGTCAAAATTGAGTAAATATTTTAGTGCACTGAAAGACCATTCACTGAACTAAATATACATGATTAATGTGGTATTTTCTCTTTTATTAATAAAGACAATGCATATCTCGACATATTTTTGCATTTAGGTTTTCCAATCACAATCATGTACATGACTCACTAACATCATGGCTATTAGAATCATACATGGAACCACATTTATTTTCATACAAACTTTAACTTATTTTACAGATATCACTAAACATACACTTTGAACATACGTGACCATCAGCTGCAATACCTACAGTTGGGAGTAGAAGCAGAATTGATGCTCTACCAGGATACTATTATTTGATTGTCTGACGTTTATCATCATACTGTGCGTTATCATTATTTTACATAATGAAAGACAGTTATGCCAGCCAGGATATGTTACTCATTTTAGAAATAATTTCTGCCTTAAACTGAATTATTTGAGCAGTAAAATTATGAAAAACTAAGGAAAAGAATAAACTAGCAGCACTGTAATCCTTAAACTTTAAAATGCACCATGCACAGACAGGGCTGGTCCACACTGGGTCACGGGATCAATCTAGGAAACGCAGCTTCAGCTACACGAATAGCGCAGCTGAAGTCAACGTTTCCTAGATCAAACTAAGTTTGCTTACTGCGGGTCCACATGGCGCAAGCAGGCTCCCCCATCGACAGCACTTCCTCCTCTCGGCGAGCAGCAGTTCTGCAGTCAACAGGGGAGTGCTTCTGGGATCAATTTATTGCGTTCAGATGAGACACAATAAATCGATCCCAGAAGATCAATCTCTACCCGCCAAATCGGGCGGGTAGTGTGGACCTAGCCTTTATCTCTGCCATTTTATTTGCTCAAAGGAAGTAACAGTACAAGTGTGTATGTGACAGAGAGGCTATGTGTGTTCAAGCAGTGAGACAAACAGTACACTCTCACTTTAAACAGAGACCTCACTGTGGAAACAAGGGTTAAAGGATTTGACTATAGGCCCCTCAGTTATGTCAAGACACAGCACAGTGAAGCTAACTCTGAAGTCTCATTATGCGAGACTTGGGAAATCAGACTCTGTGTCTGAAGCGGATGGGGAAACAACACACAGTCAATGTAACTTAACCTTGAAGCTAATGATGTTGTGAGGAAATAATGGAATGGGCAGGACATAACAGAAATACATTGTAGACGTTTAAAATTAATGCATTCCATGAAAGAGTATAAATATTTGTGGTTTATTGTGTGTACTTTGATGCTCTCTGTCAGCTGTATTTCTTCCCTAGCAATTGCTTGAAATATAGCTGTGTCTGAGTTTGTTGCATTCCAACCTGAGAGTGATGATTTCTTTTTGAACAACATCACTAATCACGAGCCTTCTTCAGTCCAGGAGAAGCACTCAGCATCTCCCACTCATGACCCAGACACATCACAGACCGCTGTCACCCCACTACCCCAGCTCAGCAGAGACCAGGTACAAAGGCAGGGGGATTGTGACTTCTCAACATCGGCCCCTGCCCTCTGTACAGCAGACAAGAGCTTCCCAAGACCAGCTTGGCCAGAAGCTGCTTCAAGTGTGGGGAGGAGCAAGAGCAGGGGCACTGGAACAGAGGGCACCAGGGATCCATGCCCCCATCGCTTTTAATATTACTTTCTACAAGTCATGAGGGCGAGAAACACGCTTGTTTCTCAATAGACCGGTATTCGGGACACACTCCTTGTTCCCGGAGGGAGTACTATCGGCGTCACACCACTTGTTCATAGACGGGACCGTATACAGGAGACACCACTTGTTCCCGGGGGGACTACAATGGATGTCACACCTCTTGTTCCCAGACGGGACGCTATTCAGGGAACACCTCTTTTTCCCAGGGGGAGTACTATCGGTGTCACACCGCTTGTTCCCAGACGGGACGCTATTCAGGGAACACCTCTTGTTCCCAGAGGGAGTACTATCGGCGTCACGCCGCTTGGTCCCAGGGGGAGTACTATCGGCGTCTCACCGCTCGTTCCCAGACGGGACGCTATTCAGGGAACACCGGTTGTTCCCGGGGGAGTACTATCGGCGTCACACCACTTGTTCCCAGACGGGACGCTATTCAGGGAACACCTCTTGTTCCCAGGGGGAGTACTATTGGCGTCACACTGCTTGTTCCCAGACGGGTCGCTATTCAGGAGACACCTCTTGTTCCCAGGGGGAGTACTATCGGCGTCTCACCGCTTGGTCACAGGGGGAGTACTATCGGCGTCACACTGCTTGTTCCCACACGGGACGCTATTCAAGGAACACCTCGTTCCCAGGGGGAGTACTATCGGCGTCACACCGCTTGTCCCCAGGGGGAGTACTATCGGCGTCTCACCGCTTGTTCCCAGACGGGACGCTATTCTGGGAACACCGCTTGTTCCCAGGGGAGTACTATCGGCCTCCTACCGCTTGTTCCCAGAGGGGACACTATTCAGGGAACACCTCTTGTTCCCAGGGGGAGTGCTATCGGCGTCACACCGCTTGTTCCCAGACGGGACACTATTCAGGAGACACCTCTTTTTCCCAGGGGGAGTACTATCGGCGTCACACCGCTTGTTCCCAGGGGGAGTACTATCGGCGTCACACCTCTTGTTCCCAGAGGGGACGCTATTGAGGGAACACCGCTTGTTCCCAGGGGGAGTACTATTGGCGTCACACTGCTTGTTCCCAGACGGGACGCTATTCAGGAGACACCTCTTGTCCCCAGGGGGAGTACTATCGGCGTCTCGCCGCTTGTTCCCAGACGGGACGCTATTCAAGGAACACCTCTTGTTCCCGGGGGAGTACTATCGGCGTCACACCGCTTGTCCCCAGGGGGAGTACTATTGGCGTCTCACCGCTTGTTCCCAGACGGGACGCTATTCAAGGAACACCTCTTGTTCCCAGGGGGAGTACTATCGGCGTCACACCGCTTGGTCCCAGGGGAAGTACTATCGGCGTCCCACCTCTTGTTCCCAGAGGGGACGCTATTCAGGGAACACCGCTTGTTCCCAGGGGGAGTACTATCGGCGTCACACCGCTTGTTCCCAGAGAGGACGTTATTCAGGGTCACCTCTTGTTCCCAGGGGGGAGTACTATCGGCGTCACACCGCTTGTTCCCAGGGGGGAGTACTATCGGCGTCACACCGCTTGTTCCCAGATAGGACGCTATTCAGGCGACACCTCTTATTTCCAGAGGCGGCAGGTTGTGGGACTTATTTCTTGTTCTCGGGAGTACGATTGATTGCACAGTTCTTGCTTCGGTGGGGACATTACACAACCCACCCTTGTTTCCGGAAGACACTGTACTCATAACATAGCTCTTGTTGCCAGAAGGGACGGTCTTCAGGACACACGCCTTGGTGCCGGAGGGCAGAATGCTCGTAACCCAGCTCTTGTTTACAGAAAGGACATTACTCAGCACACACCTCTTGTTCTTAGAAGGAGGACTATTAATGACACATCCCTTCCTTCTACAGTAGACACTATTTGCGACACACCCCTTCTTACCAACAGGGACAGGCTTCACTATTTGCGACACACCTTTTTTTTTTTTTTTTTGCAGATGGAATGCTATTGACAACATATCCCTTGGGTCCCCAAGCATGTTGTCAGCCCTGCATGGGACATGTTTTTGTTAAGGGCATTTGACCAAGATAACATTGAACACAGTTTGTTGTAGGAAGAAGTATATTGGTGAAAAAAGAAAGCGGACTGCTACGGCAGGGAATTAGTCTTATTTAGAAACAGGAAGTAGTTTAACACAACACACCACATTTTGTATTCTACATACAATATTCCTGACTAACTGTATATCATTATGGGTTTCTGAGGATACGATTTGAGTGTTACTATTAACATTTATTTCAGAAACAAGATGGCTGGAACTGCACCCTGTTAAGAAAATTTACTCTTTTCCAGATTCATTCTTTGCTCTGGTCAAAAGGGAGGCAGACAATGGGAGAGAGTTCAAAACTTTATTCTGCACCCATTCTACAAACAGAAACGGGTGGTCCAACCCCAAAGGACAGTTACAGGACATATTTATACACACAAGTAAACAACTCAAACTGTGCATGAGCAGAAGGCACTGATGTCATACCCTTGGCAATGAATATACTAATTGAGCATTAGCTAAGCCTTAATCTCTCCTTGCAACAAATATGCTGATACAGCACTACCAAGAGCTTGGTCTCCGTCCCCACCTTAAAGGGCCAAGGCAAACTCTGGCTCAGGATTAACCCTTTACACTCCCGCCTATGAGAGCTCCGCTCTTCATGGGCTCACCCTGAGGCTTGTATTTAGCATCTAATTTACAACACATTTCCTGGACTTCTGAAAGGGTCAACAGTTGCAGGGTTATGGCCTTAAATCCCCTGTTACCATAGAGGACTTGAGTGGGACAGGAATCATTGGCAACCCCATTTCAGCATCAGAAGGCATCAGGATACAAACCCAACAATCTGAAACATTTAACAATTTAGCTGAGTGATAAGAAACCTTGATTAAGTCATTATCTTCAAAATATGCAAATACCATGTGGCATAAGAAAACAAAAGACCAAACAGGCCAGGGTTCCCTGGCTGTTGGACGGCAAGGGTCCCATGTGGCCCACCATTCTACTTCTTTGGGTGTCTGCACCAGAACCATTTCTGGAGTGGCTCTTAGTCAGGCTTGAACAATCTGGCTATGGTCCATTGGTCAGCACCCGGAGTTCTTTGCAACCTCACTGCGGGTACACTCGGCTCAATGTCTTGGTTAGCATCAACAACATCAGGTTGCACATGTGAATGATGGATCCACATGTTCCTCTCCACAACCTTCACAGCAGTGAGAGTCGTAGCAGCACTTGGAAGGGTCCACACCACGAGGCTGACAGAGACGAGGTCTTCTGGAAGGACCGGATCCAGACCCAATCTCCTGGCTCAAATGGATGGAGCTGGGCATCCAAAGGCAATGTCTGCGTCAAGGCTGCAGTTTTCCAAAGGCGTTGAAAAGCTCTGGAAAGATAAAACAAATAAGAGTGCAAGGTATCATCACCTCCCACCAGACTTAAGAACCTCGAGTCTAACCCTTTTGTGGTGCAAGGTGGGTGGCTAAACAGGATTTCAAAAGGTGAAAGCCCACAACCCGCTCTAGGGCAGTTTCAAAGCTGAAACAAAACAATAGGCAAAACCTGAAGCCATTTTAGATGTGTTTCCTGGCACAATTTTCCCAAAAGGGTTTTCATTTCCCTGTTTGCCCTCTCCACTCCCCCTGAGCTTTGAGGGTGATATTATGCATGCAAATTACGTCTGATGCCAAAAGAGCTGTAGAAGGCCGTCAGAGTTTCGGCCGTAAAGTGCGTTCCTTGATCGGAATCGATGATCACCAGAAGTCCAAAGTGAGGCACAATGTCCTTCATCAAACACTTAACAGTGTTGGCAGTAGCATGAACAGCAGGAACGGCTTCGATCCAGTGGGTCAGTTGGTCTCTGCAGACTAAAACAAACCTGTAACCCTGTGAAGGAGGTAAAGAAATAAAGTCAATTTGCAAGGCCTCAAAGGGCAAAGTGGCCCATGGGCGGCCCCCCTTATGAACTTTAGCCTTGCTGGAGGCATTGAATGCCTGACAGGTGATACAGCAACGAGCTATCCTGGAGGCTTCCTGGTAGACCCCAGGAGCAAACCACACGCGCTGAATAACATTGACCATAGCTTGCACACCGCAATGTCCTTTGGAATGGAGTTGAGAACAGAGAAGGCAAAGTAGCCGTCAACGAGCAATAGGTCTGCCGTCGGGCACATGCCAAATACCACCGACCTGCACAGCCTCGTGCTTGGTTTTCCACCGTTCCACCTCACCCAGGGTGAGTAAGGCATCATAACTGACTGTAGGGTGCATATGGAAAACTGGAGCTGAAACAGAGAGTTCAACAGGTTTCTGTGCTACCCATTTGGCTACAGCATCAGCAAAGGAATTACCCTGTGCCACTAGGGAAGAATAGGTTTGGTGTGCAGGGCAGTGTATTACCAAAATTTGAGATGGCAAATGGATAGCCTCAAGGAGAGTCAACACCTGTGAAGCATGGGCAATGCGTTGACCATTAGCCGTGAGGAAGCCACGCTGTTTCCACAAAGCACCTGTCACGTGGCATATGCCAAATGCATATTTAGAGTCCATGTATATGTTCACACTCTTACCTTTGGCATGGTGACAGGCTTCCAAAAGGGCGATAATCTCAGCGGCCTGGGCTCCTAGGTGTCCAGGCAGGGCGGCAGCCCACACGATGTTGTATAAGGTCACAACTGATGCACCAGTAAACCGTTGACCCTCGACTAGGAAAGAAGAGCCGTCAGTAAAATACTCACAGTCGGGGTTTGTTAATGGCACGTCCATCAAATCATCTCGGGGAGTCTCAGTATGTTGAATGATGCCGAGGCAATCATGCAAAGCTTCATCCGGAGGGCTCTCGGGCAACAAGCTGGCAGGGTTGAGCGTAGCACAGTGGCGGATGGTAAGATTCAAAGCCGTTAAAAGTTCAGCCTCATAGCCCACCATCCGTTGACGAGTAAACACCTGAGTTTGGCATTTCAATAAAATAGCAGACACTTTGTGTGGAACACACACTGTCAAGGGGTGTCCCATGACCAAATCCTTTGAGCATTGCACCAGCAAGACAGTAGCAGCTAAGGCACGGAGGCATCCCACAGCACCACGTGCCACTGGGTCCAACTGGACAGAATAATAAGCCACTGGTCTCTGTCTACTGCCCAGTGTTTGAGTCAAAACCCCAGATGCCACTCCCTGCTTTTCATGAACGTAGAGGGAGAATGGCTTGGAGTAATTAGGGAGCCCCAAGGCTGGAGACTGTGAAAGGACAGTTTTTATACGAGCAAAAAGTTATTTCAGTTTGGGGGTATGGGCACCATCATTGTCCGAGTTTTTAGAGGTAAGGGCTACCAAGGGCTTGGTGAGTTCTCCGAGAGCAGGGATCCATGGCCTGCCAAATCCCAGAGTTCCCAACAGGGCTCTTACCTGATGTTTTGTTTTAGGCAGCGGGATTTGCTGAATAGCTTGTATACGTTCATCTGATAGTTCCCGAGTACCTGGGCCGATGACATATCCCAGATACGTGACTTTAGTTTTGCAGAACTGCAGTTTGGAAGGGGAGGCCTTGTGGCCTCAGTCTGTAAGTTGATGTAAAAGAGCCACAGTATCCGCTACACAGTCTAACCTGGAAAAAGAGGCCAAAAGATGATCATCATCGAAGTGGACCCGTGTGGTAAAGAAATAGTGGCCAGATCCCTGGCCAAAATTTGAGAATACAAGGTGGGCAACTCACAATAGCCTTGCGGGAGACGGGTCCAGGTGAGCTGGTGTGCCTTCCAGGTGAATGCGAACAGGTACTGGGACACTGGATGCACCGGTATACTGAAGAAAGCTGCACATAAGTCCACAGCTGAAAAAAACCCAGCATCATGAGGAATTCCAGTAATAATGGTAGCTGGACTGGGCACCACTGGGGTGCGTGGAATGACTATCATTAATAGCTCTGAAGTCACGAACAAATCGATAGATAGGTTTGCCGTGCTCATCTAGCTTGGGCTTTTTTACTGCGAGGATGGGGGTATTGCATGGCGAGGTGCAGGGCACAAAAACTCCCTATTTAAGATAGGCATTAATTACGGTTTATATTGGCTCAATGGTTTCTGATTAAATCTTATACTATGCCACACAAGGAGGTGGTCCCGGTTTTGTGTGAATGATCACTGGGCTGGCGGATTTCAGGAGGCCTACATCAGTAGAGGACCAGCCCCATAGACAGTCAGGGATGGCTGAGAGCTCCTGTGGCAGAGGGACAGTGGAGGCAGGGCAAAGAACCATGGCCAAATTATGAGCTTCTAAATTTGGAATGTCCAATACAAAGCCATCAGGACCACAACAAATAGTGGCTCTCAGTTTACAAAGAAGGTCTCTGCCTAGTAAATGTACTGGTGATTGTCCAGTTAAAAGAAAGGCATGATCCACTGAAATAGGTCCTACAGTAACCCAAAGATCTGAGGAAACTGGTACAACTAACCCTTTTCCCTCAACCCCCATTATACATTCTGTCCCCTTTGTGGAGCAGCCTATTGCCTTAGGCGAGCTTGCCAGTAAAGACCTTGTAGCTCCAGTATCCAGAAGGCAAGTATATGACTGACCATTTACACACAAAGTAATGAAAGGCTCCCCTCTAGTGGTATGAGTTACAGGTACACAAGTTTGTAAAAGATTTACGTCATTTTCCTCCTCCCCCGCCCTCTGGAATTCCTTCCCCTCCCATCAGGCGGACATTAGCATTTGTTGTAACCGGAAACTGCTGTACAGACGTTGCATGCACCTGAGATGGAAACGTCCGCTCCGGAGCTCTGCCGTCTGGAGTATGAAGGAAGAGTGGGGGCTGCAATGAAGCCCATGGAACAATGCCAGCTGCTTCATTTCACTGGCGAAGGCGACACTCACGCTTTAGCTGTCCTGGTTTCTTGCAATAAAAACAAACTGGGGAGTTGCTACTCACAGGTCCGGTTGGTCCTCTGTATTCTTTGAACCCTTTTCCTTTCCCAGGAAATCATCCTTGACTTCTATTTACCTGCAATGAACTGACCAACAATTTTAAATCTTCCTTCCTCTCCTTTCTCTCTTTTGCTATCACTTTATCTCTCTGACCTTCATACACATACATGGCAATTCCTCACGTTTCACTCAGATTTCCCACTCCAACCCAGACAGTATTTAAGGAAGTAATCACAGATATCCGTTGCAGACTGATTCACAAATGCTGCTGCAATTGTTTTTAAATCCTTTTCATCTTCTGCATTTAACTGAGCATGGAGTTGGGCTCCATTACAAAGCCCAACATAAAAAGCATCAGGTGTTTCATCAGATTTCTGAGTGATAGCATGAAATTTCTGCCAATTGATGGGTTTTTTACCAGTTTCTTCAAGTGCTCTAAAAAGGGTTTCTTTGGCCGTTAAACAAGTTTGCCAATGGTTGGGATCATTACAGTCCCAATCAGGGTCATCTCACGGCCAGGCGACGACCTGTTGCCCATTTTGGGCATTTTGGGTTTCCAATTTAAGGCAATTTGCCACTACAGCTGCTTTTTCCTCCACAGTTAACAGAGCATCTAAAAGTTCATTCACATCAGCCCAGGACAGGTTGTGTAAGCGAACAATGGTTCGGATCCGTTTAATAACAGTTTGGGGCTCAGCTCGAAAGGGTGGCGTGGACTTTTGCCAAAGGACAATGTCCCCTGGGGGAAAAGGGTGGTGTTCCCGTCAGGGGATGGGACCCGCATTTCCCCCCTCGACACAAAATGAGTTCTCAGAGGGGCCAATAACTGAGACTCACAATTTTCTGTTGTGCCAAATGCCCCCCCATTCGGTGATGCCAGGGCCGGATTATATGGTAGACGTCTCGAGACTTGGGACTCCAGTTTTGATAGACAGATCCCATCAGAGAGTGCTGCCCAACAATACCAGTAGTCCATTTGCCTCGGGGCCAAATTTTCCAGCCTAGATCTCAAAAGTTTCAGTCGACAGTAATCAAAGGTACCCCACTCTGGCCAAATTTGCCTACCCTCATCGTCTAGGAATATTCCCCAACTAACACTGAGGGCGGCTGCCCTTTTCTTAGACATGCCTGTTTGAATGGGCAACTTGCCATTGTCCCATGCCTGAAATAGCCCTTTTAATGGGACTCCTGGTGGAATTTTACTTTCCCCAGAACCCATTCTCCTTCCCTAACCTGGTATGACACCGGTGTCCCTTGGTTTGTCCGTTTTACACGGGGGACATCCTACTGACGTTCCAAGACCCTTGTGGCATTCACAGGCAAATAATCTGCCGGCAATAACCTAGGATTTCTCTATTCCCCTGTCTGAAATTTCTACCAGCGTGAGAATTAAATTTCCCAACCACTTTACAGCCTTACTCACCCTGGGTCCACGGAGATGTCACAGATTCCTTCTTTGCTCTGGTCAAAGGGAGGCAGACAATGGTAGAGAGTTCTAAGCTTTATTCTGCACCCATTCTACAAACAGAAATGGGTGGTCCGGCCCCGAAAGACCATTACAGGGCATATTTATACACACAAGTAAACAACTCATACTGCGCATGAGCGGAAGGCACTAAAGTCATACCCTTGGCAATGAATATACTAATTCAGCATTGGCTAAGCCTTAATCTCTCCTTGCAACGAATATGCTGATACAACACTAGCGAGACCTTGGTCCCCCCCTTAAAGGGCCGAGGCAAACTCTGGCTCAGGATTAACCCTTTACAACCCCAATGCACAAAGTTTCTAATAGCTGCAGCCCTCACACACATTTGAACCCTACATCTCTAATTGAATGCCTCCCACACATGCCCCTCTTGGAATAGGGCAACCTCTCAAATCTACTGTAGCACTAGCTCTCTCGCTTACCCGAACCCAAACTCATTCCAAAGGGGCAGGAAAGAGGACAGCTGTGAGCTGTCCTCTTTCCCCAACACCCAAAGCCTTTGAAGGAGAAGTTACAGAAATCCCCCCCACACACACCCCCATCCTCCCCAGCATGAGCTTGTGTGAAAAACTCATGTCCCCAAAAACTGTCTCCTTGGACTAGAAAATGTTCCTCATTCCATCACTAGTGTTCCCTATCCCCCCGTCCCCCATGAAAATTGTTTCTCTTCCATATAAACAGGAACTAGTCCTCCTCCCATAACCACATTTATCCCCAGCCTTTAAGTGCCCTACATTCCATCAGTAGTAACCTCTCTGAACATAAAATGCCCCAAGTCCCATCAAGGATGTACCCCATGAAAAACAAGCAACACCCCAAATCCATTGTATACTGTCCCCCACAGAAACAAGAAATAGCCCACATACCAAAGTGACCCCCAGTGACGTTCCCCAGGGTAGAACCTGAATCACTCAACTGCTGTGTCCATTTAATTCTGCTTTGCTAGCCTCTCCACACTCTGCTCAAGCACATACATGAACATGTACAGTCACTCCCAGCAAAGTTACATGAATGTGCTCCCAGTCACTCATGAACCATATACAGGGTGACATACACACATTTTCAGTCCTGGCCTTGCACCCCAGATATATGCCTCTTGTACATTCCAGCACCCTACTGCACAGAACAAGCTCATTATTAGTCCATCACGTCATCAAAAGAAATGATTATGCTCTAGCCTTTGTTATCCTAAGTAGAGATTCCCCAAATACATCAACCACAACAAACTGCTTCAATGCAACACAATGCAATGAGTTGATTAACTAGGAAAATATCAGTTACAAGGATAAAATCACAAACCAATTCTGATTTGTATGGCCTTACACACAGGGCCGGTGCTTTCACTAGGCAACCCTGGGCAGTTAGTCTTGTTTAGAAACTCTCAAGCCGGGAGGCAGGAGGTAGCTGCCCGTTTCCTCACGAAGCCCTGCTGTGGCAAGGGCTGTTGCCATGCCGCCGAGGCTCAGCAGGGCTTCACGGGCGGCTCGCTGCAGCTGCCTCCTGGCTCCATGCTTGGCTCAGTGGCTGAGCGTGGAGCCAGGAGGCGGCTCGCTGCGGGCGGGGGAGGCTGCCATGGCCCACAGGCGGGGGGCTGAGCTGCCACGCACAGGGGGGTGGGGAGCCACCTGCTGCAGGGGGGCGGAGCTGGCTGCCACCGAGGGGGGTGGAGGGAGGCGGCGTTAGCTGGGCGGAGGGGGCCACAGGGCTGGTGCGAAGAAGTTTCGCCTAGGGCATGAAACTTCCTTGCACCAGCCCTGCTTACACATTTTATTTCTTTTGTAACCAATTCCTAATCACCACCAAACTAAATACCATTTCAAAGCCAAAAGATTTCTCACCCAACACCTACAGCAGTTGATACTAACTGGAAAGACTTCAAGCCACGACCACCCTCCCCACAGTACAATGATGCTCCTATTGTCCTTCAAGCAATCCTGTTGCCATGAGTACAGATGGAGGAGGAGAGCTAATAATGAGGTCACTGCCTCTTTTTTTTAGATCCTCCTCCTCGCTTTGAGAAATACCCCCCCACTGGGGTGCAGACAATCCCATCAGTGGCATACGTGAAATGGGAAGGATCTGTCAGGTGAACTGTACATTTCTTATTCACACCTGTGCACATGAAGTTTGAGACATCTTTGGGAATCACATGAAAATCTTTTGTTTACAGTTGCTTGGGTACTTAATAGTTTTCCAACACCTCTGGTCAGTCCTTTGTTGACATTGAGCAGCTACTCTGTGGACATTCCCCAGAACTACAATGTATTTCAGTAACAAACATTTAGTAAATTCTCACATCTTTACACACACAGTTGTTACACACATTGTCCCAGGGACAATGATCAATATTTTTCAAATGATATCTTGCAAACCACACTTTGTACATAACATATCCATATAACAGTAGTGAATATGGGTACAGGGTGTTACACGGGATACAATATACCCCCCAAAAAACAACTAGATTTCTACAGGTGATTTGAACAGACGGTTGGACTAGATAACCTCCTGAGATCAGTTCCAACCCTGATCTTCTATGATTCTAAGTCAATAGTGGCCTTCAAAACAGAAATTGGCCCACATAACCTCAATAACCTTCTCCCTAAACATGGAACGCACTGCCTTCTGTCACTGCCTTGGTTTCAGGGGTGGGCAACCATGGTAAATCCCTCATCCCATTACTACAGTCCCTCTCACAAAAACAGCAACCCCCCACATCTGTTCAGTAGCATCTCCCGCTTTCAAATCACGATGACCACCATATTGTGTTACTACAATTTTCCCCAAAGGTCCCCATCCTTGTCAATTCAGTACACCTAAAACAGGCAGTGTCCCATAACCTCATTCCCATTTTTAAAACACACACGGAGCCTGTGCTGCCACAGAATCGAGCCCCCATCCTCTACTTAATATGAGTCACAACTTTGGATTTAGGAGCTAGAACCAAGCCAGGGTAACTGAGACAAGAAGAGTTGTGGCAATTTTCATGAGTTGTGTATAAACAAGCCCACACACTTGAAAACTCTAATTCAATCCAAATTTTGTGAAATAATTACTTGCAAAATACAAAAAGGAACAAAATGCATCCAAACCAAAAAGCACAGAAATTAAAACCAATAGTTGTTAAGTTTGTGTTGCGTAGCCACTCAAAGTCCCCTTTTCAAAAAGACAATATTGATTGCAGTGTTTTATGCTCTCAACCACTTTTTCTTGGTGTGGAAAAAAATGGGTTCTTTCATTTACTTGTGAACCATGGCATGCTTAAACTACTGTACTAATGGAAAGCAAATGAGTCCTTTTGCTTAAAAATAGTTGAAGGGTTAACAATTTTAAATTGTTGTTTCATATATTAAATGCTTGTTTGTTTTTCTTATGTTTATTTTACAGTGTGTAGTTTTTATAACTGGTAAAACTTAGTAACCCTACAGTGTTTTAAAATGTTATTACGGTTCACTGCAAAAGCCTTAGGAACCCAAACTTAACCTGCTTAATCACATTTTTACTAAAGTAACATCATGGCTTTCTACTTAGCTTAACTCAGAGCTGCTATCACACTAATATTTTGTTAGCTACCTATAATTTGTCACATGACCTACAACAATAGTTACAGCACCACACTACTTCTATGTGTTGGTTTCATAGTGCATGAAAGAAAAATATAATTGTTATTTTACCATTGGGTTGTTATTATTCTTTCCCCTTTTTTCCTGTTAACTGCTTTTGGGTGTGGGAAATGGCTAGTAACTACGAAAAGTGATCCAAAAAATCAGCTGACTGCCGATGGTAAAAAAAATCATCAAAAATTCCACAAGGACATATTATGATGCTGTCAGGGTTCCCTCCCCACTCTAAACTCTGGGGTACAGATGTGGGGACCTGCATGAAAGACCCCCCTAAGTTTATATTCTACCATCTTAGGTTTAAAAACTTCCCCAAGGCACAATTTCCTTCCCTTATCCTTGGATGGTATTGCTGCCACCACCACCACGACCACCAAGTGATTTAGAAGACAAAGATTCAGGAAAAGACCCACTTGGAGTTCCTATTTCCCCAAAGTCTCCCCCCAAACCCCTTCACTCCCTTTCCTGGAGAGGCTTGAGAATAATATACCAAGCAATTGTCTTTAATAAAAAGTACAAACCAGACCCTTTATGTTTAGGACACTAAAATCAATCAGGTTCTTAAAAGGAGAACTTTATTATAAAGGAAAAGGTAAAAAGAAGCACCTCTGCAAAATCAGGATGGACGGTAATTTTTCAGGGTAATAGAAAGATTTAAAACACAGGATTCCCCTCTAGGCTCAACTTAAAAGTTACAAAAACAGGAATAAACCTCCCTCTTAGCATAGAGACAATTCACAAGCTCAAACAAAAGGTAATCTAGCACATTTCCTTGCTGTTACTTACTATTTCTATAATTGCATATGCATCATTTCAGTAGGAGCTGGGTTACCTGCTTGGTCTCTCTCTTTGTCCTGAGAGGGAACATAACAAAGAGCACAAACAAAACCTTCCCCCCCAGATTTGACAATATCTTCTTTCCCCATTGGTCCTCCTGGTCAGTTGCCAACTAGGTGAATTGAAATGATTAACCCCTTACAGGTAAAGGAGGGATTTTATGCTACTCTTAGCTGTATGTTTATGACAGATGCCAAATAAGCAAGTTTAACCACTGCTGCATAACATTTTCATAGTGTGTATGAATACACAGCTTTAAATATGTAAGCAGCAAAATAAATGATAATCTTTACCCATGTTCATTTTAGAGCCAAAAATATCTAATAAAAGCTGGTGTGTTGCTAAACATCTTACAACTTAATATACCTGTAGCTAAAAAGGAACTAAAAACTGACATTATGTTTCTACTTTGATAGCTTAATTACCTCAAATCTACAATGTTGCTTGGAATTTTCTATATTTAGTCAAATTAAATTTGGAAAGTCAAAGTTTAAAGTAAGGAGCTTTGCATGCCTTAAATTATAATGAAGCACCCTGATGGGAAAACTGTAGAACAAATTGTGACTCAAAGCCATAATGATTAGATTATGTTTTCTTTTCTACAAAAAGCAACATTTGGTTATTACATATATTATGCTTTGGCTCATACTGCTCTCCAGAGATGGCTGACATAATTTTAAAAGTTGAATCTGGTTTGTGTGTCATCTTTATCATCTATAGAGAGCAGGCATTTTACAAAGTGAGGGAGGGGCAGATTTGTTAGTAATGGTCAAGTATACCTCCCACCCCCTTGTCATAAACAAAGATACGGGTAGCATAAAATTCCTCCTTGCAGCTGTACTGAATCACTTTACCTGTAAGGGGCTAAGAACCTCAAATAACCTGGTTGGCACCTGACCAAAAGAACCAATAAGGAAAGAAGATACTTTCAAATCTGTGGGAGTGCGGGGAAGGTTTTGTTTGTGCTCTTTTTGTTCCCTCTCCAGACAGAGAGAAGCCAAGCAGGGACAACATTGCCAGAAAACATACCTGGAATAATCCACCTAGGAATTTACAGAAATTTTAAGTGAGGCAAGGAAATGCGTTAGGTTACCTTTTCTTTTAGCTTGTGAATTTTCCCTATACTAAGAGGTAGTTTTATTCCTGTTTTGTAACTGTGAAGATGAGTCCAGAGGGGAGTCCTCTGTGTTTAACTTTACAGGGTAATAAAAAGATTTAAGTTACCTTCCATCCTGATTTTGCAGGTATGATTCTTTTACTTTTTTCTTAAATGAAGAATTTTATTATAAAGAACCTGATTAATTTTCAGTGTCCTAAAAACCAAAGGGTTTGGTATGTGCTCACATTGTAACCAATTGGTTAGTATATTATTCTCAAGCCTCTCTTGAAAGGGGGTGAAGGGGCTTGGGGGAATAGGGACTCCAAGCAACCCTTTCCTGAATTTTGGTATGAATCACTTGGTGGCAGCAATACCATCCAAGGATGAGGAAAGGAATTGTGCCTTGGGGAAGTTTTTATCCTAAGATGGTGGAATATAAGATTAAGGGGTCTTTCATGCGGGTCCCCACATCTGTACCCCAGAGTTCAGAGTGGGTAGGGAACCCTGACATCCCTCATCAAGAATAAGCAAACCTCAAAGACACAAAAATAGACCCTAAGTAAAAACAACAACTGATATAAGATAGATACAGCTAGTGGAAATGAGAACAGGAAACACACATGCTTGGAACCTAACAAATCAAAGTTACCTTAATCAGGCAAAGTAAAAGATAAATTTCCCTTGCATAAATCACAGTGAGTCAAATGTACATTGTTAATTAGTGGTTTACACTTGAATTGACATAGCAAAAGACACACATGAAACACCTTGATAAATGGACTCTGCATAGAGTTATAGAACAGGAGACAAAAGACAAATCATTAGCTATTTCACCCCCTGCTCCTTCTCCTCTTTCTTATTGTCAAACATAGCAGAGACCAAACATCAGACAAGAGTCTCCCTGTGCCCAAGGAAGGTGACAATCCTTTCTTTACATTAAATTGCATACAGATCTCAAAGCATGTAAATAAAGTGATATCACTGTCTTACCCTTTATTACGAACATTTTAAGCTTAAAAGAACTTACCTGCAGCAGATCTCATTTTTCACCCAACAATGGGCATACTAGGACAAGCTACATTATCCAAGATTTCTATATTTTCACTGTGCTACATTTGCTGGACAGGTAAAGTGTGTGAAGGAGTTGTCTGTAAGATTCTGGCTCAGAGGTCGGCAACCTTTCAGCAGTGGTGTGCTGAGTCTTCATTTATTCACTCTTACTTAAGGTTTCGCATGCCAGTAATACATTTTAATGTTTTTAGAAGGTCTCATTCTATAAGTCTTTAATATATAACTAAACTATTTTTGTATGTATAGTAAATAAGGTTTTAAAAATGTTTAAGAGGCTTCACTTAAAATCACATTAAAGTGGAAAGCCCCCCAGACAGGTGGCCAGGACGCAGGTAGTGTGAGTGCCACTTGTAGTAAGATGAGGCCCTGAAACATAAACCCTTGTATCAGAGGCCCGGTATGAGGCCTAAGGCCTGAGCTAAAGAAATGGTCAAGACTTTGCTAACATAAAGCAAAATTAAGCTGTAAGCCAGAGGCAGGCCCTGCTCACAGAAGTTGGCAAGGAAAGGGCTGATGTTGCAAAAGTACACAAACCTAAAGGGTACCAGAACACTTGTACATTCCACACATATAACAAGGAACAGGCTATCCCATCCTAAAGACAGGGGCAAAAGAGTAATATTATGGATAGAGTTGTTTTGTTTGAACCAACATGTACAAGGTGGGAGGCAGCACCTTACTGCGTAGAGGGGTTGTACCTTGTTACGTAGAAGGGTTGCACCTCAATACGTCAGAAGTGATGTGTAACTTGTTTGTACCTGTGTATAAGAATGCAGCCCTGGGGTGGTCTCTTTGTCTGGCCTAGGGGACAGTGGAAAGTCCCGCCACTGACTGAGCCGGTCCATTGTCAGGGAGCATAAATTCGTAGTATGCCAGGTAGAGTCTAACAGGAACTATCACTGTGCTTCGTTTGAACAGTAAACCTGGCCGACGTGCCTTCGTACCTTACTAGAGTCTGTGGTCTTTGGGGGGTCTCTCAGGTCTGCTGTGTTAGCTATCTGTGCAGAGCTGGGGCAGCATACAGAGGGAACACATGCACGCAGCTGACTGAGATCAATATTGAACAGAGCAGAGCACCACACTGGTAGCCGTCTGACAACACCACTGAAAATCAGCACCCGTGCCATAGGTTGCCTACCCCTGTTCTAGTTTCTGTGGCTTCAGCTAAGGCCATACTGTTGTGGGGAAAAACTGGATGAAAAAGCAGCCAAAAATGCCTGTCAGAAACAGAAACAGTTGTGTAAAAGTGAGATCTCAGCAAGCTAAGGGCATGGCTACACTTGTAAGTTAGAGAGCATTAAAGCAGCCCTGTGCGCTCTTACTCACAACATGTCCACACTGGCAAGACACGTAGAGCGCTCTCACTCCACAGCTAGCGCACTCCTGGTAATCCACCTGGGCAAGAACAACATTTGATGCGCCCCGATTAAATTGCCAAAAGCGCACCGGCTCAGCCTGTTGTTGAACCGCTCCATGCTGCTGTCAAGGTTCCCTGTGTAGGGTTTCATGAGCCACGGCATTAAAGGGTAAGCAGGGTCCGGCATTTCGACTTCCCCTATGGTGACCTTCTGGTCTGGTGAAAAAAAGTTCCAGCTTGCAGCTTCCTGAACAGGCCAGTGTTCCGAAAGATGCGTTCACAATGCACCTTTCGAGGCCAGCCTGTGTTAATGTCAATAAAATGCCCACGGTGATCCACAAGCACCTGGAGAACCATAGAGAAATACCACTTCTGATTAACATACTTGGAGGCTAGGTGGGCTGGTGCCAGAATTGGAATATGCATACCATCTATCACCCCTCCGCTCCGCCTTTACGGAAACCCATTTGTGCAAAGCCAGGCACAGTGTCATGCACGTTGCCCAGAGTCACGGTTCTTCTGAGCAGGATGCGATTAATGGCCCTGCAAACTTGTATCAACACGATTCCAATGGTCAACTTTCCCACTCCAAACTGGTTAGCGACCGAACAGAGTTGCCAGCTTCCAGACTGTAATAGCCACTCGCTTCTCCACCATCACGGTAGCTCTTAATCTCATGTGCTTGCACCGCAGGGTGGGGGCAAGCTCCTCAAACAGTCCCCTGGAAGTGGCTTTTCTCATCTGAAAGTTCTGCAGCCACTGCTCGTCATCCCAGACTTGCATGACTATGTGATCCCACCACTCAGTGCTTGTTTCCCGAGCCCAAAAGCAGCATTCTACGGTGGTGAGCATGTCCGCGAATTCCACAAGCAATCTCGCGTCGTATGCGTTACTCGAGTCGATGTCATCGTCTGAGTCCTCACTGTCAGTTTGGATCTTAATGAGTAACTTGACTGCCGAACGTGACATGCTGGTGAGACTCATCAGCATATTCCTCAGCAGTTCAGGCTCCATTCCTGCAGACCAAAATGGGAGACAGAACGTGCAGTACAAACAACGTTGAAAGATGTGGACGGAAGCGCTGGAATGTGAACTGATGCATCTCAGGACATTGGGACAGGACCCAGAATGCACCCCCGCCCCCTTCCCACAAGCCACAGCGCCAGAATAGGAAGAGGTGCTCTGTGGGATAGCTACCCATAATGCACCACTCCCAATGCCGCTGCAAGTGCTGCAAATGTGGCCACGCCAATGCGCTTGCAGCTGTCAGTGTGGACAGACTGCAGCACTTTCCCTACTATGCTCTCCGAAGGCTGGTTTAACTCAAAGCTACACATCTGCAAGTGTAGCCATGCCCTCAAAGAGAAGGAAGACAAGGCAGTGAAAACAGAACTAAATCGGAACACTGCTAGAATATAACAGGTGACATTTAAGCACCTCACAGTTATGCTCTCTTGTTTGACTGATTGTAATTTGAAAAGTCTCCTTGTAATCTTTAAGAATATCAACCCTACTTGAACTTTCTCCTTTCTGAAACCATCAGCTCAATAAGCTGAAAATATTTTTTGGATTTCTCATGATAAACTGCCTAACCTAGAGCAAGGAATCACAGTAAATCTCATTAAATTACATTTTGTTTCTTTTCACCCTTGAAGAAACAAAAGATGTAATCAGCCTTGGATGCCAAAAACCACTCGTATAGATTCAAACACTTTAAAACTGATTGTTAATTTATCAGGAAAAGACAATGTGCAGCTACATGGATTCAAGAAAAAACAGTAATTCACAAAAACAAAATATAATTTGGATGGTTGTAGGTTATAATATATTTTTTAATCTGGAAAGACTACCACCTTCATCTTGATGGGTGAAAGGACAGTTACCTGTTCCATAACTGGCGTTCTTCGATATGTGTTGCTCAGGTCTATTCCACAGTAGGTGTGCGTGCTCGCCACGTGCATCGGTGCTGGAAGTTTTTCCCTTAGCAGTATCCATAGGGGGGAGCACCGCTGCGACCCCTGGAGTGGCGCCGCTATACGCGCTATATAGGGGACTGCGCGCTGCCCCCACCCTCGGTTCCTTCTTGCTGGAACAACTCCAACAGAGCGGAAGGAGGGCGGGATGTGGAATAGACCTGAGCAACACATCTCGAAGAACACCAGTTACGGAACAGGTAACTGTCCTTTCTTCTTCGAGTGATTGCTCATGTCTATTCCACAATAGGTGATTCCAAGCAATACGTCATGGAGGTGGGTAGGAGTTCACACCTTGTCTGGCTGGAGCACAGCTCTACCAAAGCCAGCATCATCCCTAGCATGGGAAACGATCGCATAATGCGAGGTGAACGTGTGAACCGAGGACCAGGTAGCTGCCCTACAGATGTCCTGGATAGGGACATGGGCTACAAAGGTGGCCGACGAGGCTTGCACCCTGGTCGAGTGTGCCCTCACGATAGGCGGTGAGGGGACTTTCGCTAACTCGTAGCATGTGTGAATGCACGAAGTGATCCACCGGGAAAGCCTCTGGGTAGAGACTGGCTGACCCTTCATATGCTCGGCTGAGGCAACAAAAAGAGTTGCGGGGACCTACGGAACGGCTTAGTCCGATCCAAGTAGAAAGCCAGAGCACCGCGCACATCCAACGTATGGAGGCAGCGCTCCTCGCCCGAGACATGTGGCTTGGCGCAGAGGACAGGGAGGAAAATATCCTGGTTCATGTGAAACGCGGATACCACTTTGGGAAGGAAAGCTGGGTGTGGTCGGAGCTGGACCTTGTCCTTGTAGAAGACCATAAAGGGCGGGTCTGAGGTCAAGGCCCTGAGCTCCGACACCCGTCGGACGGACGTAATGGCCACGAGGAAAGCTACCTTCCAGGAGAGATGAGACCAGGAGCATGTGGCCAGTGGCTCGAACGGGGGGCCCCCGTGAGGTGAGATAACACCAAATTCTGGTCCCACTGCGGGACAGGGGTCCTGGTATACGGGAAGGACCGGTCCAAGCCCTTGAGGAAGCATCCGGTCATGGCATGTGAGAAAACCAAGCAGCCCTGGACCGGCAGGTGGAATGCCAATATAGCCGCCAGGTGCACCCTGACGGAGGAGGGAGGCAGGCCTTGCGTTCGAAGGTGGAGGTGGTAATCGAGGCTAACCTGGAGTGGGGCGTCCCTCAGGGAGGTACCCCTCACGCCCGCCCACCTAGAGAACCTGGCCCACTTCGCCAGGTATGCCCGGCAAGTGGAAGGTTTCCTACTGTGCAGGAGGATACTCCTGACTCCTTCCTAACACATAGCCTCCTCCGCATCTAACCACTGAGCAGCCACGCTGTCAAGTGGAGGGAGGCTAGGTTGGGGTGAAGGAGGCGGCCCCGGTCCTGGGACAGGAGGTCCGGTCAAAGTGGTAGCGGATGCGGAGGGGCCGCCAGCAACCCCAGGAGGGTCCTGTACCAGTGCTGTCTGGCCCAAGCTGGGGCGATCAGCAGGATGCGGGCCCTGTCCCTCTTTACCTTTTCCAGGACCTTGTCTATTAGGGGAAAGGGAGGGAACGCATAGAAGAGCTGGCCCGACCATGACAGGAGGAAGGCATCTGAGAGTGCATCCTTCTCCAGCCCTCCCCTGGAGCAGAACCGGTGGCAACATCGGTTCTGTCGAGTCGCGAACAGGTCTACTTGGGGGGTGCCCCAGGCTCGGAAGAGCTGACCCGTGACCTCCGTGTGGAGGGACCACTCATGTTGGGAGAAGACGACCCTGCTCAGGCAATCGGCCTGGGAGTTGACGACTCCTGGCAGGTGGAAAGCCCTGAGGGAGATGTCGTGGGCTATAGAGAACTCCCACAGGCTGAGGGCTTCCTGGCAGAGAGCCGAGGACCTTGTCCCTCCCTGCCTGTTGATGTAAAACATCGCAGCCGTGTTGTCTGTAACAACCCTGATCCTTTTGCCACTCAGCCACGAGCTGAACACCACGCAGGCCAAGCGGACTGCCCTGAGCTCCTTGACATTTATGTGTAGGGATAGCTCTGTGGCTGATCACAGTCCCTGGGTTTGGGAGTTCCCTACATGGGCTCCCCAGCCCAAGTCCCACACATCTGACACCAGATCTAGCGACGGGGGCGGGTCCCGGAAGGGAATCCCCTGCAACACATTGGCCGGGACGGTCCACCACCAAAGGGAGGCTAGCACCTGCCCCGGTACCGTGATGACCTTGTCCATACCATCCCGAGCCTGGGAGAATTCTGAGGCCAGCCAAAGCTGGAGAGGCCTCATTCAAAGTCTGGCGTGGCGTACCACATACGTGCACTCCGCCATGTGGCCCAGAAGCTGTAGGCAGGACCTGGCCGTGGTCAGCGGGAACTCCATGACCGTGGCTATGAGCCCCTTGAGGGTCTGGAATCTGCCCAGTGGGAGAGAGGCCCTGGCCCTGGAAGCGTCCAGTAGAGCCCCAATGAACTCTATGCACTGGACCGGGACCAACGTTGACTTGGCCTTGTTTACCCGAAGGCCTAGATTGGCACAGGTAGTCAAGAGCAGCTGTAAGTGGTTCTGCACCTGCGACCTCGAGTTGCCCTTGAGCAGCCAGTCCTCGAGGTACGGGAATAATTGGACTCCTTTGCGTCTGAGAAAGGCCGCCACAACCGTCATACACTTTGTGAACACCCGAGGTGCTGTGGACAGGCCAAAGGGGAGGACCGTAAACTGGTAGTGGTCCTGCCCAACCAGGAAACAAAGGAAGCGCCTGTGACCTTCGAATATGTGTATGTGAAACTATGCGTCCTGGAGGTCCAGGGCCGCATACCAGTCTCCCGGGTCCAAGGCAGGAATAATCTTTAGCAGGGAGACCATGCGAAATCGGTATTTGACCATGAACCGATTGAGACCGCGCAAGTCTAAGATACGCCTGATGCCCCCTTTCGCTTTCGGGATCAGGAAGTAACGGGAATAGAACCCTTTCCCTTGGAATTGCCTTGGGACTCCCTCTATGGCTCTGAGACTGAGGAGCCGGCCCACCTCCTGCTGCAGCAGGGGTAGATGTGACGAATCTACCGTGCTGTGCCTGGGAGGGGGTCGGGAGATCGGGGGTGACCTGAACTGGAGCGTGTGGCCCCGGGCAATGGTACTCAGGACCCACCGATCCGAGGTTATCTGTGACCATTGTGAAAGGAATGGATGCAAGCGGTTGCTGAAGGCCAACTTTATTTATTGGAGGGTGTCCTCGGGGTTCACCCGGGTACCCTCCTGCCCCCAGTCACAACGGCCGCTTGCCCTGCTGCTTGCCCCTGGAGGGCCCAGGCTGCGGGGCAGAGCGGGACTGCAGTTGAGGTCGCCTCTTTTGTGGCCTGGACCTCTTGTAGGCTGGCTCGTAGTGTGGTTGGGGCGCCGGGGCGGGAGCCTGCGGCTTAGGCTTTTCCTTAGCCGGTGGGACGTAGAGCCCGAGCGTTTGCAGGGTGGTACGGGAGGTCCTTCATGCCATGAAGTCTCACGTCCATTTGCTCCGCGAACAGATCCTTGCCATCGAACGGGAGATCCTGCATCATCGACTGTGCCTCCAAGGACAGTCCCGACAGGAGGAGCCACGACGCCCTGCGCATGGACACTGCCGAGGTGATGGATTGCGCCGCCGTGTCCGCCGCATCCAATGCCGCCTGCAGAGCAGCCTTCGCAGCAGCAGCTCCCTCCTCCGCCAGTGCCTTGAACTCCTTGCGTTCGCGCTCTGGGAGGAAGGGCTCGAATTTTTGCAGGGACCCCCACAGGTTAATGTCGTAGCAACTGAGGAGGGCCTGGTGATTTGCCACCCTGAGCTGGAAACTCGAGGACGAATAAAACTCTCTCCCAAATGAGTCCAGCCTTTTTGAGTCCTTATTCTTAGGAGTAGGACCTGGTTGACCCTGGCACTCCCTGTGGTTGACGGATTCCATGACCAAGGAGTTGGGCGCCGGGTGGGTGTACAAGAATTCGTGTCCTTTCGCAGGGACAAAATACTTGCACTCTGCCTTTCTGGATATGGGCGCAAGTAAGGCTGGCGTATGCCAAAGGGCTTTTGTAATATTGGCAACCCCTTCGTGTAATGGGAGCACCACTCTGCCCGGTGCTGAAGACGAAAGGACATTGAAGAGCGAGTCTGAGGGCCCTTCCATCTCCTCAGCTTGGAGCTGGAGGTTCGAGGCAACTCGCTTCAATAGCTCCTGGTGAGCCCTGTAGTCCTCCTGTGGTATGGAGGGTGGCGGGGCCGTGACCTTGTCCTCCGGTACGGGGGAGGACGCCGGTACGGAGCTTAGCGCATCTGCTGGCACCGCAGGCTCAACGCCTTGCTCGGAGTCCGCATTCGGTGCCGAGGACCCTTGGTCTGCAGATCTAGGTCTAGGAGCCCTGGATATAGTGGCCAGGACTGATCCCTTGATTGGGATTCGCGCCTGGTCGGGGTCAACGGCCTGGGGCCCAATGGCGGCTTGCCTCTGGAACGAACTCCTGGTGCCAGGACTGCCGGTACCTGGAGCGTGAGCAAGTCACTGGCCGCCTGGAAGGCCTCCGGCGTCAAAGGCATTCGGGCAGCCAGAGAGGCCTGCGTCGAGGAAACCGGGCTACTCCACTCAGCGCAAGTCGGAGCGATGGGGCCCCGGGGAGAATTGCGACTGCCGCACACGGGTCGAGCCTCTCCCTTATCCTTGCCTCGACAACGATGCGTAGACGGTGCCTTCCTCTGCCCTTGCGACGGTGAGTGGTGCCGGTCACTCAAGGATGCTGGGGGATCACCACGCACCGAGGACAAGGTACCGGGTGCCAATTCCGCTCGGCGCACCGGGGTAGGAGCCAACGCGGACTCCATGAGGAGGGCCCGGAGTTGAATGTCTCTGTCGTTTTTGGTTCTTGGTTTAAAGGACCTGCAAATTTTGCAGCATGCGCTGACGTGGGGACTCACCCAGGCAGCGGAGACAAGCTGAGTGCGGGTCGCTTCTAGGCATAAAGCACCTGCAGGACTCGCACGATTTGAAGCCCGGGGTCTGGGGCATGCTCCGGCCCGGACACTAACTAAACTGAACTAACTCACAAACTAACCAAAGATACCACTAATAATGAACAACAAACAGAGTTCTAGGAAAAAAGGCTGCAGCAATGAAGCTGGAGCAGAAGTTCCAACGCACCTACACTTGCGGCAAGAAGGAACTGAGGGTGGGGGGAGCGCGCAGTCCCCTATATAGTGCTATAGCGGCGCCACTCCAGGGGTCACAGCGGCGCTCCCCCCTACGGATACTGCTAAGGGAAAAACTTCCGGCACCGATGCACGTGGCGAACATGCACACCTACTATGGAATAGACATGAGCAATCACTCGAAGAAGAAACAGACAAAACTACTAAAATGAAAATTAACAATGACCCTCAACAAATCAAAAGACTTGACTAAAAGAATATTGTTAAAACCATCCTGCTTTTCTTTTAAATGAGAGAGATCAACTTTTTTTTTTTTTTGTATTTAGCTATTGGCTAAAATGAACCTAAAAGTCCCTATTATGTAACTACATAATCTAAACATTTATATTTATTTGTTACAAATTGATAGATGTGCATGGATCAATCCAATTACCCCACCTCCTAGAACATGTGTGTGCACCCGTATAACCACATGCACCTAAGAGTTTTGTTGTTTTTCAAATGATTTTACTTAAATTTCTATACTTAAATACATGCATCAAAATTCAATGTCATTAATAAATACAACTCAGTATCTACACAATTTGATAAAGCCCTTACCTACTGTAATAACTATATGGTGACATCGTGGAAAAAGGATGAATGTACAAAATTTATCTTTGTAACAGTACAGTTTAACTATGTCTTGTGAGGTATCATTTGAAAACTCAATCTGCTGAACATTCCATACAATGTTACCATACATATTTTACCAGGATGATAAAATGATAACATTCTACTGTATGGCATTACTCAGTTTAGAAAAACAGGCACGGGCCAGTTCCCTAGAGGCAGAGGGCTAGCCAACATCTTAGTCTGCTTCATTATGCTGATACCTGGCTAGTGTGAAGTAGCACCTGGATAAACAGCCATTTTTTGGCAGGAAGAAGGGTGTGAACAAGAATTTTGCCAATATGTAAAGACACAGTTGGGGCTTTCCATTCCCCAGGCCTCTTCTCACCTGAACCCCAAAGGGATATTATCCTCTAAAAGAGAACAAATGTATAAGGAGAGAGGAAAAATCACCTCTATTCTTCTCCTCCACTCCTCTCCACTCCTAGCAGCAACACCACCACCTAAAGAAACACAACTGGTGGATGGGTCCTAGCCCGGAGGCCTCCAGACAGCACAGACTGTGAGAGGCATATGGTAAGAAAGAGCTTAGCTTTGAATCAATTTAACTTGCTAAGTTAGGTATTACTTTGCATTTTATCTTATTTTCATTTTAACCAATTCTCACTTTTATGCCTCAGTACTTGTAATAATTTAGAACAGAGGATCGCAAACATTTTGGTTGGAACCCCCTTTGTAAATATTGCAGGCTGTGACAACCTCCCTCGCCATACCATGCCACCCTTACTTGTGCTCTGCCTTCAGAGCTGGGCAGACAGAGAGGAGAAGCTGCTGACCTGGCATGGTACTGCCACTCGTACTTCTGCACTGTACAGCCCCTTACAGCCAGGCGCTTAGCTAGCAGCCACCACTCTCCAGCCACCCACCTGGGGAGGGGGAAGGATCTGAGATTGGGAATTTGCTGCTTTTTTTCTGCAGTGTAACTGGCTGGTTGCCAGCACTCATGCTGTATAGTAATTCACAACCTGGAGACTATGTATGAAAGGACAGTAACCTGTTCCAGAACTGGTGTTCTTCGAGATGTGTTGCTCATGTGTATTCCACAATAGGTGTGCATGCTCACCCTGTGCACCGGTGCCGGAAGTTTTTCCCTTAGCAGTACCCGTCGGGGGAGTGCTGCTGCAACCCCTGGGGTGGCACCTCTACAGCCCTATAAGGGGAGCCGTGCGCTCCCCCCACCCTCTGTTCCTTCTTGCCGGACCTACTCCGACAGAGGAGAAGGAGAGTGGGATGTAGAATAGACATGAGCCACACATCTCAAAGAACACCAGTTGCGGAACAGGTAACTGTCCTTTCTTCTTCGAGTGCTTGCTCAGGTCTATTTCACAGTAGGTGATTGCAAGCTATGTCTGATGGAGGTGGGTAGGAGTTCACAGATGCCCTGGTTGAAGTACATCCCTACTGAAACCAGCATCATCCCTGGCGTGGGAGACAATTGCATAGTGTAAGGTGAACGTGTGAACTGAGGACCAGGTAGTGGCTCTACAGATGTCCTGGATAGGGACATGGGCCACAAAGGCAGCTGACAAGGCCTGAGCCCTTGTCCACTGTGCCTTCACAATAGGTGGTGAGGGAACCCCTGCTAGGTCGTAGAATGTGTGGATGCATGAAGCAATCCACCAGGAAAGCCTTGGGTGGAGATCAGTTGATTCTTCGTGCACTCAGCTGAAGCAACAAATAGTTGCAAAGACCTGCAGAACGGCTTAGTCCAATCCAGATAAAAAGCCAGTACCCTGCACACATCAAGCATATGGAGGCAGCGTTCAGCATCACAGGCATGAGGTTTGGGGCAGACGACAGGCAGGAAGATGTCCTGGCCCACGTGAAGGTGGAAACCACCTTAGGGAGCAATGCAGGATGTGGGCGGAGCTGAACCTTTCCCTTGTGAAAGACCACGTGGGGGGGGGGGGCGGAGATCCACAGGTCAGGGCCCTGAGCTCTGAAACCCGCCAGGCTGATGTGATAGCCACGAGGAAGGCTACCTTCCATGAAAGGTGAGACCAGGAGCATGTGGCCAGGGGCTCAAACGGGGGCCCCGTGAGGTGGGATAACACTACGTTTAGATCCCACTGAGGAACGGGGGTACTAGCATATGGAAAGGACCAGTCCCTTGAGGAACTGCCTGGTCATAGCATGGCAAGAAACCCTGGACCGGCAGATGAAACGCCGATATAGCTGCCAGGTGTACCCTGACGGAGGAAGGTGCTAGACCTTGAGTTCTAAGGTGAAGGAGGTACTTGAGGATAAGCTGGAGTGGTAGGTACCCCACTCACCGGCCCACCTGGAGAACCTGGACCACTTCACGAGGTAGGATCAGCGCATGGATGACTTCCTACTTTCTAGGAGGACACGCCTGACCCCTTCCAAACACCTTCTCTCCCCTGCATCTAGCCATTGAGCAGCCATGCTGTCAAATGTAGGGTGGCCAAGGTAGGGTGGAAGAGGCGGCCCTGGTCCTGGGAGAGTAGGTCTGGGCAGAGCGGCAACGGCCACGGAGGGGCCACCAGCAAGCCCAGGAGGGTCCCATACCAATGCTGCCAGGATCAGGACGACGCATGTCTTGTCCATTTTCACTTTCTCCAGGACCTTGCCGATGAGAGTAAATGGAGGAAAGGCGTAGAGGAGTTGGCCTGACCATGACAGGAGGAAGGCATCTGAGATTGCATCCCTCCTCACCCCGCCCCTGGAACAGAACTGGTGGCAATGCCGCTGCTGTCAGGTCACAAACAGGTCTACATGGGGAGTGCCCCACACTCGGAAGAGCTGGCGAGCGCTCCACTTGGAGGTCAACCACTCGTGTTGAGAGGAGAAAACCCTGCTCAGGCGATCGGCCTGGGAGTTGTTGACTCCTGGCAGGTGGAAAGCCCTGAGGGAGATGTCATGGGCTATACAGAACTCCCAGAGGCTGAGGGCTTCCTGGCAGAGGGCCGAGGACCTCGTCCCGCCTTGCCTGTTGATGTAAAACATCACAGCAGTGTTGTCCGTGAGTACTCTGCCCGCCCTGCCGCGCAGCTGTGAGCTGAACGCCACACAGGCCAAGCATATTGCCCTGAGCTCCCTGACATTTATGTGAAGGGACAACTCTGAGGCTGACCATATCCCTTCGGTCTGTGAGTTCCCTATGTGAGGCCCCTAGCCCAAGTCCGACGCTAGGTCTACCGATGGGAGCGGGTCCCAGAAGGGGATCCCCTGGAGCATATTGACTGGGCAGGACCACCATAGTAGCAAGGTGATCACCAGCGCCGGTACCATGAGAACTTTGTCCAGCCTGTCCCAGGCCTGAGAGAACTCTGAGGCCAGCCAGAGCTGGAGGGGCCTCATCCAGTCTGGCGTGGCACACCACGTATGTGCATGCCGGCATGTGGCCCAGGAGTTGCAGGCATGCCCTGGCCATGATCACAGAACTCTGTGACCGTGGCTATGAGCCCCTTGAGGGTCTGGAATCTGCCCAGGGGAAGGGAGGCTGTGACCTTGGAGGCATCCAGAAACGCACCTATGAATTCTATGCACTGCACTGGAACCAATGTCAACTTGGCCTCGTTTACTAGAAGGCCCAGGTTGGCACATGTAGTCAAGAGCAGCTCCAGATGGTCCTGCACCTGCGACCATGAGCTGCCCTTGAGCAGCCACTCATCGAGGTAGGGGAATATCTGGACCCCTTGGTGTCTAAGGTAGGCCGCCATGACCGCCATACACTTTGTGAATACCCTGGAGACGGTGGACAGGCCAAATGGGAGGACTGTAAACTCGTAGTGGTCCTGTCCCACCAGGAAACGAAGGAAACGTCTGTGCCCCTTGAATATATGGATATGGAAGTATGCGTCCTGAAGGTCCAGGGCCACATACCAATCATCAGTGTCCAGCGAGGGTATGATCCTTACCAGGGAGACCATGCAGAACCAGCATTGTGCCACGAACCGATTGAGGTCTCGCAGATCCAGCAAAGGCCTGAGACCCCACTTTGCCTTCAGGATAAGGAAGTAACAGGAGAAGAACCCCTTTCACCAGAACTCCCTTGGAACTTTCTCTACAGCTCCCAAGCTGAGGAGCCAACTCACCTCCTGCTGTAGCAGGGGTACATGTGACAGGTCTCCCCTGCTGTCCCAGGGAGGGGGATGGGAGGGTGGGTGTGACGGAATGGAACAGTTCTTGGTGTTTCCTCTGAGTGCTGTGTGTATGCCTCAGTTTCCCCTGTGCATTTCTTGAGTCTCTAGGTGGTGGGAATAAGGGGTGATTGTTGCGGAGCCCTAGAGGACCAGTGTGATGACAGAGAACATCTGACACACTGTCTCCTGGCAACTGATGGCCTGGGCCCCTTCTCTGCAAAGGTGCGAGCTGAAGGTGTTAAAGAACAAAGGGATCAGGTGACCTCCTGTCCCGGGAAGGAGACAAAGGCAAAGGAGGGGCTAGAGAGGTCCCAGTTGGGAGCTGGTTGGGGAGGAGGGAGGCGCAGACAGAGTCTGGCCTCCCTGCCCCGCCCCCCGATTTGGAGCTGGGTGGTGAAATGCAGGGAGCCCCCAGGCTGGGGTCTAAGCTGCCTGCCCCTCCAGAAGGGCCTGACTGAGGGGTCCTGTTTGTACTTACAAGCTCTGTTTGCACTGTGTTCCTAGCATCCCTAATAAACCTTCTGTTCTGCTGGCTGGCTGAGAGTCACATTGAATCCCAGGAGGAGGGGTGCAGGCTCCTGACTTCCCCACACTCCGTGACAGCGGGAGTGAGACAAATTGGAGCATGTAGCCCTGGGAAATGGTGCTTAGGACCCAACAGTCCGATGTTATATGGGACCATTCCACAAGTGGTTGCTGAAGGCAAACTTTATCAGTAGGAGAGTCTCCTCGGGAGGCACCCAGGTACCCTCCTGTAACCAGTCAAAACCGCCTCTTGCCCTGCTGCTTGCCCCTCGAGAGCCCAGGCTGCGGGGCAGAGCGGGACTGTCTCTGAGGCTGTCTCTTTTGTGTCTTGGACCTTTTATAGGCGGGCTTATATCTTGACTGGGGAGCCAGGGCGGGAGCCTGTGGTTTAGGCTTCTCATTGGTGCAAGGGGGGGCCCGAGTTTGCCAGAGGGCATTAGAAATGTTAGCCACCCCTTCATGCAGCAGTAGGGCCACTCTGCCAGGTACCAAGGATGAGAGGACATTGAAGAGCAAGTCTGAGGGTTCCTCCATCTTCTCAGCTTGGAGTTCTTCCAGCAACTAACAGAAGTTACTAGATCACAGGCCCTAGTTCTCATGGGTGACTTTAATCACCCCGATATCTGCTGGGAGAGCAATACAGCGGTCCACAGACAATCCAGGAAGTTTTTGGAAAGTGTAGGGGACAATTTCCTGGTGCAAGTGCTGGAGGAACCAACTAGGGGAAAAGCTCTTCTTGACCTGCTGCTCACAAACAGGGAGGAAATAGTAGAGGAAGCAATAGTGGATGGGAACCTGGGAAGCAGTGACCATGAGATGGTTGAGTTCAGGATCCTGACACAAGGAAGAAAGGAGAGCAGTAGAACAGAGACCCTGGACTTCAGAAAAGCAGACTTTGACTCCCTCAGGGAACTGATGGGCAAGGTCCCCTGGGAGAATAACATGAGGGGGAAAGGAGTCGAGGAAAGCTGGCTGTATTTTAAAGAATCCTTATTGAGGTTGCAGGAACAAACCATCCCGATGTGTAGAAAGAAAAGTAAATATGGCAGGCGACCAGCTTGGCTTAACAGTGAAATCCTTGCTCGTCTTAAACACAAAAAAGCAGCTTACAAGAAGTGGAAGATTGGACAAATGACCAGGGAGGAGTATATAAATATTGTTCAGGCATGCAGGAGTGACATTAGGAAGGCCAAATCACACTTGGAGTTGCAGCTAGCCGGAGATGTTAGGAGTAACAAGAAGGGTTTCTTCAGGTATGTGAGCAACAAGAAGAAAGTCAAGGAAAGTGTGGGCCCCTTGCTGAATGAGGGAGGGAACCTAGTGACAGAGGATGTGGAGAAAGCTAGTGTACTCAATGCTTTTTTTGCCTCTGTCTTCACAGACAAGGTCAGCTCCCAGGCGGCTGCACTCCGCAGCACGGTATGGGGAGGAGGTGACCAGCCCTCTGTGGAGAAAGAAGTAGTCCTGCACAGTGTTCTTGCCAGCAAGTTAAGGAAGTATGGGCTGGATGAATGGACGGTAAGGTGGATAGAAAACTGGCTGGATGGTCGTGCTCAACGGGTAGTGATCAATGGCTCCATGTCTAGTTGGCAGCCGGTATCAAGTGGAGTGCCCCAAGGGTCGGTGCTGGGGCCGGTTTTGTTCAATATCTTCATCAACGATCTGGAGGATGGTGTGGACTGCACCCTTAGCAAGTTTGCAGATGACACTAAACTGGGAGGAGTGGTTGATACGCTGGAGGGTAGGGACAGGATACAGAGGGACCTAGACAAATTAGAGGATTGGGCCAAAAGAAATCTGATGAGGTTCAACAAGGACAAGTGCAGAGTCCTGCACTTAGGACGGAAGAATCCCATGCACTGCTACAGACTAAGGACCGAATGGCTGGGCAGCAGTTCTGCAGAAAAGGACCTAGGGGTTACGGTGGACGAAAAGCTGAATATGAGTCAACAGTGTGCCCTTGTTGCCAAGAAGGCTAACGGCATTTTGGGCTGTATAAGTAGGGGCATTTCCAGCAGATCGAGGGACGTGATTATTCCCCTCTATTCGGCACTGGTGAGGCCTCATTTGGAGTACTGTGTCCAGTTTTGGGCCCCACGCTACAAGAAGGATGTGGATAAATTGGAAAGAGTCCAACGGAGGGCAACAAAAATGATTAGGGGGCTGGAGCACATGACTTATGAGGAGAGGCTGAGGGAACTGGGATTGTTTAGCCTGCAGAAGAGAAGAATGAGGGGGGATTTGATAGCTGCTTTCAACTACCTAAAAGGGGGTTCCAAAGAGGATGGATCTAGACTGTTCTCAGTGGTAGAAGATGACAGAACAAGGAGTAATGGTCTCAAGTTGCAGAGGGGGAGGTTTAGGTTGGATATTAGGAAAAACTTTTTCACTAGTAGGGTGGTGAAGCACTGGAATGGGCTACCTAGGGAGGTGGTGGAATCTCCTTCCTTAGAGGTTTTTAAGGTCAGGCTTGACAAAGCCCTGGCTGGGATGATCTAATTGGGTTTGGTCCTGCTTTGAGCACGGGGTTGGACTAGATGACCTCCTGAGGTCCCTTCCAACCCTGAGATTCTATGATTCTATGAGTTGGAGGCTTGACGCTACTCGCTTCAGCAGCTCCTGGTGAGCCCTAACGTCCTCTTGTGGTACAGAGGGAGGTGGGGCTGCAATCTTGGCATCCGGCACAGGGGAGGACCCGAGCTCTGCATGTCAGCCGGCGTCACGGGATCCACCAATCTATCCCTTGAAGGCCTGAACAGTGTGCTGGAGGGAGCTTCCGACACCCCTGCCACCGAGCAAGCCCTCGGTTGGGCGTGCATGGGGGGGCCAAGTGGTCCACTGACACCACTGTACTTGCCATGGGGGCCCTTGCCACTGACCATGCTGCGGCACCGGAGGCACCAGCTGGTCAGATGGGCCAGGTTGGGAAGTGGGGGGCCGCGTGTGGGCCGAGGTCGGTGTTAACAGCGACCTGTCGGTACCATGCGGGCGGTAAGATCTACAGTGCCGAGGGCAACGCCTTCCTCAGGACCAGGACTCCAACGTCGAGGAACAGTGCTGCCTCGAGCTACTGCTTCTCGAGACACTGCGACGACACAGAGCTGGCAGGGTGCCTTGAGGAGAGGGAGCTGGAACGGCGATGGCAGCCACACCAGGAGCAGCTGCCTGTCCCGTCGATACTCTCTGCTCTGCATGGAGCAGTGTCTGGAACTCCAATCCAACAGCACCCGACCAGACAACCAAGCCGGCGACGACAGCCGAGGCTGGAGACTGTGTCCAGACAGGACGCTGAGCGGCAAGCGGGCCCCAGACCAGTCCCCTGACCTGGATCTGCATCCGGTCGGGGTTGACTGCCTAGAGCCCAGCAGCAGCTTATCTCCAGAACGGGGCCCTGGTACCGGTGGTGCCCCGGGCACCTGCAGAGTCATAATGTCTCAGGCCACCTGGAAGTCCTCCGGCATCAAAGGCATCCGGGCATCTGGAGAGGCTTGCGTCGACACGACCGGGCTGCTCCGCTCGACAGAGCTCTGGAGCCCGGTGACGGAACTAGGGCCGCCCGACATTGGTCTAGCCTCTCCCCTTTTCTCTCTCTCGACGCCACTGAGAACAGGACCGGCTCTAAGTTTTTTGCTGCCCAATGCAAAAATAATTTTGGGTGCTCCCCACCCCATCCCTAGTCCCCCCCCCCCCGCACCCCTCTGCCATCCCAGCCCTGGACTCCCCCCACACCAGTGCTGACTCCACCCACTCCCCCCTCACCTCCAGCTGGTCCGGCGCTGGCAGGGTCGGGGTAAGCAGCAGGGCTCCCAGGCTGCGCCTCAGCACAGGATCCCTCCAGCTGGGGCTCCCACCTCCAGGAACAGCCGGGACTCGGGAGGGCAGAGCCGGGGGGACTGCCTCGGCAGGGGGCTGAGGAACCGGGGCAGGGCAGCCTCAGAGGGAGCGGAGCCCCGGATAGCGGGACGCAGGCCCCACACGGCAGCACCCCGGGCACCGGTCCCCTCTCTGGCCCTGCTACTGCTCCTAGGCGTCCTGCCGCGGCCCCTGGGCAGCTCGGGCCCTTCGCCCAGCCCCACCTGCGGCGCTGGGGGGCAGCCACCCTGCGGCACCTGCAGGCAGCTCCGTGCACCCTGCGGGGCAGCCCCCAGCCTGAGTGTCCCGTGCTCAGGGCCCACAAGGTGCAGGCGCTGCTCCCCGACTGCTTGGTCCGCGGCTGGCAGCGCAAACCGCAGCAGCCCCAGGGTGCCCACCGCGCACGACACGCTGCTGCTGCCAGGGCCAGGAGCTCTAGGCTTTTGCCGCTCCAACCAAAAAAATGAAAATAAATAAAGGATGGCCAGAATGCCACCCCTGAAAATGTGCCGCCCCAAGCATGTGCTTGGTTTGCTGGTGCCTAGAGCCGGTTCTGGCTGAAAAGATGGTGCCTTTCTCTGTTTCTTCGAGGGGGAGCGGTGCCTGCCACCGGAAGGTGCCAGGGGATCGCTGCACACCGAAGATGAGGTGCTCGGTGCCGAATCTGCTCGGCGCACCGGGGTCGGACCCAGTGCCGACTCCATGAGACTGGCCCGAAGTCTAATGTCTCTTTCTTTTTTGGTTCTGGGCTTGAAGGACCTGCAGATTTTGCAGCGGTCACTTATGTGGGATTTGCCCAAGCAGCAGAGACAATCGGCGTGCGGGTCACTTCTGGGCATCAAACGCCTATAGGAGTCGTACGATTTAAACCCTGGAGCACGGGGCGTGCCCCGGCCTGAACGCTAACTACTTAAACTGAAACTTTAAGAACTAACTAAGACAGGTACTACTAACACGAACAACAAGTTCTGGGATGAGCTACAGCAAGAAAAGCTGGAGCAAGAAGTTCCAACGCACCCTCACTGGCGGCAAGAAGAAACTGAGGGTGGGGGGAGCGCATGGCTATAGAGGCGCCACTCCAAGGGTCGCAGCAGCGCTCCCCCCATGGGTACTGCTAAGAGAAAAACTTCCAGCACCAGTGCCCGTGGCGAGCACGCACACCTACTGTTGAATACACATGAGCAATCACTTGAAGAACCTAGGGATAGAAAACGTATGTATATGTCAAGCTATGCAGCTTACTGGTTGTGACATCAATGTAACAGTACATAATGTGTATACTGATAACATCATACTGTTTATATACACCATACAAGTTAACACCAATTAATATTGGGGCAAATTTAGAAGCCATTAGCAAGCTTCAACACCACCAGAAGATAGCTCAATACCTAGATAACCTGAAGATTGAAGGGCAAAAAACTCTTCTCACAGTTCAACATTCTGTCTCAGAGATAAAACCTATCTCAAAAAGAATTAGGGATGAGACCTCCCCTACCTACTGGTGGGAAACAATCTTCAGCACTGACATGGGAAACATGAGGTCAGCGTGGTACATCCTTTTACACCCAATTGTGGTTTTGTTAATTAGTCAAGGTATTTTGATAGTCTATGTAATAGGTCTTAACGTTAGCCTGTACCGACTGAAGCGTAAAACAAAGAAAAAGAAGGTGGTACCTTTTGATATTAATGCTCTAGGCTTAATGGTTTGATATTTTGATAGTTCAATGTTATTTGCAGCAGCTATGCCTTATTAAGCTATAACATCTCCAAGGAGCCGATTGTTAGGTAGGGTTCACTTTCATATTATAGGAATCCATATTGTTTTCAAAATGGAGTTTTGTCCTCACATGAGCTATAGGTTAAGTTTCCCACTCTTTTAGTTCTCCTGGAGTTGTAAACAACTTCCAGTCAGAACCAGCTTTCCTAAGGGGTTTCCCAGGAAGGCTTCCTGCCTTTTCTAAGGGGTTTCCCAGGAGGGCTTCCTGCCTTTTCTAAGGGGTTTCCCAGGCAAATGTATAAAAGGCTGCCCTGAACACAGCCTCAGGGCTATCCATCTGGGTGGCAGCCAGGGACCGTCACGGGTCATGGGTCTTACCTGCAGGCATCTATCCATCCTAGAGATAGAAGGGCTGGGGATTTTCCTCCAACAGCTTCCTCATCTGCAAAGAAAGGGAGAAGGAGAAAATACAATACACACGTACCTTTGTCATCTGTTTTCCTGAACACATCATCTACTTTTCCTGTGATCCCAAATGAACATCAAGGGACTCCTTGGAGCTCCTCTCCAAAGGCTTGCCATTAGCCAGAGGATTGAGGTCCCAAGCACCTGCCATCACTTTGATCTGTGAAGAAGGTTTTTGTGTATCTGTTTATAGGGTTGAGTTTGGATGTAATCACTGTATTGCACAATTTTGTTGTTTATTCCCCTTATTTGTCCCACACTTTGTTATAAACCCTTCAATACACTTTATTTGATTTTACCTTTACTGATTGACTCCTCGTGATTCAGGGTGGGAGGGGTCCTCTCTGCCAGGGGAGGGATCCTACCAGATGACAGATTCTGGACAGGAAGGCCAAACCAAGGGAAACAGACAGCATAAGGGATTCTTGTCTTATATCACACTCCTCCTTTGCCTTTCAGTCTTTTCCCCTCTAACAGTACCCAGTGAGGAAGCACACGGCCTGTGAAGAATACTACAGCAAGTACGGATGAGGAATTCAAAGGACTCACAGCCAGTTATGCGGCAGCCAGAAAGCTGAGGAATGCTCACATCTGCTTAGAAGGATGCCCAAACTGCTCAGGTACATCTCTGCCAGTTTCTCCTCCCGTTAGGGCTCCTGGACAATTCCTCTGCAAGAGCAGCTGCAAAAACCAAGCAGGAACCATCACTACAAAAAGCTCTATTGGTGCTTCAAAGCTTGCCCCCATCCCTGCCTACCTCTTCCATCCTATGTACATCAGCCCCACTCGATGTACAGAAACCGAGTTAACACCTACAGCCACCGCTCCACTCTTGCACCCACTTTCCTGCATGATTTTCCTCCCCCCCTACTTCTCCATGGCTCCCAAGACATAGCCTGTGAGGATGCAAATCTAACACATCTGCCCATGTCCTACAAAGGGAAACAGCACAAGGAAAGGTAAGGACACAGAGAGAGAGAGAGTGTTTGTTGGCCAACACACTAGAGAAGAGACAGAGAAAAAAACATGGGAGGAAGGCAAGCAACTTACCACCAGGAGTCATCCTACTAGATGCAACCTTCTGCTGCGGAGGACACACTGCTTCTGACCAGAGAGATCAGCAGCCCCAGAAAATGGGGACCTTATTTCCCTCGTAAGCACAGCCAGTCACGAACATTTTCTTACAAACCCAGCCCTCAGCTAACAGGGCATCCCTACCAGGAGCAAGGAGGCCCGTGACCAGAGCAATCACCAAAATAGACACTTATCTCACTGAGAGTGGCGGCTGTTCGACTCCCAGATGGACGGCTTTTGCATGGCATTAACAACGCTGGCGGTCTTTTGTGGGTTGACCAACAACGCTTGCAATCTTGTCGCTCTCTCTCACTTTCCATCGCATGAGGGCAGTAGACTGACGCATGACGACTTCTCCCTTGGTACTAAACCCAGCATGAGGGGAAAAAACAAGGAAGTTACCATCTCAGTAGGCAACGTCGTGTAATCTCTTCTTTTTGCCTCTCCCACACGACGGGGCTCCCCCTCTGCCCTCCCGCCATTCCACCTTTAGTATTACAACCACAAATCACCCCTTCCAACAGCACCCGACATAGTCACTGTGCACAGAAGAACTCTGGTCCCTTCCTCAACCTAATCCCCACAGAGGCCCGTACCAAACGATGAAGCACACGGCCTGTGAAGACTACTACAGCGAGTACAGATGAGGAATTCAAAAGCACTCACCGCTTACTCACAGCCAATTATGCGGCAGCCAGAAAGCAGAGGAATGCTCACGTCTGCTTAGAAGGATGCCCAAGCTGCTCGGGTCCACGTCTGCCACTTTCTCCTCTGGCTAGGGCTCCTGGACAATTCCTCTGCAAGACCAGCTGAAAAGCCAAGCATGAACCATCACTACACAAAGCTCTATTGGTGCTTGAAATCTTACCCCTGTCCCTGCCTCCCTCGTCCATCCCATCTACATCGGTCTCACTCGATGAACAGAGACTGAGTCAACACCGAGAGACACCGCTCCACTCTGGCACCCACTTCCCTGCATGATTTTCATCCCCTCCTACTTCTCCATGGCTCCGGAGACCTAGCATGTGGGGACGCACATCTAGCATGCCTGCCCATGTCATATGTAGGTAGACGGCGTGAGGAGAGAGAGTGAGAGACACAGACAGACAGAGTTGGCCAACACACTAGAGAAGAGACAGAGAAAAACGTGGGAGGAAGGCAGGCAAGCAGCTTACCACCTCGAGTAATCCCCCTGGATGCAACCTTCTGCTGCCGAGGACACAGTGCTCCTGGCCAAAGAAATGAGCAGCCCCTGAAACTGGGGACCTTGTCTCCCTCGTAACCAGAGCTAGTCAGGAACCTTTTCTTACAAACACATCCCCCAGCGAACAGGGTGTCCCTACCTGGAGCCAGATGGGCCGTGAGCAGAGCCCTCACCAAACCAGACACTTATCTCACTGACAGTGATGGCTGCTCTGCTTGCAGCTGGACGGCATCACCGTAGCCTGGCATCAACAATTTCTCATGGCTCTGGCATGCTTTCCATCTCACAAGGCGGGTGGGCTCTTACCCTTGACTTCTTTCCCCTTGGTACTAAGCACAACACCATAGGGAAAAAACAAAAGTTATTATCCGAATCTGCAATGTTCGGTAGGTTCTTCTTCTCTCATCTCCCATTACACATTAATAGATACAGTTAAAAAGCACACACTCAAACTGTAGAATTGCTGGCCAGAGGGCATAATAGGATTCAAGAAAGAACTAGGTAAATTCATGGAGGATAGGTCCATCAATAGCTATTAGTCTGGATGGGCAGGGATGGTGTCCTTATCCTCTGTTTGCCAGAAGCTGGGAATGGGCGACAAAGGATAGATCACGTCTCAATTACCCGGTCTATTCAATTCCCTCTGAGTCACCTGGCATTAGCCAGTCGGAAGACAGGATACTGAGCTCAATGGACCTTTTGTCTGACCCAGTATTGCCATTCTTACATTCCTATGTTAAGCAGCCCATTGCACCGGCATCCAAGAGACTCATTGTGCACAGGAGACTATTGTCTCTTCCCCTGGTCGTAATCCCACAGCTGCTCCCAAAATAGGGAAATCTCCTCCCACACCCAAAACAAGGAGGAAAACTTTGATGAGAAACCAAGCCTCACCTAAAGGGAAGCAGCCGTCTGTAGTCAGCCTCTACCACACATTTATCATAGGGTTCAGCCATGCCGCTAAAAGTCATGAAGTGTAGTCGCTCTTTGTCGTTCTCCTGCCACCAAAAAACTTCCACCCCCAACAAGCGGCATTTGCGTCGCCAGCAGGATAGCACTCCTGCCAACAACGTGCCGTTCACACTGGCACTTGTAGCAGCAAAGCTTTTGTCTTTCAGGGGAGGGGGAGGTTAACACCTCTGAAAGACAAAAATAGTTTTGTTCTTCAATGCCAGTATAGACATACCCTTAGGGGCAACTCAGGGTGCAGCTGCCCTGGAGCAACAGTAACACCCGGTGGAAGGGCAGGGGTATGGCACAGAGGATTTTCTCCATAGAGCAACATTGACACTGGATCGCCACCCCAACTACTGCACAAAGCATTTCCTTCAGAGAGCAACAATGCATTACCCTGAGTGACCACCCAGTGCCACTGCTGCTCTCTGAAGGAAATGCTGTGTGCATTACCTCAACTGGCCGCCTGGCATAGGGTGACCAGATGTCCTGATTTTATAGGGACAGTCCCGACTTTGGGGTCTTTTTCTTCTATAGGCTCCTATTACCCCCACCCCCGTCCTGATTTTTCACATTTGCTGTCTGGTTATCCTAGCCTGGCATCACTAAATATTTCCCTCATGAAGCAAGAGAAACCAGTTGGCCAAAACAGGTAATACACAATCCATTTTCTTCATCAAGCGACAGTGAAAACGAGGGGCCACTCCGAGTAACACACAAAGCACTTCCCGCATGGAACAACAGTGACACCGGGTGGCCGATTAAAGTAATGCACAACATTTCCATCATGGAGAAACAGTGACACCGAGTGGACAACCCGGGTAATGCACCATTTCCCTCATGGAGATACAGTGACACCGGGTGGCCACTCGGGTTAATGCACAAAGCACTTCCGTCATGGAGCAACAGTGACACTAGGTGGCCAATCCAAGTAACGCACAAAGCATTTCCTTCAGGGAGCAACAATGCATTACCCTGAGTGACCACCCAGTGCCACTGCTGCTCCGTGAAGGAAATGCTGTGTGCATTACCTCAACTGGCCGCCTGGCATCACTATTTCCCTCATGAAGCGAGAGAGAAACCAGTTGGCCAAAACAGGTAATACACAATCCATTTCCCTCATCAAGGGACAGTGAAAACGAGGGGTCACTGAGTAACACACAAAGCATTTCCCTCATGGAGCAACAGTGACACTGGGTGGCCAATCCAAGTAATGCACACAATTTCCATCATGGATAAACAGTGACACCAAGTGAACAACCTGGGTAATGCACAAACTATTTCCCTCATGGAGATACAGTGACACCGGGTGGCCACTCGGGTTAATGCACAAATCATTTCTGTCATGGAGCAACAGTGACACTGAGTGGCCACTCGGGTTAATGCACAAAGCATTTCCCTCATGGAGAGTGACACTGAGTGGCCACTCGGGTTAATGCACAAAGCATTTCCCTCATGGAGAGTGACACTGGGTGGCCACTCGGGTTAATGCACAAAGCACTTCCGTCATGGAGCTACAGTGACACCGGGTGGCCAATCCAAGTAATGCACAAAGCATTTCCCTCATGGAGCAACAGTGACAGCATGTGGCCACACACGGGAATACACACCGCATTTCTGTCATGGATCAACAGCGACACCGAGTTGCTACTCAGGGTAATGCTTAGACCATTTCTCTCGTGGAACAACGGTGACATTATCTCATGGAGCGACAGTGACACTGGGTGGCCACTCATGGTAATGCACAAAGCATTTCCTGCCGGAAGCAACTGTGCATTACCCTGGGTGACCTCCCGGTGTCACTGTTGCTCCATGAGGGAAATGCTGTGTGCACTACCCCAAGTGGTCACCTGGTGTCACTAAGCATTTCCCTCAAGGAGCGAGAGTGAAATCCGGTGGCCAATCCAGTAATGCACAAACCATTTTCCTTATGAAGGGACAGTGATTTCCCTCAGAGCAAGGGCATCACACAGTCACCTGCCCGAGTAATGACACCTGGTGGCCAGTCACAGTAATGCAGCAGGTGTCCTCCTGGGAGCAGCAGTGACACCCAGTGGCCAGTTGAGGTAACGTACAGGGAGAAATCTCAGGTAACAGCAAGCACAGGGGTTAGGAGCCCAGAGCCCAGGCTGGAGCACGTCAGTCCAGAGTGATGTGCAGAGCCCTGGATGGTGCAACCTGGTGAGTGGAGACACAGGCCGAGGGCTACTCTCAGACCCCTGCTCACGTCCTCTACTGAACGTGGCCTGCTTCAAAGAGGATGACTAGACTGGCATGACCAGGGAAGCTCACCCAGTGATGTAGAAGGAAGACACTTGAGGACTAAGCATCTCTTGTTACAGTCAAGTTGCTCTCCACGGAGTTACCATACTTCAGGTAGTTTCCATAGCACCTGACAACTCCTTGGGAGGGCACAAAGGATTCCCCCAAGCTTACCGTGCCCCAATTAGGTGCAGAGGTCTTTTCTCAGGGGTTCACCCCGTGACGGGTTTGAACCCCCTTCTGGGATGCCACCTGATGTACTGGGACTTAACTGAGCCTGCCTGCTCCACTAGCCTGGGCTCCCTCTCCGTTTTGCGGACTTAGGCTCTCCAGCCTCTGGCAGCACACACACACAGGTACGGATGCACCAGATGTAGAATCTCAGTCTCTGAACTCCTCTCTACAAGAAGACTCAGCTAGGAAATCACCCAGCACTCAAGTGCAGTTCCCCTCTGGAAAGTACACCTAAAATTATATTGTCTTGCGCGGTAGAGAAATCTATACAACGTAAGCTCATAAACTCATCCCCTCCCTCAATGTGGAGGAAGATACGCACAACTTCCCACCCCACCACCCGCAGTTAGAAGTTGCACAAATGTGGTTTAATAAACTTGTTTTTGTTTATTAACTACAAAAGGTAGATTTTAAGTGATTGCTTTGTTCTGTTTGCTGTCCCTTACAGATTACTTCGCAAATAAAACACACCCGCATACTAAGCCTAAGATCTTAAAGAGACTGGATTCATGAAGTAATTTCTCACCCTAAATGTTTTTAGGCAAGCTGCAGAGTTTCTGTAACTTAGGGTTCCAGTTATTTCTCTTTACAGAATAGATTCTTGTCTTGCCCTGGACTTACCCCCTGCTCAGTTCCTTTGTCTCTTCAGGTACTTTCAGCAGTCTTTCCTCTTGGGCAGGAAGGCAATGGAGAAGAGACCTGTTTGCGTTACTCCCCAGCCTTAAGTAAGATTTACATAAGGCAGGAATCTTTTGTTTCCCAATCTTACCCTCTCCTTTTAGTGGAACATTACTAGAAGTCCAAGAGAGTGTTTAGTACCAGGTGACAGGACCACCTGACCTAGCAGCATCACAGCTACATCCCAGGATGCCTCTCAGAAAGTAGAGAGATTGAAGATACTAAAGTTTCTTCCAAATGGTCCATCAAGGCTGATGGCATGTTGTTTGGTGGGTGTTTCCCAAGTACACACCCAGTTGTAACTGTCACACAGACAATATTTCCAACTTTAGATACAGAAATGATACATGCATACAAATTGGATCATCACATTAAGTAAATTATAACCTTTCCAATGATACCTTACAAGACCCAACTTGCATAACATATATCACTTATCTCACTGACAGGGGTGGCCGCTCCACTCCCAAATGTACAGCTCCTGCCTGATTTCAATAAGGCTCATGGTCTCCCTGCCCTCGCTCACTTTCCACCGTATAAGGGGAGTAAACTCTGACTTTCGGCTTCTTTTCCCTTGCTACAAAACTCAGCGCGGGGGAGAAAACACGGAAGTTACCATCTCAGTCGGCAACGTCGAGTAAACTCTTCTTTTTACCTCTCCCAGACAGCGGAGTAGTGCCCTCAACAATCTTCCAATTACACCTTGAGCATTACAACCAAAAAGCACCTCCTTCCAACAGCACCTGACATAGTCGCTCTTCACAGCAGACTTTGGCATGTCCCCAAACTTCATCCCACAGAGCCCTGTACCCAAGGACGAAGTACACGGCCTGTGAAAACTAGAGACAGACAGACAGAAGACCAACACACTACAGAAGAGAGAGAAAGAGAAAAACATGTGAGGAAGGTAAGAAAATTACCACCTGGAGTCATCCTGCTACAGGCAACCTTCAGCTGCAGAAGACACACTGCTCCTGGAAAGAGAAATGATCAGCCCCTGAAAACGGGGACCTTGTCTCCCTCGTAACCAGAGCCAGTCAGGAACCTTTTCTTACAGACTTAGACCCCACCTAACGGGGCAGCCCTAAGAGGAGCAAGGTGGGCCGTGAGCAGAGAAATCACTAAAACAGACACTTAGCTCACGGAGAGTGGCGGCATCAACCACGGTTGCGGTCCCGTCGCTCTCGCTCGCTTTCCATCGCCTCAGGGCAGTAGACTCTGATGTGTGGCGACTTCTCCCTTCAGACTAAACGCAGCATAAGGGGCGGGAAACAAAGCAGTTACCATCTCAGTGGGCCAAGTAGTGTAGGCACTTCTTTTCGCCTCTCCCACACGGCGGGGCTCCGCCCTCCATTTCCCATTCCACCTTTAACACTACAACCAAAAAAACCCCTTGCAACGGCACCTAACATGGTCACTGTGCACAGCGGAACTCTGCTCCCTCCCTCAGCCTAATCCCCACAGAGCCCGGTACCAAACCACAAAGCACATGGCCTGTGAAGAATACTACAGCGAGTACAGAGGAGGAATTCAGAAGCACTCACCCCTTACTCACAGCCAGTTATGCGGGAGGCAGAAAACGGACGACTGTTCATGTCTGCTTAGAAGGATGTCCAGGCAGCTCGGGTCCCCTTCTGCCACCTTCTCCTCGGGTAGGGATCCTGGACAATTCCTCTGCAAGAGCAGCTGCAAAAACCAAGCATGAACCATCACAACACAAAGCTCTACTGGTGCTTGAAATCTTGCCCTCGTCCCTGCCTCAATCATCCGTCCCATCTACATCGGCCCCACTCGATGTACAGAGACCGAGTTGTCACCGCTCCACTCTCGCACCCACTTCCCTGCATGATTTTCACCCCATCCTACTTCTCCATGGCTCCCCAGACATAGTCTGTGGGGATGCACACCTACCTGTGTCCTACAAAGGGAGACAGCACAAGGGAAGAGAGAGAGAGAGAGAGAGAGAGAGTTAGTTTGTGTGTGTTGGACAACATACTAGAGGAGAGAGAGGGAGAGACAGTGTGTATTCGCCAACATACTAGAGAAAAGGGAGAGAGAAAGCAAGAAAGAAAAATATGGGAGGGAGGTGAGCAACTTACCACCTGGAGTCATCCTACTAGAGGCATCCTTCAGCTGCAGAAGACACACTGCTCCTGGAAAGAGAAATGATCAGCCCCTGAAAACGGGGACCTTGCCTCCCTCGTAACCACCTAGCGAGGAACATTTTCTTACAAAATCAGCCCGCAGCTAATGGGGCGTCCCTACCAGGAGCAAGGTGAGCCGAGAACAGAGCGTCACCAAACCAGACACTTCTCTCACTTAAAGTCGCTGCTGTTCCGCTCCCAGATGGACGACTTTCGCGTGGCATTAACAACGCTCGCGGTCTTGTGTGGGTTGGCCAACAACGCTCGCGGTCTCGTCGCTCTCGCTCGCTTTCCATCGCATGAGGGCAGTAGACTCTGAGGCGTGACGACTTCTCCCTTCATACTAAACGCAGTAAAAGGAGGGGAAACAAAGCAGTTACCATCTCAGTGGGCCAAGTAGTGTAGGCACTTCTTTTCGCCTCTCCCACACGGCGAGGCTCCGCCCTCCACCCTCTTCCCATTGCTCCTTTAACATTACAACCAAAAGCACCCCTTGCAACAGCACCCGACGTAGTTGCTCTGCACAGCAGACTTTGGCCCGTCCCCAGCCTTAATCCCACAGAGCCCCGTACTCAAGGAGGATGCACACGGCCTGTGAAGAATACTACAGTGAGTAAAGATGAGAAACTCAAAGCTTTCTCACAGCAAGTTATGCGGGAGGCAGAAAACGGACGGCTGTTCATGTCTGCTTAGAAGAATGTCCAGGCAGCTCAGATCCACCTCTGCCACCTGCTCCTCGGGTAGGGATCCTGGACAATTCCTCTGCAAGAGCAGCTGCCAAAACCAAGCATGAACCATCACTACACAAAGCTCTATTGGTGCTTGAAATCTTGCCTTCGTCCCTGCCTCAATCGTCCGTCCAGTCTACATCGGCACCACTCGACGTACAGAGACCGAGTTAACACCGACAGTCACAGCTCCACTCTCGCACCCACTTCCCTGCATGATTTTTGTCCCCTCCTACTTCTCATGGCTCCCGAGACATAGCCTGTGGGGATGCAAATCTTAACACTTCTGCCTATGTCTTACAAATGGAAACAGCACAAGGAAAGACAAGGACACAGAGAGAGAGAGAGAATGTGTTGGCCAACACACTAGAGACGAGAGAGAGACAGAGAGAGAAACACGGGAGGAAAGCGAGCAACTTACCACCTGGAATCATCCTACTAGAGGCAACCTTCTGCTGCGGAGGACACACTGCTCCTGGCCAGAGAAATCATCAGCCCCACAAAACGGGGACCGTGGCTCCCTCGTAACCAGAGCCAGTCAGGAACCTTTTCTTACAGACTTAGACCCCACCTAACGGGGCAGCCCTAAGAGGAGCAAGGTGGGCCGTGAGCAGAGAAATCACCAAAACAGACACTTAGCTCACGGAGAGTGGCGGCATCAACCACGGTTGCGGTCCCGTCGCTCTCGCTCGCTTTCCATCGCCTCAGGGCAGTAGACTCTGATGTGTGGCGACTTCTCCCTTCAGACTAAACGCAGCACAAGGGAGGGAAACAAAGCAGTTACCATCTCAGTGGGCCAAGTAGTGTAGGCACTTCTTTTCGCCTCTCCCACACGGCGGGGCTCCGCCCTCCATTTCCCATTCCACCTTTAACACTACAACCAAAAAAACCCCTTGCAACGGCACCTGACATGGTCACTGTGCACAGCGGAACTCTGCTCCCTCCCTCAGCCTAATCCCCACAGAGCCCGGTACCAAACCACAAAGCACATGGCCTGTGAAGAATACAACAGCGAGTACAGAGGAGGAATTTAGAAGCACTCACCCCTTACTCACAGCCAGTTATGCGGGAGGCAGAAAACGGACGACTGTTCATGTCTGCTTAGAAGGATGTCCAGGCAGCTCGGGTCCCCTTCTGCCACCTTCTCCTCGGGTAGGGATCCTGGACAATTCCTCTGCAAGAGCAGCTGCAAAAACCAAGCATGAACCATCACAACACAAAGCTCTACTGGTGCTTGAAATCTTGCCCTCGTCCCTGCCTCAATCATCCGTCCCATCTACATCGGCCCCACTCGATGTACAGAGACCGAGTTGTCACCGCTCCACTCTCGCACCCACTTCCCTGCATGATTTTCACCCCATCCTACTTCTCCATGGCTCCCCAGACATAGTCTGTGGGGATGCACACCTACCTGTGTCCTACAAAGGGAGACAGCACAAGGGGAGAGAGTTAGTTTGTGTGTGTTGGACAACATACTAGAGGAGAGAGAGGGAGAGACAGTGTGTATTCGCCAACATACTAGAGAAAAGGGAGAGAGAAAGCAAGAGAGAAAAATATGGGAGGGAGGCGAGCAACTTACCACCTGGAGTCATCCTACTAGAGGCATCCTGCAGCTGCAGAAGACACACTGCTCCTGGAAAGAGAAATGATCAGCCCCTGAAAACGGGGACCTTGTCTCCCTCGTAACCACCTAGCGAGGAACATTTTCTTACAAAATCAGCCCGCAGCTAATGGGGCGTCCCAACCAGGAGCAAGGTGCGCCGAGAACAGAGCGTCACCAAACCAGACACTTCTCTCACTTAAAGTCGCTGCTGTTCCGCTCCCAGATGGACGACTTTTGCGTGGCATTAACAACGCTCGCGGTCTTGTGTGGGTTGGCCAACAACGCTCGCGGTCTCGTCGCTCTCGCTCGCTTTCCATCGCATGAGGGCAGTAGACTCTGAGGCGTGACGACTTCTCCCTTCATACTAAACGCAGTAAAAGGAGGGGAAACAAAGCAGTTACCATCTCAGTGGGCCAAGTAGTGTAGGCACTTCTTTTCGCCTCTCCCACACGGCGGGGCTCCGCCCTCCATTTCCCATTCCACCTTTAACACTACAACCAAAAAAACCCCTTGCAACGGCACCCGACGTAGTTGCTCTGCACAGCAGACTTTGGCCCGTCCCCAGCCTTAATCCCACAGAGCCCCGTAATCAAGGAGGATGCACACGGCCTGTGAAGAATACTACAGCGAGTACAGAGGAGGAATTCAGAAGCACTCACCCCTTACTCACAGCCAGTTATGCGGGAGGCAGAAAACGGACGACTGTTCATGTCTGCTTAGAAGGATGTCCAGGCAGCTCGGGTCCCCTTCTGCCACCTTCTCCTCGGGTAGGGATCCTGGACAATTCCTCTGCAAGAGCAGCTGCAAAAACCAAGCATGAACCATCACAACACAAAGCTCTACTGGTGCTTGAAATCTTGCCCTCGTCCCTGCCTCAATCATCCGTCCCATCTACATCGGCCCCACTCGATGTACAGAGACCGAGTTGTCACCGCTCCACTCTCGCACCCACTTCCCTGCATGATTTTCACCCCATCCTACTTCTCCATGGCTCCCCAGACATAGTCTGTGGGGATGCACACCTACCTGTGTCCTACAAAGGGAGACAGCACAAGGGAAGAGAGAGAGAGAGAGAGAGAGAGAGTTAGTTTGTGTGTGTTGGACAACATACTAGAGGAGAGAGAGGGAGAGACAGTGTGTATTCGCCAACATACTAGAGAAAAGGGAGAGAGAAAGCAAGAAAGAAAAATATGGGAGGGAGGTGAGCAACTTACCACCTGGAGTCATCCTACTAGAGGCATCCTTCAGCTGCAGAAGACACACTGCTCCTGGAAAGAGAAATGATCAGCCCCTGAAAACGGGGACCTTGCCTCCCTCGTAACCACCTAGCGAGGAACATTTTCTTACAAAATCAGCCCGCAGCTAATGGGGCGTCCCTACCAGGAGCAAGGTGCGCCGAGAACAGAGCGTCACCAAACCAGACACTTCTCTCACTTAAAGTCGCTGCTGTTCCGCTCCCAGATGGACGACTTTCGCGTGGCATTAACAACGCTCGCGGTCTTGTGTGGGTTGGCCAACAACGCTCGCGGTCTCGTCGCTCTCGCTCGCTTTCCATCGCATGAGGGCAGTAGACTCTGAGGCGTGACGACTTCTCCCTTCATACTAAACGCAGTAAAAGGAGGGGAAACAAAGCAGTTACCATCTCAGTGGGCCAAGTAGTGTAGGCACTTCTTTTCGCCTCTCCCACACGGCGAGGCTCCGCCCTCCACCCTCTTCCCATTGCTCCTTTAACATTACAACCAAAAGCACCCCTTGCAACAGCACCCGACGTAGTTGCTCTGCACAGCAGACTTTGGCCCGTCCCCAGCCTTAATCCCACAGAGCCCCGTACTCAAGGAGGATGCACACGGCCTGTGAAGAATACTACAGTGAGTAAAGATGAGAAACTCAAAGCTTTCTCACAGCAAGTTATGCGGGAGGCAGAAAACGGACGGCTGTTCATGTCTGCTTAGAAGAATGTCCAGGCAGCTCAGATCCACCTCTGCCACCTGCTCCTCGGGTAGGGATCCTGGACAATTCCTCTGCAAGAGCAGCTGCCAAAACCAAGCATGAACCATCACTACACAAAGCTCTATTGGTGCTTGAAATCTTGCCTTCGTCCCTGCCTCAATCGTCCGTCCAGTCTACATCGGCACCACTCGACGTACAGAGACCGAGTTAACACCGACAGTCACAGCTCCACTCTCGCACCCACTTCCCTGCATGATTTTTGTCCCCTCCTACTTCTCATGGCTCCCGAGACATAGCCTGTGGGGATGCAAATCTTAACACTTCTGCCTATGTCTTACAAATGGAAACAGCACAAGGAAAGACAAGGACACAGAGAGAGAGAGAGAGAATGTGTTGGCCAACACACTAGAGACGAGAGAGAGACAGAGAGAGAAACACGGGAGGAAAGCGAGCAACTTACCACCTGGAATCATCCTACTAGAGGCAACCTTCTGCTGCGGAGGACACACTGCTCCTGGCCAGAGAAATCATCAGCCCCACAAAACGGGGACCGTGGCTCCCTCGTAACCAGAGCCAGTCAGGAACCTTTTCTTACAGACTTAGACCCCACCTAACGGGGCAGCCCTAAGAGGAGCAAGGTGGGCCGTGAGCAGAGAAATCACCAAAACAGACACTTAGCTCACGGAGAGTGGCGGCATCAACCACGGTTGCGGTCCCGTCGCTCTCGCTCGCTTTCCATCGCCTCAGGGCAGTAGACTCTGATGTGTGGCGACTTCTCCCTTCAGACTAAACGCAGCACAAGGGAGGGAAACAAAGCAGTTACCATCTCAGTGGGCCAAGTAGTGTAGGCACTTCTTTTCGCCTCTCCCACACGGCGGGGCTCCGCCCTCCATTTCCCATTCCACCTTTAACACTACAACCAAAAAAACCCCTTGCAACGGCACCTGACATGGTCACTGTGCACAGCGGAACTCTGCTCCCTCCCTCAGCCTAATCCCCACAGAGCCCGGTACCAAACCACAAAGCACATGGCCTGTGAAGAATACAACAGCGAGTACAGAGGAGGAATTTAGAAGCACTCACCCCTTACTCACAGCCAGTTATGCGGGAGGCAGAAAACGGATGACTGTTCATGTCTGCTTAGAAGGATGTCCAGGCAGCTCGGGTCCCCTTCTGCCACCTTCTCCTCGGGTAGGGATCCTGGACAATTCCTCTGCAAGAGCAGCTGCAAAAACCAAGCATGAACCATCACAACACAAAGCTCTACTGGTGCTTGAAATCTTGCCCTCGTCCCTGCCTCAATCATCCGTCCCATCTACATCGGCCCCACTCGATGTACAGAGACCGAGTTGTCACCGCTCCACTCTCGCACCCACTTCCCTGCATGATTTTCACCCCATCCTACTTCTCCATGGCTCCCCAGACATAGTCTGTGGGGATGCACACCTACCTGTGTCCTACAAAGGGAGACAGCACAAGGGGAGAGAGTTAGTTTGTGTGTGTTGGACAACATACTAGAGGAGAGAGAGGGAGAGACAGTGTGTATTCGCCAACATACTAGAGAAAAGGGAGAGAGAAAGCAAGAAAGAAAAATATGGGAGGGAGGTGAGCAACTTACCACCTGGAGTCATCCTACTAGAGGCATCCTGCAGCTGCAGAAGACACACTGCTCCTGGAAAGAGAAATGATCAGCCCCTGAAAACGGGGACCTTGCCTCCCTCGTAACCACCTAGCGAGGAACATTTTCTTACAAAATCAGCCCGCAGCTAATGGGGCGTCCCTACCAGGAGCAAGGTGAGCCGAGAACAGAGCGTCACCAAACCAGACACTTCTCTCACTTAAAGTCGCTGCTGTTCCGCTCCCAGATGGACGACTTTCGCGTGGCATTAACAACGCTCGCGGTCTTGTGTGGGTTGGCCAACAACGCTCGCGGTCTCGTCGCTCTCGCTCGCTTTCCATCGCATGAGGGCAGTAGACTCTGAGGCGTGACGACTTCTCCCTTCATACTAAACGCAGTAAAAGGAGGGGAAACAAAGCAGTTACCATCTCAGTGGGCCAAGTAGTGTAGGCACTTCTTTTCGCCTCTCCCACACGGCGAGGCTCCGCCCTCCACCCTCTTCCCATTGCTCCTTTAACATTACAACCAAAAGCACCCCTTGCAACAGCACCCGACGTAGTTGCTCTGCACAGCAGACTTTGGCCCGTCCCCAGCCTTAATCCCACAGAGCCCTGTACTCAAGGAGGATGCACACGGCCTGTGAAGAATACTACAGTGAGTAAAGATGAGAAACTCAAAGCTTTCTCACAGCAAGTTATGCGGGAGGCAGAAAACGGACGACTGTTCATGTCTGCTTAGAAGAATGTCCAGGCAGCTCAGATCCACCTCTGCCACCTGCTCCTCGGGTAGGGATCCTGGACAATTCCTCTGCAAGAGCAGCTGCCAAAACCAAGCATGAACCATCACTACACAAAGCTCTATTGGTGCTTGAAATCTTGCCTTCGTCCCTGCCTCAATCGTCCGTCCAGTCTACATCGGCACCACTCGACGTACAGAGACCGAGTTAACACCGACAGTCACAGCTCCACTCTCGCACCCACTTCCCTGCATGATTTTTGTCCCCTCCTACTTCTCATGGCTCCCGAGACATAGCCTGTGGGGATGCAAATCTTAACACTTCTGCCTATGTCTTACAAATGGAAACAGCACAAGGAAAGACAAGGACACAGAGAGAGAGAGAGAATGTGTTGGCCAACACACTAGAGACGAGAGAGAGACAGAGAGAGAAACACGGGAGGAAAGCGAGCAACTTACCACCTGGAATCATCCTACTAGAGGCAACCTTCTGCTGCGGAGGACACACTGCTCCTGGCCAGAGAAATCATCAGCCCCACAAAACGGGGACCGTGTCTCCCTCGTAACCAGAGCCAGTCAGGAACCTTTTCTTACAGACTTAGACCCCACCTAACGGGGCAGCCCTAAGAGGAGCAAGGTGGGCCGTCAGTAGAGAAATCACCAAAACAGACACTTAGCTCACGGAGAGTGGCGGCATCAACCACGGTTGCGGTCCCGTCGCTCTCGCTCGCTTTCCATCGCCTCAGGGCAGTAGACTCTGATGTGTGGCGACTTCTCCCTTCAGACTAAACGCAGCACAAGGGAGGGAAACAAAGCAGTTACCATCTCAGTGGGCCAAGTAGTGTAGGCACTTCTTTTCGCCTCTCCCACACGGCGGGGCTCCGCCCTCCATTTCCCATTCCACCTTTAACACTACAACCAAAAAAACCCCTTGCAACGGCACCTGACATGGTCACTGTGCACAGCGGAACTCTGCTCCCTCCCTCAGCCTAATCCCCACAGAGCCCGGTACCAAACCACAAAGCACATGGCCTGTGAAGAATACAACAGCGAGTACAGAGGAGGAATTTAGAAGCACTCACCCCTTACTCACAGCCAGTTATGCGGGAGGCAGAAAACGGACGACTGTTCATGTCTGCTTAGAAGGATGTCCAGGCAGCTCGGGTCCCCTTCTGCCACCTTCTCCTCGGGTAGGGATCCTGGACAATTCCTCTGCAAGAGCAGCTGCAAAAACCAAGCATGAACCATCACAACACAAAGCTCTACTGGTGCTTGAAATCTTGCCCTCGTCCCTGCCTCAATCATCCGTCCCATCTACATCGGCCCCACTCGATGTACAGAGACCGAGTTGTCACCGCTCCACTCTCGCACCCACTTCCCTGCATGATTTTCACCCCATCCTACTTCTCCATGGCTCCCCAGACATAGTCTGTGGGGATGCACACCTACCTGTGTCCTACAAAGGGAGACAGCACAAGGGGAGAGAGTTAGTTTGTGTGTGTTGGACAACATACTAGAGGAGAGAGAGGGAGAGACAGTGTGTATTCGCCAACATACTAGAGAAAAGGGAGAGAGAAAGCAAGAAAGAAAAATATGGGAGGGAGGCGAGCAACTTACCACCTGGAGTCATCCTACTAGAGGCATCCTGCAGCTGCAGAAGACACACTGCTCCTGGAAAGAGAAATGATCAGCCCCTGAAAACGGGGACCTTGTCTCCCTCGTAACCACCTAGCGAGGAACATTTTCTTACAAAATCAGCCCGCAGCTAATGGGGCGTCCCTACCAGGAGCAAGGTGCGCCGAGAACAGAGCGTCACCAAACCAGACACTTCTCTCACTTAAAGTCGCTGCTGTTCCGCTCCCAGATGGACGACTTTTGCGTGGCATTAACAACGCTCGCGGTCTTGTGTGGGTTGGCCAACAACGCTCGCGGTCTCGTCGCTCTCGCTCGCTTTCCATCGCATGAGGGCAGTAGACTCTGAGGCGTGACGACTTCTCCCTTCATACTAAACGCAGTAAAAGGAGGGGAAACAAAGCAGTTACCATCTCAGTGGGCCAAGTAGTGTAGGCACTTCTTTTCGCCTCTCCCACACGGCGGGGCTCCGCCCTCCATTTCCCATTCCACCTTTAACACTACAACCAAAAAAACCCCTTGCAACGGCACCCGACGTAGTTGCTCTGCACAGCAGACTTTGGCCCGTCCCCAGCCTTAATCCCACAGAGCCCCGTAATCAAGGAGGATGCACACGGCCTGTGAAGAATACTACAGCGAGTACAGAGGAGGAATTCAGAAGCACTCACCCCTTACTCACAGCCAGTTATGCGGGAGGCAGAAAACGGACGACTGTTCATGTCTGCTTAGAAGGATGTCCAGGCAGCTCGGGTCCCCTTCTGCCACCTTCTCCTCGGGTAGGGATCCTGGACAATTCCTCTGCAAGAGCAGCTGCAAAAACCAAGCATGAACCATCACAACACAAAGCTCTACTGGTGCTTGAAATCTTGCCCTCGTCCCTGCCTCAATCATCCGTCCCATCTACATCGGCCCCACTCGATGTACAGAGACCGAGTTGTCACCGCTCCACTCTCGCACCCACTTCCCTGCATGATTTTCACCCCATCCTACTTCTCCATGGCTCCCCAGACATAGTCTGTGGGGATGCACACCTACCTGTGTCCTACAAAGAGAGACAGCACAAGGGAAGAGAGAGAGAGAGAGAGAGTTAGTTTGTGTGTGTTGGACAACATACTAGAGGAGAGAGAGGGAGAGACAGTGTGTATTCGCCAACATACTAGAGAAAAGGGAGAGAGAAAGCAAGAAAGAAAAATATGGGAGGGAGGTGAGCAACTTACCACCTGGAGTCATCCTACTAGAGGCATCCTGCAGCTGCAGAAGACACACTGCTCCTGGAAAGAGAAATGATCAGCCCCTGAAAACGGGGACCTTGCCTCCCTCGTAACCACCTAGCGAGGAACATTTTCTTACAAAATCAGCCCGCAGCTAATGGGGCGTCCCTACCAGGAGCAAGGTGCGCCGAGAACAGAGCGTCACCAAACCAGACACTTCTCTCACTTAAAGTCGCTGCTGTTCCGCTCCCAGATGGACGACTTTTGCGTGGCATTAACAACGCTCGCGGTCTTGTGTGGGTTGGCCAACAACGCTCGCGGTCTCGTCGCTCTCGCTCGCTTTCCATCGCATGAGGGCAGTAGACTCTGAGGCGTGACGACTTCTCCCTTCATACTAAACGCAGTAAAAGGAGGGGAAACAAAGCAGTTACCATCTCAGTGGGCCAAGTAGTGTAGGCACTTCTTTTCGCCTCTCCCACACGGCGAGGCTCCGCCCTCCACCCTCTTCCCATTGCTCCTTTAACATTACAACCAAAAGCACCCCTTGCAACAGCACCCAACGTAGTTGCTCTGCACAGCAGACTTTGGCCCGTCCCCAGCCTTAATCCCACAGAGCCCCGTACTCAAGGAGGATGCACACGGCCTGTGAAGAATACTACAGTGAGTAAAGATGAGAAACTCAAAGCTTTCTCACAGCAAGTTATGCGGGAGGCAGAAAACGGACGACTGTTCATGTCTGCTTAGAAGAATGTCCAGGCAGCTCAGATCCACCTCTGCCACCTGCTCCTCGGGTAGGGATCCTGGACAATTCCTCTGCAAGAGCAGCTGCCAAAACCAAGCATGAACCATCACTACACAAAGCTCTATTGGTGCTTGAAATCTTGCCTTCGTCCCTGCCTCAATCGTCCGTCCAGTCTACATCGGCACCACTCGACGTACAGAGACCGAGTTAACACCGACAGTCACAGCTCCACTCTCGCACCCACTTCCCTGCATGATTTTTGTCCCCTCCTACTTCTCATGGCTCCCGAGACATAGCCTGTGGGGATGCAAATCTTAACACTTCTGCCTATGTCTTACAAATGGAAACAGCACAAGGAAAGACAAGGACACAGAGAGAGAGAGAGAGAATGTGTTGGCCAACACACTAGAGACGAGAGAGAGACAGAGAGAGAAACACGGGAGGAAAGCGAGCAACTTACCACCTGGAATCATCCTACTAGAGGCAACCTTCTGCTGCGGAGGACACACTGCTCCTGGCCAGAGAAATCATCAGCCCCACAAAATGGGGACCGTGGCTCCCTCGTAACCAGAGCCAGTCAGTAACCTTTTCTTACAGACTTAGACCCCACCTAACGGGGCAGCCCTAAGAGGAGCAAGGTGGGCCGTGAGCAGAGAAATCACTAAAACAGACACTTAGCTCACGGAGAGTGGCGGCATCAACCACGGTTGCGGTCCCGTCGCTCTCGCTCGCTTTCCATCGCCTCAGGGCAGTAGACTCTGATGTGTGGCGACTTCTCCCTTCAGACTAAACGCAGCACAAGGGAGGGAAACAAAGCAGTTACCATCTCAGTGGGCCAAGTAGTGTAGGCACTTCTTTTCGCCTCTCCCACACGGCGGGGCTCCGCCCTCCATTTCCCATTCCACCTTTAACACTACAACCAAAAAAACCCCTTGCAACGGCACCTGACATGGTCACTGTGCACAGCGGAACTCTGCTCCCTCCCTCAGCCTAATCCCCACAGAGCCCGGTACCAAACCACAAAGCACATGGCCTGTGAAGAATACAACAGCGAGTACAGAGGAGGAATTTAGAAGCACTCACCCCTTACTCACAGCCAGTTATGCGGGAGGCAGAAAACGGACGACTGTTCATGTCTGCTTAGAAGGATGTCCAGGCAGCTCGGGTCCCCTTCTGCCACCTTCTCCTCGGGTAGGGATCCTGGACAATTCCTCTGCAAGAGCAGCTGCAAAAACCAAGCATGAACCATCACAACACAAAGCTCTACTGGTGCTTGAAATCTTGCCCTCGTCCCTGCCTCAATCATCCGTCCCATCTACATCGGCCCCACTCGATGTAGAGAGACCGAGTTGTCACCGCTCCACTCTCGCACCCACTTCCCTGCATGATTTTCACCCCATCCTACTTCTCCATGGCTCCCCAGACATAGTCTGTGGGGATGCACACCTACCTGTGTCCTACAAAGGGAGACAGCACAAGGGGAGAGAGTTAGTTTGTGTGTGTTGGACAACATACTAGAGGAGAGAGAGGGAGAGACAGTGTGTATTCGCCAACATACTAGAGAAAAGGGAGAGAGAAAGCAAGAGAGAAAAATATGGGAGGGAGGCGAGCAACTTACCACCTGGAGTCATCCTACTAGAGGCATCCTGCAGCTGCAGAAGACACACTGCTCCTGGAAAGAGAAATGATCAGCCCCTGAAAACGGGGACCTTGCCTCCCTCGTAACCACCTAGCGAGGAACATTTTCTTACAAAATCAGCCCGCAGCTAATGGGGCGTCCCTACCAGGAGCAAGGTGCGCCGAGAACAGAGCGTCACCAAACCAGACACTTCTCTCACTTAAAGTCGCTGCTGTTCCGCTCCCAGATGGACGACTTTTGCGTGGCATTAACAACGCTCGCGGTCTTGTGTGGGTTGGCCAACAACGCTCGCGGTCTCGTCGCTCTCGCTCGCTTTCCATCGCATGAGGGCAGTAGACTCTGAGGCGTGACGACTTCTCCCTTCATACTAAACGCAGTAAAAGGAGGGGAAACAAAGCAGTTACCATCTCAGTGGGCCAAGTAGTGTAGGCACTTCTTTTCGCCTCTCCCACACGGCGAGGCTCCGCCCTCCACCCTCTTCCCATTGCTCCTTTAACATTACAACCAAAAGCACCCCTTGCAACAGCACCCGACGTAGTTGCTCTGCACAGCAGACTTTGGCCCGTCCCCAGCCTTAATCCCACAGAGCCCCGTACTCAAGGAGGATGCACACGGCCTGTGAAGAATACTACAGTGAGTAAAGATGAGAAACTCAAAGCTTTCTCACAGCAAGTTATGCGGGAGGCAGAAAACGGACGGCTGTTCATGTCTGCTTAGAAGAATGTCCAGGCAGCTCAGATCCACCTCTGCCACCTGCTCCTCGGGTAGGGATCCTGGACAATTCCTCTGCAAGAGCAGCTGCCAAAACCAAGCATGAACCATCACTACACAAAGCTCTATTGGTGCTTGAAATCTTGCCTTCGTCCCTGCCTCAATCGTCCGTCCAGTCTACATCGGCACCACTCGACGTACAGAGACCGAGTTAACACCGACAGTCACAGCTCCACTCTCGCACCCACTTCCCTGCATGATTTTTGTCCCCTCCTACTTCTCATGGCTCCCGAGACATAGCCTGTGGGGATGCAAATCTTAACACTTCTGCCTATGTCTTACAAATGGAAACAGCACAAGGAAAGACAAGGACACAGAGAGAGAGAGAGAATGTGTTGGCCAACACACTAGAGACGAGAGAGAGACAGAGAGAGAAACACGGGAGGAAAGCGAGCAACTTACCACCTGGAATCATCCTACTAGAGGCAACCTTCTGCTGCGGAGGACACACTGCTCCTGGCCAGAGAAATCATCAGCCCCACAAAACGGGGACCGTGGCTCCCTTAGTAACCAGAGCCAGTCAGGAACCTTTTCTTACAGACTTAGACCCCACCTAACGGGGCAGCCCTAAGAGGAGCAAGGCGGGCCGTCAGTAGAGAAATCACCAAAACAGACACTTAGCTCACGGAGAGTGGCGGCATCAACCACGGTTGCGGTCCCGTCGCTCTCGCTCGCTTTCCATCGCCTCAGGGCAGTAGACTCTGATGTGTGGCGACTTCTCCCTTCAGACTAAACGCAGCATAAGGGGCGGGAAACAAAGCAGTTACCATCTCAGTGGGCCAAGTAGTGTAGGCACTTCTTTTCGCCTCTCCCACACGGCGGGGCTCCGCCCTCCATTTCCCATTCCACCTTTAACACTACAACCAAAAAAACCCCTTGCAACGGCACCTGACATGGTCACTGTGCACAGCGGAACTCTGCTCCCTCCCTCAGCCTAATCCCCACAGAGCCCGGTACCAAACCACAAAGCACATGGCCTGTGAAGAATACAACAGCGAGTACAGAGGAGGAATTCAGAAGCACTCACCCCTTACTCACAGCCAGTTATGCGGGAGGCAGAAAACGGACGACTGTTCATGTCTGCTTAGAAGGATGTCCAGGCAGCTCGGGTCCCCTTCTGCCACCTTCTCCTCGGGTAGGGATCCTGGACAATTCCTCTGCAAGAGCAGCTGCAAAAACCAAGCATGAACCATCACAACACAAAGCTCTACTGGTGCTTGAAATCTTGCCCTCGTCCCTGCCTCAATCATCCGTCCCATCTACATCGGCCCCACTCGATGTACAGAGACCGAGTTGTCACCGCTCCACTCTCGCACCCACTTCCCTGCATGATTTTCACCCCATCCTACTTCTCCATGGCTCCCCAGACATAGTCTGTGGGGATGCACACCTACCTGTGTCCTACAAAGAGAGACAGCACAAGGGAAGAGAGAGAGAGAGAGAGAGTTAGTTTGTGTGTGTTGGACAACATACTAGAGGAGAGAGAGGGAGAGACAGTGTGTATTCGCCAACATACTAGAGAAAAGGGAGAGAGAAAGCAAGAGAGAAAAATATGGGAGGGAGGTGAGCAACTTACCACCTGGAGTCATCCTACTAGAGGCATCCTGCAGCTGCAGAAGACACTGCTCCTGGAAAGAGAAATGATCAGCCCCTGAAAACGGGGACCTTGTCTCCCTCGTAACCACCTAGCGAGGAACATTTTCTTACAAAATCAGCCCGCAGCTAATGGGGCGTCCCTACCAGGAGCAAGGTGCGCCGAGAACAGAGCGTCACCAAACCAGACACTTCTCTCACTTAAAGTCGCTGCTGTTCCGCTCCCAGATGGACGACTTTTGCGTGGCATTAACAACGCTCGCGGTCTTGTGTGGGTTGGCCAACAACGCTCGCGGTCTCGTCGCTCTCGCTCGCTTTCCATCGCATGAGGGCAGTAGACTCTGAGGCGTGACGACTTCTCCCTTCATACTAAACGCAGTAAAAGGAGGGGAAACAAAGCAGTTACCATCTCAGTGGGCCAAGTAGTGTAGGCACTTCTTTTCGCCTCTCCCACACGGCGAGGCTCCGCCCTCCACCCTCTTCCCATTGCTCCTTTAACATTACAACCAAAAGCACCCCTTGCAACAGCACCCGACGTAGTTGCTCTGCACAGCAGACTTTGGCCCGTCCCCAGCCTTAATCCCACAGAGCCCCGTACTCAAGGAGGATGCACACGGCCTGTGAAGAATACTACAGTGAGTAAAGATGAGAAACTCAAAGCTTTCTCACAGCAAGTTATGCGGGAGGCAGAAAACGGACGACTGTTCATGTCTGCTTAGAAGAATGTCCAGGCAGCTCAGATCCACCTCTGCCACCTGCTCCTCGGGTAGGGATCCTGGACAATTCCTCTGCAAGAGCAGCTGCCAAAACCAAGCATGAACCATCACTACACAAAGCTCTATTGGTGCTTGAAATCTTGCCTTCGTCCCTGCCTCAATCGTCCGTCCAGTCTACATCGGCACCACTCGACGTACAGAGACCGAGTTAACACCGACAGTCACAGCTCCACTCTCGCACCCACTTCCCTGCATGATTTTTGTCCCCTCCTACTTCTCATGGCTCCCGAGACATAGCCTGTGGGGATGCAAATCTTAACACTTCTGCCTATGTCTTACAAATGGAAACAGCACAAGGAAAGACAAGGACACAGAGAGAGAGAGAGAGAATGTGTTGGCCAACACACTAGAGACGAGAGAGAGACAGAGAGAGAAACACGGGAGGAAAGCGAGCAACTTACCACCTGGAATCATCCTACTAGAGGCAACCTTCTGCTGCGGAGGACACACTGCTCCTGGCCAGAGAAATCATCAGCCCCACAAAACGGGGACCGTGGCTCCCTCGTAACCAGAGCCAGTCAGGAACCTTTTCTTACAGACTTAGACCCCACCTAAAGGGGCAGCCCTAAGAGGAGCAAGGTGGGCCGTGAGCAGAGAAATCACTAAAACAGACACTTAGCTCACGGAGAGTGGCGGCATCAACCACGGTTGCGGTCCCGTCGCTCTCGCTCGCTTTCCATCGCCTCAGGGCAGTAGACTCTGATGTGTGGCGACTTCTCCCTTCAGACTAAACGCAGCACAAGGGAGGGAAACAAAGCAGTTACCATCTCAGTGGGCCAAGTAGTGTAGGCACTTCTTTTCGCCTCTCCCACACGGCGGGGCTCCGCCCTCCATTTCCCATTCCACCTTTAACACTACAACCAAAAAAACCCCTTGCAACGGCACCTGACATGGTCACTGTGCACAGCGGAACTCTGCTCCCTCCCTCAGCCTAATCCCCACAGAGCCCGGTACCAAACCACAAAGCACATGGCCTGTGAAGAATACTACAGCGAGTACAGAGGAGGAATTCAGAAGCACTCACCCCTTACTCACAGCCAGTTATGCGGGAGGCAGAAAACGGACGACTGTTCATGTCTGCTTAGAAGGATGTCCAGGCAGCTCGGGTCCCCTTCTGCCACCTTCTCCTCGGGTAGGGATCCTGGACAATTCCTCTGCAAGAGCAGCTGCAAAAACCAAGCATGAACCATCACAACACAAAGCTCTACTGGTGCTTGAAATCTTGCCCTCGTCCCTGCCTCAATCATCCGTCCCATCTACATCGGCCCCACTCGATGTACAGAGACCGAGTTGTCACCGCTCCACTCTCGCACCCACTTCCCTGCATGATTTTCACCCCATCCTACTTCTCCATGGCTCCCCAGACATAGTCTGTGGGGATGCACACCTACCTGTGTCCTACAAAGGGAGACAGCACAAGGGAAGAGAGAGAGTTAGTTTGTGTGTGTTGGACAACATACTAGAGGAGAGAGAGGGAGAGACAGTGTGTATTCGCCAACATACTAGAGAAAAGGGAGAGAGAAAGCAAGAGAGAAAAATATGGGAGGGAGGCGAGCAACTTACCACCTGGAGTCATCCTACTAGAGGCATCCTGCAGCTGCAGAAGACACACTGCTCCTGGAAAGAGAAATGATCAGCCCCTGAAAACGGGGACCTTGTCTCCCTCGTAACCACCTAGCGAGGAACATTTTCTTACAAAATCAGCCCGCAGCTAATGGGGCGTCCCTACCAGGAGCAAGGTGCGCCGAGAACAGAGCGTCACCAAACCAGACACTTCTCTCACTTAAAGTCGCTGCTGTTCCGCTCCCAGATGGACGACTTTTGCGTGGCATTAACAACGCTCGCGGTCTTGTGTGGGTTGGCCAACAACGCTCGCGGTCTCGTCGCTCTCGCTCGCTTTCCATCGCATGAGGGCAGTAGACTCTGAGGCGTGACGACTTCTCCCTTCATACTAAACGCAGTAAAAGGAGGGGAAACAAAGCAGTTACCATCTCAGTGGGCCAAGTAGTGTAGGCACTTCTTTTCGCCTCTCCCACACGGCGAGGCTCCGCCCTCCACCCTCTTCCCATTGCTCCTTTAACATTACAACCAAAAGCACCCCTTGCAACAGCACCCGACGTAGTTGCTCTGCACAGCAGACTTTGGCCCGTCCCCAGCCTTAATCCCACAGAGCCCCGTACTCAAGGAGGATGCACACGGCCTGTGAAGAATACTACAGTGAGTAAAGATGAGAAACTCAAAGCTTTCTCACAGCAAGTTATGCGGGAGGCAGAAAACGGACGACTGTTCATGTCTGCTTAGAAGAATGTCCAGGCAGCTCAGATCCACCTCTGCCACCTGCTCCTCGGGTAGGGATCCTGGACAATTCCTCTGCAAGAGCAGCTGCCAAAACCAAGCATGAACCATCACTACACAAAGCTCTATTGGTGCTTGAAATCTTGCCTTCGTCCCTGCCTCAATCGTCCGTCCAGTCTACATCGGCACCACTCGACGTACAGAGACCGAGTTAACACCGACAGTCACAGCTCCACTCTCGCACCCACTTCCCTGCATGATTTTTGTCCCCTCCTACTTCTCATGGCTCCCGAGACATAGCCTGTGGGGATGCAAATCTTAACACTTCTGCCTATGTCTTACAAATGGAAACAGCACAAGGAAAGACAAGGACACAGAGAGAGAGAGAGAGAGAATGTGTTGGCCAACACACTAGAGACGAGAGAGAGACAGAGAGAGAAACACGGGAGGAAAGCGAGCAACTTACCACCTGGAATCATCCTACTAGAGGCAACCTTCTGCTGCGGAGGACACACTGCTCCTGGCCAGAAAAATCATCAGCCCCACAAAATGGGGACCGTGGCTCCCTCGTAACCAGAGCCAGTCAGGAACCTTTTCTTACAGACTTAGACCCCACCTAACGGGGCAGCCCTAAGAGGAGCAAGGTGGGCCGTGAGCAGAGAAATCACTAAAACAGACACTTAGCTCACGGAGAGTGGCGGCATCAACCACGGTTGCGGTCCCGTCGCTCTCGCTCGCTTTCCATCGCCTCAGGGCAGTAGACTCTGATGTGTGGCGACTTCTCCCTTCAGACTAAACGCAGCACAAGGGAGGGAAACAAAGCAGTTACCATCTCAGTGGGCCAAGTAGTGTAGGCACTTCTTTTCGCCTCTCCCACACGGCGGGGCTCCGCCCTCCATTTCCCATTCCACCTTTAACACTACAACCAAAAAAACCCCTTGCAACGGCACCTGACATGGTCACTGTGCACAGCGGAACTCTGCTCCCTCCCTCAGCCTAATCCCCACAGAGCCCGGTACCAAACCACAAAGCACATGGCCTGTGAAGAATACTACAGCGAGTACAGAGGAGGAATTCAGAAGCACTCACCCCTTACTCACAGCCAGTTATGCGGGAGGCAGAAAACGGACGACTGTTCATGTCTGCTTAGAAGGATGTCCAGGCAGCTCGGGTCCCCTTCTGCCACCTTCTCCTCGGGTAGGGATCCTGGACAATTCCTCTGCAAGAGCAGCTGCAAAAACCAAGCATGAACCATCACAACACAAAGCTCTACAGGTGCTTGAAATCTTGCCCTCGTCCCTGCCTCAATCATCCGTCCCATCTACATCGGCCCCACTCGATGTACAGAGACCGAGTTGTCACCGCTCCACTCTCGCACCCACTTCCCTGCATGATTTTCACCCCATCCTACTTCTCCATGGCTCCCCAGACATAGTCTGTGGGGATGCACACCTACCTGTGTCCTACAAAGAGAGACAGCACAAGGGAAGAGAGAGAGAGAGAGAGAGTTAGTTTGTGTGTGTTGGACAACATACTAGAGAAAAGGGAGAGAGAAAGCAAGAGAGAAAAATATGGGAGGGAGGCGAGCAACTTACCACCTGGAGTCATCCTACTAGAGGCATCCTGCAGCTGCAGAAGACACACTGCTCCTGGAAAGAGAAATGATCAGCCCCTGAAAACGGGGACCTTGTCTCCCTCGTAACCACCTAGCGAGGAACATTTTCTTACAAAATCAGCCCGCAGCTAATGGGGCGTCCCTACCAGGAGCAAGGTGCGCCGAGAACAGAGCGTCACCAAACCAGACACTTCTCTCACTTAAAGTCGCTGCTGTTCCGCTCCCAGATGGACGACTTTTGCGTGGCATTAACAACGCTCGCGGTCTTGTGTGGGTTGGCCAACAACGCTCGCGGTCTCGTCGCTCTCGCTCGCTTTCCATCGCATGAGGGCAGTAGACTCTGAGGCGTGACGACTTCTCCCTTCATACTAAACGCAGTAAAAGGAGGGGAAACAAAGCAGTTACCATCTCAGTGGGCCAAGTAGTGTAGGCACTTCTTTTCGCCTCTCCCACACGGCGAGGCTCCGCCCTCCACCCTCTTCCCATTGCTCCTTTAACATTACAACCAAAAGCACCCCTTGCAACAGCACCCGACGTAGTTGCTCTGCACAGCAGACTTTGGCCCGTCCCCAGCCTTAATCCCACAGAGCCCCGTACTCAAGGAGGATGCACACGGCCTGTGAAGAATACTACAGTGAGTAAAGATGAGAAACTCAAAGCTTTCTCACAGCAAGTTATGCGGGAGGCAGAAAACGGACGACTGTTCATGTCTGCTTAGAAGAATGTCCAGGCAGCTCAGATCCACCTCTGCCACCTGCTCCTCGGGTAGGGATCCTGGACAATTCCTCTGCAAGAGCAGCTGCCAAAACCAAGCATGAACCATCACTACACAAAGCTCTATTGGTGCTTGAAATCTTGCCTTCGTCCCTGCCTCAATCGTCCGTCCAGTCTACATCGGCACCACTCGACGTACAGAGACCGAGTTAACACCGACAGTCACAGCTCCACTCTCGCACCCACTTCCCTGCATGATTTTTGTCCCCTCCTACTTCTCATGGCTCCCGAGACATAGCCTGTGGGGATGCAAATCTTAACACTTCTGCCTATGTCTTACAAATGGAAACAGCACAAGGAAAGACAAGGACACAGAGAGAGAGAGAGAATGTGTTGGCCAACACACTAGAGACGAGAGAGAGACAGAGAGAGAAACACGGGAGGAAAGCGAGCAACTTACCACCTGGAATCATCCTACTAGAGGCAACCTTCTGCTGCGGAGGACACACTGCTCCTGGCCAGAGAAATCATCAGCCCCACAAAATGGGGACCGTGGCTCCCTCGTAACCAGAGCCAGTCAGGAACCTTTTCTTACAGACTTAGACCCCACCTAACGGGGCAGCCCTAAGAGGAGCAAGGTGGGCCGTGAGCAGAGAAATCACTAAAACAGACACTTAGCTCACGGAGAGTGGCGGCATCAACCACGGTTGCGGTCCCGTCGCTCTCGCTCGCTTTCCATCGCCTCAGGGCAGTAGACTCTGATGTGTGGCGACTTCTCCCTTCAGACTAAACGCAGCACAAGGGAGGGAAACAAAGCAGTTACCATCTCAGTGGGCCAAGTAGTGTAGGCACTTCTTTTCGCCTCTCCCACACGGCGGGGCTCCGCCCTCCATTTCCCATTCCACCTTTAACACTACAACCAAAAAAACCCCTTGCAACGGCACCTGACATGGTCACTGTGCACAGCGGAACTCTGCTCCCTCCCTCAGCCTAATCCCCACAGAGCCCGGTACCAAACCACAAAGCACATGGCCTGTGAAGAATACTACAGCGAGTACAGAGGAGGAATTCAGAAGCACTCACCCCTTACTCACAGCCGGTTATGCGGGAGGCAGAAAACGGACGACTGTTCATGTCTGCTTAGAAGGATGTCCAGGCAGCTCGGGTCCCCTTCTGCCACCTTCTCCTCGGGTAGGGATCCTGGACAATTCCTCTGCAAGAGCAGCTGCAAAAACCAAGCATGAACCATCACAACACAAAGCTCTACTGGTGCTTGAAATCTTGCCCTCGTCCCTGCCTCAATCATCCGTCCCATCTACATCGGCCCCACTCGATGTACAGAGACCGAGTTGTCACCGCTCCACTCTCGCACCCACTTCCCTGCATGATTTTCACCCCATCCTACTTCTCCATGGCTCCCCAGACATAGTCTGTGGGGATGCACACCTACCTGTGTCCTACAAAGAGAGACAGCACAAGGGAAGAGAGAGAGAGAGAGAGAGTTAGTTTGTGTGTGTTGGACAACATACTAGAGGAGAGAGAGGGAGAGACAGTGTGTATTCGCCAACATACTAGAGAAAAGGGAGAGAGAAAGCAAGAGAGAAAAATATGGGAGGGAGGCGAGCAACTTACCACCTGGAGTCATCCTACTAGAGGCATCCTGCAGCTGCAGAAGACACACTGCTCCTGGAAAGAGAAATGATCAGCCCCTGAAAACGGGGACCTTGTCTCCCTCGTAACCACCTAGCGAGGAACATTTTCTTACAAAATCAGCCCGCAGCTAATGGGGCGTCCCTACCAGGAGCAAGGTGCGCCGAGAACAGAGCGTCACCAAACCAGACACTTCTCTCACTTAAAGTCGCTGCTGTTCCGCTCCCAGATGGACGACTTTTGCGTGGCATTAACAACGCTCGCGGTCTTGTGTGGGTTGGCCAACAACGCTCGCGGTCTCGTCGCTCTCGCTCGCTTTCCATCGCATGAGGGCAGTAGACTCTGAGGCGTGACGACTTCTCCCTTCATACTAAACGCAGTAAAAGGAGGGGAAACAAAGCAGTTACCATCTCAGTGGGCCAAGTAGTGTAGGCACTTCTTTTCGCCTCTCCCACACGGCGAGGCTCCGCCCTCCACCCTCTTCCCATTGCTCCTTTAACATTACAACCAAAAGCACCCCTTGCAACAGCACCCGACGTAGTTGCTCTGCACAGCAGACTTTGGCCCGTCCCCAGCCTTAATCCCACAGAGCCCCGTACTCAAGGAGGATGCACACGGCCTGTGAAGAATACTACAGTGAGTAAAGATGAGAAACTCAAAGCTTTCTCACAGCAAGTTATGCGGGAGGCAGAAAACGGACGACTGTTCATGTCTGCTTAGAAGAATGTCCAGGCAGCTCAGATCCACCTCTGCCACCTGCTCCTCGGGTAGGGATCCTGGACAATTCCTCTGCAAGAGCAGCTGCCAAAACCAAGCATGAACCATCACTACACAAAGCTCTATTGGTGCTTGAAATCTTGCCTTCGTCCCTGCCTCAATCGTCCGTCCAGTCTACATCGGCACCACTCGACGTACAGAGACCGAGTTAACACCGACAGTCACAGCTCCACTCTCGCACCCACTTCCCTGCATGATTTTTGTCCCCTCCTACTTCTCATGGCTCCCGAGACATAGCCTGTGGGGATGCAAATCTTAACACTTCTGCCTATGTCTTACAAATGGAAACAGCACAAGGAAAGACAAGGACACAGAGAGAGAGAGAGAATGTGTTGGCCAACACACTAGAGACGAGAGAGAGACAGAGAGAGAAACACGGGAGGAAAGCGAGCAACTTACCACCTGGAATCATCCTACTAGAGGCAACCTTCTGCTGCGGAGGACACACTGCTCCTGGCCAGAGAAATCATCAGCCCCACAAAATGGGGACCGTGGCTCCCTCGTAACCAGAGCCAGTCAGTAACCTTTTCTTACAGACTTAGACCCCACCTAACGGGGCAGCCCTAAGAGGAGCAAGGTGGGCCGTGAGCAGAGAAATCACTAAAACAGACACTTAGCTCACGGAGAGTGGCGGCATCAACCACGGTTGCGGTCCCGTCGCTCTCGCTCGCTTTCCATCGCCTCAGGGCAGTAGACTCTGATGTGTGGCGACTTCTCCCTTCAGACTAAACGCAGCACAAGGGAGGGAAACAAAGCAGTTACCATCTCAGTGGGCCAAGTAGTGTAGGCACTTCTTTTCGCCTCTCCCACACGGCGGGGCTCCGCCCTCCATTTCCCATTCCACCTTTAACACTACAACCAAAAAAACCCCTTGCAACGGCACCTGACATGGTCACTGTGCACAGCGGAACTCTGCTCCCTCCCTCAGCCTAATCCCCACAGAGCCCGGTACCAAACCACAAAGCACATGGCCTGTGAAGAATACTACAGCGAGTACAGAGGAGGAATTCAGAAGCACTCACCCCTTACTCACAGCCAGTTATGCGGGAGGCAGAAAACGGACGACTGTTCATGTCTGCTTAGAAGGATGTCCAGGCAGCTCGGGTCCCCTTCTGCCACCTTCTCCTCGGGTAGGGATCCTGGACAATTCCTCTGCAAGAGCAGCTGCAAAAACCAAGCATGAACCATCACAACACAAAGCTCTACTGGTGCTTGAAATCTTGCCCTCGTCCCTGCCTCAATCATCCGTCCCATCTACATCGGCCCCACTCGATGTACAGAGACCGAGTTGTCACCGCTCCACTCTCGCACCCACTTCCCTGCATGATTTTCACCCCATCCTACTTCTCCATGGCTCCCCAGACATAGTCTGTGGGGATGCACACCTACCTGTGTCCTACAAAGGGAGACAGCACAAGGGGAGAGAGTTAGTTTGTGTGTGTTGGACAACATACTAGAGGAGAGAGAGGGAGAGACAGTGTGTATTCGCCAACATACTAGAGAAAAGGGAGAGAGAAAGCAAGAGAGAAAAATATGGGAGGGAGGCGAGCAACTTACCACCTGGAGTCATCCTACTAGAGGCATCCTGCAGCTGCAGAAGACACACTGCTCCTGGAAAGAGAAATGATCAGCCCCTGAAAACGGGGACCTTGCCTCCCTCGTAACCACCTAGCGAGGAACATTTTCTTACAAAATCAGCCCGCAGCTAATGGGGCGTCCCTACCAGGAGCAAGGTGCGCCGAGAACAGAGCGTCACCAAACCAGACACTTCTCTCACTTAAAGTCGCTGCTGTTCCGCTCCCAGATGGACGACTTTTGCGTGGCATTAACAACGCTCGCGGTCTTGTGTGGGTTGGCCAACAACGCTCGCGGTCTCGTCGCTCTCGCTCGCTTTCCATCGCATGAGGGCAGTAGACTCTGAGGCGTGACGACTTCTCCCTTCATACTAAACGCAGTAAAAGGAGGGGAAACAAAGCAGTTACCATCTCAGTGGGCCAAGTAGTGTAGGCACTTCTTTTCGCCTCTCCCACACGGCGAGGCTCCGCCCTCCACCCTCTTCCCATTGCTCCTTTAACATTACAACCAAAAGCACCCCTTGCAACAGCACCCGACGTAGTTGCTCTGCACAGCAGACTTTGGCCCGTCCCCAGCCTTAATCCCACAGAGCCCCGTACTCAAGGAGGATGCACACGGCCTGTGAAGAATACTACAGTGAGTAAAGATGAGAAACTCAAAGCTTTCTCACAGCAAGTTATGCGGGAGGCAGAAAACGGACGGCTGTTCATGTCTGCTTAGAAGAATGTCCAGGCAGCTCAGATCCACCTCTGCCACCTGCTCCTCGGGTAGGGATCCTGGACAATTCCTCTGCAAGAGCAGCTGCCAAAACCAAGCATGAACCATCACTACACAAAGCTCTATTGGTGCTTGAAATCTTGCCTTCGTCCCTGCCTCAATCGTCCGTCCAGTCTACATCGGCACCACTCGACGTACAGAGACCGAGTTAACACCGACAGTCACAGCTCCACTCTCGCACCCACTTCCCTGCATGATTTTTGTCCCCTCCTACTTCTCATGGCTCCCGAGACATAGCCTGTGGGGATGCAAATCTTAACACTTCTGCCTATGTCTTACAAATGGAAACAGCACAAGGAAAGACAAGGACACAGAGAGAGAGAGAGAATGTGTTGGCCAACACACTAGAGACGAGAGAGAGACAGAGAGAGAAACACGGGAGGAAAGCGAGCAACTTACCACCTGGAATCATCCTACTAGAGGCAACCTTCTGCTGCGGAGGACACACTGCTCCTGGCCAGAGAAATCATCAGCCCCACAAAACGGGGACCGTGGCTCCCTTAGTAACCAGAGCCAGTCAGGAACCTTTTCTTACAGACTTAGACCCCACCTAACGGGGCAGCCCTAAGAGGAGCAAGGCGGGCCGTCAGTAGAGAAATCACCAAAACAGACACTTAGCTCACGGAGAGTGGCGGCATCAACCACGGTTGCGGTCCCGTCGCTCTCGCTCGCTTTCCATCGCCTCAGGGCAGTAGACTCTGATGTGTGGCGACTTCTCCCTTCAGACTAAACGCAGCATAAGGGGCGGGAAACAAAGCAGTTACCATCTCAGTGGGCCAAGTAGTGTAGGCACTTCTTTTCGCCTCTCCCACACGGCGGGGCTCCGCCCTCCATTTCCCATTCCACCTTTAACACTACAACCAAAAAAACCCCTTGCAACGGCACCTGACATGGTCACTGTGCACAGCGGAACTCTGCTCCCTCCCTCAGCCTAATCCCCACAGAGCCCGGTACCAAACCACAAAGCACATGGCCTGTGAAGAATACTACAGCGAGTACAGAGGAGGAATTCAGAAGCACTCACCCCTTACTCACAGCCAGTTATGCGGGAGGCAGAAAACGGACGACTGTTCATGTCTGCTTAGAAGGATGTCCAGGCAGCTCGGGTCCCCTTCTGCCACCTTCTCCTCGGGTAGGGATCCTGGACAATTCCTCTGCAAGAGCAGCTGCAAAAACCAAGCATGAACCATCACAACACAAAGCTCTACTGGTGCTTGAAATCTTGCCCTCGTCCCTGCCTCAATCATCCGTCCCATCTACATCGGCCCCACTCGATGTACAGAGACCGAGTTGTCACCGCTCCACTCTCGCACCCACTTCCCTGCATGATTTTCACCCCATCCTACTTCTCCATGGCTCCCCAGACATAGTCTGTGGGGATGCACACCTACCTGTGTCCTACAAAGAGAGACAGCACAAGGGAAGAGAGAGAGAGAGAGAGAGTTAGTTTGTGTGTGTTGGACAACATACTAGAGGAGAGAGAGGGAGAGACAGTGTGTATTCGCCAACATACTAGAGAAAAGGGAGAGAGAAAGCAAGAGAGAAAAATATGGGAGGGAGGCGAGCAACTTACCACCTGGAGTCATCCTACTAGAGGCATCCTGCAGCTGCAGAAGACACACTGCTCCTGGAAAGAGAAATGATCAGCCCCTGAAAACGGGGACCTTGTCTCCCTCGTAACCACCTAGCGAGGAACATTTTCTTACAAAATCAGCCCGCAGCTAATGGGGCGTCCCTACCAGGAGCAAGGTGCGCCGAGAACAGAGCGTCACCAAACCAGACACTTCTCTCACTTAAAGTCGCTGCTGTTCCGCTCCCAGATGGACGACTTTCGCGTGGCATTAACAACGCTCGCGGTCTTGTGTGGGTTGGCCAACAACGCTCGCGGTCTCGTCGCTCTCGCTCGCTTTCCATCGCATGAGGGCAGTAGACTCTGAGGCGTGACGACTTCTCCCTTCATACTAAACGCAGTAAAAGGAGGGGAAACAAAGCAGTTACCATCTCAGTGGGCCAAGTAGTGTAGGCACTTCTTTTCGCCTCTCCCACACGGCGAGGCTCCGCCCTCCACCCTCTTCCCATTGCTCCTTTAACATTACAACCAAAAGCACCCCTTGCAACAGCACCCGACGTAGTTGCTCTGCACAGCAGACTTTGGCCCGTCCCCAGCCTTAATCCCACAGAGCCCCGTACTCAAGGAGGATGCACACGGCCTGTGAAGAATACTACAGTGAGTAAAGATGAGAAACTCAAAGCTTTCTCACAGCAAGTTATGCGGGAGGCAGAAAACGGACGACTGTTCATGTCTGCTTAGAAGAATGTCCAGGCAGCTCAGATCCACCTCTGCCACCTGCTCCTCGGGTAGGGATCCTGGACAATTCCTCTGCAAGAGCAGCTGCCAAAACCAAGCATGAACCATCACTACACAAAGCTCTATTGGTGCTTGAAATCTTGCCTTCGTCCCTGCCTCAATCGTCCGTCCAGTCTACATCGGCACCACTCGACGTACAGAGACCGAGTTAACACCGACAGTCACAGCTCCACTCTCGCACCCACTTCCCTGCATGATTTTTGTCCCCTCCTACTTCTCATGGCTCCCGAGACATAGCCTGTGGGGATGCAAATCTTAACACTTCTGCCTATGTCTTACAAATGGAAACAGCACAAGGAAAGACAAGGACACAGAGAGAGAGAGAGAGAATGTGTTGGCCAACACACTAGAGACGAGAGAGAGACAGAGAGAGAAACACGGGAGGAAAGCGAGCAACTTACCACCTGGAATCATCCTACTAGAGGCAACCTTCTGCTGCGGAGGACACACTGCTCCTGGCCAGAGAAATCATCAGCCCCACAAAACGGGGACCGTGGCTCCCTCGTAACCAGAGCCAGTCAGGAACCTTTTCTTACAGACTTAGACCCCACCTAAAGGGGCAGCCCTAAGAGGAGCAAGGTGGGCCGTGAGCAGAGAAATCACTAAAACAGACACTTAGCTCACGGAGAGTGGCGGCATCAACCACGGTTGCGGTCCCGTCGCTCTCGCTCGCTTTCCATCGCCTCAGGGCAGTAGACTCTGATGTGTGGCGACTTCTCCCTTCAGACTAAACGCAGCACAAGGGAGGGAAACAAAGCAGTTACCATCTCAGTGGGCCAAGTAGTGTAGGCACTTCTTTTCGCCTCTCCCACACGGCGGGGCTCCGCCCTCCATTTCCCATTCCACCTTTAACACTACAACCAAAAAAACCCCTTGCAACGGCACCTGACATGGTCACTGTGCACAGCGGAACTCTGCTCCCTCCCTCAGCCTAATCCCCACAGAGCCCGGTACCAAACCACAAAGCACATGGCCTGTGAAGAATACTACAGCGAGTACAGAGGAGGAATTCAGAAGCACTCACCCCTTACTCACAGCCAGTTATGCGGGAGGCAGAAAACGGACGACTGTTCATGTCTGCTTAGAAGGATGTCCAGGCAGCTCGGGTCCCCTTCTGCCACCTTCTCCTCGGGTAGGGATCCTGGACAATTCCTCTGCAAGAGCAGCTGCAAAAACCAAGCATGAACCATCACAACACAAAGCTCTACTGGTGCTTGAAATCTTGCCCTCGTCCCTGCCTCAATCATCCGTCCCATCTACATCGGCCCCACTCGATGTACAGAGACCGAGTTGTCACCGCTCCACTCTCGCACCCACTTCCCTGCATGATTTTCACCCCATCCTACTTCTCCATGGCTCCCCAGACATAGTCTGTGGGGATGCACACCTACCTGTGTCCTACAAAGGGAGACAGCACAAGGGAAGAGAGAGAGTTAGTTTGTGTGTGTTGGACAACATACTAGAGGAGAGAGAGGGAGAGACAGTGTGTATTCGCCAACATACTAGAGAAAAGGGAGAGAGAAAGCAAGAAAGAAAAATATGGGAGGGAGGCGAGCAACTTACCACCTGGAGTCATCCTACTAGAGGCATCCTGCAGCTGCAGAAGACACACTGCTCCTGGAAAGAGAAATGATCAGCCCCTGAAAACGGGGACCTTGTCTCCCTCGTAACCACCTAGCGAGGAACATTTTCTTACAAAATCAGCCCGCAGCTAATGGGGCGTCCCTACCAGGAGCAAGGTGCGCCGAGAACAGAGCGTCACCAAACCAGACACTTCTCTCACTTAAAGTCGCTGCTGTTCCACTCCCAGATGGACGACTTTTGCGTGGCATTAACAACGCTCGCGGTCTTGTGTGGGTTGGCCAACAACGCTCGCGGTCTCGTCGCTCTCGCTCGCTTTCCATCGCATGAGGGCAGTAGACTCTGAGGCGTGACGACTTCTCCCTTCATACTAAACGCAGTAAAAGGAGGGGAAACAAAGCAGTTACCATCTCAGTGGGCCAAGTAGTGTAGGCACTTCTTTTCGCCTCTCCCACACGGCGAGGCTCCGCCCTCCACCCTCTTCCCATTGCTCCTTTAACATTACAACCAAAAGCACCCCTTGCAACAGCACCCGACGTAGTTGCTCTGCACAGCAGACTTTGGCCCGTCCCCAGCCTTAATCCCACAGAGCCCTGTACTCAAGGAGGATGCACACGGCCTGTGAAGAATACTACAGTGAGTAAAGATGAGAAACTCAAAGCTTTCTCACAGCAAGTTATGCGGGAGGCAGAAAACGGACGACTGTTCATGTCTGCTTAGAAGAATGTCCAGGCAGCTCAGATCCACCTCTGCCACCTGCTCCTCGGGTAGGGATCCTGGACAATTCCTCTGCAAGAGCAGCTGCCAAAACCAAGCATGAACCATCACTACACAAAGCTCTATTGGTGCTTGAAATCTTGCCTTCGTCCCTGCCTCAATCGTCCGTCCAGTCTACATCGGCACCACTCGACGTACAGAGACCGAGTTAACACCGACAGTCACAGCTCCACTCTCGCACCCACTTCCCTGCATGATTTTTGTCCCCTCCTACTTCTCATGGCTCCCGAGACATAGCCTGTGGGGATGCAAATCTTAACACTTCTGCCTATGTCTTACAAATGGAAACAGCACAAGGAAAGACAAGGACACAGAGAGAGAGAGAGAGAATGTGTTGGCCAACACACTAGAGACGAGAGAGAGACAGAGAGAGAAACACGGGAGGAAAGCGAGCAACTTACCACCTGGAATCATCCTACTAGAGGCAACCTTCTGCTGCGGAGGACACACTGCTCCTGGCCAGAGAAATCATCAGCCCCACAAAACGGGGACCGTGGCTCCCTCGTAACCAGAGCCAGTCAGGAACCTTTTCTTACAGACTTAGACCCCACCTAAAGGGGCAGCCCTAAGAGGAGCAAGGTGGGCCGTCAGTAGAGAAATCACCAAAACAGACACTTAGCTCACGGAGAGTGGTGGCATCAACCACGGTTGCGGTCCCGTCGCTCTCGCTCGCTTTCCATCGCCTCAGGGCAGTAGACTCTGATGTGTGGCGACTTCTCCCTTCAGACTAAACGCAGCACAAGGGGCGGGAAACAAAGCAGTTACCATCTCAGTGGGCCAAGTAGTGTAGGCACTTCTTTTCGCCTCTCCCACACGGCGGGGCTCCGCCCTCCATTTCCCATTCCACCTTTAACACTACAACCAAAAAAACCCCTTGCAACGGCACCTGACATGGTCACTGTGCACAGCGGAACTCTGCTCCCTCCCTCAGCCTAATCCCCACAGAGCCCGGTACCAAACCACAAAGCACATGGCCTGTGAAGAATACTACAGCGAGTACAGAGGAGGAATTCAGAAGCACTCACCCCTTACTCACAGCCAGTTATGCGGGAGGCAGAAAACGGACGACTGTTCATGTCTGCTTAGAAGGATGTCCAGGCAGCTCGGGTCCCCTTCTGCCACCTTCTCCTCGGGTAGGGATCCTGGACAATTCCTCTGCAAGAGCAGCTGCAAAAACCAAGCATGAACCATCACAACACAAAGCTCTACTGGTGCTTGAAATCTTGCCCTCGTCCCTGCCTCAATCATCCGTCCCATCTACATCGGCCCCACTCGATGTACAGAGACCGAGTTGTCACCGCTCCACTCTCGCACCCACTTCCCTGCATGATTTTCACCCCATCCTACTTCTCCATGGCTCCCCAGACATAGTCTGTGGGGATGCACACCTACCTGTGTCCTACAAAGAGAGACAGCACAAGGGAAGAGAGAGAGAGAGAGAGAGTTAGTTTGTGTGTGTTGGACAACATACTAGAGGAGAGAGAGGGAGAGACAGTGTGTATTCGCCAACATACTAGAGAAAAGGGAGAGAGAAAGCAAGAGAGAAAAATATGGGAGGGAGGCGAGCAACTTACCACCTGGAGTCATCCTACTAGAGGCATCCTGCAGCTGCAGAAGACACACTGCTCCTGGAAAGAGAAATGATCAGCCCCTGAAAACGGGGACCTTGTCTCCCTCGTAACCACCTAGCGAGGAACATTTTCTTACAAAATCAGCCCGCAGCTAATGGGGCGTCCCTACCAGGAGCAAGGTGCGCCGAGAACAGAGCGTCACCAAACCAGACACTTCTCTCACTTAAAGTCGCTGCTGTTCCGCTCCCAGATGGACGACTTTTGCGTGGCATTAACAACGCTCGCGGTCTTGTGTGGGTTGGCCAACAACGCTCGCGGTCTCGTCGCTCTCGCTCGCTTTCCATCGCATGAGGGCAGTAGACTCTGAGGCGTGACGACTTCTCCCTTCATACTAAACGCAGTAAAAGGAGGGGAAACAAAGCAGTTACCATCTCAGTGGGCCAAGTAGTGTAGGCACTTCTTTTCGCCTCTCCCACACGGCGAGGCTCCGCCCTCCACCCTCTTCCCATTGCTCCTTTAACATTACAACCAAAAGCACCCCTTGCAACAGCACCCGACGTAGTTGCTCTGCACAGCAGACTTTGGCCCGTCCCCAGCCTTAATCCCACAGAGCCCCGTACTCAAGGAGGATGCACACGGCCTGTGAAGAATACTACAGTGAGTAAAGATGAGAAACTCAAAGCTTTCTCACAGCAAGTTATGCGGGAGGCAGAAAACGGACGACTGTTCATGTCTGCTTAGAAGAATGTCCAGGCAGCTCAGATCCACCTCTGCCACCTGCTCCTCGGGTAGGGATCCTGGACAATTCCTCTGCAAGAGCAGCTGCCAAAACCAAGCATGAACCATCACTACACAAAGCTCTATTGGTGCTTGAAATCTTGCCTTCGTCCCTGCCTCAATCGTCCGTCCAGTCTACATCGGCACCACTCGACGTACAGAGACCGAGTTAACACCGACAGTCACAGCTCCACTCTCGCACCCACTTCCCTGCATGATTTTTGTCCCCTCCTACTTCTCATGGCTCCCGAGACATAGCCTGTGGGGATGCAAATCTTAACACTTCTGCCTATGTCTTACAAATGGAAACAGCACAAGGAAAGACAAGGACACAGAGAGAGAGAGAGAGAGAATGTGTTGGCCAACACACTAGAGACGAGAGAGAGACAGAGAGAGAAACACGGGAGGAAAGCGAGCAACTTACCACCTGGAATCATCCTACTAGAGGCAACCTTCTGCTGCGGAGGACACACTGCTCCTGGCCAGAAAAATCATCAGCCCCACAAAATGGGGACCGTGGCTCCCTCGTAACCAGAGCCAGTCAGGAACCTTTTCTTACAGACTTAGACCCCACCTAACGGGGCAGCCCTAAGAGGAGCAAGGTGGGCCGTGAGCAGAGAAATCACTAAAACAGACACTTAGCTCACGGAGAGTGGCGGCATCAACCACGGTTGCGGTCCCGTCGCTCTCGCTCGCTTTCCATCGCCTCAGGGCAGTAGACTCTGATGTGTGGCGACTTCTCCCTTCAGACTAAACGCAGCACAAGGGAGGGAAACAAAGCAGTTACCATCTCAGTGGGCCAAGTAGTGTAGGCACTTCTTTTCGCCTCTCCCACACGGCGGGGCTCCGCCCTCCATTTCCCATTCCACCTTTAACACTACAACCAAAAAAACCCCTTGCAACGGCACCTGACATGGTCACTGTGCACAGCGGAACTCTGCTCCCTCCCTCAGCCTAATCCCCACAGAGCCCGGTACCAAACCACAAAGCACATGGCCTGTGAAGAATACTACAGCGAGTACAGAGGAGGAATTCAGAAGCACTCACCCCTTACTCACAGCCAGTTATGCGGGAGGCAGAAAACGGACGACTGTTCATGTCTGCTTAGAAGGATGTCCAGGCAGCTCGGGTCCCCTTCTGCCACCTTCTCCTCGGGTAGGGATCCTGGACAATTCCTCTGCAAGAGCAGCTGCAAAAACCAAGCATGAACCATCACAACACAAAGCTCTACAGGTGCTTGAAATCTTGCCCTCGTCCCTGCCTCAATCATCCGTCCCATCTACATCGGCCCCACTCGATGTACAGAGACCGAGTTGTCACCGCTCCACTCTCGCACCCACTTCCCTGCATGATTTTCACCCCATCCTACTTCTCCATGGCTCCCCAGACATAGTCTGTGGGGATGCACACCTACCTGTGTCCTACAAAGAGAGACAGCACAAGGGAAGAGAGAGAGAGAGAGAGAGTTAGTTTGTGTGTGTTGGACAACATACTAGAGAAAAGGGAGAGAGAAAGCAAGAGAGAAAAATATGGGAGGGAGGCGAGCAACTTACCACCTGGAGTCATCCTACTAGAGGCATCCTGCAGCTGCAGAAGACACACTGCTCCTGGAAAGAGAAATGATCAGCCCCTGAAAACGGGGACCTTGTCTCCCTCGTAACCACCTAGCGAGGAACATTTTCTTACAAAATCAGCCCGCAGCTAATGGGGCGTCCCTACCAGGAGCAAGGTGCGCCGAGAACAGAGCGTCACCAAACCAGACACTTCTCTCACTTAAAGTCGCTGCTGTTCCGCTCCCAGATGGACGACTTTTGCGTGGCATTAACAACGCTCGCGGTCTTGTGTGGGTTGGCCAACAACGCTCGCGGTCTCGTCGCTCTCGCTCGCTTTCCATCGCATGAGGGCAGTAGACTCTGAGGCGTGACGACTTCTCCCTTCATACTAAACGCAGTAAAAGGAGGGGAAACAAAGCAGTTACCATCTCAGTGGGCCAAGTAGTGTAGGCACTTCTTTTCGCCTCTCCCACACGGCGAGGCTCCGCCCTCCACCCTCTTCCCATTGCTCCTTTAACATTACAACCAAAAGCACCCCTTGCAACAGCACCCGACGTAGTTGCTCTGCACAGCAGACTTTGGCCCGTCCCCAGCCTTAATCCCACAGAGCCCCGTACTCAAGGAGGATGCACACGGCCTGTGAAGAATACTACAGTGAGTAAAGATGAGAAACTCAAAGCTTTCTCACAGCAAGTTATGCGGGAGGCAGAAAACGGACGACTGTTCATGTCTGCTTAGAAGAATGTCCAGGCAGCTCAGATCCACCTCTGCCACCTGCTCCTCGGGTAGGGATCCTGGACAATTCCTCTGCAAGAGCAGCTGCCAAAACCAAGCATGAACCATCACTACACAAAGCTCTATTGGTGCTTGAAATCTTGCCTTCGTCCCTGCCTCAATCGTCCGTCCAGTCTACATCGGCACCACTCGACGTACAGAGACCGAGTTAACACCGACAGTCACAGCTCCACTCTCGCACCCACTTCCCTGCATGATTTTTGTCCCCTCCTACTTCTCATGGCTCCCGAGACATAGCCTGTGGGGATGCAAATCTTAACACTTCTGCCTATGTCTTACAAATGGAAACAGCACAAGGAAAGACAAGGACACAGAGAGAGAGAGAGAGAATGTGTTGGCCAACACACTAGAGACGAGAGAGAGACAGAGAGAGAAACACGGGAGGAAAGCGAGCAACTTACCACCTGGAATCATCCTACTAGAGGCAACCTTCTGCTGCGGAGGACACACTGCTCCTGGCCAGAGAAATCATCAGCCCCACAAAATGGGGACCGTGGCTCCCTCGTAACCAGAGCCAGTCAGGAACCTTTTCTTACAGACTTAGACCCCACCTAACGGGGCAGCCCTAAGAGGAGCAAGGTGGGCCGTGAGCAGAGAAATCACTAAAACAGACACTTAGCTCACGGAGAGTGGCGGCATCAACCACGGTTGCGGTCCCGTCGCTCTCGCTCGCTTTCCATCGCCTCAGGGCAGTAGACTCTGATGTGTGGCGACTTCTCCCTTCAGACTAAACGCAGCACAAGGGAGGGAAACAAAGCAGTTACCATCTCAGTGGGCCAAGTAGTGTAGGCACTTCTTTTCGCCTCTCCCACACGGCGGGGCTCCGCCCTCCATTTCCCATTCCACCTTTAACACTACAACCAAAAAAACCCCTTGCAACGGCACCTGACATGGTCACTGTGCACAGCGGAACTCTGCTCCCTCCCTCAGCCTAATCCCCACAGAGCCCGGTACCAAACCACAAAGCACATGGCCTGTGAAGAATACTACAGCGAGTACAGAGGAGGAATTCAGAAGCACTCACCCCTTACTCACAGCCGGTTATGCGGGAGGCAGAAAACGGACGACTGTTCATGTCTGCTTAGAAGGATGTCCAGGCAGCTCGGGTCCCCTTCTGCCACCTTCTCCTCGGGTAGGGATCCTGGACAATTCCTCTGCAAGAGCAGCTGCAAAAACCAAGCATGAACCATCACAACACAAAGCTCTACTGGTGCTTGAAATCTTGCCCTCGTCCCTGCCTCAATCATCCGTCCCATCTACATCGGCCCCACTCGATGTACAGAGACCGAGTTGTCACCGCTCCACTCTCGCACCCACTTCCCTGCATGATTTTCACCCCATCCTACTTCTCCATGGCTCCCCAGACATAGTCTGTGGGGATGCACACCTACCTGTGTCCTACAAAGAGAGACAGCACAAGGGAAGAGAGAGAGAGAGAGAGAGTTAGTTTGTGTGTGTTGGACAACATACTAGAGGAGAGAGAGGGAGAGACAGTGTGTATTCGCCAACATACTAGAGAAAAGGGAGAGAGAAAGCAAGAGAGAAAAATATGGGAGGGAGGCGAGCAACTTACCACCTGGAGTCATCCTACTAGAGGCATCCTGCAGCTGCAGAAGACACACTGCTCCTGGAAAGAGAAATGATCAGCCCCTGAAAACGGGGACCTTGTCTCCCTCGTAACCACCTAGCGAGGAACATTTTCTTACAAAATCAGCCCGCAGCTAATGGGGCGTCCCTACCAGGAGCAAGGTGCGCCGAGAACAGAGCGTCACCAAACCAGACACTTCTCTCACTTAAAGTCGCTGCTGTTCCGCTCCCAGATGGACGACTTTTGCGTGGCATTAACAACGCTCGCGGTCTTGTGTGGGTTGGCCAACAACGCTCGCGGTCTCGTCGCTCTCGCTCGCTTTCCATCGCATGAGGGCAGTAGACTCTGAGGCGTGACGACTTCTCCCTTCATACTAAACGCAGTAAAAGGAGGGGAAACAAAGCAGTTACCATCTCAGTGGGCCAAGTAGTGTAGGCACTTCTTTTCGCCTCTCCCACACGGCGAGGCTCCGCCCTCCACCCTCTTCCCATTGCTCCTTTAACATTACAACCAAAAGCACCCCTTGCAACAGCACCCGACGTAGTTGCTCTGCACAGCAGACTTTGGCCCGTCCCCAGCCTTAATCCCACAGAGCCCCGTACTCAAGGAGGATGCACACGGCCTGTGAAGAATACTACAGTGAGTAAAGATGAGAAACTCAAAGCTTTCTCACAGCAAGTTATGCGGGAGGCAGAAAACGGACGACTGTTCATGTCTGCTTAGAAGAATGTCCAGGCAGCTCAGATCCACCTCTGCCACCTGCTCCTCGGGTAGGGATCCTGGACAATTCCTCTGCAAGAGCAGCTGCCAAAACCAAGCATGAACCATCACTACACAAAGCTCTATTGGTGCTTGAAATCTTGCCTTCGTCCCTGCCTCAATCGTCCGTCCAGTCTACATCGGCACCACTCGACGTACAGAGACCGAGTTAACACCGACAGTCACAGCTCCACTCTCGCACCCACTTCCCTGCATGATTTTTGTCCCCTCCTACTTCTCATGGCTCCCGAGACATAGCCTGTGGGGATGCAAATCTTAACACTTCTGCCTATGTCTTACAAATGGAAACAGCACAAGGAAAGACAAGGACACAGAGAGAGAGAGAGAGAATGTGTTGGCCAACACACTAGAGACGAGAGAGAGACAGAGAGAGAAACACGGGAGGAAAGCGAGCAACTTACCACCTGGAATCATCCTACTAGAGGCAACCTTCTGCTGCGGAGGACACACTGCTCCTGGCCAGAGAAATCATCAGCCCCACAAAATGGGGACCGTGGCTCCCTCGTAACCAGAGCCAGTCAGGAACCTTTTCTTACAGACTTAGACCCCACCTAACGGGGCAGCCCTAAGAGGAGCAAGGTGGGCCGTGAGCAGAGAAATCACTAAAACAGACACTTAGCTCACGGAGAGTGGCGGCATCAACCACGGTTGCGGTCCCGTCGCTCTCGCTCGCTTTCCATCGCCTCAGGGCAGTAGACTCTGATGTGTGGCGACTTCTCCCTTCAGACTAAACGCAGCACAAGGGAGGGAAACAAAGCAGTTACCATCTCAGTGGGCCAAGTAGTGTAGGCACTTCTTTTCGCCTCTCCCACACGGCGGGGCTCCGCCCTCCATTTCCCATTCCACCTTTAACACTACAACCAAAAAAACCCCTTGCAACGGCACCTGACATGGTCACTGTGCACAGCGGAACTCTGCTCCCTCCCTCAGCCTAATCCCCACAGAGCCCGGTACCAAACCACAAAGCACATGGCCTGTGAAGAATACTACAGCGAGTACAGAGGAGGAATTCAGAAGCACTCACCCCTTACTCACAGCCAGTTATGCGGGAGGCAGAAAACGGACGACTGTTCATGTCTGCTTAGAAGGATGTCCAGGCAGCTCGGGTCCCCTTCTGCCACCTTCTCCTCGGGTAGGGATCCTGGACAATTCCTCTGCAAGAGCAGCTGCAAAAACCAAGCATGAACCATCACAACACAAAGCTCTACTGGTGCTTGAAATCTTGCCCTCGTCCCTGCCTCAATCATCCGTCCCATCTACATCGGCCCCACTCGATGTACAGAGACCGAGTTGTCACCGCTCCACTCTCGCACCCACTTCCCTGCATGATTTTCACCCCATCCTACTTCTCCATGGCTCCCCAGACATAGTCTGTGGGGATGCACACCTACCTGTGTCCTACAAAGAGAGACAGCACAAGGGAAGAGAGAGAGAGAGAGAGAGTTAGTTTGTGTGTGTTGGACAACATACTAGAGGAGAGAGAGGGAGAGACAGTGTGTATTCGCCAACATACTAGAGAAAAGGGAGAGAGAAAGCAAGAGAGAAAAATATGGGAGGGAGGCGAGCAACTTACCACCTGGAGTCATCCTACTAGAGGCATCCTGCAGCTGCAGAAGACACACTGCTCCTGGAAAGAGAAATGATCAGCCCCTGAAAACGGGGACCTTGTCTCCCTCGTAACCACCTAGCGAGGAACATTTTCTTACAAAATCAGCCCGCAGCTAATGGGGCGTCCCTACCAGGAGCAAGGTGCGCCGAGAACAGAGCGTCACCAAACCAGACACTTCTCTCACTTAAAGTCGCTGCTGTTCCGCTCCCAGATGGACGACTTTTGCGTGGCATTAACAACGCTCGCGGTCTTGTGTGGGTTGGCCAACAACGCTCGCGGTCTCGTCGCTCTCGCTCGCTTTCCATCGCATGAGGGCAGTAGACTCTGAGGCGTGACGACTTCTCCCTTCATACTAAACGCAGTAAAAGGAGGGGAAACAAAGCAGTTACCATCTCAGTGGGCCAAGTAGTGTAGGCACTTCTTTTCGCCTCTCCCACACGGCGAGGCTCCGCCCTCCACCCTCTTCCCATTGCTCCTTTAACATTACAACCAAAAGCACCCCTTGCAACAGCACCCGACGTAGTTGCTCTGCACAGCAGACTTTGGCCCGTCCCCAGCCTTAATCCCACAGAGCCCCGTACTCAAGGAGGATGCACACGGCCTGTGAAGAATACTACAGTGAGTAAAGATGAGAAACTCAAAGCTTTCTCACAGCAAGTTATGCGGGAGGCAGAAAACGGACGGCTGTTCATGTCTGCTTAGAAGAATGTCCAGGCAGCTCAGATCCACCTCTGCCACCTGCTCCTCGGGTAGGGATCCTGGACAATTCCTCTGCAAGAGCAGCTGCCAAAACCAAGCATGAACCATCACTACACAAAGCTCTATTGGTGCTTGAAATCTTGCCTTCGTCCCTGCCTCAATCGTCCGTCCAGTCTACATCGGCACCACTCGACGTACAGAGACCGAGTTAACACTGACAGTCACAGCTCCACTCTCGCACCCACTTCCCTGCATGATTTTTGTCCCCTCCTACTTCTCATGGCTCCCGAGACATAGCCTGTGGGGATGCAAATCTTAACACTTCTGCCTATGTCTTACAAATGGAAACAGCACAAGGAAAGACAAGGACACAGAGAGAGAGAGAGAATGTGTTGGCCAACACACTAGAGACGAGAGAGAGACAGAGAGAGAAACACGGGAGGAAAGCGAGCAACTTACCACCTGGAATCATCCTACTAGAGGCAACCTTCTCCTGCAGAGGACACTTCGTTCCTGGCCAGAGAAATGATCAGCCCCAGAAAATGGGGACCTTATATCTCTCATAACCACCACTAGTCAAGAACCTTTTCTTACAAACCCTGCCCCCAGCTAACAGGGTGTCCCTACCAGGAGCAAGGTGGGCCGTGAGCAGAACAGTCACCAAAACAGACACTTATCTCACTGAGGGTGGCGGCTGTTCAATTCCCAGATGGAAGTGACGTCTTCCTCACAGCCAGTTATGCAGGAGGCAGAAAGCTGAGAAATATTCATGACTACTTAGAAGGATGTCCAGGCTGCTCATGTCCATTTATGTCACCTTCTCCTCGGAGCGGGGCTCCTGGACAATTCTTCTGCAAGCACAGCTGCAAAAGCCAAGCATGAGCCATCACTACACAAAACTCTGTTGGTGCGAGAAATCTTGCCCTCATCCCTGCCTCCCTCTCCAGTCCCATCTACAGCAGCCCCACTCGATGAACAGAGACCGAGTAAACACAGACAGTCATATCTCCACTTTAGCCCCCATTGCCCCACATGGTTTTCGTCCGCTCCTACTTCTCTATGGCTCCCAAGACCTGGGATACACACCTAGCACGCCTGTCCGTGTCCTACGAAGGGCAACGGTACAAGCAGAGGCAAGGAAAGGAGAGGAGAGAGAGAGAAAGTTGGCCCACACACTATAGAAGAGAAAGACGGAGAGAAAAACATGGGAGGAAGGCAAGTAACTCGCCTCCTGGAGTCATCTTCCTGCATCCAACCTTCTGCCACGGAGGAGACACCGTTCCTGACCAGAGAAATGAGCAGCCTCTGAAAATGGGGACCTTTCCTCCCTCATAACCACAGCTAGTCATGAACCTTTTCTTACAATCCCAGCCCTACCTGGACTCAGGTGGGACGTGAGCAGAGCCCTCACCAAACGAGACACTTTCCTCACTGCCAGTGGCGGCTGCTCCGCTCCCAGATGGACAGCTCTTGCCTGGCATCAATAGTGGTCACAGGCTTGCTGCTCTCACTTGACATCACATGAGGGCAGTAGACTCTGACACGTGACTTCTTTTCCCTTGGTACTAAACCCAGCACAACGGGAAAGAAACAAGTAAGTTGCCATCTCAGTTGGCAACGTCTCCTAGGCTCTTTTTTCATCTCTCACCGAGTACAGATAAGGAATTCAAAGCACTGACCACTTTCTCAGAGCCACTTAAGCAGGAGGCAGAAAGCTGACGACTGTTCACGTCTGCTTAGGCAGATGTCCAAGCTGCTCAGGTCCACCTCTGTCATTTCTCCTCCAGCTAGGGGTCCTGGACAATTCCTCTGCAAGAGCAGCTGAAAAGCCAAGCATGAACCATCACTACACAAAGCTCTATTGGTGCTTGAAATCTTGCCCTCGTCCCTGCCTCCCTTGTCCATCCCATCTACATCGGCCCCACTCAATGTACAGAGACTGAGTTAACACCGATAGTCACCGCTCCACTCTCGCACCCACTTCCCTGCATGATTTTCGCCCCCTCCTACTTCTCCATGGCTCCCCAGACATAGTCTGTGGGGATGCACACCTACCTGTGTATCCCCACAGACTGTATCTTCCGTCCCATCTACATCGGGCCCACTCGATGAACAGAGACCCAGTTAACACCAACAGTCACGGCTCCACTCTCGCACCAACTTCCCTGCATGATTTTCGTCCCCTCCTACCTCTCATGGCTCCTGAGACATAGCCTGTGGGGATGCAAATCTTAACACGTCTGCCCATGTCTTACAAAGGGAAACAGCACAAGGAAAGACAAGGAGACAGAGAAAGAGAGAGAGAGAGAGAGAATGTGTTGGCGAACACACTAGAGGACAGAGAGACAGGAAAAAAAAGACGGGAGGAAGGCGAGCAACTTACCACGTGGAGTCATCCTAATAAATGCAACCTTCTCCTGCAGAGGGCACAGAGAAATGATCAGCCCCAGAAAATGGGGACCTTGTATCTCTCATAACCATCTCTGGAGATATTTAAGAGTAGGTTAGATAAATGTCTATCTGGGATGGTCTAGACAGTAATTGGTCCTGCCATGAGGGCAGGGGGCTGGACTCGATGACCTCTCGAGGTCCCTTCCAGCCCTAGAATCTATGAATCCCTGTCTCCCTCTTCCATCCCATCTACATCTGGCCCACTCAATGAACATAGACTGAGTAAACACCCATGGGGTAGTGCGGTGCTGGGAAAGTGGGGCCCAGCAATGGAGAAATAGGACTAAGGCGCCCATGGATGGAGAGAGGGACTGGGGGTGGGTGGGGGAAAAGAGTAGGGATGGGGTGCAGGTTGTAGTATTGGAGGGAGGAGAGAAGGGCACTGGGGGGCCCACAGATCGAGGGACAGACAGGGGTGCAAGTTGGGTTGCGGGTGTTGGAAGGGAGAAGAAAGGGGAGCTGAAGGGCCCAACAAATGGGGGGGGGTGAACTGGTGGGGGAGCTGTTGAGGAAAAAGCGGGGGCTGAGCAGTCCCTATGGGTGGAGGCATGGATGGAGGTTCAGGTTGTGGTGAGCTGGGAGGTTGTTGGAAAGAGATGGGGGCTGAGGGGCCCTACGGGAGGAGGCATGGATAGGAGAAAGGTAGGGATAGGGGTGCAGGTTGGGGTGGCCTAGGGGGTAGGGTTACCATATTTGAACTTTCAAAAAAAGAGGACACTCCATTGCGGGGCGGGGAGAGTAGCCCCATCCCCTATCCACTCCCTCCCACTGGCTGCCCCTCCATAGAACCCCCAACCCATCAAACCCCCCTGCTCCTTGTCCCCTGATCACCTCCTCCTTGGACCCCATCCGCTAACCACCCCCTGGGATCCCACCCCCTATCTAAGCCTCCCTTCTCCTTGTCCCCCACTGATCCCTGCTGAGACCCCCCCCCACCCTAACTTCTCCCCTAGGACCCCATCCCCTACCTGTCGCGATCCCTATCCACACACCCCGCCCCCTGACAGACCCCGGGGACTTCCACGCCCATCCAACCACTGCCTGTCCCGACTGCCCCCCATAAAATCCCCATCTAACACCCCCTGCTCCGTCCCTTGACCGCCCCCCAACCCCTCTTCACACCCCCGCCCCCTGACCCATCCAACCCTCTCTGCTCCCTGTCCCTTGACTGCCCCCTCCAGAGACCCCCGGCACGCTACCACAGACACATTACCGCGCTCCCCCACGGAGCGCACAGCCCGGCCCCCACCCCCGCAGAGCGCTGCCGGCGCAGGCGCGCTGGGCTGCAGGGAAGGAGGCGGGGTTCTAGCGCTGCCGGAGGCCCCGATGCGAGCGGCCGGCAGGCGATTTGAGGCTCCATGGAAGGGGGGAAGCAGGGAAGGAGGTGGGGGGGAGAGCGGGGGGGAAGCAGGGAAGGAGGTGGGGGGGGAGAGCGGGGGGGAAGCAGGGAAGGGGGTGGGGGGGAGAGCGGGGGGGGAGAGCGGGGGGGAAGCAGGGAAGGGGGCGGGGGAAGGCAGGGGAGGGGGTGGGGGGGAGAGCGGGGGGAAGCAGGGAAGGGGGGGGAGAGCGGGGGGAAGCAGGGAAGGGGGGGGCGGGGCGGGGGAGGGGGTGGGGGGGAGAGCGGGGGGAAGCAGGGAAGGGGGGGCGGGGCGGGGAAGGGGGAGAGCAGGGGAGGGGCTCTGGCTGGCGGAGGCCCCAATGCGAATAGCTCATCCCGCCGGGCCGCCCTGCCAGCCCCCGCCCTGCATGGGGAGGGAAATCCCGGACCTGCTGAGAGTTTTACAAATTCTCTACCCCCCCACCCCTTATAACCCAAAAAGCCGGACACGGCCGGGAGAATCCGGAAGCTGGGAACCCCACTAGGGAGTATTGGAGGGAGAAGAACCTAGGACTGAGGGGCCCAACAGATGCGGGGGATAGACGGGGGCAGGTTGGGTTGGGGAGACGGGGGTGCGGGTTGGAGAAGGTGGTGGGGGGCTGGAGGCGTTGGGGGGGTGCGGATTGGGGAAGGTCGGGGCGGGGGTATGAGGAGGCTGCGGCGGGCTGGTGGGGGCGGGTGGTGGGGGGGGTGTGGGTTGGGGAAGGTCGCGGGGGGCTGGAGGCTCTGGCTGAGACGTGCCGCTACCAAACATACCCGAGAAGGCAGCACTTTAAAAACTACAATTCCCAGGATGCATCGGTCATGACGGAAATGACTCGTGCAGAACGAAGCCGAGTCCCCTAGTGTACCGCATTTGGCTGACAGACCGCTGTTATCACTTCCTCTTCCAGCAACTTCCGTTTCCGGCTCCGCAACCGGAAGCTGTAATGCCAAAAGTGACTGCCGCCCAAACAAGGCGCTGGGAGCCGCTCTGGCCGCTGCGAGAAACGGACACCGCCTCTCCCATAGTGCCGCTGGCTCTGCGGTGGCTAATAGGTGTAGGCCGGGGCACACTACATTTCTCACAAGCCACTGCTTCATTCCTTCCCACCGCCAGCGGCTTTGGCTGGGCACATGGCAATGGTGGGGCTGTGGATGGACGCCGAGGGTCAGGGGGCCCTGATTGAGGGGCAATGGGGGGGGGGAGATGGGGGATAAGCAGAAGGATTGGGGCTCCTGACAGTTTTGGGATGTCAGGTTGTGGCTAGGCCCATCTGGGTTGTAGTGGGGGCAGGTTGCTTTAGGACCTGCTCACAGGTCATGGGAATGGGCAGGAGCAGGAGGGATGCAGGGGATATTAGAAGATTTTGGATGAGGATTGGGGTGCAGGTGCTCCAGGGGGAGGTAATGAGAGGGATTGGGGGGCTTTATCTAGGTGAGTGGAGGAGGGTATGAGTGCCTGGGGGGATAGGAACAAGAGATGAAGTGGTTTCAGAAGAGGAAACTGAGGCACATAAGCAAAAGAATGGGTTACCTAGGGAGGTGGTGGAATCTCCTTCCTTAGATGTTTTTAAGGTCAGGCTTGACAAAGCCCTGGCTGGGATGATCTAATTGGGTTTGGTCCTGCTTTGAGCAGGGGGTTGGACTAGATGACCTCCTGAGGTCCCTTCCAACCCTGAGATTCTATGATTCTATGAAAAGGAGAAAAAGCAAAGTTGATAGGGGGCGGGGGGGAGAATGGCTAAGGGTGCCCCACTGTAACCTACTGTCCCCAGTCATGGGAGGAGACACCCATCCCCCAACACTGAGATTGGCTGCTTCCACTGGCAGCAGAGCTCGGCTGCTTCTCTGTGATTTGCTGTTGCACATATAGAGGGCACGTTTCATAGCAGCTTGTGCTTCTCACCACACCCTGGCAGCTAGAAGTTTCTGACTCCTTACTCCATGGTGGGAGAAAGCACAAGACACTCCATCTCCCATGCCACCTCCATATCTTTTTCTTCTCGGTCCAACCCCCTGCTTAGTGCCTTCCCCCTGCTGTGACTTCTCAATATAGAAATGGGGCAAAAGAGTACCTGCAAAAATCCTGGGATATTTCCCCTCCCGCATGGTACATGTGGTTCAGAGTGAAGGGAAAGGAATGTAGCCTGCCCCCTCTTCCCCTATGTTTAGTAGTTTGTGATGTAAAAAAACCTGCTGTGACAAGTGGAGAAACAGATCTTTCTATATATTGTTACAGAGCTCAAGTAGCACTGTTGTACAAAGGTGCATTGGAGTTAAGAGACGCTAGAATGCATAGTCCACCACTACACATTTTTATTTAAAAAAAACCCACGATCAACCTATCAGAATACATCCTTACTCCTTGGAGTAGGCTGCCAGCGTGATAAGCAGATACTAAAGAACTCAGAGTTAGATGTAGTTAAAATTTTCTGTATTAGAATCATAGAATCGTTCCATGGTGTGACGGTTCAACCTCAACCGTGCTTGTTTCGCCATCGGTAGAGGTTAAGGATTACCTCCTCCTCCCAGCCAGAATCTTGTGTCTGAAGCTGATTTCAAGGCAGTAATAGACCTTTTGGGTCACCACTTTGTTGTAGGTTTAAAATTAGCAGGCATGGTTGCAGTGCACCCTTTCTTTGCCAAACCCTCAAACACATGCCTGAATTGAAAGCCTTTTCCAAACCGGCAGAATATGTATCAGAGCACATACCACAGTACACAAAGGAATTGGGAAATGCAATAGAAGCTAAATTGTGTGAACAAAGCCAGTCCACCATAGATTTGCTGTTAATCTTGTCTTTTGCTACTTCATCTATGGGTCAAGACAAAAGTTAATACTAATGGTAAACCCTTTAAAGATGTGTGACATACCTGATTTGTGGAAAAAACTTTTGTATATGCTAGGGATGGTGACAAAACAGTCCCATAAGCATGTTGCTTTTCAGCTTATACCTGTACACAGGCTGGAAACTTGGCACAGCAGCAAAAGCAGAACAGGCCTACGCTGCTGTGTGGAAGGGGAATCTGAGACACACCGCCTCATGGCATTGGTGGCTAAATGCCAAGACTCCTATACTTTAACCAATGTTGCTATCTGCATTCTGTTAACAGTACTACACCCCAACATGTTTTCAGGCACCCAGGGACCAAGAACCCAGAACTTTGCTAAAACACCTATGAATGACATCATAAGGTTTAAAGGTACTGGAAAGGGGTGTGACCGGAAACAAACAAGGATTTTACATGTACTGCCTCCGCCATGGACAGTGTCCAAATCTCTGGCAGTAAGTTCAGGAGGAGGGTGTGATGTTGCACCCCATAATAATTTATAGCAATATGCTTACGAGTGTAAATATGACATAACTGGAATATGTTTTATGCTAGATATGCCATGTAACATATCTTTGCAAACGTTATGTTCTACTGAATGTATTCATCCTATTTGTATGCATGTATCATTTTTATATCTGAAGTTGTGCGCGTTGGCTCTATGCTTGTATTTAAAGCATTTGCTGTAGGAAGCACCTAAGGCAGATTTGTTCAACATAGTGTGATGGGGTTATTCAAGTAATTTGGAGTACTTAACTAACAATGGACTTTGGGAGACGCCAGTCCACATCTAAGCTTTCCTGGGAACATTCAAAGTAACATGTAAACAATGGCGTCAACCTGCAAAAAACTGAATTATTCATAGACATGTGACCTGCCCAGGTGACTGCAAAAATCCATCTTGGGGAGGGGATTTCACACTGGAGAACAGAGGGGTTTCCACCAGGGGTCTCAAACTGTACCAGGGGTCTCAAACACACGGCACGTGCCGGGCTCCCCACACCCCCGCCGCCTGCCCTTTAAAAAAAAAAAAAAAAAATTTTTTTTTTTTTTTTACCCCCAGGCAGTTCCTGCCGCCAGACAGTTGTTCTGGCGGCGGGAACTGCCTGGGGGTAAAAAAATAAAATGGGGTGGCAGGGGTGGGGCACAGGGAGCCCGGAGGGCTGCAGGGAAGAGCGCTGCAGGCCACATGGGAAGAGCTTTGTGGTTTCTGGGAGGGAGGGGGGAGAAGCGGGAAGCTGTGCGCACAGGGGAGGAGGCGGAGAAGGGGTGGGGCCTAATGGAAGGGGTGGAGTAGGGGCGGGGCCGGGGTCAGCGAGGGAGTGGGGTCAGCGATGCAGCCCTCGGGCCAATGTACTAGTCCTCATGCGGCCCTTGTGGTAATTTGAGTTTGAGACCCCTGGACTATACAAACCCCTGGAAACCCCGCCATTTTGTCTTCAGATGGCTCAAAAGATAACCTCCTCACCCCAAAGAGATGCCTGAAAGAAACCAGAACAAAGAACAGTAATTACAGAGGTGTGAGTGATTACTGGACCCAGACTAGGAGTCTAGTCTGTCAAAGAAGCTTATTGGAAGATCTCTGAGGGTGAGATTTACCTGCATTTAGTTATTACTTGGAACCACTTAAATCCTACTTTTTATATTTAATAAAATCACTTTTTACTTATTAACCCAAAGCAAGTAATCAATTCCTGGAGGAGCAAACAGCTGTGCATCTGTATCAGTGTTAAAGAGGGCAAACAATTTATGAGTTTATAGACTCATAGACTTTAAGGTCAGAAGGGACCATTATGATCATCTAGTCTGACCTCCTGCACAATGCAGGCCACAGAATCTCACCCACCCACTCCTGAAATAATCCTCTCACCTATGTCTCAGCTATTGAAGTCCTCAAATCATGGTTTAAAGACTTCAAGATGCAGAGAATCCTCCGGTAAGTGACCCGTGCCCCATGCTGCAGAGGAAGGCAAAAAACCTCCAGGGCCTCTGCCAATCTACCCTGGAGGAAAATTCCTTCCCGACCCCAAATATGGCGATCAGCTGAACCCCGAGCATGTGGGCAAGACTCACCAGCCAGACACCCAGGAAAAAGTCCTCTGTAGTAACTTCTAACATCCCATCATTGACCATTGGTCCTATTTACCACTGATGGCAATTAATTGACCCTTGACTAAGATCATGTTATCCCATCAAACCATCCCCTCCATAAACGTATCTAGCTTAATCTTGAAGCCAGTTAGGTCTTTTGCCCCCACTGCTTCCCTTGGAAGGCTGTTCCAGAACTTCACTCCTCTGATGGTTAGAAACCTTCGTCTAATTTCAAGTCTAAACTTCCTGATGGCCAGTTTATATCCATTTGTTCTTGTGTCCACATTGGTACTGAGCTGAAATAATTCCTCTCCCTCCCTGGTATTTATCCCTCTGATATATTTAAAGAGAGCAATCATATCTCCCCTCAGCCTTCTTTTGGTTAGGGTAAACAAACCAAGCTCCTTGAGTCTCCTTTCATACGACAGGTTTTTCCATTCCTCGGATCATCCTAGTGGCCCTTCTTTGTACCTGTTCCAGTTTGAATTCATCCTTCTTAAACATGGGAGACCAGAACTGCACACAGTATTCCAAATGAGGTCTTACCAATGCCTTGTATAACGGTACTAACACCTCCTTATCTCTACTAGAAATACCTCGCCTAATGCATCCCAAGACCGCATTAGCTTTTTTCACGGCCACATCACATTGGCGACTCATAGTCATCCTGTGATCAACCAGGACTCCGAGGTCCTTCTCCTCTTCCGTTACTTCCAACTGATGCGTCCCCAGCTTATAACTAAAATTCTTGTTATTAATCCCTAAATGCATAACCTTACACTTCTCACTATTAAATTTCATCCTATTACTATTACTCCAGTTTACAAGGTCATCCAGATCTTCCTGTAGGATATCCCGATCCTTTTCTGAATTGGCAATACCTCCCAACTTTGTGTCATCTGCAAACTTTATTAGCACACTCCCACTTTTGGTGCCGAGGTCAGTAATAAAAAGATTAAATAAAATTGGTCCCAAAACTGAACCTTGAGGAACTCCACTAGTAACCTCCCTTCAACCTGACAGTTCACCTTTCAGTATGACCCGCTGTAGTCTCCCCTTTAACCAGTTCCTTATCCACCTCTCAATTTTCATATTGATCCCCATCTTTTCCAATTTAACTGATAATTCCTCATGTGGTACTGTATCAAATGCCTTACTGAAATCGAGGTAGATTAGATCCACTGCGTTTCCTTTATCTAAAAAATCTGTTACTTTCTCAAAGAAGGAGATCAAGTTGGTTTGGCACGATCTACCTTTTGTAAAACCATGTTGTAATTTGTCCCAATTGCCATTGACCTCAAGGTCCTTAACTACTTTCTCCTTCAAAATTTTTTCCAAGACCTTGCATACTACAGATGTCAAACTAACAGGCCTGTAGTTACCCGGGTCACTTTTTTTCCCTTTCTTAAAAATAGGAACTATATTAGCTATTCTCCAGTCAAACGGTACAACCCCTGAGTTTAGAGATTCATTAAAAATTTTTGCTAATGGGCTTGCAATTTCATGTGCCAGTTCCTTTAATATTCTTGGATGAAGATTATCTGGGCCGCCTGATTTACTCTCATTAAGCTGTTCAAGTTTGGCTTCTACCTCGGATATGGTAATATCTACCCCCACATCCTTATTCCCATTTGTCATGCTGCCACTATTCCTAAGCTCCTCATTAGCCTCATTAAAGTCTGAGGCAAAGTATTTGTTTAGATATTGAGCCATGCCTAGATTATCCTTAACCTCCACTCCATCCTCAGTGTTTAGCGGTCCCACTTCTTCTTTCTTTGTTTTCTTCCTATTTATATGGCTATAAAACTTTTTACTATTGGTTTTAATTCCCTTTGCAAGGTCCAATTCTACATGACTTTTAGCCTGTCTCACTTTATCCCTACATGCTCTGACCTCAATAAGGTAGGTTTCTTTGCTGATCCCTCCCATCTTCCACTCCTTGTATGCTTTCTGTTTTTTCTTAATCACCTCTCTGAGATGCTTGCTCATCCAGCTTGGTCTAAAACCCCTGCCTATGAATTGTTTCCCCTTTCTTGGGATACAGGCTTCTGATAGCTTCTGCAACTTTAACTTGAAATAATCCCAGGCCTCCTCCGCCTTTAGGTCCATAAATTCTTTAGTCCAATCCACTTCCCTAACTAATTTCCTTAATTTATTAAAGTTAGCCCCAGAGTAAAATGGATTTATTTGGGGTTTGGAGCCCATTGGGAACTGGGTGCTGGAGACAGGAGCACTTCTTAAGCTGTTTTCAGTTAAGCCTGCAGTTTTGGGGGAATGTGGTTCAGACCTGGGTCTGTGTTTGCAGCAGGCTACTGTGTCTGGCACAACAAAGCACAGTACTGAAGTTCCAAGCTGCCAGGGAAAACGGGCTGTCAGGTGGCAGTCCCAAGGGGGTTTCTGTGACCCAACCCGTCACACCCTCAGCCATTCCTGCTAGGTGACAAATCTGAGGAACCGTCTCAGACTGAGGTGTCAATAGAGGATGTTCTGGAACAAATTGATTAACTGAACAGTTGTAAGTCATCAGGATCTGATGGTATTCAATCAAAAGTTTTGAAGGAACTCGTATACAAAAGTGCATAACTGCTAACTGAAGTACATAACGGAAGGCCCTGACATACTTTTTGGACTTCCACTGCACAGTGATCTAACAGAAGGTTAGGAACCATTAGTAAAGGGATAGACGAGACAGAAAATATTATACTGCCACTATATGAATCCATGGTACGCCCATACATTGACTACTGTGTAGTTTTGGTCGCCCTATCTCAAAACAGATATATTAGAATTGGAAAAGGTACAGAGAAGGGCAACAGCCATGATTACGGGTATGGAAAACCTTCCATAGGAGGAGAGATTAAAAATACCGGCCCTGTTCAGTTTAGAAAAGAGATGACTAAGGGGGAATATGATAGAGGTTTATAAAATCATGAAGTGTGTGGAGAAAATGAATAAGGTGTGGCTAGACTGCCTCGTCCACCAATGCAAACTTTTTTTTGTTTTTGTGGTTTTGTTTTGATATTTTTAAACACAAATACAACTACATCATTACTACCGGGAGAAAGACTGCAACTGTGATGTGTTTGTCTCACCATCTGTAAAATGCTGAGGATTATAGCCGCTTTCCTTTCAATCTCTGCATGAAAAACCCTTCAGAGCAGCTAATGTAGCCTGGCTTATACCATGTAACGACACCCATTGGGACAGTTAATGTCACTCCTCATACTTTCAAGGCTACTGCTCTTGAAGCTCTTAAAAGCATCAAATACTAATTTAACAACATTTCACTGGAAAACTTGTTTATACTGCAGACTTTATAAACTGGAGTTTTTAAAAATGAGCTTGAAGAGAAAGTCTAACTCTGGAGCAAAGGTCTGTCCTTTATGTAACTGAGTCCATGGAGGGACTGGCCCTAGTCCTGCAGACACTTATGCATGTGTGTAACATTAGATGCATATCCTTTGAATGTTTGCAGGCACAGGACCATCCCCAGCAATTACAGTAGAACCTCAGCATTACAAACACCCAGGAATGGAGGTTGTTCATAACTCTGAACAAAATGTTATGGTTGTTTTTTCAAAAGTTTACAACTGAACATAAATTGCATACAGCTTTAAAACGTCACTAGAGAGAAAAATGCTGCTTTTAACCATCTTAATTTAAACGAAACAAGCACAGAAACAGTCTCCTTACCTTGTCAAATCTTTTTTTAAAAATTTTCCTCTTTTTTTTTTTAAACAGAATAGTTTACATTTAATACATTACTGTACTCTATTTGCTTTTTTTTTTCCTTGTTATCTCTGCTGCTGCCGGATTACATATTTCCTGTTCCAAATGAGGTGTGTGTTTGAACATGTCAGTATGTAACTCTGATGTTTGTAACTCTAGAGCAGGGGGTAGGCAACCTATGGCACGGGTGCCAAAGGCGGCACGCGAGCTGATTTTCAGTGGCACTCACACTACCTGGGTCCTGGTCTGAGGGGTTTTCCATTTTAATTTAATTTTCAGTGAAGCTTCTTAAACATTTTAAAAACCTTATTTACTATACATAAAACAATACTTTAGTTATATATTAAAGACTTATAGGGAGAGATCTTCTAAAAATGTTAAAATGTATTACTGGCACACGAAACCTTAAATTAGAATGAAAAAATGAAGACTCGGCACAGCACTTCTGAAAGGTTGCCGACCCCTGCTATAGAGGTTCTACTGTAGCCATCACACAAAATTAACTTAAAGTGAAGTATTCATTAAGCTAATTTTTCCTACTGGGGACCAGGCTGCTGCAACAGGGATGGGATGGGAGGAGCCTAGAGGGAACAAATTTTTAGGCCTGACTGGGGTCTTTGCAAAACCAAAAGTACCAAGAAAAACCCCTACTGATCAATCACTGAACAGATATCCAGCTGCACCAAGCAATGCCCAGGTCACCATAATCTAGAAACACAGGCCAGAGAAGACTACAACTCCCATGAGGTAACAGGGCCCGGTGGGGAGCTGCACTAGAAATATTATACGAATGTTGCCACAGAAGATCAGCAGCTCTCAGATGGAGAAATTCTCCACCTGCCCCCAGAGCTAGTTGGGAACCTTTTATTGGAAATTAGCCCCAGCCAAAGGGAAGCACTCTCTGTAATCATCAGGGCTGTCACCAGAGCCTTTAGGAGACAAACACTTCTTAGTGACAACATCTGCTTTGCTCCCCGCTGGTCTTGCCTGGCATCTGTTTTGGGGGCAGGCTAGTTTTGCTCTCCACCTCAGGACGGAGCTGAACTTATCCTCCACAAGTGTTCCCTTGCAGAAAATACAACTCACTAATAAAAATTAGTAGCAGAGACAGCAATAGTATTTAGCTCTGGCTCTTGCTATTCCAGAGGGATTTTTCCTACACCCGAGATAGTAACTGAAGAAGCTGCTCCTGCACCCAAAGCAATCACACTACACAGCAGACTACTGTCCCTTCCCCTTGCCTTTATCCCAAAGAGGTCTGTACCTAACCAGAATGCTCACATCCTCTAAAGGAAGCTAGAGTCAGTACAGACAAGGAGCAGAGTGCAGTGACCAGTTATTCAAACCCAGTGATATGGAAGGCAGAGAGTTGAGGCCCGAGCCTCTCTGATTACAGGCAATTTGCCCTCCTGGAAGATAACCACAATTCAGTTAAACTAATACTTTCCCTTCCCTGGGCCATGACAAATCCCTGAGTGTGGAGCCAGAGCTCCCCCAACCTTCACATGCCCCAGTTAGATTCAAGGTCTTTTCTCATGTTTCTCTCCATAGACAAGAGTGTTTGCAGCACCATCCCACTGAATGGGCTCAGAGTGGCTTCTCGTGGGCTCTCCTCCAGGTTGGCCATTCTCTCATCTGCCCAATGTCCTTAGGAACTGAAAAGAGAATGTAGGCCAGCACTGGCGTGTGGAGGACAGACATGGGCAGTCAGGTCATCTGGCTTCTGCTTCCTGGAGCCCCCTACTCATGTCCCCTCCAGCCTAGCCAGCGCTTTAAGTGATCAGCTCTGGTAAGGGACTACAGTCCTGCAGGTCTCTCCCTTCCCCCATCCCATCCCATGCCTGGCCAGGATGCTCAGGTCCTCTGAAGGACCAGAGGATGGTTTTCTTTGGCTGTACTCTATATTGTGTCCAGTGACTCACACCCAGTGACTTGGAAGGACAGACCAGGAATAACAGAGCGTCCCTAGTTGCAGGCAGGTTTTCCTCCTTCACATTCAGTCTTGGGGAGCAGGGTGATGGTCCTAGCCCATTAACAGTCAAATGCAGGGCTCCCACCTCCCCAGGACCCATCCCATACAAACAAGAAGCATCTCTCTGCTCTCAGGAAGGCACCTTGCTACTCAGACACTGGATAGAGAGACATCATTTAAGCAAAACACACAGCTGGTCCTCCTCCATCACCAGACAGAAGTCTTGGGCTCCTCAGCTCCTGCCAAGTTGGAGGTCCAGGCTGCTCAGGTCCTCCTCTTCCAGTTCAACTGGCTGGGCTTCTCCACTGGCCTGGACAAGTCCTCTGCAAGCACAGCAAATAACCCAAGAGCCATCGTTGCCCAAATCTATGCTGTGAGCTTCTTTTTCCCTGTCTCATCCACACTAGAGCTGACCTAGATTAAGAGAGAGAGTCAACAATTACTACGGCTAAGATTATGTCATGAAGATCACAGAATTCGTGATCATTGCATATAGGGTGACCAGACAGCAAGCGTAAAAAATCGGGACGGGGGTGGGGGGGTAATAGGTGCCTATATAAGAAAAGGCCCCCAAAATCGGGACTGTCCCTATAAAATTGGGACATCTGGTCACCCTAATTGCATACCATGTGCATTCACACCATTGCAGATGGATCCCATAGATCATGGACGCCAGAGCTCCCAGCTGCCACATGTGGCGGAGGAATGTTGTGAAGGCCAAGACTGTAACAGGGTTCAAAAAAGAACTCAATAAAGTCAGAGGATAGGTCCATCAATGGCCATTAACCAGGATGGACAGGGATGCTATCCTTAGCCTGTCTGCCAAAAGCTGGGAATGAGCGACAGGGAATGGATCACTTGGTGATTCCCTGTTCTGTTAATTCCCTCTGGGGCACCTGGCATTGGCCACTGTCGGAAGACAGGATATTAGGCTAGATGGACCTTTGGTCTGACTCAGTATGGCCGTTATGTTCTTAGAAACCCAGGAGCTCCCAGGCACCATGGGCAGCAGGGGGACCCCACACCTCCCAGGCATCACACGTAGACCCAGCAGCCAAAGGACTCTGGAGTTGCAGCCACAGGTGATGGGGGGAACCCAGGAGCAGTTGGTAGATGCCCCCTGCTTCCCCATTTTGTCAGTTATTTTCAGTAAATGTCAGGGACAGGTCAGGGCATCCATCAATTTTTGTTTAATACCCCCGACCGCTGTCCATAACTCTTACTAAAAATAACATGACAAAAATCTTAGCCTTAACAATGATGGGTCAACTTGCAACCCCCTTCCCCAACATTTTAGCCCCCTGTAGCAAACATGACCCTTCCCCCTCTCTGGGGTGCTAATGACACTAAAACGACCTAAAAACCCCTACTTATAAATCACTATTGGTTGGCACCCCATTGCCACCCACACTTCTATGCTGCTGCTGGCCAAACCCACCCCCCAAAATCTAAACCCCGCCCCCTACCCGGAATCCAACTTGAACCCCGAATTGCTAACTTTTACCCTATCGCCTGGTCCCCAACACCAAACCCCGTCAGCAAAACCGCAGCCTAACCCTCCCCCCAAGCCCTCGCACTAAGCCAGCCCCGCTAAGCCTGACCCCGAGAGCCCAGCTCCCCATCCCCCGCTCTGACCCAGCCTCGCTAAGCCTGACCCCGAGAGCCCAGCTCCCCATCCCCCGCTCTGACCCAGCCCCGCTAAGCCTGACCCCGAGAGCCCAGCTCCCCATCCCCCGCTCTGACCCAGCCCCGCTAAGCCTGGCCCCGAGAGCCCAGCTCCCCATCCCCCGCTCTGACCCAGCCTCGCTAAGCCTGACCCCGAGAGCCCAGCTCCCCATCCCCCACTCCGAGCCCAGCCCCGCTAAGCCTGACCCCGAGAGCCCAGCTCCCCATCCCCCACTCCGAGCCCAGCCCCGCTAAGCCTGACCCCGAGAGCCCAGCTCCCCATCCCCCGCTCTGACCCCAGCCCCGCTAAGCCTGACCCCGAGAGCCCAGCTCCCCATCCCCCGCTCTGACCCAGCTCCCCCGCTCGGTGCAAACCCCCCAGGGACCCGCTGCCCGGCCGGGGACCGGGACTTCGCTCACACGCTCCCAACGCCCCGCGCGGGGGCTGGCGGCGCCTGCCGCAAACCAGGCAGCTCCGCCCAACCCCCCGCGGCAGCGGCTGCGCCCCCGGACCTGCGGCGGGTTCGCTGCCCGCGGGATCCTCGCGCTGCAGCCTCGCGATTTTCCGCCTCCCTTCAGCGCCTCCCAACGGCCCCGGAGCTTCGAGACGTTTCTAAGCCGCGGCACCTGCCGCGAGCTCCGCCCCCAGGCAGTGACAGCCCATTGGCTGCTGCCTGCCCGGTCAGAACATGTCACTAGCGCGCGCCAGCGGGCGCGACCTGGGAACACCCGCGGGCGCTGCAGCTTTTGCCCACGCAGGGCGGCAGCGCCCCCTGCTGGAGTCTCCGTTCCTCCGCCCAGGCAGCCGCAATCAGCGCCGCTCAGACTGCACCTGCTTCTCGCTCCGACTGCACAAGGTCCTGACGGCTCCGCCCAGCTCTGCTTTCAGAAAACGTCACCTAGCGACAGCCCAATGGGAGATTAGCTGTCGGAAAACGTCACTTAGTGAGGGTCCTATGGGAGATCAGCTTTCAGAACAACCTCACCTCACTAGGCCCAATGGGAGATCAGCTGTCAAGTCGCCAGACAGCGAGCGCCCCAGCCCCGTCATTCCACACTCACCAGCAGGCACTAACCGCCTGGTCCCGGGCTGCCAGGCTCCGCCGCGCGCTACGCACCTAAGACCCCCGTCACGACAGCGAGCATGACACGCGCAATAACACCCCTGCACACATCCGGGGAAAAAAATATCCGCGATCTCCTCGCAAACTGCCTGAACACGCCAGTTCCAATGACCTCGCGCTTCCACCGACCCGTCTAGCCTGCTCGGCGCTCCTTCCCCAAGTCGGGCAACCGGCTTCCAGGTCAGGGTGACCACACACCCAGTCAGTGGCAGGCTCTGCCCGGGCAGGCTCCCAATACGGTACACTAAAAATATGGGTCCCAACCCCAAAACTTACTAAATTTTACCCCAATGTCCCCAAACTGCCGGCTTTTAATAATATGCATATAAGATACCGCCGCACTCAGCCAACTCCCCTTGCTCTCCAGTGGAAGCCTGCCTCCAGAGACCAACCTTGATAGTTAAGTTAGCTAGTAGGTCGCTCCGTCAATTCTCTCTGCTCTCCAGCAGGTGACGTCGGAGAGCTCTGAGCTTTCTCGCGTTTCTCGCCTCAGCTTCAGGCCCCAGGGTTCACAAATGCATAACCCGTGCGGGATCCTAGCAGGAGAAGATCACTTACTCACTTGGGTTAGCAGTTGAGGAACGTGGTGCTGCGCTGTAGGGACGTACTTGCATACCTGGGATATTATTGCAAAGATACAATTAGAATTTCTATTAGACAATTTTAAGGTCAATTTATATTTAGTAAAAACCTTATTTAGTGAAAGAAATGCTGTAGTGACAGCATGGTTACTGGGGCTATAAAACACTTAAGTTTTCCTCCTGGGTGAAACAAGAAGTTAGAATTAGAAAATTACATAGTTTGTTCCAGTGTTGGTACAGGTTTAATTTAGTTTATGTGCAGGTTTGTTTAAGACTGACTGTTTTGGTTTGAGGTTTTTTTAGTTGACGTGGAGCTTTTAATTGACATTTGCGGGATTGGAATGTCTGACATGCAATACTGGTTTTGACATAGTTCTGCACATTTTTATACAGATTTGGCCAGTATTCAACTATTCAATTGCTTTATAGGTGGTTTTAATAGTAGGGCTTATTTATTTTATGTTATTTTATCATCCTGCTGTAGCATACTTTTTAAATAGTTTATGGCATTTGTTATATTTTGTTTTTTAAAAACAAAATAGCTTTTCTTAATGTTTGGGTTTTGAATTAAGCATTGTTTGCAGTTTCAAATTTTGCTTTAGATTTTTGGTTTCTGATTGGATATTTAAGAGGATTTTGGATTTAATACTAAAATTTGGACAGATTTAGATTATTTAGATGGATTTAGAGTAAATCCTATTGACGGAGATGGGAGGGATAGCTCAGTGGTTTGAGCATTGGCCTGCTAAACCCAGGGTTGTGAGTTCAGCCCTTCAAGGGGCCATTTAAGGATCTGGGGGCAAAAAATCTGTCAGGAGACAGTACTTGGTTCTGCTAGTGAAGATAGGAGACTAGACTCAATGACCTTTCAAAGATCCTTCCAGTTCTATGAGATAGGCATATCTCCATATACTTAAAACTATTTTATTTGAATAAAGGTTATATTGCTGTAAACCCTGGCCGCGGGGAGAGGAGAAGAGCTGGCCTTTAACAAGGAGCAGAAGCATGGCCAATAAGGGGTGGAGCCAGGTGATGAAGGGGGCCCAGCCCCCCCAATTTTTTTTCTCTAGCCCACATCACCACCCACCCAGCAAACGGCAAGAGGCTGATGCCACACCTGCTGGCCACTCTGCATTACCCCGCCTGGCCACTGGGTGTCACTGTTGCTCCCTGGGACACACTGTGCATTACCCTGACTGGCCACCGGGTGCCACTGCTGCGCCATGAGAAACATGCTTTGTGCATTACCCTGACTAGCCACCGGGTGCCGCTGCTGCTTCATGGGAGATACAGTCGCTGCATTACTTTGACTGGCCACTGGGTGTCACTGCTGCTGCATGGGTGACACACAATGTGCATTACCCCGACTGGCCACTGGGTGTCACTGCCGCTCTCTGAGACACACACTCTGTCCATTACCCTGACTGGCCGCCGGGTGCCACTGCTGCGCCATGAGAAACATGCTTTGTGCATTACCCTGACTAGCCACCAGGTGCCGCTGCTGCTTCATGGGAGATACAGTCGCTGCATTACTTTGACTGGCCACTGGGTGTCACTGCTGCTGCATGGGCGGTACATTCTGTGCATTACCCCGTCTGGCCACCAGGTGTCACTGCTGCACCAAGGGAAAGATGCTCTGTGCATTACCTCGACTGGCCACTGGGTGTCACTGCCGCTCCAAGGCAGACACACTCTGTGCAAGACCCTGACTGGCCACTGGGTGTCACTGCTCCTCCGAGGGAACCACTTTCTGTGCATTCCCCTGAGTGATAAATGCGCTCAGTGCATTACCCTGACTGGCCGCCTGGTGTCACTTCTCCTCCTCCAAACTGGCTAGCTGTGTGGTCGCCCGGCTCTGATGGCAGTGCCACCACCAGCAGCAGCGCAGAAGTCCCCACTCAACAGTATGCGCCGCCCAGCGCAGGCAGCGGGTCCAGGGTGCCCACGGCAACCCAAGCAGCCCCAGTCTGCCCGTCTCCTGGGCCTGCCGCCCGTGGTCGATGCTCCCCGAGGGCTCTGCGGGAGCCAGGTTCCCCCCCCCGGGCGGCTCTTGGGCAGGAGGCTGAGGGGCAGCCCCAGCCCCAGGGCCAAGAGCAGCAGCAGCAGGAGGAGACGGGGGAGCACCCCAGCTGCCCATACCATGGCACCAGCCAGCGCATCAGCCACCCCCCACGGCCCGGCTCCGGCCTCCAACCTGGCCAGGAGCGGGGCAATGTTGGGGGCGGGGGAGGAGGCAGGGCTGGCACTTAAGAGGAGCAGGGAGCAGAGCCACAGAGATGGGCGGGGCGTTGCGGCAAGGGGGGGCCCCCCATTTTCTGTCTAGCCTACCTCAGCCCCGCACTGGGAAGAGGATGGTGCTACCCATGGAGGGGGGAAATTGGGGTTTGAGGAGTCGGGGTTGGGATTACAGGGTCAGGGTCTAGGGCTTGGATTAGGGTGAGGGTAAGGGGGAGTTAGGTTTAGGATGTGGATTAGGTTTGGAAAGGGTTAGGGGTTGAGAGGGAGAGTTGGATTAGGGGGAGGGGAGGGGTTAGGGAGGCAGGGTTGAGGGTTAGAGGGTTGTGTTTAATGCGAGGGTTAGGATTAGCTGTAGGGATTAGGTTGGGTAAGAGTTTGGGTTCAACGGTAGATTAAAGTTAAGGGGTTAGGGTTATGGTCCGGGTGGGGGTTATGATATAATAGGGTGACAGTCGGGGATCAGGGTTAGTTGAAGGGTTAAGGTGCAGGGGTTAGGGTTGGGTTGTCTAGGGTGAAAGGAGGGGTCAGGGTTTAGGGTCCGGTTGTGGTGTGGGATAGGGATGGGGTCAAAAGTTAGGGGGAGGAGTTGGGGTAGAGTATTGGGGTTAGAGTACTGGGGAACAGGAGTTAGGGTTTGGGATTAGGGTTAGCAGGTGAGGGCTCAGGATTTGTCTTTTTTCTGTTCTAATTGCTTGAATTGACCATTCTGTATCATAATTTCCAGTAAATGTAGTTTAATTCCTTTTATTGACTTCAAAAACATTAGTTTCATTATTATACCACCACCTATGTTTTTATTGTGATGCAGTCAATTACAGGTTTTAATACTCAAGGTTTTGGTGTGTTTTTTTTAATGTCAGGCTATTGTTGTTGTTGTTGTTGGCGTCCGTTAGTCTCGAGAGACAATGGATATGCGCCCATGTGGGCTGGAGTGTCCTCTCCAGGGCGCAAGCCAGGGCAGGGTGATATGGAGGAACAGCTGTTGCCCATGCAGCAGAACCCCCCTCTCCACGCAACTGATGGATCCAAGGGAAAGACAATGTCGATACAACTTGGCACCAGTGGCGTGGCAGGAGTTGCCGGAATGACGTTGAGGACAATGTCAGACCGCCATCGGGACTCCGACACCGGATTTGGTTTCAGGGTTGACTCCCTTAGCCTTTCCCATGAGTGGGTATTGCCACAAGGCAGCAGAGGTTTTAAACCAGAGTTTTCCTTCTCCTAGGTGGGCTGCCTTCCAAGGCTGATGAGCCCCACCTACCCGGTGTCAGGCTATTATTTATGATCATATCCCTTCAATGCTGCCTGATTTCCTTGGTTGCCTCAGCCCTGGTCCAGAAATAGCAATTTGTGACAGATGGTATCTGCCCTGTCACAGTTTCCTACCCCATGAAATCTCTATATTAAATTTGGACCTCAACAAAACAAATGTTTTCTAACTTAGAAAAATGTATTTAATTAGAAAACTCATTTCATGAGTGTCCCAATTTCAAATAGAGATTTCCCACAAGTAGCACATTGTGACAAGGCATACCCAGTCTGTCACAAATCACTACTCCTAGATCCAGGGCTGGTGAATTGCGGGGGTGGCGAATTGCAGCAGGACAGCAAAAACTTGCTATGTAGATGTCAGTAACTGCAACTGGTAGGAAATTGGGACAGGGAGCAGTTTGTACTAGTATGTGCTGACACTACAGAGGAGAGGCTGGGATGTTTCCCCCCACCAGACATCAGGCTCTCCATATTAGGGACAGTGGCTGCCAGGCCAGCTGGGGGCTGGTCTTGGTCTCTGTGGTGAGCAGGCTACTCTGGGAGCAGGAGAGGGTGGGATCTGGGGCAGACATTGGAACAGGTTGTTCAGCAATCAGGAGCCCGCATGCTTGTCCGTCCCTGAGCAGCTGAGGAGCACAGTGTGCAGCTAGTCCATGCACCTGATGTAGCCACTACTGTAGTGCTGCTCTGTGGCCAGGCTCTGCTTGGTGTGGCTGCAAGAGATGGGTCAGCAGCATCAGAAACATCACAGCAAATGGGGGGTCAGGAGCTGCTGTGGCAACCAGCCACCAGCCAAACCCACAAACCTGTCAGCCTGCAGCACCACCATCTGTCCTCCGTATGCCACACACACCTCCCCATCCCTTCTCCGTATGCCAGAGACGCTCATCTATCCATCTCCAGGCACATCTCTGTTTCTGTCTGATTTTCCATGCAGCGCCCAGACCTGAGTGAGGCTTTTGGGTGCTGCAGTACTGGAGCTGTAGGGTGACAGTGTGTCTCTGGGCATCTCTAGTCTCACCCCGTTTTCTCTTGAGCCCGAAGCTATGACTGAGTTCACACCTCTCAGGCCCAGACCCCATAGCCCTGAAGACACCCAACCAGCCCCTCGTCCTCTGTGATCCCATTACAGCAACAAGAATCTTCCCAGAGTCCCCGTGGACTGGCAGGCAGCATGAACTCTCCTCAGCATGGCATGGACCATCACTGGGGCGGATAGATCCTATATGACCCATAGGAGACAGGGGGGCAAGAGAGTGCATCCTACTGAGTCTGATAGGAGGCGTGGACCCTCCCTCTGGGCTGCATTGGGGCAGACACGCCCCCCAGATGGATCCTCACCACTCCATGGGAGACTACAGGGTGCCAGGGAGTCATTACCTAGGGTGTTGCTCTGTTGCAGGCTCTCCATGTGCCAGACCGTGATCTCCAGCACGTCAGCTTTCTCCAGCTTGGATTGTTGCAAGGAGTGGAGGGAGGCACCATTATTGAGTGATAGCAGGTACAAGGATTTGGGGACTCAAGGTGTTGGGGTGTCACAGGTGGGACAGTGCCATGTGTGTGTGTGTCTGTCCTCCCCCCCCCCCCCCCCCGGTGACCCCAGTTGCTATGTGAGCAATGACCCCAGTTGCTATTTCACACTTTAAGAAAAGAGCCAAATGCCGCTGTTTGTCACAGGGTAATTTTATTTAACATAAAGCATGCTTCATCAGATATTTACAACCCCCAACTTGCCAAGCACCTGCCCAAGCTGGCGCAGTCTCACTGATGACAGAAAACACCCCAGAACAGGGGTGGTCAAACTTTTTGGCCCAAGGGCCACATCTGGGTGGGGAAATTGCTTGCAGGGCCATGAATGTAGGGCTGGGGCACAGGGTTGGGGTGCGGGAGGGAGCGTGGGGTGTGGGAGAGGGTGCAGGGCAAGGGGTTAGGGCAGAGGAGGGGTTTACAAGGCTCAGGGAAGATGGTTGGGGTGCAGGAGGGGGTGCGGAGTGTGTGAGGGGCTCAGGGCAGAGGTGCAGGGAGGAGTGCAGGGGTGTGGCTGAGGGTTGGGGTGCGGGCTCCGGCCCAGCGCCACTTACCTGCAGCAGCTCTGGGGTAGCAGCGGCACGCACCAGGGCCATAGCAGGTTCCCTGCCTGCCTGCCCTGGCCCCGCTCCCGGAAACTGCCAGCACCACCTCCCTGCGGCCCCTGGGGGAGGAGGGGAACAGAGGGCTCCGTGCGCTGCCCTCGCCTGCAGGCACCTCTCTGGAAGCTCCTATTGGCCGCGGTTCCCCATTTCTGGCCAATGGGAGCTGCGAGGGGCGGTGCCTGCAGGTGAGGGCAGCACATGGAGCCCTCTGTTCCCCTCCTCCCCCAGGGGCCGCAGGGACATGGTGCCGGCCGCTTCCGGGAGCAGCATGGGGCTCGCAGTGCCACAGGGGTGGCAATCCCGTGGGCCGCATCCGGCCCCCAGGCCGTAGTTTGCCCACCCCTGCTCTATAGAGCACTGAAGTTTCCCCCTAGCCAGGGTATTATCAGTCCCCAAATAGCCCACCCCTAGTATGACACTCTCACAGTGGCTTGTAAGGGAACCTGGGCCACACTTCTACACTGGGCTCCAGACCAGGGACCCTCCACACGGCATCTCAGGTCTTTAATCTCCCAACCCTTACTGCTCCTCCCCCACACTGCTTCCTACAGGGACCGACGCACGGCCGATGCCACCCGCTCCTCTCAGACCTTCTCCCCATGGCAGCACAGTCTGACCACTTCCGGCCTCGCAAGGACACTGCCCCAGAAGGGGGAGGTCCCAGCCGGCTGGGCTCTGCAATGACCAATGGGAGCTAGAGGTCAGAGGACACTACGTCTCCCATGGTGCCCTGAGGCCCACCGTGGCTGATGGGAGGTATAGGCCGACAGTCATTGGTTACGCTTTTTAATTCTGATAGGTCACTCTCACTTCTCTGGGTTTCTGCTGCACGTGCTTACTTTACCAAAACTTGGTCCTAGAGTCCAGTTGATAAATTGTACTTTTCTCTCGCTTTAAGGAGCATGAAATGTTTAAGCGATCTTTAAGTTTAAAATGTTTTAAAAAGGGACACTTTTGATTGTGCAATGATGGCTTCAAAAAATATCCTCCAGGTCAGTTCTAGTCATGTCAGCACATTTCTTTCAAAATCTGAAAAAAGTGTTTCCTGTTTGTGTTCTCTTCAGATCTTAGCCCAGGTGAAACTGAAGCACAGGGTTCAATCCAGATCGATTGAGTAGCAATGATAAAACCATTTTTCACATAATTTGGCTGCTCTCACATGCCTAAGAATGGTATTCTCCAATCTCCCTCCCTTCCTCAGAAAACCAAACCAGCCACACATTCTCTCTAACCACATCCCTGTCAGACAACCTAATCAGCTCCCTACTTTATTAACCTGTCCTGAATGCACCACTAATTACTTCGCATCCTTCCCCTAAACAGGCCCCTGGTGTGTCACTCCAATCACCTTTCCACATAATTCTCCCTCCAAACATAAACACATCCCCTTTGTGTGTCCTTTACTATACCCCATTTGCTCATATTCCTTGAAACTACCTCTGCACATCCAGTCTCCCACATGCATTCAAACTACATGCTTGCCTTCTCCCCATCTCTGATTGCATCCCTAACACCAAACGTACATATTCTTGTCCCAGTGGTTTACTGCAAACTCTAAACTTCTCCGTCTGCTTACTCAAAAGCAAGTCCCTATTGAGTACATTTGCAAACTTCTCCCCCTTACAAGTCTCTGTTAGCACCTTATACTCATCAATGCATGCTCCCCCTAAAAAAAGTCATCCTTCAAGCCTTCCCTAACCAAGTCTCCCTCATGTACCCCTTCTGAACCTTTTCAAAGTGTCTCCCCATACATATCCAAGTGTCCTCTTCCCTTCATCTGCAGTACTAGATAGCTCCCTCCTCCACCACTAATCTTCCTGAGCTCAACCCCCAAAATAGGAACTGAGGGCTTCCCTTAATCATTTCCCTATGTGCTACCCTCAACTCATCTTAGCCATTTCCATTTGCAACCCCCTCCAATCTGCCACCATGCCTGCTCTTGCAAATATCTCCAGGTGTGTCTGTCTCCTTAACACTCCCTAAACTATTCTCCTTGTGCTCCCCGCATAGACAGCTCCTTAGATGCCCTAAACACTCCCCCATTCCCTTCAGTTGTTCGTGAATGCTCCCAACCCAGACTACCTTCATGTTCCAGGGGATAACAATATTACTTTTTATACAGCACTTTCTCTCCCCCCCACCCCAAATCTATTCATACATAAGTAGTTGGTTAAAAGATAATGGGCCACTGGATGAGGCTCAAGAATATGTAGCATTGTTCCTACGGTTTCTAGGTTGTTGCAGGATGTGCAAGTGGCGTTTGCTACATAGCTATCACTATACAAGACATTTGTACATAAGGTCACGCAGCTGCTGGTGGCCTGCTCACCCTACAAGAGGCTAGTTTTCTATTTTTTCCAAGCAATGAAGGGCAGATATGTGGAAACAACCATACAAAGATTAAGAGTACCATTTATTATGTATAATCATAACCATGCTGGAAGTGTAGGATTCTTTACCATAGTATTAGTGGAATCAAGGATGCAATGTATCCTATGTAGACTTGGTACTACATGATATAGGACACTAGATTAGAAATAAGACATGCCTCAGCATAGGCTACGTCCTATATCCAGCAGAACTAAGTTTCCACACAGGGAGGTCCAATGAGTTGCATCACTTAACAGGTTAAAATGTCTACCAAAGCTGTTGCAGAGGCAGGTGGAAAGAAGGAGCCAAGACCACAAGGTATACACCAGAGAAAGTAAATAAGGAGCATAGCTAACTATTTCACTGAGACAACTAATGCTGGTGGTGTTACATCACCCACACCACAAACTTGTATGGGTGCATTTCCCCCCACCCCTTGCTTCTCTCTGAAAAGTGGTATAGGACTAGTCTAGTCATACAGCAACTGCTGAAGGCTTCATCTCTCATTAACTATTATTCCACCACTACAGTATATGGCAAATTCCATAAGCTGTTAAGTGTAACAGTTGGGGGTTGTTTATTTATTAATTTAAAAAAAAATCCAGGGATTTCTGGCTATTCAAACCCTTTCAACAAACTCCAAGACATGTGAAGTGAGGACACAAGATACTGTTTACAACTCCCATTTAGTTTAATAAGTTAACAAGTTCAGGCCATTACACAGCAATGGAACTCTTCTGAAACATTTACAAAGGTACAGAATTTCATTCATTTAATCTTTAAATAAATCATTGTACTCGAATCTCTTAAATAGCTAAACAGTTCCTAGTTTTCTTTGTATTGAAATCTGGAGTGAAAAGAATCCACCCACAAAGAAGGCATCAAAGTACAAAAGAGCACAAGTGTGGGGCACTAGCTCAGGCTCAGTGTGGATGTTTGCTCCAGAACCTGTACAAGTGAGCAAAGCAAGCAGATACCTGTGAAAGGAGTCCTGGGTGGAGGGGCACTCGTGTAGAGGAGCTACAATATCACAGGGTACACACCAGCTTTTTATTTTGTGTTATTTTTAAAGCAGAGGTGGTTTCACTGAATCTCTGCTAACAAGGATATGACACCTTCACTGTATATTTGTTATACACAGGAAGGGAAGAAAAAGACAGCTGAAAGGAACAAATAAGATCTAAGTTACAGCTGCTGTCCCATTTGGGATCAGATTGGCTTGCTAGTTGCCCACAAGCCCCCAGCTCTATGGATTTGAAATCTAACCCAAAGAAAGATGTTTTCACAGGAAACAAGTTCCTAAGTAATGATTAACTCAGAGGAAACAGAAGAAAACCTCCATACACACGCACATATATGTATGTGCTGTATATATGTACATGCATATTCTAATTTGAAAAGAAGTATTTAATTTAGCTGAGTAAAGAGTGAACAATTTGCAGAGTTCTGTATAAAGCTTTTCAGTATCCCCAACTTCACCACACTGTTATTTGTCCCATTCTCTGCCTGGCTGTAGTCCCCCTTCCATTACCTCTACTCATCTGACCGTGAATTCAACAGATAGTTGTAAGAAGCAGAGTTTGGGTTGTTGTTTTATTTAAAAAATATATACCACATTACAAGAAATGCCTAAGGAAAGGGGAGGATTGCCAATATGGGACACCACAAAGTATGTAATGGCTAGTAACCAGACCTACTCATCATACCTCTCCTTTTCAATCAGTTCATATCATAGCCTGTAAAAAGATAGCCAAACAATAAATGTTGTTTACAAAGACCTCTCCCCCTACACACACACACAAAAAACTTGGTTCCATCATCAAGCAGCTTTTTGAAATAGCCTTCAAAAAAGAGATGTCCATAACACTGCCTGTTGACCTTAAATCTGTATGTGTGTGTCCCTTAACATTTAAAGCTGCACAGCATTCCTTATCTATGCATGCAGTTTCTATTGACATGAGATGGGATTGCCTGTAGACCAAGGACAGAAAATGGACTTTAATTTTTCATCTGTAGGCTTAAAGAACAGCCTGCTAGCCAATTAGAAAAGGACACTCAAAAGCTATTTTTAAAATGCATTTCTTTAGCTGTGTGTTATTATCATCACATTAGAGACTAACGTTCATTTACATTGTGTATTTTTTTTGCATTAGCTTCAGCCTAGGAAGTGATACTGCAGATTCATTTTGCTTAGAATCACTTTCACTTTTTGGTTCTCAAATGGCCAGCAGAATGTTGCACTCTATGCACAGCAGATGTGCCAAAAGAGTGCAATTCTTCCAAAGAAAAAAAAAGCAAACCCTAAAACTTTACATTCAGTTTTCCTCCCACACACATCAAAACACTGCTATTTGGTAAAGAACCAGTTTTTATTAAATTTAAGTGTTTGACCCCAGTGACCCTTTAAGGAGATGCTCTGCAGCTTTAATCTAAAGACTGCAGAAAAATCTGCCATCTTCATCCTTGTGGATCCTGGTGGTTATACCACAATTACTGTGATAGCACTAAGATGAGCAGTCAAGTGGTTGAGGGAATAAATAACCCATTGAGGGTACTGCTGCCTCTATGAAAGGCAGTTTACACAGCAAACATTTCAAAGCAATAAGTACAAGTAGAGAAAGAAAAAGTTAGATCTTTTAAGACTTAAGGACCAGTTTTGAAAATAAAATCCTGTAGGACCTGCTCCTTAAACACATCAAATTATGCCAAAGGTAGATCAGTTACTTGACCTAATCCCATCTAATTGTGAGGCTGAAGCATCCCCATTCCTTATATATCAAGTAATCAGAAGTACACAAAAGGCAGGGGCAAAAGTCCCACAATCTACTGCTTGTGCATGGTAGCAGCTATACATGAAAAATTACTGAGTACAAATGTGAAGATGCAGAAAGGAGCAGAATGAGTCATTTAACCAAGACCATAAAACTGAGCAACCCTGCTCTAAGAATATGATCACCCAATTATCAGATACTTTAAATAAAAGTTCATAAGAAAGTAAATACGTGACTCCTACTTTAACCCTACTAAGGAAACATCCACCATGCCCTGCAGCCATCTGCAAAGGGCTATCTGAGTGTACAGAAGAGTCTGGATTTTTACATTTCAAGAAGTATACAATGAGCTGCACTGGCATTTTCACAGCCAGGTACTCTCCAGCAGAGCCAGCCCATTCCATTTGTTGTTTAAGAAGAAATTTACGCTCGAATCAAATGTATGAAACAGTTAAGTTACAGCTCAGAAGTTGCTTGTTTCTGTTATTCAAAGTCATGTTCAGCTCAGTTTATGATCAGTCTAACCTCAAACATAGGTATTTCATCATCTTCAGCCTTCCAGGGAAGCTGCTATAGTGTCTACTGCAGGGTTTCACAGGTAGCTATTGGAGAAATCTTGATGTCGTCTGGCCTCAGAACATTAACCACATTTAGTTTCAAACTACCTCCCGAAAGTTGAGAGAAATAAAAACAAACAAAACCAAGAATGAGGCAGGTGGAGGATTTCCAGTCAGAAAAGGCTACAGCTTTGAGACCACAGAGGAAGGTGAGCTGTGACAGAAAAGTGGGTTGTACATTTCTAGGAGTCATCCAAAACTGCCAACATGCCCCAATTGAGATCTTGGCACAGTCTCCATCAAGGAGCTCACATTTCAGTGACAGATAGCAGGTGCTGGGAAGGAGTGGCATAAGCATGATGGTTTTCTCAGTAAGGAAGGAAAAGGGAGAAAAATGGAAAGGATGTTGAGACTGAACAGACTGTTCAGGACCAAAAGCTGGGGAAAGAGGAGGCTACTGGTCAGCCAGCTGAACTTGTTTTACACTGTGCACACCCCAGTCTAGCTGGGATGAGCGGGACAACGCTAAAGAGCACCTCTAATTTAGGTGCCCCACTCGTTAGCTTTCAAATCATAGCTGTATACTCTGGATCCTACCCAGAACCTAGTGCTTCCTTGAGCCCAGAATCATGAATAGTTCCTGGCCCTAAACTCTTCACAGTTATACACTGCGAACCCCCTTCTAGTCTTTTGATGTGCCCCATGATCACTGTTCAAGGATTTTCCTATAGACCAGACTTCATTTGTAATTTTTCCAAAACCTAATAATTGTCCTCCTGCAGTCACCCAGGAATAATTTTTTCCACATACAAGCTGCCTTAACACCCCCCCCCAAAAAAACAACCCACCACCACACCCCCTTTCTAGGCAGAAATGATATCCCATCCAAGTAGCCACCCTAGTAACTTCAGGAGGAGGGAAATAAGACTAGTCCCAGGTAACCTCATCTTTTAGGCTGATTTCTTCTCTGGTCTCTCTTCTTCCCGCGTCTACATCCTGCTGAAGAGCAGATGCTCCTTTTCAAACCATTTATCCCCACATGATATTATCATAGGACACTGGTTCCTTTTAAAACATCGTGGTTTACCTGAAGGGAAGTTCACAATACAAGTAAATTCAGAAGCTTCTAACCCCTGCCACATTCAGGGCAAAGAGTCCGCCTAGCTGTCTACTTGATTCTCTTCCACGCAATGAAATTGAAGGCCTCTGCATGTCTTAGCATCATTTCCTCTGCCAATACAAGACAAATCGAGGACATTCATATTACTTGAAAGAAAGATAAACAGTCAGAATCAGATTTGCAGGAGGAGTCAGTGCCATCAGGAGCCACTAGGGACACACTGAAGGTGCGGGACAGGCGGATCACCTGCAGAAACGCCGCCGCGGACCGTCCACAGCTGTGCCGCCGAAGGCTGCCTGCCTGCCGTGCTTGGGGCGGCAAAAAACATAGAGCCGCCCCTGTGCACAGGAGACTCTTGTCCCTTCTCCAGACTTAATCCCACAGAGCACCATGCCCAACGAGGAAGCTCACAGCCTCTGAAGAAAACTAGAGCAGGTACAGATGAGGAACACCTCCCGCGACGCGGCACCTCCACCACCCCGCAGCAGGCCCCCCCACCCAGCATCTCCTCCCCGCAGCACCTCCCCGCCCACGGCAGTTCCCCCCAGCGCAGCACCCCCCCCCGCCCCCCGCGGCAGCTTGCACCCAATCCGCGGGCACCTCCTCCCCCCGCGGCAGCCCCCTCCGCGGTAACTCCCCCGCCCACGGCAACATCCCCCGCGGCAGCTCACGCCCCCCCGTGGCACCTTCCCCGCCCGCGGTAGCTCGCCCCCCCACAGCAACATCCCCCGCGGCAGCTCGCCCCCCCGCAGCAACATCCCCCGCGGCAGCTCACGCCCCCCTGTGGCACCTTCCCCGCCGGCGGCAGCTCGCCCCCCCGCAGAAGCTCGCCCCGCCCGTGGTAACCCCTCCTTTGGCACCTCCCCCACCCGCGGCAGCTAGCCCCCCGCCGCCCGCAGCACTTCCCCCGGCAGCAGCCGGCCCACCCGCAGCACCCCACTCCCCCCGCAGCAGCTCCCGCCCACGGCAAACCCCCCCCGCAGCACCTCCCCCGCCCGCGGCACCTCCCTGCCCCTGCAGCAAACCCCCCCCACGCCGAAGCTGCCCCCGGCAGCTCGCTCCCGCCCGCAGCACCTCCCCCACCTGCAGTAACCCCACCCCCACGGCAACCCGTGCAACCGGCCACTCACCCCCCCCCCCCCCCCCCCCCCGCAGCATGTAGACCCCCGCACAGCACCTCCCCTGCCCGCGGCAGCTAGCCCCGCGCCACCCACGGCACCTCCCCGCCCCCGTGGCACTTCCCCCCACCGCGGCAGCCCGTTCCCCCTGCGGCAGCTCCCGCCCGCGGCAAACCCCCCGCGGCACCTAGCCCCCACCAAGCCGCCCCCGGCAGCTCGCCCGCGGCAGTCCCCCCCGCCCGCAGCAGTCCCCCGCCCGTGGCACCTCCCCGCCCCTGTACCCCATGGCAGCTCACCCCGCCCGCAGCACCTCCCCCGCGCGGCAGCTAACCCTGGGGAACCAGCCCCAGCTCACCTCAGCTCCGCCTCCTCCCCGTCTAGCGTAAGACTGTGCTACTTACGGTGTACTGAGCATGCTCAATTCCGCTGAGCATGCTCAGTACATCTGCTGAAGCCACTGCCCTTCACCCTGCCCTTATTAGCCATAAGAGTCTGCTGACTGCTTTTTACAGGGGCTAAAAAGGGGCAAAGGGTTAGGGTTAATCAGCGCAGAGGGGTGGCCAGCGTCTGAGCAGGGGGTGGAAATTGACTATTCAGAGGGGTCAAGCAGCTGGAGGCAGGATTAGGAGAGGGGCTAAAGGGAAAATCAGGGATGGGGAGGGAGGAGGCAGTGTTAAGCCCAGGAATGAGGAACTAGCAGAGGGTGTCAGAGCGCAAAACCCGGCAGAGGCAGGGGCAGAGGGGGTAACAGTTACCCCGGTGGGCTGAGACACCATTGTTTGCAAAAATGGTGGGGGGCAAAGGGGCTTTTTTATTTCCCCTTCTCACAGACAGCACCTCTCAGCGTGGGCTTCCCAGGGCTGGGTTCTTAAAGGCATGGGCATCCCAATGCTTAGTCAATGTGTCTCCTCTTTGTCTGATCTAACCTACTAAGGCTATGGCTACACTACAAAGTTCAAAGCACTGTCATGGGTGCCAGTGCTCCTGGTAATCCACCTCGACGAGGGGATTAGCTCCAATCACTGGGAGCCGAGCCTGTTCACACTAGAGCTTTAAAGTGCTGAAACTTGGTGTGCTCGGGGAGGGGGAGGAGGGCATTATTTAACAAGGCAGGGGAAAGTTGAGAGGAGAAACTGGAGGCACACAAGAGGATATAACTTGCCAAAGGTTACACAGCAAGTCATTGGAAATCCTGGCTCTCAGTTCCCTGTATTTCTCTTCAGAATCCCAAATTATAAAATTTCTGGATTTCGCTGTTAATTCTCAAAAGGCCTGATCAGTGTAATCTCTCTAGTATATTCCCCCACTATATTTGCAGCAGCAGCAGCTACTATCTGGCAGGTTTATCAACTGAAACTCTCATCTTTCCAAATGTCATCTTGTGTGTATTTCATTTTGTGCTGAGTGAGATAAGCCACATGAAGGTAGAGAGTGTGATTGGGCTGGGCATGTGCAGAGTTCAGCAGAAAACTCTTCTAACAAGAGAGAGATCTGTGTGATACTTGTTTACATCCCATTCTGTCAGCTGCAGTATTCAGCATTAGTTTCTTTTGCTCCTAATGAAAATAGCAGGGTAGGTTTGCTTATTGTGCAAGGCCAGGGGTTTTCAGACTATGCACTGTAGCTCGTAAGGGAAAGTCGCTAGCTGGCCACGAGACTCTGTTTACCTGAGCATCCACAGCAGCTCTCAGGAACTGCTAGGTAACAATTAATTAGCCTCTTAACATTGCTATAGACACCTCCACCTTCTCATGTATCTTTGAATGTATAAATATCTGTTCACTGCATGTCCCATTCCATGCATCCGATGAAGTGGGTTCTTAACCCACGAAAGCTTATGCTGAAATAAATTTGTTAGTCTCTAAGGTGCCACAGGTATTTTTCTTGTTTTCTTTTTGCTGACACAGGCTAACACAGCTACTACACTGAAACCTGCTAGGTAACAATTCACTATCTCTCTGCTACAGGTTGCAAATTGCTACAGATAGCAGTCTCACATACATATGGTGTGAGAAACTGCCATCTGTAGGAATTAGCTTCATCAGACAACAGTGTTACAGGTAACAGTGTTACACATCCCTACAGATTGCAGTTTCTTACACGTGTGTGTTTGAAAATGTTATCTGTAGGATTGTGCTACCTGCAGCAGCGACAGATCCTCCTATTTTGCTAAAAAAGGCCACCTGATGTAGCTAATTCAAGCAGTCTCACATGTAAAACCAACCTGAGAGCTTTCTTTAAGAGGGTAAGAAGCCTTTGGATGGGGGGGGGGGGGGGGGAAGTGGTTGACATGATCTATCTTGCCTTTAGATACTGTTTCCCATCGGGTGACCAGATGTCCCAATTTTAGGCCGCCTAGTGGTTGCACCGGCCCTGGATGGGAGGTGCAGGATGGGGAAGGTTGTGGGGGGCGGGGGACAGCGGGCTGAGAAGTACCAAACGTACCCAAGAAGACAGCACGTTGGAAACTACAACTCCCATGATGCCTTGCTCATGACCGCAGCGACTTGCGGGGAACCAAGACAATCCCCTAACACAATGGGGTCGGCACGAGCTTCAGCTTTAGGAGTGTGCAGTGACATGCACTACCCCAGTGGGCATCATTATGTTAGCAGAATGAGGCCACATTAGCTGTTCTGAAGGGTTTTTCAGGCTGAGATTTAAAGGGAGGAGGATGTAATCCTTAACCTTCTACAGATGGGGAAACAAGCACGGTTGAGGCTGAACAGTCACACCACGGAACAATACAGAAAATTTTATTTACATATAACTCTTAGGAATCCAGGAGCTCCCAGCCAACATGGGCAGCAGGGGGACTCCAAACCTCCCAACCATCATGGGCAGATGCTGCAGCTTCCAGCAGCCGCAAGGACTCTGGAGCTGCACCCACGGGTGATGGGGGGAATCCAGGAGCTACAGGAGCAGTTGGTAGATGCCCCCTGCTTCCCCACTATTTTTCCCCCCATGGGTGTTTGGGCCCCAGAGCACCCACAGAGTCACTACCTGAAGAAACACTCGTTCCTTTGAATCTGTGAATGGAAAGACCTGCCCAGGAGCTAATCAAGCTACTCTGATTATGCTAACACATGACCCCCACCCCACCCCCCGTTTCTCACAAACACCTTTGAAGGCTACTTATCTTGGTGCACTTAGAAGCATCATATATTAATGAACATTTGCTGGAAAACTTGTTTATGTTGCAGACTTTCTGTTCAGCGATTCCAAAGAACCTTGATTTATAAAAGGAAGAAATCTGACCTTTACACCTGGGCCCATAAAGGATTTGGCCCTGTTCCTGCAAACACATGCAGCCACTGGATGTTTCCAGGCCCAGGACCACCCCCAGCACCTAGAAAATGTGCAGAGAACTGTGTTAAAGCCAGATGTTCACATGGGTACCTGGGGGGAGGACAGACAGGCTGCGGCGGGGGGTAAGGCAACACTCCAGGGAGTGACTCTGGGCCCCTGGCTGGAATCTGCAAAACCCAAAATAACCTAATATCCCTACTGGAGATCACTAGGGAGGTCACAAGGCACAACAGGGTGGGGACTGGAACACCCAGGAGGATGGGACCATATTAATCTGTCTTCACTCTCTCACCGTGAAATCCGTGTCCCCCAGTGCCAGTGCGGGCGCCACCTCCTCCTACGACCTTTGCCTAATAGCGGCACCACCCACTCAAGGCACAGCCCATCACTGCAATCCCCACTTCCCTTCCTACTGGCCTACGGATTGTGAAACAGCGAGCAGAAGGTAAGTTTCCCTAGTAAAAGCTCTAATGGTATTCAACTAGAACCAGCAACAGGAAGTTGTGTGTCCTGGTACTCATGGTAATAGCATCTGACCAGGAACAGTGACTGGAAGCTACTTGCCCCAGTACGCTAACAGCATCCTAAAGGGAACAGTGACCGGAAATAATTTACACACGTGATCTCATCTGTGGTTAGAGCAAGTGGGCTGCTACAACCCACTCCCAAACAGCCATAATGAAAAGCTTGTTGGTTTGAACACCGACTCAAACACTGGATTGGTTGTGGAGCATGTGTCACAAACCAGTTGAAAAACTTCTAGGTAACTAACATGTTTTTCATGCAAATGTTTGATTATCTTAAAAGACAATAGGTTTTCTATTGCGATCCTCCATATACTTGGAGTACCAAAGATCCTTTGGGGCTCGTTCACCTGCACATCTACCAATGTGATATATGCCATCATGTGCCAGCAATGCCCCTCTGCCATGTACATTGGCCAAACCGGACAGTCTCTATGGAAAAGAATAAACAGAGACAAATCTGACATCAGGAATCATAACATTCATAGAATCATAGAATATCAGGGTTGGAAGGGACCCTAGGAGGTCATCTAGTCCAACCCCCTGCTCAAAGCAGGACCAATCCCCAATTTTTGCCCCTTATCCCCAAATGGCCCCCTCAAGGACTGAACTCACAACCCTGGGTTTAGCAGGCCAATGCTCAAACCACTGAGCTATCCCTCCCCCCCCGGATTCAAAAACCAGTAGGAGAACACTTCAACCTCTCTAATCACTCAGTGACAGACTTAAAGGTGGCAATTTTGCAATAGAAAAGCTTCAAAACCAGACTCCAACAAGAAGCTGCTGAACTTGAATTAATATGCAAACTAGATACCATTAACTTAGGTTTGAACAGAGACTGGGAGCAGCTCAGTCATTACGTTAATTAAATCTATTTCCCCTAGCTAACTATCCCCATTCACACCCTTGTGTCAACTGTCCGAAATGGCCCATCTTGATTACCACTTCAAAAGTTTTTTCCCCCTGCTGATAATTGTTCCTCTTAATTAATTAGCCTCTTACAGTTGCTATGGGTACGTCCCCCTTTTCCTGTTTCTCTGAATGTATAAATATCTGCTCACTGTATGTTCCAGTCTATGCAGCCGATGACCCACGAAAGCGCACGCGGCAATAAAGGTGTTAGTCTCTAAGGTGCCACAAGTGCTCCCGTTCTTCTGTCAAAGCTCCTTTGTGCACGGCTTGGCATGAACTGCGAAGACGCCCCCGCCAGGGTGCCACACTCCCACAGCAGGCTCAGGGACCCAGCAGCTGGCCAGGCCCGGCCCAGAATCGAGAGCTCAGCGCAGCCAGCGGCACTTCCGCCCCCCGGGCTCCCGCAGACTCGCTAGACACCGGCGCCTGCGAGGCGTTGCAAGAGCAGCCCAACTACGGCCGGGGGCGGGGCTACGAAATAGGACAACGGGGGAGAGACGGAGATTTGACTAGTCAGTCAATCCGGCGCCCCGCCCCCTTTGAGGGCGGGCACACAATCTCCATAGCAACTCGGGCGTGACGTCACACAACACTCTCGAAGTCCATTGGCTACCGGTGAGTAATCCGGGCGGTGGCCCAATAGGAGGTGCTAATCAGTGGCGGGAGGGGGCCCCTTGTCCTAGCAATAAACAAGGGCATTGGCGTTTCGGGGGCGGGGCCTATGGCGCTGAGGCCGTGACCCCTCCTCCACTAACCCGTTGAGGAAGATTCGCGCGATGTGACGTGGAGTCAGAGGCGGCCCGAGGGAGGGGGGTGGATTCCCTGTCCCCCAATACCGGGCGGCCTCCGGGACAGCCGCGCGGCGCCCCGCCCCTAGCGGCCTCTGCGGGGCGCTTGGCCGGGGCAGCCGCCCCGCAGGGCGCGCAGCGCCGGCCGTGCGGAGTAATAAGGCGGCGCAAGCAGTTTGTCTGAGTCGCTTTTATTGTGGCGCCGCGCGGGTCTCGTACGGATTAGTGCCTCTTCCCGCCCGGCGCCGCGGGCCGAGCGCGCCAGGGAGCCCGTCCCGCTCTGCAGAGCGGCGGCCCTTCAGGCGCTCAGCACCAGCGGCTGCTGCTCCTCGGCCAGCTCCTCGGCTGGAATCTCGTATATGACGCACAGGGAGGAAAACAAGCAGCCAATGAAAGACACGAGGCTGGCAAAATACATCACCCCGTTAGCGCTGCCCACCATGGCGGTAATGGGCCCCATCACAATAGAAACAAGAAGCTGAGCTAGGAAATACTGGCAGCTCAGAAGAGAGATATCCACGCCCATCCCCCTCTTGGTACCGTCGAGAGTCGATCCTGCGAACTGTTCAAAGGGAAAGAAAGCCATATGAGAAATAGCGGGTAGTTGAGCAAACCAGAGCAAAATATGAAAATTGCTAACAGGGTAAAACAATATACTACAGGCAAACCTGCAAGATGAGACTTTCAATAATTCACATCCATATGCAGGCAGCATTCACTACACTTAACAGAGAAGAAGCGACAAAGGGTCCTGTGGCACCTTATAGACTAACAGAGGTATTGGAGCATAAGCTTTCCTGGGTGAATACCCACTTCGTCGGATGCAAGCGCTTGCATCTGAAGAAGTGGGTATTCACCCACGAAAGCTTATGCTCCAATATCTCTGTTAGTCTATAAGGTGCCACAGGACCTTTGTCGCTTCTACAGATCCAGACTAACACGGCTACCCCGCTGATACTTAACAGAGGAAGACACATTGATTTTCCAAACCTAGCAGAGTGAGGAATTAGTGTCCCCAGTAGCTACTGAATTTACACCAGTATTGTTGAGAATGTAGTAGTGGTTTGAAGCAGTGGTTCTTAACCTTTTTTCATTTGAGAACCCCTAATTTTTTTCAAATAGAGGTGTGGACCCCTTTGGAAATCTTTGCGTCTGCAGACCCTCACAGGCCCAAGGACCACAGGTTGAAAACCACTGGTTTGAGGGAATCCATAAATTATACTGAGTTAAGTACGTCATCATATTAGCACTAGGGCTGTCAAGCAATTAACATTTATGGCGGTTGGCTGTTAATAATAGAATACCATTTATTTAAATATTTGTGGATGTTTTCTACATTTTCAAATATATTGATTTCAGTTATAACAGAATACAAAGCATACAGTTCTCACTGTATATTTATTTTTTATTACAAATATTTGCACTGTAAAAATCAAGACATAGTATTTTTCAATTCACCTAATACAAGTACTGTAGTGCAATCTCTTTATCATGAAAGTTGAACTTACAAATGTAGAATTATGTAAAAAACAACAACCCTGCATTCAAAAATAAAACAATGTAAAACTTTAGAGCCCACAAGCAGGGCCGGCTTTAGGAAGTGCAGGGCCCCATGCCAACAGGGTCGATGATCTCCTCCGCCGAATTGCCGCCAAACAGAGCAGCAGCGTTTGAGCTGCCACTGAACCACTGCCGAAACGACAGACGTTGCGGGGCCCCGACACAGACGTTGCGGGGCCCGATTCCAGGGAATCGGGTAAATTGGCCTAAGGCTGGACCTGCCTACAAGTCCACTCAGTCCTACTTCTTGTTCATCCAATCGCTCAGACAAACAAGTTTGTTTACATTTGCAGAAGATAATGCTGCCTGCTTCTTGTTTACAATGTCACCTGAAAGAGAGAACAGGCATTTGCATGGCAATGTTGTAGCTGGCGTCGCAAGATATTTACATGTCAGCTGCCCTAAAGATTCATATGTCCCTTGATGCTTCAACCACCCTTCCAGAGGACATGCGTCCATGCTGATGACAGGTTCTGCTTGATAATGATCCAAAGCAGTGCGCACTGACACATGTTCATTTTCATCATCTGAGTCAGATGCCACTAGCATAAGGTTTATTTTCTTTTTTGGTGGTTTGGGTTCTGTAGTTTCTGCATCAGAGTGTTGCTCTTTTAAGACTTCTGAAAGCATGCTCTACACTTCATCCTTCTCAGATTTTGGAAGGCACTTCAGATTCTTAAATCATGGGTCAAGTGCTGTAGCTATCTTTAGAAATTTCACATTGGTATTTTCTTTGCATTTTGTCAAATTTGCAGTGAAAGTTTTCTTAAAACGAACAACATGTGCTGGGTCATCATCTGAGACTGCTATAACATGAAATATATGGCAGACTGTGGGTAAAACAGAGCAGGAGACATACAATTCTCCCCCAAGGAGTTCAGTCACAAATTTAATTAACACATTATTTTTTTAACGTGCATCATCAGCATGGAAACACATCCTCTGGAACGATGGCTGAAGCATGAAGAGGCATATGAATCTTTAGCGCATCTGGCACGTAAATATCTTAAGATGCCAGCTACAACAGTGCCATGCGAACGCCTGTTCTCACTTTCAGGTAACGTAATTAAGAAGTGGGCAGCATGATCTCCCATAAATGTAAACAAACTTGTTTCTCTTAGCGATTGGCTGAACAAGAAGTAGGACTGAGTGGACATGTAGGCTCTAAAGTTTTACATAGTTTTGTTTTTGAGTGCAGTTATGTAACAAAACACCCTACATTTGTAAGTTGCACTTTCATGATAAAGAGATTGCACTACACTACTTGTATGAGGTGAATTGAAAAATACTATTTCTGTTATTTTTACAGTGCAATATTTGTAATAAAAATAATATAAAGTGTGCACTGTACACTTTGTATTCTGTGTTGTAATTGAAATTGATATATTTGAAAATGTAGAAAAACATCCAAAAATATTTAATAAATTTCAATTGGTATTCTATTGTTTAACAGTGCGATTAATTATGATTAATTTTTTGAGTTAATCGTGTGAGATAACTGATTAATCAACAGCCCTAATTAGCAAACTAATCTCTTCTCTGGACTATTCCCTTAATGCTGGACCACCAAGGCAATGCCATTGGAGAAAGCAGTTGTGCATAAAGGAAACACAGCTCAGCAGAAAGGCAGATGATCTTCTCCACCTTTTGAAACTCCAACATTTCCTGAATTGGTCTGCTGGGGAATCTTTTCTCCCCTTAATACAAGTATATCAGTACCATTAATGCTACTAAAAGTTGTTTCTCTCTGGTCAACATCAATTGGAGAATAGAATTCTTAATGTGATAAATCTCCCATTGGATATTCTGAATGTGAGGTTGATCCTGCTACCACAGAAGTCATTTGTAAAAGTCCCACTGATACCAATAGGAGCAAGATTTGGACCAATATGTACAGCCAAACACTTACTAGCTAAACAGAAGGATAAATACACAACTATTCAAACAGACACTTCTAGCCCATTAACTAGACCAGTAACTGAGAATGTTAATTCTGAGATTAAATTCCAACTGTTTGAGAGTTGTGTGAGCTTTAATTGGGTAGGTCTGTTTATCCAGTGTGCAAGTGGTTCCAAGACATGTCAATAGTACTAAATAAGGCCTGATTTTGCAAAGAGTTACACCTGGCATAGAGTTTCTCTCAATGGAGCTCCATTACTTTAGTGCTTTGTGATCCTGTATGCCTGCAAACAATCCTTTGGGCAACCAGGGTCTAATAATTTAGGGCCAATTTGTGGCTTTGCCACAAGCCCTGAGGAAAAGGCAATGCATTGTTGTCTGCTACAGAAGCACACAACAATCTTGCCAACTCTCATAATTTTATTGGGAGTCTTGTGACAAAAAGTGTTTCCCAAGCTCCTGGAGTGATATTAATATATGAGAATCTGAACTTTTGTATATATATCAAGAAAGTTTCTAGCCCTCATAGTTGTGGAGAAAATCTTGAAAAACTGATCCTAGTGTATCCTAGAATCTAAAAACCCAGAAGGAAAATAAAAAGAATCACAAATTAATTATTGTAAAACACCATGATTTTAAAGCCAATCTCATGATTTTTTTTTAAATGTTTGGGGTTGGAAATGCTGAGGCCAGGAAACTGATTGTGACTCAGAGAATCATAATTTGGGTATCCCCTTGCTCTAGGGGAGGAAATAATCTGTGCTAGCACTACAGATAGTACAGATTACTTTCTTGGCACACCAGTTCACTTGGCAAGCGTATTGGAGGACATTGCATATCCGAGGTTCTCCCCATTCTGGCCCATCACATGAGCAGGGGAAAAGAGAAAGTAGCAGCCCTGTGGAAACTGCTTTCCTCCCTGTGATGTGAGGAGCCAGGACTCCTTACACTGTCTCTTCTCTGTATGAGCATGCAGCAAGGGTCACAATCTGACAGATATAGTTCATGTAGAATATAGTACAGCATCACAATAATGTTAAGGTTATACAGTTAAGCACTCAAAAGTCAGGAAATGTCAACGTTAAAATTTCAGCCATTGTTCAAAAGCTATCAGGCACGTACAAACCACTATTTTCAAACCCTCAGAACTTCGTGACAAGGTAAATGGATTTTCACAAGGACACTGTAAGACACCTCTCCTTCCTCACAGCTCTTACCTGCCAAATTTAATATTTCGCCTCCAGACATTGCTAAAACTGTTCATATAAAACTTGCATATTTTAGATTTTTTTTAAAATAATAGTTCCCCCCCCCCCCTCCTCATTCTCAAAAATGAACTGCTTTTGTGCAAACAATAGAACAAGTTTATCCTTGGGCAGAAATTAGACTTGGAAAAATTCACCCTTAATAATGCAAATTTCAGAAAGTATGGGTAACTGAAAAGTGATTTACAATGGAAACGCCTAGGCAACCTTGTTGACGGCTGTAGTAAGTGCTCCAGCAGTAATGAAGTTTGCCTGAGATTTAGGGTTGCCATCCAGCCAGTGCATATCAGGAACAGTATTTCTGTTGAGACATGGTATTTCCCTTTTGCTGTATAGTTCTGGGGTGTCAAAAAACATTTTTAGAGATTCCTTAGCCCAGATCCACAAAAGGGATTTAGGTGTTGTGATGCTCCTAACTTTTAGGCACCTAGAAAGTCACAGGAACACCATTGTAGTTCACAAAGCCTGAGTTGGGCACCCAGCCTCCTATACAATGAATGGGGAGAGACAGGGACCATAGAAGCAATCCACAAAGCCAGCCCTGCTAGGCAGGGAGCCACCTAAGCTAGCCAATGGGAGATGTCTATGAGAAGGATGCATGCCAAGCCCTGTCCCACTCTTGACGTTTGGTGCCTAAGTCTGGGCTGTAGGAAGACACCTATCTCTGCTTGTGATTAATTAATCAGGGGAAGATAGGCGTTCAACTGCCTAGATTGAGTGCGGGACCCCAATCCAATAGGTGGCCTCTCAGCACACCAACTTTTGCCAGGATAAAGTTAATTTAAACCTGCATGTGAGTTCACACAAAACAGCCGGAGAAGATGCTTCCTTATAACCTTTTGCTGATCGGTTAAGGTACTAACCCAGGATGTGCTTTGGACTTTGGAGGATAGGATTAAAATTTAAAATGATCTGGACAAATAGGAGAAATGATCTGAAGTAAAAAGGATGAAATTCAATGAGGACAAATGCAAAGTACTCCATTTAGGAAAGAACAATCAGTTGCACACATATAAATGGGAAATGACTGCCCAGAAAGGAGTACTGCAGAAAGAGATCCGGGGTGTCATAGTGGCTCGTAAGCTAAATATGAGTCAACAGTGTAACACTTGCAAAAACAGTGAACATCATTCTACTATGTATTAGCAGGAGTGTTGTAAGCAAGACACGAGAAGTAATTCTTCCACTCTATTCCGCGCTAATAAGGCCTCAACTGAAGTATTGTGTCCTGTTCTGGGCACCACATTTCAGGAAAGATGTGGACAAATTGGGGAAAGTCCAGAGAAAAGCAACAAAAATTATTAAAGGTCTAGAAAACATGACCTATGAGGGAAGATTGAAAAAAATGGGTTTGTTTAGTCTGGAAAGGAGAAAACAGAGAGGGGACATAACAGTTTTCAAGTACATAAAAGGTTGTTACAAGGAGGAGAGGGGAAAATTGTTCTTGTTAACCTTTGAGGATAGGACAAGAAGTAATGGGCTTAAATTGCAGCAAGGGAGGTTTAGGTTGGACATTAGGAAAAACTTCCTAATCATTAGGGTAGTTAAGCACTGGAATAAATTCCCAACGGAGGTTGTGGAATCTCCATCATTGTAGGTTTTTAAGAGCAGGTTAGACAACCTGTCAGGAATGGTCTAGTTATTATGTAGTCCTGCCATGAGTGCAGAGGACTGGACTAGATTACCTCTCAGGGTCCTTTCCAGTCCTACACGTCTATGATTCTACCTGAAGGGGAGAATGGACTTGAACATGGAGCTGACACATTTCAGGTGAGTGGCCTAACCACTAAGCTATAGAGTCATTCTAACTCTTTCTCAGTACAATTAATATTTAATTATTCAATCATTTAATTAAAGAAGGCCAACTTCCATAGGAGATACTGAGGGAGCCCCACGTCAGAATATCCTATAGTGCATTGTTCAAATCTCTTCTCATCAGACAAAGGGGGATTTGAAGTGTGGGTCTTCCACATCCTGGGTAAATACCCTAACCACTAGGCTAAAAGTTAGAACGGAGATTGTCCTCCTCTCCTCCCCACGGCTGTTTTGTGTGAACTCACACGTGGGACCTGATCCAGTAGGCGTGCTAAGAGACTGTCTGCCTGATTGGGCCCCGCACATGACTTATGCACCCTAATACCCATCTTCTTCAGTTTGTGAATCATTCCAGAGCTTAGGCAGGAGATACCAAGCACACCACTTACCTGGACACCAAGAGTGATGCTGCAGTGTGCATGCTCAGTAGCAGAAACACAGGCACCTATGGAACTCTTACTGCCAAAACTTATGCAACGAGCAAGTTTAGGTACCTACAAAGTTAGGCAATCTGAGTAGGAGGTTGTGAATCTCAATTGTGCCTAAAAAGGGGACTCAGGCACCTAAAACAGGATTTAGGTGCATATGTACCTTTTTTGATCCCACCTTAGTTCTCAGTTCAGTCTTGACTGCTTGTGGTATTTCTAGCTCATCCATCCCGCTGTGCTCAGTGTGGCTTTGGAAATTCAATGTTCATAACTAATGAATACATATAAGAAAAATAATCCCAACTATACATACAAAATGATGGGATCTAAATTAGCTGTTACCGCTCAAGAGAAAGATCTTGATGTCATCATGGATAGTTCTCTGAAAACATCTGCTCAATGTGCAGTGGCAGTCAAAAAAGCTAACAATATTAGGAACCATTAGGAAAGGGATAGATAATAAGACAGAAAATATCTTAATGCCACTATATAAATACATGGTATGCCCACACCTTGAATACTGTGTGCAGTTCTGGTTGCCCCATCCCAAAAAAATGTATTAGAACTGGAAAAAGTATTGAGAAGGGCAACCAAAATTATTAGGGGTATAGAACAGTTTCCAGAAGAGGAGAGATTAAAAAGTCTGGGACTGTTCAGCATAGAAAAGAGACAACTAAGGCGGGGATATGATAGAGGTCTGTAAAATCATAAGTGGTGAGGAGAAAATGAATAAGGAAGTGTTATTTACCCTTCACATAACACAAGAACTAGGGTTACCCAATGAAATTAATAGATAGCAGGTTTAAAACAAACATAAGGAAGTACCTCACACAACTAATCAATAACCTGTGGAACTCAGTACCAAGCAATGTTCTGAAGGCCAAAAGTATAACTAGGTTTAAAAAAGCATTAGATAAGTTCATGGAGGATAGGTCCATCCATGGTTGCTAGCCAAGATGGTCATGGATGCAACCCCATGCTCTGGGTGTCCCAAATTCTCTGATTGCCAGAAACTGGGACTGGACAACAGGGGATGGATCACTCAATGATTGCCCTGTTCTGTTCATTCCCTCTGCAGCATCTGGCATCGGCCACTGTCAGAAGACAGGATACTGGGCTAGATGGACCATTGGTCTGACCCAGTATGGCTATTATGTTCTTATACTTCCTGATCAGATTCTACCAAACACCAGTATAGGAGCATTAATAGTGTCCTGGCCAGCACAGGCTGAGCTATGAAAAAATAACTTAAAATAATCTTCAGCTTCTCAGCAATATGCAGCAGAGGGCAAGGGAGAAGGAAAAAGAAGTAAGCATTAGAGAGGCTGGGAAGGGGAGAAGGGCAAAGGAAAATCAATAGAGATTAAGAAGATTCAGTTCCCTTTCTAACTGTGGCTCGCCACATAGTAGAAAGAAAATTTTAAACACGTTAATCTAACTGATTGTATGTGCAGCAGAAAAAGAAAAAGAGCAAAAAAAAAAATCTAGTTTAACATGATCTGTCTTGACAGAAGGTTGTCTTAGCTGTGGGTAGCATAGAAACTTTTGCACTTTATGGTTTAAAAACCTGTAGAAGTAGGAAACTTACCTTTTTACTCTGGTAGTAATCACACAACAGAGAATAAGGGAGTGTGCAGAGTGTTGAAAACAAAATACCATAAGTTATGCATAGAGATAAAACCACATAGATATTTCTGGAGAGTGTAGCCAGGCCTGTACCAAGTCCAAAAGCAAGGTATGCTATGAAATATAGGGTGCGAATACTGAAGTATTCTTCCAGCTTTTCTAGTGCAGCTGTAAAATAGAATTTAAGAGAATAAATTGCACAGAAACATATAAACAGATTCTGTTTATTTTTTTAACTTTTTGCTGTGACTACATCCCAGTTGCCCTGGTCTTTAACTTTCTCAAAGCATTAGACTTATTGGTTTATTTAATTATGGGAAATAACTTTCCACAAACAATAAAGGGAACTTGTGAGATATTATATTTCTTTTTCTTAATCTGATGTCATAATTTTTACTTTTGCCAATTGTTTTGAAGTCTACTTTAATGCAAATACTTGTAAAGTTAGCATATGTGATACTGTATAAGGCTGGAGTGATCAGCTCCTGGTACTGTCAGCTTTTCAGGCCACGCAGAGTAAGATCTTTCACACACAGCATGTTAAGAAGGTAATTATGAACTGAAGAATGGCTTGTCTATCCTTCCTTTACCCACATTAAGGCTTTTAAGGTGTATATCCCCATGTTTTCTGAACCCTGTCAATTATTAATGTGAGGTTTATGGATACAACTTTAACTGGACTATGAATGAAATGTAAGATCTTTAGTGGAGAAATGATTGATAAATAAAGGCTAGATTCCACCCTCTTTCTTCATGTTGAGTAATGCCTTACTTTGCAAGTAGTCCTGTTGAAATCAGTGGCAATTCTTGTGGGGTAAGGTGCTATCACTCCTCAATTTGAAAAAAAGGTTGGCAGAATTGGGCTTTAAGAGATTATTTGAGAGGAATTAGTATCATGAATAGCACTTAATTGGAAATGTTTTATGCTGGACTATTTCTGTTTGTAATAAGTGATGTACAGATCAATTCTCTTATTTAATGGGACTGAGCATACAGGAAAGCTATCCCAAAGTGCGTTTGGCTTTCCAAGCATGTGAGTAACCAAAAAGTATACATATTTCACATGGTAAGTAATTTATAGGACTGATTACCCTTACTCAATGTCACAGGGTGGGCAGGCCCCTTTAAGGAAGTATGGACACAGCACCACCTGTGCCTGGTTTTCCCCTGATGCATGGGACAGAAATAGTAGATGAAACCCGGTCGGTCCCTGACCATAGGGAGCATGTAGAGCATGTAAACAAGGTGAGATTACAGGCCTAGGATCAGATGAATACAGATTGAAGTTCACCTGCTTAAAAAAAAAAGGCGGGGGAGGGTTGCCTAGTCTTAGTTTAGGTGAGATTCAAGGTCAGGATATGATCTGGAGAGGAGTTCTCCCCATAGCCAAGTGGAAAGTCTGCGAGAGAACCCTAGAAAGAACAGGAAATGCTGGCAGATTTTCTGAGGGCTAGAAGGACAATGGGAGCCTTGGGAAGGGTAGATGGACTGATTTGTAAAACCCTGCTAGCAAAGGAAGGACTGATTGTGCTGTGGGTGGGCCAGTAAAAAGGTGTGTTTTGGCTAAACAAAGCAAACCCCAGGATTGGAATACAGAATTGCTTGTCTTCCAGTCTTGCGCAAAATCACTAGATCGCTAGATCACACTAGCTTCCGAAGAAGTGGGTATTCACCCACGAAAGCTTATGCTCCAATACCTCTGTTAGTCTATAAGGTGCCACAGGACCCTTTGTCGCTTCTAGAAATCCAGACTAACACGGCTACCCCTCTGATACTTTAGATCACACTGCCTTCCAAGTATGGACAGTATGAAAATTAATTGTCTTGGCTGATTCAAGCCTGCTGATCTCCCAATATTGTCAAGTCTTGCAATAATGTAGCACTTTGCACATGTAATACACCATATTAGTACTAGATATATTATTAGCCAATCTTACCCTAAAAGTATGTGTTCTCATGGGTGAATTGAGAACATGTAATATGTGACTTTTAGACTGAAGACAAGAAGATAATAAACATAAGTGTATTAAAAGAAACCAGTCTATATTCCTGCTTGGTTGTATATCTGTGGTAATGCAGAAGTGGCAAATCTTTACAAATTTCTAATTCTTCTTTTGTAGTCATAGGGATTTGGGGAACTGCACATTTCTTGAACGACTGCCACTTCTAGAACAAAATAAGTTGTCATATGGAAAAAAAATGAATATATTTTAGGGGTACTGTATGTTTTCTTCTCAGTGTGTATGCATAACTTGTGCAGTGTTACTATTTGCCAAAAAACATAATTCTACGCAGAAGAGGCTGCCTATCAATGGTGAGTGAAGGAATTGCACTATGGTTGCCTGAGCTTGCAAAGGCATTACACTCAACTTGATACCATTTCTATTTGTGTCTGTCTGTCTGTAACACAAAAACCTTTGAATGCTACAAATATTCAATTTCAAAATTTCAGTAAACATTCAAGGCATCAATGGCCAGAACACTATTGTTTTTTTGGAAAATCAGAAAGCTGAAAGGAGGGAAATGGGGGCCACATGAAGCCCTACCAGCTCTTTAGTACAGCCATAATTTTAAGCCCCTCTGCAATTGTTTTAGATCAAACAACTGATTGATAGTACCCATTAATGTCTTCCAGCATAACAGTAATCCTAACTCATCTCTGTCTATCCTACCAATACACTGAATCATATAAATGTAGGGCTGGAAGGGACTGCAACAGGCAGAACCAACCATACCTACACCAACTCTGAGAGGTGTTTGTCTAGCGTGTCCTTAAAAACCTCCAATGGTGGGGATTCCACACCTTCCTTAGTAACGTATTCCAGTACTTAACTATCCTTTATAGTTAAAAAAGTTTTACTAATATCTACCCTAAATCTCCCTTACTGTAGATTTAAATGATTACATTTCTTGTTGTACCTTCAATGGACATTGAGAACAATTGACCACCGTCCTCTTTCACCGGGTTCACCGGGGGAAGGAGACCAAAGCCCCGAGGTAAGTGGGGAAGTGGGATACCGGGAGGAAGCACAAGTAGGTGAGTGCAAGAGGGGAGGGCTCCTGCCCCACACTGGGACAGCAGGACGATCGGTGAGTTATCTTAAATGCCTATACACAAATGCAAGAAGCCTGGGGAACAAGCAGGGAGAACTGGAAGTCCTGGCACAGTCAAGGAATTATGATGTAATTGGAATAACAGAGACTTGGTGGGATAACTCACATGATTGGAGTACTGTCATGGATGGATATAAACTGTTCAGGAAGGATAGGCAGGGCAGAAAAAGTGGGGGAGTTGCGTTGTATGTAAGAGAGCAGTATGACTGCTCAGAGCTCCAGTATGAAACTGCAGAAAAACCTGAGAGTCTCTGGATTCAATTTAGAAGTGGGAGCAACATGGGTAATGTCGTGGTGGGAGTCTGCTACAGACCACCAGACCAGGGGGATGAGGTGGATGAGGCTTTCTTCCAGCAACTAACAGAAGTTACTAGATTACAGGCCCTGGTTCTCATGGGTGACTTTAATCACCCCGATATCTGCTGGGAGAGCAATACAGCGGTCCACAGACAATCCAGGAAGTTTTTGGAAAGTGTAGGGGACAATTTCCTGGTGCAAGTGCTGGAGGAACCAACTAGGGGAAAAGCTCTTCTTGACCTGCTGCTCACAAACAGGGAGGAAATAGTAGAGGAAGCAATAGTGGATGGGAACCTGGGAGGCAGTGACCATGAGATGGTTGAGTTCAGGATCCTGACACAAGGAAGAAAGGAGAGCAGTAGAACAGAGACCCTGGACTTCAGAAAAGCAGACTTTGACTCCCTCAGGGAACTGATGGGCAAGGTCCCCTGGGAGAATAACATGAGGGGGAAAGGAGTCGAGGAAAGCTGGCTGTATTTTAAAGACTCCTTATTGAGGTTGCAGGAACAAACCATCCCGAGGTGTAGAAAGAAAAGTAAATATGGCAGGCGACCAGCTTGGCTTAACAGTGAAATCCTTGCTCGTCTTAAACACAAAAAAGCAGCTTACGAGAAGTGGAAGATTGGACAAATGACCAGGGAGGAGTATATAAATATTGTTCAGGCATGCAGGAGTGAAATTAGGAAGGCCAAATCACACTTGGAGTTGCAGCTAGCCGGAGATGTTAGGAGTAACAAGAAGGGTTTCTTCAGGTATGTGAGCAACAAGAAGAAAGTCAAGGAAAGTGTGGGCCCCTTGCTGAATGAGGGAGGGAACCTAGTGACAGAGGATGTGGAGAAAGCTAGTGTACTCAATGCTTTTTTTGCCTCTGTCTTCACAGACAAGGTCAGCTCCCAGGCGGCTGCACTCCGCAGCATGGTATGGGGAGGAGGTGACCAGCCCTCTGTGGAGAAAGAAGTAGTTCGGGACTATTTAGAAAAGCTGGACGAACACAAGTCCATGGGGCCGGATGCACTGCATCCGAGGGTGCTAAAGGAGTTGGCCGATGTGATTGCAGAGCCATTGGCCATTATCTTTGACAAATCATGGCAATCGGGGGAGGTCCCAGATGACTGGAAAAAAGCTAATGTAGTGCCCATCTTTAAAAAAGGGAAGAAGGAAGATCCGGGGAACTACAGGCCAGTCAGTCTCACCTCAGTCCCTGGAAAAATCATGGAACAGGTCCTCAAGGAATCAATTCTGAACCACTTAAAGGAGGGGAAAGTGATCAGGAACAGTCAGCATGGATTCACCAAGGGCAAGTCATGCCTGACTAACCTAATTGCCTTCTATGATGAGATAACTGGCTCTGTGGATGAGGGGAAAGCAGTGGATGTGCTATTTCTTGACTTTAGCAAAGCTTTTGATACAGTCTCCCACAGTGTTCTTGCCAGCAAGTTAAGGAAGTATGGGCTGGATGAATGCACGGTAAGGTGGATAGAAAACTGGCTGGATGGTCGTGCCCAACGGGTAGTGATCAATGGCTCCATGTCTAGTTGGCAGCCGGTATCAAGTGGAGTGCCCCAAGGGTCGGTGCTGGGGCCGGTTTTGTTCAATATCTTCATCAACGATCTGGAGGATGGTGTGGACTGCACCCTTAGCAAGTTTGCAGATGACACTAAACTGGGAGGAGTGGTTGATACGCTGGAGGGTAGGGACAGGATACAGAGGGACCTAGACAAATTAGAGGATTGGGCCAAAAGAAATATGATGAGGTTCAACAAGGACAAGTGCAGAGTCCTGCACTTAGGACGGAAGAATCCCATGCACTGCTACAGACTAGGGACCGAATGGCTGGGCAGCAGTTCTGCAGAAAAGGACCTAGGGGTTACGGTGGACGAAAAGCTGAATATGAGTCAACAGTGTGCCCTTGTTGCCAAGAAGGCTAACGGCATTTTGGGCTGTATAAGTAGGGGCATTTCCAGCAGATCGAGGGACGTGATTATTCCCCTCTATTCGGCACTGGTGAGGCCTCATTTGGAGTACTGTGTCCAGTTTTGGGCCCCACGCTACAAGAAGGATGTGGATAAATTGGAAAGAGTCCAACGGAGGGCAACAAAAATGATTAGGGGGCTCGAGCACATGACTTATGAGGAGAGGCTGAGGGAACTGGGATTGTTTAGCCTGCAGAAGAGAAGAATGAGGGGGGATTTGATAGCTGCTTTCAACTACCTGAAAGGGGGTTCCAAAGAGGATGGATCTAGACTGTTCTCAGTGGTAGAAGATGACAGAACAAGGAGTAATGGTCTCAAGTTGCAGAGGGGGAGGTTTAGGTTGGATATTAGGAAAAACTTTTTCACTAGTAGGGTGGTGAAGCACTGGAATGGGTTACCTAGGGAGGTGGTGGAATCTCCTTCCTTAGATGTTTTTAAGGTCAGGCTTGACAAAGCCCTGGCTGGGATGATCTAATTGGGTTTGGTCCTGCTTTGAGCAGGGGGTTGGACTAGATGACCTCCTGAGGTCCCTTCCAACCCTGAGATTCTATGATTCTATGATTCTATGATATTTGAAGACTATTATTAGGTTTCCCCCTCAGTCTTACATAAGGTACTCCTGTTAATGCACTCCAGAATTATATTAGCCTATTTCTAGGGTGACCAGATGTCCCGATAAAATCGGGACCATCCCGATTTTTCTTCGTTTGTCCCGCGTCCCGACCTATGCATGGTCAGGATGCCATTTGTCCCGATATCTGGGCTTCTTCCTTCCATTTTTTTTGCTCAACAGGTTCGGCAGCGTCCCGATTTTCGGGTCCTCACATCTGGTCACCCTACCTATTTCACAACTGCACCACATAGTTGGCTCATATTAAACGTGTGACCTACTATAACTCCCAGTTCCTTTTCTGCAGCACTGCTGCCTAGACGGTTATTCCCAATTTTAGATTTGTGCATTTGATATTTCTTTCCTAAGTGCAGTAGGTTGCACTTGTTTTACTGAATTTCATCTTGTTGATTTCAGACCAGTTCCCCAATTTGTCATGGTCATTTTGAATTTTAATCTTGTCCTCCAAATTGTTTGCAACCCCTCCCAGCTTGATGTCACCTGCAGGTATTATAAGTATACTCTCCACTTCATTATCTAAGTCATTAATGAAAATATTGAATAGTACCGGACCCAAGACAGACCTCGGTGGAACCACACTATTAATGTCCCCCCAGTTTGGCAGAAAACTATTGATAACTAGTCTGAGTACAGTTTTTCAATCAGTTGTGCATACACATTACAGTAATGGGCATATGGGCAGAGGGATGAATGCTCCCTGTGCATAGGGTGTGTGGGTGTGTGAATTCAGGGCACAGAGAATCCTTAGCAGCCGCAAGGGAGTTACAGGAAGTTCCTACAATAGAGGCAGGTGGGACGGTAGCACACAGGGAGCTTATGTAGGAAAATTGAGGGATCCAAGGAACCCTTGGTGCGTGCAAAATGCTCAGCTTACACAAGCTATGAAGTGTGCAGTTCCCCCATACCTCAGTTCACCTACCTCACATGTCTTGTGAAACTGTGGATTACTTTATGAACAGTGCTATACAATGGCAATTTTTTTATTGTGGCTAGACTGTTGGGTATCTGTGCTGTCAATGCTAACAAGTATTAACTAACGGAGATAGTATATAGACAGACAAGAACTGCTAATAAAAAAAAAAGATTTTAGGGCAGAGAAACCTTCAAGTAGCACACTAATCTGCAATATAAATGCCAAGACTAAAACAACATTCTGTACTGCAGAAGCAGCTTTTCAGAGGCAGTTCATTCTTCTCTCAGCAGTCTGGGAGAAAGCTCGGCTTAGTACCTGAATAGAATGCAGCACTGAATGCATAGATACACATTCCCCAACACCCCATGGTGACCCCAGCATTGTATTTTTGATATTCATCGGAGTTGTGAGGGGCTTTAGGATTGCCTTGAAATACCACTTCTCCCATGAAGTCTGTGTAGAAGAGCAACATTCCCTCAAACGAGAGCCAACCTAGAAGAAGCCAGAAGCAATATTTATTTATTTAAATTGGAATGGCATCTTTAAGCTCCCACTCCAAGCTCTGGGTGCTCGTGCATATTTTAGAAATCCTAGCAGTAAACAAACTGTGTAACATTCTATAATATACTCCCCAGCTTGCCCTTATCATCATCATGGGAGTTACTTGAAACACTGTCTCTCTCTGTCTACTATACTGTAATCTGCATCAAAGTCAGTCAGCATTTTAAAGGTTAAAACCTACCCCTTGAACACCACCTGGAATCCCCAAAGGCAGACTGCACTGGTCAGAGCACTGATCAGAGCAAGAGAAACTACAAATGGGTTACAGAATTCTGAACTAGCTTCAGTTTCTGAGTGGATTCAAGATGTAGCTTTCACATAGAGCACATCATAGTGGTCTAGTCTTGAATGACAAAGGCATGGATTAGTGTATCAAGGTCTGAGAGGGATGGCTGCACTGATCTTTCCAAAATCAGATGGGGAAAGTGCTTTTAGTTATGGCGACTACCTGGGACTCCAGCAGCATCCTCTGGTTCAATAAAATTCCATAGCAGCGAATGCATGATGCAAATGGTGGCTGTACTCCCTCACTCAAGGATGGTAATGCAACAGTTCATCTGATTCCTTCTGCCAACTTATTAATATTAACTCAGTCTTCTCTAGACTGAGCCTGACCCATCAAACCTTCTATAGTCACTTGGCCACTGCTAGATGGAAGGTGATGGAGGTGTAGAGCTGATTGCCATCAGAATACTGAAAACACTACAGCCCATGTCTCTTACAATCTTTCTTAGGGAGCCTCATGTACACATGGAACATGAGTAGAAAGAGAGTTGAACCCTGTGTTGCCTCACACGAGAGTGTCCCTGGCACAAATAAAAGAAAATATCACCCATCATTATCCTTACAGCATGTCTAAATGAACACACACTGTGAGGCAAGCTGGTGTATAAATCTACAGAGCTCCAGCATACTGGACACTAACAGTCTGTGTGCAGGGTCCACATGAAGAGTTCCCTAGGGAACAGACAGTTAGTGGATGGCACACTGGAGCTCTGAAGATTTACACCCCAGTTTACTGCGCAGTGAGTTTCATCTAGAAATGCCCTTAGAGGCCTCTGAGCAGATAAACACTCATTTAATAAGAAGTCCAATACCAGAGGACAATGTCAAAGGAAGCTCATTTGTAAAATAATTTTAATGATAGAATTTTCAATTTATAAATTCTGCTCCTAGTTCAGTTTCTTGTGTGTCCTAGTACATATACTCAGAGGTAGATTTCCTTAGTGCCAATCAGAGGTAGATTTCCTTAGTGCCAATATAAACTAGGAATTATTTTCTTGCTAAAAATAAATATGTATTCTTCATTTCTGGCAGAAAATAATATAGTTATAGAAGAAACATAAGAGACTTTCTGGAGTTTGGAATACTATCTGTCAGTAGCGCAGCCAGGTCCGGAGCGCAGGGGGAGCGGCGCTATAAAAAGGCACCTCCCCCTGTACTCACCCGGCGGCGCTCCGGGTCTTCGGCGGCACTTCGGCGGCTCACTCCGGGTCTTTGGTGGTACCCGCCGCCAAAATGCCGCCAAAGACCCGGAGCGCTGCCGGGTGAGTGCAAGAAGCGGCGCTTAAAAAGAAGCGGCGCCTTTTTTAAGTGCTGCTAAAAAAAGGCACCGCTTCTGCTCAAGGGGGAGCGGCCGCTCCCTCTGCTCCCCCCCTGGCTACGCTACTGCTATCTGTCACCTCTGTGGAGAAAATTAGGACCCAGTTAGTCAGTAGTCCTCAGCAAGGGACAACCACAATAGATCAACACTTTAAAATATTAATCTAAACTGATTCTTAAACCATTTTCGTCTGAAGGAAAATATGATTACTTTCATGGTGAAAACAACATGACACTGTGCAGGTTTACCTAGGAAGTGGTTGATGCAGAGGTTACGCAGAGTCTTGGGCATGTGGCAGATGGTTGAACAAAGGAGTTTCATGGAAAGTGATTGCTCAGACATCTCACCTGATCCATTCAACTCACTCTCATACTTCACACCATTCAGCAAAATATTAGCAACCTGCACCATAAGAACTCCAAATCAGAAAACAACATAAAAACAAAGCTGTGTAATATTACATTTCTTTGTGGTCACTGAGAGTGTTGCCATAAAAAGTAAACATTGAGAATAAAGATGAGTCTAGATTCAGTGGGGATGCAAGCAATGGAGTAAATAAGTTAATCATAAAATGCAAAGTAGTGTTCTGTGCACTGTTCTGGCTTTCAGTGGATTTGAAAGAAGTATCTTACACTCTTCTGGATTTCTTTGGGAACCAAATTTAGTACTGGCATAAGTGGACATGAATCCCATTAAAGTGAATAGGAGCTGTACTCATAATAGGGCTACATTTGGCCGCAGGAATACTTGAGGTGGTGCAGACAAATGGACCTCCTTTAATTTACACACTCATGTTAGTTGCTTTTCCTGCTATTTCCTACACACATGGGGTGAAATCCTGGCCCCACTGAAGTCAGGGAAACCAGGATTTTACTCGTAGTGGTAAATTACATTCATTTTGCACAGCTACTGAATGTCTAGTTGGTGCATGTTAAAGTACTTCCTATTCCCACCTGCACATTTTAAGACCAACTTGCACCTATCATGTAATTTACACCACCATTTATGTCACTCCTGAATTTTGCCAAAAGATTTACATGGGTGTTGCACCTGTTAACATCAGGCTATCGTTGGTTGAGGTTGGCTCATGTGTACAAAGGGCTGCCGAATGCGTTCCCTATACAAAATAAGCCCATTCACAAGCCTGAAAACAGTAATATGATGGCAAAAATATCTATGTTAAACATGTTGCAAAACACAAAATGTATAACTGGGTCAAAAGATAGCAAAAGAAACATAAGTAACAGGACAGTTGCCTCATTTCTGCTCCCGTTATGTACCAGCACACAGTGGTCCCTGGCCTCTTGCAGATTCCCAGGAAACCACTAGGTTTGGGGACAAGCCCCATAGCCTTTTCCCAGGAGCTGGAAAATCTCACTTTCCCTGATGAGAACATGGGTAGTAATCTTCATGAGGGGGTGCTCACAGCAAAACACCCATCATTACTTTGGTTATCATTTCATGGGCTGTGAAATAATTGTGGCTAACATTATTAACCTCAGAAATGCTGATGCAGATAATTTGCCTCTGCACCTTGCGTTATATTGTCTGGGGGGTGGGAAATGGCCCACATTATTCCCTGGCACAGAGTCCAAATCATAAATAATTTCCTGCAATCTCTTACTAATTTTTTCCCCTAAATCCTCTCTCTCTCATTAATAGATTCATATTATGAGTTCATATATTGTATTCCCATCATAGCTTTTATAAACAAGCTGTTACAAAGAGCCCCTTAATCACAAGTGTGTATAGACAAACAAAACATGTCAGTCATGATAAAAGTATATATTTAAGCATTTTAAAATAAAAGGTAAAACGATCCAAAGAGACTAAATTAATGTTCAAATTACACGGTCATGACATTGTTTCTGGAGATATTTCTCCCCTTACCTGTTGGCTGAAGGTTACGTTTCTTCTCCTGTTACTTTCTGGACAATATCCTGTTACAACATCTGGAATGGCCAAGGTCTGAGGTCTTTTCAGAATCCCTATTGATCGTGGCTTTATTGCATCCAATGAACCCACCCTTAGTGCATCTCCATCTGGCCCTGGATTTACAGAATTCTCCCCTTGGTCCAGGATTCCATTTTCTTGACAGTAAAAGCCCTCTGGCACCCTGGGAAAGCTGACACTGATTGCCTGTCTGGGCAAGCTAGCTGGAATTGCTAAATAGCCATCATACCCTCCTGTGAAGCAGTCTATGAGCACGCTGTCAATATTTGAGGTCCCAAATGATGATGCAAATTCATTAATTCCTGTCAAGGAGTTGTCTCTGCTGTTAAAACTGCCATATTTAGGTGTGAGTGGACTGAGAGGGGAAATTGGACTTGTAAAACTTGCATATAAATCATGTGAGTTACGAGAACTGAGGTTTTCATTTACATCTTCCTCAAACAAAAGAGGTGGAGAAGGAGGAAGAGGAAGACTTGGACTCTTCATCACTTTTTTCTTCTTGCTAAAAGACTGCAGCGGTCTTTCTGGAATGCTAATTAGAGTCAAGACAGTAGTGATAGTCAATATTATTGCTGTGAAGACATAGATGACACGGAGCTGCCCTCCCACAGCTCTTCCAAAACTGGTTTTATCCCAATTTATTCCTCCAACAACATAACCAAAGCCACCTCCAAGACCTGGTGGGGAAAATAGATTAAGATTACCTTCCCCAGCCAATCCCTAAAGAAAAAAAGGCAACGAAGCACAGCACCATTTGAATCATGAGTTCTGAGTTAGATTCCCAATTCCTAGCTAATCACTTTAAGGATTTATATCTCTTAAATAGAATACAATAGCCTGCACCAAAAGCACATTAATGATGAGACAGAGAGGGGAAGGGGGTTGATGCTGCACAAGTAACTGAAGCCAGCTCTAGTCCCAGATTTGCCAGATCACTTTAGGACAAGTCACTTAACCTTTGTATGTGTCAGAGTCCCCACCTGTAAAATGGCAACAGTGATGCTTACCTGCCTCATGGAATAGTTCTAGGATTAAAGTGCATTTCTCCTCTGAAAAGTGGAGAAGTTAAAATTGATCCTTCATACTCAATAGGAAGCTCTTCCCTCTGTGTATTCAGAGTCAGATTAGCTCAATTTACTGAATAATGAGCTTGCTACACATTTGAAGTGGCAACACTGTTTAAAACAAACACTATATAAAATATATACATTATACAAGCTCCATTCATGTGGTGACAGCCTTAGGCCAATGTCCCTTCTATCATCACACACATATATAGGGCAATGCAGAAGTATGTTTTATAAATCTGGTGAAAGAGGAAAACTAGACTGCAGAGTTCGATAGCTAACAATGAAAATAAGGGTCAGCAGGTTTAGGGCACCCAGCAGGATTTGCCTCTTCCAATAAAGCCAATAAAAATGGTATTTTCTCCTGAATACAGTATGCTCATCTCCTCTCTCTGTGAATATTATTGCTATCACATCTGTTTGAGGGGGGTCTCATGAAGAGCTGCTCAAGAATTTGGTTTATTTCTATTTTTACATTTGTTGTGAAACTCTTTGACAATAAAACCCAAACTGATAAAGGGCAAAATATCACAAACTTACTATAATTTATACACTGTTTATTTTTTAAATTACTGAAGTTACCTATTGAGTTATGCTTATAGTAGAGGAAAAGAGACAGTTCCCCAGCCCAAAGCTGTATGTATCATTACAGTTCAAAGACCTATGGTATATATATACACACATTCGTGCCATGCTATTCTATATTGGAACTTGTCTGCTCATAGCTAAATGGCTATATACCATGCAAGAATAAATAAAAGCGCATACCTGCTAACAAAGCATGGATGTTAAGCCCCCTGTCTTGATCCACTGGGCTACACACATCCATCATGTAGGCATGACTGGGATTGTCTGCCGAATCTGCACTAAAGTCCATTAGGACAACCCCACAGATTGTGAGAATGATTCCCCACTTATGGTTATTCACAGTGTCAGCCAAGGTGCTGCCAATGTCCCTTCCATTCAGCATAAGTGAGAGCCCCAATAATGCTCCTAGGAACAAGGAATCAAATTAGATCAACCGTGAGGAAAAAATTATGAAGGCCCATCCTTCCTTGCTCTCCAATTGTTATTCTACACACCAAACTCAGTACAGCAGATAGCATCATTCACAGTCGAATCACCACAGACCGGGGCTTCTGTGTGGTTTATGGAAAGATTTTGGATTTCTGTTCCCGACAATGTCCAAACTAACTGAATTATTTGCTCTTCTTAGATCCAACCTTAAAATTTAACGAGCACTTTCCGTAGTTTGTTTGTTTGTAGCGTTTCCTTTCTGCTGACAGCCCTTCACATAGGCCTAGATCTCTCCAGATCTTTGAGCAGACAGGATGCTTCCATACATATATCTCTAGTTGCCCGCACAGGAGGCAGTGGGAGAGTGCTATCTGAGGCTAATGTCAACACTAGAAGCTAGGGGTGTAGTTCCCAGCTAACATACATTTACTCACACTAGCTCTCATCAAGCTATTGCAATTATAAATCATAATGTAGCCACAATAGCACAGGCAGTGACAACATGGCTTAGTTGTACTGAGTACATACCCACCAATTTCCCACAGGTTTGTACTTAGTACAGCTAAGCCATGCCTCTGCTGCTGTTGCCCGTGCTATCATGGCTACACTACTATTTAGACTTGAGCTAGCTCAATGAGAACCGGTGCGAGTATGTGTACATGAGTTGGGAATCACACACATAGCTCAAAGTTTAGATGTAGCATCATTCCACCCTCCTTGGAACCCTATAGATGCCCCTCTACAGGAGCTCGATATAGAAGGAGCTTTGTTCACCAGCTGTGGCACTCACAGCCCTGCACAGCTGAGGGGAAGGGGAATGGGGCTTTTCAGGTCACAGCACTGCACCAGTGAGGGTTGGGGAGGAGAGGGGAACAAGGCTGTCACAGAGAACACGGCCTTGGGGGCGGGGGTTGGAGGGAGGTGGAAGGGAAGAGGTTTTCACTATCTAACATTTTTTGAGCTTTAAAGTTATTTTGCTTTTATATTTAAAAAAACACACCTATTGCCAGGACCAGAATGAAGGGCCGCCTCCTGCCAAATCTTGATGTGCATCTGTCACTCCAGGCCCCCAGAAAAGGCTGCAGCAGGAATCCTGAAACAAAAATGACTCAGAAGTAATGGACATTTCTTTTACCATCCTGTTTCATCAAGACTTCATAATGGGAAGTTTAAAAGGCAGGAAATGCATCATTAAGGCAGAATGTGACTTTCTCGATCAATAGCAGTCATCTGTGCCCAGATTTTGAAAGGTATTAGGCATTGCTGTGCTTGGTGTTGCTATGCCTAATTGATTTAGGAACCTCAATCTTATTTTCAAAAGGGATATAGGCACTTGAAATTTTGGCTCCTAAGTGCCCACACAACTTTGAAAATGAGATTTAGGCTCCTTATCAGTTAAGTGTTGCAATGCTGAGTGCAGTAAGACCTAAATACCTTTAAAAGTCTGGGCCCTAGGCTTTTGCACTATTTATTTCTTTGAATTTCCTAGAGTGGAATCTGGGAACTGTAGTACATTATGTAATGTTCAGCTGGTACCAGCCTTACCCAATGCAATCCAATCCACTTCAAAGTAACAGTGGAGTTTGACAAAAAGTGTAAAATGAATGGGCAATTATTTTATTCCATAAGGTGCTCTATTCTGTATGAACAACTTTACTGCCTTAAACCTGAACTTCCTTATGAGGTTAGCCTGGGCTGTAGCAGTAAGTGAATGTGTAAATCGGAATGCTGCCTGGATTATACTGGGCCAGGTAGAGATTCAGTGACCAAGGAAAGGAATTATTTCTTCTCTTCTTCTGAAATCAGTTTTAAAAGTACAAAGAGACAGAAGGATGTTACCCAAGTTGTGGAATAATACCTTCTGCTGCTCTTCCTGTATAGAAGGATACACCTTCCACCCCATGTCTGTGCAGAGGAATATGCCACAACCCCAACAGAAAGCAAAACTCTGGACTGAGAAGTAGATTTACTTCATCCCTGGGATGCCTTGATTAACTCAAAGCTACCCCCACCTTCCCACCCCGCTTGCTTACAGGCCCAGGAGGTTTAGTCTCCATATTCTCCCCCTCTTTCTGTTGGGTCAATAGAGGTTAGTTCCTTGACTTCCTTTAAATTAATGTTTAAATATACAAATGGAGTAGCCAAAATTCTGGAAGTATGTTGGTCGCAAATAAAAAATAAACTCAGAAATCAGTCATGAGAAATCCCTCTTTGGTCACATCTCGCCCTCCTCAGCCAGGGCCAGTGAGGTATAGTCTCCATTTTGTTCTCTAAAATTATGGGTAGTGGTTCCAACTCCCACATCACATGTGTGAAACCTGTAAAGTAAATTAAATAGCAAAGAAAAGAAAGAACTCAGTGTCAAACTAATCCCTTGTGAAGTGGAAAAGCAGAAGGGTAAAATTAGAGTACAAAAATTACCTAGTATTGGGCTGATAAACCACACCATTCCATACAACTGATCTGGCAGCCCCATCTGAAGCAACACAGGAGTCACATAGGCTGTTTCCATGGCATAGCTGAACTCAATCCCAAAGAGAATACACCCATTAAACAGCAGTTCTAGGAAAGATCTCTGAGGGTGGAGATCCCCAAAGTCAATCAGATCAATAGGGTATGGTGTATTTGGGGGTGGTGGAGGGGAGGGGCGGATGTGTTTTCTCCTCTTTGGGTGTCTTTTAAAGTTGTTGGCACGATGACTGATGTGGCGAGTGACAGATCCGGAATAGCCTGAGATCTGTGACCTCCAGAATTCCTGACAAGACAGGCTGGGGAAAAGCACATCACTGGGAGGGGTTGCTGCAGCTGAAGGGATCATCGTGGATATTCCTGGGAGGAAAAAAGCTGAGATTCAGTATTGGTATGAAAGAGAAATGTCAACTGATTTTAGCTGCTGAAGTTCTAGCCCATTTCTGGTCATGGAGCATATTGAATGCCTCAACCTTTCATAGAACATAAGATTTTAATGTAGAAAATGAATGCTGGTAGATTCAAGAACTTTCTGTGCTAATAACCTAGTAGGACACACACTGGCCCCTAGGGGCCTTTCCCCTCATAATGCCCTTTCAGGTCATTACAGTTCATGGATGACGTGGAACCAATATTGTGAGAAGGAAGGAAGCTAGAGTGCCAGTGATGAAGGAGAAGTCCCCAGTCCGATCAGGTGCAGTAGAGCTATTTGCTGTGGTTATCATGAAAGCTAAGAGGTTGTTCATTTTCTACGCCCTGGCATTTTGTGAAGTCTAGGGTGGCAGGCCCAGGATGCTGCCTTCCTTAGATCTCTCTCACACACACACACATGCACACACGCTGTTTGAAAGGTCTTTTTATTTTAAATTAAGAAAAACAAAAAGACAGGACAAAAGTAACATTCATCAAAGTCCAGCATCTTTTTTGCCTCACAAACTGATAGTGTGATATACAGCTTCAGTACAGAGAAAATAAAATCATAGCAGAAACATAGACAGACCACAGTTTATTAATGTAAGTTTATTTTTGAGACAGGACTATGTGTCGATTATGACAGAATGCACCTGTTTGGCATCTCCTCTTCCAGTTCCTCAACTTCATTTTGAGATTCACCTTCTACAACAACATTTTAATTTACTTCTTCCACCCAGGAAAGCCCATAATCATTTTTTTTCACATAGTAATTGGAAATCAGCTTCAGTTTCAGCACCTTTTCTTCTTTTTGAACCTTTACCTTATTTCTTCATTCTCTTCCTTTGTATGTCACTGGTTCCAATACTTTCTTGACAACAGGAAGGTTCTTGGATTCTTTGTTGTTTTCCATCTAGTTCTGTGTGTGCTAAATCTTGTCTAAGTGTAATACATAACTGACTTCAGAAACAACCTCTGTTGGAGGTGTCTGAGTGGTATACTCTGGTGCAGACCTATGGGAGGACAGAATATTTGCAATACATTGAGTTGTATTTGCAATACAACATTCTACCCTCCTTTTCCCTAATGCCCTTTTAGATATCTATACATGTGCCTTGCTAGCTTATTTGATGCTGGGTGAAAAGTATGAGTGCTGATTCTTTCCTAAGGAATTTCAAAAATGCCATAGAGATTGATCAAATATTGTTATTGATATGATTTCTTCAGGCAGCAAACATTCTGCAAGGCCTTGGGAGCCTTAATAGCAGAAGAGTTTGTCATACTGATATTCCAGATAGCTGGAAGTAGGACATAAGTACATTTGCTTATATTGTCTCGCACATTCAGTGCTTAGAGGCAGAACTCTGCTCTGCTCAGTGGGTACAAAGGGAGCAGAGACAGGCTGCAAGTCCCTTGCTGTGGATTCTCTTGGCCACAGGAGTCCCCAGCAGGTGTAGAACCAATAGATCCAGCTCTTAGGCTCCCGTCACTGCAGCCTTTGGTGCAGGGTATGTGCTAGAGGTAGGGAGCAGTGTTGGAAGGAGCATAATGTGCTCTGTCAATCCCTGGCTAGACAATGGTCCCTTAGGGACTATAGCTAACTGGCACAAGTTAGAGAAGTACCCAGATTGTTTTAACCTGCACCTGAAGCCAGGCAAAGAATCAGGGAACTGTAACTGGCTCCCTAACACTCCCCTCTTTCACTCCGTGCTTTGTTGAGCCCATCAGAGAATCTGGCCCTTAGTCTTTGCCAGTGTTTAGTTGCCTACTTTGGCATGGGGCTGTTTCTGGCGTGTTTTGGTGGCTCCTACATAACTCATTAACTAATTTCACTGTCTATGTTCTGGACTAAGCAGGCTACCAAAAATAACTTCTTGCCAAACTTTTCTATTTCACTCTGCCTTAGTGATATTACTGTAAGTCAATAGCATCCTTGCATGTCATCTTTTTGGTATCACTATCTATATATCCCATAAACAAACCAACAACTTTCTGTGTATAACCCAATTTTGCTAGAGAATAATGACAAAGTGTCATCTAATATGTGGTTTGAACATCTGCAAAAAACATAATATAGCAAACCAGGATCTTACCAAACCAGGGTCTTTGAACATCCATGGCTCTTTGGTTTTAATGGGAAGGTGCCATCTGAAAGGAAATCTGTGCACTAATTTTAATGCTAGTGATGTCTTTGTTTTCAAAGCTTTTGGAGTAACGTATCATTAACATTGCCCTCTGAAGACCAGTAACTGATCTACGACTGATATGTAGCTAAGCTCACAGCCAGGGCCGGCTCTGGGTTTTTTGCCGCTCCAAGCTCCGAGAGCGCCAAAAAAAAAAGCGGGGGGGCCGGATTGCCGCTCCTTGAAAAGTGCCGCCCCAAGCACGTGCTTGGTTGGCTGGTGCATAGAGCCAGGCCCTGCTCACAGCCTATGTTTGCATTCTGGCTGCTGCCTGTGGAATACCTACATTTGGATATGGATCTTTAACAGGGACTTATCACCAGTGAAAAAGATGAATTATGTCTTAATTAAATCTGGTTATGTGCAAAATGCTGCTTAATGCTGCTTTCTCTATTTGTAATTTCGTAGCTTTTGATGACATTATAGAAATAAATGTTATGGGTATTTCTTGCCCATCTTTGCTTATGTGAGAAATTACTGCTCCTACCCTGACTGTCGAGGCATAACATGTTAACATTAGGGATTAAAAAACAACAATGCATTGGAAATACTTAGGTTTGCTTTTGCCACCTCATCCCCCATACTACTTTTTTTACCAATGCAGAAAATGAGCTAGTTAATGTTGATAAATTTGGAAGGGCAAGATAAATTAATTCAGAAGTGAGTTTAAGTGACTCCAAATGCATTTAATCTGTTGTAGCTCACATTTTACGCCAGTCCCATCAATGAAGGAAACAGGTTAGGCCCAGAGGACCTGTGTGCTGCATGACTGCTGGTATAGATGGTGACGAGCAGGGCCGGCTCCAGGCACCAGCCTACCAAGCACGTGCTTGGGGCGGCACCTGGAGGGGGGAGGCGCTCAGGGGTTTTTTTTGGTTTTTTTTTAACATATTGGTGGGCTGTTGGGGCGCCCCGCGGCGCTCCGGCCTGAGAGCAGGGCCCCGGCCGCGCTCGCCACCCTCGCCCGGCCGGGAGAGTGTGACCGCGGCCGGGCTCGCCGCCCTCCTCCTGGCCACCGGGGAGAGCGGCGCCACGGCCGGGCTCACCGCCCTTCCCCCGGCCCTCCGGCCGCCGGGGAGAGCGGCGCCGTGGCCTGGCTCGCCACCCGCCTCACGGCGCTCCGGCCGCCGGGGAGAGCGGCGCCGCGGCCGGGCTCGGCGCCCTCCCCCCGGCTCTCCGGCCGCCGGGGAGAGCAGCACTGCGGCCTGGCTCGCCACCCGCCCCGCGGCGCTCCAGCCGCCGGGGAGAGCAGGGCCGTGGCCAGGCTCGGCGCCCTCCCCTGCCGCGCTCCCCGCTGGCGCCCCAGCCGAGGCAGTGGGGCCTGCTGCGCTCCCCGCCCCGGCCAGGGGAGCGGGGCCACGGGCCTGCTGCGCTCCCCTCCGGCGCCCCGGCGGGTGGTGGCTTTTTTGCCTGGGGCGGCAAAAAAGCCAGAACCAGCCCTGGTGACGAGAGGGAGGAGGGAGAACAGGAGAAGCCTCAGTTTCTGGATATAGTTGCAAAGCACACAGTGCCCCTTGTGCTGCTGCCATTGTCCCTGGTTGACTGGTGGAAGGGGTAAAAATAGAAGTTGGTGGACCCACTTTTCCCCTGGCACCATCTGATGCTCCCACTGCTGCAGCCTTGCCCATGAGAAACTTACTTTCCTTCCGGAAGAGTCCATGTAGCATGGAATATTGAGCTATGGGAGCTGTATATCATACAGTAATTAAACTATTTAATTTATGTTGAAAGAGCACCTTCAAAATATTTAAATAAAAACAGCAAAGGAGAACAAACCTTGTGGATGGGGGGAAGTGGTAGACATGGTACATCTTGACTTTAGTAATGCTTTTGATACTGTCTCACATGACTCTCATAAATAAACTAGGGAAATGCAACATAGATGGAGCTACTATAAGGGGGGGTGCATAACTGGTTGGAAAACCATTCCCAGAGAGTAGTTATCAGTGGTTCACAGTCATGCTGGAAAGGCATAACAAGTGGGGTCCCACAGGGATCAGTTCTGGGTCTGGTTCTGTTAAATATATTCATCAATGATTTAGATAATGGCGTATAGAGTACACTTATAAAGTTTGCAGACGATACCAAGCTGGGAGAAGTTGCAAGTGCTTTGGAGGATAGGATTAAAATTCAAAATGACCTGGACAACCTGGAGAAATGGTCTGAAGTAAACAGGATGAAATTCAATAAGGACAAATGCAAAGTACGCCACTTATGAAGGAAAAGACAGTTACCTGTTCCGTAACTGGTGTTCTTCGAGATGTGTTGCTCATGTCTATTCCACAGTAGGTGTGCGTGCACGCCACGTACACTGGTGCCGGAAGTTTTTCCCTTAGCAGTACCCGTGGAGGAGGAGGGGGAGCACCGCTGCGACGTCTGGAGTGGCGCCTCTATATCACTCTATAAGGGAAGCCGCGAGCTCCCTGCACCCTCGGTTTCTTCTTGCTGGACAACTCTGACAGAGGGGAAGGAGGGCGGGATGTGGAATAGACAGGGCCGGCTCCAGGCACCAGCCGACCAAGCATGTGCTTGGGGCGGCACCTGGAGGGAGGCGGCGCTGAGTTTTTTGGGGGGTTTTTTTACTTTTTTTTTATTTAAAAAAAAAACTGTTCCTGGCGCCCCGGCCGGGGGAGAGGGGAGGCGCCCCTGCTGGGGCAGCAGGCGAGCCACTCTCCCCGCCGTCGCCCCGGCTGGGGCAGCGTGAGGCGGCCGTGCCGCTCTCCCCTGCGGCGCCCCGGCCGGGGCAGCGGGGGGCGGGCCTGCCGCGCTTCCCGCCGGGGCAGCGGGGACGCGAGCGAGCTGCTCTCCCCACCGGCACCCCGGCCGGAGCAGCGGCCCTGCTGCGCTCCCCGCCGGCGCCCCGGCCAGGAGAGTGGGGACACGGGCCAGCCACGCTCCCCGGCCGAGGCAGCGGGGGGCGGCCCTGCTGCGCTCCCCCCTGGCGCCCCGGCCGGGGCAGCGGGGCCGCGGTCCAGCCACGCTCCCCGCCGGTGCCCCGGCCAGGAGAGCGGGGGCGCGGGCCAGCCACGCTCCCCGGCCGAGGCAGCGAGGGGCGGCCGTGCTGCGCTCCCCACCGGCGCCCCGGCCGGGGCAGCGGGGCCGCGGTCCAGCCACGCTCCCCGCCGGCGCCCCAGCTGGGAGAGCGGGGACACGGGCGAGCCGCTCTCCCCGCCAGCACCCTGGCCGGGAGAGCGGGGGTCGGCCGTACCGCGCTCCCAGCCGGTTCAGCAGGGACGCAGGTGAGCCGTTCTCCCCGCCGGAGCCCCGGCCAGGACAGCTGGGGGCGGCCGTTCTGTGCTCCCCGCCAGCGCCCCGGCCGGGGTAGCAGGGGGCGGCCGTGCCGCCCTCCCCGTGGGGCAGCAGGGACACGGGCCAGCTGCGGTCCCTGCCAGCGCCCCGGCCGGGGGAGCGGGGCGGCCGGTGGCTTTTTTGCCTGGGGCGGCAAAAAAGCCAGAGCCGGCCCTAGGAATAGACATGAGCAACACATCTTGAAGAACACCAGTTACGGAACAGATAACTGTCTTTTCTTCTTCGAGTGCTTGCTCTTGTATATTCCACAGTAGGTGATTCCAAGCTATATCTGTTGGAGGTGGGTAGGAGTTCACGAGTTCCCAGGACGCAGTACTGCTCTGCCGAACCCGGCGTCATCCCTAGTTTGGGAAACGATCGCATAATGCGCAGTGAACGTGTGAACTGAAGACCAGGTGGCAGCCCTACAGATGTCCTGGATAGGGACATGGGTTACATAGGCAGCCGACGAGGCCTGAGCCCTCGATGAGTGCACCCTGACAATCGGTAGCAGGGGAACCCCTGCCAGATCATAGCACATGCGTATGCATGAGGCTATCCAGTGAGAAAGGTGCTGGGTGAAAATAGGCTCCCCTTTCATACACTCGGCTGAGGCAACGAAGAGTTGCGAGTATTTACGGAATGGTTTGGTCCGATCCAGGTAGAAGGCCAGTGTCCTGCGCACATCGAGCGTGTGGAGGCGGCGTTCCTCATTGGAGGAAAGGGGCTTGGGACCGAGCACGGGAAGGAAGATGTCCTGTTCCATATGGAAGGCGGAGACCACCTTCAGGAGGAATGCAGGGTGTGGGCGAAGTTGGACCTTACCCTTGTGGAAGACCGTATATGGAGGTTCTGAGGTGAAGGCCTTGAGCTCTGAGACACGTCAGGCCGACATGATTGCTACAAGGAAGTCTACCTTCCAGGAGAGGTGAGACAAGGAACACGTGGCCAAGGGTTCAAAGGGAGGCCCTGTGAGGCGGGACAATACCAGATTTAGGTCCCACTGCGGTACAGGGGATCTAGCATACAGGAATGAACGGTCAAGGCCTCTCAGGAAGCGGGAGGTTATAGTATGGGAGAAGACCGAGAGCCCTAGCACCGGCGGGTGGAAGGCCGATATGGCTGCCAAGTGTACTCTGACAGAGGCAGGTGCCAGCCCTTGTGTCCTAAGGGACAGGAGGTACTCAAGGATAAGCTGGAGTGGTGCGGACGATGGGGAGACTCCCCGCCCACCTGGAAAATCTGGACCACTTCGCCAGGTACGTCCGGCGTGTGGCCGGTTCCTATTTCCAGGAGGACCCGCCTGACTTCCTTAGAACACCTCCTCTCCTCCTCGTCTAGCCACTGAGCAGCCATGCTGTCAGGTGGAGAGAGGCCAGATTGGGATGAAGGAGGCGGCCCCGGTTCTGGGAGACGAGAACTGGGCAAAGCAGCAACCTCCTCGGAGGGGTCGCCAACAGGTCCAGTAGGGTACCGTACCAGTGTTGACGGGGTCAGGCTGGGGCGATAAGGATGTTATGTGCTTTAGCTGTTTTCACCTTTTCTAGAACTTTGCCTATAAGGGGAAATGGTGGAAAAGCATAGAATAACTGGTCCGACCACTGCAGGAGGAAGGCATCTGAGATTGCGTCCCTTCCCAACCCTCCCTGGAGCAAAACCGGGGGCAACGCCAATTCTGGCTGGTCGCGAACAGGTCCACGTGGGGAATTCCCCGCTCTTGGAAGAGCCGGTGAGTGACCTCCGGGTGGAGTGACCACTCATAATGCGGGGAGAAAACCCTGCTGAGGCGATCGGCCTGTGTATTGCAGGTGCCCGGTAAGTGGAAAGCCCTCAGGGAGATGTCGTGGGCTCTACAGAACTCCCTTAGGCTCAGGGCTTCCCGGCAGAGGGCCGAGGACCGTGCCCCACCTTGCCTGTTGATGTAGAACATCGCAGTGATGTTGTCCGTAAGGACTCTGACCACCTTGCCATGAAGCTGCGTGACAAAAGCCATACATGCCAACCGTATCGCCCTGAGCTCCCTGACATTTATATGGAGGGACATGTCCAAGGTTGACCACATCTCTTGGGTTTGCATGTTCCCTACGTGGGCTCCCCAGCCCAAGTTCGACGCATCGGACACCAGGTCTATTGACGGGGCCGTCTCCCGGAAAGGAACCTCTTGGAGCCTGTTGCTCGGGGAGGACCACCATTGTAGGGAGTCAGTTACCGGGGTCAGTACCGTGAGGACCTTGTCCAGGCCGTCCCATGCTTGGGAGAAGTGGGAGGCTAGCCATAGCTGGAGGGGCCTCATTCGGAGCCTGGCGTGGCAGACCACATATGTGCAGGCCGCCATGTGTCCCAGGATCTGAAGGCACACCCTTGCTGTTGTCACCGGAAAGCCGTGACCGAGGCGATGAGACCTTTGAGGGTTTCGAATCTGCCCACTGGGAGAGAGGCTGTGGCCCTTAAGGAGTCCAGTAGTGCCCCTATGAATTCTATGTGCTGCACCAGGACCAGCGTTGATTTGGTCTCGTTTACTAACAGGCTGAGATTGGAACATGTAGACAGGAGCAGATCCACACAGGCCCTCACCTGAGACCATGAGTTGCCCTTGAGAAGCCAATCGTCCAGATATGGGAACATCTGGACCCCTTCTCATCTGAGGTAGGCTGCCACCAACCCCATACACTTTATGAATACCCTGGGCGCCGTGGATAGGCCAAACGGGAGAACCCTGAACTGGTAGTGGTCGGGCCTCACCAGGAAACGGACGACGCGTCTGTGCCCTTCAAAAATATGGATGTGGAAATACGCGTCCTGAAGGTCCAGGGCCGCGTACCAGTCCCCCGGTTCCAGGGAGGGGATAATAGAAGCCAGGGACACCATGCGGAACTTGGAGCCGACCATAAAACGATTGAGATTCCGCAGATCTAGGATGGGCCTGAGACCCCCTTTCGCCTTTGGGATCAGGAAATATCGGGAATAGAAGCCCCTGCTCTGGAATTCTACTGGCACTTTCTCCACCGCCCCCAGGCGTAGTAATCGTTCCACCTCCGGACCTAGGAGGTGGACTTGCGCTGGGTCCCCCGAGCCCACCAGGGATGGGGGGTGGTTGGGTGGGGGTGAACTGAACTGCAACATGTAGCCCTTGGAAATGGTGTTGAGGACCCAGTGGTCCGAGGTTATTCGTGACCATTCCCCACGAAAGGCAGACAATCGGTTGCTGAACACAAACTTTATTAGTAGGGGGGTTTCCATGGCAACTACCCTGGTGCCTCCCTGCAAATAGTCAAAACCACCTCTTTCCCTGCCTCTTGCCCTTAGAGGGCCCAGGCTGTGGGGCAGAGCGGGAATGTCATTGAAGCTGGCGCTTTTGGTCTCTCAGCCTCTTGTAAGGGGGCTCATATCTGCTCTGTGCAGGGTGAGCCGACGTCTGCGGTTTGGCCTTGTCCTTAGCTGGAGGGATGTATAGGCCCAAGGTCTTCAGGGTGGTGCGAGAGTCTTTCATTCCGTGCAGCCTGTTCAGCAAACAGGGCTTTCCCGTCGAACGGCAGGTCTTGCATGAGGGACTGGGCCTCCGCCAAAAGCCCGGACAGGAGGAGCCATGATGCCCTGCGCATGGAGATCGCGAAGACCATCAAGCGAGCCACCTTATCCGCTGTGTCCAACGCTGCCTGCAGGGCAGCTTTGGCTGCCATTGCCCCCTCGTCCACAAATGCCTTAAAGTCCTTCCTATACCGCTCTGGGAGGAGTGGCTCGAACTTTGGCAGGGATTCCCAAAAATTAAAATCATATCGGCTCAGTAAGGCCTGATGGTTAACCACCCTGAGCTGGAAACTCGAAGAGGAGTAAAGTTGTCTACCAAAAGAGTCTAGTCTCCTGGCATCTTTATTCTTGGGGGTGGGCGCGGGCTGGCCCTGCTGCTCCCGGTGGTTCACAGATTCCACCACCAGAGAATTTGGTGCCGGGTGAGAGTAGAGGTATTCATGGTTCTTGGCCGGCACAAAATACTTCCTCTCAGCCTTCTTGGAAATCAGGTCCAGAGAGGCAGGAGTTAGCCACAAGGCATTGGAGATATTGGCTACTCTTTGGTGAAGGGGTAGAGCCACACGGCCCGGCATCGAGGGGGACAGTACATTAAAGAGGGAATCGGACGGGCCCTCCATCTCCTCGGCCTGCAGCTGGAGGCTCGACACCACCCGCTTTAGCAGGTCTTGATGCGCCCTGAAGTCTTCCTGTGGAGCAGAGGGCAGCGGGGCCGCGATGGTGTCATCTGCTGCAGGAGAGAAGGCCGGCATGGGGCTGTAAGCCTCAGCCGGTGCCGGGACATAACCCCCAGATTGGAGTCCGGGCGCGGAGCCGACGACTCATCATCTGTCGACTTGTCCCTCTGCCTAGATAGCGAGGCCGACGGGGCCTCAGATGCCCCGGCCACTGAGTGGGTTTCCGCCTGGGTGGGCATCGGCAGCCACAGTGCCCAGACACCATTGTCCCTGCCATGGGGCCCCTTGCCACGGTCCATGCTGTGGGCCCGGTGGCGCTCTCTGGTCCGGCTGAGCGGTACAGCCCAGCGAGAAGCAGCTGGGTGCTGAGGCCAAGGTCACCACCGACCGAACAGTACCATAGGAGCGGTGGGAGCGGTGGTGCCTACGATGCTGTCTTCCACAGGACCGGGACCTCGATATCAAGGACTGGTACGTGCCGGAAGTACTGTCCCGAGACTCACTTTAGTGCCTGGAGCTGCGGTGCCGCGGTGCCGATGACGCGTGGCAGGAGTCCCGTGTGCGACGCCTGACAGAGCGGGAGCTCGAGCGGGAGCATCGACATCGGTCGCGCCGAGACTGGCTACGATAGCTGCGTCATGAAGAGGAGTGCCTTCGATGCCTATCTCGGTGCCTGCATCCACTGCTGCGTGGCGTGGAGGGACCCGGGGACTTCTGCCCGGATGGAACCCTAGCCGGCGTCAAGGGTGGTGGATGCGAGCTGCGAGTGGACCAGTCGCTGCGTACCGAACGAGGCAGAGAGCGGTCTTCAGAATGAGAGCTGCGCCGTGCTGGGGAGGCCTGTCGAGCGCCCAGCGGCGGTTTGTCTCGAGACCGGGGGCCCGCCACCGGCAGCGTCCCGGGCACCGGCAAGCTCATATGTCTCGTGCGGCCTGTAGAGCCTCCGGTGTAGATGGCAGCCTGACCGCGGGAAAGGCGCTTGTTGGCGCTGCCAGGCTACTCTGCTCAGCATGAGTCGGACGTTTCGAGCTTGGGGGGGACCAAAGGCTGCCCAACGCGGGACCAGCCTCTCCCCCTTCCTTCTCTCGCCGCCGCTGTAAAGTCGAGCTCTTCCTTTGTTTCTTGGAAGGGAAACGGTGCTGACTAGTGGAGGGGGCTTTGCTGCGCACCAACGATGCAGCGCCCGGTGCCGAGTCCGCACGGCGTACCGGAGTTGGAGTGAACGCTGATTCCATGAGGAGAGCGCGAAGCCTGATGTCTCTCTCCTTCTTAGTTCGCGGCTTGAAAGACCTGCAGATCTTACAGCATTCACTCACGTGAGTTTCGCCCAAGCAGCAGAGACACTCAGCGTGCGGATCACTCCTTGGCATGGAACGGCGACAAGAGTTGCACGACTTGAAGCCTGGGGCACGGGGCATGCCCCGAGCCCACTTTAACAACTGAGAAACTACTTTCCACGAGTTACTAATGTGGCAAACCCAGGACAAACAGCTACCAGGGTGGTGGGGTGGGGGGGTGGGGGTAGTAACTAGTCCCAGGGGGTTAAAAAGCCTCTCTCTCTCCACAGAGGGGAGATAACAATAAGGTTCAGCTGGGAAAGGGGTTGCTAGGGAGCTAATTAGGTCCAGCTTGCTGCAACTGCTGGAGACCTTTTTAAACCCTCCCCTGTGGGAATGGAGGGTGTGTGAGAGTTGTGTGAGGAGCAGGAAAGCTACCAGTAGGCTGAGTGCACTGAGCCCTTCCAGGAAGAAGGGCTGCATTTCCTCCCCAGAAGGGAAGGAAAACAGACAAGGGACTGACCTGGGGAAGGAAAAGCTGGACGCTGTGCTATCAATAAGGGTTTGCCTTGCCCAAGCCTGTGTCTCCAAGGCTTAAAAGGACTGAGACTGCTGAGGAGACGCAGGTACTTTGCCACACTAACTACTAGCTAAAGGTACCACTAAGATCAACTGGAAAGGCTGCAGCAACGCTGGAGCAAGAAGTTCCGATGCACCTTCACTGGTGGCAAGAAGGAACTGAGGGTGGGGGGAGCTCGCGGCATCCCTTATAGCGCGATATAAAGGCACCACTCCAGGGGTCGCAGCAGTGCTCCCCCGCTACGGGTACTGCTAAGGAAAAAACTTCCAGCACCGGTGCACCTGGCATGCGCGCACACCTATTGTGGAATACACATGAGCAAGCATTTGAAGAAGAACACTCAGTTGCACACATACAAAATGGGAAATTACTGCCTAGGAAGGAGTACTGCAGAAAGGAATCTGGGGATCATAGTGAACCATAAGCTAAATATGCGTCAACAGTGTAACACTATTGCAAAAAAAGCAAACATCACTCTGGGATGTCTTAGCAGGAGTGTTGTAAGCAAGACATAAGTAGTAATTCTTCCTCTCTATCCCGTGCTGATTAGGCCTCAACTGGAGTATTGTGTCCAGTTCTGGGCACCACATTTCAGGAAAGATGTGGACAAATTGGAGAAAGTCCAGAGAAGAGCAACAAAAAATATTAAAAGTCTAGAAAACATGACCAATGAGGGAAGATTGAAAAAAGTGGGTTTGTTTTGTCTGAAAAAGAGAAGACTCAGAGGTGATATGATAACAGTTTTCAAGTACATAAAAGGTCGTTACAAGGAGGAGAGAGAAAAATTGTTGTTCTTAACCTCTGAGGCTAGGACAAGAAGCAATGGGCTTAAATTGCAGCAAGGGAGGTTTAGGTTGGACATTAGGAAAAACTTCCTAACTGTCAGGGTGGTTAAGCACTGGAATAAGTTGCCTAGGGAGGCTGTGGAATCTCCGTCATTGGTGATTTTTAAGAGTAGGTTAGACAAACACCTGTCAGGGATGGTCTAGATAATACTTCAGTCCCCTGCACTCATGGCAGGACTGACTAGATGACCTCTTGAGGTCCCTTCGAGTCCTATGATTCTATGAAGTGACTCCTGTATATAACTCAAAAAATATGTAATGCACTTTGAGATCATTTGGAATGAGAGGTTCTGCATAAATAGGAGATATTATTGGATTGAGCAGTTTTCATTTTGAGTATCCTATACTTATGGGGTTTGGGAGATTAAGTCTAAACACTAATAGTAAGATTGCTTTTCCCCTAGAGTTTCATCTCAGCTCCACGTCACAAGGGATAGAACCCATCCTCCTTAGCACAGGGGCCCTCCTCTAAATTACAAACGTCCCTAAGGTAGCAAATCATGTCACCAGGCTCATGAATCGTCATAAGGATGCATGCATGTACATTATATACATAGGCTGTTAGTACCCTCATTTAACCAAAAAGGGATTTTTTTTAAATATTGGAAAAATAAACTTCTCTTGGGCCAAGAGTTTGAGATTAATTTTCAAAGCACTGAATGTGCAGCTAATATTAATTTCACATAAAAATGTCAGTCTAGAACTCTGTGCAATGGACTGAAAATTCTCCTATGCTTCTAGTTTCAGCCAAGAATTAAATCTACTATCAGTGATATAGCAATGGAAATGCGGAGAAACCATCACTCTAGTGGAGGAGAGGAAGGCAAATGAGTCTAACAGCAAATCTGCCCAGACTGCAGGGTTCATTATTTTTTTTGTTCATCGTGTGAGACAAGCTTTGAATTGCAAATATAAAATATATAATATTTTCCAGCACCTTGTATAAGATATACAAGGGTTCTTGATGCTTTCACCAAATGTTCTGAAATACAAGGTTTGTTGATCAAAATATATGAATGAATAAACAGATTACTAGTAAAATCCGTTCTGTCACCCTTTCTAGTGTCAGGAAGGCAATTTAGAGCCCAGATTACCTATTCACCAACATGAAACATTTGAAGCAGAAAACCACAAATCATATCAGCCCTTGTGAAATTTTCACAGTAATGGCCATCCTCCATTTATGCCGAATCCATGTCTTACATTTTATAAAAATGAAAGACAGAACAGTCTGTCTTCTGAAGGTTCATTCTCTCTGGACTTCCCACAGCAGGAGAAGTATTATCCAAGAAACTGCACAGTGATCTGACCACTAACTGCAGAAAGAGATGCAATTAAGAACAAAAGGTATCATCCTCTCCCTCCCATCCTCCTCTAAAATGTCACCCTGTATACAGTATTTGTAAACCTTTCCTTCAAAGGGCCCCGAAGCAAATGCCCAGAGCACTAACAGAGAATGAATTGGATCCCAGAAAGCATTGTATTTGTTCAGTATGAAATAGTGTTACCTGTAATTACAGATGGAGGAGCATCCTTTTCCAAATGCTTATCTATGCCTGGATTATCCGAGGTACAGGTTCCTAGTCACTGCTGCTGTGGCTGAATCCTCCCTCCCTGTGTAAGGAGCCTGCCTTCTGGCTGGGGAGAATGGTGATGTCATCACTACTCTTGCTCTCCTTTCTCCCCAGCCTGCTGGGGCTCTGCAGAAAGCATCAGCTTTTCTCTGTACCTCAGCTATTGTTTCTTAAAGCAGCAGGCTGCAAGAACAAGCTGCCTGTATTGCACAGAAATAGGACAAACTAAAAGGAGAAATACCTTCATTCTCTTATTGTTAAATGTTTCCAGTCTTCATAAGAGAAATTTTTTGACCCCACAAAGGGTTTGTAATCAAGTAAGATCATTTTTACTAGGAGGCTGCTGGTGTGTTAGCTGCTGTTTCAATTTAATATTTTAAGTATATTATTTATTTTTTTATTTAAATCAGCTCCCACTGGCCGCAGTTCGCCGTTCCCGGCCAATGGGGGCTGTGGGAAGTGGCGCGGGCCGGGGGATGTGCTGGCCGCCGCTTCCCGCAGCCCCCATTGGCCGGGGACAGCGAACCGCGGCCAGTGGGATCCGCGATCGGCCGAACCAGTGGACGCAGCAAGTAAACAAACTGGCCCAGCCCGCCAGGGGGCTTACCCCGGCGAGCCGCGTGCTGAAGGTTGCCAATGCCTGGTTTAAGTTATATCAAAGGCTTCTAAAGTAAGCGTTGTATATTTGATAAGAAATCTATATAAACAAAGTCACTCACTGCATTAGTCACATGGCTTTTTAAGTGCCATTTTGAAGTTACCCTCTACTCATGGGCACCAGGTTTGTATAATTTTTGGTGGTGCCCAGAACGGGTCCAAGCAGAGCTGTTCCATCCATAGGATGGACCGGGGCAACTGCCCCGGACCCCATGCTTTGGGGGGCCCCGTGCTTCAGGGGGACGTGAGGTCCAGGGCAGCCTGGGGGATTAGCAGGGGGCCTGGTGCCGGCAGCAGCGAGTGACCTGGCCCCAGCCCGCCCCTGCTCCACCCCCCCTCCTCCCCACGCACACTCCACCCCTTCCCCCAAGTCTCTGCCCTGCCTCTTTCTGGCTCCAGCCCCTTCCCCTGAGTGACGCCGGGAACCAGCGTGGCGGAGTGGAGCAGGGCAGGCTGGGGCCGGGTCGCTTGCTGCTGCCAGCGCCAGGCCCCGCGCTAACCCCCCCAGGCAGCCCTGGACCCCACGTCCCCCTGAAGCACGGGGCCCCCCAAAACAGGGTAGGCCCAAATGTTGGTGAAGCCAGGCCCACGTTCTTAAATATTTGTGGAGCACGGGCACCACGGGCCCATATAACTTCCCACCCATGCCTCTACTTAGATGTAAACCTTGCTGATCAACTGGTTTTAAAATGTCCTAAAAACAAATGACTGGCAATTTTAACTCGCATGCAACAAGATTTTCAGAAGTGCTGTCCATTTACAGTAATACAGATAAGCTTCCTTTAGAGCCTCTCTAAAAACATTCAAAACCTTAAGATGACCCAGGATGTTTCAGAGGGCACTTGGGTTGTTGTGTTCCTATGCGTACAGAAGTGTAATTGGTTTCAGAATTTGGCAGATATTGCTATATTCACTAGGTGCCAATGGACAGAGTTTTCCTACACTTCTCATTCACCAGGGACTCATGACAGGCCTGTGGAGTAAAACCAGGGTTAAGCGGGGGAAGAATCTGCAAACATCCCAAAAGCGTACAACACACCTCAGATGCTCAAGGGGCTTCCGTGGGAGGGGCAAAAACCTTTCTTCAATTTTAATATAGCTACTTATGATTACTGAAGGGAAAAAGTTCAAATCTTTGCAACCAAGAAGGTACGGAAAGCACCACTTTGATTATTCAAACAGATAAAAATGCCAGTGTTTACTATGCAGACAAGAAAAGTTAACTTTCAAATGCCTGAACAGCAAATGTAAGTGTTACTTAACGTTTTTGAACAAGGCACTTTAAGTTGTTAATTCTCCTTTATTGGGGTAGGTAGCAGAGCAGTACCATGAGAGGAGTAGAACAGGAAGAAGGCAGAATTGAGACCTTTCAAAGTTTTGGCCCAAGCGAGGGGGCATGGGGGCGTCATTTGAGCTCCCCGCCTCAGGTGCCAAAATGTTGTGGGCCGGCCCTGACGTAATGTGTTTTCAGTGGCCTGTGTTTCTGAGCAGACAAGCTGCTGTGTTCTGAATGAACTTGAGCTGTTTTTAAGGTTGGCACTTTCATTCTTAGACATAGAGTGTGACAGATATGGCAGTTTCCTGCCACTATCTTTGGGAGATCTTACTGTATTAGTTTATGTATCATTGTGGGCTAGGGACTGTATATAATTCTGTGGTGGAGGGTGACCACAGTTCCTCCAGGAACTAAGAGTAGTGTGGAGTTGTCCCCACACTTGCCCTGAAAGGGTTAAGGCAAATGTTCCCTCTAATTTTTGACAGGCCGTGTGCGCAAAAAATTTCTTCTGTGCAAATTGTGCTTCTGTGCAAATTTTTGTGTGCACGGTGTTTCGCCGTGTACGCGGGGTTTAGGATCTGTGTGCGCGTGCACAGCTTAGAGGGAACAGTGGTTAAGGCAGCCAGTGGGGCCAATTAGCCTATTACATGGCAGGGGGGGGAGGGGCTTAAGACTTCAAGAGAAGCCTTAATTACAAGAAGCTCACCTACAAAGGAACAGGCGGGGCATACAGAAGCCAGGAAACTGGCAACAGAAGTGCTGGGACAGACTGTAGTTGCTCTCTGGGAAGAAGACGAAGAAGAAGGAGGAGGAGGTGGTGGTGGTGGTGGTGGCGGCGGCTTGGAGGCTGTAGAGGTGAGTAGCCTGCAGTTGCTCCCTAGGAGAAGGGAGTGGTGAAGCTGGCAGACCCAGAGAAGCAAGGGCAAGCCAGAAGGTTAGGAAAGGGCTTGGAGAAATGCAGCAAGGTACAGAGTGGAGCAGACCTTGGCTGCTGACTAGAGGGTCCCTGAGCTGGAAACTGGAGTAGAGGGTGGGCCTGGGTTCCCCAATCAGTCACTGGGGAAGTGGCACTGGCAGGGCAGAGCATAGGAAGACTACCTGTGCCTCTTTTGGAGAAGAGATTCCCCCACCCCTAGGAAAGCCACAATAGTGACCTGGCTGGAGGGCTGAGTAACAAAGCGGCTGCAGCAGCTCCTGGAATGAGAGAGGGGCTGGAAACAGAGACAGAGGTGGAGGGACAACTTGCCCCTGTGGGAAGAGGTGTTGACCTGGGGACTTATTCCCCAGAATGGCCAGGATGAGGCACCCTACCTGCAGTGAGTGGAAAACCCTATCACAGGAGTGATTAGAAAAATCCACTCCGGTTGTAACACCTCCAGAGAAGTACCACCAGCTGCAGAGGCTCACATCTAACTGCTTCAAACAGGATTCCTCAGAGACCAACAAAGAGAGGATAAATAGGCTTTTGGATAAATAGGCTGAGTTTAAACTGACTTCTGGGCTTCTTTCTGATCCAGCAAATGGACAAGACCTTCTGCCCAAGGAATCTTTCCTGGGAAGGGTAGGAAGTACTTTGGCCTACTGAAGCAACCTAAGACTTCTGGTAAACTGTTAATGTAACTCTAACAGACCCCAGTTGTCAGCGGGCAGGATCAAACCTGGGATCTCTGGAGCTTCATGCATGAGCCTCTGCAACATGAGCTAAAAGCCCCCTGGCTGGTAGCTAAGGCTGTAGAGCAAACTCATTAATCTCTCTCTCTAAGTCAGAGGTGGGCAAACTACGGCTCGTGGGCCACATCCAGCCCGTGGGACCCTCCTGCCCGGCTCCTGAGCTCCTGGCTGGGGAGGCTAGCCCCCGGCTTCTCCCCTGCTGTCCCTCATCCCCCGCAGCCTCAGCTCGCCGTGCCGCCGGCACAATGCTCTGGGCGGCGGGGCTGCGAGCTCTTGCTGGGCAGCGCAGCTGCAGAACTATGGCCTGACCCGGTGCTCTGTGCTGCACGGTGGCGTGGCTGGCTCCAGCCAGGCGGCGCGGCTGCCTGTCTTGGCGCTCTGGGAGGCACAGCTATAGCGCCGCCAGCCACCAGTGCTCCAGGCAGTGCGGTAAGGGGCAGGGAGTGGGGGTGGGATAGAGGAATGGGGAGTTCGGGGTGGTGGTCAGGGGGTAGAGGGGTGGATAGAGGGTGGGGTGATCAGAGGGTGGGGAACAGGAGAATTGAATGGGGGCTGGGGTCCTGGGAGGGCAGTCAGGAAGGAGAGGGGGATTGGGTGGGGGGGGGCGGTCAGGGGACAGGGAGAAGTGATGGTTGGATGAGGCAAGGGTCCCGGGGTGGGGGGCAGTCAGGAATGAGGAGGGGTTGGATAGGGTTGTGGGGGGCAGTCAGGAGCAGGGGGGGCCATCAGGGAATGGGGGGGTTGGATTGAGCAGGAGTCTGGGGGGGGCTGTCAGGGGGCAAGAAGCGGGGGGGGGGTGTCAGATGGGGGCCGGGCCAATCCTGGCTATTTGGGGAGGCACAGCCTCCTGTAACCGGCCCTCCATACAATTTTGGAAACCCGATGTGGCCCTCAGGCCAAAACGTTTGTCCACCCCTCCTCTAAGTGGTCTCCGTGCCACTAGATGGGACAAAACACCACACCCAGGAGGTGTGTGGGTTACATTAGTATGCTTTCACTTTAAGAATAAATGTCCTTGCATGTAAAGATCTGTGTGGTAACTTACAACTGCTGGCAATATGGTGATCATAAGTCTTCAGAGAAAGCAAAAGCATAGTCACTGGCCTGTTTAGGCAGTCTGGCTTGCTGGGAATATCAATGTAGGCAGAGAACTGTGCAGCCTCGTGAGGTGGGAGAGACATGGGTTTCCGCCACAGGCGCCAACTCTGTGGGTGCTCTGGGGCACCCACGGGGGAAAAAGTGGGTGCTCAGCGGCCCTGCCAATCAGCTCTTCCCTCTCCCCCCTGCACCTCCTGCCTGCTAGTGATCAGCTGATCAGCGGTGTGCAGGAGGTGCTGGGGAGGATGGTGTGCACTTGGAGGAGGAATGGGACAGGAAGAGGCTGGGTGGAGTGGGGATGGGAAGAGGTGGAGTGGGGGCTTGGGGGAGGGGGAGGGGGTGGGGGTGGGATCTGGGGCAGAGCAGGGGTTGAGCACCCTCCCAGCAACTCAGAATGGCACCTCTTCTGCCCAAGAGAAGTGACAGCTGGGGAACCAGAAGCCTAGAGTGGGCGCTCTTGCTCATGTGCGGTGCGTGAACCGCCCACTGGGGGAGGCTAGCCCCCGGCCCAACCACTTCTGCCCAAGGCTTCGCCCTGCCCATGCTCTTGCTGGACTACGGAGGGGGAATATACATACAGTTGCCCTGAACTGTGACTGAGAATTTCCATAATCCAGCCTGGATCATGATGGCAGAGTTTGAGTGAGGCAGAGTGGGGTACATTGTCCTGGCCAGCTAGAGGTGAAAGTAAGCCGGTGCGCCATACCAGGGTGGCCTGGCTTCCCCAGGTGGCAATTTAAAGGGCCCGGGGCTCCCAGCAGCGGCTGCTGCTGCTACCCCGGTGGGGGGGGGCCGGCGAGAATGAGGGGGGCACTTACCCATACAGGGCGGGCTGGGGCTGGCTCTGACCCCTGCCCCTTCCGCCTGAGGCCCCGCCCCTTCTGGGGGCCAGAGCTGGCCCCCAGCCCCATACCGGTAAGTCACTAGACTTACTTTCACCCCTGTGGCCAGCCATAGATGGAAATGGGCATTTTTCACATCTCTGACTACATGGGTATCCAGAAGCACTTATCTGTCCAGATCAACACAGACTGTGGGCCAACTTACTGATCTGAGGACAGATGCCATCAGTAGAGGGTCATGTTATGGAGGTAGCAAATTCTTCAGATTGCTTCCCCCTCCTCACCAAAATCACAATCTTTCCTGGTTTTAAGAATGTGTAATTGGAGTGGGAGATTCTCTTTGGCAAGCCTGTCTCTTAGATTCTTCAGATTAGACTATGTATATGTCTACTGATGCTTCTAACAATATAATTGTGCACTATGTTTTATATAAAGATACATATTTTTATTTAAGCAACAATCTCGCTCAGTGTCTCATTCCTCTAGGAATTTGTTTTGCAAATTTGTTTTACATCATTATTAGGCTCTTAGCTTCTGCATTTCCTGAAAGTTCACACTAAACAAAGACTGCCAGGCCCGCTGATGAAGGGGGAATTGCCCAGGGTCCCAGGCGATTTAAAAGGGTCTAGGAACCCCAGGCCTTTTTAAATCGCCCAGGTGGGCCACAGGGCAAGGGCTCCTAGGCGCATGCGGGGCGGTACCAGCAGCAGCAAAGGCAGCTGGGTGGGCATGTGGAAGCCCTGGGCATGCAGGAAGAGCATGCGCAGCCAGCAGCTTGTGGAGCGCCAGCCAGCGCAGGCGCAGCACCGCCCAAATGTCAGGCGGACCACGACTGTTCTGCCCTGGGGCCTGGAATTGCTGTCAGTGGGCTTGAAGACTGCCATTTGTTGTTTAATTCACCCAGTGTGGCTTTTTAAAAAATATACAGATATAGAACTTAGTCCAGAATCCTTAATTTTATCTCTAACATTTTGCAATATGTAAATGTGTATTTACAGAGATCGCTGTAACATCACACTGAACCCTTTGTGCTTGTTATATTACACACATTTAAACTGAAATTTGCCTTTTTGCTAGAGCAATTCTCAGTGCCTTGCTCAGTGAACAGTGTGTTTATCATGAAGATAATATATTTGGTTTGTGATTATGTTTAATGAAGAGTAATTTTTCAGTATTTGTTAAAACAGAATGTCTCCACAATATGGAAATCACTAACAAAGGTTTATTTAAATAGCTCTGTCTAGAGGTACAACTCATTTGCACACTAGGTGGTGCAACAGTAACACCTGAAAAAATAATTTTTACAGAGAACAGGTCAGTGCTGGTGAATTTCAATCAGTCTGCAAATTCATATAGCGCCCTAGGACTATGACTGAGAGCCGTATAATCCCTCCAGCACAGATGAGAACAATGAGCCTTTGAGGACTCCTGTCACAAGAGGTTGCCTGGCATTAGATCTGAACTTTTTTTGTTCATTTGATAAATGACAGACAACAGATCAACATAAAAACTAAATGATAAACATCCTTAAAATGTTTGAGTGGCCATGACAACCCAAGACCCCATTTCCAGTACTTGTGTTTGTTCATTTAGAGTGCAATGATATTTATTTGCTAGAAGCATGTTTAAAACCAGGCCCAGGTTAAGGAGATCCTGGAGCGCATGCGTGCGCTCTCTCTCTCTCTCTCTCTCTCTCTCAAAAGAAAACAACAACTCATCCTTCAGTGCTCACCCTAAATAGCTTCCCAGAATTGAACTCGTGGCTGTGTGTATACTGAGCTTTTAACCATACTCTTGCTCTTTTGGTTTTTTTAAATAAATTTCAGTTAATAAGAATTGGCTGTATGCATGTATTTGCGTAATATCTAGAATATTCAAGAACCTGGGAGGTAATATGTCTGATCCTTTGGGATTGGTAGAACTTTTGTTTTATATGATGAAATAAGATTTTCAGAAATACCCATGTCAAATATGATGAAGATCTGGATGGAGGCCAGAGGCTGGGTTACTTCAAGGGAACTCTGTTGGCTTGTGGGCTGAAGCTGGGCAACCAATGAGGTAATAAAGAAGCTGTTTTATGCTGGCTTGGTAAATCTAAGTATTGAAAATATCCACTAGTTTTGGGGATTCTCTACCCCATTCATTGAAGTTCACCCTAATTGAATGACTGCAACTGGCCCCCACTGGGACCCAAGTCACATGACAATATTAGCTCATGGTTTCAAGCATTTGTGTGCCAAAACTCAAAGAACAAAAACAGAAGGGAAGAGAGCCACTGGGGTTTTGCATTGCACAGTTATGTCTACAGTGCATCAGTCACAGGATTTTGTCACCAATCAATAAGGAAAGAGCATGCATGGACAGGTCTATTCCCCACCACAAGACAAACAAACTTCTCAGGACAGGGATCGAGTCTCTGAAATGTATCATAGTCACCTATGATTCTATGTAGTATGTACACGTTTACCAAGTAGAAGAAGAGTACAGACTGAAAATAGTCATGATTAAAGCTGGGATTTTCAGAGACGCCTAAGGGAAGTTGGGTGACTTAGAAACCTCCTTTCCTTAGGCTCTTAATCTCAGCCTAAATGTTTCTTCGAGGTAGCATTTTACATGAAAATAAATCTTGATATTCATGGAAACACAAGTAGTACATAATTGTGTATATTTAATATATTCTTAGGGCCCTGTTCTTAAATTTCTGCACATCAGCCTAGCTGTGAAAATATATGTGGTGTGACAGAGCTTCTTCTCTTCCTCAGTGGGTCCCACGCTTCTGTTTAGCGGTCAGCTAGGGTATTCCTCTTTCCCTCAGAGTTTCCCCCCCCCCCGCCCCCGCCCCATGTCCCTGGGCTTGCTGCCCACAACCTGCTGGAGCAGGGTTCCTACCAGCCTCCTTGAAGGGGAGGGAAGGGGCAAGGGAGCCTCTCAGTCTCTAGTAGCCCCTGCGGGTGTGATGGCCACAGACCAGACACCTGGTTCAGTCTCTCTCCTCGGGCAGGGTCTCTTTCCTCAGACCTTAGTTGGGCAGAGATTCTCCCACCCTTTGCCTCTGTACCTGGAGAGTTTCTTTCCTGGTGCTTGTCAGCATCTGTACCACAAAGCTCTCCAGTAGCTCCCCTTCCTCTCACAGTTCCTAGCGCATGCCCCTATCTGGAGGGGAGGCTTTAACAGGTTCTGGCAGGTCCTTGATTGGCCCCAGGTGTCCTAATTAACCTAGAGTAACCGTGTTCACCTACTAAGGGAAAAGGGACCTGCTTATCCTGGGTCTAATAGACCTGCCTTTGTACAGAGTGTGCAAGGCACCGGCGGCAGCTGCAGGAGACACCATCTGCTCAGCCCAGCAAGATGCACTCAGTCCGCATGACTGCTGCCCTCGCCCGTTCACTGCCCCAGTAGGCCGGCCTGGTTTCCAGAAATGCCTTGGTTGCAACATCTGTTGCTACAAGGAGTACTTTCCTGTAGCCGTCTGGCCTGACCCTGTCACAGTGGGCACATTACACCCAACAAGAAACCAAGCAGGAGCAGACTGGGGAATGTTCTAGGCAGAAGCTCTACAGTGAAGAATTGCGAAATTTTTGGAATGATATGTTTTTCCTAACTATAGGCAAGCTGGTAGCAATGCCAATAGCAAAGTTTATCTAACACTATCCATTATAAGGCCCTGTTTTCTGTTGCTTATAACTTTGCCAAACTTTAAGCATTCAGGCTGGAAGTTTCTACGCTGAGTGTTTGCTCAAGCTGACTTTTTTTTATTTTAAAACATTTCAGCAAAAACTACAAGGCAAGGACGTGTTTGAAACCTTTGTTATTAAGTGGTCCACTTCCTGGACCAAACCGCCATCATCAAGATGGACCTCAATAAAATGAGTAGAGGAAATTGGAACAATAAAAATGGCCTGCTTAAAGAAGAAACAGTGCAGATTCTAGTCAAAGAGGGGGCCATGAGTTATGCCCTCAGCATGGCCTAGAGGTTCACAATCCCATTCTTTCTCAAAGTGAAGGAACTGAATAGGATACTGTAATAGAACATATTACTGAGACAGAGTGATGTACCATACCCTCACTGCCCATTGTGTGTGGGGGCGGGGTGGGGGTGGGGGAATGATCCATTTGTATCAGCGTAGACCTAAAGAGCATCACTGTAAAATTGGAAAGATGCATGCTTTCCAACATGGAAGTTATGGTCTCCAAGTAACATTCTTTTCAGAAAATGCAGTTTATAGCTTCCAACAAGTTCTGTTCCATTATGACAATGCTAACCCAACAACTTTAAGATGCTGTTCAGAAAATACTGCTTTTTGTCACCTCACATTCAGAATCCTAGACATCCCAGGAAACTTCCAGAGAAAAATAAGTGAGATTCTGCAAGTTTATGGGAGGTCTGAGGAAGAATATAACATTCTGAAGACAACTGAGACTGCTGCACTAAAATTATACAAAAAAAAATATGAATGCAATGCTAAATACAACTTCAGCCTTTAGGGCATGTGATCAAGAGAAGATGAAGGCAAATCCAGAAAAAAATCAGAGTTGAAATGCAAGCACTTAAAAATTGTATTGGGACTGATGCATCTCTAATGTAATACAACTTGGGAGCAAATTAATACCAAAATGATGCCTTTTAAGCAGTTCATAAAGAATTTGGCTTTTTAACAATTTCTGTGTGGATCTGGACCAGAGCACAGGAATGTATTTTTGAGGATTTATCTACAGTAGAACCTCAGAGTTACAAACACCTTCGGAATGTTTGTAACTGTGAACAAAATGTTATGGTTGTTCTTTCAAAAGTTTACAACTGAACGTTGACTTAATACAGCTTTGAACTTTACAATGCAGATGAAAAATGCTGCTTTTAGCCATTTTAATTTAAATGAAACACACAGAAACAGTTTCCTTACCTTTGTCAAATATTTTTGGGGTTTTTTTATGTAGCTTACATTTAACATAGTACTGTACAGTATTTGTTTTTTGTTTTTTTCTCTGCTGCTGGCTGATTGCATATTTCCGGTTCCAAATGGGGAGTGTGGTTGACTGATCAGTTTGTAACTCTGGTGTTCATAACTCTGAGGTTCTACTGTATTTATTATATCACCATTATGGGCACTTTAAGATATCTCCAACTCTACAGCCATTTAATAAATTTTATCCTACAGACAAAGTGATTTGGGATGTGACTTCCAGGATCTAGGCTCTAGCCATCTTCTGTCCCTTTTCAGTCTGCAAGAGAGATCTATATACTATGGGGACCTATGAAGATAAGGCAGGGGATGATTATAAGTGGCTCCTAAACATCATTTGTTTTCCTTTATTGATAGTATGTTCCACCTGGCCCTTAATACATTGGTCTGTCAAGTGTTAATATATTCTTCCCCAGAAAATCATATGGATGACTGCTGTGTGAGAGTTACCAACTTTGTAGAGATTCAGGACATTAGCCAAAGTAGATACAATTATCCACCCAAGAGGTGCCCTTAAGAGTTTTGTGTCATTTAACGTAGCTTGTTTATTGGGGATTGTGGAATAGGATCCTACATTCCTTCCCAGGGTAATAATGATGGTCAGAATGACCCTGATTCCTGCTATGCATTCTTTTTGGGTCTGGACAGAAGTTACAAATCTCTTCTTTCTTTGTTGTAAATGTACACATAAATTAAGATGTGGAGTTTACTTTGTTCTAGTTTAACTCAAAAGGGTGAGTTTTGGTGATGAATATATATTGCTGTGAATCTCCATTATTCCCTCCTACCATTGTTTTCTCTGGGAGAAAGATGTTCTGTATTCATTTAAATGCCTTTGTTTGGTCCTTCTGTGAAACAACCTCTGACAGCATATTCATCTCCTCCCTCATTTACAGCTTCATTTTAGGCTCAGTGTTTCACTTGCCAGTAGACAGACACCACATTATTTGCCTAATTTGGATCAGGACTAGTTCTCTGTTTCTTGGAAACCTCTCTCAGGATCTCCATAATCCTTTCTCTAAGGAAAACATTAGCTCCAGCTGAGCGAAATTCGGCTTCAGGCAATGACACAGAATTTATTGTTCTCTTTAAATTAAGTTAAAAAAAAAAACTTAACATGTTTTTCAATTAAGATCAATGGATCTGAGACCTCCATTCATGAGCCACCTCGAAGCAGCAGTTTCTCTTTCAAGCATAATTAGATTCTTTACTGGGGAGACAAAATGTTTGTACTGCCAGCTCAATGCACTGAAAAAATTGTCTAATACTCAGGTACTGCAGCTATAGAATACTTAAAGGCCAAGCAAAAGACCCTTGTGCAAAGATAAATCTGGATTTAATGACACAAGCTAGGAGAGGTTCAGTTTGTTACAGAATGACTAGTGTCTGTAGGAGGAGCTGCAGCTTCCTCGTGCAATGCATTCCCTGGTGTCTATGAAGCAGCAGTTGTGTGTAATTGTAGAAGCAATTGAGTTTACTTTTCTGCAACAGGAAGAGTGCCAAGGATCAGCTGAAGATACCAGGGGAAGATGGATTTCTTTGTAAAACTTATTCAGCATGCTTAGTGTATGCTAGACGAGGGGGAGCTCTGTGACTGTGGGGCCTATTTCCGATCCTCCCTCGTGTCACGGATCCGGGCAGAGTTCCACTGGGCAGCGTCCGCTGGCTCCCTCGACAGCTTTGAGGAGCAGTGGGCGCTGTCCGGGGTTCTCTGCTCGGTCTCCCCATCCGGTCTCCTTGTTTTGAACCTTTGACCCTCACTTGATCCCTGTTTTTTCCTTAGTTGTCCCCCGGATTTACTTGGCCCCTGGGTCTAGTGGTCCCTCCCGCTAGGCTGGGGGAGGGGCTTTTAGCAGTGGGCGGGCTTGCGCCCGCCCACCTCCTGGGGATCCCAATAGGAGGAGCATGCTTAGTGTAGATGGTTCCATCTATTATGGAAAAAGCCTAACTCTACAGGTGCCCCATAAGTAACCTATATTAAGGATGGTCCGTGAATACCAATTCGCATCAGCATAGATTACTTACAAGTTACAAGACAGGGGCAGGGAAACTAAAACAATTATTGCTATTTGCTGAGAGATAAGCAGCCTACTGGGCTTTCAAAGGGATTGATACACTGATAGTTTATATAAATATTGCTTATTATTGGTTTTATGGTAGCAGCTAGAGGCCCCAACCAAAAATCAGGGTTCCCTTATGAAAAGGCACTGTACAAACTAATAGTAACAGACAACCCCTGCCCAGAACCGTTATCAATCTAAATAAACAAAACTGACAAAGGATGGGTGGGCCAAAGGAACGAGTATTTTCTCCATTTCATATTTAGCTAAATGAAACCCAGAGAGATTAAAGTATTTGTCCAAGGTGATACAGGGAGTGTGTGGCAAAGCACTACACTTAAGAAAGAAAAATCAAATGGGCAAATATAAAATGGGGAGATAGCTTGGTGGTAGTACTGCTGAAAAGGATCTGGGGGTTACAGTGGATCACAAATTGAATGGGTCAACAATGTGATGCAGTTGTGAAAAAAGGCTAATATTCGGAAGTGTATTAACAGGAATGTCGCATGTAAGACAAGGGTAAGTAAGTACAGAAGCAACAGGGTCATATGCCCTCCCTCCCACCAGATTTCTGCCATGGTTTATCTGCTCTTCCCTGAATTCTGTTGCATACAATCAGAACCTTTAAATTATACCCCTCTCCCCTCAACAGTTACAAGTTGTCTCTGGGTAAGCATCTCGCTCTACTTGGCACTGGTGAGGCCTCAACCGGTGTACTGTATCCAGTTCTGGACGCCACACATTAAGAAAGATCTGGACAAATTGGAGAGAGTCCAGAGGAGAACAACAAAAAGGACAAAAGGTTTAGAAAATGTGACTGTGAGAGAGCAAAGGGAGTAAGAAGGAGCTGTCTGTAGAAGACTTGAAGCCTGTAGCAGACATGCTAAATGAACTAACGAGAGACACCTGATGTAGGGGGGGAACTGCAAGCAGCTGGCTCCTTATAAAAGAGCTGAAGTAGTTGTTGGGGAGCACTGACCCCCTGGGATGTTTATAAAGAAGTCTTCTCTGAGCAGAGTAGCTGCAAGCCAAAGCTAGGTTCTGAGGTAAGAGCTATGCCTTGGAAAACAGGTTTTTGGGACTCTGAGTTTTGTTTTGAGTTATTGTCTGTATACCCCTGCAACTCCCAAAAGGGTGGTAATTGGACAAGCAACTGTGTGGAGTCCCTGTGAAGGAAAGGGGCCTGGAGGTGGGCAGGGCTGGTGCAAGGAAGTTTCACGTCCTAGGCAAAACTTCCTTGCGCCAGCAGTGTGCCCCTCCCCCCCAAGCTAACAGCGCTCCCCATCCCCCCCAGCAGCCAGCTCCCCATCCCCCTGGTGGCAGCTAACCCCCCCGGCCTGTGGTGGCTAACCCTGCCCCCCCTCCCCCACCCCCCGTAGCAGCCAGCTCCCCATCCCCCCAAGGCAGCCCCCTGCCTGTAGCGGCTCCCCCCCCCCCCCCCCAGCAGTGGCCAGCCCCCTGCCCGTGGGCTGCAGCAGCCTCCCCACCCCCATGTGGCGGCTGGCTCTCCGCTCTCCCCCGCCCGCGGCAGTCTCCTGCCCACGGTGGCTGGCTCCCTGCTCTCCCACCCCCGCCCATGGCAGCTAACCCGGGGGTCGAGGTAGCCTCCCACCTGTGGCGGCCGGCTCCCCGCCCGTGGCAGCTTACTTCCACTGGTGCCAGCAGCTGCTGCCGGGAGTCGCCGCCTCCCAAATGCCAGTGCCCTAGGCGACCGCCTAGGGTCGCCTAATGGATGCGCCGGCCCTGGAGGTGAGAGAACTGAGGGCAGAGCAGAGGCACATTCTACAATGACTTATGAAGAAAAGTTAAAACTGGCCATGTTGGGGGGGGGAATCTGAGAAGGAAACCTCATATGCCGTCACATATATTAAGGGCTATTATTAAGAGGATGGTAACTGATCAATTGTTCTACATGTTCACTGAAGGTGGGATGGGATGTAACTAGCTTAATCTGAAGTCAAGGAGATTTAGGTTAGATATTAGGGAAAGCTTTCTAACTATGAGGATAGTTTAGCTCTGGAATAGGCTTCCAAGGGTGGTTTTGGAACCCCATCTTTGAAGGGTTTTAAGAACAGGCTAGACAAATATGTCAGGGATGGTCTAGGTGTACTTGGTCCTGCTTCGGGGTGCCGGGGGGGCTGGATGAGATGATTTCTTGAGGTCCCTTCCAGTTCTATATTTCTAGGACTCCTGTATCAGTTCTTACTCCTTAGGGGCTCAATCCTGGAAGGTTCTGAGCACTATAGTGGAACTACATGTGCTTAAAATTAATCATGTGCCTAAATGCTTTGCTGGATCAGGGCTAGAGCACACAGGGCTTTTCAGGATTGAGGCCATAAAGAGACAATGTGGCTATATTTTACTAAACTTGACTTAAGAGTTTCTCCACCTCCTTTGTATCAGTTCTGTGATTTTTTTTAAAGAAAAGTTATGAAACAATCATTCTTTGTAAAAAGGCTGTTTGCTCTGTGCAGTTCATTAACCTCTAGAGCACTGTTAATTATTACTGAAAACATTCCATTTTTCCAGGGTGCTAGGAAACTACATGACAAAACCTTTCCCCAAGGTTAAAGATGTTTACAAGTGCTAAGGTACATGTTGCAATAACTCAGTGTGCTATATGTGCAAAAGAGCAGGTGGCTAACATGAGAACGAGTAACTGTAACCCTCTTCAATTAACTGTTTATAGAAATGGAAGATTTTAGGCCATAGTGGCCCATCTCCTCCAGTTTTAGATTCTAATTTAATATCTCCATTCAGTTGTCTTACTATTTCTGTCTCTCACTTTGCAGTGTCCACTCACTGGTTAATAGCCACACTTACCTCTGAGTGTGTGCCTCAGTCAGTTACTACTTAGAATTACTAAAGTTTAAAAAGTGTGCAATGCATATACAGAATGACCAATGCCCTGAGCACAAAGCTTCATACAGGTAGAACCATTCATTTACACTGATGAATGGAACTAGTTTGGTTAATATTATTCTTAAGTTGTCATGAGAAAAGGTACTTCCCAGTTACAACAAGACATTCTTAACTAAATAGGTTTTTTGAGGGGATTTATGCTGAAGTCTTCCTCCGGTGGTGGATTTATCTTCATAGACTCTGACTTTAAGGTCAGAAGGGACTATCATGATCATCTAGTCTGATCTCCTGCACGTTGCAGACCACAGAACCTCACTCACCCACTCCTGTAATAGACCCCTAACCTCTGGTTGAGTTACTGAAGTCCTCAAATCATGGTTTAGAGACTTCAAGTTACAGAAAATCCGGCCAAGACTTAATTTAAAGCAAGAGACAACAATTAGTGATACACAACTGGAAAGTGCCAAGTGATCAGGAGAAACGCTGCAGTTTTAAATTCACTTTTGAAACATTGAAAATAAGAGCTCTTACAAGAGCTTTCTGCCTATGGCATATGTTCCAGTGTAACATGCACATTTGAGGTGGGTCTATCCAAATATGGAATGATTGCACTAATGTATCCGATTCAAAGAGGCCACAAATTGTGGAAATGTCCGAGCTTGGACTCTTGCAACTGGCATCAAGCAGACCCTTATGCATCAAAGGAAGACTTTCTTCAGTGGGTTGTTGGTTTTTTGTTGTTTTTTTTTGGGGGGGAGGGGAGTATACTCTTTTCTGCATAATAGTGAGAAACTAACATAATCCAAAAGCCAAGAAATTCAGAGTGAAGACTGCTGCCTGTGCTGAAGGGGAGAGGTAACCTGTGCCATGTTAAAAGCATCAGTCACCAGCTCAGCCTGGCAGTCTCAAATTACATGACTGCAAAACTTTCACAATAAGCGTGTAAAGCTCCAGCAAATTTGCACATTACAGAATAATGTTTTGCCTGTTCCCTCACAGGCCTGTATCTTTCTGAAAAATATAGCAACCAGAATTTTTCCTTCCGTAATGTGGATTAGTATAGTGTGTGTACAGTCACCTACTTGTCCACTTCTCCCACAAGAACCTTTGAGCTTTCTCTCATGCTCTCCATTATGCAAAAATTATTCCATAAAGAATATACATACAGCCACTGGCCTATCTGCTTTCAAATATCATCTTAAGGTTCATTTCTGCCATGATGCCTAAAGAACACTGACAGCTAAAAAGGGCTAAGCAGCTGTCAGGATAAGGCTACTCCTACTGATATGCTTACTTGCCTCCTTATTACTCCTTTTGAGCTCTGCCTTCTTTCACAACACACTTTTACAGAGCATGTCCCACAATCTTCTACTATTAAATCTGAAATTTCACTCCTACTTTATATTGCATGTATGTGCACAACCAATAGGGTCCTTAAACATCTATTGAAAGGAATTTTTCAGTTTATATTTACAGGCATGCACAGTGCTAATAGAATGTTTATAATTAATTTAATCATTTAATATAATTGTGTCTGTGCAAAGTACAGTTTTAAATCCTTGTAACTTGGCTAAATCAAATCTGATTTTCAGTGAGAAAATGAAAAGTAGATCAACTATGGCAGATATTAATGAAGTCAGAATTCAAATGGTGTGGGTGGGTGGGTTTGGGGGGTGCAGCTGGGCCCAGGCCAGCCCCCATGGGGTTGCCAACCTTCTAATCTCACAAAACCAAAGACCCCTGCCCTGCCTCTGCCTTGCTCCTTCTCTGTGGCCCTGCCCCCCGCTCACTCCACCCCCCCCTCCCTCTGTCACTCACTCTCCCCCCACCCTCACTTGTTCATTTTCACCGGACTGGGGCAGGGGGTTGGGGTGTGGGAGGAGTTGAGGGCTCCAGCTGAGGGTGTGGGCTTTTGGGTGGGGCCAGAAATGTGGGGTTCAGGGTGTGGGAGGGGGCTCTGGGTAGGGGTGTGGGCTCTGGGGTGGGGATGAGGGGTTTGGGGTGCAGGAGGGGACTCTGGGATGGGGGGGGTGGAGCTGAGAGGTTTGGAGTGTGGGAGGGGGCTCGGGCAGGGCATTGGGGATCTGTGTGGATGGGGTGTAGGCTCCGGGAGGGAGTTTGTGTGCGGGAGGGGGCTCAAGGCTGGGGCAGGGAGTTGGGTTATGCCTCTGGGTGCTTACTTCAGGGGGCTCCCTGGAAGCAGTGACACGTCCCTCGGCTCCTAGGTGGATAGGCCAGGCAGCTGTGTGTGCTGCCTCTTCCTGCAGGCGCTGCCCCCACAGCTCCCATTGGCCACAGGTCCTGGCCAATGGAAACTGCAGAGCTGATGCTCGGGGCAGGGGCAGTGCACGGAGCCCCCTGGCTGTCCCTCCACCTAGAAGCCCAAGGGATATGTTGCAGTTTCTAGGAGCCACACGGAGCCAGGTAGGGAGCCTGCCAGCCCTGCCAACTGGACTTTTAACAGCCTGGTAGTGCTGATTGGAGCCGCCAGGGTCCCTTTTCAACCAGGCTTTCTGGTCGAAAACTGGACACTTGGCAACCCTAAGGAGCACTACCCCGCTCTGCTCCTCGCCTGGGGCCTCAGCTGCCGGCCCTAGCCTAAGTTGCCTCACCCCTGTCTGTGGCCCTGCTCCCAGCCCTGGCTGGAGAGGTATGTGCAGACAGGAGGAAGGAGAAGTGTGAGGTAATAAGTTTGTGGTCTAGGGAACAGTCTCATTGAGAGTGGGAGAAATACTTCCATCTCCTCAGACTCTAAATCCCAGAAAATCACCTGCCAATAGAATAGTCAACCGAGACATCTCTGTTTAATTTCAGTATCCAGAGAAGACACAAATAGCACTGTGTGAATAACATTTTTAGTATCAAGAAATTACAAAAGAAACTCTAGTTTCAGATCAAACTGGAAAGGATTTTTTTTTTCAAACTTTTTGGCTAATTGAAAAATCTAAAAAATTGCTTGATTCTCCCAAAAGTTTTAGCTTTGAATTAAGGTGTTTAAATGTTCAATTCTGAAAAATAAAATTGAAACAACTTTGTTTTTAAAACTGAAAACTCTAAACCATTCTTCTCACAAAAATTTGCAAAACATGTCAATGTCACCCAAACTGCTCTTTTGTCAAAAAGTTTCAGTTAAAACATTTTTCTCAGCCCTAGATACAAGCAAGTGATAAAGACAATAAGCATCTTGTTTCAAACAATGTAAATGGCTGAGGTGTCTAAGCTTCTACTCTATATCTGCAGTATGGGAAGGTATAAGGCTCATGCACTGACTACATGAAATTAGCTCTTGATATCACTTGATTTCCTAGATAGGAATTCAAATGATAAAAAAAACTTCTTTATTGGACGACAGTGACACGTTTACTGTTGAACCTAAAAGAGCGGTTATGCACACTCAACTCCTTGCTCACTCTCAATATTGTGGGTGAGGCACACTGGCCAAGAACAATGTGTGAACGGGAAGCTTGCTGCTGTTGCCAGGCTGTACCTGTTCCATGAATACATAATTCTGTCCCCTCCACAAATAGTTAAAGGGGGGGCGGGGGAAGCTTCTTTAAATATATTTTAGAAGGCAGCCTGCCTGCTGGATCACCAGGGGCTAAAGAGACCAACTTAGGGAGACTACTGAGAAGCTAAATAACCTCTTTCCATCAGTCACCTCAGAGATACGTGGAGAAATTCCTTCCCCAGACCTGCCCTTTTCTGGTAATAAAGATGAGGCAGTGTGACTGCATGGGGGAGTTTCCTGTTTTCCTTGTTGCCTATGGGGGTTTTCTTGGTTTCCTAGGGTTACATTCAAAGGGAGTGGGACTCAGTTTCCCTAGGTGTTACGGGTTTAACGAGGTGATGGGAGAGGGAGTTTGTTGTTACAGGGGACTGGCGAGGGAACTGGGGACCTGGTTCTGGCCAGTGGGAGAACAATAGGCTGCAAGAGAGGAGCCCCGGGGGCCTAACCAACCGGTTCCAGCCACAGGGGGCCAGAGACAGAGAAGAGGCCCAGACAACCCTGTTTGCAGGGCTGTTTACCTGGAGAGAAGACAATGGATAGAGGTGGGGCTTGGGGCCAGTGATATCCACAGCCCAGCTGGGAAGAAGGGGGGGGCTCTGGGCTGGAGAGAGGAAGCAGGCTGCAGGCAGAGCCCACAGGGATAGAGGAGAGCTGGATGTGCTGGGCTGGGAGGAGGCCAGGCCAGGCCTGAGGCCCTCAGAGTTCCTGTGCTGTGTTCAACGCTTAATCATCACTCCTGTTTTACGCTGGCTGAGAGTCACTCTGGTCTGGAGAACAGGGTTGCATCATCCCCTTCGGGGGGGTGGAGGCCCGGGGGTCCAGAGTGCGTGGACTCCCCGAAGGAGCCCACGGCAGAGGCAGGCGTGCTAAGGCTCAGAGACGTGCAGCTCCAGGAGGTGGAGGGGCTGGACCCTGAGAGAGTGGACCCCCGAGAAGGGCTGTCGCACTGAAAGGGGCACCCCCCCACGGACCGCACGGGGCCAAGAGAGGGCACGACCTGTGAGTCCATGACAGGCAGTAATAGAGATTGAGGTGTCAAAAGAAGAATTGCTTGAGCAAATTGATAATTTAAAGAGTCACAAGGGGCCAGATTTTCAAAAGATTTTAGGCACCTAATGGTGCAGATAGGTAGTGAGTGGGATTTTCAAAAGCACCTAAGCAGATTAGGCAGTTAACTATCATTAATATAAATCAATCCGTTCAGGAAAGGGACTGAGACACTATTGTAGATGGTTCAATGAAAACATCTGCTCAATATAAGCCCCAGTCAAGAAAAGCAAACAAGATGCTAGAATACATAAGAAATGGGCTGGAGAATAATGCACAATATAGTCTAATGCAATTATATAACTCAATGGTACAGTTTCATCTGTAAAATTGTTTGTAGTACTAGGCACATAAAAGGATATTGCAGAATTAGTGGGAGTTCAGAGAAGGTCAACGAGCGACTTGGGGCCTGCCTGGAAGAACTTTTGTATGATAAGAGAGGGGTGTGTGTGTAAATTGGATACTTCACACTATGAAGGGATTGTATGATAGGACTGCTTGTGATTGGGGGGGGGGGGGGTTAGGCAGTCCTGGGGGGATCCCTTTTGGTTTGTCTTATGTTTGTAAAACCTCATGCTTCATGATTTCAGCTGATCACCTGCAGGGGTCAGAAGAGGATTTTCTTTCTCTTCTTCCCCCCCCCCCCCCCCCCCCCCCATTCTGGATTGTCTTTTTTTTTTTTAAATTTTATTTTGTCTCCTTCCTCTGAAGCATCAGAGATGGCATGGCAGCAGGGCCCAGCGCGCCCACTAGGCAACCCTAGGTGGTTGCCTAGGGCGCTGGGAGCCAGGGTGCAGCTGGCCGCGGCTGCCTCCCGGCTCCGCGGCCAGCCCCCCCACCCCGCTCCTGGCTGAGCCGCGGCTGCCGCCTGGCTCCACAGCTGAGTTGGGGGGCGGGGGCAGCTGCCGCGCGGCTCTGCCGGGAGCTGGGGGGTGGGGGTGGCTGGCCGCAGGCAGAGCTGTGGCCCACAGGGGGTGGGGAGGCTGGTTGCCGTGTTGGGGGTGGCTTTAGCTGGGGGGAGGGCGCGGGGGGGGGTGGTAGCTGCGGGGGGAGGGCGCGGGGGGGTGCGCAGGGCTGGTGCAAGGAATTTTTGCCTAGGGTGTGAAACTTCCTTGCACCAGCCCTGCATGGCTCGTGAGCTGATGATCTGAGCTGGCTCCAAAAATTATTTCGGGTGCTTAGCTAGCTGGTTCTTGCTCCCATGCTCTGGGTCTAACTCAGTGGTTCTCAACCTATTTACCATTGTGGGTCACATAAACACAGATAGCTGCATATGTGAGCCACACACACACACAGCCTGTAGGGCTCTGAGGATGTCACATGGGCCTCAGCTGCGTAGTGATTGAGCTGCAAGTTGAGAACCACTTGTCTGTCTGACAGCCATATGTGGGCTTGGGAAGGAATGTCTCCAGGTCAGATTGGTAGGAACCTTGGGGAGGGTTTCACCTTCTGCAGCATGTGGTGTGGGTCACTTGCTGGGATCATCTGGGGGTATCTCAATGAATTCTCTGTCCTTGTGGGGCCTCAGGCTCTGGTGCACATCGGCCCCTCCTATTCTTTGTCTGTGGCATGTAACAGTTTAATTTCCTGTGTGCTATAATATTTTGGTTGCTGGATTTAGTGTGCGAGTGCTGGGTGGTATTGGTGGCCTGTGATATATAGATCATACGAATGCCACAAGGGACCAGTAGATCATATGAACTCTGAGTTTGTGAGTCTATGGGCTGGTCTACGCTACCGTGATAAATCTATCTAACTTATGCAACTTCAGTTATATGAATAACGTACGTGAAGTCGACGTAGTTAGGTCCACTTACAGCAGTGGCTACCCTGCGTTGTGTCGATGGGAGAGTGTCTCCTGTCGACTTCCCTTATGCTTCTCGGGGAGGTTGAGTACACAAATTGTTTTAGCATATTTTCACCAGACCCGCTAACTTGACACTCTCTGCATCGATTGCAGCCATGCTGATCTACCGGTAAGTGTAGACAAGCCCTATGAAGCAGACATGACTGTATAAAAATGAATGAATGGTACAGAGAAGTTAGATCAAGGAGTGAGTTTTCCCTGTTTCGTAACACAATGGGACATTATTTTCATTAATGTGGCAAATTCAAAATAAAAGGAAATACTTTTTCACAATTAGACTATGGAACTCACTGCCACAGGAAATGGCTGAAGCCAAGAATTTAGTGATATTTAAAGAGGGACTGGACATTCATATGGATAACAAGACTATCCAGTATTATCATAATTAATACAAACATTTGAAAGGTACACTAAGCCTCCTGCTTAAAGATGTAAGCAAGTCTCCAACTACAAGAGATCAGGATGAGACTTAATTTTTCAATTAGCCAAAAAGTTCTCTGGAGTGGAGAACAGTTCCTGGCTGCCTGCCCCACCAGGCGATCCTGCCAGGAGCTGCACAGCCTCGTCTAACTCCACCTCTTCATCAATAACTTCATCCTCTGGGTTAGGTCCTCTTTCCGCCACCTCCATGCCCTCTGAAGTATCTACGGGGCTCTTGGCAGTGGAGGTGGGGTTGCCACTGAGGATAGCGTCCAGCTCCTTATGGAATGGGCAGGTCGTAGGTGCAGGACTGGAGCAATGGTTTGCCTCCCTCGCCTTATGGTACGTTTGCCTCAGCTCCTTTATCTTCACTCTGCACTGCAGCGTATCAGAATCATAACCCCTTTTGCACAAGCCTGGAGAAATCTGCCCATAGGTATCCCAATTTCTAGGGCTCAAGTGCAGCTGGGACTGCACAGCCTCCTCTTCCCATATACTGATCAGATCCAACAGCTCCACAGTGGTCCAAGCAGGAGAGTGTTTGCTGCAATAACCCGCTATGGTCACCTGGGAAGATGCGATGAGACCTCTCCATGCTGAGCCAACAGGAAATAGAATTTCAAAAATCCCCAGGGCTTCGAAGGGGAGCAGAAGATGGTCATTTACCTGGCTGCAGGGCCGTACAGTTCAAACCGCTGATGAGAGCGGCCAAGATCGGCATTGTGGGACCCCCCTCCTGGAGGCCAATTAAAGTGATTAAATCAAGTGTCTACACTGGCACTTTTACAAGAAAAATGTAGAGGAAAAAGGCATCAGTCTCTCATCAGGGTGGATGTATTCAGTTGCCAAACCCAGGATTTTTTCCCCGACAAAAGTCGCATTTCAGTGTGTACGCACGCACTGTTTGGTCTTCAAAAAGCAGTTTCTGGTGACACAACTTGGTAGTGTAGACAAGGCCTCAGTGACCATAATGAGGAAAAACCCATGCCTGTGGATGTTTGTCATTTTGTCGCATTTAGCATCCAGACAGGAACAATCAGAGCTCCAAGGATCCAGTGAAGGAAAAATCTTTTATAAAAAAAATTAAAAATTCAGACACACCAACCAGTACTTAGTTTTATTTCATTAATCTAATGTTTGCAGGATGTAACTAGACACAAGGCTTGGAGGTCTATTCCACAAACAACAATATTCAAAAAATACCTGTTTCCCAAACACACAAGAAAATCTGAGTTTCCAGCTCTGTAGTGTCTGTCCTGCTTTGTCAAGCTAACTTTAGTTGGACAAATTCTTGGAGATTTGTCATCTGATCTTTAAATTAATCTTTAATTCCTGGAGACTCCAGGACAATCCTGGAGGTTGGCAACCAGTGAGATTCTTGTCTCACCTTAGTATTCTCTCCCTCTCTCTCCTAATGGTCTTCAGCAAAGTGCTCAACTGGGACTACAAAAGCTTATCAAAATTTTAAATGTATTTGTTTGGGAACAGCATAGCAACCAGAATAATTCTCTTCACAGAACTTTAAGCAAAATTTCTGTGCTATGAGCCCAGTCGACCTTAAAGCCCAAATAAGCGACCCCCTCCAAATAAAACAAACCCAAAAATATGCAGCCCTCGACTCTCAAAATTAAAACACCTTTTAAAAAAAGATCCCAATTCCATTTATTATAAGCAGAGTTCTGGCAACATCAGTTGGCTTATAGCTGATTGGATAATTAGGCTATTTAGAAATTCTCCCTTGGGCAAGTTAGGAAAAAGGTAGTACTGTTAGGAAGATGGAGAAGAAGGCTTCTCAGGTAATTCTAATTAACTTTCCTCATTTTGAGTTTCAGATCAACTTCTTTTAGCACCTCACAAACAGAGAGCTCTCAAAATTTACTCTGAAAGTAGGCCCAGGCATCAGGTAAGGTACTTCCCCCACAGCATAGGAGATTGTGTATGAGGGCACTTTAAATAAGGGAACTAACTTCCTGATGTTTGTCCTGAATGTTTACCAGAGGGATACCCTCTTTTGACCAGAAAAATCCAGAACTATCTGGCTTTATTTGCTTACTGTACAACATTCTCAAAATAAGAGAGTGAGTATAAAAATGGAATACGCATGAAAATAGTCATACAATAAATGTATCCTGACAATTACTCACTTGCGTTTTCTCTATTTGTGAAACTCCTATACCATAAAATAGAAAGCATCCAGGCAGGGATCTGGCACAGCAGCAGTAACATATGTTTGAAAGGTCATTCACCTGACTACACACCTACCACATCTCCTTGCCAGCATTCTCTGAGACTCTCTATGCCAACTAAGCTAGGAAATGGTAGTTTACTTGATGTTAAGTGTGGCAGTGTTCTGGTAAACATGCATGACAGGCTTGATTTTAAGCATGCATGCCCATAGTTCCTAGACCACTTCAGAGTCTCAAATAATTTTTAAGCAAAATCTAATTTATCAATTTTTAAAAATTGTTTACTGCTGGTGAAATATGCATGTTCATTGTCTCTTCACCCACAAAAGAGTTGACCCTCAGGTTTCCTGCACTCTATTCTACCAAAGTGCCTGAAACTTGACTTAGCATTCTGAGAAAGGGGTCCTTAGCCTCTCACCAATTAGCATGGCTTTACCATTCACTGCTTAACTGTCTGTGGTGGTATTTTTATGATGTGGATAACTGTCCTTTAAGAACTAGACTGACACCTAGCAATTCATTCCACACTAAACAGCATTAAGATGCTGATATAACTTTCAATTGGTTTAAATTTGGGCCTAAATGAACTGATGACCTCAAAGTGGAAGGCCTTGTATCCTGTTACCAATAGCATTGATCCACTAAGTTCTTGCTGTAACCGTTTTGCAATTCATGTGGTCTAAACCAGTGGTCTCAAACTCAAATGACCCCAAGGGCCACATAAGGACTAGTACATTAGCCTGAGGGCCACGTTATTGACACCTCCCTCCCAACCTGCTACCCCGGCCATGCCCCCACTCCACCCCTCCCATGAGGCCCTGCCCCTATTCCAACCCCTTCCCCGAAAACCCCACCCCAGCTCCACCCTCTCCCTGCCCCCAGGGGGAGCAGGAGGTGTTCAGGATGTGGCAGGGGGCTCAGGACAGGGGGTCGGGGTGCAGGCGGGGGGCGGCAGGGGGCTCAGGGCAGGGGGTTCAGCTGCAGGCAGGGGACGGCCTGTGGCTCTCCCACCCCCTGTGTTTACCTAGAGCGGCTCTGGCCGGCGTGCTCCCTGCCTGCCCTGCCCCCACATCAATCGTTGCTTCCAGGCACCGCCCCCAGCAGCTCCCATTGGCCGGGAACGGGGAACCGCAGCCAATGGGAGCTTCGGGGGAGGTACCTGGCGGAGCAGCCAGAGAAACACACAGACACGGAGACAAGGCGGGCGGGCCCTGCCCCCAGTGCGTGCCAGGTCAGAGGTGATCTAGGTAAACGTGGGGGGCGGGAGGGGCTGCGGGGAGCTCGCAGGCCACAGAAAATAACCTTGCGGGCCAAGTTTGAGACCCCTGGTCTAAACAGATATTAGAACATTGGACCGAAGATTTTGTCAAATCTATTGCTGTCATAATATTTTGCTATTAATGTTTGAAAGGCTATATTTGAGAAGTATTGGCTAATGAGACCTGTACTTCTGCCAGATGTTGTATTCCTTATCATCCAAATCAATACTCAGATTTTTGAAACTCAGTTGAACCAAGCTCTTGCCAATATGTCCCACCAGCTCTCCACCCTTGACTTAACCAAAACTGCAGCTGGCATATGTCAGTATGAGGAAGATGCCCTTTCTACCCTCATAGCACAGGCTTCAACCATACCGTGGAAGATTAGGAAATCTGGGGCCCCTGTACGTTCCTGTGAAAGCTGTTCTTTCAGACAACTTATTTGCCTTATCTGTATACATGCCTGTGTTGTTGCACTATATTTGTAAATATCTGTTCCAGTATTTGTTGCCCATGTAGTATGAATAATATATAATCAGGTGGAATTCCTCTTCTGTTTGTGGTCTGTAGAAAATGTTCATAGCCACACTGGCCCTCTAGGAAAAAGAGCAGGGTAGAAATATGGTACTTTTTAGTGGATCAGGAAGTTGTTATAAATTCCAGGACCAACATAAATTTGATGTAGGGGAGACACTGGTGGCTGATCTGAGAGTGTTGCTGTGTGGTGTCCTTTCCTCGTTTTTGTTTTATAATTCAGTGTAGGAAAAAGAGGGAGGAAAAATTAGAATGAGGTGCTTACTCACCATCACTGGCAGAGAGAGCTCTGGACATGAAGCAGTAACAGACTTTGCTCATAGCACAGTGCTTTAACATGGGCTGTGTATGGGCCAGTACTGGCGGCCACTTCTTGCCGGTATGGCATACCGGCCCATTTTCACCTCTGGGTGTGACTGGCAGTAAAATTATTCCTGCGTCGGGGCTGGCTGGAGTGCAAAGAGCAAGTGCCACAGGAGGTCACTCGTTACTACTAGGTGAGGGATGAGCTGAGTGGGCAAGATGGGAATTTGTTTACAGAGGACTCAGTAGTTATTCCAGCAGATATAAGAGCTGACAGCATGAGATGGATACATGCATTACACCTGGGGATAGAGGCATGCCTGAGATGAGCCAGGGAGTATATCTACTGGCCAGGCTTCAATTTCCGATTGAGACCATACGTGGAAAAGTGTGAATACAATGACAATAAAAGAAAACTACAGCCTCCTGAAATCCTGACCTCAGCCTGAGAAGATCAGAACAAACATGGGAAGGGGGTGTACTAACAGTTTTGGGGTGCTGACTGCTGCTCCAGCCCCAAGGGCTGACTATCGGCCGCTGCTCCAGCCCCACCGCTCTGACAGGGGCTGAAGCTAAAGAAGGTCTGTTAAAGTCATGGAATCCATGACCTTTGTGACAAAATCATATCCTTACATGTGACTAATAGGATGCCATCCAACAGAATGAAGACCGCAACAGAGAGGAAGTAAGCTCCCCACCAACAGCAATAAAACGGACCAGAAATGGAAGACTTGTTTAAAGAGTAGTACGCTTGAAGGTCTGTGAGGCCTAACAGGCTGCAATTTGCTGGCAGTGAAGGCCGCGTGCCTAGGATGAGTTGCATACTAGTAACATCAGGCCCCAGCAAGTCATAAAATGCTTGCACAAAAGAGACAACAATTCGTAAATGGAAAGAGGTAGCAACCTGTATAGAACTTGGAGGGAGGCGCACAGGTTGCAGGAGGGAAGAGTTTGTAAGAGGCACCAAGAAGTCAGTCTGTTTCCACATGGTATGAATGCTAGCCATAGCTGCAGCCTCTTTTTAAATGATCTCTAAGCAGCCAGTTTAGTTTTAGAAATATGGAATCCTCATGTTATTACTCAGTATGCAGTACATGAAGCACTAGTGACCAGTCAGCGCAGGCCAGAGCAATCTGAGGTAAAATGCCTGCCTCTCCTCAACCTCTAGAAAGCAATTGTTCAGGAAAACATGCCACCCTTGTCCTGGCTCCTGTGCAGTCACTTCGGTTCTGGGCAGCAAGAGCCTGCTGCATTGCATTAAATTGGTGTCCAGTTGGCTAGGCTTTACTTCAGTGCAGTCATTCAACTTCCATGCAATTGCTTGATGTCCACTAAGTGACCCCCGTTTAGCTTCATTTAGCATCTGAGAGTGAGCACCCTTCGCTTCCCACTGAGAGAAGTTGACATGGTCATCAAACTAGTTGAAACACAAGATCTAGACTAGGATTAACTGATCAGCCCCTACAAATATTGACTACGTAGGCAAATTTTGGGGATTGAAAACAAAATTGCTGCATGTAAAATTAGTCACTAGAGGGCACTAATCGAGTCCAGTAAATCCGATGGGAGCATACTGCCATACAATGTTTTATGTAAGTACTGCAGTGTTCAAGGAAAGCAAGTTCTTTAATTCATATCTAGCTCCCATAACCACTCTGAAGATCTCACATAAGGGAAATCCAACTTAATTTACTGTCTGTTTTGCTTTAACACACAGGGCACAAAAGGACAATTCTCTCTAGAAGCAGCATATCTTCTAGCCTGATGTTCACAGTGAGCTTTTGGAGGGAGAAGCTCTGAACAAATCAACCAAGCAAAGATCTAATGTTTGACACTTTGGTGCAGTGTGGCCCCATGAGTGGGTGTCTTGAGGAGCTGATGCACAAAGAGGTGGGAATGCACAGGGCAGGCTGTGGAGATCTCTGAGGTAGAGAATGGCAAATTATTATGATGCCCAAAAAGTGTATAGGAGACAGACATGATCTTTGTCCTCCAGAGTTCGCAATCTAAATAGTAGACATACCAAATCAAGTAGAGGTGACAAATAGTATGGAGGGAATGTGGGGAGGAAGGACAAGTGTCACAGCCATAGAATTATATGAACAGTACAGGCATGGACCTATCATTGTTTCAGTTATTTATTAATACAAAGAACAGGATTGTACAGATGTAAGGTAGTGGCTGTTAATTCATCTGTCAGGGCATCTCAGAAGGGTGAGTTCTTGGGAGGGCTTTTAATGAGGAGGGGTGGAGGACTGGAGCTGGTGACGATATTGCAAATGGTAGGAGATTTAGCAATGTCTAAAACAGCAGTGGTGTGTTAGAGCCATAGAGGGTTTTTTCTAAGGCCAAAAGGGACTATTATCATCTACTCTGATCTCCCATATAACACAGGCCAGATAATCTCACTAAGTGGTTCCTGCATCCAGCCCATTAACTTCAGGTTGATCTCTAACATATAGTTTTAGAAAGACATTCAGTCTTGATTTTAAAAACTTCAGGAGTCAGACTCCATCGCACCCTTGATAAACTGTTCCAGGGGTTAATTACCCTCACTGTTACTGAAAATGAGGCATAAATCTTTATGAATTTGTCTAGTTTCCAGCCATTGGCTCTCATCAACTAGATTAAAGAGATCGCTGTCAGATGTCTTCTCCTCATATAGATACTTATAGCCTGTAAGCCAGTCCTCTCAGATCCCCTAATTGAATATGCAATATGGCACAGGGAGGTGGTAGCCCATGTGGCTGGAGGCGGGGTGTGTGTGTGCAGTATGGCACAGGGAGTGGAGTTCACAGAATTGCTTAGTGAAGTGAGGCATGGAGCAGGGAAGTGGTACCACACATGGTAGTGGGTTTTTGAGGAGCAGTATAGTAGTTGGAGGAAAGGTGTAGTACTCCACAGGATGAAACTTGTCAGATTGAGGTGCTGACTGGCCACATGGAGCATGACTATGTGTAGGAGCTCGTGCAGTTTAGTTTACCTAAACCCAAACCTTTTTAAACAGAAGTGGAATCTCGATTAATAGTCTATTGACCAAAGAAACCTATAGGAAGTGCTGTTCCTACCCCTGTCTCTAACATGAAAATAAGAAACCACTAGATTCCTGGGCCTAATTAACTCCTTCAAAACCCAGCATTCCCCTGTGTTTCTGACTCAGTGCAATATGCATTTCTGCTCAGATTATCTATATCCTATTGCAGGATGGGATGCAATAGCACTTGATTTAATTACAGGGCTCAGACTGCTCCCTCCTCTTCTATACACCAGTCATCAGGAAAAACCTGAAAGTCCACTTCTCCTGTGTTTAACTTTGTCTCTTCCATTAGTAAAGAGCGTCTTTCAGACAGATGAGCCAGGGGATGTTGGCCCCTCCCTGTCCCAAAGTGTGCAGTGACAAGAGAGTAGCCATAAGGGGCACAGATGTCTGTGCCATCTCTAACAATTACTTCTCTCTAAGAGGCAGATGGACAGATGTTGCATGTGGCTGCTTTGTGAAGACATCATCACTGTCATCTGGCCATAGACCTACTGTAACTGGACACATGAGGATCATCACCTCAGTGCAGGTGCTCTCCAGGTGACAGACAGCACAGTGGTTCCTATGCTACCCTTCTCCCTGCTTCTGGCACAGAAGGCCATGGATTAGGTAGAGGAGCTTGCATACAATACCCTTATGCGCAGCCCATCATGGACTATGGTTTGGCCCCTAGGGTCCTTCAGCAGCTGGAGACTGGCACAGAGCTGGTTCAGGTTTGGGGAAGCACAAGTGAGCACGGGGGCACTTTTCCATCACTCCTGGATTGTGTTGTGTGCATTTTGGCTGGACCCAAGGATCTGGCTCAAACTCTTTTTTAGTGAGAGAGATGCTTCACAGGAAAACCTTCTACCAGGACAGTCAGTGGAAATCCTATCAGCAAATTCTCCTGAGATGACTGTATCCATTACATTTGTTGGGTTCATCTTATTTAATGCTGAATACAGTTGGGAGACTGTAAAATTGGAGATCTTTAACTTTCAGATGGCTTCTGTGTCCAGATTTCATACAATCTATTTGGCCTAATGAGGCAGTGTTAAGTGCAGACTCTTAGATTAATAAACTGATAAGGTTTCTGTTTTCATGCATCTCATCTTCCTTCTCCCGTCCGCCTACCGGAGAGAGCAGGACATCTCTCCCAGGCATCCCCATGCTCTTCTATGGAAGAGATCCTTCAGTAACTATGCCAGAATGAACTGCACACAGAGAGGGGGTTGTTGGGAATAGACTGGACACATCACTGCAGATGGTCAACCTTGCATGGTTCTGGTTTATGACTGGAGCCACATGACATCTGATACATTCTAGAATTAAGCTCATAACAATAACCTGACCAGTCAGTTTTCTTTCCCATGGCTGGATATAAATTGAAGAGCCATCTCATGTGCTTGTCTCTAGCAGGGCCGGCGCTACCACTAGGTGACCCTAGGTGATCGTCTAGGGCGCTAGGATTTGGGGGGCGGCATTTCAGTTCCCTCGGCAGTGAGATCTTCGGCCGCCCGGGGCATCTCCTGGAGGCGCCACCTAGGGCAGCCAAAACTCTGGTGACGCTCCTGATCTCTAGCTTCAGAGCTCATAAGGAAGCACAAATATGTACAAAGTCTCCTTAGTCTTTACCACTATGAGACTACAGCTTTTAACAACTTAGATTAATGCACCTTCACCCAGCTATCCTACTTCCTAGGGCAGATTTGAACTACTGTCCTCCCAAAGTGTCATCCATAGGAGCTCTTCTGAGGGCTACTGCCTTACCTGGCATGTATCTTTCTTTCCTCCTCTTTCAAAGAGCTATTTGGCACCAATGTGGCTGCTGTTGAGTGGCAGACAATGGCATCAGGTATCTAACTTTTGCCTCTAAGGATAAGGGTCTGTACATCTGCTCAATGGACACACTGCTGTCAGAATAGGAATATTTAGTTATAGACTATGTCATGAGACCCAGGAGCAAATGGTTTGCCAAATGTGCAAATTCCACCCAATAGAGTAAAAATGGCTGATCCTGTGAGACTTCTTTTCTTACAGATACAATTCTGCATTTAGATAATGGTAGTTTATCATCTTGTGGGTCTAGGTGAATTGCTGACCAGGCATGGAGAGAGCCATAAATAAGATGTCCATCCCCTCCTAACTCACTGAATAAATCAACACAAGATCTGGGCCTTCATAATTACATATGACTGAGCTGACAGGGTATGAAAACCTGTCCCCGAACCTTCTGCAGGAAGAACACTTTCTGGGATATTGTTTCTCTATTACTGACTTTGCTAAATTTTGAATATATTGAGTTAATAATCACTCTAAAGATCAAATAGACCCTCCCCACTCTCCTATGGTGAAAACTCCAGCCTGTGATCCTGCTTGGTGCAACAGCAGCTTAAAACATAGTGCTTAAAATGAGCAGGAGATCAATGCAAGCTCCTTCTGCAGGGAGAGGGGAGTGGGACCTTCATTTGGTTAGGTGGGAGAACTGGAGCAAGGTGGGATTCCAATTGGGGGCAGACAGAGGAGGCGATGAGTGGACTTCTTGACTACGGCCCTGTACAACTGAACATGAACCTCACCTTGTTCCTCTACAAGAGGATAATAGTTTCCATTACCTTGTTCATAATAGCTCTTCTAATGCAGCCTAGAATCCTGGCTTTCGCAACAACTGAACAGTGCATCTTTGTTACAGGTACCTGATTGCCTACATCTTAGTCAATAACGGTTTCCTTTTACTCAGAAGTGCCTTAGGATTTTTAAAGCCAAAATGCATCACTTTACTTTTCACTTATTTTAAAATCCAGCAGCCACTCCATAGGTTACTACCCTTCTTGAGGACACATTATGTCACTTAAGGCATTAGCAAACTTTGCTACTCAATCAGCATCACCTGCTCCAGGCCATAAATAAACAAATGGAATAACAGTACATACTTTTGCAGTGTTTTAGATCTTCAAAGCTTTGTACCAACAGTGCCAAAACAATTTGCATTACAGGACATTGATTCATTAGGATGCTGCAAAGCCATGGCCCCAGCACTGACTCAGGGTACCAAAAAGTGAATTTTCACTGCAGTTTTACTGTTCACAATGACTTCTTGCTTCTGCTAGTTTGACCAAATTGGTTGCCTTATGTACACGCCTGTGGTCCATACTAAGGTGACCAGTCTCAATGTTTATGCAGTTGTTTTCAGGCTGCAATATACTCTACACACTGTTTCACAGATTCTCAGAGGAGAATTTCGGCCACGAACAGAAATAAACGAAAGTGTTCAGACATTTCCTTTCCCCGACTCCCTCTCTAATAGGTCCCTGTACCTAGATCAGCATGAGATTGTTCTTGTGTGTGAGCCACTTTCTGCTCTCCCCAGTAAAACTCTACTTTCTAGAATCCAGAGTGGAACATGTGAGTAGATATGGTGTTTCTCTAGGGGTTGAGTGCATTTTCTTAGAAAAAAGTAATGGGACAGTATGTTCTGTCAAGTAAATATTTGCCAAAGCTCTTGAGTAAGAGGAATGGAACAGATAACAAACAGTGAACTCATAACCCCAGGTAAACTGCTAGCTAATGTAAACAAACAATGCACAAATATCTTCTATCTACTGTTTGATAAACATTTATGTGCTGATTTTGATGCTTGGATGTACTAACCGATTTCCCTGATCGGAACCATGAACTTTGGATGCAAAATATGAGGCCTATCCTGCAGGTGCTATAACTAATCTCTGGAGCTAAAATCAGCTTTCTGGATGAGTGAACTTGTTTTTGTGTGGAGAGAATCCACAGGTGTATAATCAGCTTCTTGGTAGAATCGTCTGTCCTTTAGGAGTAGGGGATGGTCTTTAAAATTATCCCTCCAAATCTGGCTTGGTTCAGTATTGACTGAAAATCATTACCTCCTGACAGTGGTTTGGTCTCTTACAGTTTGAGGCTATTTGCACAGACATTACCACTAGCACTGCAATCATCAATCTTGGCAGTCTTAGCGCAGAGACAGAAGGCAGAATAGGCCATGGAATCCCTCCTCTAAATTGTCCCTCCAATCAGCATTGAGGCACATCAGTGAGACAGGTTAGGAGGGGATGTATGGCTGCAGTCCTTGGATGTATAAACAGGGGAGTAGTAAGTAGGAACTGGGAGGTGATTTTACCTCTAAATGATGCCGTGGTGAGGCCGACACTGGAATCTGCATACAGTTCTGGTGTCTATCTTTTTAAAATGTTTGAAAAATAATTGTATATTCTCTGCCCCCTAATGATTCAAGAGCTGGAAAAAATGCCTTACAATGGGAAACCTAAAGAGCTCAATATTCTTAGAATAACAAAAAGATCAAGATCATGGTATAGAAGTACTGTCGCAGGGAGGAAAATACCCAGTACTATAGGCTCTTTAATCTACTGTAGAAAAGCATAACTAGAATCAATGGTTTAGAAGTTAAAGCCAGACAAATTTAAATTAAAAATAATGCACGAATTTTTAACAGTGAGTGTGATTTAAACATTTGGAACAAATTACTAATGGAAGTGGCAAATTCCTCCATCTCTTGATGTCTTCAAATCAAGATTGCATGCCTTTAAGAAAGATATGCTTTAGTCACATACTAGTTATTAGACTCAATACAGGGATAACTTGGTGAAATTCTATGGCTTTTGTTAGACACGTAGTCAGACTAGATCTAATGGCCTCTTCTGGCCTTAAAATCTATGAATGGCTTACCTGTACTAAACCTTTTTGACTGACCTGCTCTCTCTCGAGAAAGGTAGGCTAGAGGTAAGGAACTCACAGTAAGTACAGGAGAATTACACCCAGCCCACTTGCACAACCGTATCCAATTTAACCCCCTGCCGAGAAGGGTAAAAAAAATCTAGTAGTCTCTTAATCAGAGGGAAGTAATGTGTGGTTCCAACTGATTTCCTCAAAGGGCTAAGAGGGTCTTAGATTCCAAAACCTCTGTATGTAATGGCCAAGATGCTGAACGACCTTCAGGAAATGTTTGCTCTATCCTCTACTTATTTTGGGATAATGGAGGTGTCTTGGGTTCTAAATACTTGATCCAGCTGCTTCTGAATTATGAAGGGCTGGCTGCTCACAGATATCATTGAGGTATCTTGTGATCACTTATAGTAGCTAGCGTTTCTTTTCCAAAACTAACAGATGTACATACATATTATAAAGTGATTGTACAACAATTACATTTGCTAATTTCATAGCGGTTGTAAACAAATATGTGATTTTTTTTTTGCTGAGACTATCCAGTAATTCTGCTGGGAACACTGATAACTTGCACTATTATAAGGACCAAATGCCTGTCATATCAGAATCAATGGCAATACTCCCAGTGACTTCAAAGGGACCAGAATATAACCTTAAATGATTTCTTTTACTGCTGTAAACTTACTTCAAGGTTATAAATGTAATTGGCAACTATACCTTATATAGATTTAGGGGAAAGGGTGGTGGTAGTTTTTATTAATATAGTAGTGGAGTGTCCTTATTTGGTAAAGGCATTTTTAAGAGTGTTGAGGTGTATATCACAGACTTTTTCCTCAGAGCATATTCTGTGGTATCTGAGTGCCTGGCTGTAGATAACAGATTTGTTGATGTGATTGAGGTGGTTATAGGATCTGAGAAGATAGGTGGGGTGATGTGTGGGTTTCTTGTATATAGTGGATTCCATTGTTTGAAGTTGATTGTGGTATCCAGGAAATTGATGCTAGTTGATTCTCCTCCAGAGAAGTAGATCACATCATGGAACAGGCCACCCAAATACCCTGAGAGAACCTGCTTCAATATGGAAATAAACCCCCTTCTAAGTATGTACCCATAGTTGTCACTTACCAGCTCACACTTGGAACCTATACAGGGTATCATTAAATAATTATGACCACATCCTGAAATAAATCTTCTGGCCTTCAAACATCTGCCGTCCACCTCACCAAGCTCATTAGACATAGGCTCCTCCTAGACCAGAACATATCAATTCAATGCAACCACCAGACACTGCCAGAATAACAGATGCAAAACCTGTAGACATACTCCACTACTACAATGATCAGTGCCCCCACAACACATCTTTTAGACCCAGGTAGCCGACACATGCTTATCACAACTTGTGGTAACTCATCCAGTGCACTAAAAGCCACACATGAAATGTATTAAAAGCTGGCTAACGGATACATTTTCGAATCTAACTGTAAACTGGGAATCCTCATCAAATGGGTGTTTTTCTAGGGGGATATAAGGAACAGAACTTTATTCTTCACCTCTGGAAACAAAGAAACCAAGTGATTTGATCTCTGATGGGTGTTGGCCAATAAAAAGCTGGAAAGAAAACTGGGTAAAAGAAACCATCTTGAACAAAGACTTTATCTGGCTAGATTAAGTTTTAAACTTTTAGATGTGAATTTTTCACTTTTATTTGCTTATAAGCATCTCTACTTTTCGCTTTTATTTGCTATCACTTAATCCATACTCATTTGTTAATAAACGTGTTTTATTTTATATGAACCAATTCAGTGCCATGTTTGAAAGGAAGGGTGTTTTCACCCCAGTTAAACTAATGAGCTGTGATGTACTGACTGTTTAACAGAGCAGCCAATTTAGTATATTTTGTGTATCCACTGTGGTAGCTGTGCATTGCAAAGAAACTTCTCTGAGGTGCTTGTGAGATGGAGTTCTCTGTTACTTGCCAGGCAAGGTTTGGGCGGGGAGAGCCTTGAGGAGTTTGCTGGTGAGGACGACAAGTTGGTGTAGCAGTGAGCTGGCATCTAATCTGATCTCCAGCAAAACTCGCTCTTGCTGAGTCAGAGAGGTAACACAGTGGCTTACAGCTCCAGGTATCCCAGCAGTATGTTACAACTGGATATACACATGGCTAAGGGTAACATTTTGGCATGGGGACTTTTATTAAAATTTACATGCAGGATGCTCGCAATAAACTATAAATCACAGCAGCCCCAGCCCTGCTGCCTGAGGCTGACTGCCGGAGCCCTACTGCTGCATGGAAAGTGGGGGGCAGGGCGGGCCGGGCCAGCCAGTCTGACCAACCTGGAAATCATGGAGGATTGTTAAAATCATGGAATCCATGATCTCCATGACAAAATCATGTCCTCACACATGGCACTTGAACTCAATGTAATGGAAAACAATTTAGTACTATGTCTTTCAAAGGGATCCAGTTATGTACCTACAGGTATTGCTAGCTTATAGTTTGGTGGCTAGACCACAAGACGATTTTATTCTGCACTGTTTGTCTGCTTGATCTTATACAGGTGGTGGTTTCTGTTTAATCATTATAAAGGTATTTTTTCAGTCAGCCCCTTTGTACCAGTCGGGAAGTCAGTGCTGGTGAAACATGGAGTTGTCAAAATAAACCTACTTCTGATAGTGTGATTGATTTTAGAAGAAACGGTCCCATGGACCTGGTTTAAGTTTGGAAGCTGTTTCATACATTTCCAAAGACTGCTCAGGGATTTCTCTGTGTAGTGCAGCTAACATTCCTACACCATGCAATGCAAAAGGATCACGTTTTAACTGAATCACAGAAAATGTACAATCCTTAAGGGACAGGTCTCATCTGGATCCCAAAGTTTTGGAGCAGTCTGTCTGGGTTCTTTGTGTGCATCCCTGTTGTATCTCAGTGCCTCACATTTATTAATTAACTTCTCACACCACCCCTGTGAAATGGTGCTATTGCCCCATTTTACAGATCAGGAACATTACAGTGTATAAGTATCTTCACATGGAGGAAATGTTGGAAACTGATGGGCCTTTTTATTGAGCAGAGAGAGACATAACAAGAACCAATGACTAGCATTCAAGCAGGGCCAGCTTTAAGCCGATGCCTCAGATTCCCTGGAATCGGGCCCTGCGCCCAATTTTTTTTTTTGCTTCTTCGCATGGGGCCCCGCACCTGCTAAAGCCGGCCCTGCATTCAAGCCAGACTCTTTCAAATTAGATATAAAGCACACATTTTTAACAGTGAGCATGATTAACATTGGAACAAACTACCAAGGAAAGAGGTAGTTTGTCTTCAGATTCAGGTTGGATGTATTTCTGGAAGATGCTTTAGCCAAACAAATTACTGAGATCAATGCAGGGTGCTACTTGGTGAAATTCTATGGCCTGTGATATACAGAAGTTCAGACTAGATCAGAGGTCAGCAACCTTTCAGAAGTGGTGTGCCGAGACTTCATTTATTCACTCTAATTTAAGGTTTCGCGTGCCAATAATATATTTTAATGTTTTTAGAAGATCTTTCTATAAGTCTATAATATATAACTAAACTATTGTTGTATGTAAAGTAAATAAGGTTTTTAAAATATTTAAGAAGCTTCATTTAAAATTAAATTAAAATGCATAGCCCCCCAAACCGGTGGCCAAGACCCGGGCAGTGTGAGTGCCACTGAAGATCAGCTCGCGTGCCGCCTTTGGCACGCATGCCATAGGTTGCCTATCCCTGGACTAGATGATCTAATGGTCCCTTCTGGCCTTAAAATCTGTGAATCTTCTATATCCCAGTCCGGAGCCTTAATCACAAGAGCGTCCTTTCTGGGGTTAAGTTTCATCTGGATCTCTGGGGAATTCTAGCCATAAGGTCTAAGTCTGTCTGGATCTCTGATTTATAGCTTTAAGGAGGGCCTTTCAGATCGAGCCCTGGGGGTTGGACATAAAGAACCTACATACTGTGGTGACAGGGATTTTTAGACAGATGACTGCTTTCTACTTTAGGGCTAAATTTGACCTGGAATATGTGTTGCTTAATTATAATTCTCTAAGCAGTGTTTAAAGCAAATATTTCTAAATTCTAAACCCTAGAGGGTGGGAGTAGGTGCTGCTATCAATGACATTCTGCAACATTATTCAATTAAAGAGCAGCTTTCAGGACAAATTTATTTTTGGTACATAGCATAGCTTCTAGCTGAGATATTCTATTCTTTATTTGTTCAGTGCTCTAGGCAGGGGATGGATGATACCACATAATTTAATCACTAAATCTATACAAGTATGAGCAGCTTAATAAACTGCTGCAGCAATAATTGGTTTACAAGCAGCGTATTAAGTGGTATTGGTGACAATTCTTTCTAGGCCATTACTGAGCTGGTGTTCCAGCATATGCTTCTCAAGATGATCTTCCAGACAGGCATAAAACCAAGGATCTGGCCACTTTTATTAAAAATTCCATGGCATTTTCAGCAAGATTAGCAGTCTTAGCCAGATCCTGGTGTGGTGGCCAAGTTCCCATTTGGGTAATTACATTCTGCCTTCCTAAAGCCCCCAACTATTTCTGATAGTTATTATGTTAAATGGCTACCCTGTTCTACCCCAGCGGAAGCAATTTTTCAGCGATGGGTAAAGATTTTCATGTGTGTGAGTTTAATATAAAAATAGTTTTTTACAAAGCAATTTGGGGTCCTTCCAAATCCTCCTCTTAGTATATGCGCAACATACCTCAGGTTGCACGTGACCAGGAGTCATCACCAAATTTGGCCCACTGGTTGTATCATTGGCTTCCCTGGCTTGGGCCAGATACTGATGGGGAGTGTGTCATGAATGCTGATCCATGCCTCCCCTTCACCCCCCTCCAAGTGAAAAGTACTGTTAAGTTAGGTGTGACAGGACAGGTCACAGTTAGGTAAGGGACTGATGTTGGCACCTCAAGAAGCCCAAGTAACATACATATGGGCCTTTCAGAGCCCAGTCAAAAAAGCAAGCAATCTTCCCACACAGTGTTGCCAACTCTTGAGATTCTGAGTCTCACAATATTTGTCAATTTTCTTGAAGCCCCAGCTCCAAGACTTGTGTGAATACATAACTGTCAGCTTTCATTTAAAAAAAAAAAAAAAGTTTCTAACCATCCTAGTTGTGGAGAAAAGTTTGAAAATGTCACCCCAGTGCACAGTTCCAAAACCAGTCAGTAAATAAAAAGAACCCAAAATGTATTTGTAAATGTCATGATTTTTTTAAGCCATTCTCTGGAATTCTGAGGGTCTGACTCGTGATTTTTTTGGACCTTTTTTTTTTTTTTTTTTTTTGGTTCAACAAATATCAAAACTGAGATGTCCTGCAAGGCTCCCTCAGCCTGATTTCTAAACCAAGTAAGCTAAAATAGGCTGAGTTGGTGCAGATAATGAGATCAATTTCTTGGTACCTTCACCTCCTTCCTGCCAGTCTCACCACAAAGAATACTACAATACTTCATCTAAGTTGGCCCCTCTTAGAAATCTTGCCTGAGCATAATGCACATTTAAAAATAATAATAAAAAATAAATGGAGATATGCCCATCTCATAGAGATGGAAGGACCTTAAAAGGTCATTGAGTCCAGTCCCCTGCCTTCACTAGCAGGACCAAGTACTGTCCCCTAACAGATTTTTGCCCCAATCCCTAAATGGCTCCCTCAAGGACTGAACTCACAACCCTTGGTCTAGCAGGCCAATGCTCAAACCACTGAGCTATCCCTCCCCCTACATGCATGTGTATTTGATACACATGCATAGCCACCTGACTTCCTACAGTCATGACATTGTTAGGTAGGAAATGTGCCCACTCCAGCTCTTTGGGCATTTTAACTACATCAAAGGTGCAAAGCAGTGATGGGTTCAGATGGGCAGTGTGATTAAAAATGTTTATGAAAGCTAATGTAAAAATTATATAATATACAGGTTAAGGAAATAAGGGTCTGTACATCTGGGCATTCTGCTTAAATTATCCAAAGGTACAAAGTTTGTTTTAAAAGTCATACAATAAATATAATACATAATCAGCAATAATCCAAATTTAGATTAATACATTTAATGATAGTTTAGATATTAGCATCCAAATATTCAGGTACACCACTCATGAAAAATTATACCGAGACCATACATTTTTAGCCCAGAAAGTCCCTCCTTTGTTCCCTCACTGACTTGGCCTCTTAAAAATAATCACAGCTGCATAGGTGCGGGAGCTGGGGGTGCTGTCACACCCCTTGGCTTGAAGTGGTTTCCATTATATACAGAGTTTACAGTGGCTTTCACCACCTTCACTATAAAAATTGCTCCAGCACTCCTGCTGGTGCAGCCCTATGCATGGCAGACAAAGGGGTCAAGAATGCTGATTTATATTTATTGATTTCCAAAGTTACTGACTTGGGAAAAGTTTCAGAGTGGTAGCCATGTTAGTCTGTATCAGCAAAAAGAACGAGAAGTACTTGTGGCACCTTAGACTAACAAATTTATTTGGGCATAAGCTTTTGTGAGCTAAAATCCACTTCATCAGATGCATGGAGTGGAAAATACAATAGGAAGATAGATAGACAGAGAACATGAAAAGATGACCCATCAGCACAACTTAAAGGCTCTCCAGAAGCACTGTTATCTTGCATTTCCTCCATCTGAAGCACTGAGGGGGCCTCAAGGTTTGGTGGGTCTAGGTAGTACTTGTCATTCTCCATTTAAATGAGGTTTGATCTCCCTCCTTCTTTCCCTTTCCAAATGTGTGTGGATCCACTAGCACCTTATACCTCCCCATTTTCCTGCACTTTATGATGAGCAACTTTATATAGGTGAAATGCTACTGACTGAAAAAAGACTGACACTATAATCCTTTCTAAATGTCAATAGCCTCAGAAGTCAACCCCTAACAGAAAACTCTACAATCCCCCATGTTCCTAATATTTAAAAACCGGCTTTCCAAATCCAGACAATAGGGTAAGGAACGCCTGTTATCCTTCCTCAGTGGTCAGTTGACTGAACTTCTGACCCCAGATGTCAGCTAGAGTCTACTTTAGAGTGGTTGATTACATCTTTGTGCCAAACTATGTGCACCCATGGAGCTATACATGCATTTTACATAATAACAAGTAATAAACAAAAAGGAGCTGGCTAGCCAAATCCATCTAGCTGTGCTGATGAGTTTTTTTGTTTTTTTTTGTTTTTTGTTTTTTTTTTTTACTTCCATCACCTGATAACTTAATTGCTCAATTAGCTACACCTCAATGCCCTGGCTATGGTGTAGGAATGTTCCCTTGCAGGTCATTGTGAATCAGAAAACACAGGAGAAATGATGACACGTCCTTCCAACAGTACAGAGCCACAAACATTTTATACCATTCAGATTTGTTTTCTAATTCTGCATTGATTTGATCCTTTGGGCTGGCATTACAAGGATGGAACAGGCATCATCCAAACACAGACCATGAGACTGCTGGTCAGAGCCTAATGTCAAAGAGGGGTTGTGTCAGAAGGTACATTCCCATTGTTTCCTTAGCAGACTTGACCCAGGCTCAGATAATATAGTTACCTTTGTATTTTGGAAGCCCTGTAATATATCTAGTTCTTTAGGGATCGGTAGGATTGTGTCCTTGTTACTAGGGATTCTGGTGCTATCGCTGAGTCCCTGGACGTTATGTTGTGCTCATAGTTCTGCCAATAGCTGTGTCATGTCTAGTAAATAACCTGAAACAGGGTGAATTAATCATCTAGGAGGCTTGCGCCCCCCAGAATATGATTTATTGCAGACTTGGGGGTACAGTTTTCATGTGTAGCGGTATTACTAGAGATTGCAGCCCTGAGGATTTTATTAGGAATGTATCTGGATCATGTCTGGTCACAGTTTGCCATACTTTTCTGAGTCTGTATTATTTATTTATATTATTACTTTATTATGTTACAATATGGATATGGCACTGCTATGTACAGCTAGAAAAACAGAAACTTCTACTGAGTATTCAGAAAAAGCAAAGATGTGGATAAAAGTGAAAACTGCATTTTATGTAAACAATTCCATGTGTTAAAGGGTCTAGCTTCATACAAATGTATGACACACAACAGGAGCAATGGAAGCTTCCAGAAGTGGGGGGAGGGGCATAAGTGCCTGAACCGTGGGCCCACCCCTGAGGCCCCTCCCTCACTCCGCTCCTTCTCCCTGAGCCCCCGCCCCGCTTCTTCCCCCAAGGACCCGCTCCCATATCGACTCTTGCCACTAGACCCTGCCCCCCACTCGCTCCTTTCTGCCCCCTCCTGCCCGTCACTCACCCTTACCTCCAGTAAAAAGTGGGGGGGCCATGGCCCCTTAGCCCCCCTGTTCTGGCACCCTACACACAGAGGTCTATACCAGTGATTTTTTTAAACTTTTTTGTGGTGACCCAGTTGAAGAAAATTGTTGATGCCCGCGACCCAATGGAGCTGGGGATGAGGAGTTTGGGGTGTGGGATGGGGCTCAGGGCTGGGGCAGAGGGTTGGGGTATGGGAGGGGGTCAGGGCTCTGGGCTGGGGGTTCAGGCTCTGGGGTGGGGCAGGGATTAAGGGTTTGGGATGCAGGAAGGGGCTCTGGGTTTGGGGGACTCAGGGCTGAGGCAGGGGATTGGGGTGCAGGGTTTGGGCATAGGCTTACCTTGGGCGGTTCCCGGTCAGTGGGGGTGCAGAGGCAGGCTTCCTGCCTGTCCTGACACCATGGACTATGCTGCGCCCCGGAAGCAGCCAGCAGCAGGTCCGGCTCCTAGGCAGAGGCGTGCAAGCAGCTCCACGCGGCTCCCCCCCACAAGCACCGCCCCCCCCCACCAGTTCCCATTGGCCGATGGGACCAATGGGAGTGTGGAGCTGGTGCTCAGGGTGGGGGCAGCACATGGAGCCCCATGGCCCTCTCGCCTGGGAGCCAGGCTTGCTGCTGGCCGCTTCCAGGGCGCAGCGCGGTGTCGGAACAGGTAGGGACTAGCCTGCCTTAGCCGGGCAGCACCGCCGCTGGGACTTTTAATGGCCCAGTCGGCAGGGCTGACCATAGCTGCCACGACCCAGTCCCTTCCATTCCACGACCCAGTTATGGGTTGCAACCCACAGTTTGAAAACCACTGGTCTATACCATGCTCATCACCATAGTATCTGAGCACCTACCACTGCCCATCCTACAACTTCCCACTGATCTTCCCTCAGTATTGACATTTTTGACTCACCTACGTCAACATGAGTAAAGATAAGGAAAAATGCATTAAAATAAGCTGAGGTTCTTCGGAGTCTGAAGTCCTTGGGAATCAATACAGAGAAAAGAGCAGGCATCTTTATTGCATTTCCCATGCCTGCAGTTCCCCCACCCTCTCCCTAATACGTGCACACATACACACAAATAGTCATTCTTCCATCTGGTAACCTACAAATAAAACATCAGTCAGACTGGCAGTAGCCAAACCCATAATGCTCCCACTCCAGGTGTCTTGCAGTGGCCATGTTGAGGAGGAGAATTGAGGTTCTCCTGTACAGTTTAATGACACAAAGTGTTCATCTGTAATCAAACCCCTCACCACCCACAAACCCATTTTATTTAAAAAACAAAACAAAACAGAAAAGTATTTGTTCTGTTCCCACCCCACATTGGGCTTCACGTCCAGCTGACTGAGTTGAGGAAAACTGTGTTGTTCCAGAACATGTAAAATAAATTCAAAAGACCATGATTCATGAGAGAGATTAAAACTGTCTGTTCTGGCCAAACACAGACAAGCCAGGCTCTGTTTACTTCACAGCTGTGCTCTGCTTGGCTTTGAGTAAATTAAATGTTGTGTGTGCAACATGCTGCCTAATGAGCCAGGGATATTGAATACTGATACTCTGCTTAGATGTCAAATACAGTAATTGGGGAGCAGACTGTGCACAAGAGGGAGAACAGACTGTGACAATCACCCATAATTATCTGCTGGGTTCTCGGTCAGAAAGGAGCAGAGCTGTGTTAAAGCAACTCCATCCACTTGTTAGGGCCTCATTAGCTTTCCCTAAAACAGTAGGTTTGACACAGATCAATAGTTTACAAGATCATCTTACAAGTCTCTGTCACACAGTTTCATTATAAAACTTCAAAACATTATTTCCTGTCCTTCTAATTATATGTTAATGTGACTAGTCACATGGTATATGCACTTATTTTTAGCCAGATGCAAACAGAGCCCAAATATTTCAGCATCTTCAAAAAAGCAGTAACCCTCTAAGAGGTATTTTATGCTTGGACACTTGCTGTTGTCTATTACTTTATACCGGGGTAGGCAACCTATGGCACGGGTGCCAAAGGCGGCACGCGAGCTGATTTTCAGTGGCACTCACACTACCTGGGTCCTGGCCACCGGTCTGGGGGGTTTTCCATTTTAATTTAATTTTAAGTGAAGCTTCTTAAACATTTTTAAAACTTATTTACTTTACATACAACAACAGTTTAGTTATATATTAAAGACTTCTAGAAAGAGACCTTCTAAAAACGTTAAAATGTATTACTGGCACGTGAAACCTTAAATTAGAGTGAATAAATGAAGACTCGGCGCACCACTTCTGAAAGGTTGCCGACCCCTGCTTTATACAGACAGACAAATTTCAGGTGTGAAGTAATAAATATATACAGGTTATAAACAAATTTGGAGTTCTCCAAAGTGCAAGACAGACATGAGGAAATGCTCAAGTAGCACAAGTGCTCACTTGAGGGGGAAAAAATCTAAATGCATAAAAATACAATTGATAAGTGCACGTTGAAGGCCAGATCACCAGAAAGGAATGGAAACCTGATCTTGAGGAAAAGTCTATGCCACAGGCTTTACTGAATCCACTTCCTGTCTGTGTGACTGTTTCCACTGATTCATGCTCTCACTGCCTTGCTTGCTCGGAATGTCAGCAAAGAGGATGCGGGGGTAGGAAAGGCTGAAGTTAACACCCACTGCTACATGCTAGTAATTCAAATACTCAGCTCCATTTCACTCGCTGATGTAGCTGTATCTTAAAAGGGCAATGACTCATTCCAATAGAATTAGTCGATATAATGTCAAACAAGACCCTGGTGTCCAACAGTTGAGCTGAATTTACAAAAGTCGACACTTCTCATTTTGCACCCAAAGGCCCTATCAGAATTTCCTAGATGGCATCTGAAGATTAATCTTTCAAGCTGTCCTTGTCAGGGCTAAGTATAATGAGAATACACGTACATTCCAGAGTCTTTTGGAGGATGTGTGAGGATATAGTACTATAATTTACTGTAAATTTTTTTTGTCTACATTCAACATGAATAAATCACCAGTGATGCAGCACAATAGCTGTAGTTTGTATAATTTATAGGACAGGATCATTGTCCTTTGCCAGCCAACCAGACAGATGGAGTTCAGTATGAAGGAAAAAACAAAAGGAATTTTCTGTACAAACCAAGAGTCACTATCATCAGCATAGTGGAAGATGTTTTTTTGAGAGATTTAAAAGTGGAGAGGGTGTCAAATATCCAATGGCACTTTTAACAAAAATAGGAATGCTAATCCTATTGTCTTGGCCAAATTTTTATTGGGATAAATACTTTCTGCCTCCCTGCATTACCCTGAGGTTTCAGTTTAATGCAGGATTCTTCTTTACTCCTATTTTAAACTGTTATATGGTGTCATTGTGCAGTACTGGAGAGCTGCCATGTTCCTTCCCAGAGATAGATGTATTTCAGTCGTAGATTAAGCTAATCCTGTATGTAGAGTAAAGTATTCTGGGATCCCCTGAGATGAAAAGTGCTGCTAGAATTATAGAATCTAGAGGGGAAAGGCCTATTATATTATAGCTACATATAGGTATTTTATTTTTATTATTGAGGTTAAAATGCTAGAGGGAGATAGTCCTTTATATTTCCCAAGTGTGGAACAGATTCCACATCTTAAAGTAGTAACACATGGTTTATCTGAGTGAGTAAGTGGTCTTCACATGAGTAAAGGTTGGAGAATTTAGCCCTGTATTAGTATATGATTATAAAATGTATGACTCAAATCTACAATGTTTCAGGATGACACACAGATTTTTCTGTAAATAGTAAAACTATTAAAATCAGTGCATGGCACTGGAGTGTCTACATTGTGTTACCTTTCAAGGTAATCAGCGATTAGGGGGGAGGGGAGGGGAGGGGTGTTGGATGAGTATAAATCTTCGCAAGACATTATATATCCAAAATTAAATATATAATCTGAACAAGAATTTAAAAAAAGATTTCTATACACTTATTCTAAATTCACTAAGCTTTTTACTGCAAAATTAGGACCTCAAAATAAGATGTAGGACAATGTAGTGACACCACAATTGAATCCAAACACAACAACAAAATGGACATTTTCACAATGCTGCATGAGGTTTCATCCCCTCATCCCCACTGATGGGAGTTGCTCCGCTACAATCTTGTATAACACTCCTCAGTTTTGTCAAATTGTGTATTGCAGGAATTTTGCTGTGATACAATAGTGCCAAATCTTAAGTCAACCCACCTTGCTACACCAATGCAACGCATCAGAAATTGTTCCACAGCCCCCAGATCACAGTGGTGGAGAAAGACTAGTGAAATCTATGCTTGAAATCACCTTTTCCAGTTTGTAATTTATTATGACTTTTATTGATCATATATTGAAAAACCTGGTTAAATCTCTCAACATGAATATTTCTAGAGTGGAGCCATAAGCAAAGTCTAAATTCCTTAAACTGTGGAATTGGTTAATAATCACACAATGACCACTGGATAACTTATTCACGATTAGCATGCAACTGAATTTCTCTGTAAAAATTACAGGATCAGTAGCTCAAGAATAGGGGAGCTGGAGGGTTCACAGGAATTTGGGGGCATCTGTGTATAGTGGATATATAGAAGCAGCAGAGAATTCAGATCTGCTCCATCTATTATCATGAGAGTTTTAAGCTGTAGAGAAGGTGTTAGGTTAAGGAATCAATTATGGAAAGGCTGCAGGGACCCTCCTCCCCACAACAAAAATATAGGTCCACAGTCCTTTACTGCAAGCTCCAGTATCTATCACCTGGTTGGTAGCCAGGCTAGTCCTCCTTATGTAACCTCCCTTCCACTCCCTCTGCTGGAATGAGGCAAGTGGAATCAGGTATATATAAACCAAACATATTGTGTTTATTTTGGGGAAACTGAGGTGTATATAAATGGGAACGAGAAAAATGCATAAAACAATAACCTAAACTTGTTCTCTCTATAGGTATAGTAACTCAGAACATCTGTGTCCTGAAGCCAAGACCCAAACTAGACCCCCATGGAGTACAAAAGGTAAGTAAACCATACAATGTCACCCTTCCGATGGTCGCTGAGGACCTCGATCCTTTGGCTCATACAGAGCCTCAGGAGAGGAACTGGGAGGAGATCCCTCGATGACTCATCCTTCTCACTGGCTCCAGATGACACTGCAGCAGGCTCACGAGATGACAGCTGGGTGTTCACAGGCGAATGACAACGATGGATGTTAACTGCTGCAGAGGGTAAGTAATAGCTGGAGATGGCACTTGTCCGGAGTTTCGATCACCTGTGGAAGCAAACCCGCATGCACCTGCCACTCGGATGGGCAGCCCCGAACTGAGGCAACTGCCGCTCTTATATAGACTCTATAGCGCGAAACCCCATAGAATCCCCAGGAAAATCCAGTTAAAACTGGAACTTGTTTACTACTTGGGCCACTGCTGACTGTTGGAAAGGGCGGGAAAACACTCCAACTCCCCTCCCAATCACATTTTAGATAACAAAATGGGTTCCATACAAACATAATAAATCATAATACTAATAGCCTTACAAACACAGCTTTAGGAATTTGCCCCAACAGAGGATAGGTAAGGAACTTATATTTGCCCTTGCTTATAGTACAAGAGCATGGACATTCAATTAACATTTATTTGAAAGGTGGCAAATTTAATACTGATAAAATGAAATACCTTTTCACTCTGTAGACTATTAGACTGTGGAACTCATTGCTGCTAGATAAAGGACGTTATTTAGCAGGAGTGAAAAAGTGATTAGACATTTTCCAATGCTTAACTATCCTAACTGTAATGGTATTTAAGCACTGGAACAAATTACCTAGGGAAGTTGTGGAATCTCCATCACTGGAGGTTTTTAAAAACAGGTTTAGGGTTGCCAACTGTTTAATGGCACAAACCCAAACACCCTTGCCCTACCCCCTTCTCCGAGGCTCCATCCCTGCTCACTCTAGCCCCCCTCCCTCCGTCGCTCGCTCTCCCTCACCCTCACTCCCTTTCACTGGGCTGGGGCAGGGGACTGAGGTACAGGAGTGGTGCGGGCTCTGGGCTGGGGGGGGGGGGCTGAGGGGTTCAGAGTGTAGGAGGTGACTCTGGGCTGAGCCTGGGGCAGAGGGCTGGGGTGCGGGAGGGTGTGCGGCCTCTGAGAGGGCGTTTGGATTCAGGAGGGGGTGTGGACTCTGGGAGGAAGCTTGGGTGAAAGAGGGGGTGAGGGGTCAGGCTCTGGGAGGGAGTTTGGGTGTGTGCTCTGGGCTGGGGCAGGGGGTTGGTGTTCAGGAGGGGGTGAAGGGGGTGGAGCTTACCTTGGGCTGCTCCCGAAAGCGACCAGCACATCCCTCTGGCAGCGGCTCCTTGGTGGGGGGTCTAGGGAGCTCCGTGTGCTGCCCCTGCCCACAGTCACCGCCCCCACAGCTCCCATTGGCTGCAGTTCCCGAACAATAGGAGCTACAGAGTCTGCACTGGGGATGGGGGCATCGCGCGGAGACCCCTGGCCCCCCATAGGGGCCACAGGGATGGGGACGGCCACTTCTGGGAGCAGCAGGGAGCAAGGGCAGGTAGGGAACCTCTGTTAGCACTGCTGCGCTGCTGGACTATTAGCGCCCAAAATCTCCTGGTTTGGTTGCAGTGGCCTCTGAGAGATAGGGCTTGATTCTGGGAGACTCCCAGCGAAACCGGGAGGGTTGATACCCTAAACAGGTTAGACAAACACCTGTCAGGGATGGTCTAGTTAATACTTAGTCCTGCCATGAGCGCAGGGGACTGAACTAAGTTATCTACTGAGGTCCGTTCCAGTCCTACATGTCTGATTTATATGGATAACAAGAATATCAAGAATTATAATTGTAAATATTAAAAATTAAACAAGAATTTTGAAAAGGCTCTAAAACCACCTGCTTGAACATATGAGCCAACTCCTAAGTATTGGGGGTTAGAAGCTACTCCATTTTCTCATTTCCTAGCTGCCTACTGCAGGGCTTCTTCCTCTGAAGCAGCTGGTACTGATCACTGTTGGAGTCTGGATACTGGACTTGATGGCCCCACTGGTTTAGCAATTTCTGTCTGAAAGAGTGAATCTGACATCTTATAATGACACCAGAAAGTTGCTCTAGGTGGAGGCTGTGTCCTAACAGATGCCAAATGGCAATTTCTTGTGAGATCACTAGGTAGAATATCCCTGTGAGATGTATGGAAATTAAGTTGGGGGAACTCTGAGAAGAAGTGCCCTCCATTGCTGTTGTGGCTGCCTTGCAATAAAGAAGTGTTAGTTAAAGTTAATCCATTGCCATCTCTGTCTTTATTTTACTAATCCACTTATTTGGACTCTGCACGTCATTAGGTAATCTTTCTGCGGTGCACATTAAGGAGGCATCCACCATACATTCCATTGCTATTGGTTTTCTGCATTTTTGTGGTGAGGCACAAGTGCTCTTTGGCATGTGTATAATTCATTTATTGGGTGTTCTGAGGCATTCAGTGCAATAATGAACAAGACCCTGTTCACTAGAAAAAGAGGAGAAGGGGATCCTCCATGGCCCTTAGAGCACCACACCCATTTGCCCTATATTAAGCTGCTCACCACAGTCACTGTTCAATCCCCATGCTGTGAACTCCATTTACAATGTATTCACACTTATAGCATTTTAATTACCTATGAATAAAACTCAACACAATAAACAAACATCAGACATTACAAGCTGTGACTCTGGGCCATGCAGTTGACTGCAATATAATCCATATATCATCACATCAGGTAACCAAACATTTTGGGCTGAAATCTATTCAGTTACAATACTGTAAATCTGGAGTAGTCACTGACTTTAATGGAGTAACTCCAGATCTCAAGTGGTATAAATGAGAGCTGAACTTGGTCCTCTGAATCTTTAAGAAGGGGGTATTTGTAAGTCTCCTGTTTTTGGGGGGAGAAAAGCCCTTCTATGATATGTTTCAGTGTAGTAGCCGTGTTAGTCTGTGTCAGCAAAAAGAAAACAAGAAAAATACCTGTGGCACCTTAGAGACTAACAAATTTATTTCAGCATAAGCGTTCGTGGGTTAGAACCCACTTCATTGGATGCATGGAATGGAACATACAGTGGACAGATATTTATACAGTCAGAGAAACATGATAAGGTGGAAGTGCCTATACCAACCTTAAGGTGGGAGTGTCTATATCAATGTTAAGAGGCTAATTAATTGAAAGGAACTGTTATCAGTAGAAACTTTGGAAGTGATAATCAACATGACCCATTACAGACAGTTGACACAAAGGTGTTAAGGGTTTTTAAGGAGGGGAAATAAATTCAATTAATGTAATGACCGAGCCATCCACAGTCAATATTCAAGCCTAAGGTAATGGTATGTAGTTTGCATATTAATTCCAATTCAGCAGTTTCTCGTTGGAGCCTGTTTTTGAAGTTTTTCTGTTGCAAAATAGCCACTTTTAAATCTGTCATTGTATGATATATCATCCAGTTATAGTAAATCCTATAGCCAGCTGAGAAAATACTATTTATTAAGTGGCTTTCAGGAGCCATAGATTTTGTGCCGCTGATAGTGGGGAGGGGATCAGGTCAAAGGGGCCCTCAGTCATTTCCAGAAGAAGGAAAACCTAAAAATCATAAACAGCACAGTAAATTTTCAACTTTCAAACTGTACAATATAAAAATTCAAACTACAATTTAAATTTTCTAATTTAATTGCATTGATGCCCAAATGTTTGATATCTCTTGTGTTGCTACAGGCACTAATGGGATACTTACCATAGCCATAAAGAGACTAGATACTAATTATAGTATTTAGTGGATTGAATTAAATTCAAATCTCTTTAAACTAATGGTAGAAACTTTAAAATCGATTTGTAATGAAAAATGACCTTTCAGCCAAAAAAACTACAGTCAACAGGGGCTTAAGCTGCAGGAAGCCTGTATAAATACTCAAGGAGCTGACTGAGGCGATATCTGAGCCATTAGTGATTGACTTTGAAAAGTCATGGAAGACAGGAGAGATTCCAGACGACTGAAAAATGCCACTATATTTGTCCATCTATAAAAAGGGAAATAAGGACAGCCCGGGGAATTACAGACCAGTCAGCTTACCTTCTGTACCCAGAAAGATAATGGAGCAAATAATTAAGCAATCAATCTGCAAACATCTAGAAGATAATAAGGTGATAAGTAACAGTCAGCATGGATTTGTCAAGAACAAATTGTGTCAAACCAACCTGATAGCGTTCTTTGACAGGATAACAAACCTTGTGGATAGGGGGGGAAGTGGTATATGTTGACTTTAGTAAGGCCTTCAATATTGTCTTGCATGACCTTCTCCTAAATAAACTAGGGAAATGCAACCTAGATGGAGCTACTATAAGGTGGATACATAACTGGTTGGAAAACTGTTCCCAGAGAGTAGTTATCAGTGGTTCACAGTCATGCTGGAAGGGCATAATGAGTGGAGTCTCACAGGGATCAGTTCTGGGTCTGGTTCTGTTCAATATATTGGCGTATAGATAATGTAATGTAACAGATAATGGTGTACAGAGTACACTTATAAAGTTTGCGGAGGATACCAAGCTGGGAGAGGTTGCAAGTGCTTTGGAAGATAGGATTAAAATTCAAAATGACCTGGAGAAATGGTCTGAAATAAACAGGATGAAATTCAATAAGGACAAATGCAAATTACTTCACTTATGAAGGAACAATCAGTTGCACACATACAAAATGGGAAATGAATGCCTAGGAAGGCGTACCGTGGAAAGAGATGTTGGGGTCATAGTGGATCACAAGCTAAATATGAGTCAACGGTGTAACACTGTTGCAAAAAATGCAAACCTCATTCTAGGCCATCTTAGCAGGAGTGTTGTAAGCAAGACACGAGAAGTAATTCGTCCATTCTACTCCGTGCTGATTAGGCCTCAACTGGAGTATCGCGTACAGTTCTGGGCACCACATTTCAGGAAAAATGTGGACAAATTGGAGAAAGTCCAGAAAAGAGCAACAAAAATTATTAAAGGTCTAGAAATCATGACCAATGAGGGAAGATTTGAAAAAAAATTGGGTTTGTTTAGTCTGGAAAAGAGAAGACTGAGAGGGGACATAACAGTTTTCAAGTACATAAAAGGTTGTTACAAAGAGGAGGGAGAAAAACTGTTCTTAACCTCTGAGGACAGGACAAGAAACAATTGGGCTTAAATTGCAGAAAGGGAGGTTCAGGTTGGACATTAGGAAAAACTTCCTAACTGTTAGGGCGGTTAAGCACTGGAATAAATTGCTTAGGGAGGCTGTGGAATCTCCATCATTTTGGAGATTTTTTTAAGAACAGTTTAGACAAACAGCTGTCAGGGATGGTCTAGATAATACTTAGTCCTGCCATGAGTGCAGGGGACTGAACTAGATGACCTCTCGAGGTCCCGTCCAGTTCTATGATTTGGGGCATTTGGAAATGAGACCCTAACCCCTTACTTCTCATTTCCCATTGCAAGGTGCTGTCTGCATTTGCAGTCAGGATTGAAAACATTCTTCAATTTTCCACAGCTTGATGCCATTTTGAAGGCTGTGGGGCTGATCTGTAATAATTCTTGAAAACCGTGTGTAATCTGGTTTGGGGGCTAATTAGTGTGTGGCTATCTTGGGTGATTGTTATGTTTATTGTATGCATATATTGGTTTAGTTAAATAACAGGTTGTTTGAAAACAACACCTCCAGTTAAACACTTCAAGGGAACTAAGAGACAATGCCTGAGGTATTAAGAACATTAGAACAGCCATACTGGTTCAGACCAAAGGTCCATCTAGTCCAGTACCCTGTCTTCAGACAATGGCCAATGCCAGGTGCTTCAGAGGGAATGAACAGAACAGATAATCATCAAGTGATCCATCCCCATTGCTCATTCCCAGCTTCTGGCAAACAGAGACTAGGGACACCATGCCTGGCCATCCTGGCTAATAGTCATTGATGGACCTGTCCTCTATGAATGTATCTAGTACTGGCCTTCACAACATCCTCTGGCAAGGAGTTCCAAAGGTTGACTATGCATTGTGTGAAGAAATATTTCCTTTTGTTTGTTTTAAACCTGCTGTCTGTTAACTTCATTGGGTGACCCCTAGTTCTTGTGTTATGAGAAGGAGTAAGTAATACTTCCTTATTTACTTTCTCCACACCAGTCATGATTTTATAGACTTCTATCATATCTCCCCTTTAGTCATCTCTTTTCCAAGCTGAAAAGTCCCAGTTTGATTAATCTCTCCTCATATGGAAGTTGTTCCAGACCCCTAATCATTTTTGTTGCCCTTTTCTGTACCTCTTCTAATTCTAATATCTTTTTTGAGATGGGGCAACCATCTCTGCATGCAGTATTCAAGATGTGGGCGTACCATAGATTTAGATAGTGACAACAGGATATTTTCTGTCTTATCAATCCCTTTCTTAATGATTCCCAACATTCTGTTCACATTTTTTCATGGCCATTGTACATTGAGTGGATGTTTTCAGAGAACTATCCACAATGACTCCAAGATCTTTCTTGAGTGGTAACAGCTAATTTAAACCCATCATTTCATATGTATAGTTGGGATTATGTTTTCCAGTTTGCATTTATCAACATTGAGCAACAAAATGGCAGATGAAATTCAGTCACCCAGTTGTGTGAGATCCCTTTGTAACTCTTCGCAGTCTACTTTGGATTTAATTATCTTGAATAGTTTTGTATCATCTGCAGATTTTGCCACCTCATTGTTTACCCCTTTTTCTAGGTCATTTATGAACGTTGAATAGTACTGGTCCCAGCACAGACCCCTGGGGGACACCACTATTTACCTCTCCATTCTGAAAACTGACCATTCCTACCCTTTGTTTCCAGAGTTTATGCTTCTTTCTATTTTCCTCTATAGGATTTAACTTCCACTTTTAAAAGGATGCCCTTTTGCCTCTTACTGCTTCTTTTACTTTGTTTAGCCACGGTGGCACTTTTTTGGTTTTCTTACTATTTTTTTTTTTTTGTAATTTGGGGTATACATTTAAGTTGAGCTTCTATTATGGTGTCTTTAAAAAGTTTCCATGCTTGCAGGGATTGCACTTTTGGCACTGTGCCTTTTAATTTCTATTTTACTAACTTCCTCATTGTTGTGTAGATCCCCTTTCTGTAATTAAATGCTGTTATGTTGGGCGGCTTTGGTGTTTTGTCCACCACAGGGATGTTAAATATAATTCCATTATGGTCACAATTACCAAGTAGTTCAGCTATATTCACCTCTTCAACCAGATCCACTTAGACTAAATCTAGACTTGCCTCTCTGCTTGTGGGTTACAGGACTAGCTGCTCCAATAAGCAGTCATTTGTTAACTGTGAAGATCATACTTCCTTGGTGCCAGCCAAGTTAAAGCTTGTTTTTGCCAGTGCTGGGAATTGAACAGGTCAAAAGGACTGTGAAGAGTTAGACTCTCTCTGACCAGAGGTCAGGCAGTTGTCAGGAAGCTGTTTGCAGAGAACAGTCTGCCACTGTGACACACTCTTGAGGATGAGAGAATTTATGTAATGCTTTGTTCCTAATGTTAAAGACTAGACAATACTTTGTTTCAAGAAGGCTGTTTTGGGTCACTGTGTTTACCACTGGTCACAGGTTCCCAAAGGGAAGACTGCAGGTGTTGAACCCATTCACACCCATTGGGTAAGCATGGTGCATCCATAGTGCTGCAGGCCCAGGGCCTGGCCTAAGAGTGGAAGAATTGTAGGATTCCACCGAGAGGTGAAGGCTCAGGGCTCGGAACTTGAGGGGGTGCAATCAGAGAGCCCAGACAAGTGATTGATAGAGGTGCAGCTTACCTTGTAACTAGGACCGACACATAGAAGCATTTTGTTGAAGATTGCCATTACTGAAGGAGTAGTTGAAAACTGATTGCCTGACTTCTTGCCGCAGAAATTACAAAACCATATTGAATGAACAGAGTCTTCTGTCAAAACCATATTGAATGGAGATTTAAAAAATTATTGAACTGCATCTGCCTGACCAATTTCCAGCAAAATATTCACCCTAAAACTCTAATCTATAGAGCGATGTATGTGATATGGAAATGAAGGCCTTTTAACTCTTGGAATCACATGTGTATCAACTAGCATGTGCAGAAACTGTGTTAGGAAATGAGTTCTCTGATTATTTTCTACAGAAGTATCAGTTTTTGAGAAATACATCTCAAAAAAAGCAGGGCTTTGGAACGGAGCCCGGAGCTGGAGTGCGGAGCAGCTCCGGAGCAGTGGAGCTGCAGGTTTTTGCCTGGAGCTGGAGCAGAGCCGGAGCACAGCTCCAAAGCCCTGAAAAAAAGAAATTTTAGAGGCGGCGGCGGGGGGGGGGGGGAATCCGCTTCTGGCAACAAGGGATTTGCTTATAGATTAAAGTCTTAAGGAAAACAGCCAGTATATACACAAGAAAAGCTGCCTGAAAAGACTGATTCCTTATTTACTACTGATTCGTTCTCTGAAAAAAGGGTTCTTTTGTTTTAGAAATCACTGGTAAATAGGAACAGATGACTGACTTAGGAAAATATTTTGATTGCACATGTGACTTTTATTTGGTTCGATCTGTCTGTCTTTTAACTCGGAATGAATAGGTTAGAAAAGCACAAGTTCATGTCTGTCAGTCAGATTGGCAGGCTGGATAATGGAATAGGTCACTGCCTGCCTCAGGCTTGTATGCTGTAGAGTAAGTGTGCCTCAGACAAGTCACTTCACTCTGCAGAGACCTGGGCTAATTGTGTCATTTACATAACATCACTGATAACATGACCTATTAGAGTATAACAGCAACAGCTTCAGACACAGCTGGTGCCTAGTCATCTCAGCAACTTCCTTCTGGCCAAGAAGATAAGGAGAGGAAACAATGAAGGCTGCATGGGAGTGAGTGTGTTCCTGAGCTCTGTTCCTATAATGTGCCTCATTCAAATAAGTCTATGCTGTCCTGTCAGCACTGAGGGATGCAACAGGATCAGGAAGAAAGTTATTTTAGGTTGGGGTTTCACAAGGGTATTTATCATTATTACCCTCCCCACAGTTGTCCTATGTGTTCATTAGCACTGCAAGGCAGCACAAAAAAACTTAAGCAGGCCATGTCTAGACTTCCTTTTAATAAATTTAGAATCCTGTTTAAAGGAATGGCTTGGGAAACACTTATTTTGAACATTTTTAGATGAATGAGGATGATATTCAGATCCATACATTTCCTAGATATGAACAAGAAAGCAAAATCTCCATCATGGAGGACAAAGCAGCTTCATCTAGGCATTCTAAAATCCAATCAAGGTCAGTCAGGTTATAATTGGCTCTAAATGGCATTTCCTATAAAGTGTGTTTAAACCTTATATGCAATTGAATGGCCATCCATACCTACGTGGCTTGATCCTAGTCTGCCTGAGTGATCGCCTATCCTTGTGCCATATTGCTTCAGCCTGCGGTCATTAGAGGTGCCTGAACTGTATCCCCCTCATTATAGAAGGGCTCAGACTCTGGAAACGGCTCCCCTCCCTTGGTTCAAAGTAGCCTGAATTTGGTCACCTTCCAGGTGTGCTGCAAAATCTCCTTGTTTGAGGGGTTTTTTTTTGGAGAAGACTAAGGGCTTGTCTTCACTACCCGCCGGATCGGCGGGTAGCAATCGATCTATCGGGGATCGATTTTTCGCGTCTCGTTTAGACGCGATTAATTGATCCCCGAAAGCGCTCCCCGTCGGCTCCGGAATTCCACCTCATCGAAAGGCGGAAGCGGAGTCGACGTGGGAGCGGCAGCGATCGACTCGCCGCCGTCCTCACGGCCAGGTAAATCAATTACGATACGCCGACGTCAGCTACGTTATTCACGTAGCTGAAGCTGCGTATCGTAGATCGACGCCCCCCCCCCCCCCCCCCCAGTGTAGCCCCGGGCTAAGACTGTGCATCCCAGAATAATAAAGATGGAAAAAAGGAGTCTCTCTGTATGTGTCTGGCTGGCTGCTTTCCTAATTTGTAGGGTCATTACTCAGGGCCTAAGTCTGGTTTCTTGCAGCTCACTAAATAAAACAGTAATTGTCTACAAAACTTTGTCTGTTAGTGTCTTTGTAAATGCCTCAACCCTGGCCTATATATCTCAGCTTTGACTGAGGATATCTTCCCCCTGTACACGCCTCATACTATATCCTTGGCACCATACCAGATTCTCTCTACTTCAACTCTAGAGTCAATATCAGAACCAAAGAGAAGATTCTGGTATCGTTAATTTGACCCTTAGAGCCAAATTCATCCATTGACGTCAATGAAGTTGCACTAAGGATGAATGTTGATAACTGTCATTGTGTATGTATTATGAAACTATAGCAAAATTCTTCATGCCCTCCCATGTAAACAGCTCCTGCCTCATTCTTTGAGATTTCATCATGTGAGCAATGGAGAAGTAACAGTGATGTAATGTTTCAGCAGGCTAAAGTCACCTGAACTAACCACACCGAATTTGGGCAGAAAACTTGTGCCATATTTGCTTACGCAAATATTCTGACATCTCTCATCAGTTCACATCTAATCTATGCCCCTGGTTAGTAAATAGGTCAGAGAGAGTTTCTATTTGCAGTTTTGTTGTGAAATGTCTGAGAATTTTCTCATAAAGGTCACATGCAGCACAGTTTCTAGGGCAATTGACTCCATGGAATCATGATTTGCCTCCCTGTTATGGGTCTGCTATGAATTGCCTTTGATGTGTGGTTTTTATGGTGGTTTGTTTTTTTTTGGCGGGGGAGGAAGGGAAGTGACAGTAATTAATTGTCCTAGCCGGGGCTACAAAATACACACACGCGCGCACACACACAATTTCTATTGCATAGATGTTCAGTTTCTTTTCAGGTCAGTATAGAATCTCCCATCCTTTCAAAATTCAGGGCTGCTGTTAAACAACTTACTGTTCTCTGTTTTGTTCATTAGAATTCACCCAGTTCAATCAATCATCACTTTTCTGGAGCTGAACAAGAATTTCTAATGATTGGCTCCAGTTCTAAATTTTACCCAGATTTTTCTGACACACAAGCCCTATCATGTTCTGCATAAAATGTTCTGGCCATTTTTAACCACTTCACAGATAAAGCCTTAGTTGTATACAGGGCCGGCTTTAGTGGGTGCAAGGCCCTACGTGAATAACGAGGGCAGGGCCCCGCCGCCAATCGGCGGAGAAAAAAAAACAAAATGCTGGAGCGGGGCCCCCTTGGGTGCGGGGCCTGATTCCGGGGAATCGGCAGAATTGGCTTAAAGCCGGCCCTGGTGGTATACGTTCTCTGTCTGTCATTGTCATGCATTGCAGCAGGGAGTTGCCATTATTTATTTTTGTTCAGTACTAATAGTTTACTTGGGGCTGTATGAAACAGAGAAATCTAGAGTCCTGGCCCTAAGGAGCTTAATCTAAAACGCACACAATACAGCCATATATACAAGAGACACTAGTGAAGGGCAAAATTCATGCAGCAGTGAATTATTTTAAAAAGTAAATTCTGTGTTCCGGGCTTGATGCTTTATTACTGGGTAAGCTCTAGGAGTCAGTTTTAGGAAGGTATTTGAATGTGGTAAAGGCGGTCACTTGATAGCCACTATACTGCAGAAGAAGAATGTTTTTGTATATTTAAACATCTTTATATTCTCTAATTTCCTCCTCACTGTGTAGAAATGTGTTCTGGGTTCAAAGAAAGGCCTGTGAAATTGGTTTCATGTTCCCTCCCTGGGTTGATTTTTATATCCAGGGAGTCCATTCATTGTTTGTTTAAATATTTCACTTCTCTGATGATTTAGTTCTTCTCCAACCTCAAAATAAACAAACTGATCCCTTAGATTTCAATCTTTGCATCTGCAAGCAGCTGCAGAGCAAGAACTGATCCTTTACTCACTCAGTAACATTTAAATCAGCAGTCATGTGTAATGACTGCTGAGCCTTTGCTAATGAGACTGCAAGTTCAGCTGGGGCTTTAAATGCTACAGGAACCAGGCTCTTCTTCCCCCCCTACCCCCACCACCACCACCTTCACAGTTAGAAGCATCTGTTACAACTTTTTTTTTATTGCCACTGTTGAAGGAAATCTTGTGTCTGTAAGGGAACTGTGCGTTTGACACCTGCTCACAAACTCTTTGTCTGGTTAAGACTGAAAGGGAGAATTGTTGAATCTTAACTTTATAATAAAGTTACAAATCTGAAGTTTATTGTAAAGCATCCAGTTCCTGAGATTTAATAGTATTTAAACTCTGCTTTAATGCTGCAAACTTGAGATTCATAAGGCATTTTCAGTATTTATGAAACAGGTTAGCTGACCCAACACAAATATGTAAACAGAAGGCTCCAGGAAACTGAAACAATGATAATTACTTGAAATTGAACATCAGATTTCACATATAGACAGTACAATAGGCTGATGAATTGAACCTATTCATTACATGTTCCACTTTCAGAGCTATTTGCTGGCTGGAAAGTTAACAAGCTTTTGCTCTGAACTGCAGCTACTCACTAGGTTGACCTGCTGCTGGGTAGGAAGTTATTCAAATAATAATCATGTTGCCACCCCTGCTTTCCTGGTTCTGCAGCTTATGATTAATGCTGTCAACTCGCTCACAACATTTCTGGGGCAGGCACTTCATTTGGAACTTTGATCCATGCTGCTTAATAGAAAAATATCTTCTAATCCAAAACAATGCAATCCCCAAAGTGCCTTAGAAAATCCCTGCTCCTCTAGTTAGATATTTTAGTTAGTAAGGAAGGATGGCAAAATACCTTCCAGTTTGGAGTCAGCAGGAAATAGGGTGCTATGTGCTAACTAACCGCAAGGGAAGGAAAGACAACTAGTGCTCTCTGAGGGCGAAGCTCTGGTATTGGCAGCAAGCTGCAGTCTCAACTAGCAGCACCTTTGCTATTCAGGACTTGTCTACACTGGCAAGTTTCTGCGCAGTAAAGCAGCTTTTTATGCTCAAACTGCAGATGTGTACACAACTGCCAAGCCACTTTGTGCACAGAAACGCCTCAGTTGCAGTGCTGCAAAAAAAACCCACCTCGACCAGAGTTGTAAGGCTATTTGTGCAGAGGCTCCAGTGCTCTATTACCAGTGTAGACACTTGATTGCTTTCTGTGCTGTAATTGGCCTCCGGAGCTGTCCCATACTGCCTCAAGTGACCGCTCTGCTCATTGTTTTGAACTCGCTGCCCTGGAGACATGCGCCTCTCCCCTTTCAAAGCACCATTTCTGACAGCTTTTGCATGCTGTGCTGATCTGTTCTGGGACACAAAGCAAACCATTAATGTGGAATGCTTGTGCTATTGAACACGGGGGTGTGGGGTGTGGGGGAGGGGGGTGTGTGTGTGTGTGTGAGAGAGAGAGAGCTGTGCGGAGAGCCCAGGGAGGGAGGCGGGGGCTGATGTCAAGGGTTTCCCTCTCCTCCTCCCACAGGACTGGTTGCTTCCTGCCGCTGTCTGAATTTACAAGATAGCATGCTGACACACACTCTGTACCCCAAAACATACTGTGGCTCTTCCCCTCCATACACACACACACCCTGTCGCACACTCTTCCCCCCACCACTTCAGTTGAAAAGCAGCTGGCAATGTAGTAGAATGCCCCTGAAACAACGGGATTGGGAAACCTGGATCATGTGACTCTGTGCCTGCCCCATGAGGCATTGCAAAGCCTTCCCAAAGCACCCAGTGGCCAGTTGCACAGTGGGATAGCTCCCACAATGCACTGCTGTCTTTGCCGTTGCAAGCACTGCTAATGTGGATGCGCTCCAGTGTCACAAAGAGCACAGTGTAGATACGCAACAGCGGTTTAATTCCAGCATTTTAATAAAAGTGGTATCGCTTGTGGCGCAGAAACTTGCCAATGTAGACATACCCTCAGAGATCTTCTGACACTTCAATGTGACTGGAACAACAAATGCTTCTTTCTGTGCTAGAACAACTCTGAGTACAGTCTGCACTTCACTGAAAGGGCAAATTACACCGGCAGGGAAATTAGATTATGTTTATAAAGTCCCTTGAAGAGGAAAATCCAGAATAAATATCTTTTGGGGAATCTTTATTTACAGTTATAAAAAAAGCAAAATCCTATACAGATCAAAGTTAAATATGTCCGATTCTCATTTACACTGGCAGAGGTGCTGGCAAATGACCTGACTTTAAATGAGAAACCGGCTCCCTCTGCTGATACTCTCACCTTCTTGTCAACTGTTGGAAATGGGTGAATTCCACCTTAATTGCATTGGCCTCATTAGCACTACAAAAGTACTTTCCCTCTCTTGATATTCACCCCTTCTTGTCAACTGTTGAGAATAGGCCACTTCCACCTTAATTTAATTGGCCTCATTAGCACTGACACACACACACCCATGTGGTAAGGCAACTCCCATCTTTTCATGTGCTGTAATAATGTATACTGCTTACTGTATTTTTCACTCCATGCATCTGCTAAAGCCCACGAAAGCTTATGCCTAAATAAATTTGTTAGTCTCTAAGGTGCCACAAGGACTCCTCGTTGTTTAGGCTCCTATATGTTTCTGGGCTCCTGGGCCACTTTCTCCCATTCTGGATTGAGATATTGAAGCTACGTTCCATTTGAGCATGCTGCCCCTTTTGGAAAGGCTGTATGTAGCATCACAACATGGAATATACCATTTTTCCACACGATTTTTTTCTCTGAATTGCCTAAACTCTGAGCATTAAATATTCACAAGTGTCTTCAGGCCTCCTGGAGTGACATGCCTGTGACACTTTGGGGGTGAACGCAGACTAGTAAGGGGTTCTGTCGCTCCCTTACCTTGCAACTCTGGGTGCCTTAAATATGCTATGCTGTTGTGGCTCAGCACTAACAGCAGCCAGAAATTAAGCATGCAGGTCACACCCTGGCTTTCACCACCCAGTTACTTTTTCAGAGTGACCCCAATACCTTCAGAGTCCTGAATTTCCCCAAAACCATCTGCCCATGTGACGATCTGCTGAGGTTCCCAGAATTGTGAACTATTCTCAGCCTCAGCAAGTAAGAGTTTTGCTGTGTAGCAACTCCCTGCCACACCAACTTGTCTGCCTTGCCAGTAAACTCTTCAGGACTCTGCCTATCCAAACCTTGCCTTGCAGGTAACAGACAGTGAACCCCAACTCCCAAGGGTACCAGAGATGTCTCCTTGTAGCAGCCAGCCCTCTCCTCTGGAACACACACTGAAGTTAAGTTTGTTGCCCCTTAAATTAACGAGCTTCAATGTATAGTCTATTTAAACTGGGGTTTGACAAACACTCATTTCAATTACAGCATTGAACTGGTTTATGGTAAAAGTAAAACAAGTGTATTTAACAAAAGGACATAGGATTAAGTGATACCAAGTATAAGGAATAAAGATAGAAAGGATTACAAGCAAACAAAAGTAACAATACTCTTCTAAGAGTAAAACATAATTTCAGCAAATTACAATCTTTGCCTAAGCAGATTTCTCACCTAAACTCAGTACCCAGAGACTTCAATCCCCTGGGTTGAAAGATCAAAGGTTCTGTGATTTCACAAGCTCTTGCCCCTTCAACTGTCTTTTTGCCTCTTTGATATCACTCTAACGTTCATTGTCTGTTTCAAGAGGGACGAAAGCTTCCTACTGTTCTTTCTTTCCTATGGTCCTTAATCTCCCCGCTGATTCATATGAAAATTGGGCTTCCATTGTTTTGATTCCACACTGGTCAATTTACATTGGAGACAGGTAGATAGCTGCGTTCTCCCGTCTGAGAGAGAACCTGTTTCTCCCTGTGTATGGTCAGCCTTTAAAGCATAATATCAGGGAGTAGCCATAATTCCTCATATAGTGTTAATGCAGACATTTCACAATTATCTCAATCAGCAGTGTGTCACTGGCTTTCATAAAAGACCATAGATTCATAGATTCTAGGGCTGGAAGGGACCTCGAGAGGTCATCGAGTCCAGCCCCCTGCCCTCATGGTAGGACCAATTACTGTCTAGACCATCCCTGATAGACATTTATCTAACCTACTCTTAAATATCTCCAGAGATGGAGATTCCACAACCTCCCTGGGCAGTTTATTCCACTGTTTAACCACCCTGACAGGAACTTTTTCCTAATGTCCAACCTAAACCTCCCTTGCTGCAGTTTAAGCCCATTGCTTCTTGTTCTAGCCTCAGATGCTAAGATGAACAAGTTTTCTCCCTCCTCCTTATTACACCCTTTTAGATACCTGAAGACTGCTATCATGTCCCCTCTCAGTCTTCTCTTTTCCAAACTAAACAAACCCAATTCCTTCAGCCTTCCTTCATAGGTCATGTTCTCTAGACCCTTAATCATTCTTGTTGCTTTGCTCTGGACCCTCTCCAATTTCTCCACATCTTTCTTGAAATGAGGTGCCCAGAACTGGACACAATACTCCAGTTGAGGCCTAACCAGCGCAGAGTAGAGCGGAAGAATGACTTCTCGTGTCTTGCTCACCACACACCTGTTAATGCAGCCCAGAATCATGTTTGCTTTTTTTGCAACAGCATCACACTGTTGACTCATATTTAGCTTGTGGTCCACTATAACCCCTAGATCCCTTTCTGCCGTACTCCTTCCTAGACAGTCTCCTCCCATTCTGTATGTGTGAAACTGATTGTTCCTACCTAAGTGGAGCACTTTGAATTTGTCCTTATTAAACTTCATCCTGTTTACCTCTGACCATTTCTCCAATTTGTCCAGATCATTTTGTATTATGACCCTATCCTCCAAAGCAGTTGCAATCCCTCCCAGTTTGGTAGCATCTGTAAACTTAATAAGCGTACTTTCTATGCCAATATCCAAGTCATTGATGAAGATATTGAACAGAGCCGGTCCCCATACTTGATACATATCTATAATACAGTAATGTTGATTCAGTTGCTTATCATTTGAAGTTCTGCCCTCTGCCTTTACAGTTAAGAGGGCAGAACATCCCCCAGTTATTAGTTTGATGGTTTTGTTTACCTTTTATGTAAATGTACCTTGGTCTCTGCCTATTGACCAGGCTGGTCAGACAAGCAAATACCCATTCCTTTGCCAAAGCAGATTGTGCTTATGCATTACTTGCCAAACACATTTTAAGAACATAATTCTTTGTACACACCACATATATACAGCACATAAGAATATTAATTATCAGTGAGTTACTAGTTTTCCAATGATATATTACATGCAACTTTTTGAGTGTAAGGTGTGTACGGAGTATGTCAGACCTGACAAGAATTTGTTGTCAGAGTAGTGAACCACAAATAAGTCTTTGTGTCACAATACCCTTAAATGCTGAATTACTGCCTAGGTTATCCAGGATTTTCCACTCTCCTCCTGTTGAGCTGCCAGCCAAGGCACCTCAACCTCATCTGTCTGATCTTCACTCAAAATCAGGTGCCAACCAGCTGACCATAAAGTACTCCAAAATTTTCCAAATGCCATCTGCCCTTCAACCTGAGCAGCCTCCAAACCCATTGGTGCCCCAGCCTTCAAATCAGAGCAGCCCTTAAAGGGCCACAGCCATCCAGCCACGAGCAGCCATATGTTCAAGGCAAAAGTTTTAGATGAAAGGTGTTTACCCCATATTCTGAGCATTGTAAAATTGTCTAAAAGTAGTGCTAGAGGATGAGGGACTCGCCTTTCATCTCTGGAGACTGGTTCAAATCTTGGCTCAGATCACAAAAGAAGTGAGTTTTGGGGGATCTCACCCTTGTGTCTACAGTACATTAATCCAGATCATCCTACAGCCTAGTTTGAATGGCAGCCTGCTCAATAGAGTCCATGGACTGGGTTATCTGGGAGGACTGCAGATGAGGATTGACAGGTATTGGCAGAATGCAGAAGGGCCCCAGGACTGGAATAGCAGGGGGCTGTGGTTTAGGATTGAAGGGCATTGGCCAAGTTGTGTTCATAGGGAGGTACAGGCTAAAATAGGGAACCTGGATAGAGGGGCATTGGCAAAGGTATGTGTCTGGGGAGGCTGAGAGTCAGGATTGAAGGACATCAGCAGAACTGGAGGGTGGGGAAATCAGGCACAATACTTGTCTAAACTCTTTCTCATAGTGTATTACAAAGTGTAGAGGTTTACACTAGGTTCTTTGCAGTTATATTTCAGTGATGGGTAGCTCTCTGGCATTGCTATACAAAAACAGTTTCATTTGTTCTTTTTTTATTATTGGGTATATTTTGAACAGAATGAACCTTTGTCCCTTTGTTATTTTTTTGAGCAAATTTCATGGGTCACTAATCACAAAAGAGCACTATGAAATGCAGTCTGGCGTTTTGTTAATGATACACCATATGTTTGTTCACTCTCTTTAATCACATGATCTGTTGCTCTATAGAATATCCTGTCTGTCAGGCCTAAACCAGTTTGGAGGGGAAGGTATTTTGGACTCAATCCAGATATACACTGTATGTTTTGGTTTGGAAATTGTATGTTAGTTCTAAACTGGTTGGTATAGTTCATTTTAACTTTTTATTTACTGTATTCTCAATGTTGTCTTCATTGCAATAATATTTCATCCCCAAATTTATGTTAAATAGACCACTGAGTGGCGTAACTTGAATTATACACCAAGGATATGTGTTTTGGGGGTATTTCTGGCTACTAAAAATTGTTCTAAACCTCTCAGATTTAAAATACACAATATTTGCGAGGGGTGGGATATGTTATGAGAAAAATTAATGCCAATTTACTAATGCTGCAGGTGGCTAGCATAAGGTAATGGTGCCAAATGAACTGATAACTGTCTCATCAGTCATGGGCCTTATTATCCATACATCTACATCTGATCATTGTACACATTGTACACTACTGCAGTGAGAGAAGGGAGTATTCAGAATAATATAGAATCACCTATGTATTCTCCTCCAGTTCATTCATGTTTTCACAAACTACCGTAGATCATTATTTATCTTGGTCATTACCTTTCTTTGATTTTTACATCCAAAAATTCCTTAGCATCATAATTAAATAAGACACATTAGTACAGAAGGAGTGTATCACAAAGATTGGAATTGAACCCATCAAGTTAACATTTTTTCCTCCTAACCTGTGTAGTCCATAGATAAGTAATGAAAAATGTGTACTTGCATATATGATACCAAATTTCCTCTAGATTTCCAAATCTCAGCCATAACTCATGAGTCCACAGGAACTCAGAAGTTACAGTTTTAAACTACAGTTAGATTTTTAAAAAACTAAAAAGGATTATTACTGGGAATTCTAAAGATGTTAACAACATTTGGCAGTTAAGATTTCTGAGCAATTGCAATTCTGTTAATAGTCTAAGAAAATCTGGTTCCTATTTCCTAGTCTCTTGTGAAGTCTCATTGTGCAGCCCATCCAGAATCTCCGTAGAGGTGTTCAGTGCTAGAGTTATTTCACTTGGCAGCATGACCTTAAAGGGCACTTCACAGAACCCAGGGGCTCTTTCAGAGATTACCATTGAGATTCTGTGCTGCACTTGTAAAAGGCTTAGCACAGAACTCACAGTCCAGGAGGAGGAGAGGAGTGGGGTTGAAGTAGCTTTAAACCACCTTTGTAACCTCCCTCCCAGTTCTGGGCTGCTCTGGAGACTCACACAGCCCCTAGCAAAACTTATGGCTGTCAAAGTTATCCAGCCTCTTCCTGGTTGCCTATGGGACATAGTACTGCACAGAGTCTTCACAGGACTATCTGCAGACCCTCCCCTAGATATAACCCTCTCCCCTCAGACATTTTCCCTGCATACCACCTGTGTCAGGGCTTGCTGGGGAAGGGTGCGGTCCTTGAAAGACATCCTGCAGCTCTCTTCTCAGTTCCTATGCTGGGGGAATTCTTTCCTGGCTGTATCAAAGGCTTTTCTACCCCCTTTACATTGCTGCAGCTGTGTTACCCAGCACACATATACACAGTGGGGTTGAGAATCTCACCCCAAATCTGACTTTGCAAACTCCAATTTTACAAACAATAATAATATATTTTTAAATGCCTCTGTCACTTTGCCCGATAACCAGCAATCACATATTCTGTAGATGTTACAAATATTCTGGTGTCTGCTGAAACTTTAGTAAAATCAAGATTTGTCCATATTGCATAGAACAGTACCATCAAAGTGTGAAATGAAACCAGCAATGATTATGACTTCAGGTTTATGGAATCAAGCTTACTTAGGGTACATCCACACTACCCGCCCGATTTGGCGGGTACGATCGATGTTCTGGGATCGATTTATCGCGTCTCATGTAGACGTGATAAATCGATCCCAGAAGCGCGCCCCATCGACTCCGGAACTCCAGCTCGGCGCGAGGAGTAAGCGGAGTCGACGGGGGAGCCTGCCTGCACCGCGTGGACCCGAGGTAAGTACTTTGTAATTCGATCTAAGATACTTCGACTTCAGCTACGGTATTCACGTAGCTAAAGTTGTGTATCTTAGATCGATCCCCGCCCCCCCCGCCGCCCCCCCAGTGTGGACCAGGCCTTATATAATGCTTACAGATGCTGGCATCTGGGCCAGAGTCATTATAGCATATAGGAGCATTTCAATGTACTTAGAGAAATGTTAGCTGGCTCATCATTACATGTGATGTAAACTTAATAGGAACCTACTTTTCCTTAATTTCACCAAATCCCTTTTCCCTTTTCTGAGTGAAAAGGCTACAAATAAATATTTAGGGTTAACAATGATGAAACTGTTGACAATGTTGAAACTAGTTGGTTCAGTCTGCATTCAGTCTACAAAGCAACACAGGGTGTTGAGAGACCAATCTGTTGACCTGTAACCCCTGATTTGATTTTAGGGTGCAAGATGAAATTACATATTATGTGACAAAGCATATTCAAGTGCTTTAAGATAGCAAAACAGAATTATTAAAGCTGTACAGGAGGTAGGGAAATATAAGAATTTGTATAATAACTAAGGTAGGCTTGACAATAAGCTGAGGCCTAGTGGTAGTTTTAATAGTTAGCCTAAGTAACAAACTGCTTAACCTAAGGTTATAAAATTTAGCAGTATTTTGCAATATGTAGCTTATGATAAAGAATTACACCATAGAATCACGAAATAACCAATTTGGGGGGGATTTTTAGTATGTCTAACCATGAGGTTAACCACATTAATGTACTGGAAACACTGGGAAATGTATTAACATGGGATTGACACAACTAGTTTATGTCAGCAATTGGAATCTCAGTTACGAGTACCTGGAAAGCTATATATGGATAAGGGGCTGAGACTTAAGTAAATATGTAAATGTATGGATATGGAAAAAGGGCTTTATACCTTATGCATGAATGTTCACAAATGAGACACTGGAAGTAATTGAATATGTGTCAGCCCAAGGTGTCATTTCCTCTTGTGGTGTGCTCCACTGTTTCTTCCATCTTTGTTTCTAATAGCCTCCATAAAGTTTTAAGTATGTCAACATTGCAAGATTGCTTTATCTTGTACAGCCTTAGGCTGAACCTATGCATGATCCAGGGGGTCATTTTGCTATACTTTTCGTACTCTTTCTTATGTTCCTATGATTTCAGTTATACTTGTCTATACTAACTAATGCTCAGCTAGTCTCTGTGGGTGCTTCACCAAGTTCAAACTCAAATCAAGTTTCTTAAGTAGCCAGCTGAGTGACAAACCTGTTATTTGTGACAAGTGCATCCGCACCCCAAACTAGTCCAGGTTCCATTCCCACTATGCTATACTCTCTGCGTCCCATGGGATACTGGGTCAGATTCAAAGTTTCAGTCCTCATCCTCAAAGCCCATGTTACCTGGTGAACCATCACTCTTTCAGTGACCAGGATTTCCCATGACAGCAATGTTCTGCTGGAAAAATTGAAACTGACATCATCTGGTATTTCATACATTGTAAAACCAAAGAGACGACTAAGGTCATCTAGTCTGATCTACATAACACAGGCCACAGATCCCAGAAATAATTCTTGTTTGAACTAGTGCATATCTTTTAGAAAAACATCCTATCTTGCTTTTGAAAATTTCCAGTGATGGAGAATAGAGACCACTGAGAACAGATCCTTCTCAGCAACTGGCCATTGCAGAGAACTCTGGGACTCACCCACCTTGCAGGGTCCTAGACCCCAGCCCGAGCTCAAATGTCTACACCACAATTAAACAGCCCCTTAGCCTGAGCCCCATGAGCCCAAGTCAACTGACCTAAGCCAACATTAGGTGTCTAACTGCAGTGTAGACATACCCAAAGAGTTAAGCTATTCAGACTAGAAGAAGTTCCTGGTACCTGTGTGTGTTTTCAGAAACCTTTATTCATGAAACATAATAATTATACAGGTATTGCTAGTCTATAGATATTACTTGACCTTTCCTACAGTAAATTATCTATAAGGGATGAATATTAAGACACATTTGGACCTAGAGATCTTGCCCTGTTCACATGGTTCTATAATGTTAATGTTGCATCAGTATAAATTTGGTTATGTAACACGTGGCTCCAGCCCCTTGATTGGCCAAGGGGGAGGAGATGTGAGTGATGAAACAATGCAGAATTGAGGAAATATCATGTTGTCCTCACTGAATGGGGATCCACTGGTTACATATTAACTGTCTTTTATTAAACCTTAGGCTCATGTCATATATTGCCTTTAATTTTGAGCTCAGAGGCTTTCAATATACATTTTAATTTATTTAAAAAAATAAAATCTATTAAATTCAGGGTCAGCCTGTTGAACAAAGGTATAATTATTTTAACAAAATTATCCACACCATTGTCTGATTTTGTTTTATTTATTTAAGTCCAGAAGGGCAAATTGTGATGACCTGGCCTGATTTTTCCCCTGAGAAAAATCTGCCACTGCCGGAGGAAGCCCAGAGCCCGGGCCACCAGGTGAGCAGGGCGGGGGAAGCCCCCTGCATGTCAACCCCACTCCGCAGCAGCAGTGCTGGGCGGGGGAAGTCCTCTCTCCCCAGCGGCCCCCGACCAGCAGCTACAGGATGGGGGAAGCCCCCTTCCTCCACAGCGCTCCCCAACCCTGACCCCATCCCCTGCAGCAGCCGTGGACTCCATCCCCAGCAGCAGCCATGGGATGAGGAGCTCCAGTGGTCCCCAACACTGTCCCTGGCAGACATTGCGGGACAAGGGAAGCCACCCAGCAGTCAGGGCCGGCTCTAACTTTTTTGCTGCCCCAGGCAAAAAAAACCCAAAAAACAAAACCGAGCGCCACCCCGCCAAAACAAACCTCCCCTCCCCCAAGTGCCACCCCGCCGACACAACCCCTCCCCAAGCGCCGCCCTGACGAAACGAAAACAAAGTAAAAAAACCCAAAAAACACCCAACCCCGAGCGCTGCTTCGCCGCCCCGAGATTGGCCGCCCCTTAGAAGGTGCCGCCCAAGCACGTGTTTGGTCGGCTGGTGCCTGGAGCTGGCCCTGCCAGCAGTGGCCCCCAACCCCATCCCTGGCAGAAGCCGCGGGCGGCAGAGCAAGCCCCCATGCCCCACCCGCTCTCCAGCAGAAGCACTGAGTGTGCGAGGTAAGAGAAGCCCCAATGCCCCAACTCAAGTCAAAAATTGGATTGCTCCAAATCGCTGAATCACATGATTCCATGCTGAGCCAGGTGATGGTTTGAGTCATGAGACCTGAAAAGGTGGTACTCTCGATTGGACCACCGGGAGGAGTCAGAGCTACAGGTACAGTTATCCCAATAACTGTGACAGCACATTTTTAGGGCTGAAGTCTAACTGCTTCCACAGTTTACTCTGGAGTCAAACCTCATGGTAATGTTGGTGACTTAAAAATTCACTCATAATACTCTATACTGAAAATTAAGTAAGTACTTGAGAGCCCTTCTGCTCTCTGACTGTGAGAGATCTGCACATCCCATGTAGCAATCCCACTTCATACAGGACATTACCAGGGACCCAACAACAAACCACTTGTGTTTCTGACTAGATGCAGGTCTTGCCCTATACAGGGCATGGCTTTCTTCTGCAGCAGATCCATTAGCATTGCCAGTGAAGAGGATTTATGCAGGGAGAGACGAGACAGGCATTCATCCCACAATAAGGCCGATTGTCCCAGGCTACCACATTCAGTTAAATGTTTACTTTTTTGTTTCACAACTGAACAGGAAGTGAAAGGTCAGAGAGGCTCAAATGCAGAGCAAAGGCTTTTTCATTCAGCTATTCACCTCTGGCCAAGACTCCAGCAGGAGACCATTGCTTTCCAATCTTTTCCAGGAGGCTGAGACATCAGGTAGTAAATTAACACTCAGACAGTTCTTCCAGCCTAGTTCTGCACTCCCGTAGAAATCTCAGAAATCTGAAACTGTTTTGACAAGATTATTAAAGAGGAATTATGGGGATATTTTTTCAATCCTTCCCCTTTTTAGCTGGGCCTCAGGGCTTGTTAATGAAGAAACTCTGACCTCTTGGAATTGCCCCTCAGGGCTGACCTTTTGGCCACACTTGAAAAAACTTTTTTAGCAAAGATAAAAGCTATTAACATGCAAATCTTTCCACAACCCGAGATAAAAATTTTCCTTCGCCAGTCACAATGGTTAAAATTCTACCCACAGAAACTGAGACTCCTTCCTAGTGGAATTTACAAACTTTATCTACCAAGTGCAAGTGAGACCAGCAATAGAGGCTCAATGGGAATGGGACTCCATGGCATACCCACTGGTTATGAGATAATTAATTGCTTTTTGCTCCAGCAGAACTTGAAACATTCATCAAGCTGCCCATTTGTTTGTGCAGTCACATGAGCAAAGCCAAACTGCTTGGACAACTAGTCTATTCACATGGATCAGAAAGGGTGCGCTCTCTCTCTCTCTCTCTCTCAACTGAACTCAGATAAGAGAGAAAATAATTGAATTTAGTTTAATGACGACCTCCCAGCATGGTTGGTAAGCTGTTTCTGAGGGAGGATATACAGTATGTAGTTATTAGACAGACTGGGACTGTGTAATTTCTCGTAGTGATTCTCTAGCAATTTGAAAACACATGGTTCAGCATGGTGGTGAGAACCCAGAATGTATAGTGTGCAGGGGCGGCTCTACTAATTTGGCCATCCCAAGCAGCTGCTGCCAAATTGCCGCGGTGGCGAGCAGAGCGGCGGTGCTGCCGCCGAATTGCCGCAGCGGTGGGCAGAGCGGCGGAGCTGCCGCCGAATTGCCGCCGTGGCGGGCAGAGCAGCAGAGCTGCCGCCCCCTGCTTGATGCCGCCCCAAGCACCAGCTTGGAAAGCTGGTGCCTGGAGCCGGCCCTGATAATGTGGCTGTGAATGACTGTATGCGGTAGACAGGTATTTTCAGAAGGAAGACAAACATAATTTATCATTTGTAAATGTGCTGCACAAAAGAGAGTATCTTTTTTTTTCTCTTTTTTTTTATCCAAGGAAGGAGTGCAGCACATATATTTAATCATTAATCAATCATTCAAAATTATCTTCATAAAATAAGAATTGATCATTTTACTTTACACATAATCAAATATTTTCCCCCACCCCATCCCTTTACAAAAAGCAGCTTCTTTGTACAAAAGATTTGGTCTCAGCAGGTTACTGACACAATCATTCTGTAAAGTGAAGAGTTCTTCCAGTGTCTTTTCCTTCTTGGTTGCCTGAAGTGTGAAGGAAACCTGATTTTCCTCTGTTTTATAGAGTTTCAGTAAAACTTTAAATGTGATTAACTTGCAGCTGGGTTCTACTGAGACCAAAAGGAACCTTCCATTCACCTTCAGTTAACTTAGTTTAGCAGAAGTACAGGAGACAACTTTCAGATTTTGCCAGTGTGTGGAATGTCCCGAATCACAAAGAGGCAGCAAGGCAGAAGCACCAGTCCCAGTCTTTTGCATCTGTCATCATTAAGTTATGCAATATACTTTTGGGGAGTTATTAAAAATATCGACTGAGCCGTCTGTCTCGAGTGATAAACAGAAGCAGGAACTGATTTTAGCTTGAGGATCCCAAACCTTGTGTGTTAGGCAGGACAAGAAATTTGTTCTTTGCTCTGTGATGCTCTCAGTAGGGAGTTCAACTCTGGTGAAACCTGGCCTAATTCCTTGATTATAATCTGAGTGGGGCACTGCCTCAGGATAGAGGTAGCTATAATCCACTATAACTAGAATGTATTAGTGCCCCCATTTTCACTCTTCTCCAAGGGCCCACTTGTGTCTCACTGAAGCTGGGTATTAACTGGGGCAGGGCCGACCTTACGGGTGTGTGACTGCCCAGAGCGCCATGGTCGGGGGTGCCGTGCAGTGCCGCAAGCTGGTGGGCCTGTGAATGCGAGCAAGCTTAGGGCAGGAGTACCTGGCCAGCCAGGTGGGGGGCTGGTGATCCCCACCAGGCTGGCAGCTCCATTTGGTAAGTGCAGGCAGCAGGGCTTGCCCCGGTGGAGCCAGCAGGCCAGCTCCTGGGTCCCTCTTTCCTGTGGGCATGGGTGGTGGCCATGAATCTGCTTTCCTCCAGCTAGGTGGTCAGGGGGTATATGGCTGGGGAGCACCTGGGCTCAGAAACTCTTTCCTGTGCAGCCTGGCCAGGCTCTGAGGCCAGGAGCTGGTCCTCCCCGTGCCACACGCTGCTGTTCTCAAACTTGAAGGAAGGGCACCAAAATACAAGTTCATCCGTAAGGCCGATCAGGAGCATGAGAACTAAGGGTGCTTTGAAGCTTCCACCCATTGACATTCCAGACAGGAGGAACAGGAATTGATAGTTTCCTGTACATCCCCTGGCCGATAAAGCTGCAGTAGCTGGCAGGCTTTGTCCCTCCTCAGACATCCAGTGCCAGGGCAGTTCAGGAATCAGTCAGTTGCAGGATCCCAAGAGATCAGGATGCCGGTAACTGATATCATACCTCCCCAGTTTGGGGAATTTGATCTATTTGACAGAGCATATCCCTTCACAGCTCAAAGTAGGGTTATTGCTGCATACACACAGATAAATTCTGAAATTAGAAGATGAAAACTCTCACTCACATGATAGAACCATTGTTTTTGTTTGTTCTGTGATAGATTCAAGTCTTGGAGGCCCCACACATGCAGGGAAATGACAAGCACATTATTCTGAGACTACAGATATAGTTGGATCCTGGTCCCATTGAAGCTGGTGAAAGAATAACCATTAACTTCCATGTCATCAGGATTTGGCACACAGCTGGCAAAATGACAAGCTTCTCAAGGGTTGTGTTCAGGGACTGCTCAGTTCTGAAATAGGCAAGACATGCAAATTAAGCATACGTACAAAACTACTTGGATTGGGAGTTAGGGGCATCTCCCTCTTGCAGGTTTGTATCTAATGGCTAATGGCCAGTCACTCTGGATTCCTCCATCTTTCATGTTCCTCTCCAAGCCCTCAGCCCGTCTCTTGTTAGAATTTGCAAGCAGACTGTTTCTCAGAGGCTTCGGCAGAGAGGCCTGACTCCTCTCCAGTATGCTCAGCCTCAGCTCAGGTCCTTCTCACTTTCCTCAGAAAGGAAATGATGATGAGCCAGGCTAGGCTACCATGCACACCTGCAGCATAATGCAAAATAAGCTTTGCTGCTCAGTTCAGGGGGGAAGAAAATAATCTTTGACCTTCTATAAGTATTTTGGCAAAGCAGGTCCCCTGAGACAAGATTTGTCTTTCCAAGTCAATATTACCATGTGGGCAAAGACAACACCTTTTCCTTTATGAATAAAGTTTTTATGTTCTGTGTGTGAAGCTATCTTTGAGGCCTGAAAAGAACAACACTGCATTTTTATAACACTTTTCATTTGAGGATATCAAATTGCTTTAAAAACATTAATGAACCATTTCAACCCCACTATATTACTCCCATTGTACAGACTGGGAAACAGATGCAGAGGCATTAAGTGACCTGCATGAATGTTTTTTACATGATTGAATTTTCAGTCTTCCATTACATAAAAAGGAACTAAGCTCATATCACAACGATGAAGCAGTTGGGTTTGGAATTTACATTTTGCATCAAGGTTATTGTCTCAGACTTGTTGAGTCTCTAAAGTTTGTGCACAATATGAAGTGTACATTTCAGCTTTCCTCCAGCTGACTCAGAAAACCACCTGCCTGTGACACAGTTAAACCATTCTCAGCCAGCCAGTCCTAACTGATGACATTGGGATTTTACTAGACCAGTCAAGAGATTTGGAAGGGACACAGCCTTTCAGCTAGTACAGAATTTAAATGGAAATCTCCATATTGCTCTTTAAAATATGTTCCTGGTAGTTTGTGCAAAAATTAGAAGGCCAAGCCCTCTGCTTTATGTACATGGGTATGTTCAGTGTGACTGGCTGTATGTATAACAGTGCAGTGTAAATAATATATCAGAACTGAGTCACTTACAGCTCAGTGACACTGAATGAAAAAGGAATGCCTCTCAGGCTGGTCACATTGCCTAATATGGACGGGCAGGTAGATGTTATTGCAAAAGGCAGCATCAGTGACCCAGATGAGCTCCTCCCCATCAGGAAATTGTTCCTGATCTTCTGGACAAGACAAGAAAGGGGATTTGGGAACAATTTTCTCTGCAGAGTCATCTGTAGTAGAACAGAACAAGTATCAATTCGACTTTGTAAAGGATCTGCAGAAACGCCAACGCCATCTAGCACAGGAATTCTCAAACTCATTTGAGATATGGACCACATCCCAACTGAGAGACTGTCATGGAGTATCAGCCCCTCCCATTTGGAACACCACAGACTCAACTACCCTCCCACTAATAGTTACATCACTATAGCACCTGCATCAATTGTTTTCATGGAAAACTCACATCCGGGAAACATACAATCTATTTTTAGCTTTTAATGCAATTTAGCATCTGGAAATGTCCTCCAGGATCAATGGGTTTATCTCATGAGGGTGTTTCTAATTACGCCAATCACCTGTGACAATCTGGTTAATTGCTCTTGAAGTCAAAATGGCCAAGAGTTTGGTTCTGCAACTGAGAGAGAAATGACCAGTGAAAACTTGTGAAAAGGCCATCTCTATATTCTCTATGTTAGTGGTAAATATAAAATTGGTGCCTGGCATTTCCAAACATTGTCCAAAATTGCTTAAGCTATCCTCCTCATCAGGCAGTTGAAAACCCTGAATGTCAATATCTGTGCCTTATCTGTGGTGCACTGACCAGGAAGTGGAGAAAACAAAGTTGAGGACTATATATTTTTGTTCTCAGGCAACCATGCTAGGTTGCTTGAGCAAGTGTAGATCGTGGTACTCTCACCCAATGGCAGACAAGAATTGTAGGATTGGCACATGATTAACGAGCAATTTATCAGCGTCTGATTCTGTACTGGCTGCAGGCATCATACCATCATCTCTGTATGGTCCCACCAATGCCGAGATCAATGATGCAGCCGCAGATCGTTTGTATCAGCAATTGCAGACAATTGATAATGAAATCTTGATAAAAAGACATTGTCATAACAGTGAGCAACATTAATGCACAGATAAGAAAGGATAATGCCACCTGGGCAAATATGCTCAGGAAGTTTAGTATGGGACAGAAGAACAGGAATAGGCAGGTATCGCACTGTTATTGGTCCCAGGGAAAATCTTTATTTCCAACATAATGTCTTGAACAGGGGTCGGCAACCTTTCAGAAATGGTGTGCCAAGTCTTCATTTATTCACTCTAATTTAAGGTTTCACATGCCAGTAATACATGTTAACATTTTTAGAGGGTCTCTTTCTATAAGTCTTTAATATATAACTAAACTATTGTTGTATGTAAAGTAAATAAGGTTTTAAAAATGTTTAAGAAGTTTCACATAAAATTAAATTAAAATGGAAAGCCCCCCAGACCAGTGGCCAGGACCCAGGTAGTGTGAGTGCCACTGAAAATCAGTGCCGCCTTTGGCACCCGTGCCATAGGTTGCCTACCCCTGGTCTAGAATCAGTATTGCACTTCACGGCAAAGTGTGGCTTAGTGGACCTTTAGACACGGTCATTCCACCATCAACCAAATCTTTTCCTTGAGAGAGCTTTTTGAGAAGAAGGGTGAATTTAATAAGCCTGCAAAGCACTCATAGACTTTACTCAGGCCTTTGAGTCACTGCATGGAGCAAGTTTATGGGATCCGATGTGGCAACTTGGTATCTGTGCAAAGACAGTGTCATTGATAAAAGAGCTCTATAATGGACCAGAAAGGTCAGGAAAGAAGCAGCATGCATTGGTCAGGTTATTAATCTGGATAAAACTAAGTCCCTGACCATTACCATCAAGCAGCATCCAATGCTAGATTACAACCTGTTCAGTAGTAACCTGTCCAAAGAGGATATTGCACAGGTAGCAGCTGTTAAGTACTTGGGTAACATCATAGACAGGGCTGGGATATGTTCAAAAGATGTGGATATTCATATAACAGCTGCTGCCACCACATTCTGGGTCCTTCTGCAGCTTCTGTGAAGATGTCAGGACATCAGGTTTATTACAATGCTGTGTATATATAGAACCACGATTATACCAATTCTATCAGAAAGCAATGAAACCTGGGTGCTAAGAAACACTAAAGAACAACAAATTGACATTTTTCAGTTTGCATTGTTTTTGTCAGCTGCTCCATATTAAGTGGTAGAACAAGATCAGCAATGAGGATATTCATAGCCAAACCCAGCAACCATCTCCGTTAGCACTAGTTTAGTTTTATCAGCTTTCTTGGTACGGATATATTACTAGACCAATGAATTATGAAGTGCATTTGCCAAGGAAAGCCGCTATGCAGTCAACAATCATACTATTGCCAAAAGCTTTGAAGGTGTGCTAAGATCACTAATGACTGAGGTAGACTGAACATCCAGACAGACCATTTTAAGGACCTAGCTAGAGATCAATTCAGGTGATGCTCGATCTGCAAGGAGGTTACGGCTCTTTTGGATTTATCTTGAGGATGATGTGCATTTGGAAATGAAGAGGAGGAGACAGTGTGTGACCAGCCAGCTTTCTCCATGGAGCAGTTGGAGAACCTCTGCTCTAGCAAACACTTCACAGTCACAGGGGTTTGATGCTTGGTGCACAGAAAAGTCAATTCCAAATCCTCCAATGACTTCCAGGAGTTCACCAAGCATTCTCTGCAGTTGCCTAGTTTTTTGAAGCTCTTCCACACCAACTTCATATACTCCCTTTTCCCATGCTCCCAATGCCCTGATCTAGGTTTCTTCATTTGTCCCATGGTCCTCTATCCCTGTTTGACTCCCCAATACCCTTCCCTCTTTCCATGATACTTCCACCCTCTGTACCCCTACAGATGTTTTTGTAAGTGCACCTTTCCCTCATTCATGATTCATTAACACCCAGTCATGGGCTGCAGAAAAGATGCTGACTCCTTTCCTCCATGTGATTAAAAAAGAGCTGTTAAAAATTGGAAAGTGGTTCATTTACTGGAGATGGGCAGTCAGAAGATTGGGAAATGACTTGCTTAGATGACTCCAACCATATGGACTTTCCAGGACATCTTCCAGTCACTGGACTTCATACCAAGGCCAATGCTGTTTCTAAACCTTATTTCTTTGTTAAATTTAAAAAATTGTTGTTTTGTAAAATGCAAACAAATTGAAAAGAAAGAATATATAGAGATAAATGTGTTCTGTAATGAGAGAAGGTGGGGTGGGGCTGGTTCACACATGTGCTGCATAAATGTCCATATTTGTTTTTATAGATTTATGTAAAATACCAAGTGTTATTGTTTATTTATTTTAATTAAAGTAATAATTCACTGGTGTCATGATACTAAGTGAAGGCTCCAGCTTATGTTTGTAAACATAAATCCTCTCAAAATTGTATATTACAGGGATGGAAGGTATCCAGTGTTTCATAAGTAATTGAGAAGTGCTTGGTAAGATAATTTTAATATCTATTAACAATATATCTGTAAAAGTTTCCTCATGTTCTTACAGTTTGTTTTTTACTGTAACTGATCTGAGTATTAATAAAGAAATATTCAGTGTTAGATTGTTTTCTCTGTGTTGAGCATTGCAATCGTAGGTTGAGTATCATCCCATACTTTGCTAGTATTTTACAAAACGAAAATAAGAAAGAAAAACTTGTAGCACCTTAGAGACTAACAAATTTATTTCAGCATAAGCTTTCGTGGGTTAGAACCCACTTCATCGGATGCATGGAATGAAACATACAGTAGACAGATATTTATACAGTCAGAGAAACATGATAAGGTGGAGGTGCATAGACCAACCTTAAGAGGCTAATTAATTGAGAGGAACCATAACAGCAGGGGAAGAAAAAACCTTTGAAGTGATAAACAAGATGGCCACACAAGTGTGAATGAGGATCGTTAACTTAAGGGAAATAGATTCAATTAACGTAATGGCTAAGCCATTCCAAGTCCCTATTTAATCCGGAGGTGATGCAATCTAGTTTGCATATCAATTCGAGTTCAACAGTTTCTCTTTGAAGTCTGTTTTTGGAGTTAATCTGTCGCAACACTGCTACCCTCAAGTCTGTCAGTGAGTGATTAGGGAGGTTGAAGTGTTCTCCTACTGGTTTTTGAATGTTATGATTCCTGATGTCAGATTTATGTCCATTTATTCTTTTGCGTAGAGACTGTCCGGTTTGGCCAATGTACACGGCAGAGGGGCATTGCTGGCACATGATGGCATATATCACATTGGTAGATGTGCAGGTGAATGAGCCCGTGATGGCGTGGCGGATGTGATTAGGCCCTGTGATGGTATCACTTGAATCGATATGTGGACAGAGTTGGCATCGGGCTTTGTTGCAAGGATAGGTTCCTGGGTTAATGTTTTTGTTGTATGGTGTGTGGTTGCTGGTGAGTATTTGCTTCAGGTTGGGGGGCTGTCTGTAAGCGAGGATTGGTCTGTCCCCCAAGATCTGTGAGAGTGAGGGATCATCTTTTAGGATAGGTTGTAGATCTTTGATGATGCGCTGGAGAGGTTTTAGTTGGGGGCTAAAGGTGACGGCTAGTGGTGTTCTGTTATTTTCTTTTTTGGGCCTGTCTTGTAGTAGGTGACTCCTGGGTACTCTTTTGGCCCTGTCAATCTGTTTTTTTACTTCAGCAGGTGGGTATTGTAGTTGTAAGAATGCTTGATAGAGATCTTGTAGGTGTTTGTCTCTGTCTGAGGGATTGGAGCAAATGCGGTTGTATCTTAGAGCTTGGCTGTAAACAATGGATCGTGTGGTGTGTCCAGGATGGAAGCTGGAAGCATGTAGGTAAGTATAGCGGTCAGTAGGTTTCCGGTATAGGGTGGTGTTTATGTGACCATCGCTTATTAGCACAGTAGTGTCTAGGAAATGGACCGCTTGTGTGGACTGGTCTAGGCTGAGGTTGATGGTGGGATGGAAATTGTTGAAATCATGGTGGAATTCCTCAAGGGCTTCTTTTCCATGGGTCCAAATGATGAAGATATCATCAATGTAGCGCAAGTAGAGTAGGGGTGTTAGGCGATGAGAGCTGAGGAAGCGTTGTTCTAAGTCAGCCATAAAAATGTTGGCATACTGTGGGGCCATGCGGGTACCCATAGCAGTGCCACTGACTTGAAGGTATATATTGTCCCCAAATGTGAAATAGTTGTGGGTGAGGACAAAATCACAAAGTTCGGCCACCAGGTTAGCCGTGGTAGTATCGGGGATACTGTTCCTGACAGCTTGTAGTCCATCGTTGTGTGGAATGTTAGTGTAGAGGGCTTCTACATCCATAGTGGCCAGGATGGTGTTGTCTGGAAGATCACCGATGGATTGTAGTTTCCTCAGGAAGTCAGTGGTGTCGCGAAGATAGCTGGGAGTGCTGGTAGCATAGGGCCTGAGGAGAGAGTCCACATAGCCAGACAATCCTGCTGTTAGGGTGCCAATGCCTGAGATGATGGGGCGTCCAGGATTTCCAGGTTTATGGATCTTGGGTAGCAGATAGAATGTCCCTGGTCGGGGTTCTAGGCGCGTGTCTGTACAAATTTGTTCTTGTGCTTTTCCAGGGAGTTTCTGGAGCAGATGGTGTAGTTTCTTTTGGTACTCCTCAGTGGGGTCAGAGGATAATGGCCTGTAGAATGTGGAGTTACAGAGCTGCTTGACAGCTTCTTGTTCATATTCCAACTTATTCATGATGACGACAGCTCCTCCTTTGTCAGCCTTTTTGATTATGATGTTAGAGTTGTTCCTGAGGCTGTTGATGGCATTGTGTTCTGCACGGCTGAGGTTATGGGGCAAGTGATTTTGCTTTTCTACAATTTCAGCTCGAGCACGGCGACGGAAGCAGTCTATGTAGAAGTCCAATTTGTTGTTTCGACCTTCAGGAGGAGTCCACGCAGAATCCTTCTTTTTGTAGTTTTGGTAGGAAGGATTCTGTGGGTTAGTATGTTGTACAGAGGTCTGCTGGAAATATTCTTTGAGTCGGAGACGTCGAAAGTAGGATTCTAGGTCACCGCAGAACTGTATCATGTTCGTGGGTCTGGAGGGACAAAAGGAGAGGCCCCGAGAAAGGACAGATTCTTCTGCTGGGCTGAGAGTATAGCTGGAAAGATTAACAATATTGTTGGGTGGGGTAAGGGAACTACCGTTGTGGTTCCTTGTGGCATGCAGCAGTTTAGATAGTTTAGTGTCCTTTTTCTCTTGTAAAGAAGCAAAGCTTGTGTTGTAAATGGCTTGTCTAGTTTTTGTAAAGTCAGTCCATGAAGAAGTTTGTGTGGAAGGTTGGTTTTCCATACGAGTATCCAGTTTTGAGAGCTCAGTCTTAATCTTTCCCTGTTTGCTGTATAGGATGTTGATCAGTATTTTACAGTACACAATCAGTTCATGATCAATAAGCAAGTTCTACGTAAACTGCATTTCTCCCTGAGAGTTTGACTGTCTGGCCAGAGAGTTGTTCCAGGGGCCATAATTGGTCTGGTTGTTCATTGTAACCCATGGATGGAATCTGGACAGGAAAGGCAGTCTCTAAGTCATGGGGACACTGTGTGTTGTGCAATTCATTTAATCATTCATGCATGCCCGGAAGCAGCTGGATGAGTATGGGCATGACTGTAAAATAGACTTTCTTTAATAATTTTCAGATTGTATTATTTCCTGCCAGCAGGAAGGAGGAGCCTGGTGCAGCTGTCAGAGCCCATCAGAAGCTGACATAGGAGTGAACTTCCATCTAGCCAAATAAGAGCAGGAGTATTCATGAATGATTCATAAACTGGTTTTCAAATGATATATGACAGTTATGACTCATGGAGGAAAAGCTTTAGTGCCCTAAATCTGACGTTTCTGGGATCTAGACTAGAGTCTTACTGTACTAACTCACATATGGCACTAATTAGCATATTTTTACTCATCTTGCTTCTAGTAACCACAACGTGGTATTGGTGTAATATGACACACTTTTCAAAACCTCTGTTTGACAATATCTGTTAAACTGCCAAGTTTGGCTACACTTTTCAGCATGAATCAGCAGAAAACATCTGGTTTAAAAGTAGATGCTACAATTATAGCCACAGCTGACATACTGAGCAATGCTCTTGAGATGGCCTCCTTGTTCTAATGGGTGTGTTTGCTGCTGAAGGCAAACTGACGTGAAATTGAACAATATAGGCACACGTGCAAATGATGACATAGAAAATGCCACCAATGATCTTGTTAGTCTGCTCCCCAGACACAAAACAAATGCTGAAATAGTATTCCCCAGCATTTGTGATTTGGCACATTGTCAAATAATCCAGAGGAGCAGGATTCACATAGAAAAAAACCCAGCATGTTAACAAGCCTCAGAGGCCTTCTGTCTCTGGACGGTCCCACAGGGAGACACCAAGGCCTGCATGTCACTGTGCTGTGCTAGAGCCCACGCCCTGTCTGAGATTTACCCCATGGAAGATCAGTAATACCTGCAGCCAGGACCTAAGGGACACAGCACCTCGCGCCCCCCTGCCCCAACTTCACCCCCGCCCCCATTCCACCCCTTCCCCAAATCCCTGCCCCCTCCCCCAGGCGCGCCGCATTTTCCCTCCCCCCACCCGAGGCTTGCAAGCCTGGGAGGGAGGGAGGAACAGAGCATCCACCAGCAGCTCCCCGCCGAGCTCACCTCTACCTCCTCCCCCGAGGTGCTGCTGCTCCCCCCTCCCTCCCTCCCAGGCTTGCCGCGAGAATCAGCTGTTTGGCATGCAGCAAGCCTGGGAGGGAGGTGGGAGAAGCGGAGCAGCGGCACCTCAGGGGAGGAGGCGGAGCGGAGGTGAGCTGGCGCAGGGAGGGCCGTAGGAAGCGGAGGTGAGCTGGCGGGGGGTGCAGAGGAACCGCTCCCTGCCCCAGCTCACCTCCACCTCCGCCTCCTCCCCCGAAGCGCCGCTGCTCTGCTTCTCCCCCACTCCCTCTCAGGCTTGCCGCATGCCAAACAGCTGATTCTCGCGGCAAGCCTGGGAGGGAGGGGGGAGAAGCAGAGCAGCGGCGCCTCAGGGGATAGGGTGACCAGACAGCAAGTGTGAAAAATCGGGATGGGGGTGGGGGTAATAGGAGCCTATATAAGAAAAAGACCCAACAATCAGGACTGTCCCTGTAAAATTGGGACATCTGGTCACCCTATCAGGGGAGGAGATGAGCTGGGCAGGAGGGCCAGCGGGGAGCTGCCGGTGGGTGCTCCACTTCTCCCCGCTCCCTCCCAGGCTTGCAAGCCTGGCGGGGGAGGGGGGAGGAGAAATGCTGCGCATCCGGGGGAGGGGGTGGGGATTTGGGGAAGAGGTGGGATGGGGGTGGGACTGGGGGTGGAGTTGGAGCAGGGGCAGGGGGCGCCAATTCAGCACAGAGACATGTCAACTGTTTTTGAACCCTGCCCTTTAAACTACTACAGACTAAGTTACTGAGAACTAGATTTTAATTGCATTTAAACAAGTTTGCAAACAAGGTTCTCCTATATAGTGAAGTAGGTCACAGTGAATCCAGAAGGGGAAAATCCTGCCCTGGCGAACAGATGTTTCAAGACTTAAACTTCTCTGCTAGAAAATATTTTCTGCATGTGTTACAAGAATGTAACACAAAATTGCTAAGGAATGCTCCACATTTAGTGTAGATTTTTTCTTTTGTTTAAAAGCATAAATGGGTTTTTTTCCTCGAAATCACAAACTTGCAGCCGCTCTGGGATTCAGCAGAAGCAGCATAGCCCAGATGTGTATCATTGCTGTGCTTGACTCAGAAATTCTAGGAGCATGCCTCTAATTAGCTGGGTTAGGAAATAGGCTCAGACTGAGAGTCAAACGGGAACCAGTTTCTTCATTTTCCTCCTACTCTCCAGGCAGCCAGTGTGGGTGCTTAATAGTCACTTGATCCAATGAACCCACCCTTTATAGAAAGGAAATGACCAATCCTCCTCCAGTGAGAGACTGCTAGGTCTTTGGGATGCTATCAAAAATCCCTCTGACAGCTAAATAGAAAGCAGATAATGGGATATAAATGCTTCAGCCAACAGAGAGAGAGCGAGAGAGAAAAAAGATTTAAGAGCAACAAATAATCCCTGTAAATTACACAGCTACTCAGAATACTGATCATAACAATAGTTGTTAAAGTCTCACATCCCCACCACAAATACCTGCACATTAAATACAGAGTATAGTTGAAGCCAAAACATTTTCAAGAACACTCAGAAGTAAGACTGCATCTCCACTCTGATGCCTTTCTGTTGTGCCCAGCTACTGTACCCATATGTTCCTTTGTCAGTGCCTCATACATAACATATGAGGAACAAATCAGGTTTCTCTTAATGTAACAAACAATAGCAATACTTCTCTGTGTCATTCCCTTTACTGTGATTCTACTGTGCATGTTTTTTTCAGTGGTCCAGTCCAGATTCTTCACACTACATATACGTATTCTCATTGAAACCCAAAGAGCTTTTCTAATGAACTCCAAATACAGGCACCCATGTACACCCTTTAGGGCAGGCATCCCATTCACATGACTGGGATGTGGTAAAAATAGGGTTACCAGTTTTGGTTGGATGTATTCCTGGAGGTTTCATCAGATGACATAATATTTAATTAAAGATTAATCTTTAATTCCTGGAGACTCCAGGACAATCCAGGGTTGGCAGCTCTAAACCAAACAAACCCGAGAACAAAGATTCTACTATTCCTAGACCAATGCTCTCTCCAGTTATTGTGAGTTAAGTGCATGCCCGAAAATGCACAGAGTCAAATGCTCAAGTTCTTACTCAGAGAAAATTCCCATTCACTTCCAAGAGACTCTTACCAGGGTTAAGGACTTCACAATATGGTCCTCACAGTACACTCGCACATGCACAGCATATACTCTCTCGCACACACACGTGAACACACACACACACACACACACATCATAGAATTTCTCTCTGGGAAGATATTCAACCTTATTAATTTCCTACTGCATTTGATGATAATTATCGCCATGCAAGTAGAATTTATATGCATTACCAGGATAATGGTGCCAAGAGGGCCGTGCCCACATTCAGAAGAGGGCCTGGTGCCTGGTCTGTGGCCCCACCCCGCTGCTCTACCCACGCTCTGCCCCAAGGCCCTGTCCCCACTCGGCCTCTTCTCCCTGAGGCCTGCCCACCGCGCTCGGTCCTCTCCATCCCCTTCCCCTCTCACTCCCTACTCGCTTCTCTCCTCCTCCTCCCTCCATGCAAGCAGCAGGCAGAGCATCAGGGGAAAGAGGGCCAAGTGGGGGGTGGGGCCACGGTCCAGGTGCCAGGACCCACAAAAGATTAATCTGGCCCTGTTCGTGTGATGGTTTCTTCTTATTATCTATGGGACAGTTCAGGCTTCAGGGGCTTAAATGGTACTTCAGAAGATGTGTTTTTTTTCATAGAACTTGCCCCTGTTGAGGCCCACTTAACTTTTCACTCAGCAGCAGAACATCCTCTTTCTAAAATGTAAGGAAACATTGCTGTGAACTAACTTGTTCAAGTGGTAGCAGAAAAAGGGTCATAACTTCTTTATGGCTCTTTGAAAATTAATAGCTAAAGGCAGGACTGAGACTGTTTTGAAAACAGGCTAGTGTCTAGAAGCGCAAGGGTAAGGTAGGGCAGGCAGCAGAGGAAAATGTCTGCATGAATTCAGAGTGAAAAAGGTAGAGAGATTCATGTAAATGAATCATCAGTTTCAGCTCTTGTTCAACAACATTTCTCTCCCCGATCAAAAGAAAGACTGTGTCTGACAAAGACACAGGTACATTGTGTTAGAATTAGGAGGGGGGTGTAGTTTTCTCTAGTGTCTTTTATTGTGTGGGATCCCAAAGCATGTAATACAGTAGGGAGTTAGTATAATAGTCCCTTGTTACTCAACAATAGGCACACATGACCAGATATTGAAGAGGCTAAAAGGCTATGAGGCGATTTGCTGTAATGTCCACCTTCTTCCAACCCCTCAGCACGTTAACTACAACAGTTTAGCATCCTGGACACGGACCCTCTTCTCCATGTATAACTTAATCCCTATTTCACATCACTCCAATTTACTGCAAGTGATGTCTCATTTTGGTACCATAAGCAGGCAGCATTTGACCCATCATACATGAGTCTAGGTAGACATAAGTCACACCCCAGAGGACTGGCACAGGAGGGTGCTGCAAGCAAAGCAACTAATGAAGGGATGGGGAGGAGTGTAACATAGGTGTCAGTGAAAGAAGCCCCTTTCTCTGCTTTCATGTGTTTGCACACAAAAAGCAAATATGGACTCTCAGCCTAGGTGATTTACTGTAAATTAAGGAAATATAAATACAGAGCATATCCCTTGTTCTGCAAGAGCCTCTATCTTGCAGGTCCTCATGGCCCTGGCCCTTTGCAGACAGTGGGAACTGCACAGAGATGACTTACACATACAGGTGTAACACATGGAAAACAGAAGCGAAGATGCATGTACATAATTTACACCTACTTATGCTTTCATCCTGCTCCTGAGCTGGCCTTCTTCTGGTTACAACTTTATCCTGACTGACACCAATGCATAATCCCTTAGGTGTATACCCATTTATCACACGTAGGTGAGGGTGTAAATTACAGGTTGGTATATGGGAGGGTCTGAACTGGTGTAACAAACATTGATGGATCAGAAGAAGGTGAAATTTACACTAATGCAAGTGTCCTCTAGACATACCTGGACGGACTCACTTCTGAACTAACTGTGCTAACTCAAACCATCCTGAGGCCTTCCTTTCACTGCAGTACTGCCTTCTGACCTCCCCTAATGCTGATGGGCTATAGAGCTAAGTCACGGTTACTGTATTTGCAAGTATTTACAGGATGGAACCACCCACCACCAGGATTTGAAGGGTATCCATAATTAAACGGCAAAAATAGACATAAGGGATATCAGGGTGCGCAGGTATATGGCACCATAACAGTGATTAAAAAACTAACAGCGCAAGCATGTCTTGGCAGCAGCTGTTAGCCTGGCAATGGCAGAGTGGGCACAATCACCTGATGCAGACGTGTGACCTTTATGCACCAGAGAGTCTGCAGCACAAACAGGGCTGGCTCTACTATTTGTGCCGCCCAACGCAGCGTGCCGAATTGCTGCCGCGGACGGCAAGAGGGTGGACCTGCCACCAAATTGCCACCGCGGACGGCAAGAGGGTGGACCTGCCACCGAATTGCTGCCACGGACGGCAAGAGGGTGGACCTGCCGCCGAATTGCCGCCGCAGACGGCAAGAGGGTGGACCTGCCGCCGAATTGCCGCCGCGGCCGGCCGGACTGCCGCCCCTTCCGCGTTGCCGCCCCAAGCACCAGCTTGGAATGCTGGTGCCTGGAGCCGGCCCTGAGCACAAAGTTGGCCCTAATACTTCAGCTTAATTGTGTAGCTGTATTGTATTTATCCGACATTGCACTGGGCTTTTGTATTGTGATGCCTATGCATATGCCAACTACACAACTCTTCAAATAAGTACCCCCTAAATAACTGCCCTTGTTATATGTGTGTTTATTACTATTACAGAATGCGATCTGTTTCTGAAAAGACTCAGTTGTGAGAGAAATGCCTAGAAGAGACCAAGTAGTTGTGTGAAACTCAGTGATGACTAGAATTATTTTCATCTGTTTGCTACTGGTGAGTGATTCCAATAAAGAGCATATAGTGCACACACAGAAGAATGAAGCATTCTGAAACAGTAAAAAAGACTGCAGGATATGTGCCCTTATAATTAGAGACAAGCCAATGCGGAGAAGTCATTTTCCTGTTCAGCAACCACAGCATGTTGCTTTGCAGATATTCCAGGGTTTACTGCACAAACAGATTCTAAGAGATAATGTTTTCTGATCCATAAAGTACAATCTCTTTCTTTAAAATGTTTTCGACAACATCATCTCTGTCCTTGCATAACCAGTTCTCCTCCCTATTGAGTCTGGAGGGTGCCAGTGGGTCTGTAAGGACTCTCCAAACCATTCACATACAACTACAGACATAGGCAGGGCTTGGGAGCTCAATGACTAAGGCTATGATTTTGTCAGGGATATTTTTAGTAAAAGTCACAGACAGGTCACAGGCAATAAAGAAAAATTCACAGAAGCCCGTGACCTGTCCCTGACTTTTACTAAAAATATCCCTGACAAAATGGGGAGCCCAGCTGTGGGGTCCACACAATGCCTGCAGAGGTTGGGCAGCTCTGGGGGCTGCTCCAAGCTCTGGGGGCCCCCACCGGCTGTGGGGGCTCAGAGCACCAGAGTCCCCATGCCACCTGCAGTGGCCAGGAGCTTTGAAGGACCTCAGGAACTGGTGGCAGCTTGGAACTCCGGGGGCCCCACCGCCCTTGGCAGCTCAGAGCTCCGGGGTATCACCGCCACCCAGGAGCTTCGAGGTACCCCTGCTGCCCGTGGCGACCGCCTACAGTGGCTTGGAGTTCCCAGGTCCCCCTGCCGCCCGCTCCCAGCTTACAGGGCTGAATTCATGGAAATAGCTGGAAGTCACGGATTCTGCAACTTCCGCAACTTCCGTGAAAAAATCGTAGCCTTATCAATGACCCATGAGTTCACTGCACCTGACTGCATTCTCTGCAGTGAGGCGGTAACTCACAAATGAAAGGAGTGTAGTGAGTTCAATATCTCCTCCAATGGTTGTTCATATACATCAGAAAACCATCTCTGGTATCAGGTACAATTGCCAGTGATTAGTGCAGTGGAAGTGGAGCAGAAGGGGTTTTGCTGGGCAGGGTTAAGGTGCTTTGGCAGAACTGGGTATCAGGGTCAGGAATGGAGTTGCAGCAGGTCAGGAGAAAGGTGCAATAGCAGAGTTTAGGGATAGGAGTGGATAGGCTCAGGACCAGTGCAAAGTTCATATAAAGCCTGCTGCCTTCACATCCAGGTTCATTCAATTATATTATTCATTATTACTTAGATGGTAAGCTCTCTGGGGCAGGGACCATCTCTTTCACTCTGTATGTACAGCACTGAACACAATGGCATCTTGAGCCACGATGGGGGCTTCTAGGCAACACCATAATACAAATAAATAATAATTATAGTAATAAAGGTTACAGACTTTTAAAGTCTCACCCTCTCTCTCTCCTTATCAACCATGTTCCCTACTAGCCCATATCCAGGTACTGCTGCTCTCTCCCTGTCTCTGGGAGCAGAGATAAATGTATCAGGGTGCTGATTAGAAAAGGGAGTAGGCTGTGCTGTCAGCTGGGCCTGGGCTGGTATAGCTGATACAGTTTCCTCATTTAATATTGTTTAATTGCTAAATAAACTGATCTAATGAGTCAGTTGCTGCAATAAAATGATGTAATGTGTAATAAATCTGAACTAGTAACCTCTGGTGTTCTGTCTGAATGCACAGCAGTAACCTTCATGTTTGCTCTGGAAGAGGGAAATGAAATGCATGCAGCTTCCTTGGAGACTCAGAAGCAAGAGAAGAGGCTCTGTGCCTCCGATAGATTCATATACTACTAATATATCCTAGATGTTAGACAGACTATGTGGATGAGGGGTTATCTTTTATTGGACCAACTTCTGTTGATGAGATAGACAAGCTTTCGAACTTACACAGAGCTCTTCTAACAACAGCGTCCTGGATGATCATTCTGAAAGCTGCAGACTCCCTTTTCTGAGGGGGGAAAGCACATGGGGCGTAGAGACCATGCTGATTGGGGGAGGGTCAGTCCTGATTTTTAGAGCTCTTCTAAATGTAGTCCATGGATATACTCATTGGAGGGTTTGGGTGTTATGGGAGCACACCCACCTTTCTCCTTCTGTCTCCTACAAAAGAATGCCAACTGTGAACATAGTTAAAGTGTTCTATACAAAGTTCAAACCCCACATCCAACTTTCACTTTGCTCTGGCTTTGTTTACTTTGTGCTTAAACTCCTCAGTCAGAGAATCTCTAGCAGAAGCAGAACCCCATGACCTGCTGCAATTTGCAGGCAATCTGCTGCAGTTAGAAGTAACTGACACTTAAGACATTGAAAAACATACAGGGAAGTGTCTTCTATTTTATCTCTCTATAGACAGAAATGGCTTCAGCCAGTACTTATATAAGGGTTGCTATGTCTGAAGGGTAGAGGTCAGTAAAACTGCACAGGCTGTGTATGGGACCTACCAGTGAGACGAGAGCACGAGGGAATTAAATTCCCAAGAAAAAGTGGCCTGAAGCCCTGGGTGCAGTCTCTGAGCCAAGCAGCCGTTTTACACAAACTAAGTATTTACCAAGCACTGGGTTGAACTAGAAACTCCAACTAGAAACACGGAGCAGTTCTGCCAGTTGAGCACTATTCAGTTTATAATTAGCATATCCAACCCACTGCACATGTAATATCTCATTTGATATGCCAAAGTAGTATGAAACTATGGAACATAAATTCAGTAATAAAATTGCATCTCAGCAACCATAATAGGAAAGGTTGCAGAGTAGCAGCCGTGTTAGTCTGTATCCGTAAAAAGAACAGGAGTACTTGTGGCACCTTAGAGACTAACTAACTTAGTAATTATGTATTTGAGAGTTTGCCTGTGTGAGGGCTTAAGTTTTGTGCTGATGGTTTTCTAATGTTTGTACAGTGAATTGAAAGCATCTTAAGAAAACAAAGAACAACCATCCCTCATGGGTTTAAAATGCAAACTCTAAGCTCATGAAGGCAGCAGGAAGTTTGTTATGCTTCTGAATAAATCTAAATGGCATTCAGACCCAGTTTATGTTCTGTAGCTCTTTGCAGTGACATCTGGCCAGCTGTTAGTAGGTGGTTTGCAGTATCCTGTGAGTCACACATAAGTAAAGCTGCAGTTCCTGCACGATACTGTAGGCGCTAAGATCCGGTATTTGCTACAGAACCGTGGGAGCAAAAACTAACAAGGGAGAATAGAAAACAGCTGGGAAATGAATTCCCTTCTGATCAGTATCCAAAGGACTACATCCATCACCTCCTACCCTGGAAAGAAAGGAGGCCCTGTGAAGACTGTGGCTTCCTCCGTCACCTGGAGTCAGCTCTTCTCTGATTTATATTTCTCTTTTACATGTCTCTCGATTCATTTTCCACACTGGTGACTTTAAAGACTTGGTCTTTCTTTCCTGGGGACCCATTTTGTTAACTTGATCCCTACTGATGTTCAACTTTACAGATCAATCCATGCAGTCTGGTCTCTAGGGCTTTGTATTTTCCTTTCCTGATGCAGATACCCAGGATAAACTTTCCCAGAATCCTCCACTTCTTAGATTCTGAGGGGCTGGAGGAACCTGATATCAGTATAGTGCTTCATCATCATTAAATACTGATAAAGCAACAAAGGGCTTAGCAGCCTCACTGTCTGCTTTTTGCATAAGATACCATTCCCCCACCCATAGAGGTTGTTGGCATGTTAACAGGATACTGAAATTATTTGTTCAAAGTATCTTGAATAGCTAAATAAATGCTTCCAATTTTCCTCTGATCCCGTTAGCTCATTTCATATCCCACTGAATTTGGGCTCTGCTTGTCTAGGCTGGTGCAGATTGCTTTCTTGATGAAGAACAAAATTCTGTATGTTCTAAAGTTACTAAGAATGCTAAAAGAAACAATTAGACACATTAAGGGACTTTCTTGCTCCTGCAGATTAAAGAAGTATTTATTCAGAAAGCAACATACAGGAAGCATCTCCCTTTGTGGGTGTCATCTACATTGTTACTGATAAGGCCTCTTTGAGCAATTGCTACCTCTTTCATGGTGTAGTCAGAGTCTGGAGCCATGGAAATTATTTTAATGTCACAGTTTCATCATCATCAATTCTCAAAGATCAAATGAAAAGAGAGACTGAGATGTGGGGAAGAAACTTGCAGATTAAAACACAAATATCTGTGATAATCAATGCAAGCAGCAAAGAGAACTCTTGTTGGACTCTTCCCCACTTTGAAAGCCTTGAAGTGCATGTATTCAGTTCTAGCTACACACAGCAGAGACCTGCACCAATTTTCTATAAAAGGCATGTTATAAAATGTCAGTTACAGTCTAAAGCACAGACAGAAGAGAAAAGTTCATTACTGGTAGACGAAATATAGGAATTGTGATTCTGGACCAAAGCATGGCTCATCTAGTCCAGCATCCCTCAGTCAGCACTCAGCCACCTTAGCACAGATTTGGGTGACAGTCTGTCTGCAAAGAAGTGACAAATAGAGTCACGACCAACTGTGCCCCCTTTGCCCCTTATTGTGCCAACAAAACAGAACACGTAAGAAGTTACATCTTGTTTCATAATCCAGTAAGGAGACTCACTGGAGCACAAATCTGCAGGAAGTTTTCTGTACTGATGTCACCACATAGATCACCTGCAGCACACTGCATCTTCAAAGATCTGTACAGGCAATAACTGATCTTTACAATGTATTTGTGAAATAAGAAAGGAATTACATAGTCCTCCTAAACTCCCAATCCTGTTCTCAGACCACCAGACAATGCTGCATCAAGTATTCAATCCTCCAGGTCTCAATCCTCCTGAAGGAGTAATGCGCTCTTTTATATAATGTAATGGGTGCAAGCCACTGTCAGCTTTGCAATCAGTACACCCTCTGTACTATGGGAAGCTCACTCCTGCAGTGCATTCTCTACAGACACTGATAAAGCAGACTGGGCTGTTGCCTCTCAGACTTTCTTAAGCTGAAAACATTACCTCTGAATCTTTCAAGGAAGGTGCTGAATCAGCTGCAGAGAGCAGCACCATAGAAAAGGCCAGTAGCGTTCTTACCATGCCCTTCCCAACCCAGAAAAAGTTCATTTGACTGTCACCTTTCCTCCTATAAGCCTTTCCAGGAGTTGGGCAGCTGACACAAGCAGTGTTGTGGCTGGGTAAGGACAAGTTTCCAAAGCAGGAGAATCTCTGTGGATGAGTTGGGAGAGCTGATTGGTGGGAGGGAAAGTAACCTAAGGAAGTGCCAAAGCCTGAATAACAATATTTTAGATTACACTGTGTCATTATGCGTGTCAGACAGGATTTTAACTGATTGGAATCCTGATTTGCAAACCAGTTTGTTCTCCTATCTGTAAGGCAGGAAATTCCTCCAGGAACTCTGGTGCCTAGATACCATGGTGACTGGGGCACTAAGTATACATATGTATTATGAGCCTGGTCTGGAAAGGTGGAAATAAACAAAGTATCAAGTAGGAATTAAGTCTAGTACTCATCCTTCTTGAAGAAAAACCTGTCAGAGTGTTAATATGCAGATTTCAGTGTAGTAGCCGTGTTAGTCTGTGTCAGCAAAAAGAAAACAAGAAAAATACCTGTGGCACCGTAGAGACTAACAAATTTATTTCAGCATAAGCTTTCGTGGGTTAAGAACCGGTGCATCCGATGAAGTGGGTTCTTAACCCACGAAAGCTTATGCTGAAATAAATTTGTTAGTCTCTACGGTGCCACAGGTATTTTTCTTGTTTTCTTTTTAATATGCAGAGAGACCTTTGTATGGTCATTAACACAGAGAGCATAGCAGATTCTCACCTCTGGGGTGGGCTGGCAGCCAAACAGGGCAATGAGAGTCTTTGTACCTTTGTAAATGCTCTGGGTCTGTCCACAGTACAAGTGCAATAACATCAGGGAACATGATTACACCACAGTTTTTCCTAGCCCAGTTATAGCATGGGTCCAACCTGAAGTATAGACTGGACCTCAACTATTCCATGGCCAGGCTACTGTATGGGTCATGGCCAGGTCATCAAGCTCACTCTCTTTCATGCACACATTTGTTTTCCAAAAGAGCCTCTTCTGGAGGGAGGGCAGCTAGGTATAAAGTACTTTAAAAAAGAAGCAGCCTCCCGGGATTCCAGCCCAACCTGAAATACAGGATCTGCTGGCAGAGGCCTGTTTGAGATTGCACTTGTAACTGTCACACCACATGCAGCGCCTTCACTTAACCACTTCACTTCCTCTTGTGTTGCCAGAATTAATTGCACAGGTTTGAAATCTTAGCAATGAAGAATTAATATTTTCCTCCCTAGCTGAACACAACTCACATAATGCTTTCCAGCCAATGCAGTCAATAGCATCCTTGCCAAGCTCTGAGTCAGACAGTGGGATATGCTGCACACTTCTCTAGCCATCCAGAACTATGCCAGGCTTGCCAGCTTCCTTTGGGGAGGGTCCCTACAGTTCCCTTACCTTTGACCAAATGCTCAGTCTGTTACTTCTCTCCTGACTCAACCTCCTCCAAGGCCATAGATCAGGTTCTTTGCCTCAGAAGCATCCAAACATCCAGTGCAAAGCTCAGTTGCCATGGGACTGAAAATAGAAAGCAAAAAGGCAATTTAAAAATTAGCAGAATAAAATCAAAGCTGGAGTGCCAGTACGGGCAGCTAGCTGGATCTGACCTGAGTTATCATCAGTTCAGCAAGATGGACCCTTACACTGCACTGAGTTCTCTGTCTCTTTCCACAGCAACATCACTTGTTCCTCCCCACTCCTCTGGAAATCTGTGACATGACCCACCATACTGTATCTAGATCAGTTGCTGTGTAACTGGAGATACTGTGTCTAGATCAGTTGCTGTGTAACTGGAGATCCTCTAGTTATAACACTGTGAGACTGTCAGCCAAGGTGTTAAACTTCATAATCAGTATGTTAGACTTTACCTCACTTTTCATTTCAATACAATAGGTTTTGGTTGTGGATTGAAATCCCCAGAATTCTTCTTTCAGTCACTGACTGAGTTCCCAATGAAGTGATAAGACAGCAGAGCGGATTGCAGAAAGTTGTTGTGGAAAGCAGGTACAGTAAAATGCAATAGGCCGGGCATATAACTAGGCTCGCTGACAATCGATGAACTACAGCTGCCGCCGAGTGCTACCCACGGGAACTGTAATGATCACTCGACCGACCTCCGAGATGGGAAGATTTTATCATGAAAAGACATGGCCGCACATAGAGAAGGAAGGCCAGACTAAGAGAAGAATGGAAGATGTGTTGTGATTGGTGCAATCTATATGAGGGTTGAAGGACCAATCGAGCAAGGTGATCAAGGTGACAATAGCTTTCAATATATATCTAAAATAATTTCTAAGTTGCGACCTATTTGATTGAGTTCATACACCATAACTCTGTTATTTTCCCTCTTATTGGACTGGTGCATAGTGTTGCATTTCAAAAACAATTTGCAGTGTTGCCACCTTTGATGATTTACCACAAGTCTCCTAATAGTTGATGTTTTTCTTTTGGTCAGAGCGCCTGGAATTCTGTGCTTTTGTGAGAATATCAGATTTCATTTTTAACATATTAAGTTTCCAGCCCTCAAAGCTCAAAACTAAAGGTAACTTAGGGAACCTAATATATTATATTATGCGGTTTTTTAAAAATCTGATGATATTTAAGTCAATCTAATGATTTAGGGGTGCCTGACTGATACTTTTTGTACACTTTAAGTTTGCCCATCTCAGAGAACTTTTTTGAATCTGTGTAAGTGGATGGTTGAAAACACAAATGATGGCCAAAAGCAAACTCAACCCCACAGTGAGGGACTTAATGGTTATCTTTAGTATCTTGGCTCTTTGGAAAGTGTCTCCACCTGCCAGGGTCAGTGAAAGGAAGTTTGGCGCCCTAGGTGAAACTTCCTCGAACCAGCCCTGCGCCGCCTCCCCTCCCCCCCCAGCCAGCTCCACACCCCCCCCAGCGGCAGCTAACCCCCCCCTGCAGCGGTGGCTCAGCCCCGCCGCAGGCTGCGGCGGGCTCGGCCCCCGCCGGGCTGCAACGGGCTCGGCTCCCCGTGCCCCCCGTGGGCGGCAGTGGGCTCGGGCCCCCGATGGGCCACGGCAGGCTCGGCTCCACGCACCCCCTGCCCCAGCCATGGCGGGCTCACCTCCACGCGCCCCCCCATGCCCGGCTGCGGCGGGCCCGGCTCCACGTGCCCCACCACGCCCCCTCCCACCCATGCCCTCCGCCCGGCCGCGGCAGCTCACCTCCGCTGGTGGCAGGGGCAGCAGCGGCAGCAGCAGCTTCTGAGAAGCTGCGTCCTCGGCGGCGGTTTGAATCGCCGCCAGGAGTCTCCGCCCCCCAAATCCTGGCGCCCTAGGTGACTGCCTAGGGTCGCCTAGTGGGAGCGCCGGCCCTGCCACCTCCCATTCTGTGTCTGCGTAAACATTCTCCTTTAGGAGTGCCTCTCTGCTATCTGGAAAAACACTTTCAGGCACAATATTAAACTTGCTAACATTTATGTAACAAATTCAGTTCATACTACAAATGATAATCATATGAGCCAAGTCCTGCAGTCCTTATTCAACCAAGCCCCAGTGAGCAATCCTCTGAACTCAGCTTCACTAGTGCAACTCTATTGACTTAGTGGGATTCTAGCCTCAATAAGAATGAAAACAGACTGCAGTATGTGTACATAAATCTGATAACGCTTTCCTGACAGGATTATTCTTATACTACAATTTGTGATTGCAGATATTTATATAAAAGTACACATCTCCCTGACCATCCTGATAGCTCGCCAACTAGAAAATGCTAGGGTTCTATGGCTTGAAGTTCTCTTGGTAGCAGGTATTATTTGTGGCAGCTAATTCTATATTTACTCGCTCTCACAGGATATTTTGAAATTTGCAAATAGCAAATAAAAATGAACACTGAGCTAAATTGCCAGCATCACACCTCGCTCTCCAGAAATCAGGATCTGCAAACATGTCTTGTGGCAGAATAAAAAGGGACCCAGATGAGTGGAAGAAATGGCAACAATTGCAGTATTCCACTGATTTGCAAAAGACAGTATTGGTAAGAGCTAAATGGCTGTTCTGTTTGACTGTGTCCATGAACCCTTGTTATTACAAATGTATGTGAATGGAGTTTTGTTCTCATGAATGTTTGGAAAGGCTCATGTTTATACAAATATCCGTTTGAACAAGAGTATTCACTGTATATATGTGTATGCTATTTACTATTCATTATTATGCTTTTAATATTTCAGCCCTCCAGTCAGGGAGCAGAAATAATATCATGTCATTTAGGTAACTAAACATCCAGTGTGAATCTAGTGAAGCAAATTATTTGAACAATTATTAGGCTATGAGCTATAGTCATACACATCAAGATCCTTAAGTAACTGAATAAAATGCAACCAGTAGTGACAGTATCAACAATCAACTCTCCCACATTTTTTATAGAGCTTCTGGTGAGTTTGCAAACTTCAAATTTGTCCAGGTTTCAGCAATTCTAAGACAGTGGAATGTCTATGTAATCAACAGATAGATTTACTGTGATCTTCTGTGAACTGTTATTTTAGAAACTTGTCTTGAAGCAGCAACAGTCTGTCACGCTCGGTTCCCTCAGGTCAGAGACTGTTTCAGAGAAGCAGAGCATGGATGATACATATAGTCTGTCTCTAAATGATCCCAGCAATTAGTCCTGGCAGTAGTGAGATCCCTTGTCTATAAATCCCAGACCTTACTGAATCCTTGTCCTTTGCTCTCTGTTAAGTTAGTTGCTTATTTCTGAAATAAAATAATTACTTTACTCATGCTGAGGAAACTGGCGGTATCAGTTTTAATTCCACAGGTCTTCACTTTTGGAAGAGACCTTCCTAAAAATAATAGTGCAGTTTGTTTACACTGCAGCAGTGTCCAATATGTTCGCCACTAGCCACATGTGGCTAATAGGCTATTGAATTGTGGCTAATGCATGTGGCTTTTTTATAATGTGGCTTATTTATAATGTGGTTAATAAGAAAAATTCAAAACCACAAGTGTGGCTAGCATCGAATTTCTATTGGACACCATTGGAAATATTTAAACAAAGGCCATGTCCTACCCAAAACCACATAAGCACATGCTGTACTGGGTCTCCTGAATAGATGGAATTCAGGTCCCTTGTTAGATGAGAAACTGAGCTAGCATTTTAAATTAATTTCCAGCAGGATATCTGGAATTTGCAGCAGACAGCTGGCTTCTGCAGAAATCTTTGTCTATGTCCTGATCATCTCTACCTTGATATCTATAGGTTTGAACCTGCTCCTCCCTGCCTCTTCCTATACCACTCCAGCCTACACAAAATCCACTGTAAAAGTAATCCTCCTCTCCCGCTTCTCTGGCTGCCTTTCCACTTCCTTGATTTCCTGTCTTTTACAACAGTGGATCCAAACTTCCCCAACCCCATCTTTAAGGCCACACAAAGCCTCATCCCTTCTGTATCTACTCTACTTTCATCTTCCTCCTCCCTTCACTTGCCCAGTCCTCTCTCCTTTTACTGCACCTTTCATCTGCCTTCCACTCTTGGTTTTGCACCTTCCTCCATGATACCGCCTACACTTGAAGCAGTCTCCCACTTCCTATCCAATAAGAGTCCTCTCTCTTCTCCAGGACTCCTCCCTATGGTACCTTATGCTTCCCACCAGTAAACTCTCCAAACTCTCACTGAGCTAAGCTGCTGTTTCGAGCCTTGTGTGTGTTCCAGTCTGTAAGCTTCTCATAGCAGGGAACATGCCCAGTTGTATGTAAATAATAATAATTACTGATTATACAAGTGACACACAGAGGTGATTTTACAAGACTAGCTCTCAGTTACACTCTGATCCCACAGGTTGCAATGATCCTACAGGGGAGAGTGTGCGGTGTACAGACCTAGTCTGACAGTTCTGCACTACACCATGTACTAGGGAGATTACTGATGAACCCAGGAAGCTGAGTAGCACATACCTCCTTCTCAGCCACCCTGGAACCTGCATGGCGCATAATAAGTAAAAACTTCCCCTGCAAACCCCGGCACAGGCGTCCGGTGGCCGCAGGTGCGCTAGGGGAGGAGTAGCCTGCCCTGGCCCATTATACCTGCTACCTATGGCATACAGGAGGGATTTTACTCTTCATGCTAAACAGTCACATTCTGTTTTGAACATGGAGTTTTTGTAGGTACTTGGAACTCCCATATTTGTCACTAACTAGAACTGAACTGAACAGATGGCAAGGAATGACCACGTCCCTGCACTGCTGAGAGAGATATTTGGAGGTGTGGAGAAGAAAGACTAAGACCCCACTAGTGTGGAAACCTGGAGACAAGTTTTCCTCTGGCAAATGACTGCTGAAAAGCTAAAGCTCAGAAAAGTGATTAAGAGAAAGCCAAGATTAAAAATCAGAGAGAGTCAAACAGCCTCTTTCAGGGGAAGGTGCCTTTACGGATACTGAGTGGGGAGCACAGCCCCAGATTATTTAGCCTGAGAAAAGATACAAAACAAGGTTAATGATATCTGTATAATACTGGACACCAGCCAGGTGGCTCATCATGGATATTATAGATGAACAAGCCTATTGGGTTGCAGTAACGTAGCCGGGGGGGAGCAGGGGGAGCGGCCGCTCCCCTTTGAGCAGAAGCGGCGGAAGCGGCGCCTTTTTTTAGCACTAAAAAAAGGCGCCGCTTCTTTTTAAGGGCCGCTTCTTACACTCACCCAGCGGCTGCTCCGGGTCTTCGGCGGCATTTTGGCGGGGGGGCAGAGCCGGTGCAATGAAGTTTCGCGCCCTAGGTGAAACTTCCTTGCACCAACCCTGCGCCGCACCCCCCCAGCCAGCTCCCCCGCCCGCGGGAGCTCAGCCCCCCGGGCTGCGGAAGCTGAGCAGGAAGCCGGGGGGCGGCTCCCCGGGGCTGCCCCCAGCTTGCCGCTCAGGCGCTGAGGGGGGCAGCGAGGCGGCTCCCCACTCAGGTGCTGAGGGGGGCGCAGCAAGGCGGGGGGCTCGCCGCGGCTGCCCTGGGGGCAGCGGGGTGGCTGTCCCCGGCTCCCCGCTCAGGCGCTGAGCGGGGAGACAAGGGGCAGCCGCGGCAAGCCGCCCCTTGTCTCCCAGCTCAGCCGCTGAGCGGAGAGGCAGTGGGCAGCCGCCCGCCGCCCCTCAAATCTTGGTGCCCTAGGCGACCGCCTAGGGTCGCCTAGTGGGCGCGCTGGCCCTGGCGGGGGTACCACAAAGACGCAGAGTGAGCCACCGAAGACCCGGAGTGCCGCCGGGTGAGTACAGGGGGAGGCGCCTTTTTATAGCACCGCTCCCCCTGCGCTCGGGACCTGGCTGCGCTACTGTTGGGTTGCCTTGAGTTGAAGAATTGTTGCCTACAGTATTTTCACAAGGATCCAATTGTCACTACACGAACTTGGTGATCTTTCCTGACTAGTTCCTTTTGAAAAGACAACCATCCCAGGAATATTTGGTCCCTACGTCTGCATTGGCGCTCATGGTAAGAAGGTGCTAGTGAACTGTTGTCCATAATCCCATACATATGCACAGGGGATGAAACTTTTAAATACTTAAGTACAACTGGAATCACAACAAGTTCCTGCCCCAGTTCCACACTGGGTATTATTTATACAGTTCCATAGGTGTGGATGGCACTTTACAGATATATAAAAAGAGGCAGTCCCTGCCCTGAGGAATGTACAATCTAACTTCGATTGTTATAGACAAAAATGGGAGCTGGAGAGAAGGAAGGAACTGAAGGGCATGTAATTTAGATTGTTAGGTTAGACTCACTTATTATTGAAAGGGTTTTCTAAGAAGTTCATGAAAGAAGATAATGGAAAATTTATAATTCTGATGTAGGAGCAGAAGCAGCACTGGGAGGCATGCTCAGTTGATTTTCTCATGTAGTTTCAACTACACTTTTCCACTTCCTCCCTGAATCTGATGTCATTTTTCTACATGCTGTTAAACAGCTGCTACCTTTGTCTCCAGGGGAGGCTGCATATCAGTGTGGGTGAAACAGTTCCTTTATGTCTTGTTTGTAAAGCATTTTGGGATCCTTCTGGATGAAAGGGACTATAGAAATGTAAGATATTATTTTTATTTTAGGTGATTGAACTACAAATGGTGGGTGTGACAAAGAAATAAGAGTAAATACATAATTTAGAAATGATGCAGAATCCATCTTAGCTGAAAAGCTGTCCCTGAAATGAGAGAAGAGAGTCTATGGGTGTTTGGCAGAAGTGGAGATTTCCTGCTTGAGCTCTTAGGTCCTTGCTTTTTGATGTAACTACTAATTTTTAAGTCTGAAGTCTGCTGTGTCACAGAGATTTCTGTCTGAGGCAAAGATAGTTATGGGGATTTCAGAGATATCCAAAATTTAAGAAATTACTGGGCAATTTAAAATGGGGAAAGAAGAAAATATAATTAAACTAAAGTTCAGCAGTTGCTCAATTTTCCCCAGGACATTTTCTGTGGTGACCAAACTGACAGACCAGTGAACAGTAGAACTCTGCAGAGTGCTTTTTCGTGGTTGGGATGGTGACTGCAGTGATGGAGACTAAGGCTATATCTACTGTGACAGGGTCAGGCCAGATGGCTACAAGAGAGTGGTTGAAAGCAGATATATTAGCCCTAGGTTAAGTAGGTCCCTTTTCCCTGGGTAAGGTAACAGGGAAGGTTCCAGAACACTCAGGAACTTTCTGGAAACAATTAAGGCAGACAGGCTGATTAGAACACCTGCTGCCAATCAAGAAGCTGCTAGAATCAATTAAGACAGGCAGGCTAATCAGGGCACCTGGGTTTAAAAAGGAGCTCACTTCAGTTTGTGGTGTGCGTGCGAGGAGCTGGGAGCAAGAGGCACTAGGAGGTGAGAGGGCGTACTGCTAGAAGATCCTGTGGTGAGGATAAAGAAGGTGTTGGGAGGAGTCCATGGGGAAGTAGCCCAGGGAGTTGTAGCTGTTGTGCAGTTGTTCCTGGAGGCACTCTAAAACAGCTGCAGTCCACAGGGCCCTGGGCTGGAACCCGGAGTAGAGGGCGGGCCCGGGTTCCCCCCAAACCTCCCAACTCCTGATCAGACACAGGAGGAGTTGACCTGGTCTGTGGGTTCTACCAGAAGGAAAGATCTCTGAGGCAAGCAAAATCCACCTATAAGCGCAGGACCCACCGAGGTAGAGGAGGAACTTTGTCACACTACACTGCGCACCTTACAGAGGCACAACTGTGCTGCTACAGCAGTGCCAAGGTACACAGTGAAGCCACTGTTTGTTGGCAGAATCCGAGAGCTGTCTTGCTGACAAAATAAAATCACTCCCAACGAGGGGCAGAACCTTTGTCGGCAGGAGAGTGTCTCCCACCAACAAAGCACAGTCCACACTGGCACGTTTAATCAGTAAAGCTTTTGTGGGTCCGTGGGTCCGTGTGTATGTGTTTTTTTAACTCCCCTGACTGACGAAAGTTTTACCGATGACAATGCAGTGTAGATGTAGCCTAAAACACTCCAGGTTTTTTCCTGGAAGGACAGACTCTGCTGCTCAAAGTAGAAGTCCTAATCTAGGGCCATATTCAGTAACTAGTTAGTATGCACTCTTATACTGATCTTCCATTGACAATGAGGCACTTTGTTGTTCCTTAGAGATTTCTCTTCACAGAGGAAAGCTAAACAATTTTTAAAATAAAAGTACAGTAGAACCTCAGAGTTATGAACACCTCAGGAATGGAGGTTCGTAATTCTGAACAAAACATTATGGTTGTTCTTTCAAAAGTTTACAGCTGAACATTGACTTAATTCAGCTTTGAAACTTTACTATGTAGAAGAAAAATGCTGCTTTCCTTTTATTTTTTTAGTAGTTTACGTTTAACACAGTACTGTACTTTATTTGGCTTTTTTTTGAGGGGGGGGGTCTATGCTGCTCCTTGATTGTGTACTTCTGGTTTCAAATGAGGCGTGTGGTTGACTGGTCAGTTCATAACTCTGAGATTCTACTGTACAGCAGTTTGAAAGAGACAGGTTTTGCTTTCTCCCAAATGATCAACTTAGAAATCATAACCAACCAATTTAGATTATTAAAAGAGCAAGATTATTTAAGCACAACCAACATTATTGGGGGAAATTATGCAAACATTCACATGCAGTTATCTTTAATAGTTGGAAAAATGACTCCTATAACTATGGAAAGTCCTATATTTGCTTTAAATTTAATGCTTATATAACCTTTCTGCCAGGACGAGTTGACAGCAGCAAGGGCCAGGTTCAGTACATAGGGGTTCCCTTCTCAACAATGCAATGCAAAACCGGCTCGAGCCCCCACCCAGTAACCTGGGGAAATCTTTATACACACCCCTGGGCACCTCAAAGAGGCAATACTTCCCCTCTCGCAAGCACAGAGCCTCGGTGTAACAGAAAATCTTTAATAGCAAGTAAACGACACCAGACTTAAATTGGGAAAACACCACAACTAGGATCCATAAACCAAACTATGAGCAAGACCCACCCCAGCCAATTGGGCCATGTGCTGTCCCTTTGGATTCTTGAGTCCAGCAACCCAAAAGTCACCCAAAGTCCCCAAAAGTCCAGTCCCAGAGTTCAAAAGTTCATCAGCAGGGTGCTACACGCCACCCGCCTGGGCAGCAATGGGGAGGGGGGGGGTAAGGGGCACCTTACGTGGCGTGAAGATGATTGCCTCACCCCTCCGTGGGGCTTCGCTCTGCTCCGCCGGCTGTCCCGCAAGCCGCTACAGCTGTCTCCACAAACTGCTCCGCCCCACCAATAGCACCACTCCACCAGCCGTCCTGCAAGCTGCGCCAACTGTCCCCACAAACTGCTCCACTTTGCCAGCAGCGCCACACCATCAGCTGTCCTGCCAACTGCTCCACCAGCCACTCAGCAACTTATCTTCAGGCTCCCCCACTACTTAACACAGTGCTCAACGATTTCAGCTCATAAGACTTTTAGCTCTTTAGTGATTTCAGCTTGTAGTTAGGGGAGCCCTAGTGCTCATTTGCACTGTTAGCCCAGAGTGATTTCAATTCAGCAGCCTGAAATCAGACTCTCAAGGAACTCAACATTAGCTCTGATATTCCACAGTGGCAAGAGAAGGGCATGCAATTGGTGTCTCAGACCCTCGCGGGGGGGCTACACCACCAGACCTAGACCTCTCCCCAGCCTCTCTCAATTCACTGGGCTTTGGAACTCATGTCCCTTGGCTGGCAAGTGCTGCTTAGGTAATGGTGAGTTCCCCTTTATCATGACAAAAGGCCAAGTACAGTTCCACTGTCCATGATTTACATAAGCAGTATAACAACAGTTTATTCTTCCTGCCCCAATAACAGAAATTCCTGCCCCAATACAGAAAACTGGGGATCCTACAGCAGCCCAAAGTGCCCATTTGGGCCACTATCGTTCGTACCAGGTGGGGTGGGTGTGCCTATGCCAATGGATCAGCCCCTGGAGTGCTTTGCCACGACTCACCACCAGATGTCAGGGTGGAGCTCATCCTGACTCTGCTTACACTTATTTTCCACATAAAAAAAATCTGTCCTAATTTTGGTCTAAGGTTGCTAAATTGCACAGCTCATCAACCCAAACCATAAAAACCAAGATGATAAGCAGTTAAGTCATTCAACACCACATTGGACTCCACTTACGAGTCCTCTTCTCAACCACCCATAATTCATCCTCCACATATCTCCGGGCCTCTCCCAAACAACAAACTCATAGCCTTAATTCTGGCCATGTTTACTAGTTAGACATTAATTTGTTTTGATAATTAATATTGGGTTGGTGTCACTTTTGTTGTAGGTAGCTCTGTTCCTGCTTTTGTTTTCAGATTAAACATGGATTCTAGTCAAACCAATAGATAGCACTCCAGTTACTCCTCAGTAATGATGAGCACCATGAAATATGCACCATTTGAATGGGCAGTACAGCCTTATGGATATATACTGGCCAGCTCATCTTACCCCTGCCCTAAACACAGCAGAAATATTTTCAGAGGCCGGTTCTGTGTGTGCATAAGATTATTGTTAAAATTATACCAGCTGGATTAAAAAAAAGAAAAGAGAAGGGAGAGAGAGGTTCCCTGTCATGTGAGGGCCTAGTCTTGAGGTAACCTTAAAACACTTACCCAACTCACTTCTGCTGCACAGAAGATAATATATTTCTGGGCCTTATATCACAGCACATAGTTTCCTGGAAGTATTCGTGCTGAGCCTGGTGCTTTCAGGAAGAAAAAGAAATGTTACCCCAAGGGGAGTAAGGTAACGCTTCAGAGAGAAAGTACTAGAGAAATGGGTGTGTGTGTGTGTGGGGGGGAAGATAGAAAAGGAAAGCCCCTTTTCTCAGAAGAGCAGGCTCGGCTCCCTCCCGGATCTGTCACCAGTGGATTTAGCTTACAATAAGGGTGTCCCTCCCTCCCTGTGTGATGTAATTAAAATGAAGAAAAGACAAGGTAATATGGTACAACAGGTAAGTATATTAAGGGTAACGGTACAGAGAACTGAAAAAAACGAAGGGAAGAAACTCAAACTTAACCATCCAGTGATTCAGTGACTGGCTTTAGAAGCTTGAAGCTCAGACCCACAAAACCTCCCTTGGTATTCAGAGAAACAATAAATAAAACCCCAACACAGAAACCTTTTCCTATGATTTAGGCGCAGTGGACACAGCATACAGAGGCGAAGCCCAGGACCTTCTACTCTCCGGCTGATTTGGAGCCTTCGAGGAGGACTACGGGGGAGTCCTGACGACTGTTGGATTTTGTTGCAGGCAGGGAGACCCTCCGGGATGATGGACACCAGGAAAGCAGGACCCTCCAGAGGTAAAATGGATTCAGTTTGCTGTGGCAGGGATAGTGAGGACAGGCCTCTCCTTCCTTAACCTCGCTGCAGGATAGATGGTACTCTTTTCTCTAGCTCTGGAGTGTTAGGAAGACCCGATCGTGCACGTGCTGCCGCTGGAATGGACAGCCCTGCCCAGGTGCTGAGCAAGTCCTTATATAGCCTTTTTGGCGGGAAAAACTGGTTCAGTCCGGGTTGAGCCAGGGAAATCCAGTGTCTTTTTAACAGTAAGCTAGCCTGCTTACAGAGATGGAGTCTGAGAGTCACAGATGATATACTCCATATTGGATTTCATTAAAACCAGTGATTTACATAACCTTTACCTTATACACACTATTAAAACAGCTAATTAAACACATTTAAACAACAACAACACAACATTTCTTACTAACAGAACAATGGTACTTGACACTAAGATTAGAAATAGCCCATGTACCAAATTATTAGATTTATTTATCCACCTCAGTTCCCCCAACAGACTATTTCAATAGTGGACTCTCAGTTCAACTTATTTTCAGGGGTTTTTTTTAGCTTGTCCAAACACAAGTCTGGCATTTGTGGAGTGGACAGTTTATCATCTGGTAATTTCTGAAAATAACACATAGAAATAAACATTTAATACAGATGATTAATATTTTATATAAATGATTATCACTTATGCTTTGATTCTAGCTTTACACTAATAATATCTCTGCATCACTGTTTTTAATTACACTCTGCATTTCCTTCATGATTCACCATTGCATAACAAATTAAGATAGAAGCTTTATGGATGTGCTGCAGGTTTGCACAATCAACTGAGTTTGTTGGACTGTAAATGATAATTTGTACTAACTGAAAGGGCCATTTGGCTGCATAATATGTGGGTGTTGGTTTATTAGAATAGAAAGTGCCAGTCAGAGGGGAAAACAAATATAAACTAATTATGTTTTAAAGAGAAATACCCAAGACTGCTTGGAAATCAGTCACTCAGGGAGAGGATTTCTCATTGTTAACCTGTAAGAAATAAGTACCAAGTTGTTCCTCCAGTGACTACACGTGCTCAGGAGTGGAGGAGGAGTATGAGGAGGAAGCATGGAAGGCAAAGGAGAAGGCAGAAAGGAGATAATGGGGAAGGGATAGGAAATCGATGCTCAGCAAGTTAGTACACTCTGCAAGGTCGAAACTGGCCCCTCTGCATTTAAGGACAGCATTAGTCTTCATGCCTAGGCACAAAAATGCCACTATGCCACCCGTGATAGTTTGCTTCACTTCATTAATAATAATCTGTTCTGTTCCTCACTGCAGACTATGAAATGCCCAGAGACAATCTCAATGGACTCAGTCCAGGAAAGAGCCAATGGGCTTCACCAGACAAATTCTAGCACTCAAACTTCTATTGTCCCTTTTGACTGTTAATTAATTAAGGAAAGGAGCGTGGTCTAGTGATTAGAATAGAGAACAAGGAGTCAGGATTCCTGGGTTCTATTCTTGGCTGTGCCACTGTCCTTGAGTAAATCATCTGTATAAAACAATGAGAATTATCTTGGCCTCCTCTCCTCTGACAGCTTCTCCTGTCCCCCATGCTTCTCACCTGTCCATGTCTTTTGTCTCCTTCATCCACTCCCAACTTCATGTCTTCTTTCATGCTGCTCTATGCACCTGGACCATTCTCCCAATTAATGTCTGTCATGCCCCATTCCTTCCTTCTTTCAAACAGCTTTTTTTAAATCCCCCCTAATCCATGACACAGTCTGGCTATAATGCCCATTGAGCATCCTGTGTTTATCATGGTTTATTGTTTATCATGCCCTTGCAGCTGCTGTTCAGTTAGGCTATAAACTCTATCTGCTGTTTATTAAACGTAGTTTATCGTGCCATGTGCATTGATGGCATTATATAAATGAACAACACAAGCTGCAGTCCTCCCCTAGGAGTTAGCAGCGCACCCCCTTCCTCGCCAGCAGTCAGCACAGACTGAGCTGCTTTGCTGCCTTTCCAGCTGGAGCATGCCCAGCAGAGCTGAGGGAGCATGGTCTCCTGGGCCCAAAGAGAAGGACTAACCCCTGCTGCACCAGTGCGGGGCTGATACACTCTGTCACCATGGGCGGTGGGTGAACCACCGGCTCAGGGAGGCTAGCCCTCTGCATGAGGCCCTGCCCCTTCCTCCCCCTTCCTCCCCAACCACAGATCCCCCCCCACACACAGCTGCCAGCCCCTGCCCCCACAGCCCCAGAGCACTGGGTGGTGGGCCCCCAACCCCAGAGCACCAGCCGGGCAGCGTGTGGACCCACCCCCAGCCCCAGAGTGGCAGGGGGCACGTGGCCTCCCCAACTTCCAACCCTGGAGCACTGAGCGGCATGGCCCCAGTGCCGGGTCCCCCGGCACTGGGCAGCCCCAGCTACCCGAAGTACCAGCCGCCCCAGCCGGCTTCCCTTCCTGGAAGAGAAGCAGCCTGCCTGGTGGGCTGGGGTCTGGGGCCATCTAGCAGCAAGAGGGGAGGGGGCCATGTGGGGCTGTTTGGGGAGGCACAGCCTTCCCCACCTATTAGACGTGCTGCCCATGCCTGTCACAGATGCCCAAACTGAAAATGCTTTTCCTTTATAGCTAGCCAGGAGTCTGTGTCCCCATGCTGACAGCCATGGACATGGCCACAGTGTAATACACAGATCTGAGACTCCTAGGCTTGGCTATTGCAATACACTGCCTCCAGATGAATTCAATGGACTTAGGGTTTCTCCTGGTCAGGGCCGGCTCCAGGCACCAGCTTTCCAAGCTAGTGCTTGGGGCGGCAGGAGAGAATGGGGCGGCAGTCCGAGTGCCGCGGCAGCAATTCGGCGGCAGGTCCGCTCTTCCCGCCGCGGGACTTGGACTGCCGCCCCATTCTCGCCTGCCGCGGTGGCAATGGGGCGGCAGGTCCGCCGCTCTCCCCTTGCCGCCACGGACTGGGACTGCCTGCATCAGGGGTGGGGCCCCGCCCCCGACGCAGGCAGACATAGCGGGGCCCCGCCCCCGACACAGGCAGACGTAGCGGGGCCCCACCCCCGACGCAGGCAGGTGTCGGGGGCGGGGCCCCGCTACGTCTGCCTGCGTCGGGGGTGGGGCTGCCGCCCCTGCTTGGGGCGGCAAAATTGTGAGAGCCGCCCCTGCTCCTGGTGCACCATACTGCAGTACACTTGCTAAGCATCAGATTATCTTGGTCATCTGCTTGCTCCACTGGCTCCCCATCCAATATCTGACCAAATTTATAGTCCTTGTGCTGAGCAATTTTCATGGTCCTCTGGGCAGTGGGCCTAGGCTACTGCAGGGACTGACTCCTTACAGCTATGACCTACTACAACAGCTTCTCTTTTTGAGACACAAAACTATTGAGACTTGAGAGATCAGGGAACAGAGGCAGAGTCTGGACTATGACTGCAAAATTCTCTCCTAGAAGAGATTAAAACGATCGTGAAGCTCTCTTTTCAGATCACATGCAAGAGCCATCTTTTTGCAACAGGCTGCAGGCTGCAGATAATTTATAAAGTTCCATTCTGGTCTAGGCCATTCACTGAATCTAAATCAGGGATCTCAAACTCAAATCACCATGAGGGCCACATGAGGACTAGTACATTGTCCTGAGGGCCGCATCATTGATACCTTTTCATATAAAGGTACAAAAAAACCCGCCCCCACTCCCCCCCTTCCATGAGGCCCCACCCCACCTCTTCCCACCCCTTCCCCGCCCCCATTCCACCCCCTTCCCCAAATCCCCGCCCCTGCCCCGCCTCTTCTCTCCCTCCTCTCCTGAGTGCGCGGCTCCCCGCTCCTCCCCCGTCCCTCCTGGAAAGTGCTAAGCACCGCCAAACAGCTGTTTGGTGGCGGGAAGCGCCTGGAGGTAGGCAGAGGAGCAGGGACGCGGCACGGCGGGGGAGGGAAGATTGGCGGCCGCAGGAAATAACTCCGGTGGAGGCGCAGGGAGCTTGGCGGGCTGCAGCAAATAACATGCAGCCCATGGGCCGCATGTTTGAGACCCCTGATCTAAATCTTGCTCTTTGTGTCCTTTTCTGTTCTGTTGCTTTGAGTTAATGCTCATGCCAGGACTGAAAAAGGCTGAGTCTGTGATTACCCAGCCAGGCAGCATGTCTTTAGAATTACTTTTCAATCTAGATTCTCCACTCCCTGACATAGACTGGCTTTTAAACTGTGTCTGCATTTGTTGTTAGACAATTGCATACACTGCCCTCTAATTTAACCGTCTTCCCTGAACCAGGTATTTCCTCTGTTTTGTGGGTTTTCTGGATAGATAGACAGACTGGAAATGTAGCATGCTGATTCTGCCCAATGCATGTCAGATTCTTATGGATGTAATTAAACCGGGCCAGTGAAGTGTACATGTTCCTTAAATACAGAGACAGTGACTCCTAATCCTAAAAGGAAACTAATGTCATCAGTGCCACTTTCTGCTGATCCTGCCCACTTACTTGTTAAAATATTGGCTCTCTAATCTGTGAAACAAGCAGGGTCCCCTTTAGGCAAGCAAACATCTGGTTTAGACGGAGGCCTGACCTGAATCATATATAAGGGGGCGGTCAGCTCTATAGCTGGTGATAAAACCCGAAGATGACATGGGAGGATCTGTATGGAGAGACATTATTGTCAGCTGTAGCAGAATACTAATGAGTATCAAACAGCTGAGGTGTAATCAAGGTGCATATAGTATAAGGGAGCTCACACAAACCATGTAGCATTTGGGCAGCAAGCTTGTATCAGAAATTAATTCTGTGGGCCAACTGCTGAATACGATGTGTCAACTGATTCAGATTATCTGCACACCTTAAAGACCATTATGGGGAAATATTAGGCATACATGCAAAGCCTGATTTATGGGCTCTGTGTGGTTTGAGATTGTTCTGGGCCAAAAGATATAGAGGATTTTTCTGAGGCAGGTTGTATGAAATTAAGACAGTTTGGACATGTCATACTTTCTAATTTGCCAGCATTCTGCACTATAAACTAGTGTTTAAAGTACGCAGCTCTGATAAATCTTGAGTTTGGTTTTGGTGTTGTATTTTGATGGTTTCCAGACTGTATTTAAGCTCCTGAAGGTGTTCCTGGCTTTATTGATTTTGTTCCGGATGTCTTGGCTTGTTCCACCATCCTGGCTGATGGTGCTGCCCAAGTACATGACTAGAATAGATTCCCTGAATTGGGTACAGACAATGCATCCTCTGTATTGTAACAGTCTTATTTTGTTTATGGTAGAGGTATGTGAGCTGGCTCATTTTCTTTTCTTTTGGGGTCTGAGTCTAAGACAAATGGGTGTGATTTCAGGCTGATGAACAATAAAAAAAGGTGGGTTTCAGAGTTAGGCCAATATTACCTATTAGGTGATGGGAAAGGTTTGTGCTATATTGTCCCTTATTGTGTTTGATTCTGTTCTTGTTAAAAAACCTATAAAGGGAGCATATCAAATAACTAAAAAGACAACATGTTTACTCTGCAAAAGGATCTTCAAATGAAATGTAAAAGTGTCTGTGTACATGGTTGGTAATGTAGATAAAGATGCCAAGGGTTGCAGCATAACTGTACTCAAGGAACAAATGGTATTAATTTCTTATCATTAGGGCAATTTCTCATTAGTTTTCTTCACTGATGATTTACCATGGGCAGCCTTTCTTGTCATTAAGAAGACGGTGAAGAAAGAGTAAGCAGCTTAGCCATTCTTTATCTTTGCTTAAGGAAGTAACCAGCCATAATTCATGCTCAACAAGATTCAGAAATAAAACCACGCCCCTGTTCAAGGACAACATCTCCCATGAACAAGCAATCCAAGGCTCAGAAATGTTATAGCAGCCAGAATTGCAAAACAAGGAGATTACTATTAAGAGAGGCTTGGTCACAAAGGAAATTGTTATCCACAGAATTAATGTGCAATAAGATGTATGTGACATCCTATATTTAAAAAGGGAAATGAGGTCAGAAATATAAAGCTTCCTACTTCCCATGTTAAAGAACTGTAATCTGGTAGAAAGATTAGCTTTGATTCATCATGTTGCAATCTTAAATGAGATTTTAGCATTTTTGTCAAACACATTTAAGAATGCTGTTCAGATTCATGAGCCATCAGAAATGACTAGAAGTGGCACATGAAAATTCTGCTTATAGCCAGCACTTAGAAAATGGAAAAGATCTGCCCCTATTAGTGAGTCAGGAAAGTAAAAATTAGGGAATAAACAGCAGGGATTTGACTATAATGTAATGTAATTAATGAATCTGGAGCATGCAGGGCCGGTGCAAGGAAGTTTCGCACCCTAGGCGAAACTTCCTTGCACCAGCCCTGCGCCCCCCTCCCCAGCTAACACTGCCCCCCCACGGCGGCGGCTCAGCCCCCCCGCTTGCGGCCTCCCTACCCCGCCCCCCCACCCGCCTGCGGGCCGCGGCAGGCTCGGCTCCCCACCCGCCTGCGGGCCGCGGCAGGCTCGGCTCCCTGCCCGGCCGCGGCAAGCTCAGCTCCCACCCCTCTGCGGCAGCTCCCACCCCTCTGCGGCAGCCAGCTCCCCTGCCCGCGGCAGCTCACCTCCGCCAGCGGCAGCAGCTCCTGAGAAGCTGCGTTCTCGGCGGCGTTTCGGCGGCCGCTTTTATTGCCGCCAAACCGCTGCCGGGAGTCGCCGCCCCCCAAATCCTGGCATCCTAGGCGACCGCCTAGGGTCGCCTAGTGGAAGCGCCAGCCCTGGGAGCATGGCTAATCAAAGTAGAGTGTCAGAAACAGTGTTTCTACTATCTTCAGCAATTACAACACTTAGGGTCAGGGACATTATCATCCTCTTCAGCAGAAATGGGAGTCCAGGATATTCCCAGTTTTTGTAATAATAAAATGCCTGTGAATTTTAACTGAAAGGCAAGCTGCCCTGTAACTGCAAAATAACCCAGATATGGGATTTGAAGCTTCTTTCTACACTATCAAACTGCTAATCAGAAACTGTCAGCAGCATTAACAAATCATGCTGTTCACATACTTAATGCAGAGTTCAAGAGACTGAGAAATTATAGAAATATGGAGTATTTATAACCATTAGGTTTTCCCCTAACATAATTTGATAATATGGTGATAAGTGGTTTATAAATGTGTATAGAGTTATGAGGAAGAGTCTTGAAGTATTTTTACATTGCAAAAATGGGGTAGAGACAACAGTTCTTAACTTTTTCATCTGAACATGCAAATTCTTAAGCACAGCAATCATCATGGTGACTCAGAAAGAGCGGACACTATTACTATCACTACTAAATACTCTCTTGTATGTTCCAACAATAAGTGGTGTCATGTCTAAATGTCATGATCCAGTAAAATGGAAAACAGCCCCCAAAGCCCACTGCCACAAACCTGTAATCAGGACTTTGTTAAAGATATTGAGGGCTCAATAGCAGAGAGAAATTGAAGGCCATACCAGTTGGCTCCTAACTATCCTCTAAAGTGGCTCAGAAAGGAGAGCGGACCATAAAGGTATGGAGACCTTGCAGGGATGTATCCAGGAGCAAGCACAATGATCCTTTGTTGGGCCAAAGGTGCTCAGACACTATCAAGGATTAAAAAATAAAACAGTGAGTATTGCCAGGATACTGCAGAAATGGGTTTGGGGGCTCTGTCCTATCAGGGTAAAACCAGCACTCCGATTATAGCACTCTGAGCTATTAGCACCATATGCAAGGCAAGTACACATTACAAATCTTTGCCTAATGCATATGCAGACTGGGGGTTGGGTGGGGTTAATTCCTAGTCGTGAATTTCAGATTACAAAAATCCCCCTCAGCAGAAACATGCAGTCACCTGACAGCCCCCAATGTAGTGCACCACACCTTAGTGCAATGCTCCATTCATAACAGAGTTATTTGCAATCCAAGTGCAGTGCACCAGCAGTAAATAGAATACAATTCCTGCAGTGCACCACACCTTGCTGCAATGTACTATCACTAACTATATTTTCCTAATACAACTGACCCCCATGCAATGCAGTGCACTGCAGAATTTCACCCCAGTGCAGCGGACCAACCCCCACTGCACCTCACCATAGTGCAGTGCACAAACACAACTGAATGCCATGTCTCACCGCTCTTTTTCTCTCTGTTGTTGAGTCCCATCTTTCATTTTCCGTGTTCTCTCTTTCCTTAAAGTAAAACCAGTTCTCTTGCTTATGCACACACCCATCTTTAGAGAAATTCTTTATTATTTCTTACATGCAGCCAACTAACTTGAAGAAAAACCGTCCCACTCCCCCCCCCCTTTCTCATTAATAACCTTTATTTGTATGGTGCCATAGCAGCAGACCTATGTGATAGGGACTATAACAGAGCTATCCACCAATAAGAATGAGATTCCAAGGGGGAGGGCTATTTCCATTGAAGTGAAGCTATATAGGATGTCCCAAAAGGAAGATAACAAAAGAGAAACCAACTGCAGATTTGCACAGTAGAGCTGGTTTCATCGTTCCTCTTGCCTTTATGTTACAAAAGGAGATCAGGCACTCTTACCTCCAGAGTGTATTTATGACCATTTGGGCAGTAGTGCAGCCAGGTCCGGAGCGCAGGGGGAGCGGCGCTATAAAAGGCGCCTCCCCCTGTACTCACCCGGCGGCGCTCTGGGTCTTCGGCGGCACTTCGGCGGCTCACTCCGGGTCTTCGGTGGTACCCGCCGCCGAAGACCCGGAGCACCGCCGGGTGAGTGCAAGAAGCGGCGCTTAAAAAGAAGCGGTGCCTTTTTTCAGTGCTGCTAAAAAAAGGCGCCGCTTCTGCTCAAGGGGGAGTGGCTGCTCCCCCTGCTCCCCCCCTGGCTACGCTACTGCATTTGGGATTTTCTCTGGATCATATAGAAGCTAGCAGCACTTGCTGGTGGATACCATTTTGTGAGTGCTACCTTTTATACCCTCACATACAACATTTGGTATTAGTAGGGTGACCAGTTGTCCTGATTTTATAGGGACAGTCCCGATTTTGGGGTCTTTTTCTTATATAGGCTCCTATTATCCCCCACTCCGTCCCAATTTTTCACACTTGCCGTCTGGTCACCCTATTGACTAGGAGTGCAGCACTTGGCTTTATACAAGGAAATGGCCAACCTGTTATTTGCTGAAATCGTTTTACTGCACACTGCTTTCCAAGTGCCATCACTACTAATATTCAATTCATTAATATTTGTGAAGCACTTTGAAGTCCTCAGATGAAAGGTGCTATAGAAACGCAATGTGTTGTGATTAATTATTATTGTTCCATTGGGTCTATCTACACAGACATTCTAATATGCCATGTAAGAACATTGACACAACATTCTATCTGAGAATTCCTGTAGGATTCTCAATACAAAGAATTCCAACAAAATTTTCCATGTCAGTATGGATTAATCATTGCATGACACTTTGGGAAGGGGTGTCCAAGCAAGCCACTACAATGATAGTGGAAGGCTCCCAAGGGTAACCTCTACATGGCAGTGAAGCCAGAACTCTCAAAGACCCAGGAACAGATGGGTCCAGTGGCATGCATTTTCCTTTTCAGGAACTTATATGGTACCATTAAAAACAAATAGTGTGTTCTGTTATGGCAACACTCAGGGTATGGCAAATTAACAAAAGAAACAGTTTAGGATGGTTTCCTCCCTTAGCTCACCTGCTGCATGTACAGAAAGTAAGGACTTATGCTCAAATTAATTGTTAAATGTAAAATTAGGCAGCATACCACTCATTCAAAAAATAAATAAACATGTATGAAACAAACAGCAGGGTGTACCAGCCAAAACTAGTTCAGTTTTCAGCAAGTTACTATGTAGGTAAAGTCCAGGAGGTATTGAGTGCTGGAGATTCCTAACTCCTCCCCAAAATAAAATCACTTTTACATACTGTGGCCCCAACACAGTTAAGATTTACATTCCTGTTGTAATGTACATTTACAACTGTTATGATGCTGGTCAGTTAACTAGACATTTTAAGCCCTGGATTTCTTCCAATTCCTTAATAAAGAGCTCATTCCATGGACAAAAGAAACACAATATGGGGACGTTTAATTGATTAAACCTTTATGAGCACAGAGTTTCAGAAGATTAGTTGAGAATAAAACCCTTATGTTATTTCTTCTTACAGTTAAAGAAAACCAAAGCTTTCATCACTATAACTGAAAGAGGGAGAAAGGAGACAGACCTTAATGACAGCATCCTCAAAATACTTCAGTCCCATGAGTTTAGGCCCTTGTTGGTCTGGTAAACACAGTTTAAACTTCTCATTTTCAGTGTCTCAGTACCATGAAGAAAACAGAGGACCCTTCAGAATTATTTTTATTGCATAAAGAAGCAAATTATTCTAAGTGAACAAAATCAGTTTTCCCAAAGATAAAGCAACTGTTACTGTGAATAAAGCATATGAAATTCTCAAATGTCCCATCCCCTTTGTGCTGAGGTCAGTAAAGAGAAATATAACATTCCCCTCTAGGTTGGATGGACAGACAGATTACATTATGTATATTGGAATTTCTGGAATCTCCTAGTGAAGGGCTTGCCATTAGTTAGAAGGGAGAGTGAGCACACCCTGGTGGCTTAGCTAATGAGTCACAATACAGGTTTCTGCATAGTCTTCAGCAAAGATGCTGAGTAAATAGTTTAAGTATTTTTAGAGGGCAGAAATACTAACTGTTTTTGCAATGAGACTTACAGAAATTACTCTCTTGGATTTTTTTAGGTAATATGAATCTACAGAGCCATCAATAAATAATCTCTGTATTTCCCCATAATAACTAATAATGGTTATAAAGTTGAACACACAGAAAAAAACAGTTCTGGAAGTGAAAGGAACTAGAGATAATTCCAGGAAATATATGTGTTTGGTATCTGGCAGTATTCCCTAGGAAGAAGTCAGGAACTGGATTTGAGTAAAGAAATAAGCCTTATGGAAAAGCAGAGAACTGAAGCTACAGTGGAAGCAAATGATAAAACGACAATTGAGAAACACAAGGAGAAATATCAAACAAATGATTGTCAGTTCCAAATTGCTTTCTGTCTGTTGGGACAGACCTCACTGAATAGAGGATTCAAGGACAGATCATGAGAGAGGAGCAGCCAGTTTGGGAGGTAGCAAAATAGTTATACATATGGTTTTGGTGATGCCTTCTAAGTTAGGTGACAGTTGTCATCTCAGTTAAGCATATAGCTGTGGCACAGAAACAGTGTAGGGGTATTTTTAACACATGGCTTTTCATTTAATATTTATTCTAATTTATCAAGTTGGGAGGTGGGGCACTGTCCCTTCCCACAGCCTTATGAATGAAAGACATAAGCACATAGACTTCAAATCATATTTGTGGCTCTCCATACTTTTATAAAAAAAAATCCTGTAGAATTTAGTAGGGGTTAAACAAATAGGAGTCTATAAAAATGTAATAGGTTCTGCAGAAACAACTTTATAACTACCTACAGCACTTAATATAAATGCTAACCTTGATTTAGGGTTGTTAATTATTTCATAGAAGTCTGTAGAAGGGATATAGTCCATTAAATTCCAGCGGACTTTTCTGTAAATGTGTGTGCGTGTGTGTATGTATGTATATATACACATACACAAGCTGGAAACACACAAACTAGTCCATAATGAAAAGTGCTAACTCAGACAACCTGCAAGAAGTTTGAGAATTATTTGACCCATTTCTTTAATAACCTCTTTAAACATTTACTGTAGCATCTTTTTCTAGCATTGTTGATTAATGTGGATTCAGTTGCAGTGAATAGTAATTATAAATGTTAAAATATTTTAAAACACCCTATTGCAATATTAAAAAGCCTTAAACAGTGTTTCTTAGATGAGACATTAAACTTAGGTCCTGGCCACCTGGGGTCATTAAAACTGATATGGTACTTTTTGTCGGGGGGCGGGGGGGAAGGACGTTTAACCTAGATTATTTTGCCCATCTAAAATTCTCTGTGAATTTCAACTGGATATTGTATTGTCCCTCACTCCCTGCCCTACCATATTATGTAATGATGTTATGTTTCCTACAGTGATGGAGAAGTGATTCCTAAATATTGTGCCTTTCAACAGGAGATTTTCCTGAGTAAGGACTGCAGGATCACACCCAGATTTGTAAAGTACTTTGGGATCCTAGTGGATGAAAGGAGCTATTGAAATAGAAGAGCATTATTACTAAATGTGAAATTTAGAAGCTTTAATCATTTTAGTTCTTATGTTCAGAAAAGGCGCAGCTAATGTTGCCCTGGGGGACAATTCTCAGGGCATTAGCAGCTATTGAAGGCTGCTGACTGTAAAATATGACTTTATAAACTGCAGCTGAGTAGAGGAAATTGTAAACCAAGGTCAATTCAAGACATTGAAGATGATGTTTTCTTAAAATATCCAGCCTCTCTCAACATACCCGAGTTGCATGCATTCCATTCTGCTAGGAGACCAACAGTTAATCTAGTTCAAAGCAGGATTAACTACCTTTATTTATTTATTATTAATAATTTATTATATAAATTATTTATCAGTGGACAATCAAGGTGTGCTAGGCCACATCAAGGGGATAGCGTAAATAAAGAAAAATTCTCAAAGTGGAACAATCAGGCTTCTCTTCCCTGGGTTTCATGGAACATTCCCTTCCCATGCAGCTTTTCCTGAAATGAGCTTGCACAGTAGTTCAGCTACTCACTTGCCTCTACAGAAAAAAGAAAAACAAAACCTAGATTTAAGGCCTGGTTCAATAAACCATCACCTGCTGCAACAAACAATGCATTGTTACCCCTTGGAACTTAGAAAGCTGACTTCCCAAAGGAAGAAAATTAAAAATGCTAGCAGAGACTATTAAATTAGAAAGTCTCTACTTTGTTCTTGTGGCTCTATCCATTTTTCCTGCATATATTTTTTGCTAATGTGATACTAGTTATCTTTCTGTTTCTAACATTCCCATTGCCATGGCTTGTAGTAACTGAATAAAGGGTATGCCATTATATCTAGGAGCTAAAGTTGTCCAAAGGGACCTGACCCTCTCCAACCCTCCATGCTTCTTTCATTTTGTTTTTCTCTGTTCATCATCTTCCTAATTTTTCCCACCTTATTCTCAGTATCTGGTCATGTGAAAAAAATTGTAGTTTTAGAGGACAGAGGGGCATTTTCTCCCCAAAATTGCATTGTGTTCTGAAAACACTCAGACTTGGTCTCAGTTTGGTCTCCTGCAGTTATGAGTTCCACTGTCAGGAATCTTTTTACTATTTATTATTTATATTACAGTGCTATTGCTCCAGTTAGGATTGGGGCCACATTGTGCTGCCACTGTACAAACAAAATAAAAAATGTCCTGTCCTACAGAGATTGCAGTCTAAATAACCATCAAGAAATCTCTGTCCCAGGGTCCCAAGAGTCTCATCTTGGCTCTGTCATCTGCAAAGTTCTTCCAGAATTCAATGTTCTCAGTGGGTAGCAGCTGGAGAGACAATCTCTCTAATAACCATGGCCTACTTTTGCCCCCTTATTCACATTAAGTAGTCCCATTGAAAGCAATACTAAGGTACTGCACAGTGTAAGGATAGCAAAATGTGTTTTAGGGGATTTATAGATTGGGATGAGGATTTCAATTTGATATGACATTAATAGAAACTGGACCCAGAAATAAATAGGAAGCTAGTGCATCATGTGGTGCTTAGAGAGATCTGCTCTCTTAATTTGCCAGTGGCTATATGTTATACATGTTGAATTTCCATAATGCCTTCATTTTCACCACCAGAAATCTAAACTGGAACTAAGGAAAGACATTGATCATGATGGAAAGGTCGTTGTCTCAAAGGGCAGAATATTCTGGGCAACTGGAAATGGGAGAAGGTCATCCTCATCGCTGTTGCAGTCTGTGTTGTCCAGCAACACCTCCTTGATGGGTAGATGACTTAAAATATTATCCTCTATTGAGGACAAGATTTCAGTCACCTCTCCAGAATGTCTTTGTCTTCCTACCAATATAAATTCTGTCTTCCCTGGTTTAGGCTTTTCATTTATTTAAGTCTTTTAATCAAGACTAGAGACCTTTCTAAAATATATGCTGTATGTAGCTCAAGCAGAAGTTACGGGATTGATGCAGATTTTTTGGGCGTGAGGTACTACAGTCTGTGTTATGAGGAGTTCAGATGGAATGATCATAATAGTCCCCTTCTAGCCTTAAAATTTAATAAATCTATTTTTCTTCAATGCACTATGAGATCAGGGTCGTATCTGTAGAAAGACAGATAATAAGATGGGAGTTGTCAACATACTATTGATTCTGAATTTGTCTACAAAAATTATTAGAAAATATGACCTATGAGGGAAGATTGAAAAAATTGGGTTTGTTCAGTCTGAAGAAGACCGAGAGGGGACATGATAAGTTTTCAAGTACATGAAAGGTTGTTACAGGGAGGAGGGAGAAAAACTGTTTTCCTTAATGACAGGCTTATCCTCCTACTGTATGTTCCATTCTATGCATCCGACGAAGCGGACTGTAGTCCACGAAAGCTTATGCTGAAATAAATTTGTTAGTCTCTAAGGGGCCACAAGTATTTCTTTTCTTATTTTCTTTTTGTTTTCCTTAACCTCTGATAGGACAAGAAGCAATGGGCTTAAATTGAAGCAAGGGTGGTTTAGGTTGGACATTAGGAAAAACCTCCAGTCAGGGTGGTTAAGCACTGGGATAAGTTGACTAAGGAGGTTGTGGAATCTCTGTCGCTGGAGATTTTTAAAAGCAGGTTAGATAAACATCTGTAAAGGATGGTAGATAATACTTAGTCCTGCCATGAGTGCAGGGAACTGGACTAGATGACCGCTCTAGGTTCCTTCCAGTCCTACAGTTCTATGCGTTAACAGGGTCAGACTTATGAAATAAGTGTTTATGAAGAAATGTGGTGCATACTATACATCTGTCTTTATCCTCATTAATGCTGTATCAGAGCATCTCAAAAGCGAGCGTGTGGTCACTCTACACCTGTCAGATTGGGCACCGCTGTTAACCCTGTTTCACAGATGGGGAACTGAGGCACAGAGAGGCTAAGTGACTTGTCCAAGGTCACCTGGCTTCTGTGGCAAAGCAGTGACTTGAACCCCACTCTTCTCCTCGACCCACTAGGCCATCCTGCCTCTAGCCCCTACAGGCACAGAGCACTGAGGGGCAGAGCTCGGCGCATCAGGCCCCTGCACAGCCGTAGCACCACCGGGCTGGCTCCACGCAGGACAGGGCTGTAGCGGGAGGAATAAAACCAGACGAGGAGGCAGCCTGCACGCCAGGAGGCGTTGCCAGAGCAACCCTCCGCCCGCGCAGCTGCACGTGCTATTGGCCGATCGCACGCAGGCGTGTCCTTGGCCCGCGCACGCTGGGCCTCACGGCCCGCGTCAGCTTGCCTCAGAATCGCGCCCCCACGCGGCGCCCGCCATCGCCCCTTTAAGGCTTATCTTATCTCTGAAGCCAGTGAAGGCGGGGGGCGTGGCCTGGCCTGGGGCGTGGTCTCCAGGGTTGAGCAGTATAAGAACGGCGGCCGCGAGCCGCGGGCGGGCAGGATTTACTGGGAACTGGCTAGCGGGTAGTCGCGGTGTGAGTGTGGCGCAGGCGCAGTGTTCCCCAAGGCGGGCAGGGATATGCGGAGCCGCGGCGCCGTCTGGGTGAGTGATTCCCAGGGCTGCGCCGGGATCAGCCCCCCGCGGGGCGCTCCAGGGGTGCGGGGCTGCCCCGCCAGCGCCCCTGGGCTTGGCCCCCCCCTTCCCTAGGCACCGCTCCCGGGAGCGCTCGTTGCCATGGCAGCCAGGCCCTGCTGTGCGGCGCGGCGGCCTCTGGCTCCTCGAGCCTGGCGTTGCCGGCGGCCGCCGGGCCTGAGCAGTCGCGGCCCTCGGGGAGAGGCCGCTCCCCGCAGCGCCGGGCCTGGAGCCTCGGCGGGCAGCCGGGCGAAGGCGCCCCGCGCTCCCCGGGGCTGGGCCGGGGCTGCCCGCGCGCTGGGCCGGCAGGACCGTGACTGGCGGCTTAGTCACGGTCCCGTGGCCCGGGCTGGGGCCGCAGCTGTGCGGAGGCGTGTGGGTGACTTCGGGTGCACCTGCCAGCCAGGTGGGGCGGGACTGGTGACCCGGCAGCTGTCGGGGGAGGGACGGGGAGGCCGAAGCACCGAGTGCCCAGCTGTTTCCTGGCCCCTCGAGACACGGCGCCCCGCGTGTTGGGGCGCTGCGGGCCAGCGACCCTTTAACGTGCCGGTTCTTCAGCGTCTGTTTCGATCCAGCTTCTAGGCGAATAGATTTGGCTTCCCGTAGGCTGAACTGCGTCCTAGGGCTGAGATTCTAAGAGCTCTCTGGCTTCTGTGAAGTTGTACTTTAAGTCAGTGGTTCTCAAATGTCGTTGCACTGTGGAATTACTACATGGCCTCAGGAGTGGGGTCTGGAGACCCAGCCCTGCCATCCTGGGCTGCGGGGCCAAAGCTGAAGCCCTGGGCCCCCGGGGCATGTAACTTTAGCCCTCCTGCCAAGGGCGGAAGCCCTTGGCCTTGGCCCCCAGCAACTCTAACACCACTATTAAAATGTGTTCATGATGCACTTTAGGATCCTGACCCACAGTTTGGGAACCGCTGCTTTAAGTGCTTCCCTAAGTTCAATTTACAGATACTGGGATCATAGCACAGCTAAGGGCTTGTGACTAAAACTTTAGCTCCAAGTTCTCAGGAAGGCAAGGGAAGTCTTTTAGTCAGTCTTCACCATTAATTGTTTACCTTATTACAGACTAGTCACAGTTGTCCTGAAAGAAAAAAATATTAAGTATGTAATGATATTTTATAGGACAAACTAAGTTACCAAAAAACGTAACTTTTGAGTCACCTGCCAGATTTGAAGATGTTTTGTGTCCAAAAATTAGTGATTTTTACTTTTGTTGATCCAAAAAAGATGACACTTGTATCTTGTCTACCCTTGCTTCTCTCGGTCATAATTATTACTGTAACTTATTATTTAATAAGGTATTAAAGTGCAGTCGTTAACTAAATATTTGGATTTTAGAATGGGAAGGGGAGACATTTTCCTGAAAATGTTTATTATGTAACCTGGCCTCATACTAGATGTTGTAGTGCTATTTGAACATACTGCAGGCAATTTAATTACATTATTTTTTGCCAAGTAGTAAAATAAACAATATGTAAAAGTTCCAACTTTAAGCCATGATCCTACAAACACCTAAGCACATGTGTACCTTTACTCACATCAGTAGTCCCAGTGACTTCAATGTGCTTGAGGCCCCCATTCTTCATCTTAAAATGTTGGCACATTAACAAGACCTTCTAATATGAATGAAGAAACTGAGCCAGAAAAAGATAATTTAGTTTTGTTTCTTTGAAATCTAGTAACTGAAATTGCAGGTACAGCTTTACATGAATGTGCAATTGACTACTCTATCACCTAGCTGTAGAAGTTAGAGAAAACAAATGTATAGTTTAAAACTCTGCACCAAATACTTTGTAAGCACCATAGAAAGAAAGGTTTTTTTGGAATTTAGTTTTATAAAAACTAGTTACACGTCACACATTTACTGTCTAACTTATTGCAGCACACTTTAATGTGGCTAGTTATAGGTCTGTATTCCCATTACACACTTCTGTGTTCAGGAGTTATAACTCTGCCATAATTTTCCCCCCCGGACTGAACCATCAGAGTGGTTAGTAGCAACTCTTTTTCCTTCTAGTTGATTTGTTAACCTTTAAATAAACTGAATGCATATTGTGGGTTCAAATGCTTCTTTTTGCATACTAATTTAAGATGACTTAAATTTTCTTGATCACTCTAGCCCTTAATATGGGCTCATTGGCTTTGTTTTTTTTCAAAATAGCCCATTTGTAATGTTCAAACCCCAAGACAGCACTGTACACTTTATAACATAGATCTTCATTCTGTACACTTCCTGTGAATGCACACTACTCTAATTGCACAATATGAATGGTGTATAGTGGCTTTGAAACTTCAGTGGTCTCGTGGAATTTATCCACAGCAGCTCGAGGGTTCTTAATAGTATAATTTAGCCATGATCCATTATTCCTGGTCTGCAGGTACCAATGGTATATTGGATGGCAAAGGCTCTGAGGGACAAGGTCACTGGCAGATTTTTGAATCTTTGTCGTTCCATGGTACAGTGCTTGAAGGATGTACACCAGTGTTGTTCTCAGCTGCTGATTGTTGGCAGGAGAGAGCTCTCCCACCCATAGGCACAGACTCCATGGATGCTCCAGGGCTGGAGTACCCATGGGGAAAAAATGGTGGGTGCTGAGCACCCACCGGCAGCCCCCCATCAGCACCCTCCCCTCCGTGCCTCCTGCCCACCTCAATCAGCTGTTTGGGGGGAGGGGAAAGGAGGGAGGACATGGTGCACTCGGGGGAGGGGGCTGGAAGAGGTGGGGTGGGGTGTGACCTTGAGGGAAGGGCTGGAGTGGGGGCAGGGCCTGGGCAGAGCCGGGGGTGGGTGTCGAGCACCCCTGGGAACAATTAAAAGTCTGTGTAGCATTGTTCATTGGCAAAACTTTTGTCTTTCAAAGGATGTGTGGTTTTTTAACACTGTTTTGTCTCTCAGTTGCCAATGTAAACAGCCTTTACCTTTTGAAAAGATCAGGAATGTTGAATCTGACTTTGCTAATCATGGCAAAGGGAGGCAGCGGAGTGGGGGGTTTGCCTCAGGTGCTTATTGTGAGCTAATACACATTAATTGAAGGGGTGGGAGAAAGGGGAGGAAGAGGAGTGTGTGAATCTTTAACAAAGACAGCTTTTGTCCCAAATACTGAATAGACACAGGAGTTAAAATAGGTGGTAGCAAAAACAAACAACAAACCTACATTTTAAAAAGCCAAACTGAAGTGTCCCCACTTTTAGTCTCTTTTGATGTTATTTTAGTAGTTCTACCACCACCATAGAGTTCTCTAGGGCAGACATGGTCTGCATTTCTTGTGTAGAAAACAAGCAGAATATTTTAAACAAGCCTCTCAGGCCTTTTTTATGTACCATAAAGAAGCTAAAAAAGGCCATAAAACCCATTTGTCCTTTGCAAGTTGCCTTTAAAATCCAAATAAGCTAATAGGCTTTTGTCAAGTGTGCCCAGTAGAGAAAGCTGACTGTTTTCTTTAGGGCTTAGTTAACACCTTTCTTTTGGAGAGAGAAATTAAAGTTTTGACTCAAGACCCTCACCTTCCCTCCTTCCCAGCACACAAGGTATTGTAGAAGTGAAAAGTCTTAATTCTGAATTTCTGGTACAGTAATGTGGAATTTCTCAAATTTAGTGTAGTTATTTAGGTGTTGGCAGAATTTGAACCAGTTATGCATTACGTTGTGTGTTTTATTTGTTAAATGCGAGCTGGCTATATCCACTGTAAGACTTCATGATACTATACACCAGTGGTTCTCAACCAGGGGTACACATACCCCTGGGTGTGGGGGCAGCAATAGAGGTCTTCCAGGAGGTATTTCAACTCATCTAGATATTTGCCTAGTTTTACAACAGGCTACATAAAAAGCTTTAGCGAAGTCAGTACAAGCTAAAAATCCGTATAGGCAATGACTTGTTTATAATGCTCTACGTACAGTATCAATGTTTCTCAACCTGAGGATCGGTTTAGGGCAGTTGCAAGTGCAGGGCCTGCAGTAGGGGGTAGCAAGCAGGGGCCCCATGAAGCAAGACATGCTGAAGCCCAAGCCCTGCCTCCTGGGGCTCAAGCCCAAGCCCTGCTGCCCACAGCTGAAATCAGACTCCCGAAAGGGATACAGTAGTTGGGAAAGGTTGGGAACCACTGCTGTATACCCAGGCTGAGCATGAGACTGAAATCTGACAAGCAGCAGCAGGGCAGTCATTTTCACTACTTAAGTTAGTTTTTAGTCTGCAATTTAGAAGTTCTCTCAAATACTGTTTTTGGATCGCCAAATTAAGTACAGTTAAAACGTGGGCTAAGTCCCCTGTAGATGGCAAATAGAAAAGTCCCTTCAGTCCATCCAAAAATCACTTTCTCCCACAGCTCTGTCACATAATTTGGCTGTTCTGGTTACTTTAGCTGTTGTTTTGCCACAACTTTAAGCTTCTGCACAACTCCACTTCTGCCCATCTCTGCTTTTATTTCTATCTATTGTCCATCATTTTCCAAGCTGCTATTTGTTTCTTTGTTGTCTTCACCCAACTTGCTGCCCTTTATGCTTTGAACAGTCTTCCTGTCTGTGTGCACCAAGCTGCCACTCACTCTCAATAAAGGATTGAATTTTCAGTCTTTGGTCACCTGAAGTACTGTGTGATTTAGAGACTATCTTGTTCTGAAAAGCACTGAGCACACTTATGGTGCTCTACAAATAAGATACAATTATGTATAAAACAAATGATTTTAAACAAGCCATGTTCTTAGGATTGTTTGCCAGATGTGAGTTTCTTGGCGTTATATAATGACCACTGGAGAAACTAGACTTTCAAAGCCTAATTACAGTGTGCCGTAAGTTTCAGGAAATAGATTTAAGTAGTAACATCAATAGGCTTTCTAATTAGGATCTGAAATGATTAAATGTTAAAAACAGCATAATAGGTTAGCTCTCATTCCAAATTAACAGAAATCTACTTCTAAAAGTATATTGTAGGAGGAAATTACATCATATTGTCAAATAAGGAAGAGCTAAGCTGAATGGATGACTTGTATGACAAAAATGTGCCCCTCCTATGAATTGATTCTGAGATTCGTTAATGATACGTGGTGGCAAGGTGAGCAAATTACGTTAAGAACATGTGTTCTTACTGCTTTAAAGTCGCAATTTTTTTCCCTTTAAGGATGTATAGTAGATGGATGCAGCTTTTAATTCCTTATGTCATAGAGCATGATCTGTTATCCCTTCAGCAGGTAGCATCACAGAGTGTAATCCCTGTCCAGGTTTTTTGTAGGCATTCAACAATTTTCACTGCAAATTGCATCCAATTCCATTTCAAGTCTAAACTTCCTGATGGCCAGTTTATATCCATTTGTTCTTGTGTCCAGCTCAGTACCAATGTGGACACAAGAACAAATGGATATAAACTGGCCATCAGGAAGTTTAGACTTGAAATTAGACAAAGGTTTCTAACCATCAGAGGAGTGAATTACTGGAACAGCCTTCCAAGGGAAGCAGTGGGGGCAAAGGACCTATCTGGCTTCAAGATTAAGCTAGATAAGTTTATGGAGGGGATGGTTTGATGGGATAACATGATCTTGGCAGTTAATTGACCTTTGATGATCAGTGGTAAATAGGCCCAATGGCCAGTGATGGGATGTTAGAAGTTACTGCAGAGAACTTTTTCCTGGGTGTCTGGCTGGTGAGTCTTGCCCACATGCTCAGGGTTTAGCTGATCGCCATATTTGGGGTCAGGAAGGAATTTTCCTCCAGGGTAGATCGGCAGAGGCCCTGGAGGTTTTTTGCCTTCCTGTGCAGCATGGGGCATGGGTCATTTGCTGGAGGATTCTCTGCATCTTGAAGTCTTTAAACCAGGATTTGAGGACTTCAGTAGCTGAGACATAGGTGAGAGGATTATTGCAGGAGTGGGTGGGTGAGATTTTGTGGCCTGCATTGTGCAGGAGGTCAGACTAGATAATCATAATGGTCCCTTCTGACCTTAAAGTCTGAGTCTGTGTGGTGCATTTTTAAGGCACAGTTTGACCTCTTGTGCATATCAGAATGATTTGATACTCCTGAGGGAATTCTGCGACAACAAAATTAATAATTCTGTGCACAATATTTCAAAATTCTGCAAGTTTTATTTGTCAATAAATAAATGCAGAGGCTCCAGCATGGCAGTGGGGAGCAAAGGCCACTGGCTGCATGAAGGTGGAAGATCACCCTGCAGCCGCCCCACCCCTAGGACACGACTCAGGGTCAGATGCAGCCTCACCACTGACACAGCCATGCCCTTCTGCACCAGGTGTGGGGCAGGTAGGCTCAATCAGGCAGGATCCAAGTGTGGAAGGGTTCAGTGTGGGGTGAGAGGATTCTGGGTGGGACAATCTGGGTGCAGGCAGCTCGGGGTGGGGAGGGTCTAGGTGTGGGGGGATCTGGATGCAGAGGCTCATTTGGGGGGCGGGGGGTTCAGGGGCAATGGGACTCTGCAGGGGCTTCCAGATGAGGGTTGTTTGGGCTCAGCGGAGGGGTCTGGGTGTGGGGGACTCAGCGGAGGGTGGGGGGGATCTGAGTGCTGGGGGAGTGGGGCTTGGTGGGGTCTGGGTGTAGGTAGTTGGTGGTCAGTGGTGTGGGGGGTCTGGATGTGAGTGCTCAGGGTGGTGGTTTGAGTGAAGGTATCTCAGTGGGGAGTGATCTGGGTGCAGGGGTGGGGGTCTGGCGGCTGGGAGTCTGGGTTCAGTGGGGCTCCAGATGCAGAGGTTGAAGTTCAGTGGGGTGGGGTTTGGGCATTGAGGGCCACGGGGTTTCTGGCTGTACTGGGTGAGGCTTGGCAGGGGTATCTGAAAATGGGAGCTCTGGATGCACAGGGGCTGAGTGGATGGGGGAGCAGCTCCCTGTACAGTGACCCATCCCCGCACAGCTGAGGAGTGATGGGGGCAGGAAGCAGGGGAGGATGTTGAGCTTCCTTCAGTTGAGGGAGGTTTCTGGGGGTTGATCTGACACAGCGCCAGCTAGTTCTTGCAGGGGAAGAGGAAGTCATGTCCTCTCCTGCCTCCAGTCCAGCTGGGACCAGCAGCCAATCCTGGCTCAGGGTAGGAGCCACTGGCTGGGGTGCTCCAGCCCCACAGTGATTTACCTCTCAGCTAGCTGCTCTGGGTGCCTGAAACGTTGTACCTGTGCTGTTAGGGAGCGGTGCGTGACTGCTCTTGCAGCTTCCCTTTGCTTCCTTGTCAGAAAGTCATTTTTCTGCAGGGAAGCAAAGAAATCTGGGGGGGGACACGAATTCTGAGCATGCAGAGTGGTGCAAAATTCACCCAGGAGTAATTTGAGTACTGTGATGGTGATTGCCTGACAGAAATGCCAATAAATAAATAACTGCAGTATCTAAATGTTCCATAGCTTTCAGAAAAAATGGCTGGAGTCTGATAAAACATTGCTGCAAGATCACAACAGTAGATTGAGTTGTAGCTGAGAAATGGAAATTCACATTTTAATTTCTGGTCAGATGAAAAACAAATGTCACTGCAATGTAATTGTAGTATGTGCATAGATATATTTTTCAGGAGAGCTGCTAAAAAAATCTACGTAGGGCATGCCATATATTGTATATGATTGTAACATCCAAATATTTATACTTGTGGCAATATGGTCTGGGAAGAATGTTTTTAAATTTAATTCTCTCCTTGTATAGTTACATCGCTAACCATAATGGAGAGCAATGGCTGCTCACAAACTGCCACAAACCCATTATTTTGCATTGCTTTAGCTTGGGTCTCCTGAGTTTAGTGACCGGAGCAAGAACTAATTGTAGTTTTCCTTTATAGTAGTTTAGCTTCTTGACTAGATACAAGCCTGTGAGGACTTCCTGAGAGTATTATTTGTGTATCTTTCTAATCCCTTTAGTCCATGCAAGTAGGGTTTATCAACATAACTGGGAAACCCATTGTGAAAACCAAACTTGCTAACTCACTCATTTGCAGGAGGACACGGTAGTTTGGTTACTTTGATAAGTGCAGCTTAGCTTTATTTATGGTATGGGTAGTATATCCTATTATATTTTGTAAAATGAATTAAATTGTCATGTGATTTCATGAAAGTACAAGATTTTATTAAATCTTTGCTAATCCACAAACCCAATAACTTTCACATAACTGATGGTCTCACCCCACCTTCTCTGTAAAATGAGTTTCTGCTTCAAATTGATGTTGTTCATAAATCCATGAACAATACTGACTTTTTCAAATATATTGCTCAGTAACCTTATTGAGAGTGTGCCATCCAAAAGCAAGAGTTAATGCAGCTGTCTAAGATTCTCAGGGTTTGCTCTTTACTAAGCTTCAAGTTCACACTGCTAAGCAGTTTGCTACGTGTTTTAAAATAGTAGCACAAACTCTTTAAACCCAGGATGCAAAAAGGTAAAACAGTCTTGGTAGTAAAGGAGAGCAAGCAGTTATGTTGCCCTTTTTGCTTCCCCTCCTCCTCCCATTTCAAGAACGTAGGAAGCTGGGACAGTTTCATAAGTCCATTCACATTTCCTTATTGAAATGTAGAGGCAGGTCACCTTCTATGAATTCACAAAGAGATTCTTGTTAGAAGTGAGTAGGCTTCATGAACGCACAACTTGTCTTTATTTTTTTAATTCAGAAAAGTAGATGATGGAAACAATGAGAAGTACCTTTTTGAGTGTAATATGTAAGTGTCTATTGAAATGGAAGCTTAGAACTGCAAGGGGATTTCAGAGCAGGCAATAGTTGCACAGTCACTCTGAAAGGACACACACACACACACACACACACACACACACACACACACACACACACACACACACACACACACACACACACACACACACACACACACACACACACACACACACACACACACACACACACACACACACACACACACACACACACACACACACACAGTTTTGGCAGGGGGCAGGCGGGTCCTCCTACTCTACATGTGCTTTCAAACTATTTAAATACCAGTCTCCTTCCTGTTTCATCTTCGTTTGTTTCTACTGCAACAGACACTTTCTCTATGGTCTTGCCAGTTCTTGTAAGCACAATAAGGTGAAAACACTGCGGTAAATCAAATCCTGTTTGAATGCTTGGACCCATTCTTAGTATTTTAGCCTACGGATTAATTCTTTTTAAACTGCATTTTCTAATTCTTGCCACTTCTAACCATTTAACAAGTGTGAAGTAGCTAGTAAATTGAGCCCTTACCTGTCCTCTAGGCAACAAGTGAAGACATAAAATGTTGACACAGCTTGATGACATAAGCAGTCAAACTCCAATTGGAACAAACATTTCTAGTTTAGGACACTTGCTCAGTGTGATATAAACGGTCCTGGATTGATGTCTTTCTTTAATGCTACATGAAACTGACTTTGAGGATCAGTGTCCTACTTCAGTCTCAGCCCTGTAGTGGATACCCCTGTCTGTGCTTGCACAACTGAAAGCATGAGAGGTTAATACTTTAACTGGAGTCTCATGTATCTTTAACTCATTTGCTAGTTATCGGCTAATAGAATGGCTTTAATCACTTTCTGGAATTACACATCCATGTATTTCTTAAAGAACATTTTAATCTTATTGGTTGGTAACCATTCAAACATTCATTTGGAACTAAATATAGCCGTTACACTAAATTTGGTACTTTTTGCTAACCAGGAGGATACACTGTTGCTATGCAAATTTATTTAATAATTATATAGTTTAACATGCATTTTATTCAGGTTAATAGCTTTTACTTTTTTAAATTTATGCCTTAATGTAAATTATCATAATTTCAAATTTAATTTTTAAATTGGTTTATTTTTAAAAACAAAAATGTATTTAAATAAAAAACAATTTTTTTAAAAAATCTTAGATTTTTATCCACCCTAGCTTCCATTGCTTGACAAGTGTCTCTAACTTGATTTAGTGGTGTAAGAATTAACTGGATAAAGTTAAAAATAAATGCTGCTTTGTAGTGTCTCATCGTTAAGAAGTTTAGTCGGTTTTAATAGAGTATCTATGAAAAGGGAAGAGCTGAAATTAAGGTGGTTTTTTTAAGACCATGGTGCAATCCTGTCATAGAAAAAATTGCAGAGTTTGAGTCTCGCACAGTTCCAGCAAAGCTGATGTTCTCCCTTCTAAATTTTAGCAACATGTCTGACTATCACTGGGGGGGGGAATCGATCTAGGATACGCAACTTCAGCTATGAGAATAGCGTAGCTGAAGTCAATGTTTCCTAGATCGAAATAATTTTACTTACATTGGGTCCACGCGGCGCAGGCTCGCTCCCCCGTCGACTCCACTTCCGCCTCTCACTGTGCTGGAGTTCCGGAGTCGACGGGGAGTGCTTCTGGGATCGATTTATCGCGTCTAGATGAGACGCGATAAATTGATCCCCGATAGATCAATTACTACCCGCCGATTTGGAGGGTAGTATAGACGTACCCTAAGAAACACTTGGGTTGAGGGAGAAAGAAAGAAACCACCTGCATTGATTGTGTTGATGCAAATGTGTGCATGGTTATTCATGGTTTGTAAAACCTCCATGTTGCTTTATCTTGTATTACTGGCTCTCATTAAGAACTATAAACATGTATACAGTCTCAAACTATTTTGCAGACATTTATCCTTCTCGCCTCTGTGAGGCAGAAAAAATCCGCATTTTCCCCCATTTTACAGTTGAGGAAACTGAAGCAGAGAAAATAAATGACTTGTTGTCCTACGTAGCAGCAAGATTTGGTGATAGAGCATGAGTTAACTCTGGAGAGCTTGCCTTGGTCCATACTTAGGATTGAGTAGTGAGTACCATGTCCCCTTAAAGCTGCAGATGGCTCTGTGGAACCTACCTCTTGTGGTATCATGGGAACAGGAGGTTAATTTATCGGTGCAGAAGAATGCACTCTTATTCCTGTACCATTTCTCTTGGGCACAAACTGGCTTTCTCTAGACAGAGAACAGGCAGGTTCCTTATTTATTCTTGAACACGTTTTCTAGGGGATGGAATAATGAAAGGCAGTGGAGGTGGGAGAGAACCAAACTAACCAACAGTACAGAGTGTTAATTGTGTATCCCTTAAAAAGCATGCCAGAGCATGATCTGGTCCCAAACCCATGTCTGGTTTTACTTTTTGGAGAGAATTTCCTTTCAAGTACCCAGAGATGTGGAGTATAACCGATGTTTACTGAACATCTATCTCTTCATGATCATGTACATGTCATTTTTATCTTGCCGTAAACAGTACACTGTACTCCTTGAGCAGGTAAAGGGTCTGTTCTAAAGTGATTTTAGGTCATTTAGTCTCTATATTCAGGTGAGGAGACGGAGGTTCTCCTGCCTTGTTATATTTAATCCTCCTCATTTTATGCAGTTTTGTTTCACCGAGTTGCAATTTCTCCACTATCCAGAATGTACAACTGATCTTTCAGAAATTAGGGGGAGAGTAGGTGGGTTCACACAAGCAAAACCTTGTAAAGCAGCATATTCCATATATTACAGTTTCTAAGGGCTGGTCCACACTGGGGCAGGGGATCGATTTAGGAAACGCAACTTCAGCTACGAGAATAGCGTAGCTGAAGTTGACGTTTCCTAGATCGAACTAAGTATACTTACTGCGGGTCCACGCGGCGCAGGCAGGCTCCCCCGTCGACAGCGCTTCCTCCTCCCAGCGAGCAGGAGTTCCGCAGTCGACGGGGGAGCACTTCTGGGATCGATTTATCGCATCCAGATGAGACACGATAAATCAATCCCAGAAGATCGATCTCTGCCCGCCAAATCGGGTGAGTAGTGTGGACCTAGCCTTAGTGAATTTCAAGTGTTTGCCAGAGCTTCTGTTTCACAATGTGGATCTGCCTACTAAACTATTGTGCACACATTCAAAACATAAGAACATAAGAGAGGCTGTACTGGGTCAGACCAAAGGTCCATCCAGCCCAGTATCCTGTCCACCGACAGTGGCCAATGCCAGGTGACCCGGAGTGAGTGGACCTAACAGGTAATGATCAAGTGATCTCTCTCCTGCCATCCATCACCCCCCTCTGACAAACAGAGGCTAAGGACACCATTTCTTACCCATTCTGGCTAATAGCCATTAATGGACTTAACCTCCATGAATTTATCCAGTTCTCTTTTAAACCCTGTTATAGTCCTAGCCTTCACAGCCTCCTCAGGCAAGGAGTTCCACAGGTTGACTGTGCGCTGTGTGAAGAAGAACTTCCTTTTATTTGTTTTAAACCTGCTGCCCACTAATTTCATTGGGTGGCCCCTAGTTCTTTTATTATGAGAACAAGTAAATAACTTTTCCTTATTCACTTCCTCCACACCACTCATAATTTTATATACCTCTATCATATCCCCTCTTAGTCTCCTCTTTTCCAAGCTAAAAAGTCCTAGCCTCTTTAATCTCTCCTCATATGGGACCCGTTCCAGACCCCTAATCATTTTAGTTGCCCTTCTCTGAACCTTTTCTAATGCCAGTATAGCCTTTTTGAGATGAGGAGACCACAATTGTACGCAGTATTCAAGATGTGGGCACACTATGGATTTGTATAGGGGCAGTAAGATATTCTCTGTCTTATTCTCTATCCCTTTTTTAATGATTCCTAACATCCCGTTTGCTTTTTTGACTGCTGCTGCACACTGCATGGACATCTTTAGAGAAGTATCTGCGATGACTCCAAGATCTTTTTCCTGATTAGTTGTAGCTAAATTAGCCCCCATCATATTGTATGTATAGTTGGGGTTATTTTTTCCAATGTGCATTACTTTACATTTATCCACATTAAATTTCATTTGCCATTTTATTGCCCAATCATTTAGTTTTGCGAGATCTTTTTGTAGTTCTTCACAGTCTGCTTTGGTCTTAACTATCTTGAGCAGCTTAGTATCATCTGCAAACTTTGCCACCTCACTGTTTACCCCTTCTTCCAAATCATTTATGAATAAGTTGAATAGGATTGGTCCTAGGACTGACCCTAGCTTCGTAGAAAAGGATGACTCTACTTTGTTTAGATTTGCTCAACCCCAGAGCTTGGAACTGTTCTGGGATACATGCTAGGAGGAAACCTTGTGAGACCAACAAATGAATTTCTAGTAGCTAACACTTAAAGTGATTAATTATTCAATATAATGATCTTATCTGAAACCCTTGTGAATTGATCAAACCTTTGGTTTAAGCAGTCACTTTATAGTCAGTCTATTAGAATGAGTCTTTGACAAGATTGCAGTTGAAGTCAGGCTATTGTGCTTCGGCTTCCTTTTAGGTTAAAACCCTTGGCAAAGTGACTCCTTATCACAATAATACAGAGGGAGGTTTGTCTAATACAATGTTATACAAAGATTTGTATGTTTTGGCAAAGCTGGTGTGTCTGAGTAACTGTCAGTATGTATACAAGGTCTGAATTTGCTGGCATAAAGCTTCTATTCATCACCTGTTTTACTGAAACTTGAAAATCTTTGGATTGATGTTTCTCCAAAAATGAACTCGTACAGAACTTATTCGAATTATTGAATTTGTTTTTACAGTCACAGAAACAGAAGGGCAAACACTTTTGATGTGCGAAATATTTCCTCCTTTTCAGCAGGTGTTTGGGCCAGAGGGGCCCTCGCACAAAGGAGTCACTGTAATTCAGAGAGTTGGGTGGCATTTAAAATGGGAGACTCACTCATGTTTGCTTAGTGGTACTTACACCCTGCTCTCCTCTGAAGGGAATGAAAGCCGCAGGATACCTGGCAAGAACTGTGGATTTCTAAAGTCTGGAAACATTGCAGAGCAAGGCACAATGTCAACGGCAGGAGTTGCTGCTCAGGAAATGAGAGGTACATTAAAGACTGGATTTCTCCATAATGGCCAAGGCATAGGGAGTCTGAAAACCTGCTGGAGCGGCCACAATGGGTTTGAAAAGTAAGTGGGGAAAATTAACCTTGCAGATGTATTTGAGAATTATTACTAAGCATGAGACATAGGTGGACCCAATAACTGGTATTAGTGCTTGTTCATGGTTCACTTACTCCGAATATTTTTTCATTTTCAGGACTTTCTTTAACATGGACCCTATAGCAATGGCATATAATCTGAATCCATCAGCACAGCAACATTGTACATCTGTTGGTATGTACACTGAAGATTTTGAGGTGTATTTATATAAACAGTTTAGTGGAAGTGGTTTTGGAGAAAATCTGTCCCTTTTAATATCTACAGTAGGAGAGACTTTCTGGTTTTAGGCGCCAGGCTGCCCTCTAGTGACAGAATTTAAACACTATTTTGGCTCTCTTCCAATGTATTTCTGACTTTTTAACCTAGTTTCTTAATAGTATACTTTTATTTGTTCTGAGGAAAATATTTAGTGTAAGTGTGTAAGAAGTTGAGTGTTGGATATTTTTAGCAAAACCTGCTAACAAGGATAGAACTCTGTGGGAAATAGTTGCAAAGTGGTTGGGGCAAATCAACTGCATGTTAAAACATCTATCATGGAGAGAGACAGCCCTGTTTTAATCTAAGTTGTGCCATGGGTCTCTAATTGTCTTATTTAACTGGAGCACTGGTATAATACAAGTCTTGTATATATTACATGGTGTTTGAATAGTCTCCCTCTGATACTCCTGAGGGAATTCTGTGCCAAAAAATTTAAAATTATGCACACAATATTTTAAAATTCTGCAAAATTCAGCAAATTTTATGTCCATAAATGTGGCTCCAGCATGGCAGTGGGCGCACAAGAGGAGCATTGAGGTGGAAGATCACCCTGATGCCCCCACCTCCCCCCAGTACAGAGACTCAGCAGTGAGGCTGCACCTGACCCTGACACACTGCAAGGTCTGGGCCTGCCCCGGAAATACCCCAGGGCTCTTTCCCTCTGTGCCAGGTGCACCAGGTATGGATGGGCAGGCTCAGCCCAGCAGGATCCAAGTGTGGAGGGACTTAGTGTGGGGAGATCCAGGTGAGAGGTTTCTGTGTGGGGCAATCTGGGTGCAGGTGGCTTAGTGGGAGATTTGTATGCACAGTCTAGTTGGGGTGTTCCGGGTGCAAGGACAATGGGACTCTGCAGGAGATCCAGGTGAAGGAAGTTGGGGCTCGGTGGGGGTGGGGAGATGGGGCTTGATGGGGTGGGGGTCCAAGTGCAGCTGGTTGGGGATCAGTGGGGTGGGGGTCTTGGTGTGGGGGGCTGGTTGGAAGCATCTGAGTATAGGAAGGTAGGACTTGTCAGGGTGGGGGGTCGATGGGCCTGCTTAAGGGGGGAGCCCCAGCTGCTGCTGAGGGGATGCCACATGCTGAGTTCCTGCTTCCTCCCATGATTCCCCATCCCTCCCTCCCACCTTCCCCTCCCCCTGCCCTCTTCTACCCCCACTGCCTCTTCCCACTCATCCCTCCTTCCGTCATTTTCCCTCCCCCCCCCCTTTACCCAGCCCCACCGTGGGCACTCTGTTGCACATAATAGAAAGCAGGAAGGCTCCCAGCACACAGAAGGGGAGCATGACTGGCACTAGGACCAAGGAGGCGGCGTTCAGCTGCAGAGTCCTCCAAGATGCAGCCTTCTTCAGCTGGGCAGCTCTGTGCTTGCAGAATGAGGGGAGGGGCAGTGACATGTAATCCTGTGTGCCCCCCATGCCTTGCCTCTGTTTGGAGGGGGGCAATCCTCCCCCAAACTGCGCCTTTGGACGCCCGCCCCTGCTGGTTTCTGCAGGGAAACCCAGGAAATCTGTGGGGGGCCATTTACTGTGGGTGCACAGTTCCACAGAATCCCTCTAGGAGCACTCTGAGGATGCATGCTGTGAGGCTTGCTTAGGAATGGTGCAGTGTGCTGTGTAAAGCAAGCTATATGTATGGGACAATAGCTGGCTGTTCATAAACATATTGTTATGCAGGTGTGTTTCAGGATTGCTGTAGTTAAGAGTTAATTAAGGTATTAAGAATGCATTTTTCCTAGTGCTGAATTGGGAGCAAATGAATGGCTAGATCATCTGTCATAAATTCATGGTGGTGGGGATGTAGACAGACATTCTTAACTGTATTTTCCCCTCCTAGGGCACGTTTCAAACCCTGTACCAACAAATGGCTACTGCTTTACTGAAAGCTGTGTCAGGGTCCCACCTCAGAAATCCAGCCCATCTCCTCTTAGTCCCAAAAGTGAGAAGCTTAGTTCAAAGCATGAAGATCATCTTGTTCCTAGTTTCAGCAAACTGTCAGTAACTGAGGGCTGTGTTTCTGAGGAGATGCCTCCTCATACACCGACAAAGAGTGGGCCACCTCAGTTTTCTTCTGCATCTGCCAATGACCGCAGCTCTAGGCCACTACCTCCACTGCCCATTTCTGAGGACCTCTCTCCAGATGTCGACAGAGAGGTGGAATTCTTAACGAGTTCAGACACTGACTTTTTGTTAGATGATTATGGACTTCCTCCTTTTAAATCCAGTGTTCCAAGTAGGCGGAGCTTTAGGGGCTGTGGACAGATCAATTATGCCTATTTTGATGCTCCAGCAGGGCCGAAAACAGAAGATGCCAACTCTGCAACTAACCTAAATGGATGTACACCAACCCCATGTCCTCCTCCACAACAACTGCATCGGCGTTTACGAAGGTCTCATTCAGGGCCAGCTGGCTCATTTAATAAACCAGTAGTGAGGCTATCTAGCCACTTAAATAGGGCTTCTCCCAATTCTGATGAAGACAAACCAGAGGTCCCCCCTAGGGTTCCTATACCTCCTAGGGTGCTCAAACCGGATTATAGAAGGTGGTCAGCAGAAGTCGCTTCTAGTGCATACAGTGATGAAGACAGGCCTCCCAAAGTGCCCCCGAGAGAACCTTTATCACGGAGCAATTCCCGCACACCGAGCCCTAAAAGTCTGCCATTGTACCTCAATGGGGTGATGCCCCCGACACAGAGCTTTGCCCCTGATCCTAAGTATGTCAGCAGCAAAGCTCTACAAAGACAAAACAGTGATGGATCTGCGAGCAGGGTCCCTTGCATTCTTCCTATTATTGAAAATGGTAAGAAGGCCAGTTCAACACACTACTATCTGCTGCCTGAAAGGCCTTCATATCTGGACAAGTATGAGAAATTCTTCAGAGAAGCAGAAGAAACCAGCTCAAGCACAGAAGTGAAGTCCTGGTCTGGTGACTGCGCCACAGCTGCTGCCACAGCAAAGCAGGACTCAAAAGCTAGAATGGACATGGTTGGCCACATGAAACGAAAACACCTGTCTTATGTGGTTTCTCCATAGAATCTTGGAATAGGTGCTTCGAATGGAGTAGATCTTAATCATGTTGCTAAATTTTTGAGATCCAAGGAAAGGTTCTCAAATAATGAAGTAATAGAATTCTTCCTGTTTCAGCAGAAAAGCAGAGCATCAATGGTAAAGTCATCTTATGCTGCATATCTCTCTGAATTGTTTGTCTGGACTAAGCCTGTCTTAGTCTGTATAACTGAAGACTGTAAAGCATTTATAGAAACACAAGGAGTAACCATAGCCATGTTGGCCAGTTATACACTATCCTAGAGTAATATATTTTGTAAAGGCATATTAAGAAAAAATCCAGTTTTGATGTCTAAAACCAAAATCAGGGAAGAAAGTGCAGTGCAGTATTTTTGTTTTATATCACAGGCAGTTCCAAAATGATAGGCTTGGCATTTTAAAATCTCTTGCAGAAGATGGCATTGCTGGGAACAAACCCTATTCTCTTTAGCTAGGATGTGTTAACCTGGCTAGAAGGAAATTGACATCTACTTAAAGACTTGGAAGTGTATTGGAAAGTGTTTAGACTGTTTTTTTTAATATCTCCAATATTTTGAAAACTTAGTAGGATATACGTAGAATTTAGTGAAGTAGCTTCCAACAGGGGTTAGACTTCTGCTTTTTTTATGGTGCCTCTTGGATTCTTTCACCCACTAACAGGCACATGGCAGAATTCTGCAGATTCTCCTAGCAGAGACTTGGACCAGCTACTGCTAACCTTCATCCATTGTTCTCTCCATAAGGGGTCCAAGGAATGCATGTTAGTGCCGTAAAATTGACAGGGGGAAGATATCTATCCACAATTGCTAGTAAATGGTCAGCAATGACTACATCCTTATCTACTGTACAAACTTCTGACTGTATTATAAACAGAAACACACAACACAAGCTGGTCTTGTGTTCTGGTTTCTATTCAGTATTTTCTGGTTGTATGTTTGTTTTTGTTTGGTTAAATTAAACATGATTCTATTTACAAACTGTGTCAGTGACATCTACCTTTGCTTCAGATACTGCTTCTTTCTGTTTCAGTTTTTCCCCCCCCATAGTCTGCCTCACTGTTCCATTTAGGTCCGGGGAGATGCAACACTTGTGCATTAGCTGCTTCTCATGCATACTTCCCCATATTTATCCTTTTATAGATAAGCACAAGAGAAGAGGTGCTCATTAATGGAGGTCCATTACTATAATGCTCTCCTCCTAATAGAATTGAACAAGCTGTTTACAGTTTAAACTGCTGAATGAGCTATTTGAGCTATTTTAAAGCTTACTTTTATGTTTTAGTACAAACTAAATGAAGGTGAAATACATGCTATAGAAAATGCACTGATATTTCTGCATCATGTACAGTATTGAACAAAAGGATTTTATTCACTGTTTTATTTTGAATATTGTCATGTCTTGAATTTAATAAAGTTATAATATACTTATTTTATGATACATGTAATGTTTCTTGATTTATTTGGTGGTTTATGCAAGTCTCATGCATTTTAGTTTTCAGTGTGGTTTTCTAAAAGGAAAATTTGCATAAATGCAAACATTATTAATACAACATTTTAAGGCTTCAGTTAACTTTTGCAATTCTTGATCTAATCTAAAGGTTCCTACAGCAGTGTTTACTCATTCATGTTGCATACCATCTTCTGTTCTTGTTTCATTTCATTGTGTAGGTTTGCCAGCCTATTTTAGGGTGTGTCTAACTTATCATGTTGGCCAATAAGATGTGCCATAAATTCATGATACACAGCCTATTATTGATTATTGTTTCCGGTAGCACCCACAATGTGCTACCCACTGTGCGAACACAAAAGAGGTCAGCAGTGTTCCTGACCTGAAAAGCTCAGAGGCTAAGCAGTCCAAAAATGGACAGAGGGAAGGTAGGGGAAGGGATGTTTTTTTCTAGGTGAAATAAAGTAGAACTCTATACTCAAACTAATTTTTCAGTTCAATAGGAAAGAAACTGGCAGCAGTGTTTATACAACACAATACTTACCTAGTGCATGAACCCTGAAAAGATATTGGAGAAAGTACATAGCACCAATGAATAGACAAGCATGCAGATAAAGTCCCTGACTTAATGATCTTGTAATCTAAGCACTTTAGCTAGTAAGTCCAAATAACCCTGTGCGCTAGACAGGTGAGATTTCAAGGTAAGTAGGGCCCATATTTATAGGGGTTCCATATCCACTGAATTTCCACACCTAGGGCTTTTTATTTTTGCAACAAAAGCTAATTATTTAGCTCTTCTGGTTAGAGACCTCTAGGCTACACCTGCATGAAGCTCTCTTAAAAATTCCCACCATTGCTGTAGCTCTGGTGGCATGGTGGTTTTACCACAATCTCCTCTAACCCTGCTCAGAGCTGTTGGTGCCATCATCAGGCCAGTCGCATATGTACTTGCTGGCTCACTGAGCAGAGGAGAGAAATGTGGGTTGCTGGGCTTGTGCTGTCCCTAGAGCCCTCTTCAGTGAGGGTTGCTGTGGAAGCCCAGAGGAAAGGTAAGTGGCTTTCAAGTAACCACTTGCCTGTTTTTCCAGTCCTATTGTTGGCTGCTCTGGACCCACCCAGGGTGAGCCTGTTCCCCCGCTAGTTTGAGATCTACTGCAATACATCATCTCAGCAGTATTTCTGTGCTTGGGTTTCATACAGTCTATAAGAGCACTGGGGCTTTTGTGAATTCCTCTTAGGCAGAGTATGAATTTAGGAATTGCCGCTACAGCCTGTCATTAAAGTGGAGCTGTATTTAATCACGTGCCTGAACACACCACACGTTCTCACCTATCTTCCCACAGTAGCTGACAAACCAGCTGCAACATTAAATTGCAGCCTGTTTTCAGTGCTGATTATCAGCTGTGCTGTAGCCTAATAGGTGTCGCTTCACTAGAAATGTTTCTCCTTTTGCTTCACCCCCTCACCCTGTCTGCTCCACCCAAGCTGCATGACTAACCACCCCCTTCATGTCCTCCTCCCACTCTTGTCTCCAGGCCTTGTTCCACATGGCCCCAGATGCCTGGAAACCCCTCCCTAACCCAGTCTGTCATGCCTTCACCTTCTCTTTCAAGTCTCTCCTTAAAGCACTCTGCTTCTGAAAGGCTTGAGAGCCTTAATTCTGCCCTCAGCAGAGGTTTTCTCAGATGAACAAAATACAAAAGTAAGGTTAAACTCAAATTAAGAAGCAGATATCTCTGTTCACTCATAACACTGCTGCGGTTTGTCTCATCCCAGTCGTTGGCTGTGCTATCTCTTTTGACTTAAGAGTTCCTCAGGACAGAGACTTGGTCTTAATACTGACCTAAAGTGTCCAGCACACTAACAGCGTGACCTTAACGTACTTTGAGAGGGGTAGCCCAGGCATCAGGAATTCTATTTTATAGGGGGGCAAGAGATTTTACTTAGATGGAGTAAAGCTGGAGCAGTTGCTGAGCTTTAAGTTGCTAGTAATCATTGTCCACTAATTCTCTAGTAAGAGGATGAGCACTCTGAAAGAAAAAGCAGTCTGTTGCAAGTTGTCCTTCTTCAAGCCGACCTAACCTAGCACTACGGGCTAGTATCTGCAGACCTTCACGCTAAATGCATTAAACTCTGACACTATTAGATTGTTAATAAAATCCAGTCCATGCCCTGGAAAAGTTCTTCTGTTTTTCCTTTTTTTTTGCCTTGCTGCATTCATCAATAATAGTAAATAGTTCAATTCCAAAAATGTTCCATGGCCTCTTCCAGGAAGAGTATCTGTGCTGCAGGAACTCCCAATCATATATGCTCAGTACTGATTTATTGCAAAGAACATGAGTGGAGATAATGAACTGAACACCAGTGTGCTGAAACCTTTTTGCTGCCAATGTGGCTAAAAAGAAACCTGCTCCCTCTTTAGCCTCCTCTACTAAAACTTTCTATTCTACCTATGTAAGCATACCATCCTCTGAGCTTCACATCTCTGGGAAATAACTTATTTTAAGCAAGCAATTAAAGTATGGACTCAGAGGCTCACAATGTTATGTGGTGTCCTTCATGGTAGTCATATACTTTTTGTTATGGTGGCAGAAGCGTGTTCATTTTTAGGTACTTATAATTTTGCTTGTACGGGGGTGGGGGAAAGAATAGGGGAAGCAGAGAAGTTCTTTATCCTCTGGGCTGACATGTCTCCTGTCCATGTAGCCATATCAATTTTCCTCCCCAAGCTGGAGGCAGTTTTTGTGTATGGGCCTGTTATACTTGCTTAGTAATGAGAAGTTTGGGAAGTTCCTGATTTTTGTGCATCTAAACTCTTCAATCTTCCTTTCACATGTTCCCGCCCCCCCCCCTTCCCCTCCACTGAATTTCCAAAGTTTTGCAAGGTTTTAGTCACCTAACGCCTTGACTTTAACAGGAATTGCACCCTACAAGCCTGTGTGACTAAATTTACAGTCACTGGTGTCTTTCCATGATAGTGCGAACGCTTTCTCTCCTGAGCTGCTACTGTTCTTGTTTGTCAACTGAAATATAGACGTTGGAGCTGAACTGCGTGAGCTAATAGGCCTTTTCCATTTCACCAAGGACAATGCAGGATTGTTCCATACAGGATCCTTTCCAGTGCTCTGACCACTTTTCCTTTAAAAAACTCTTATGGTAGGGTTTCCCTAAGTACTCGGAACCTATTCCATGGCTTAATGCTTCTCACTGGCAGCAAATTTAGGAGGGCACTGGCCAAAGAAGCATGGAAATCTTGTGTACATTCCTGGACTGTATGGGATTCCTGTATATTTTCAGGGATAAATCCTGGGTGGGTTGCAAGTCGTGTTTCCAGCTACTCAGATGAGTAGTCAGCCTCTCTGCTACACAGGCAGCTCTGCAGGTTCCAGCCAGCAGAGGTGGTTTTGCTCATCTACTGGCACATAAGACTTGCACCAGCACGATGTGATGCCTTGACAAGAGCTTCTGATCCTATGTTTGAATGTGCAGGGGTTGGGCAGCATGTGTTCACCTGGGCAGAAATTGACAGAGTTCAGTACTACATAAGAGGAAGCCCCTTGCTCGACGGGAGGTCTGGTCAGGACAAGCAGATTTCAAAGTAGATGTGACTAGAAATGCAGTCCTCTCCTTTACAGTCAAGGAGTATGCAGGTTAGAGCAAGGTGCATTTTAGAATGGAAGGGGGGGGATATGAGTATATATCAATACTAGTGACACCTTCAATGGCTCAAGAGTTAGGGTGACCCTATAAAAGGTCTTCTATATGGATACTTTTTTTTAAGTGCTATACAATAATATTCCTGTGGAAGTTGTGGAAGCCTCACTGCTTGATGGATTTGAAACCAGAAAAGGGAACTCTACTGTTCTGGCCCCTCTTAGATGGTAAATTTCAAGAGGAAAAGGCTTACACACAGGATAGCAAAAGATGATACAAAAAGTAAAGACCATAACAACTGCTAGTCTTCTGCAGGCATGTTCTATGTAAAACTGACTTATTTGCTCAATGCATTATGTTCATTGCCTGATAACATTTTCTAAAAGTGGTAGTATTAATAAAACCTTGCACCTGAATGATTGTTTTTGGCAGCTGTTTCTCAGCTGTCATTTCCACTGGAAATTAAATGCATGGTTTTAATTATATCATATGTACTTAATAGTGGTCAAATATAATTGTAAAGAATTCTACCTAGTAATATTGTGATTAGCCTTTGTATAGACTGAGAGAGGTGTTACCCTTCCCCTGCCCCACACACACCCATCCGGCAGCGTAATTCTGGCCTTGCTTAATCCCTGCCCAAAATGCCTATTTTCATCCACACATAACTTTTTGTGTGTGAGAGTCATACATGGAAGCCACACCTGTGGTTGCTCATAAAATGTTGTATTATTTAAATACTGGGATGCACTAAATCTAGCTATGGTTAATTTTGCAAAGGTGTCATCTGCTCCAAATGTCAGACAGGAAAACTCATCGAAACTCTGGAAGCACTAACACTGTTCATTTCTACATACACTGAGTCAGGCAAAGTGAGGAGCTTCTCTGCTTAAAGTCTGCAGCTTCCCGTTGAGCCCAAAACATGTTATTACCACCTACACGTTAACCAATCCAAGTTTCATTCTTGGCTCTAACAGTGTCCTCTGTATTACTTGTTTCTGGATCATCTTTCTTGCACTGCACCCTTCCTCTTCCCATGTCACACATACAAGTGATGGTATAGCATCTCTCACTCCGGGGTGAGGAGTCCCTCCTAACATACAACAGGGGATATGCTCAGAAAAATTAAAGTTAGCTCCACATTTTCTCCACTTGTCTTTTTTCTCATGAAACCCTGATCGATGGGATACGTGGCATCCTTGCTGATCATCCCCTTGCCAGTTCAAGCATTCTTCTTTGCATACTAAGGGAGACACTAGTGTGAGTGCCCCCAGTGGTGTTACTCATTGCCGGGCAATTTGGGCACGGTAGTTTAGTGGCTGTTGTGACAGGTCAGAGAAGGCAAGAGGCTATCAGCATATTAGGTTGCACCTTGTGATTTATCATCCTTTTACCATCTTTCATGTTGACAAGTTAGTCAAGAAAATGTTGCCTGTGTCCTTGTCACACATCCAAGCACGTGTTCACCTCGGCAGAGATTGACAGAGTTCACTACTGCATAAGAGGTTGCATCCATGCTTAAGCAATATGAATTTACAATGTTCTATTATGATGTAAAATCTGCATAAGTCCAGTGCAGTGACAGCGGGCTTTCCACTGCCCCAGGCCTAATGACTCAAGGTGGCGATGATGCTGGAGGAGCACACCCTGATGGATTCTGTTGTACTTACAAAGGAATTAAAATAGCCCACACTGCTTTCATTTGCAGAAAACCCCTTTTCTCTTTGTTAAACATCTTGTATAGTATTTTTCAGGCTCTCTACAAAACCATTTAGAGAAAATGTTCTGCCTTTACAGTTACATGGGGTTTTATTGCTCAGGCCCCCCTACTCCAGAAACATTCTGAGATTGTGTTGCATGCACGTGCCACAATCATGCTGCCATAAATCCTCAGGAAAATCCAGGAACTTTTGTCGTGACTCTATCAAAGCTTTGCCTGGTGCACACGGACTGACCCAGCTCCTGAGTCGTAGCTAGGGTGCACTGTGCATCTTGTGGAGGGGTACAAAACTGACTTTAAATCACCTCTGCATCCCCCCAATCCTTGGGCTATCTGGCCACTGGGCCATGCCCAGCATAAATTAGAGTACCCTCAGGGCTGTTCTGTGTTACGCTAGCAGCAATGGGCCATTTCAGTGATGCCCTGGCCATGCTAAACTTCCCCAGGCAGTACCCCATGCCAATGATTTATCTCCATCAATGACTAAACCCAGTCAGTGTAGAGGGGATCTAAGAAAAAGCCCAGCAGAGGAAAGATGTAAGGTTGTTGTTTGAGCAGCAGTGAGGCTGGATCTGAGAGATGGTCTGATGCATTTTCTAGCCCATCTTACTTCCGGTTCCATTTGGAAGCTGAGAGTTCAAACTGTTAGCCACAGGTTAAAACACTTTATCTGATTCCGCTCACTCATGTGGCTTTGTTTTAATCAGGTAATCACCTTTAAGCACTGAATTGTTTTTAAGTTAAACATTAGCCTGCACTGCACAGAGCATTCTAATGCTGCAGCATTCAAGACCACTTTGAAAAAAATGTGCTATCTAACTAGGGTGACTAGATATCCTGATTTTTGGGTGTTTTTCTTATATGGACTCCTATTACCCACCACCCCCGTCCCGATTTTTCACATTTGCTGTCTGGTCATTCTATATCTAACTATACTCTATGTAAACTGATCCCCAAGTTGCAAGCCATCCTACCCTTTCAGGGAGCTAGGGCAATGACTAGGTATTTATTGAACTTATTTTTAAACACAATACTTGGTTTTACAAAGCTCAAAAGTTATCACATACGCCTACTGCACAAGTGCAGTATTCTAATTAAATCCTGCATGGCCAGAGGGTGTACCACAGTTATGCTAACATTTCACTGGGGATGCAGCCTGAAGGTCATTTATGCTATTGCAATGTTGCTGTAACTATCATATCCCACACGGTGGCATGACACTATCGCCACCTACACGTTGGTACCAATCTGAGTTTCATTCTTGGCTCTAACAGTGTTCTGAGTATTACTTACAAGGCAAATCCAAGAGTTGATGAGGGCAAAGCTTGTTACTAAGGAGTTGTATATAAGATGTGGAATAAAATATTTCCAAAGCATAATTTATATCCTAGGTCTGGAAGAGCGCTAGAAAAAGAGACCAGGCAAGGGGCGTACTGAAGAAAACCTAGAGGATTCACAAACCATTGAAAACTGGGACAAAAAGAGTGGAGGTTTTGCAAAAGTAATTTAGAAATGTTTTCTCGGATAAATGTAGTGGGGAGATGCCACAGGCCCTGTCACTGTCAGTCCCTAGGGCAAAGAGTACTTGACAGGCAGCAGCCTTTTGTGCTGCCCCATGCCTGAACTCTGACGCCATCAGTTTCCCATCCACTTAATCTGGTCAGCAAGGAGGGACAAGCTGTGCTAGTTGTGGTATCTGTGAGAATGAACAGGGCTGGCCTTAAGGAAAATGGCACCCCGGGTGAACTTGTATTTTGGTGCCCCGGCCCTCATGGGCATGGTGCCCTCCCATTGCCCCTCGCTCCCCAGGCTTCCCACCCCTCTCTTGTGCCCCGAGCCCTGCACTGTGCCCCCTTCACCCACATTGGGAAACTGACAGGGACACAACATTCTGGTGTTTCCACTACCTTCAAACTGTGAAATGCTCCTGGATACCCACTCAGTGTATCTGTAATGAATCTGTGCGGAACAAAAGCTGTTGTGAGAGGTGGTTTCTTTAAAAAAAATATATCTCTGTACCTATTCAAACTGCTCAACGGTAGCCAACAGGATTGGCATTTTAAGCTGCTTATTCGAGTGCTTGCTCATGTGTATTCCACAGTAGGTGTGCGTGCGCACCACGTGCACCGGTGTCAGAAGTTTTTCCCGTAGCAGTACCCATACGAGGGGGGGGAGCACCGCTGCGACCCCTGGAGTGGTGCCTCTATATCGCACTATAAGAGATGCCGTGAGCTCCCCCCACCCTCAGTTCCTTCTTGCCATCAGTGAAGGTAGTTGGAACTTCTGCTCCAGCGTTGCTGCAGCCTTTCCAGTTGACCCTAGTGGTACTGTTAGTTTAGTTTTGTTAATAGTTTTTAGTTGTTAAAGTGGGCCCGGGGCATGCCCCGTGCCCCAGGCTTCAAGTCGTGCAACTCTTGTCGCCATTCCATGCCAAGGAGTGATCCGCACGCTGAGTGTCTCCGCTGCCTGGGAGAAACTCACGTGAGTGAACGCTGTAAGATCTGCAGGTCTTTCAAGCTGCGGACTAAGAAGGAGAGAGACATCAGGCTTCGCACTTTCCTGATGGAATTGGCGCTGGCCACAACTCCGGCGCGCCGGGCGGAGTCGGCACCCTGCACTGCTTCTTTGGTGCGTGGCGAGGTCCTCTCAACTAGCCGGCACCGCTCCCCATCCAAGAAGCAGGGGAAGATGTCTGCGTCGCAGCGGCGCCGAGAGAAGGAGAGGGGTGAAACTGGTCCCAGGCCGGGCAGTCCTCGATCCCCCAAAGCCTCCGATTCGTGTTGAGCGGAGCAGTTTGGTACCGTCCGCGCGTGCCTCTCCTGTCGTCAGGATACTGTCGACACCAGACGCCCTCCAGACCACGCGAGACATCATGAGCTTACTGGTACCCGGGGCACCACCAGTGACGGCCCCCAGTCCCGTGGTAAGCCACCGCTGGGTGCTCATCAGACATCCCTGGAGCGGCACAGCCCTCACTCCGAGAACCGCTCCTTGCCTCGTTCGGTGTGTTCATCTCACAGCTCATGTTGACCGTCCACACCTGTCAGGCCAACAGGCTTGCCGCCGGAATGGGAGTCTCGAGGCCCGTCCACACCACGCAGTGACGGGCGCAGGCACCGGGACAGGCGCCGTAGATGCTCCTCTTCACGTCGCAGCTACCGCAGCCTGTCCCGGCACCATCAACGTCGATGCTCCCGTTCGAGTTCCCGTTTTGCTAGACGTCGCACACCGGACTCCCCTTGCCATTCACCGGCACCAGATCGCTGTAGCTCCAGATGCCGTGGTGAGTACCGGAGCAGCACTTCCGCCGGGTATCGCTCCTCAACCTCCAGGTCCTGGTCCCGCGGAAGGCACCGTAGCAGGCACCGTTGTTCTCGCTGCTCCTATGGGAACGTGCGCTCAACGGTGACCTCAGCATCGGCACCCAGCCGCCCATCTCCAGGTCATGCGGCTCAGCCAGAACAGCTACTGCTACCAGGCCCCGAACTTGGTCAGTGGCAAGGGACACCATGGCAGGGACAGTGGTGTCAATAGGCACCATGGCCGCAGATGCCTGCGTCAGCTTCTCCTCGACAGAGGGACAAGTCAGCAGGCCCTGAGTGGGCGGCCACATGCCTGGACTCTGATCTGGGGCTCGACCCCCCCGGAACCGCCCTCGGCTCCAAGCCGGCCCCTTCTCTGGTACCGGATGACACCATAGCACCACTGCCACCCGCTATCCCACAGGAGGATATCAAGGCGCATCAAGGCCTCCTGAAACGGGTGGCATCCAACCTCCAGCTCCGAGCTGAGGAGATGGAAGGTCCGTCTGACTCACTTTTTAATGTGCTGTCATCCTCGGCACCGCGCCGCATGGCCCTACCCCTGCACCAGGGAGTTGCCAACATTTCCAATACCATGTGGCAGACCCCTGCTTCCTTGGCCCCTATCTCCAAAAAGGCAGAGAGGAAGTACTTTATGCCGGCTAAGGACCATGAGTACCTTTATTCCCACCCAGCACCCAACTCGCTCATGGTGGAATCTGCAAACCACCAGGAATGACACGGTCAGCCCGCACCCACTCCCAAGGATAAGGACGGCAGGAGACTAGATGCATTTGGAAGGAAGGTTTATTCTTCGGCAAGCTTCCAGCTCAGGGTGGCCAACCATCAGGCCTTACTGCGCCAGTATGACTTTAACTTGTGGGGGTCCCTACCCAAGTTTGAACCTCTCCTCCCGGAGCGGGACAAAAAGGACTTCAAGGCTCTGGTGGAGGAAGGGGCGGCGGCAGCGAAAGTGACCCTCCAGGCGCCATCGGACACCACAGATACGGCAGCCCATTCAATAGCTTCCCTGATCTCCCTGCGTAGGGCATTGTGGTTCCTCCTGTCTGGGCTGTCGGCGGAGACCCAGTCCCTTATGCAGGACTGCCCTTTGACGGGAAAGCGCTGTTTGCAGACCCGATGGACGTCCGTCTGCACGGGATGAAAGATTCCCGCACCACCCTGCAAACCTTGGGCCTCTACGTCCCTCCAGCTAAGGACAAGCCCAGGCCGCAAACTTTGGCTCCGCCTGCACGGAGCAGATACAAGCCCCCGTCTAAGAGGCCGAGAGGCATCGGTTGCAACGTCAGTCTCCCTGCCTCTTACCCTGGGAGGGCCCGGGCTGCGGAAGAGGTGGTTTTGACTGTCTGCAGGGGGGCACCAGGCCAGTTGCCAGGGAGACCCCTGATCAATAAAGTTTGTGTTCTGCAACCGATTGTCTGCCTTCCGCGTGGCGTGGTCCCGTGTAACGTCGGACCAATGGGTCCTCAACACTGTTTCTAGGGACTACACGTTGCAGTTCGGTTCACCCCCACCCTCCCACCCCCTGTCCCTGCTGGACCCGGAGCATGCCCACCTCCTAGGGCAGGAGGTGGCACGTCTGCTGCACCTAGGGGACGGGGCAGTGGTGGAAAGAGTACCAGTAGAATTCCAGGGCAGAGGATTCTACTCCAGATATTTTCTGATCCCCAAGTCAAAGGGCGGTTTCAGGCCCATCCTGGACCTGCAGGCCCTCAACAGGTTTATGGTCCACTCCAAGCTCCGCATGGTGTCCCTGGTCTCCATTATTCCCTCTCTGGACCCGGGGGATTGGTACGCAGCTCCGGACCTCCAGGACACGTATTTCCACATCCATATATTCGAGGGCACAGACGCTTCCTCCTATTCCTGGTGGGGTTGGACCATTACCAGTTCACGGTCCGCCCGTTTGGCCTATCCACAGCACCAAGGGTCTTCACCAAATGTATGGCGGTGGTAGCGGCCTACCTTGAATGGGAAGGTGTGCAGATTTTCCCCTACCTGGATGATTGGCTTCTCAAGGGCAACTCTCGGTCCCAGGTACAGGCCTATGTGGAACTGCTCTGCTCCACATGTGCAGATCTCGGCCTAGTGATAAACGAAAAAAAATCAATGTTAGTTCCAGTGCAGCGCATAGAATTCATAGGGGCGCTACTGGACTCCCTAAGGGCCACAGACTCTCTCTGTGAGCAGGTTCGAGGCTCTAAAAAGTCTCATCGCCTCGTCACAGCCTTCCCCCTGACAATGGCAAGAGCGTGCCTTGGGGCACATGGCGGCATGCACGTATATGGTCCACCATGCCAGGCTCCGAATGAGGCCCCTCCAGCTCTGGCTGGCCTCCCAGTTCTCCCAGGCCCGGGATGGGCTGGACAAGGTCCTCACGGTACCGTCCCTGGTAGTTGCCTCCCTACAATGGTGGTCGTACCTGCACACCATGCTGCAAGGGGTCCCCTTCGGGAAGGTGTCCCCGTTGTTAGACCTGGTGTCTGATATGTCGGACTTGGGCTGGGGAGCCCATATAGGGAACATGCAAACCCAGGGGAGATGGTTGGTCTCGGATTTGTCCCTCCACATAAATGTCAGAGCGCTCAGGGCCATACACTTGGCGTGCGTAGCTTTCAGCACGTACCTTCGCAGGAAGGTGGTCAGAGTCCTCATGGACAACACCACCATGATGTACTACATCAACAGGCAAGGCGGGAGTCATTCCTTGGCCCTCTGCCTGGAAGCCCTGAGCCTATGGGAGTTCACTATAGCTCAAGATGTCTCCCTTCAAGCTTTTCACTTGCCTGGCGCCTGCAGTGTGCGAGCCGATCGCCTCAGCAGGATTTTCTCTCACCAGTACGAGCGGTCACTCCACTCGGAGGTCACTCACCAGCTCTTCCAAGACTGGGGAGTTCCCCAGGTCGACCTCTTCGCAACCCGTCAGAACCGGCACTGCGTCCAGTTCTGCTCCATGGGGGGAATGGGGAGAGGGGCGATCGCGGACGCCTTCCTCCTGCAGGGGTCGGGCCAGCTTTTCTACGCGTTCCCACCCTTTCCCCTCATTGACAAGGTCCTTCAAAAAGTAAAAACACAGGATGTGTGTCATCCTCATAGCCCCAGACTGGGTCCGCCAACACTGGTAAGGGACGCTCCTGCACCTGTTAGTGGCCCCCCCCACGGAGGTTGCGGCTTCGCCCGTACCTCCTCTCCCAGGACGGGGGCCGCCTCCTCCATCCCAACCTAGCCGCACTCCACCTGACAGTGTGGTTGCTCAGGGGCTAGACGAGGAGGGAAGGTGTTCAAAGGGCATCAAATGGATCCTGCTGGAAAGTAGGAAGCCGTCCACACGACGGACATACCTGGCCAAGTGGTCCAGATTCTCTAGGTGGGCGAGGGAGCGGGGAATCTCCCTGTTGTCCACACCGCTCCACCTCATTCTCGAGTACCTCCTGTCCCTTAGGACCCAAGGGCTGGCTCCCGCCTCTGTCAGTGTACATTTGGCAGCCATATCGGCATTCCACCCGCCGGGGCAGGGCCAATTGGTCCTTTCCCAGTCTATCACCTCCTGCTTTCTGAGCGGTCTGGACCGGTCATTCCCATACGCCAGGCCATTTGTTCCGCAATGGGACCTAAACCTAGTGTTATCCCCTCTTATGGGACATACCTTCGAGCCCTTGGCCACGTGTTCCTGGTCTCACCTCTCATGGAAGGTAGCATTCCTGGTAGCAATCACGTCGGCCCGCCATGTCTCGGAGCTCAGGGCCTTGACCTCGGAACCCCCGTACACGGTCTTCCATAAGGATAAGGTCCAGCTCTGCCCACATCCCGCATTCCTCCCAAAGGTGGTCTCCGCCTTCCATATAAACAGGAAATTTTCTTTCTGGTCTTCTGGCCCAAGCCCCATTCCTCCAATGAGGAACGCCGTCTTCACACGCTCGATGTGCGTAGCGCACTGGCCTTCTATCTAGACCGGACCAAGCCGTTCTGGAAATCCTCGCAACTGTTTGTTGCCTCGGCCCAGTGTATGACGGGACAACCTATTTCCACCCAGCGCCTTTCTCGCTGGATCAGCTCGTGCATACGCTCGTGTTACGATCTGGCAGGGATTCCCCCACACCGATTGTCACGGCGCACTCGACGAGGGCTCAGGCCTCGTCAGCTGCCTATGTAGCCCACGTCTCTAGCCAGGACATTTGTAGGGCTGCCACGTGGTCCTCTGTCCACATGTTCACTTCGCACTATGCGATCGTCTCCCAAACTAGGGATGACGCAGGGTTCAGCAGAGCGGTACTGCGTCCCAGAAACCCTTACACTCCTACCCACCTCCATCAGATATAGCTTGGAGTCACCTACTGTGGAATATACATGAGCAATCACTCGAAGAAGAAAGGACGGTTACCTGGTCCGTAACTGGAGTTCTTCGAGATGTGTTGCTCAGGTCTATTCCACATCCCGCCTTCCTTCCCCTCTGTCGGAGTTGACTGGCAAGAAGGAACCAAGAGTTGGGGGGGGGGGGGGGGAGCACAGCTCCCCTTATAGCGCGCTATAGAGGCACCACTCCAGGGGTCACAGCGGTGCTTCTCTCCCCCCCCCCCCCCCCCCGTATGGGTATTGCTAAGGGGAAAACGTCCGACACCAGTGCACGTGGCGAGCGCACACACCTACAGTGAAATACACCTGAGCAACACATCTCGAAGAACGTCAGTTACGGAACAGGTAACTGTCCTATCCTTGACCCACTCACATTTAGGAACATAGTGATTGCATACCAGAGAGGAAACTGGCCTACATAGACCTCCTGGGCTTGTGTCTGTTAGTGGCCAGGTCAGAGGAAGGTGCAAGAAACCTCATCGTGGCCAATTGAGGAATAACCTCTTGAGTAGGGTGGGGAGGAGGCAGCGGCAATCTGCATATAAATATTGTACTTACATTTCAGTGTATAGAGCAGTATAAACCAGTGGCGCTCAACTTTTCCAGACTACTGTACGCCTTTTAGGAATCTGATTTGTCTTATGTACCCCCAAGGTTCACCTTAAAAACTACTTCTTACAAAAATCAGACATAAAAATATGAACGTGACCCGGCACACTATTACTGAAAATTTGCTTACTTTCTAATTTTTACCATATAGTTATAAAATAAAGCAATTGGAATATAACTATTGTATGTACATTTCAATGTCTTGTATATGGAGCAGCATAAATAAATTTTGTCTGTATGAAATTTTAGTTTGTACTCACTTTGCTATCGCTTTTTATGTAACATTGTAAAACTAGGCAAAGATCTAGATGAGTTGATGTACACCGGCATACCCTGCAGGATGCATGTACACCTGGTTGCGAACCACCACCCTGAAGGACACATAACATTGAGTCCTCTAGTCCATAGGCCTAAGGTATAAATAGCCTATGCCCGCTAACCATCCTATAGTTCTTCTCTAGCTCCAAAAGCAGTATTTGGAGCTGGGCTCTAAACTAGATGGCTGAAGGGAGGGTCACGGCGACTTTGTGGTGGCAATACTTTCAGCGCACAAGAGTTAACTGCTGGCAAGTAACTATGTGGTGCCAATGAGCCGATGGCTCCAGAGACAATTGTTCAGGAAATGTTCCCTGCTATGCGGCAGCAGCATACTAGTCTGGCCTTGCCACTGATGATGCTGCTAATAGTCCTTTCACCACTGCTTAGCAGGTATTGGCTGCGAATAGTTTGGCCAGCCAGAACAGCTGCCTAGCCTGGATAAGCAATCTGAATGGGTAGCACTGGTGGTTCTTACTCACAGCAATCATTGACTCGTGAATAAGTAAATAGCCTTTATAGACCCACAACTTGTCATCGTACATAGTGAACAACTTTTCTTTATAAGGCTTTAGGTGGTTTCTAACAAATATCAGTCCCGCTTCTATGCACGCTGACCACTGCTTCCATTACCTCATTGCTCGCGCCCCACAGTTTACTTTTTCCTCCTGAAACACATTCTGTTACATGTACTTTGTCTAGCTGCTTGCAAAGTTGGAAGAGGTGACCTTTTCTCTGGTGCACAACTCACTTTACTTCAATACACAAGAAGACTGTTCTCTTGGGCTATGACAGTATCACATGGAACTGAAATAATGGTACTGCTGACTTCAAGATTATTGGCACTTACCCTTGTAGGAAAACTGAAAGTTGATGATACCGAAATTCAGTGGACAAGACCAGATCACAAGGTAGCACACAATGTTTCAGAATGACTGTAACAGCTCAAAGGAAATTTGTTAACTTCAGAGCAAAATGCCTTCTTTGAATATTAATGCTAAGAATTCAGTGATTGTTTTAGCTCCTCGCTTGACCAGAGTAATACCATTTTGCAATGTAAGGACAAGACTGAACTTCTTTTTAAATTAAATTATATATGTATCAGTGATTTAGAAATGAATCAGATGTGACCTCATGGTTCATGTGTTGGTTTTAAGTTCTACTTTACAATAGTCCAGATCTAGGAGTCTATTCCCATACTACAGTAATGCAGACACTCCTGCCATGAATTTAACTTTCATTCCCGATCTGTTATTTACTTTGTCATTTTAAAGTGCTAGTGATGGTCTGGCAACAGCTTTCTTAAGGGAAAAACTAACAGCTGAAAAGCCTTTTATAGTTAACGTATTAGAGGTTTAGTGAAAAAATGGACAAACTATTTGTTGTGCTTCCAATTAATCCCACTGTTGATCAGAAATGCTTCTGCCCTTGTGACCATTTTCAATGGAATAGCAAATTGTATCAAGCATATTCAATGGCATGAAAGGGGTATATTTGTTAAACATGGGTGGTGCGCTGTGTTCTGCACAGAGAGGTTAAGGGTCTCACTAGCCAACTATCTGAGCCTCTGTGTGCTATAAATTGGAAATGGTTCCAGTTTTAAAGGTGACCTAATTTTACATATAGAGACTAAGCACATCTGGCTCAGCTACACCACTGATGTTTAGCTGATGGTTTAACCAATGTTGGCATTATTATTTATGCAGGGAAGTAGCATGACACTAATTTAACTATAAATTCCTTTACTAAATCCAAAGGCCGAATGCTATTTATACAATTACAAATCAGACCCAAACTGGTAAGATGTAGCCTGACTGTCAGTGCTCATATTGATTTTTGTCTAGACTACTGAATGCCAGGGAGGCTACACGCACAGCTTGTCACAGGAAGCACAGTATGCTGGACGTGTTTCCCCTCCTTGCAGAAAAATACCATTTTAAATGTCAGTTTGACTTGTCTTCTGTCTATACTTAGATTATTATTCATGTCTGGAGCCCATAAATGTATTTCCCCCCCCATTTGCCATTTAAAAAAAACTGGATTGGACACTAGCAGGAGTTAGGGTTTAGGCTCTTCAGCACTGAAAGGTGTACATCACCAGAGACTCTGAACACAGACCCAAAGCTAGCCCCTAAGAAGGGCAAGTGTGGCCTTGCACAATTTTTAATCATTTGATTCCAGTGCATGCTCCTTACTGCCAGAGGGAGAGAAAAAGATAAACATTAAATGAGACATAAGTAGCTACAAGAATCTGACAGGCGTAAACCATCATGAGGGAGCGAAATTATTTAGGGTAGTACAATGAGGTATAATTAGGAATAATTGTCTGGTGGTAAGCAAAAGAACAAGCATCTTGAGGCCAAGGGCATATATGACTGCGCTCTATAACTACATTGGGGGGTAAAGACATGGGAGGATCTGATCTAGGACTCTTTGTGCACATTCTTCAGAAACATTGCACAAAACATTTCTGACAAATTTTATTTTAACATTTCATTAAGTCACTCATTGAATAGCACACATGAAAGGCTCATTTAGCTGCAACCTTACAAATATGACAAATGTAGGGGGTTCTTAATTCACTGGTTTTGCCATTGCTATTTTCAGTAGCGTGACAAAAGAGAGAGCGAGAGAGCGCACTAGAATTACCATATAAAGCCTGAAGCTTTCTTGATTTTACTGAATTTGAGTAGGTACATAGTTTGAGTATTAAACAAATATAGTACATAAATTGTTTGAATGAATTTGTTTCTCATTAAAAGCAAAAGATTGTAAGGCAGACCTCTTTGGGGCAACCATTTCTACACAGCTCTGCCATTATATTTTGGACCTAGGGCACTATTATGCATTCAGTTATACTAGTATGTATCAGAAGCAATGTCCCTGGAGTCAGGGAGTTATAGGCATGAAAGAAAGAATCAAGTCCCTAATCAACAAAACTCCTCGCCCCACACCTGCTGTCACCAAACTATGTGTTGATAAGGCAGACATTCAATTGGGATTAGAATAGTAGCGAGTACAGGTTTCTGACATAAGCAGGACTGAGTCTCTCCAACAGTGGTGCAAGGTCTGAGTATTAAGCCATCAACCCCCTTATTTTTATTCCTTTATTAATAAATATGAATTTAGCAGCTGTCTGTATAAATGCAGCATTATGATAAATTGGTCTGCAATAACTTTTTTTGTTTTTATAAAGAAAGTGAAGTCTCAGGCAGATGCAAACAGCATCCTAAACAAACCACTATCTGAAATAACTCAGGGATGCCATGAAAGTGAGATATTTCTGATTGTTGGTAGGCACCTGCTGTCTTTTACACATTAAAAAAAAAAAAGCAAAGTATGGGGCTTGATTTAACTATGACTTCCTTATTTATTCAATATATTGTCAAAAATATAAAAGTAAGTTGTGTTTTATTGTAAAAGTGCCTAACATGGGGATAAACAATTTAATCTCGCATTTATCAGGATGTCACAAGAATTTGCCCACATTTCTAGGTTTAAATTTTAATGGAAATTAAGATCACAACATTACTAACCGAACTGGTAAGAGAAATCCTGGCACAGTTTCAAAAATGAAATAAAACACAAGCAGCGATCCACTTTTTAAACAGATTTCCTTTCCTTTTTATTTAAGCAAGCAAGCAAGCTTCAGAATCACATGAACAAAAACTAATAAAGAGAGAACACTATTGTTTACATTCACAGATCTTTCTAGTGCAGAAGTTTCATTAGCTACCACATCCATTTAATTCAGTTTCTTTAAGAAAACCATTGGCCTGTGACTTATTCCAGTTCCTAATATCAGCATGACTGCTAGTCACATCAATGTTGTGCTAAAGGAGTTCACCTCACAATTAGATTTTATGCAGAACATAGCTTTTGGGTTATTCTTAAGAAGAGAAACAAGAAACTTTCCATCTCAGTTTGTGTTCTTCTCCCTCTCCTCTCCTTCATCAAGATTTCTGTACTAATCTTTCAATATAAGAGGAGCCTTCACTTGATCAGCCACCTCCTTCCCCAGCAGTATTTCAACAATAGCCAGGCCAAACTCAAAGCTGGTGCCAGGACCACGGCTGGTGAGAAAGTTCCCGTCCTTTTCCACACGGCTTTCAGAGTACTTGTAGTGTTCTTAAGGAGGAAAACAGAATACAGAAAATGTTCAGGTTGATGCAGCTCATGCAAAACTCCAGTAGCAATTTGGCAAATTCTTCCAGACTTGCCATACTACTCAGTACTGTTATCCTCAAGTGTTCAAAAATCATGAGTCAGGTCCACCAAAATCATGAGATTTTTTTTAAGTACATTTTGTGTTCTTTCTAACTTCTGGCTTTCAAATCGTTAAAGCTTTTCTTTGTTATGAGGCCTAGGATTTTTTTTTTAAAATAAAAGCTGAGAATCTCTCCCAATCACATGCTTATGGTTAGTGCTTTAAGAATAACCCACAATAAAAACCTCACAGTAAACCCCTCCCCTTCTCCCCCAATAGCTGGCAACACTTGTACTGCTAATTAAGACAGTATGTGCTTCATTAATTAATGCCTGTGGCTTGCAAACCTATCACCTTATCATGAAAGCTCTGAAGCATTACACTACGCTTTTAGATTCATCTTGGAAATTCATCATATTACAATATGCTACAGTGATTTCCACTGAAATCTGCAATCCCTCACAAAGGTTCACGTATCCACTTCATACTGTCTGTGAAGGGAATGGCTTTGATACTGCAAGGCTACATCCACACTACCTGCCCGATTCGGCGGGTAGCGATCGATGTTCTGGGATCGATTTATCATGTCTCGTCTAGACGTGATAAATCGATCCCAGAGCCACTCCCCGTCGACTCTGGAACTCCAGCTCCACGCGAGGAGTAAGTGGAGTCGACGGGGGAGCCTGCCTGCTGCGGTGTGGACCAGCGGTAAGTACTTTTGAAATCGATCTAAGATATTCGACTTGTTGCATATCTTAGATCGATCCCCTCCCCCGCCCCCCCAGTGTGGACCAGCCCCAAGACAATGAGGTGAAAGGGCTATATATCTTGTGTGAAGCCCTTAGCAACAGTAGTGCTAACTCCAGTGCGAAGTCCATATTGAGTGCTGGCATAAAGCAGGTCATCTTTCCAGCATAGGCCATTATTCCTCAGAGTTTAGCAATTAGTGGCCATAACTGGCTCCAGGTGAAAATGTGCCACTAAGCCTCACCTTGGAAACAAATCCCAATATTGGAGAAGCCGACAGCTAGTGCCAAATGGAAGACTATGACCTTACCTGGACCCCATTCTAGGAGAAGGAAGGGACATGGTTCAAATTGACCAGGACTAACTTATTGTACTTAGACAGGACACCAGGTAATATTTTAATCAGCGCTATAGTGATATATGGATTTGCAACACTAGTCAATAAGGAAAATAAAACAAAAGACTATTCCAGAGTGACAAAGTCTAATAAGTTTATACTTGCCCCAAAGCAACATATACCCTGATAGCAACTCTGAGAAAGATTTAGTGTGCCTCTATAAACTTGCTGTTAGGAGATTTTCAAGCTCCCTCTGGGAGGGAAGTGGTGGATACCCTTCCCACCTCCATATTTCCACTTTTCTGCTACACTCTCCCCCCCACCTTCCATTTAGTGGTGAGAAAGTGAAATGAGAAACATGCATGACATGGCCCCGAGTCACCAGGGTTGGCTCCAGGCACCAGCTTTCCAAGCTGGTGCTTGGGGCGGCAGGCGAGAATGGGGCAGCAGTCCGAGTCCCGTGGCAGCAATTCGGCGGCAGGTCTGCTCTTCCCGCCACGGGACTTGAACTGTCGCCCCATTCTCGCCTGCCGCGGCGGCAATTGGGCGGCAGGTCCGCCGCGCTCCCCTTGCCGCCGCGGACTGGGACTGCCTGTGTCCGCCCCCGACGCAGGCAGACGTAGCGGGGCCCCGCCCACGATACAGGCAGGCGTCGGGGGCGGGGCCCCGCTACGTCTGCCTGTGTCGGGGGCGGGGCCGCCGCCCCTGCTTGGGGCGGCAAAATTGTGAGAGCCGCCCCTGCAAGTCACAGCACTTTGCTACATGAGAAAAATATCACTCTTCAACAGCTGGGGTTTCTGGAAGGTAAGAAGGGAACCATTTCAGTTTGGTTGCTGGGCTTTTTTTAGGTAAGAATTCAGAAAGAGGAGAGCTGGCAGGCCTCAAAGTAGGTGAGGAAAATGCTCCTAGCAGTGTTTTGTTGAGGTTCCTCCCCCCTGCTTTCTTTCTGGCCAGTGTTAATATTGAAGGGCATGGGTCTGTGGATCCATTTCCTCCACAGTATTCAGGACAGATAAATGCTAAGTTTAACACATCCATTTTAATATTGATACCTACCTCCATTCATCATTTTATCTTTGGCCAAAGGGTGTGTTGTAACTTTCCTCCCAAACCCTATCCCATGTGCCAGCAAGGCAGTAGGACCTGCAAGTAATACAAAGTGAGCCTGTCACTAGTGTAAACTCCATTGGAGACAAGTACTTTTCAACAAACATTCAAAGAATGAGCCTCACAAAAGTCCACTAGCATGGATGCATACACAGTTTAAGCCCACATGAGAACTATAAAAGAGTAAATGCAAGGCCCCAACAGAGAGATACAGGTACATAGTGGCCTACATTTCCTTTAAACAAAATCAGGCCCCCATGGGAGAGAACATACATCAAAAACCAAAAAGTTATTTAGTTCTAAATCTTTGAATAAAAACTACTGTCTTGCAGATTAAGTGATCACTGTATTTAATTCCCATCTTCTACAACAAGTCACCCTTGTTCCACGATGCAGAACATCCAAGCATTGCCATCAATGACTATGTGCAAGAGGTGGTCAGTCAGTTCACCTACCTCGGATCTACCATCACGGACAACCTCTCACTGGACCCTGAGATCAACCGTAGAATTGGCAAGGCCGTCACAATTTTGGCCAGTTTGTCACAGAGTATGGAACAACAACATGCTGACCATCAACACAAAGGTCGCTGTGTACCGCGCATGTGTGTTAAACACTCTTCTCTACGCCAGCGAAACTTGGACCCTCTACGCTTTGCAAGAAAAGAGAGACTGAACACCTTCCACATGCGCTGCCTCCGTCGCATACTCGGGATCACTTGGAGTGATCGAATGACGAACAACGAGGTGCTGGAACGTGCCAAGATCTCCAGTATGTTCACTCTCCTCCGTCAACGCCGCCTCAGATGGCTTGGCCATCTAAGTCGCATGGAAGATGGATGGATCCCCAAAGACCTGTTGTATGCCGAACTTGCCTCCGGGAACAGAGCTACAGGACGGCCCCACCTTCGCTTCAAGGATGTCTGTAAGAGGGACCTGAAGACTGTTCAAATTGACATCAACAGCTGGGAAGAGCTCGCCCAGGACAGATGCAGATGGAGACACGCTCTGACCACTGGATTAAAAATTGGTGAAGACAAGCTGCGGCACCTTGCCGAGGAAAAGCGGGTTCAACGAAAAAGGAAGCAGTGGCTCCAACCACAGCTGACACCGCCTTCAAATGCAGCAAATGCAATCGAGACTGCCACTCTCGTGTGGGGCTCCACAGCCACAACAGACGCTGCACAACCATCAACTAAACATTCCCCATGGGCGCATATCCATCGTCTCTCGAGACTAACGGACGCCAACAACAAGTCAGTCATACTGTTAGGGTATCTGCTTAAATTGGGGAAAAGAGGCAGAATATGACACTGAACAGAGAGCTGCTAACAAGGATTAATTACAAATATTCTGGGGAAAACCTCACAGTTGACAGTCTTCGGTGTGCCAAGTGCCCAAGGAAGGGTATTAACATACAATATCTTAGCCAAATCATGGGCTAGCAGCTGTAACTTTTATTTGTAATAAGAGCATTTAGAGGAGATAACACTTCCCATTTGAACTGAATTGAGGAAGGAATGTGGCAGAAAGTTATATAACAAATGACCTGGAAAAAAACATTATGGGAATTCCAGAAAATAAGATTTGCCTAATTTACCAGTTTCTGTTTATTGTTCAAGTTTGACTCATTCATGGGCCAGTTCCAGGAAAGAAACAACTTCTGTGTTATTCAGCTAGAAATTTGCTTTGCAAACAGTTATAATTAAATCAGTGACTCTTTTCAAGTGAACTTCCATTATTATGAATGGTGTCCTTTACAGAACTGTTGAAAATTCATATTGATTGATTGTAGCAAAAGAAGGAGGATAAATAGAAAACTACTGTCCCTCAAGTGTGAGGAAATTCAGAACTTGCAGGTGCCAGGGCTAAGCCATGAGATAAATCTAGTGATAGCAAATTAAATGACATTCTGTACTTCCACAGCACTCAAAAGAACAAAGACGTATCAGAAACAAAAGTGAAAGCATATCAGAGGGGTAGCCGTTTTAGTCTGGATCTGTAAAAGCAAAGTGGCATGCATCTGAAGAAGTGGGTATTCACCCATGAAAGCTTATGCTTCAATATGTCTGCTAGTCTATAAGGTGCCACAGGACTCTTTGCCACTTTTACAAAAGTGAAAGAGGCATTCCAAAAATGCATATGATTAGACTAAATAAATACATTTTATACATGTCAGTGGGCAGAAGGAAATCACTTATCAAAGCCTTCTCCCAACCATCACTTCGGCTAGAGTCCAGCTAGGAGAGCTGGCACTTGCTTATATTACTTTTCATACCTCAGACACCTCAAAGCACTTTATAAAGCAATGAATAGGATACCTGGTCATGCAGTCTGTCTGGCCTGGCATGGCTGCCTAGAAAAATTCTCATTACCACTGCCATGTGGATGAGGAATGGTGAACCTGTAATCTTATATTTACAATTTTTCCCCCAAAGCTAAAGGGCAACAGAGGGCCACGTTATTTTATGTCTGAGAAATTTATATTGACTGTGTACTGCCAGCACATAGCTCCTGGCAGAGAGACTGCTAGCGTAAGCACATATTTTATAGAACACCCTAGTATATTGCTAGGGCCTTACCAAATTCACGGTCCGTTTTGTCAATTTCATGGTCATAGGATTTTTTAAAATAATAAATGTCACAATTTCAGATATTTAAATCTGAAAGTTCATGGTGTTGTAACTGTAGAGGTCCTGACCCAAAACAGTGTTGTGGGGAGGTTACAAGGTTATTGTAGGGGTGTCATGGTATTGCCCCCCTTACTTCTGTGCTTCTGCTGGCACAGCACAGCCTTCAGAGCTGGGTGCCTGGCCTGTAGCTGCCCCTCTCTGACCACCCAACTCTGAAGGCAGTGCAAAAATAAGTTTGAAATACTATGACCCCCCTACAATAACCTTGCGACTCCCGTGACCTGCTTTTGGGTTGGGGCCCCCAGTTTGAGAAACACTGGTTTCCCCCTTGAAATCTGTGTAGTATAGGGTAAAAAAGTACACAAAAGACCAGATTTCATGGCCATGAATTTGGTAGGGCCTTATATGTTGAATTTCAATTTGTATTTTACAGCAGCTAACCCCACACCAGTAACTTTGACAAGAAGAGGCGGCATCAGGAGTGTTGGCAACTTATAGTTAAGCTTCACGCTGTTTTACAGAGCCTCTCATGTTAGATTATAGCTCCTCTCCCCCCTCCATTTGAACTTTATGCATGTTACATTTTACTCTTGCCATTGAGCTATTGGGACACAACAGTACTGAAAGAGTTTGCTAAAGGACGTAGTTGCCCAGACAGTCCTTTAAAGCAGCCAAGTAAGTTACAATACAAGATAGTTCATTACTGTACCTGCACAAATAGCAGCAATTAGCCCTTTCCTGTTCTCCTGGTCCACTAAAATGTCTTTCACAGCAGGAGACTGCACAAAGAAATAATATTACATTAATTATTTAAAAAAAAAACAACAAACCCAACACCCACAAATCATGCTGCACGGTCTGTAATAAATACAAAAAATAGTTAATTATGTAGAGAAAGTAGATCAGGAATTTTTGTTTTAGTGTTATGAGACAGGGAACAGTCAATCAAAAGGTGGAAAATTCAAAACCAATAAAGGAAATACTTTTTCACACAACATGTGATTGAACTTTTGCCACAGGAAGTAGCTGAAGCCAAGAAGTCAACATGATTCAAAATGAGACTGGATATTAAGAATATCCAGAGTTATCAACATAAGTAACATTTTGGAACTTATATTAAACTTCATGCTTCAGGGCTTAAGACAATTGTTAACTATGAGAGACAACGAGACCAATTTGCTGGGTTAAATTATTCCACATCTGCTGAATGAGGTTTTTTTTAATTAGGGCTGTCAAGTGATTAAAAAAATTAATTGCTATTAATTGTACTGTTAAACAATAATAGAATATCATTAAATATTTTTGGATGTTTTCTACATTTTCAAATATATTGATTTCAATTACAACAAAGAACACAGAGTACAGGGCTCACTTTATATTTATTTTTTGTAAATATTTGTGCTGTAAAACAAAAAAAAATAGTATTTTTCAATTCACCTCATACAGGTACTGTAGTGCAATCTCTTTATCATGAAAGCTGAACATACAAATGTAGAATTATGTACAAAAAATAACTGCATTCAAAAATAAAACAATGTAAAACTTTAGAGCCTACAAGTCCACTCAGTTCTACTTCTTGTTCAGCCAATCGCTCAGACAAACAGGTTTGTTTACATTTGCAGGAGATACTGCTTCACCTGCAAGTGAGAACAGGCATTCGCATGGCACTGTTGTAGCTGGCGTTGCAAGATATTTACATGCCAGATGCGCTAAAGACTCATATGTCCTTTCACGCTTCAACCACCCTTCCAGAGCACATGCGTCCATGCTGATGATGGGTTCTGCTCAGGGCTGCCCAGAGGATTCAGGGGGTCTGGGGGAAAGCTGGATTCAGGGGCCCTCTCCGCCGAAATGCCGCCAAAAGCGGCACGCTGTGCTTGAGCAGCCGCCGGAACGCCGCCCAATGCAGTGGCAGTGATCAAATGCAGAAGTGCCGCCGGACATTGCAGGCCCTGACACAGATGTGGCGGGGCCCCCCCGGGATTCTCCAGGGGGCCCTTGCAGGGCCCATGGCAAATTGCCCCACTTGCCCCCCCCCTTGGGCAGCCCTGGTTCTGCTAGATAACAATCCAAAGCAGTGCAGATCGATGCATGTTCACTTTCATCATCTGAGTCAGATGCAAGTATTTGTAATAAAAATAATATAAAGTGAGCACTGTACACTTTGTATTCTGCGTAGTAACTGAAATCAATATATTTGAAAAAGTAGAAAAACATCCAACATATTTCAATTAGTATTCTATTATTTAACCGTGCAATTAAAACTGTGATTAATTGCGATTAATTTTTTTGAGTTAAATCGCGTGAGTTAACTGCGATTAATCGACAGCCCTAGTCTTTATACCTTCCATTAAAGAAGATGCTACTGGCCACTGCTAGACAGGATACCGGACTAGATGAATCTTAAATTGGATCCAGTATGGCAATTCCTAATTTCTTATGGCATCAAGGATACTTCTATCCTGTTCAATAATCATTTACAACAACATGTTGCATCTCCATACTACAAGTTTATATAACCGAGTACTTCCCCATTTTTACAATGGGTAACTCTGGTTCAGACTGCAGCTGCACAGCTTACTGTGTTTTGTTTTTTTAAATGTTGGGTTGAATTTGCTGCAGTAGCAGGAGAATATAAGCAACACTTACAGATATATGGGCATGCCTTTGAATTATCTTCAGGTTTTATGATTTTACCTCTGACAAATTTTGAGCTCCTAGGTTACCACCTGGCAGGACCACCACATCATAAGGCCCCTAAATAAAGAAAGAAATGTTTACTTAGCAGAATTCTACAGAAGAGGAGCATGCAAGTTCACTCAGGACAGTTTGTCTTTATGACTTAAAACATACTAAAATGAAAAGCAGAGGAATTCTAACTTTTCTACTTCTGAAAGGCTCTTTACTCAAAAGGAAGTCTGAGCGACCAAAATATTTCACTTAATGGAGCTAATAGAAAAACAGTTTCGTTTTCCATACACCAGGCCAACTGCTGGAGAAACTTGTTTTGAGGCAAACTTTGCCTACACAATAAGTCTTTGTGGATGGGGGAGTTTAGTGCTCCAGAGTGTGATTGGCAGTTCTGCAAAGTGCTAATAGGTGCTATGCTGCAAAGCTCCCTAAGTAGCACTTCCTTCCTGAACAGAAACTTTCTGTTGTTCCAAATTATGCTATTTTGTCAGAGTCTGGGTAACATGTACAGTAAAGCTCGGAGTTAAACATTTTACCAAGTCAAATACCTGGACAGAATGTTAAACATGGTGCAAAACTAAGGGCTGGTCCACACTAACCCCCTGTGTCGAACTAAGATACGCAACTTCAGCTACGTTCGAAGTCGAAGTATCTTAGTTCGATCTTCAAAGCACTTACCGCGGGTCCACACGCAGCAGGCAGGCTCCCCCGTCGACAGCGCTTACTCCTCGCGGCGAGCAGGAGTACCGGTGTCGACGGCGCGCACTTCTGGGATCGATTTATCGTCTAGACAAGATGCGATAAATTGATCTCAGAAGATCGATTGCTTACCGCTGAACCCAGAGGTAAGTATAGACGTACCCTTAGATACTGTGTTGCAGGACAACACTAGAAGGGAGAGAATTAAATTATGTCTCTCTGGGTTTGTGCAATGCTGCTACAATCAGTCAAACTGGGCATTACTAATAACCTTCCAAATCCACTATGAACCTGTGAAAAAGGTCCTGTAAAGCATTATGCTAAGTCAGTATGACAAACCTCTTTTCTGGCATCTTCTAGACTGGCATCAGGACAAATGAAGACATCTCGGCTACACTGCACTGGATCTTTTCCTGTTAAACTTGCAATAGTCACCTTGATCTGACAGAAAAACAGACACCATTACAACAGGAAAATGCACTGCTTTAAGGGGGTGCAGATGACAATTCTGAAGTAGTATGCAGAGGTATATTTTGTTTAAAAGATTATTTAAACCAACTATCAGAGGGGTAGCCGTGTTTGTCGCTTCTACAGATCCAGACTAAGAGTCCTGTAGCACTTTATAGACTAACAGACGTATTGGAGTATAAGCTTTCGTGGGTTAATACCCACTTTGTCGGATGCATGTAGTGGAAATGTCCAGGGGGAGATATAAATATGCAGGGAAGTCAGGCTAGAGATAACGAAGTTAGTTCAGTCAGTGGGTATTCACCCACGAAAGCTTATGCTCCAATACGTCTGTTAGTCTATAAAGTGCCACAGGACTCTTTGTCACTTCTATTTAAACCAAGCAATAGTAGAAGCTGTAGAGAATTGGACTAAAACCAAAGGTTTCCCACCTCAAAAGTAAAATGAAATGAGAAGTACCTGCAGTAAGATTAGTTATTTGAATCCGGAAGGTCTAACAGATGTATCACATAATCCAGCATTCCACAGGTTTCTAGATTAAAGTAGTGTCAGATTAAGTAGGCCTGCTAAATGATCCATTATCTTTTTGGTCCTAGTTCACAGGACACTCTCTAAATCTGTTTACTCAGCTCCATACTCCTTACTCTCAGCTACTTGGTCATAGTTCCATAGATGTGCACAGCACTCTGCAGGTATAAAATAAGGAAAGATCTGTGCCCGAAGGAGCACCAGCACAAGGGAGTGAACAAATTAATGGGATGAAAAAGAAGGGAAGAGGTAGCATTTTATTTTAGCTGTTTCATGCGCCCATATTTGGGGTTCTGGCCATTTAAATTTTCACTTTGCAGTTTTTATTTTTTAATCTTATTGATCACTCTTGTACCTGATCAATATTGGATTATTGCCTATACTTGCAGGTGCACAAGTGATAAATAGGGAGCACTCTATGGGTGGTAAGTGACAGACTGCTAGCTGAAAGCAGAGCTTCAAGGAGAGATTTAAGTGAGACGATCAAGGTCATTAGCTCGATGTGTACAAAGGGGTCTAGTCTTCCCAAGAAAAAAAGAAAACTCTCTCCACTAACACAGGAGTTGCACAAATTTTGAGAGGATGATAGACACCTAAATACCTGCCCTAGTCACTGCTAGGTTCACAACATAAATGTGTTTACATTGTTTGGAACACATTCATTTTAATATGGCTAAATGTAAACGTATACATCTAGGAACAAAGAATGTGGCCATACTTATACAATGGGGGGACTCCAATCTGGGAAGCAGCGACTCTGAAAAAGATTTTGGGGCTGCGGTGGATAATCCCACCCAGTGCAACGCTGCAGCCAAAAGAATTAATGCAATCTTTGGATGCATAAACAGGGAAATCTTGAATAGAGAGGTTATTTTACATCTGTATTTGGCACTGCTGTGACCATTGCTGGAATACTATGTCCAGTTCTAGTGTCCACAATTCAGGAAGGATGTTGATAAATTGGAGAGGGCTCAGAGTAAGACCCACAAGAACAATTAAAGGATTAGAAAAGATGCCTTATAGGATAAATAGATTGAGCTGCTTGAATCTATCTTAACAAAGAGAAGGTTAAGGTGTGACTTGATTGCAATCTGTAAGTACCTATTTGGGGAAAAAATATTTGATAACGGGCTCTTCAATCTATCCGAGAAAGATATAACACAATCCAATATCTGGAAGGTGGAGGTAGCCAGATTCAGATTGATATACATTTACGCCTTACTTCCAATGAGAGTAATTCACCACAATCCTTGGTAAATTGTTCCAATGGTTGAATCTCCATCACTGACAATTTCTAAGACTGGATGCTTTTTCTAAAAGGTATGTTTTATGGCCTATTGAATCTATGAATTCATATTCTGCAGCAATGAGTACTTGTGGATGAGTGAGCATCTGTCTTTCACGCCACAAACAAAAGGGCCCAGTTGCATGTTCATCCAGGAGGGCATTGAATAAAACAATCTCTCCATCACCGAGGATTAATTCAAGGTGAGAATACTTTTGGTTTCAACAAATGGTCATAAAAAGTTCTAGTGGTTTTCATACTCACTCCAGCCCTTCTCATAACATCAGTGGGGATAACCGTTTCCATCTCCTCTGCTCCTTTAGCCAGAATCACTAAGGCTCTTTTTGAGGCCATGTTTTAACAGCTTTACACTGAAGCTTCCAGAGTCCACAGAGCAAATAGTCTGCTCGAGGAACAAAGAGAGACTGTTAGAGGGCGAATCCCCTAGACCAGAGGTTCTCAACCTTTTTCTTTCTGAGCCCCCACCCCGCCCAACATGCTATAAAAACTCCACAGCACACCTATGCCACAATAACTGGTTTTCAGCATATAAAAGCCAGGGCCAGTGTTAGGGGGCAACAAGCAGGGCAATTGCCTGGGTCCCCATGCCACAGGGCCCCACACAAAGCTACATTGTTCAGGCTTCGGCTACCACTCCGGGTGGCAGGGCTCAGGGACCTGGGCTTCAGCCCCATGCCGTGGGGCTTCTGCTTTCTCCCCTGAGCCCCAGTGAGTCTAATGCTGGCTCTGCTTGGAGGCCCCCCTGAAACCTGCTCAAGGCCCCCTAGCAGGCTCTGGACCGCTGGTTGAGAACCACTGCCCTAGACTTCATCATGTGGTGGTGATTGAGTTTTGTAAGAAGCCATTATTTCTACCATACTGCATCATAAGAAATGTATGAAGGACCTAGATCATTTTGTTTCTAACAGATGATTTACAATAAATGCCTCTTCTTAGAGAGGCAATTCTTGTGCCTTATTCAAATGTTGCCCGATAGCAAAATGCACCACAGAATAATACTGTTTTGCACTTCTGTACCATGTTTACTCGAAAGGATCTCAAAACAAACAGTCACAATTCTGTGAATTATGCCACCACTATTTTACACAGAGAAACGAAGGCCCAGAAGGGTTAAGCAACTTGTCCAACGGGATATAGTGCATCAGTCCAGAGTTGGGAAGAGAAGCGTGGTCTAATCAAGAATGTTACACAATATATATTTGCCAGTGTTAATGTTTAAGGTGAACATCAGATTTGCTTTCAGAGTGCACACCCACAGAGATGGGGAGAGAGATTATTGACTCCCACCTGAGGTTTTGTTTACAACTCTTATTAGAAAGGTTTAAACTAGATTTTAAACCCATATTTGGTATATAGTTTCTGGACAGCATGCTGCAGGAGGAGTTTCCTGTGATTTGTAACGATTCCACCCATGTATTCACATGTTTGATTAATATATTTTTCTGGCATTTCCCAATCTCTGTGGGGAGGAGGGTGGAGAAACTGCCCTGAAGTGACTGAACAGAACAAAGGAAGATTCTTTTAAAAAATTAGGCTCTGAAATAGATATTTAAGACTAAATGGGCAGAAGATTTAAGAGAATCTAAATGAAGAATATTAAGTGGAACTAATCTTGTGGCTTTAGCACATAAACTACATATTAAATTCATGTTTATGTGACAAATGTTTTGTTAAACACAACTTACAAGTGACTTACATCAGAAAGATGGTAATATTGATGACCACTGGGATGGAGGCATTTCACAATTCACCCACTCTGTTTAGCAGGGAGTTTTTTCCAATAAGGGGGTTTCCACCCAAAAATGCACATACAGTCTGGGCATTCTTTATAAGAAAAAAATGTTACGCACAGTCACCTAGACAAATTTGAAGGTTGGGGGAATAGGATTTGTTAAACTTAATTTTATTGTTCTCTGCTTTGCTGTGTTTCTTCAGCAGTAGCAGCGATTAGTGAGCAACAAGCTATTTTCTGTACACATTCACAAAAGTCGTGGCCAAAGAACTGCCTCTTCCTCTACTCTGCTATGGATTTAACTACCATTACATCTTTGCACAGGAGCCTATAAAAATACTTTTTAAAATATACATTGCATACTTCTGCTATGGAATTCACTATCACAAGATACCACTGAAGCCAACAATTTAGTAGAATAATTTTAAGATTAGTTTATATGCATCAGAATGGTCAGTTACAACAGACAGAATAAGAGGGATATAAAACCTTCCTGTTTCAGGGCATAAATCAGCCACCAATTGATGGGATTAAGAAAAAGCTTCCCCTATAGGCAGATTTAGGGAATAACTGTCCACTGCACCTTCCTTTGAAGTATGTGGCATCCAGCCACTGTCAAGAGACATGATACTAAACTACAGTAAATGGACCTCTGGTCTAATCTAGTATAGTAAATCCTAATTTGTTAAGGAGTTTTATTTTCTGCCAAGTATCAAATCCACTGAGCAAGTAAATTGACTCATGTAGCCATAGCAAGAACTTCCAGGCACTGTGACTAAGGGAGTACTAAAATAAAAGCTGATACTTTTCTTCAAAAGATGCACAAGAATCTGCAAAACTCATTTTCACAAGAAATTGGCTAACTAATAACAAATAGTTGAAGAGTTGTCAAGCATGGTTCATGTATATATACACTACTTAAAGAACAGGATTACTTGTGGCACCTTAGAGACTAACAAATTTATTTCAGCATAAGCTTTCATGGGTTACAGCTCACTTCATCAGACGCATGGAATGGATCTGCTTACTGTGTGTTCCATTCCATGCGTCTGATGAAGTGGGCTGTAGCCCACGAAAGCTTATGCTGAAATAAATTTGTTAGTCTCTAAGGTGCCACAAGTAATCCTGTTCCTTTTGCTGACACAGACTAACACGGCTGCTACTCTGAAACCTGAGACTTAAATACAGAAGCTGTACACATTTTGTTTGTATTCCTACTCTCTGCCCTTTATACATTTATTATCTTCAGAGACTGTAAATTATTTGGAGTAAGCTCTAGGTCCTCCTCTGTGGGCATTTGTGTACAGTGCCTAGCACGTTGTGGGTGCTACCGGAATAAAAATAATTATTATTCATGGAGATTGCAGAGCCAAGTTACTCAGAAGAAGTCCTTGATTTAGCACAGGGGTGGGCAAACTACGGTCCGGGGGCCACATCTGGCCCTTCAGACGTTTTGATCCGGCCCTTGTGCTCCAGCTGGGGAGTGGGGTCTGGGGCTTGCTCTGCTCCATGCATGCCGTGGCGTGAACCGTAGCCAATGGGAGCTGCAGGGGTGGCGCATGCAAACAGGGCAGCGCGCAGAGCAGCCTGGCTGCACCTCCACGTAGGAGCTGGAAGGGGGACGTGCCACTGCTTCTGGGAGCTGCTTGAGGTAAGTGCCGCCCGGAGCCTGCACCCCTGCCCCCCCTCCAAACCCCTCGGTCCCAGCCCAGAGCACCCTCCTGCACCTCTAACCCCACCCCAGAGCCTGTACCCCCAGCCAGAGCCTCACCCCATCCCACACTCCAATCCCCAATTTTGTGAGCATTCATGGCCCCCCATAGAATTTCCATACCCAGGTGTGCCCCTCAGACCAAAAGGTTTGACCACCCCTGATTTAGCAGGATGAATATGGCATGGCAAATGAAGTCTCCTATTATCCAGCACTCTCTGTAGTCCCATGGTGTCAATTTTGTGTAGGCACCTCCTACTATTCCAGTGGCAGCCAGTAAGTTAAGATCATCCTCCCTATATGGGTGGGTACTAACCCACGAAAGCTTATGCTGAAATAAATTTGTTAGTCTCTAAGGTGCTACAAGTTTTTCTTTCTTATTTTCGTTTTGCTGACACAGACTAACACGGCTACTACCCTGAAACCTCCCTATATGGGTAAATGCACATTTCTGGGACCAATGACTGCTGACAGATGCAAATAGGAAAGGCAGCCCCTGGAAAGCTGGAGACAAGATGGTGTCTTTTCAAGGCACTAACCCAAATGCAGAAGGGAAACATACTATACGTGAGCCAGAAAATAAATGTATTTTAATGGCTTGAACTCAGCCCCGCTAGACTGAATAGCTATGTTCCAACAGCTATTTTTAAATGTAGGGGATGGGGCATTTGAATGCACGAGATTATTTTTCAGAAGAGGAATAGCACAGAATTACACTGCAGAGTGATCAAGACCACAGTGCCAGCAAGAAAAAACTTTAAAGAGATTTGTAGCCACAGGCGTGCGGATGAAGCTACAGACGGGTCAGCCCCTGAACCTACACGGGCGCAGGCGGGCAAGGGCGGCTGTTGGTAATCAGCCTACGCCCTCAATCAGCCCCCAGACACAGCCCTGCTATTTCAGACTCCAGAATGCCCTTAGCAGCCGGGATCAAGGCTCACACCGCGGCGTCCCAGCAAGCTACGGCCCGCTTCCTCCCCCCCAGCCGGGCACACGCGCTGGGCCTGTGCAGCAGTAACGCCGATAGAAAACCAAGGCAAAGCTCCGGCCCAACCTGGCAGCCCGAACCCCCGGGCAGCTCCTTACCTATGGGGCAGGCAGGCAGAAGGAACCTGCTTCCATCCCGGAGGGGCCTTTTATTGGCCAGGAAGCATGCTGATGTCACAGGGTTTGCAGGCTGGCTAGTGTTATTTCCCACGCGTTCAGACCGTCCTCTTTGTTGTCCTGCCCTGACATGCGTTTGGTCATTTAGCATTTTGCTTTAACAGAGTACAATATCGATAATTTCTGCTTGAAGTTCTCTGTCCTCCCTCCAGGAGAAATGGGACAGTCCAACACCACCCCCTGAAGCACATGCTCTTGTTAACCCATTTCTTGCCAAAACACAGCAGAAAGGAAAGGTTTCAGAGTATCATAGAATCAGGGACTATCAGGGTTGGAAGGGACCTCAGGAGGTCATCTAGTCCAACCCCCTGCTCAAAGCAGGACCAACCCCAACTAGATCATCCCAGCCAGGGCTTTGTCAAGCCTGACCTTAAAAACCTCTAAGGAAGGAGATTCCACCACCTCCCTAGGGAACCCATTCCAGTGCTTCACCACCCTACTAAGCTAAGTAGCCCTGTTAGTCTGTATCAGCAAAAAGAACAAGGAGTACTTGTGGCACCCTAGAGACTAACAAATAAAAAGCTTATGCCCAAATAAATTTGTTAGTCTCTACGGTGGCACAAGTACTCCTCGTCCTTTTAACAGAAAGGAAAATATGTGATAATAAACCTGACTTTTAAGTACTAAACGCTTCCAAATCACCAATATTTCCATGTAAAAGAATCAAAATGAGTGCCTGAAGAACAGTAGAAGATTACACCTAGAGATGAAACTGGCTGTAAAGAGGAGAAAGGACAAATTAAGACAAATTTGGCACAAGGAATGAAATGTTTCACCCCTTTGCTCAGAAGTGAGGAGGCATTTTACTGATGCTGATATCAGTCATAATAATTATGTCAGGGTTTGGAAATACTTTTTCCCTAAAGATGATAACATTTATTTTATTTAATAAAATGTAAAGTTGCCTATGAACAGACATCTCAGCACAGCACAATAAAATAAATACAAAGTATAAAGAACTTACCAGGCTAAATATTAACAATTACTATTATTATTATATTTCATGTATATGTAGACAGAAATTAGGGGAAACAGGTAACGACATATAATACTTTCTCTTTTTAACTTAATATGCTTGTCAACATACATCTAATCTTTATCAGAGAATGTGCCAAAAAGACAAACCCACCCAGCCATCAAGCCAATCACACAAAAGAACTCCTTTCCCAGTTAGAACTAAAAATGAGAGACCCAATGAGATAGTAAACACGGGGGAGGGTGCACAAAGAACAATCAAAGATAAGTCTATCTAAATAAATAGAACTGTATCCTGTATCTGACAATGCCTATGAACTGTACCTGGTATACAAATATTTATTTTAATATTTAATATTTCATAGTTATGCTTTGTGACTGATGTATTTCTAATATCAGAGGGGTAGCCGTGTTAGTCTGGATCTGTAAAAGCGGCAAAGAGTGGGCCGAAGTGGGTATTCACCCATGAAAGCTTATGCTCCAATACGTCTGTTAGTCTATAAGGTGCCACAGGACTCTTTGCCATATTTCTAATAGGCTTCTTGAAAAGGGGCTATTTCTATTTGCATGGTAATGAAACAGTCTCCAAAAGTTGTGAAAGGCCTTCAAAGAGACTAATGAGACAGGACATAAAGTTCCTAAAACACTAAGTTCCTCAAACCCATATCAAAAGTGTTCCATGGAAATGGTGAAAATCTTGTATTAAATGCATACCAGCATCCATGCCAACATTAAAAGAAGAAAAGAGATGAGAATTTAACATAAACCAGTATAAGGGGGGGGAAATGGTACTGGATGCTGTTAGGTCAGAGGTAGGAAAACTACGGCCCATGGGCCACATCCGGCCCGTGGGACCGTCCTGCCCGGCCTTTGAGGTCCCGGACAGGAAGGCTAGCCCCCGGCCCCTCCCCCGCAGCCTCAGTGCGCCGTGCCGCCAGTGCTCTGGCCCACTGCTCATGCCGGGCAGCGTGGGCAGCGTGGCTGGCTCCAGCCAGGCGGCGGGGCTGCGAACTCCTGCTGCTCTGAGCAGCATGGTAAGGGGACGGAGAGTGAGGGGGTTGGATAAGGGGCAGGGGGTCCTGGGGGAGGTCAGGGGGACAGGGAGCAGGGGCGGTTGGATAGGCGTGGGAGTCTAGGGGGGGCTGTCAGGGGACAGGGAGCAGGGGGACGTTGGATGGGGCGGAGGTTCTGGGGGGCAGTCAGGCAACAAGGGGGTTGGATAGGCATGGGAGTCCCGGGGGGCCTGTCAGGGGGGCAGAGGTGTGGATAGGGGTCGGGGCAGTCAGGGGACAGGGAGCAGGGGGAGGTTGGATGGGGTGGAGGTTCGGGGGGGGTCAGGGAACAGGGAACAAGGGGGGTTGGATAGACACAGGAGTCCCGGGGGGGCCTGTCTGGGGTCAGGGCAGTCAGGGGACAGGGAATAAGAGGGACTTGGATAGGGGGTGGGGTCCCAGGGGGTGGTTAGGGGTGAGGGTCCTGGGAGGGGATGGTCAGGGGACAAGGAGCAGGGGGGGTTGGATGGGTCAGGAGTTCTGAGGGGAGCAATCAGGGGGCGGGAAGTGGGAGAGGGCGGATGGGGGCGGGGGCCAGGCTGTTTGGGGAGGCACAGCCTTCCCTACCCAGCCCTCCATATAGTTTCACAATGCTAATGTGGCCCTCGGACCAAAAAGTTTGCCCACCCCTGTTAGGTGATTACCAGGGCTGGCTCCAGGCACCAGCCGACCAAGCACGTGCTTGGGGCGGCACCTTCTAAGAGGTGGCCAATTGTAGGGCGGCGCTCGGGGCGGGGCGGGTGTTGTTCCTTCTGTTTCAGCGGGGCAGCACTCGTGGGGGGTTGTTTCGGCGGGGTGGTGCTCGTGGGGGGGGTTGTTTCGGTGGAGCAGTGTTCGTGGGGGGTTGTTTCGGCGGGGCAGCGCTTGTGGGGGGGGGTGTTTCGGCAGGGCAGCGCTTGGGGTGGTTTTTTTGTTTGGCGGGGCAGCGCTTGGGGTGGTTTTTTGTTTTTGTTTCGGCGGGGCAGCGCTCGGAGGGGTTGTTTCGGCAGGGCAGCGCTCGAGGGGGGTGTTTCGGCAGGGCAGCGCTCGAGGGGGGGTGTTTCGGCGGGGAAGCGCTTGGGGTGGTTTTTTGTTTCGGCGGGGCAGCGCTTGGGGTAGTTTTTTGTTTCGGCGGGGCAGCGCTTGGGGTGGTTTTTTGTTTTTGTTTCAGTGGGGCAGCGCTCGGGGGGGTTGTTTTGGCGGGGCAGCGCTCGGGGGGGGGTGTTTCGGCAGGGCAGCGCTCGTGGGGGGGATGTTTCGGCGGGGCAGCGCTCGTGGGGGGGGTGTTTCGGCAGGGCAGTGCTCGTGGGGGGGGTGTTTCGGTGGGGCAGCGCTTGGGGTGGGTTTTTTTTTTTGTTTCGGCGGGGCAGAGCTTGGGGTGGTTTTTTGTTTTTGTTTCGGTGGGGCAGCGCTCGGGGGGGTTGTTTCGGTGGGGCAGCACTCGTGGGGGGGTGTTTCGGCAGGGCGGCGCTGGTGGGGGGCGTGTTTCGGCAGGGCGGCGCTTGGGGTGGTTTTTTGTTTTTGTTTCGGCGGGGCAGCGCTCGGGGGGGGCGTGTTTCGGCGGGGCAGCTCTTGGGGTGTTTTTGTTTTTGTTTCGGCGGGGCAGCACTCATGGGGGGGTTCTTTTGGCGGGGCAGTGCTCGTAGGGGGGGTGTTTCGGCATGGCAGTGCTCGTGGGGGGGTGTTTCGGCGGGGCAGCACTCGTGGGGGGGGTTGTTTTGGCGGGGTGGCGCTTGGGGTGTTTTTGTTTTTGTTTTGGCGGGGCAGCGTTCGTGGTGGGGGTTGTTTTGGCGGGGCGCCGCTTGGGGTGTTTTTGATTTTTGTTTTGGCGGGGCAGCGTTCTTGGTGGGGGTTGTTTCGGCGGGGCAGCGCTTGGGGGGGTTGTTTTGGCATGGCAGTGCTCGTGGGGGGGGTGTTTCAGCGGGGCAGCACTCGTGGGGGGGGTTGTTTTGGCGGGGCGGCGCTTGGGGTGTTTTTGTTTTTGTTTCGGCGGGGCAGCGTTCGTGGTGGGGGTTGTTTCGGCGGGGCAGCGCTTGGGGGGGTTGTTTTGGCATGGCAGTGCTCGTGGGGGGGGTGTTTCGGCGGGGCAGCACTCGTGGGGGGGGTTGTTTCGGCGGGGCAGCGCTCGGGGGGGTTGTTTCGGCATGGCAGTGCTCGTGGGGGGGGGTGTTTCGGCGGGGCAGCGTTCGTGGTGGGGGTTGTTTCGGCGGGGCGGCGCTTGGGGTGTTTTTGTTTTTGTTTTGGCGGGGCAGCATTCGTGGTGGGGGTTGTTTCGGCATGGCAGTGCTCGTGGGGGGGGGTGTTTTGGCGGGCAGCGTTCGTGGTGGGGGTTGTTTCGGCGGGGCGGCGCTTGGGGTGTTTTTGTTTTTGTTTTGGCGGGGCAGCATTCGTGGTGGGGGTTGTTTCGGCGGGGCAGCGCTTGGGGGGGTTGTTTTGGCATGGCAGTGCTCGTGGGGGGGGTGTTTCGGCGGGGCAGCACTCGTGGGGGGGGTTGTTTTGGCGGGGCGGCGCTTGGGGTGTTTTTGTTTTTGTTTCGGCAGGGCAGCGTTCGTGGTGGGGGTTGTTTCGGCGGGGCAGCGCTCGGGGGGGTTGTTTTGGCATGGCAGTGCTCGTGGGGGGGGTGTTTCGGCGGGGCAGCACTCGTGGGGGGGGTTGTTTTGGCGGGGCGGCGCTTGGGGTGTTTTTGTTTTGGCGGGGCAGCGTTCGTGGTGGGGGTTGTTTCGGCGGGGCAGCGCTCGGGGGGGTTGTTTCGGCATGGCAGTGCTCGTGGGGGGAGTGTTTTGGCGGGGCAGCGTTCGTGGTGGGGGTTGTTTCGGCGGGGCAGCGCTCGGGGGGGTTGTTTCGGCATGGCAGTGCTCATGGGGGGGGTGTTTCGGCGGGGCGGCGCTTGGGGTGTTTTTGTTTTGGCGGGGCAGCGTTCGTGGGGGGGGTTGTTTCGGCATGGCAGTGCTCGTGGGGGGGGTGTTTCGGCGGGGCAGCGTTCGTGGGGGGGGTTGTTTCGGCGGGGCGGCGCTTGGGGTGTTTTTGTTTTTGTTTCGGCGGGGCAGCGTTCGTGGTGGGGGTTGTTTCGGCGGGGCAGCGCTTGGGGGGGTTGTTTTGGCATGGCAGTGCTCGTGGGGGGGGTGTTTCGGCGGGGCAGCACTCGTGGGGGGGGTTGTTTTGGCGGGGCGGCGCTTGGGGTGTTTTTGTTTTTGTTTTGGCGGGGCAGCGTTCGTGGTGGGGGTTGTTTCGGCGGGGCAGCGCTCGGGGGGGTTGTTTTGGCATGGCAGTGCTCGTGGGGGGGGTGTTTCGGCGGGGCAGCACTCGTGGGGGGGGTTGTTTTGGCGGGGCGGCGCTTGGGGTGTTTTTGTTTTGGCGGGGCAGCGTTCGTGGTGGGGGTTGTTTCGGCGGGGCAGCGCTCGGGGGGGTTGTTTCGGCATGGCAGTGCTCGTGTGGGGGGTGTTTTGGTGGGGCAGCGTTCGTGGTGGGGGTTGTTTCGGCGGGGCAGCGCTCGGGGGGGTTGTTTCGGCATGGCAGTGCTCGTGTGGGGGGTGTTTTGGTGGGGCAGCGTTCGTGGTGGGGGTTGTTTCGGCGGGGCAGCGCTCGGGGGGGTTGTTTCGGCATGGCAGTGCTCATGGGGGGGGGTGTTTCGGCGGGGCGGCGCTTGGGGTGTTTTTGTTTTGGCGGGGCAGTGCTCGTGGGGGGGGGTGTTTCGGCGGGGCGGCGCTTGGGGTGTTTTTGTTTTGGTGGGGCAGCGTTCGTGGGGGGGGTTGTTTCGGCGGGGCAGCACTCGGGGGGGTTGTTTCGGCATGGCAGTGCTCGTGGGGGGGGTGTTTCGGCGGGGCAGCACTCGGGGGGGTTGTTTCGGCATGGCAGTGCTCATGGGGGGGGTGTTTTGGCGGGGCGGCGCTTGGGGTGTTTTTGTTTCGGCGGGGCAGCGCTCGGGGGGGGGTTGTTTTGGCATGGCAGTGCTCGTGGGGGGGGTGTTTCGGCGGGGCAGCGTTCGTGGGGGGGGTTGTTTCGGCGGGGCGGCGCTTGGGGTGTTTTTGTTTTTGTTTTGGCGGGGCAGCGTTCGTGGTGGGGGTTGTTTTGGCGGGGCAGCGCTCGGGGGGGTTGTTTTGGCATGGCAGTGCTCGTGGCGGGGGTGTTTCGGCGGGGCAGCACTCGTGGGGGGGGTTGTTTTGGCGGGGCGGCGCTTGGGGTGTTTTTGTTTTGGCGGGGCAGCGTTCGTGGTGGGGGTTGTTTCGGCGGGGCAGCGCTCGGGGCGGTTGTTTCAGCATGGCAGTGCTCATGGGGGGGGGTGTTTCGGCGGGGCGGCGCTTGGGGTGTTTTTGTTTTGGCGGGGCAGCGTTCGTGGGGGGGGTTGTTTCGGCCGGGCAGCACTTGGGGTGTTTTTGTTTTGGTGGGGCAGCGTTCGTGGGGGGGGTTGTTTCGGCGGGGCAGCGCTCGGGGGGGTGTTTCGGCTGGGCAGTGCTCATAGGGGGGTTGTTTTGGCGGGGCGGCGCTTGGGGTGTTTTTGTTTTTGTTTCGGCGGGGCAGCGTTCGTGGTGGGGGTTGTTTCGGCATGGCAGTGCTCGTGGGGGGGGTGTTTTGGCGGGCAGCGTTCGTGGTGGGGGTTGTTTCGGCATGGCAGTGCTCGTGGGGGGGGTGTTTCGGCGGGGCAGCACTCGTGGGGGGGGGTTGTTTTGGCGGGGCGGCGCTTGGGGTGTTTTTGTTTTTGTTTCGGCAGGGCAGCGTTCGTGGTGGGGGTTGTTTCGGCGGGGCAGCGCTCGGGGGGGTTGTTTTGGCATGGCAGTGCTCGTGGGGGGGGTTGTTTTGGCGGGGCGGCGCTTGGGGTGTTTTTGTTTCGGCGGGGCAGCGTTCGTGGTGGGGGTTGTTTCTGCATGGCAGTGCTCGTGGGGGGGGTGTTTTGGCGGGGCAGCGTTCGTGGTGGGGGTTGTTTCGGCGGGGCGGCGCTTGGGGTGTTTTTGTTTTTGTTTTGGCGGGGCAACGTTCGTGGGGGGGGGTGTTTCGGCGGCGCGGCGCTTGGGGGGGTTGTTTTGGCATGGCAGTGCTCGTGGGGGGGGTGTTTCGGCGGGGCAGCACTCGTGGGGGGGGGTTGTTTTGGCGGGGCAGCGTTCGTGGGGGGGGGTTGTTTTGGCGGGGCGGCGCTTGGGGTGTTTTTGTTTTTGTTTTGGCGGGGCAGCGTTCGTGGGGGGGGGGTGTTTTGGCGGGGCAGCGTTCGTGGTGGGGGTTGTTTCGGCCGGGCAGCGCTTGGGGTGTTTTTGTTTTGGCGGGGCAGCGTTCGTGGGGGGGGTGTTTCGGCTGGGCAGTGCTCATAGGGGGGGTTGTTTCGGCCGGGCAGCACTTGGGGTGTTTTTGTTTTGGCGGGGCGGCGCTTGGGGTGTTTTTGTTTTTGTTTCGGCGGGGCAGCGTTCGTGGTGGGGGTTGTTTCGGCATGGCAGTGCTCGTGGGGGGGGTGTTTTGGCGGGCAGCGTTCGTGGTGGGGGTTGTTTCGGCATGGCCGTGCTCGTGGGGGGGGTGTTTCGGCGGGGCAGCACTCGTGGGGGGGGGTTGTTTTGGCGGGGCGGCGCTTGGGGTGTTTTTGTTTGTGTTTCGGCAGGGCAGCGTTCGTGGTGGGGGTTGTTTTGGCGGGGCAGCGCTCGGGGGGGTTGTTTTGGCATGGCAGTGCTCGTGGGGGGGGTGTTTCGGCGGGGCAGCACTCGTGGGGGGGGTTGTTTTGGCGGGGCGGCGCTTGGGGTGTTTTTGTTTCGGCGGGGCAGCGTTCGTGGTGGGGGTTGTTTCGGCATGGCAGTGCTCGTGGGGGGGGTGTTTCGGTGGGGCAGCGTTCGTGGGGGGGGTTGTTTCGGCGGGGCGGCGCTTGGGGTGTTTTTGTTTTTGTTTTGGCGGGGCAGTGTTCGTGGGGGGGGTGTTTCGGCGGGGCGGCGCTTGGGGGGGTTGTTTTGGCATGGCAGTGCTCGTGGGGGGGGTGTTTCGGCGGGGCAGCACTCGTGGGGGGGGTGTTTCGGCGGGGCGGCGCTTGGGGTGTTTTTGTTTTTGTTTTGGCGGGGCAGCGTTCGTGGGGGGGGGGTTGTTTCGGCGGGGCAGCGTTCGTGGGGGGGGTTGTTTCGGCGGGGCAGCGCTTGGGGTGTTTTTGTTTTGGCGGGGCAGCGTTCGTGGGGGGGGTGTTTCGGCTGGGCAGTGCTCATAGGGGGGGTTGTTTCGGCCGGGCAGCACTTGGGGTGTTTTTGTTTTTGTTTTGGCGGGGCAGTGCTCGTGGGGGGGTGTTTTGGCGGGGCAGCGTTCGTGGGGGGGGTGTTTCGGCGGGGCGGCACTTGGGGTGTTTTTGTTTTGGCGGGGCAGTGCTCATAGGGGGGGTTGTTTCGGCGGGGCAGCGCTCGGGGGGGTGTTTCGGCTGGGCAGTGCTCATAGGGGGGTTGTTTCGGCGGGGCGGCGCTTGGGGTGTTTTTGTTTCGGCCGGGCAGCGTTCGTGGGGGGGGTGTTTCGGCCGGGCAGTGCTCATAGGGGGGTTGTTTCGGCTGGGCAGTGCTCATAGGGGGGGGTGTTTCGGCCGGGCAGTGCTCATAGGGGGGGGTGTTTCGGCTGGGCAGTGCTCATAGGGGGGTTGTTTCGGCGGGGCGGCGCTTGGGGTGTTTTTGTTTCGGCGGGGCAGCGTTCGTGGTGGGGGTTGTTTCGGCATGGCAGTGCTCGTGGGGGGGGTGTTTCGGTGGGGCAGCGTTCGTGGGGGGGGTTGTTTCGGCGGGGCGGCGCTTGGGGTGTTTTTGTTTTTGTTTTGGCGGGGCAGTGTTCGTGGGGGGGGTGTTTCGGCGGGGCGGCGCTTGGGGGGGTTGTTTTGGCATGGCAGTGCTCGTGGGGGGGGTGTTTCGGCGGGGCAGCACTCGTGGGGGGGGTGTTTCGGCGGGGCGGCGCTTGGGGTGTTTTTGTTTTTGTTTTGGCGGGGCAGCGTTCGTGGGGGGGGGTTGTTTCGGCGGGGCAGCGTTCGTGGGGGGGGTTGTTTCGGCGGGGCAGCGCTTGGGGTGTTTTTGTTTTGGCGGGGCAGCGTTCGTGGGGGGGGTGTTTCGGCTGGGCAGTGCTCATAGGGGGGGTTGTTTCGGCCGGGCAGCACTTGGGGTGTTTTTGTTTTTGTTTTGGCGGGGCAGTGCTCGTGGGGGGGTGTTTTGGCGGGGCAGCGTTCGTGGGGGGGGTGTTTCGGCGGGGCGGCACTTGGGGTGTTTTTGTTTTGGCGGGGCAGTGCTCATAGGGGGGGTTGTTTCGGCGGGGCAGCGCTCGGGGGGGTGTTTCGGCTGGGCAGTGCTCATAGGGGGGTTGTTTCGGCGGGGCGGCGCTTGGGGTGTTTTTGTTTCGGCCGGGCAGCGTTCGTGGGGGGGGTGTTTCGGCCGGGCAGTGCTCATAGGGGGGTTGTTTCGGCTGGGCAGTGCTCATAGGGGGGGGTGTTTCGGCCGGGCAGTGCTCATAGGGGGGGGTGTTTCGGCTGGGCAGTGCTCATAGGGGGGTTGTTTCGGCGGGGCGGCGCTTGGGGTGTTTTTGTTTCGGCGGGGCAGCGCTCGGGGGGGGTGTTTCGGCGGGGCAGCGCTCGGGGGGGGGGGTGTTTCGGCCGGGCAGTGCTCATAGGGGGGTTGTTTCGGCTGGGCAGTGCTCATAGGGGGGGGTGTTTCGGCTGGGCAGTGCTCATAGGGGGGTTGTTTCGGCGGGGCGGCGCTTGGGGTGTTTTTGTTTCGGCGGGGCGGTGCTCAGGGATTTTTTTTTTGCTTGGGGTGGCAAAAAAGTTAGAGCCGGCTCCGGTGATTACCCTGGTACCTGTCCAAAGTATGCGTGGCTCTAGCCAGCACTATTTGGCTTGCCAACCAGGGACTGCCGTTGATCATGGGCACGCATAAGGGTAAAACCCGGATTTATTGCAACACACGCCGGGCATCCAACCCCTGGCCATGGCGCCTGCAGCCAGGGGAGCTGCGTCAGGGCGCAGGCGCAACCCCGGCACGGGCAGCGCTGCCAGGGAGGCTCCCGACAGACGGCAAGGCCGTGGGGCGGGCGCCGACGGGGCGGGGCTTTGAGAGCTATGCCTCAGGTGGACGCTGAGCCCGCGGCACCCCGCGTGACGCGGTGCTGTGGCTCGTGACCTTTACGGACGCGGGTGATAACGGCCGGCTCCGGTGAGGGAAGGTCGTGACCTTTAGTGGGGGGAGGGGGCGCCACCCCGCTGCTGTGGTGACGGGGGGGCGACGGTGACGTCACGAGAGGGCAGGAGTCACGCCACCTCCGCAGCAGCGGACCCGCCCCCTGCTTAGGGTCAGCGCTGAGTCAGAGCGGGCTCTGCCCAGCAGGGGCGGGGGCTGCTCGGCCCCGCCCACGGCCCAGAGACCCCAATAGCGGCTGCGATTGGCGGGCCGCCTCGTGACGCGCTGCGGCAAGCGGCTCCGCTGATGGCGCCCTCCGCCTTCCCCCGAGGGGCGGGGACGTTGAGGGAGCGGAGAGCAGGGGGGCAACCCCTCCCGCTGGGCCGTGAGCACGCAGCCCTCATCCCCCCCGGATCCATAGAGACCGGTCCGCACGGCCCCCAAGTTGGCATCACTAGTGTACTATCCCCCCGAATCCATAGGGGATCAGTACATACCGCCCCCGAGCTGACATCACTAGTGTACTATCCCCCCGCTGAATCCATAGGGGATCAGTACATACCGCCCCCGCGTTGGCATCAACCCCCCCCCCCCCGAATCCATAGGGGATCAGTACATACCGCCCCCGAGCTGACATCACTAGTGTACTATCCCCCCGCTGAATCCATAGGGGATCAGTACATACCGCCCCCGCGTTGGCATCAACCCCCCCCCCCGAATCCATAGGGGATCAGTACATACCGCCCCCGAGGTGGCGTCATTACGGGTCAGCACTACCCCTGCCCCCAATCCATAAAGGATCAGTATGCACTGCCCCCAAGCTGGCATCAATGAGCATTAACCCCTTCAGAATCCATAGGGGATCAGTCCACAGTACGGTGCCCCCCAGTTGGCATCAGTATCAGCACTACCGCCCCGCCCCCGGCAATCCATAGGGGATCAGTACGTACTGCCAAGTTGGCATCATTATCGGTCAGCATCACCACCACTCCAATCCTGTAAACATTCGATTATTACCCCGTGGCATCCCTTTCATCTTCCAATTGATCCATAGTCTGAAAACCATTAATTGAGCTCAGAATAACAGCTGAAAACAAATAATATGATGGATCCAAATTTTTGTGTGTGTAATCAGGTGCTTGTTTTATGAGAGAGAAGACTTGTTAAATAAACTTTTTTACTTTAGCTCAGGAATCCTAAGGAGCATCCCCTTTCTCAGTTCCTTAAAAGAAGAGTGAACTTGCTAAAAAGCTTCCTAGAAAATCAATGACTTGAACGTTTTCAAATTAGTTAATATTTATACAGCACTTTCAAGTTTTCCTTTCAGTTGGCTAAGACTTAGGACTGTCAAGATATAGGACCAAGTTCTGCACATTGTTTGAGGCAAGATAGGTGAGATATCTTTTATTGGACCAACCCCATTGACTGAAAATCAGGGCAGAATTTAACCTAAGGAGCATGATGTAATTGGAAAGTATTATTGCTCAGAATAAATTCTGACATGGAGCACTAGTAAGTCTAAATTATTAGTAGTAGTCACATTAAGCTATACAAAATCTGTAAATCTAAACATGATGAACAGTGATGGTTCTGTAAAAACTTCATCTTTAGCTAATATGTAAATATAATTAATAAAATTAATATATTTTCTTTTGCTGTCACAGTGCACTTAAGTCTGCCATACTGCTGCCTTGCATAGAAAAATGTGCTAAATCTAGTGATGGGAAATCAGCTGCTTCACTTCTGCATGAAGGGTCACATTGCAGCCCACAAAATGTCATTCAGAAATTGAGATCGGTAGTAGTTAAATTTATCATAGTTCTGACGTGCTCTTTTTTTTTCATTTGAGGACAGATTAGAATTCATGGTGATAACAACCCCCATAACATTAAAATTAACAACCTATACAGTGATTAACACTCCCACAGCTGAATTTCTGTGATGCAGTTCATGGGATTTCCCAGTCTGCACAATCTGCCAAACACTCATAGCAAAACACTGCCCTGTATTAACTATACGTGATGTACCTTGTTCCTGCCCAGAAGCTACTTTATTTTGGCAGCACTCTATATATAATACTGATAGGCAGGTTATACATGCATCTGGTTACTAAAAATGTGTATTTTCAAAGCCACCTAATGAATTTGGATGCCCAATTACTATTAATGGCAACTGATTGTCCAAATGCCCTGTGTCTTTGAAAAATATCAGGCATAAAGTTTACTAAAGTTATATTTTTGTACCTGATTCGTCATCGTAAAGGACATTTGCAAACAGGTTCAAATTACAGAAAATATTTTAAAATTACGCTCGGATAAAGGTCCTTCACATCCTTAGCACAATATCATGCTTCACTGGACAGAGGAATGATTGACATTTCACGATCAAAAATACCATTCACTTGGATAATTTCATTAAGAAAGAATAGCTAATTCTTTTTGGGTCACACCAGGTAGTGCTTGGAAATGAATAATAATAAAAAAGAAGTCCCATGTTATATTTATATTTAAGAGCATGTAAAGTACAGAGAATATGAAGCAACAGAAATCTACTGTGAAAATTAGAAAAACCCTGTTTGAACCAAAATTAGTTTATCACAAAATCAAGAGATGGAAGGTGGCTTTATACCATGAAACACTTCAATATCATTCAAGTGCTATGTAATCTATGATCATTCATTACTTCTTCCTATTCCCTGCAAATATTTTGAGAGGAGGGGTATTCTTCTGGTTAAGATACTGAGCTGGTACTCAAGAGATGGATTCTATTCTTGGCTGTTCTACGCTAAATTGGCTATTTAATTTTGGGCAAACCACATAAACCTGGATTCAGCAAGGCACTTATCCTTAACTATAACTATGGGATTTAAGGATGTGCTTAAGAACTCCTTTCTGATTAACAGGTGACTTCTAAGTGCTCTAAAATCCACATTTTCCTCAGATATCCTTAAAAGTTGCTGTGACTCCTGTGGGGTATGGGGTAGGATTAGTATAAAAACATAAGAATGGCCATACTGGGTCAGACCAATGGTCCATCTAGTCCAGTATCCTGTCTTCCAAAAGTGGCCAGTGCTACATGCTTCAGAGGGAGTGAACAGTACAGGGCACTTTATCGAGAGAGCCAAACTCTGTCGTCCAGTCACAATTTCTAGCAATCAGAGGTTAGGGACACCCAGAGCTTGGGGTTTCATTCCTGACCATTTTAACTAATAGCCATTGATAGACCTATCCTCCATGAACTTATCTAATTTACTTTTGAACCCTGTTCTAGTCTTGGCCTTCACAACATCTTTTGGCAAGGAGTTCCACAGGTTGACTATGTGTTGTGTGAAGTACTTCTTTGTTTTAAAACTGCTGCCTATTCATTTAATTGGATGACCCCTGGTTTGCACATTATGTGAAGGGGTAAATAACACTTCCTTATTCACTTTCTCCACATCATTCATGATTTTATAGACCTCTATCATATTCCTCCCCCTCATCAGTTCTTTTCTAAAATAAAAATTCCCAGTTTTATTAATCTCTCTTCATATGGAAGCTGTTCCATACCCCTAAAAATTTCTGTTGCCCTTCTCTGTACTTTTTCTAATTCTAGTATATCTTTTTTGAGATGGGGTAACCAAAACCAGGGCTGGCCTTAGGAAAAATGGTGCCCTGGGCAAACTTGTATTTTGGCACCCTTTCTTTGAGTTTGCAAACAGCAGTGTGGGGTGCGGGCGTGAGGACCAGCAGCCAGCCAGGCTGCACAGGGAGGAGTTTCTGAGCCCGGGGACTCCCCTGGCCATATATCCCCAAACACCAAGCAGGAAGCAGGTGTGCAGCCATTACCTGTGCCCACAAGGGGCAAGCCCTGCTGCCTATACATCCCCGCCAGGCTGGCAGCTCCAAGTAGCATCACCCCCCTCCTCCCGCCCAGCTGGCCAAGGGCTCCAGCCCTGGGCTCGCCTGCACTCACCCCCTGCTCTGGCAGCCCAGACCAGACAGCTTGCTGCACTCAGACGGCACCCCCTCACCACAGCACCCACCTATAAGGCCATCCCTGACCAGAACTGCATGCAGTATTTCAGTCATGGGCATACTATGGATTGATATAGTGACATTATAATATTTTCTATCTTATTATCTGTTTCTTTCCTAATGGTTCCTAACATAGTTAGCTTTTTTGACTGCCGCTGCACATTGAGCAGATGTTTTCAGAAAACTATCCATAATGACTCCAAGATCTCTTTATTGAGCAAAAACAAGGAGTCCGGTGGCACCTTAAAGACTAACAGATTATTTATTGAGCAGTAACAGCTAATTTAGACCCCATCATTTTGAATGTACAGTTGGGATTATGTTTTCCAATGTGCATTACTCTGCTTTTATCAACAATGAATTTCATTGGACATATTCTTGGCCAGTCACCCACTTTTGTGAGTTCCCTTTGTAACTCTTCACAGTCAGCTTTAGACTGAACTATCTGTTCGACCTCATATTTAGCTGTTACACTCCGAGTACCTTTCCCAGATCTGAGGTTGAGCTCTGGGTAGCTCAAAAGCTCGTCTCTCTCACCAACAGATGTTGGTCCAATAAAAGATATTATCTCCCCCACCTTGTCTCTTAACTAATTTGAGTAATTTTGTATTGTGTGCTAACTTTGTCACCTCACTGTTTACCCCTTTTCCAAGATAATTTTTGAATATGTTGAACAGCACTGGTCCCAGTACACATCTTTGGAGACCCCGCTATTTACCTCTTTCCATTCTGAAAACTGACCATTAATTCCTTCCCTTTATTTCCTATCTTTTAACCAGTTACTGGTCCATGAGAGGACCTTCTCTCTTATCCCATGACTGCATAATCTGCTTAAGAGCCTTTGGTGAGGGACCTTGTCAAAGGCTTTCAGAAAGTCCAAGTATACTATATCCAATGGATCATCCTTGGCCACATTATCCCTTTACAAAAGCCATTTTGGCTCTTCCCCAACATAGTAATTCAAATTTAGGATTGGGTTCTCTTGTCAGAGGGAGTGGGAGAGCAGAGGTGGAATACTGACAGGAGTGACATGGAGGTGAGTGCCAGGAAGAGCAGGAGGGTTTGGGGCAAAAGGTGCCTGTCAGCCTCACATTCTCCTCTCCTGTATGTGTGCTGGGATCTTGGGGAACCTTGCCATTCTGGAGTGTTTGAGCTTCTCGCTCTACCCTCTCATGTGATTAGGATCTGGGGAGGTCCCTGCCTCTCTAGAGCTGTTTGAGCTCCTCTTCCCGCCCCACACCATACAATAGTACGGATCTAGGGGGGCAGAGGTCTCTCGGGGTCAGAGCCCCTTTCCCTGGTCCCCCATGTGATAATCAGGATCTGGGGGCCCTTTTTGCCCTAAAGGGCTTTGAGCCCCTCTCCCTGTCCCCTTATGTGAGCTGGTATCTGGGGAAGCTCTGCCTCCAGATAAGAACAGGCACGCTGGGTGCATGCACCAAGAACACATTGCTGAGACTGGGGTGAGTAGTTGAGAATGGGCATGCTTGATGCATATCCCAGGTTCTCAAGCACTGGCATGGCGGAGTAGATAGGAGAACACCACTGAGATAAGTGAAACAGCTCACATTTTCCATAGATAAATGCAGCCCAAAACGATAGCTATCTGGGACTCCTAGGTGCTCCCATACTACAAATAATAGTGAGGGGAGGCGAGGTACGCTGAAGCCAGAGGACATGGTGTTGGTGTCTGAGCCTCCTGCCATTGGGCCCCTCCTCTGTATAGCTGGGCTACTCTAGGGGATTTTACAAAAAAACCCATTGGTGCTGAGGCTGGTTTATCTGAAAATCCCCTGGGGAGGCCAGACTTCTGCGTGTGCCGGAGTGGCAGGAAGGGCGAGAGGCGCAGAGTGGCTGTGAGCAGCGGGTAAGCCCGGGAGCAAGGCGCAGACGGGGGCCCCGTAAGACCCCCGCTAGACCCGGGAGAGCGCAGAGCTCGCGGGTGGGCGGGGTGCGACCCCGGGCTCGCGAGCGAGGGGCGCGTGGGGGTTTCCCGCCAGCCGCCCCCGCCGGCCGCTGACTCAGCCCCGGGGGCGGCCAGACAAGGGCCGCTCCGAGCCCGGCGCAGGCAGAGTCCGTGAGGCGCTCGCCAGGGAAGGAGTCGCCGGTTCCGCAGGTGAGGCCGCGGCCGTTGCTCTGAGCTGGCACGTAGCGCCGGGCTCCGGCCGGGCTCCTTCCAGGCTTCCGGCTGGGCCGGGCTCAGCGCTCGCCGGGCCGGGGTCCGGCCTGGGTCTCCCCGGGGCTCGCCTCAGCGGGTCTCCCCGGGGCTCGCCTCAGCGGGTCTCCCCGGGGCAGCTCGCCTAGGGCCGGGGTCCGGCCTGGGTCTCCCCGGGGCTCGCCTAGGGCCTGGGTCTCCCCGCGGCGGCTCGCCTAGGGCCGGGGTCCGGCCTGGGTCTCCCCGCGGCGGCTCGCCTAGGGCCGGGGTCCGGCCTGGGTCTCCCCGGGGCTCGCCTAGGGCCTGGGTCTCCCCGCGGCGGCTCGCCTAGGGCCGGGGTCCGGCCTGGGTCTCCCCGGGGCTCGCCTAGGGCCGGGGTCCGGCCTGGGTCCCCCCGCGGCGGCTCGCCTAGGGCCGGGGTCCGGCCTGGGTCCCCCCGCGGCGGCTCGCCTAGGGCCGGGGTCCGGCCTGGGTCCCCCCGCGGCGGCTCGCCTAGGGCCGGGGTCCGGCCTGGGTCTCCCCGGGGCTCGCCTAGGGCCTGGGTCTCCCCCCGGCGGCTCGCCTAGGGCCGGGGTCCGGCCTGGGTCTCCCCGCGGCGGCTCGCCTAGGGCCGGGGTCCGGCCTGGGTCTCCCCGGGGCTCGCCTAGGGCCGGGGTCCGGCCTGGGTCTCCCCGGGGCTCGCCTCAGCGGGTCTCCCCGGGGCTCGCCTCAGCGGGTCTCCCCGGGGCTCGCCTCAGCGGGTCTCCCCGGGGCGGCTCGCCTCAGCGGGTCTCCCCGGGGCGGCTCGCCTAGGGCCGGGGTCCGGCCTGGGTCTCCCCGGGGCGGCTCGCCTAGGGCCGGGGTCCGGCCTGGGTCTCCCCGGGGCTCGCCTAGGGCCTGGGTCTCCCCGCGGCGGCTCGCCTAGGGCCGGGGTCCGGCCTGGGTCTCCCCGCGGCGGCTCGCCTAGGGCCGGGGTCCGGCCTGGGTCCCCCCGCGGCGGCTCGCCTAGGGCCGGGGTCCGGCCTGGGTCCCCCCGCGGCGGCTCGCCTAGGGCCGGGGTCCGGCCTGGGTCTCCCCGCGGCGGCTCGCCTAGGGCCGGGGTCCGGCCTGGGTCTCCCCGCGGCGGCTCGCCTAGGGCCGGGGTCCGGCCTGGGTCTCCCCGGGGCTCGCCTAGGGCCGGGGTCCGGCCTGGGTCTCCCCGGGGCTCGCCTCAGCGGGTCTCCCCGGGGCTCGCCTCAGCGGGTCTCCCCGGGGCGGCTCGCCTAGGGCCGGGGTCCGGCCTGGGTCTCCCCGGGGCGGCTCGCCTAGGGCCGGGGTCCGGCCTGGGTCTCCCCGGGGCTCGCCTAGGGCCTGGGTCTCCCCGCGGCGGCTCGCCTAGGGCCGGGGTCCGGCCTGGGTCTCCCCGCGGCGGCTCGCCTAGGGCCGGGGTCCGGCCTGGGTCCCCCCGCGGCGGCTCAGCCGCTGTGTTGCCTTTCAGACGCAGCGCCCATGGGACGCGGCCACTCTCCTCTCGTGACGGCGGCGCTGCTGGTGCTGAGCCTGGTGCCGAGCCTGGGTCCGGCCGCAGCGACGCCCGCGCTCCTCCGGCAGTGCGAGCCCGGTAAGTGCCGCGGGCGCGGGCAGGGGGCTCCGCGGGGCGGGGCGGGGCGGGGCTGCTGACAGGCTGGGGCCGGCCCCTGGGCGAGCAGCAGCGCCCCGCGGATCACGGCTACAGGCTCACTAGCCGTTTCTCCGGCTCCCTCGCAGGCGAGTTCCTCGGCTGTGCAGACTGTGGGACGAGCCGAAAGGAAGTTTGTCTCCGGTGCCCCAAGGGCACTTTCTCCGCCACGGCCAGTGCACGGGAGTCATGCACCAGGTGCCGCAGGTGTGAAGGTACAGTACTGCCTCTTCTGTAGCCGGCTGCCTCAATTACTGCCCCCCCCCCCAGGTCCATCTAGTACAGGGGTGGGCAAACTTTCCATCTGGGTATGGAAATTGTATGGCAGACAATGAATGCTCACGAAATTGGGGGTGTGGATTCCAGCTGGGGGTGCGGAATTCAGGGTGGGGCCAGAAATGAGGAGTCCAGGGTGTGGGCTGGGGCAGGGGGGTAGGGTGTGGGAGGGTGAGGGCTCTGGGGTGAGGCTGGGACTGAGGGGTTTGGCAGGCAGGAGGGGGATCAGGGTTGGGGGTCAGGGGAGTGGCTCAGAGGGTGTAGGCTCTGTGCAGCGCTTACCTCAAGCAACTTCCAGAAGCAGCGGCATGTTCCCCCCCCTTCTACACAGAGGTGCTGCCCCATCCACAGGTGCTGCCCTGCAACTCCCATTGGTCATGGCTCCTGGCCAATGGGAGCTGCAGGGCGGCTCTTAAGGCGGGGCAGTGTGTGGAGCAGATCCCCCTGGCTGCCCCTATGTGTAGGAGCCAGAGGGGGGACGTGTCGCTGCTTCTGGGTGCCGCATGGAGTGGCTCCTGACTCTGATCCCCAGCTGGAGTGCGGGAGCGGGGCAAGCCCCAGACCCCACTCCCCAGCAGGCGCTCGAGGGCCGGATTAAAATGGCTGGCGGGCCGGCTGCAACCCACGGGCCGTAGTTTTCCCATCCCTGATCTATGTATGCTATCCCTTCCCCTACCCCCCGAAAAGGTTCACTTGGAAATAAAATAGTGTAAAGGTAGATATGCTAATATACCCCAGCTCCTGTTTTGTGTGTGTCAGAAGTGCATGGCTGTATTTTTGTGACTGTATTAAGTATGTAAGCAAAAATTTGGTCCCTTGCTATCATAAGGGCTTTTGTAAGAAGGCCCTCAGCTGAGCCCATTTTGGATACCCCTGTATTACCAAAAAGAAAAAAAAAGTAAACTTTAAAAAAAAGAAAAATACCTGTGGCACCTTAGAGACTAACAAATTTATTTCAGCATAAACTTTTGTGGGTTAAGAACCCACTTCATCAGATCTTAACCCACGAAAGCTTATGCTGAAATAAATTTGTTAGTGTCTAAGGTGCCACATGTATTTTTCTTGTTTTCTTTTTGCTGACACAGACTAACACGGCTACTACACTGAAACCTTTAAAAAAAATGTAATTGCCAAAGTGAAAATCAGTTTGGTGCATCCATTGCACTTTTCTGGTCTGCACTCTAGGCTTGAATCCTCTGAAGACAATCAGGCAGGGGGTCCCTCTACTCATCACAGCTTCCTATTATGATGTTTTACTGGGATGGGCTCATTTCTGTCCCAGATCCTTTAAGGAGTGAGTGCCAGTATGGGATATCTGTTTTTGCTCTACAGGAAAATTTGAATATAAAAGGGAGTGTTCTTCAAAAATGGATGCAGAATGTGCATGTAAGGTTGGGCATCGCTGTATTGGAAAAGACTGTTCTAAATGTGTAGAAAACTGTGGAGTAGGTGAGGAGCCTCTTGAAGAAGGTAAGGCTGCCTTTGTCCCATTACTCTTATGTAAAACGCTTAGGTGCCATGACTGTTTGCAGAATTGGGACCTTATTGTATTATTTGCTGGTCCAGTCGCTCAATAAACCTCCATTAACATAGGTAGGGGCCAGGCCCCTACCAAATTCAGTGTCCATTTTGGTCAATTTCATGGTCCTAGGATTTTAAAAATCATTAATTTCATGATTTCAGCTATTTAAATCTGACATTTCAGGGTGTTATAACTGTAGGAGTCCTGATCGAAAGTGGAGTGGTGGTGGGGTGTCGCAAGGTTATTGTGTGGGGGGGGGGGGGCGGGGGGGTGTTGGTACTGCTACCCTTACTTATGTGCTGCTGTTGGAGAGTGGCGGCTGCTGGCTGGGAGCTTAGTGCTGAAGGCACAGCTGCCGCCAACAGCAGCGCAGAAGTAAGGATGGCATGGTATGGCATTGCTCCCCTTACTTCTGTACTGCTGCTGGTAGGTGCGCTGCCTTCAGAGCTGGGTGCCCGGCCAACAGCTGCCACTCTCCAGTTGCCCAGCTCTGAAGGCAGCACAGAAGTGAAGGTGGCAATACCATGACTCTCCCCCCCCCTCCCCCAATAACCTTTTTGGTTAGGATCCCCCAGTTTGAGAAAGGCTAGTCTCCCCAGTGAAATCTGTATAGTATAGGGTAAAAGTACACAAGACCAGATTTCACGGTCCATGACGTGTTTTTCATGGCTCTGAATTTAGGTAGGCCCCTAAACATAGGCCTTGGTCCTTTGGGATACCAGTGACAAAGAAAAGATACTTGCAGAACTCTGGAATAACAAGAAAAGAGACATTCTGGCCTTGGGGCACAGTTCATAGTAAGCTAGTTGACTCTTCAGTATCTGGAAATACATTAACAGAATTAGTCCTGTCAGCTCTTCAAGTTCAGGGGCCTCAAGTAACTTGTTTACAATGAAAGCCACTTACTAAAATATTCACTTAGTTAATGTAAGAACTTAACTGATCCTCACATTTTTGTTTATACAAGCCATTGATGATGATAAATTTATATATAATTGCTAAATTATTTTTGCTCAGCTGTACAATAATGTCTCTTGCACCATTTTAAACTTCAATTCATATAAATGGTAACTCTCTTTGTATTTGTTTAAGGTTGCCAAACTTGTCCCAATGGGACATTTAACAATCGGACCAATGGTCCCTGCAGACAATGGACAAAGTAAGTACTTTTTAAAAAAACAAATGATATAGCTTTTGGGTCTGGGTTTAATTCATTTTCATACTTTTTTTTAAAAAAACATATTTAAGATGTCTTCCAGATAAGGTCTTGGTGAATGGGACTAATAGGAGTGATGTGGTTTGCGGACAAGCTTCAGAAACTATGACTCCATCCACCATTTCCATCATAGTCCCTATCCATGTACAAGGTGAGTTATTGCATAATAATTCCTTGCTAGAGTGAAATAGTTACAGCTTGTCTTGGAATTAAATAAATTATAGCTGTCATGCTTATAACTGAACTCAAGGGCCTTATAAAAGTCTCCAGTCTCACAGATTGGTAGAGCAGCAGCAACTCTGAGGAGGAGAAGCAAAAAGAAAAGTAGCTCTAGCTGTTTAGGGACAAATAATCCAGCTGCTTCCATTACAGGGGAGATTTGCTCTGCAATAATTTTTAAGGAATGTTTTTTGCTTCTTAGGGAAGGATCTTCAGGTGGTCACCGTCGGCATCGCTGTTACTGTGGCCGTGGTGGTGTGCATAATGTTTCTGCTGTCTTTGTATGGGTGCTTCAGCATCTGCGACAAAAAGAAGCTACCTGCTATGTTCAAGAAAAGTAAGACATGCTACCTACAAACTTTCTTTTCCTAGTGGTGGGCAAGCAGGCAAGAATCCAGGTTTAAGAGTTTCCGTAAAAGATAGCAGCATAGCTGAACTTAAAAATGTGTTCTTTGAAAGTCAGTCACTACACTATGAAAAGAAAATCAGGTTTTAGATTTTTATTATTTTTAAAACAAATCAGGCTAGTGGGAGGAAATTGGCTTTAGAAATGTTACAAAGGAGGTCTCCCGTGGCCCTTTGGAATTTGGTAGTGACTGGATCTGGGTGAGTAATTTTATTTTTTGGGAGTCAGCCAGCAAATTAAAAATCAGAAAAAAAAATTGGTTCAGTTCAGAAAATGTTCAGGATTTGTATGCAAATTGGAAGAGTCTATTTTGGATCATCTGTTTCATTTCAGTCAGAAAATGTGTGTGTCTATCCATGTCTGTCCCTTTTTAACCTTTATCCCATGATGTAGTGCACTTGCCTGGGATGGAGGAGAACCACATTTGAATCCACACTGTGGAGCAGGGACTCAAACTCACATCTCCTCCCTCCCAAATGAGCATCTGAAGCACCAGGCTATAGGCTATTCTGTGTGGTTTGCTCTCAATTTCTCCTGTTGAAGTTGTTCCACTTCGTATTAACTACTTAAATATTCATTGGGCCAAAGAAAAAGTGAAAATCACTTTATAGCCTGGTGATTAAGGCACTCACTTGGGAGGTAGGCTATGAAAACTTGAATCTTCTCTCTGCATGGGCAAAAGGTTAGGAGGAGGACATACAGACACATGTGGATTTCTGAAGCTGGCCCTGAAAAAGTTTTTGCAGCCAAAACTAATTGGGTCAAATTCATGAATAGTTGCAGGTTCATTGAAACAGCATTTTTTGGGAAAATAAACTATTTGGCCAAAAAATGTGACCCAGCTCTAGAGGTGACACAATTTTGTAAAGATACAATATTTGACAGGTTCCTACCTGCCTAAGACCGACGACAAATGAAACCACAGGAAGTTCCCAGGAAATGTCCCACCGGTACACCTAAGAGTGTCATCACCTGCACAATGGTAGAGAAACCTCCTATCTTCCTCAATACCTCTGCTTCTGTATGGGGAAGGACATGTTCACTTAGACAGGCATGAGCTAGGAACACAGTATGTTACATGCTACTTCAATCTGGGTTTTGAACTCCCAACAGAATGCCAGTCACAACATGCTAAGACTACTGCCTCCATGGGTTTAATTAGTATCTCATGGTTCTATGTATTTATGCACCTTAGAGTATTTTGGAGTGTGTCTTGGCTAATCTTTTAATGTCTCTCTCAAGTGACATGAAAGGAAGTAAAGGGAAGGAAACCCATCCTTTTCTCCACACTCTTTCCTGTGGAGCTTCCTGCAGCTAGAACTCACTCCTTGACTTGGTCTGGCAAGCTTCAGTCCTTCCCTTCATGTCCTTCCTGAAAATTGATTTCCTCCAAAAAGCCTATAAACCCTACCTGCAGAGAGAGGAGTTAACATGTTAGCTGAAAATCCAAAACATAAAATCTAAACAAATTGAATGGTGACGTTCTCCTGCTTCCTCTTGATTCTATAATCTCCCTGTTTTCTGCTCCCTATTCCTTTATTTATATTTTTTGTCCATTCAAATTGTATGCTCTTTGGAGTGCAGAACCTGTGTACACCATGTTGGCACTAAATTGTGTGTGTGTACGTACGTACTGTGGCAGAGCTCCGATCTTGTCCCTGTGGGTCCCGTGCTTCTAGGCGGTTTATGCTAGCCTCAGAGGATGGTGAGAGAACTCCCACAGTCCCTGTTGTCCCTCTGGGCTTATTGCAGAACAGTTTAGCCTCCTGTCCTGCCAGAGGCCTGTCTTCTCCTTGTAGTGGCAGGTTGGTGGGGGGAACCCGGGCCTGCCCTCTACTCCGGGTTCCAGCCCAGGGACCCTAATGGTAGCAGCTGTTGGCAGCCGACCTCTCACTGCCAGAGTTGCTACAATTCCCTGGGCCACTTCCCCACAGCTCTCCCGCTTCTCCCTTCTACACCCTTACCTTAGGGCTCCCTTACCAATGGCTTGAGAGTTGCCTTATTTACTCAGCCCTTCAGTAGTAGCAGCAGCACTTCCTCTCCTCTGGCTCCCTGGCTCTTTTTTCAGCCTGACTGGAGTGAGCCCTTTTATATGCTCAGAAGAGCCTTAATTAGGGTCAGGTGTTCACTTCATCTTAATGGCCTCACCTGACTCTTTGCAGGTTAATTAGAGTCAGGTGTTCTCATTAGCCTGGAGCAGTCCCTGCTCTGGTCAGTTAGGGAACAGAAAACTGCTAATCCAATGGCCAGTATATCTGCCTTCAACTATTCTGTTGTACCCAACTGGCCTGGGTCTATCACAATACACACACACACACATTGAACTATCAGCTGAAAATAAAATCAGATATTTCAACCATGAGATGGGTAAGGAAAGTAGAATTAAGCATGTACATGTTCTGTTGTAGTCAAACAGCAGTTGATTGTGTGTATATATTTAAATCTCTGCTGGTTATTTCCATTAGTAGAAATTTCATTAAAGAAACTGGTTTACAAGTAAAATCAACCCTGCAACTGATCGGTTTCATATATGGATTAGAATAAATCCACACATTGGGTGCCAATAGTGATATTTCAATCAACAGGGGAAAGCAATATTGTTCTCTGAAGTCTGGAGATTCCATGAGAGCCTCCTGTGCATTGGGGAAAGTAAAGCACAATAGACTAACTTACAAGGAAATATCTTTGGAGAAAAAGGCAATTTCAGGTCAAATAAATGAACAATTCTGAAGAAATTGTTAACACCATGAAGTCACTGCTGAAGGAAAATGAAATATGAGTGATAAAAAATGCAATTCAAGCTAATCATCTTTTTCTGTTTAGTGAATGTAACACCTGAGCAATCGACTCAGGAGGAGGATGCCTGCAGCTGCCGCTTTCCAGAGGAGGAACAAGGAGACTGTGATGACTGTAGCAAATCCAAACTATTCAAGGATTCCTTGGTGAATTAGAAACTGACTTTCTAAGGAAGCCAATTGTGGTTTCCTTTCAGAGCACAGGACAGGAGCCTGGTTACATAATGCGGGGGGGTGGGGGGAGGGAGGGAAAGCAGAAGCAAGTTAAGTGAATTTAAACTTATGGACTGAACAATGCAGTCGGTGGCGGATGAAGCAGGTCTTTCCCAGTACATCACTGTCCTACAGACAGAAGAGTTGGTCCTTTTTATTTAAATATACACACTTCTTTAAAAATTAGCCCTTGCAAACATCTCTGATTCTAATGAAACTCTCTGGGCAGCATCTTTAAAACGAAAGCATATTTGCTAACTTTTTCATATGCTGGGAATAATATTTCTAATATATTATGATTCGCCCTAGAGACTAAAAAGCATCAATAATACAGGAACCACAATCCAAGCTGCTCTTGTTATCTCTAGTAGGAGATGCCTATGCTATAGCTTACTTATTAAAGTTTGGGAGTGAGAATAATGTTCCTGAAGTTACAGACTAAACACTGACTACAGCTAGGTACAGTCCAGGCAGCCAGCATACAAGCTTCCACCACCTTGCTCTTTCCAATACACTTCATGTCATGTAGACCCTCCTAATTCATGCTCTATCAGACTAATGTGTGTGGTATAAAAATCTAGACTCCTATTTCAACTCCCAGAAGCCCCCAAACCCTGGGAATGAACTTCTCTAGCCTGCCCTTCAGAATGCTTTCCTATTCCAGTTTAGTTAGAAGTTAAGAGGAATATGGTAAGTCAGGGTTATCAAATGCCTCAGAACACCTTTACGGTGCTTTCCAAATAGCTGTTATATTGATTGGCTTTGTAGGTGGAGTGGATACACCAGGGATGGGCAAACTACAGCCCAGGGGCTGCCTCCAGCCCTTCAGACATTTTAATCTGGCCCTCGAGCTCCCACCAGGGATCAGGGTCCAGGACATGCCTCACTCCGGCGCTCTAGTCAGAGGATTGTCCCGCGCCACACGACTCCTGGAAACAGCGGCATGTTCCCCCTCCAGCTCCTACACATAGGGGAAGCCAAGGGGCTCCGCATGCTCCCCGCACCCCAAGTTCCGCCCCCACAGCTCCCATTGGCCAGGAACCACGGCCAGTGGGAGCTGCAGGGGCGGCGTGCAGAGCTGCCTGGCTGCACGTCCGTGTAGAAGCCGGAGAAGGGACATGCCTCTGCTTCTGGGAGCTGCTTGAGATAAGCACTACCCAGAGCCTGCACCCTGACCTCCCTCCTGCCCTCCGTACCCCTTGGTCCCAGCCCGGAGCACCCTCCTGCACCTCAAACCCTCATCCCCAAACCCCCAGCCCAGAGCCCCTTCCCACACACTGAACTCCTCATTGCTGGACCCACCACAGAGCCCTCACCCTGTCCTGCAACTGGAAATATTTTCATGGCAGGAAATGTATCTGCCTTGATCAGTCACTATTGCTTCTAATTTGAATAAGAATGGGAATGTTTGAGTCATGGCATTGGCAGTGATAGTTGTACCCTTTTACAGCACCATAAATGTATATTATATTTTTTCATTGTGTTATTCAAAAATATAATGAAAGTCAACATGTCATGTAAAGACTGGTTTTGGTGGGTGTGTTTTTTAAACTAGGCAAGGTACATTCCTTCTGGCAGATGAATGAGACCCAGTCACTCCCTCCATGCAACAGAAGCCTTATGTAGCAGTACATTTTCACAAAATCCACGCTCGCTGGTTTTGATTAAATTTGTATATAATTGATTACAAAGCAAAATGTAAGAAAAGAAGAGTCTGGAACTGAAGCCCTGCCTGTAAAGTTACATATTTACATATATTTAAATAAGATTTTTTTTAAAAAAATAAAAATAAACTTTTCCTACATTTTTTCTCCTCTCAATTAATGTGTTTTCAAACAGGAGAATGAGTGACCCTTACATAAAGTAACAAAAGTCATATTTGCAAGTTTTAAGATGTAATGACCAAGGAGTGGAAAAAACCTACCACTCTATTTATAGATGAGCATGTGGCTCTGTAAGAAGTTCAGAATGTCACAGATTACCCTGTGATCAGTTTCTAATCTAGAACCTCAGCAGTGGTGATTTCCCTGAAAACACTTGCATCAGTTGGAGTTTCACTCTCAGACAGACAGAACTCCAGGGCTGGCCTTACCATGAGGCGAACTGAGGCGGCCGCCTCAAGTGCCAGACTGTGGGGGGCACCACTAGGACCCAGAGTGTAGAAAATTGTGTCTGCTGCTGGTGCATATGTAGTCTCTCTGCTCTAGATGCACAGAGATGGTGGAGTGCTGTGCTGGAGGAAGGAAGGCACAAGAAACATAACAGGCAGGCAGGAGAAAAGGTGAGAGGGAATAACAGAAAGCAGCGGGAGCTGTAGGGAGAGAGAGGAGGAGGAGGAGCCTCTTATGTACCTCTCTAGCACCCCCAGGAGCCTGGACTGATTAACACCAGCTTCTCAGGGAGCTTCCTGTTTCCTGCTGCTTCCCTGAACTCACTTGAGGAGAACAGGCAGACAACTGAAGTAATAAGAGCCACTTAGGCCCTTAAGACGCTGATATCTTCCCTCACTCAGGCCCTGCTACCAGCCTGCTTATTTGTCCAATTGGGTGTTGAGAGCCACTATAACTGGTACAGAACAGCAGTCATGAGTGAAAGAAGAAAACGCCCCTCTGGGGCAGCATTCAGAAAAAGAAAGAAAGCAAAGGAAGCTTTTCTATCTAAGCGGGAAGGAGCTCTCCTGAGATACATAAACAAAAATATTCATGGTGAGCCTTCCGGCCCCAGTGAAGATGAGAGTGGTGAGGAGATGCCTGATCTTCCAGTTAGTCAGAGTGCAGGTGACCTGACAGCTACTGCAGCATCCATATCTCCATCTCAAATGGATGTAACCATGCACATTCCTGAAGAAAAGTGTAGATCAAAGAGTGTGGTGGAGGAGCAAGAAACAGCTGCTGCTGAGTTTAGTTCCTTAAGTCTAGATGATCCAGGACTGTGGACCCACTTGAGCAGTAACCTGAGGGACTTCCTTGTACTGAGTTGGCCACAGCAAGTGAAAAACTTCATGTTCCCTAAAGACAATGAAAATAGAAGTTTCCATCCAACACATTACTGGTGTGAAATCCCCAATGGTGACAAAGTGGAGAGGCCATGGCTTATGTACTCAAAAACCCAGAATGCTGCATACTATTTTTGTTGCAAACTCTTCCAGTCTAATGTTCCAGCCACATTGGGTTCTACAGTAACAAAAGGACTGGAAAAATCTGGCTAGAAATCTGGCATGCCATGAGAAGGCAGCAAATCACCCGAGAGCATTCTATAGGTGGAAAGAGCTTGAGATGAGACTAAGGTTAAGGCCACCATAGATGATCAGCATCAAGAGAAGATTTACTGGCAAAGTCTCTTTACTGGCAAAATGTTCTGAAAAGGCTCATTGCCATCACGAGAATGCTTGCTACCCAAAACCTAGCACTGAGTGGCACTTCAGATCAGCTGTCTGTGCCAAACAATGGAAACTTCCTTAAAATTGTGGCGCTGATGGCTGAGTTTGATGCTGTACTCCAGGAGCATCTAAGAAGAGTCACCACCCAAGAAATGTACACACACCACTACCTCGGAAAAACAATTCAAAATGGGATCATACAGTTACTGGCAGCAAAAGTCAAACAGAAGATTGTGGCAGATCTGAAGTCAGCAAGATATTACTCTGTTATTCTGGAGTGCACACCTGACATCAGCCATACGGAACAAATAACTTTAATGGTGCGTTTTGTAACAACAACAGAACCTAGTGAAAATGTCCCTGCAATGGTGACTGTCAGAGAGCATTTTCTAGAATTTATGGACATTGATGATACTACAGGAGCTGGTATGACAAATGTGCTTCTTAAATAGCTGGAAGATAGGGGAATTGCGATAGCTGACATGAGAGGTCAGGGCTACGATAATGGTGCCAACATAGAATCATAGAATCTCAGGGTTGGAAGGGACCTCAGGAGGTCATCTAGTCCAACCCCCTGCTCAAAGCAGGACCAACCCCAACTAGATCATCCCAGCCAGGGCTTTGTCAAGCCTGACCTTAAAAACCTCTAAGGAAGGAGATTCCACCACCTCCCTAGGTAACCCATTCCAGTACTTCACCACCCTACTAGTGAAAAAGTTTTTCCTAATATCCAACCTAAACCTCCCCCTCTGCAACTTGAGACCATTACTCCTTGTTCTGTCATCTTCTGCCACTGAGAACAGTCTAGATCCATCCTCTTTGGAACCCCCTTTTAGGTAGTTGAAAGCAGCTATCAAATCCCCCCTCACTCTTCTCTTCTGCAGGCTAAACAATCCCAGTTCCCTTAGCCTCTCCTCATAAGTCATGTGCTCCAGCCCCCTAATCATTTTTGTTGCCCTCCGTTGGACTCTTTCCAATTTATCCACATCCTTCTTGTAGTGTGGGGCCCAAAACTGGACACAGTACTCCACATGAGGCCTCACCAGTGCCGAATAGAGGGGAATAATCACGTCCCTCGATCTGCTGGAAATGCCCCTACTTATACAGCCCAAAATGCCGTTAGCCTTCTTGGCAACAAGGGCACACTGTTGACTCATATTCAGCTTTTCGTCCACCGTAACCCCTAGGTCCTTTTCTGCAGAACTGCTGCCCAGCCATTCGGTCCCTAGTCTGTAGCGGTGCATGGGATTCTTCCGTCCTAAGTGCAGGACTCTGCACTTGTCCTTGTTGAACCTCATCATATTTCTTTTGGCCCAATCCTCTAATTTGTCTAGGTCCCACTGTATCCTATCCCTACCCTCCAGTGTATCAACCACTCCTCCCAATTTAGTGTCATCTGCAAACTTGCTAAGGGTGCAGTCCACACCATCCTCCAGATCGTTGATGAACATGAGAGGAAAGAACAGAGGAGTGCAGACACAGATCCGAGAGTTAAACCCTCGAGCTTTTTTTGTCCCATGCAGTTCTCATTCATTGAACTTGGTGGTCAGTGATGCAGCATCAGCTTCTAGTGAGGCAGCTGAATTTTTTAATGTAATTCAAAGCATCTATGTATTTTTCTCTGGCTGAACTCATTGATGGCAAATTTTGAAGCAACATCTGGGAACATCCTCTGACACTGAAACCACTGAGTGCCACACGATGGGAAAGTCGAGTGGAAGCAATAAAGCCTATCAAACATGAAATTGGGAAGATATATGATGCCATAGTTGCCATTATGGAGGATAATGCTATGACAGGATCTGTTCGTGGGAGAACAGTGGCAGAAGGAAATGCAATCACCAGAAACATACATAACTTCAAATTTCTGTGTGGCTTAGTGTTGTGGCATGACATACTGTTTGAAATAAATGTTGTAAGCAAGAGACTCCAAGGTGTTGACCTTGATATACCTGGAGCAATGGAACAACTGGATAAAGCAAAATCATACCTACAATCTTACCGGTCAGATGTGGGATTTCAAAACGTTCTTAAGAGTGCACAGAAGTTGGCAGAGGAACTTCGCACTGAAGCTATTTTCCCACCCATTCAAGAATACAAGAGTCACTGAAGAAGACGACATTTTGATTACGAGGTACAGGATAATCCCATAAGAGACCCCAAACAACAATTGAAAGTTGAATTCTTTAACCAGGTGCTAGATTGTGAAACACAGTCAGTTGAAGAACGTTTCATGCAGCTCAAGGAACACAGCAGTATATTTGGGATGTTGTATGATATTCCAAAACTTCTCACTATACCTGAAGAAGACCTACACCAGCAATGCAGGGCACTAGAGACAGGGTTGACACATGATGACATGCGCGATATTGATGCGAGTGTTTTAGGTGATGAACTGAAAGCCCTTTCAAGATACATTTCAGCAGGATCAACTCCAAAGGCTGTACTGGAATATCTGTGCACAAATAAGATGACCACCCTCTTTCCAAATGCTTTTGTTGCTCTGCGCATACTTCTAACACTTCCTGTAACTGTTGCCAGTGGAGAACACAGCTTCTCCAAGCTGAAGTTAATAAAAACACATCTATGCTCCACAATGACACAGGAGATGCTGGTCGGCCTTGCAACCATCTCAATAGAACATGAGCTGGTCCAGACTGTGGACCTTCAGGAAGCAGTTCAAATCTTCGCAACCAAGAAGGCAAGGAAAGCACCACTTTGATTATCAAACATAAAAATGCCAGTGTTTACTATGCAGACAAGAAAAGTTACATTTGCTGTTCAGGCGTTTGAAAGGTAAGTGTTACTTACAATTTTTGAACAAGGCATTTTAAGTTGTTAGTTCTCCTTTATTGGGATAGGTAGTAGAGCAGTACCATGAGAGGAGTAGAACAGGCAGAATTGAGACCTTTCAAAGTTTTGGCCCAAGTGAAGGGGTATGGGGACATCATTTGAGCTCCCTGCCTCAGGTGCCAAAATGTGGGCCGGCGCTGCAGAATTCTATGCACATCTTCAGGTACTGGAAATTCTTACTCCCTTTTCCTTTCCTTCCCTGCGCACACACTACAGTGCTTTTTCCAATCTGTTTATTGATTGATTTTTGGAGACAAGGTGGGTGGGGTAATATCTTTTATTGGACCAACTTCTGTTGGTGAGAGAGAATCTTTTGTGCTCTCATAGAGCTCTTCTCCACGTATGATTGATATGGCATTAATTACATTTACTTCTCACACCTAATTTGTGTCCTATGTTATGCTGAGCATTTAAGCTCCATATAAAATTCCATTGAACTGAAATATAAAGTCCTTGGGGCACATCCTCAGCTAGTAAATTGACTCAATAGGGCTATGACAGTTTAGGGGGCAGATTCTAGTAGAAAGTATTTCTAGGAATAAACATTCTTAGAAATGACTTATGCTTACTTTATGTGACATAAGTATTCTTCCAGTAAATTAAAGACTAGTATGTGGGGCATTTAATCAGTCAATTCTGGTGCTATGAAAAAGAATGAAAGCCAGAGCCAGTGAAAGAAACAAGTGGCCAAGGAATTCAGCTGTGAGCCTCTTTTGGCTAACTTCCATTTAAAAAACTGCTATTCTATTTAACTTGGAATATGAAGGGCATAATGTATACATCTACAGGTAGGTTTATAAAAAGAACTTGAAATACACGCTGAAATTAACACATGGTACAAATGCAAAGGAAGGTTCAGAACACTACCAGGGCATTTCCTACAAGGAACACAGTTCTTATTTGTCAACAGAACTGCTGAACAGCAGCCTGTGCTTCTGCATTTTATGAAAGGTGCAAGGAGCAGAAAATGAACACACATGAAAGTGCAAAACTAAAAACATTAGCACCAATTTTAAACAATGTGCGTTGCACTTCAATATGCTCCATGTCAAAAACAACTCTATAGCAATTAAGGTCATCTCAAGTGAATAATGTTCAACTCACAGCTATGGCGAAGAAATATATTTTGTTGTTGCTAGAGGAAGTAGGCTCTAGGTGAAGGCTTAGGATTCACTGCTGTTTACAGCCTTCCTTCTTGTCCCTGGATTTTTGGCATCCTAGCTTTTCAGGCTGACGTTTGGTCGGTGAAATAAAGACAGGTCTGATGGTATCATCTATATAATCAAAGAGGCCATCAACTAGAAGTGTGTGTGACTGGGCAGCTGCAAAAAGAAGGAATAGAATGAATAACTCCAGCTGTAATAGATATGGCAGGAGGACTAAACTGAGATACTAGGTATCAGGGGTTACAGGTGTAAATTCCTCATTTAAAAAGTGTTATTGGAAAGAATGGGAGCGATTCCAAGACCAGAAGGGAACCACTATGATCATCTAGTCTGAGCTTCTGTGTAACATAAAACTAACCCAAAATCATTTCTACAGCATACCTTTTAGAAAAACATCCAATCTTGATTTAAAAATTGCTAGTGATGGCATATCCACCATGACCCTTCATAAATTGTTCCAATGGTTAATTATGCTGTTAAAATTTATTCTTTATTTTTCGATCTGAATTTTTTCTAGCTTCAATTTCCATGGGCTCATGTTATAATACCTTTCTCTGGTAGACCAAAAAGCCCATTATTAAATATTTGTTCCCCTTGTAGATACCTATAGATTGTAATTAAGTCACACCTTAACCTTCTCTTTGTTAAACTAAATAGAATTGAGCTCTTTGCATCTATCGCTATAAGGCAGGTTTTCTAATCCTTGAATCATTCTTGTGGCTCTACTCTGATCCCTCTCCAAATTTATCAACATCCTTCTTGATTTGTTGACACCAGAACTGGATATAGTATTCCTGCAGTGATCACACTAGTGCCCGATACAGAGGTAAAATAACCTCTCAGCTCCTACTCAAGATTCCCATTTATACATCTCAGGATTGCATTAGCTCTTTTGGCCACAGCATTGAATTCATTTTCAGCTGATTATCCACCACAGCCCACACATCATTTTCAGAGTCACTGCTTCCCAGGATAGAGTCCCCCCCCCATTCTGTAAGTATGGCCTACATTCTTTATTCCTAAATATATACATTTATCTTTAATCATATTAAAACAGATATTGTTTGCTTGCACAGTTTACCAAGTGATCCAGATTGATCTGTATCAGTCACCTATCCTCTTTATTTATCACTCCTCCAATTTTTATCAAGTCATTGTTTACAGGCAGAGTTCCTGTTTCCCCATATATAATTTCTTCAAATTTTCCAAATGTACACTAACAATCCCATGCTGATGAGGAATCCTATCATAAGAGACCTGTGAGCATTGGACTTTGTACATAAGTGGACCTACCACAAACTATGGCACATGTGGGATAGTGGGAACATTAGATTAATGAGGGCTCAGATTTCATTTTATATAGGAAATAGAAAAAATTTGAAAATATCAGAGAGAGAGACTCCAACACCACAGCTGCATGGACTGGAATGTGAGAGGACAGACGGCTTTATTAAGCATTAGATTGTGGAGCTAAGCATGGCTAGTATTATTACCTTGGGAGCAGAATGCAAACACTTCAGCAGGTGGTTCTGTCCTTTTTTACTTAAAAGTTGGGTCCAGATCTTCAGCAGTATTTTGAGGAAACTGTTGCCTGTGGAAACAATGGATGTTCAGCAGATTTACATACTTTTGCCTTTTTATTTGCATCTTTAGGATTTCATATTTGTAAGTTTTCTTCTCCAAATGTCTGAAGACAGTTTCTGAGCTTACATGTTTACAGAACTAAGACAGCTAGTCATTTCTTATTTGGGCAATCTCGATCTGAAACTTGTACTGTTCCATTTCAGTTCTCTCTTACAGCAAGAGTAACTCTTACTCCCACCTCATACCTCCTAGAAGAACATTCAGGGGTATCTTATTACCATGTCCCATGTATGTCCCTATTAGTGCATTCAGGTTGTTTTGTGGTGGGTTTAATATAGATAAACTTCTTTAAGGTAAACTTTGATGATTCAGAAATCAGAAGCATCTCCTGAAATTGGAATGCTGGTATATCAAGATTTGGATTTGTCCTCTAACACATTCAGATGGAGTTTACAAGAACACATTTCAGCTGAAACTTTAAGTATTGGACACATTGTAGCATGTATTTCTTGTTCTTTTATCTACGTTGAGTGACTGATATATCAACATTGTACATTAGCTTAAATAGGGAAAGTACTGGGAAAATCGTTGAATATCTTGGATCTTTATTTCCTCAAACTGCTCGTTGAACTGTTATGAAACTGAGACCCCATTGTATGCAAAGAGACTGCGGTATAGAGAGAACATTGCACTAACTGGAAAATAACTTTTCTGCGCAAGGCTTTAAAACTTTCTCCCTCACAAGTATAAAAGGCCCTAAAATAGTACAGAATATATACATATAAGACATTACTAGTCTGAATAAAAACATCTACTTTGTTCTGTCTATGCTGCCTCCGTGTGTTGGGAAGTCTGACCTTTCCAGGGTCTGACCTCTGACTGGGGATCCAGGTACCTCAGCTTCTAGTCATACCTCTTTATATTAAGACAATAACAAGAGTTTATGCTGACTTGATCCATGAGACAGAAGACAGACAGGCAGCTCTGTGGTGTGCGTTGACCAAGGAAGAGGGTTATTAAGATCTATAGTGAGACCAAGCTTGAAAAATTTGGTTCTTACAATTCTGTGTAGACTCATGAAATCCCCCCATGGGTATTAGGAACACACCCTTGTATTTGAATTGTAACCTGCCAACACTTTGAAGGTAAGCTTTTGACCCTATGTTACTTATACTGTGTTTTATAAATGTTAATTAATCTTCATGCCATCGAAGTGAGAGATGGATTATCATCCCCATTTTATAGATGGTGGAATGGATACTAAGAGGGTCAAGACTTGTCTCATACCACACAGCAAGTCAACAGCTGAACTAGAGTAAGAATGCAGCCCATGAAACCATGCGGCCTCCCTGATGAGCCAAAGGCTGAGAGCTAGCAAAGAATTTCATTTCAGCCACATTTGTTACTTCTGATGTATTGGAAAAAAGTCAGTGTTACTGAGTCCCTTGGGCTACACCACAGCACAGTACAATACATACAGCACAGTACAATAAGTAGAGGCACTGGGTGCAAACTGACTTTTGTGATAATGATATTCCTTCCCTTCTGCTACAGTTGTATAACTTAGCTTCTGTTATTCAAAAGGCAAAGGAACATAAGCACATGCTACCCCAGATCCAAAAGTGCATCATTCCCAGGAGCAAACCATGGTCAGCACTGGCATGTGTCATATGTTCTGTCTGTCCATTTTAGATCACATGGCTACCCACAGCAATGCCCTGGACAATCCCCTGGTTGCTCAGGGTAGACACTCCTTGTCTTGTGCCGCATTTGGCTGTCAGCATTATAGTTTCATTTTTTATTCCGAGACAAGGTGGGTGAGGTAATAGCTTTTATTGGACCAACTTCCTTTATTTATTCATTTAAGGAAGTTGTGATTCAGTAGCTGAAATTCACATGTTGTTTGATCTCATCCCAAATGAAGCAGGGAATGGGGAAAGATCCCCTACCTTTCCCAAGTAATGATACAACAAAGAACAGTTCTTCCTTACAAGGTAAATACTTCATGGGACTTTTCTTGAAACTAACAATGTAGTTCACAGGAATTGCTAAATTCTAATAATGTTAGCAACTTTGCCAGAGACTAAAGGGGTCTGAAAATTGGGAGCTGGTTCTGAATTAAGGCCTCTAATTTAATTCAAATAAATAGAGTTTACAGTTATACTTTAGACACTATTTCTTTCATCCCACAGCTAATGTTAGAATTCATTTCAGCCATTGACTGCATAATGGAAATTGCTGCAGGTTGCTTTACACCACTGCTCCCTCAATGTGGGTGTTTTGATCCTCTGGTAGGTGTCTGCCCAATAGCACTATGTGATGAAATCTTTCCTTCTGGGGGTGGTATCGCTCAGACCAGTGAGCTTGTTAGCTAACCACCACAGCTAGAGAGCAAGTGTGTGTAAGAGGCTACAAACCCTCTCAGCCTTATGATCTCAGCTGCAATCACCTCTCTGTCTACTAGCATGACATCCACATTAGACCTTTAAATGTTAGGGGTGCTAAACAGCCCTCCGTCTAACCTGAAGGTTATTAGGGCGGCATAGTTCAATGGCTGGCACCAATTTAAGGTTTTAATTTGAAACAGAATTTTTCAGGAATAGGAGAATTTGAGTTATCAAAATGAATTTGTAGCCATTAACCAGGCTGACCAATTCAACTTGTATTCTCTTCTCCAGATCCATGTAAGAAGTGTCCAGGACTCTACTTATTGAACCAGACAATTAGATGCATACCACAGCTCAAAGAAACACACACTATTCTTTGCTGCTTCAGTACATCTGGAGAACTTTGAATTGAGGTTAGCTGCTTGGATTCATCACTACCCCTCAGAGAGAAAAGGGTCAGCAGTAAGCATTACCAGCTCCTCATTTGGCTGAAGTTTCTCTTAATTCCTCATTTTTTTCTACCCCACTCTCCTGCTAGGTCCCTTCTGCCAGAGTCTTTGGTTTCATCAGCTGATGATATATTCCCATGAGCTCCTTTAGAATAGAACATCACCAATTCTTCCAGTGAATAAAGCACTGAAGCTTGACTCCACTTGGCATGGACAGCACTAGGTAATTATGTGAATTACATCTTTGAGATTACTGTGAACAGCTGTGCTGGTAATTGTGTCAACTGTGCAGTGGAGCTGCAAAACCCAAAACCAGGGCTTGCCAGAATATGGAGATTGCTTTGTAGGAAATGAAGGGGATTGGTTATTTTATTTTTGAACTGGTGAGAAGCAGAGAAACTTTCAAGCATTTTGCTTATTTTTATTTCTATTTTTCCTATACTAACCTCCACAGCTTGTTTTGATGCCCTGATCTGTCAGGTGTCTCCTCTTCTCTGGTCAGTAAGCCCTTAGGGGAATTTTGTTTCCAGCACCTACCTTACAAAAATATTTTTGGTACAGATAGGATAGAACCCTTGGGACAGATTTCCAAGTAATTTTGTTTGCTGTAACTATAAAAGCACAGAGGACTCTATGTACTGTCTTCAGTCTCATTAGCTAGGTCTTCTTGTGACCTGCAGTATTTTGTCCAAGTGGTAGACACTTAACATGTTACCTTCTTGTCCTTGCTTCTTCTCGGCTCAGATAAGTTGCTCCCCTCATCACTGTTCTCTGTCCCCAGGGTTGTCTCATGGGCTCTCCACTGTGCTTTCAGTTCCTGGTTCTGCATATATCTAGCAATCTTCTGGAGTGTCATGAGACAGAGTGTGAGAGAATGTTAGTTCTTACTGAGCACATAAACATGGTTTTAAAGGTCCAAAAGCATCATGGACAGAGATACAGACATGCAAACACTAAGGGACTGTCCTTAACTACTGCCTACAACATAAAGATAGCCCTGTATCTATCACAGGTCAAGGTGCATTACACAGGATTTCACGGACAGCTATAAAACAAACAAACCTTCTGAAAACCTTCTCACCCCAAGAGGAACATGACTTTTGTCATAAAGTCACCAAATTCAGGCTTTGGTGACCCAAGGTGCAAAGTGAGTTATAGGGTCAAGGACTTCTCACGGAGAAACACCCTGCTACCGGTTTGGTCTCATTTAAACCAGGAGGCTGTTAGCTTGGATGTCTTGGGCAACTGTAACTACTGGTTTATCACATGAGGAGGTCTCAGGCAGGTAGGATCCAAACCATTTAGGACTTTTTAGATCAAAGCCAATAGCATCAAATCAGAAGTCACCTAGCAGCCAGTGCAGCTTGCAGAGATAACGTGTGATGTGCTCTTAGCAGGAAACATTGCTTAATAAGTGGGGAGCTGATTCTTCACGAGCTGCTACTTCCAACTAGTTTAAGTGTGAAGCCCCATCCGGGCAGCATTGCACCCAACTAGCCTTGAGATGACAATGCATAAGTAACCATGGTGAGCTCTGGATCTGAAAGGAAAGGACATAACCTGCTTCCCAAGGGCAGATAATCTCAGCCACAAACATAAATTCAACTACCATCTCTATGGAGATGACTCACAGATCTACCTCTCTAGCCCAGACTTGTGTCTTTCTCTCCAAACTAAAATCTCAGCCTCTCAGCCTGTGGATGTGTAGCCATCAACTCAAACTAAACATGCTAAAACAGAGCTCTTAATTTTCCTCCCCTCTTTCTCAATTACTGTGGATAACACCACCATTCCACCAGACACTCAGGCCTGTAACCTCAGTGACATATTTGACTCAGACCTCTCGCTATGTCCTCACACCCAGGCTATGTGTAAGTCTTGTAGATTCTTTCTGTACGATCTAAGATGGAGCTTTTTCTATCCATCCACACAGCTAAAACTCTTGTCTAGGCTTTCATCATCTTGCATCTCAACTACCGCAACATACTTTAATCCTTTTCTCTAGCCTTGACAAATGCAGTCTTGCCCCACTGATATCCATTTGGAATATTGCTGCAATGATCATTTTCCTAGCCTGTCACCCCTATCTCTGCATCCCTTTACTGGCTCCCTCTTCTCTATCGCATCAAACGTAAGCTGTTTGTCTTCACTTTCAAGACCTTTCACAACCTATCCCCTTCCTAGCTATCATCTCTCAGAGTCAGCTCCTATCTCCAATTGGCTGCTATCACTCACTTGTTAAAATTTTCGAACAAGTACCTTTGTTATCTCCCATACTGATCTGTACACTTGGGAGAAGCTCTTGGTAAATGCCTGTAAAACTAACTCATCAACCTTCTTCAGAATCCTCCCTTAACACTCTACTTCGCTGTGAGGCCTACAAAAACTTAACAATGGTTAGGCTACTGGTGTGCTGAGACCACTGCCTATCAGGCTGACCAATATTGTCTCTCTGTTCCTTGCAGTCCCCCATCAGTCTGTATCTGCCTGTCTCTTGTCTTTAGATGGTAAGCTCTCTGGAGCAGGTACCATCTTCTTATTCTGTGTTTGTACAGCGTATAGCACTATGGCAGGGGTGGCCAACCTGAGCCTGAGAAGGAGCCAGAATTTACCAATGTACATTGCCAAAGAGCCACAGTAATACATCAGCAGCCCCCCATCAGTTTCCACCCCCCCTCACCCCGGTCCCAGCACCTCCCACCCACCAGCAGTCCCGCCCATCAGTGCCTCCCCCTCCTTCCTGATCAGCTGTTTTGTGGTGTGCAGGAGGCTCTGGGGGGGAGAAGGGAGGAACGAGGGCATGGCCAGCTGAGGGGAGGGGGTGGGAAGGGGTGGAGTTGGGGCAGGGCTTGTGGCAGAGCCAGGGGTTGAGCAGTGAGCACCCCCCTGGCACATTGGAAAGTTGGCGCCTGTAGCTCCAGCCCCGGAGTCGGTGCCTAGACAAGGAGCCGCATATTAACTTCTGAAGAGCCGCATGCGGCTCCAGAGCCCCAGGTTGGCCACCCCTGGACTAGGGGATCCTGGTCTAGAACTAGGGCTCCTAGGTTCTACAATAATACAAATAATAAATAATAATAAGACACCAGAAAGAACACTTGGCAATTGCTGCTGCCAGCACAGCCAGGAACAAGTTGCATCTCAAGCCAGTACCAGATTTGGGGAACCATTACAAGATTTCACTTCTTATTCAAACCCCATTTTACAGTCATATTGTGCTGTGTGTTTTCCCCTATTACTGTAGTTAACACAGGGTCTGGACATGTGTGTGAACTGAGGCTTTCACTTTCCTAATCTCCTGCCTGACTCATCCAGGAAGTGACAGCACATTACAGGGGCAACATATATGTCTTCAAGGGTTTGGTTCTTATTTGTTCTGATGACAACTGGGCCATGAAGTGGCATTGGCTTTGGAAGCTAAAGAAAGTGAGTTTCCCCTTTTTTGAAGTATTTTTAAGGAAGAGCCACCTCCTTCTTCCACAGTCCTGGAATTTTGCCCTGATATCCCCCACATTATACACACACACTTGGGCCAGGAAGACATTTTCTAACTGCCAAGAAAAACAAATGAGGGAAATATGAACAGCTTGCATCTAGCCTGTTACCTCATCCTGAACCACCTGGGCTGCTCCATAGTTGTCATTGCATTCCTGGTTATAAAAATAAATATAAATAAATAAATAAATGGAGAGATGCCAATCTCCTAGAACTGGAAGGACTTTGAAAAGTCATTGAGTCCAGTCCCCTGCCTTCACTAGCAGGACCAAGTACTGTCCCCTGACAGATTTTTCCCCCAGGTCCCTAAATGGCCCCCTCAAGGATTGAACTCACAACCCTGGGTTTAGCAGGCCAATGCTCAAACCACTGAGCTATCCCTCCCCCCCGCCTTGCTCTCTGCAGAATAGATTAAAAATTCTGTTGAGAATCAATAGTAATGGAGATACTAATGGAAAGCAGGCAGCAGCAACAGATCCAATGGCCTGTATATGGACTCATGGGTATGTGTACTTTAGATAATGGAGATGGGGATTGTGTGCTACACACAATCCTTAGAAAAATATAATCAAATTGGAACGTCCAATTTGAGAAACACCTCTGCTGAGGTCTAATGTGCTCCCTTTCTGCTGAAGGTTCACCTACTGCACAAATCTACTCCTCCTCCTGCAGTCTCCAAGCCAGTTCTTCATTTTGTAGGAACTGCTCCTAATTCCCAAGTTCTAGTTCTGCCATCTGCCATTTCAAGGAGTTAGTGCTGCAAGGCTGCTGGGGATTCTCATCTAGGCCTCTTCGGAAAGGCTTTCCTGAATGGTGCTTGGTGTCTAGTGTAATGGCAGCTTTCCCTAAGCACGTTTCAGGTGACATTTCTAGCACAGTCTGAATTAATGTTACTGAGAAGCTCTTTCGAATATTTCCAGCTATAGTCTTGTTCTGGTTTGCACCATCCTCCCCTGCCAACAGCTGCATTTGGGCTGTTAGTATTAGTGCTAGGGTTGAAGCAATAATCCTTTTCCTCACTGTCGATTGCTCTTTGGTTGCACCACTTACATGGAAGTTTGGCATGCCCTTGTATATACATGCAAATATAAAGTGGAGGGTAGTAAGGGTTACACAGCAGATATAAACACATTTTCACAACAGCCTTGTTCTTCACATCCAAGCAAAGACAGACACTTTGTTGGGACTGGCATGATTTTCTACATGGCCCTCCTCCTCCTAACTTGAAGAAGCTGCTTGATTAATTAAGGCCAAGAGAGCAGATCCAGATCAACCCGTTCTTATGTTTCTATGCCACCAGTCCAGTCTATATAGGATTCTACACTTTGCTGTGGGTAAGCGAGGAAATCATTTTTCTTAGAGCAAGAGGAAGAGGAAATATTTTATTTATTTTGTATTTTTAAGAAGGACAAAAGCAAACAAACAAGCAAACAAATTAGGCAGGTTAAAGTTAAAGGCATTAGTGGAACAGCTCAAATGCAGAGAATGGCAGCATCTACAGTGAAAATATCAAAAGAACCAAGAAAACTTCTGCAATTTCAGCGTGCTAGAATAAAAGAGCAAATAATTAAAAAAATGATTCTCCCTGAATGTACTGTGGTCTTTACTTCACTTCTTTCATAGCTACTAAACTATGGATATTGGATTTGCTTTGGTACAATCAAATTATTTTACACAATATTTTCTATGTATGAAGCCATTGCCATAAAGGCTTGTACTTATTATATAGTAATAACAGTCTTAAGCATATGAATAATCAAAGAGAATTACTCACGTGGAAGAAACAGAGTGACTCATAAGCAAACCACAAAAGCTATTAATAACTTCTACTGTCCTCATCCCACACATCCTCCACCCACCTAAACAAGATGCAGAGTGAATCTTTGAATACACTAATGTATTCCACACATGACTGGGAGTCAGGGGCTCTGTGTAGCCTTGGGTAGGTCATTTCACCTTTCTGTTGCAGTTTCCTCAGTTGTATAATAATAATAATACCCCCGCTCCCACTTCCCAGAGTGGTGTGAGGATTAGTTAATGTCTGTACAGTGCTCTGAACATGTAGCACATGAAATACATAAGTATTGTTATGTTAAACAGTTCATGTGATTGCCTTCAAGTCATGCATGTATAGTACTTGGGGATTTCAGCTCTAAAACTCTCTCTCCCTTTGCAAGTCCCCATCTCAGATAAAAGTTGGATAGCACCACTCTTATCAAAGAAAGAAAAGGCCTCCCTGAAAATCCCACATTGAGGGATGCACATTTCAAGCCACTTGAGTCAATTTGGATTTTTTTTTTTTAAAGCAGACAAGCATTTCAACCTAAAAGGAGAAATGAATCATTCCCCACTTCTTTGGGCCTCCCCTGCCCTGCACTGGCATCTTTGGGGAATACAGGGTGACTGGTTTTAGTATGTCAAGATACAGTACAAGCTGTGTCACAGAGCAGCAAAAAACAACAACCACAAAAACTCGACAACATTGAGAGCAATCCCGATTGTGCTAGGATAAATAGCCACAAAGCTGAAATGGTTGATTTGGTCTGAAGGTAACCCTTGCACGCATGCATTATCAACTAAATTAACTCTTTCTGGTTGGCACTACGGCCCTGTCTACACGACAAAGTTTGTCAAGTGCAAATTATGTCAGCATACAGCTGCCAACTTTTCTATATCACTCAGGCGCATGCAAACTTAGGTATTTGTGTCAGTGCTGCGCATATACACCATGAGTGGTTGCATCGATGTAAAATGGGTGCACCACTGATAGGTATCCCTGTGTACCCCGAGACAACATCCAGATCAAATGCCTTGTGGACATTTTTGCAGTGCTGTGGGATACCAGCAATTTGCTCAGGATTTTCTGTGAGCCAGGGATCAAGTGCCCAGCAAGCCACTTTCTCCATCCCATAATGCTTTCCCCATGCCATAATTTCCATGCCCTTTTAAAAAACTCCTACAGTTCCATGTACTGCTTTTTGGTCTCTGCCATCTCTCTGGCAGACGCATGGGCCCTGCACAACTCAGCACACTTCTCATGAGTATTGCTAATACAAGATGCAGGAGTCACCTGTATTTGCAGAACTTGAACAAGTCCTACTGCAACTAGGAGAGCAATGAGGAAGATGCAGAGTTGTTCAAACACAAGATCTGGATGCTGATGGATGCAGAAAAAAAAAATAGTGCCAGGCTGCTGCTGGCATTTATGAAGCAGCTCCACATGATAGATCACCACTTCTGGGTCTTGAGAAACGAGCCTTGATTGGTGGGATTGCATTGTAATACAGGTTTGGGATGAGAAGCAATGACTACATCATTTTCGGCTGCAAAACTTCCTGGATCTGTGTGCCAAGCTGATCCCAGACCTCCAGCGCGGGGACACCAAAATCAGAGCTGCATTGACAGTGGAGAAGCAAGTGGCAATCATGCTCTGGAAGCTTGCAATGCTGCATTCCTATCAGTCAGTGGGTAATCAGTTTGGAGTCAGAAAAAGCCACAGTGGGGCCATTGTCATCCAATTGCGTAAGGCCACTAAGTGTCTCCTGCTACACAGGACTGTGACTCTCAGTAATATGCAATGGATGGATTTGCTGCAGTGGAGTTCCCAAACTGAGATGAGGTGGTAGACAGGATGCGTCTCCCTGTTCTGGCACCATCTTACTTTGCCAGTGAACATATAAACTGAAAGGGTACTTTTCCCATGGTTATGCAAGCCCTGGTGGATCACTGGAGACGCTTCACTGATATCAATGAGGGCTGGTCAAGAAAAGTGCTTGCTGCTCACATCTTTAAGAACACAGGACTTTTCAAAAAGCTTAAAGCAGGGACATTCTTCCCCAACCGACACATTACCAGCGCCAATGTTGAAATGCCAACAGTGATTCTGGGAGACAAAGTCTACCCCTGGCTCATGAAGCTATACCCTGGCCATCTCAACAGCACCAAAGAAAGATTAAATTACCAGCTCAGCAGGTGCAGAATGATTGCTGAACATGCTTTTTGTAGATGGAAAGGTCACAGTTGCTGTTTACTCACTACTGGAGCTCAGAGAGCAAACATCTCCATTGTTATAGCTGTATGTTGTGTACTGCATAATAACTGAGGCAAAGGAGGAAAAGCTACCCCCAGGATGGAGGGACAAGGTGGAGCAGCTGTCTGCTGAACTGGAACAGCCAGACACAAGGGCTAATTAGAAGACCCAGCTGTGGAGCTATAGAGCTGACAGAGGCCTGAGACCCTTTTAGCAGTCAGCCAAAGTAGTGTTAATTGATGCTTTATGAAATAATGTTTCATGTATTTGGAGGTAAAATATGGTGGGTAACTGGCTCCTGCTATGAATTCTGTAATGGTTGGTGTAAATTAATAAAGATACTCTCTGAGTTTCCAGAAACAGAACTTTACTGTGTGCAAAGATATTGACAACAAAATTAAAACACATGAAAACACACAAGGTAAAAACCACTTAACAGCACTGTAGCATGGTGAAACTTACTTTAAAGCCAAGTAAAAACAGGAGTAAACAGTGAACATTTATGTTTATGTATGTATATAGCAGGTTGACTCTGATCCTGTGGTTTTCACAGTTTGGTGTATGCGTAGCTATGATTCTCCTTGTTTCCCCCCAGCATGGAGTGGCAGAGATAAGGATGCACACCATGTTGCCAACTATTGTGTTGGCGGGGGGGCGGGGGGGAGTGAGCACTGACCATGGAGTTTTCTAAGGATTGGAAAAGCTGCTGACTCCAGGATCTTTGGGCATGTTGGTAAATAGTGCTCTGCAACATCTGAGTTTGTGGCCTGACCAAACCCATGATGTCTTGGTGCATTTCCTGATGCACTCTCGGTCCTCTTCCCTCTCCTGCAGAACCGCTGTCTCAATTTTTGGTCCTTCTCCGTGGTCACGGTTGCATAATCCCTCTAAACCCTCTGTTCACTGTCCGAGGCCATAAAGGATTGGAGAATCTTGCAGAACATATCCTACCTAGTCCTCTTCTTTCTCCTCCTGTTCAGCGTTCACCAGACATGGAGGGGGCACCCGTCAAGGCCACCATGTCAGAGGCTGCTAATATACAGACAGATACACCATTAGATTTAGTCACAACAGAAAGGGAAAGACAAGTCTCTAAACTCCTATACATTAGTCTCATAAATACCTTTAATAAGAAATAATAATTGTCGCTTAGTTTTGGAGTGCCTAATTACAGCACCATTCTGCAGCTCAAACTATGGTGAGTACGGCCTACACTAGTGGAGAGGAATGGGGGTATTGTGTTGCATAGAAACTTTAAATGTTAGGCTCATCAGGTATGGGTATCCCGAAAGTGCAGTGAATATTGGGAACATTTTCACAGGCAGTGGTGATTTTGGCTGATATCGGACGCTTGAGAGTGACAAAGGCACAGAAAACTCAGCTGCTAGTTGTGCCCCAAAGCCACACGTGCACATATGCTACTAGCCTGTTTACTTCAATGGAGCCAGCCAAACTCACTGCAGAGTGGGAAAGTCTCCTATCGCAGGAGAAGAAACAAGGCTGCCATTCCTAGAAACGTTCGGAAGAGGATTGCAGAGTATCTCCATGGAAGTTTCATCAAGAACTCTCAGGAGGATAAGAGACATCCCATTCAGACAGACAAAATACTCTGCATGGTCCCCCACCTAGTCCATAAAACAAAGAGCTGGAAAGCGGATGCTAAGTTTACCTCTGTTTGCTCTACCTCCACCCAAGCACAGGACACTGATCAGATGTGGATGGTGAAATCAGACTGCCATACTACTTGTGTTGAATTTATTTTCTAATATTTTATTTTCTAACATAACCAAGTAAGCAACCAAAGTCAATGCCTTTGTTCTTTAAACCCGCAGATGAGGATGGGTGCCATTTTTAAATGTGGAAGAAGGGTGAGGGAGGGAGGGAGAAATGGAGGGAAATGAGGTTTCAGCCAATGAAAAAGAGGGAAAAAAGGATTACAAGGAATAATTCATGCGCACACTTTTTCAAGGCTCCCTTCCTCTTCATCAGTGGGCACATCTTCATTCACCTGGCAAGATAGGTTTGACTCAAGCAGAGTTTCAAATCACTCCTGGCTTGCGAAAGAGTTTGAGCCCCCTGCCACGTGGCTTCCCCCCGCTCTCCCCACTGTTCAGAGCAGAGATCTTTGCCCCAGGCTCTGTGAAATGTCCACTGTGACATTCTATACCTTGGGGGAGCGTCCTGGAACCCCCATATTCCTCATTTTTATATAATCGTGATCTTGCATATAAAGTATGCCTTGTAAGGTGTCAGGGGAAAGGTTATGATCTGCTGAAAGTCATTTCTCTATCCAAATATGTATAGCATTAATGCATATGAAGTTACGAGAATTTTGTGGTATGGTTGTCACTAAAACATGCTGCAAATTGGGGAACCAGACGGATATTAGGTCCCCAGAGGCAACAGCAAGGAAAGTAACCAACACCGGGGCAGAGTATCAATCAACCCATCAACAACCACTGTCCAGCAAGGGAGCTACAATGCAATGACTCACCCGCATGAGGCCACACTGGGGAATTGCTCAACCTTTCCTGGAAACTCAGCAATGCCCCCAGACATGTTTGGACTTGTGTTTTCCAAGCACATGGGCTGAGGGTATAAAACAGACAGAGTGGACAAATACTGGGCCTTTTCTCCTGCCCCCACCTATGCTGCAAGCAACAAAGACACTGAGAAGAAGCTGGGTACATGGAGCTAGCACCGCTGGATGAACACAACAAAGGTCTTCAAAACTGAATCCTTTGATTATTTAGACGCTGTCATGGGGGAAGGCACTTCACTTGTGCACTGTATTTGCTGGCCAAGACAGCACAATGCCATGTGTGCAGCTTTTCAAAACAAATGTGTCACTTCATTTTTTCTAAAATAAAGCCAACATGTGCCAGCCCAGCGCTCATGAGCAGCCCTTGCTGACAACCATTCAGATGCTCACCTACACAAGCTGCCTGGCTGGAGGAGAGTGAACATGAAGAGATACAGCCCATTGCAAAAGTTACCAGCAAGTTAAAAACAACATGCACTACACAACTGCAGATTCTACAAACTGAAGAAAGCAAAGACCAATTTATCTTCTAAAATGTCACAAAGTCCCATCTTGTCATCAAAGTCCACCTCATTTCACCACTACGGGCTACCAACAAACTTACCCTGCTAAGGAGGATTCAAGTGCCATTCATCATATAAATCAGAAGTATGTGAAACAGAGTGGCTTGCACTATGCTCTGTGGAGACTCCCAGTCTCACTCCTGGAAAGTGCTGGCTCTCAGCCTGCCAGTCCTTCTCTCTGATGGTCGTATGTTAGTGATGGAAGTCAGAGCAGCACCATTTTATGCTTCCGAGCTGGCACAGAGAAGGCAACTGGATACAGTCATTGCCCTTACTGGAAATAAGAGTTTTTTGTACCATCTACAAAGAAAATGGAAATTCCTTCTTATCTCAGTGCAAGACCTAATCATGGTATCACCTACTGCACTTCCTTCTGCCCTCTACATTTTGGATGCCCCCCAAATCAAAGCAGCAGCTTAATCCCACAGTCACTGTAGGCATATTGGATTTTTTTTCTTGTCACAAGTCAGATCAAAATGTACCTTACAATGGCTCTGTCTGCCATGCTGTCTCCCCTTCCTCCATTCATGCTGCCTTGCAGAGTGTGAGGCTACATTAACAACGTGTTAACCCTTGAGGGCTCAGCCGAATGCTAGTTCATCATTTAGCAGTAAGGCATTCCCTGGGAACTATCCCACCCTTTTCCATCCTTTAACTTCACCACCTCGACCAAGCTTCACAATCATCATTGCTGTGTACAGCATTAAATTGTTTGTTTAAAACTTATACTGTGTGTGTGGAACCTAACCCCCCCCCCCCCCATTTACATTAATTCTTATGGGGAAATTGGATTCACTTAACATCATTTTGCTTAAAGTCGCATTTTTCAGGAACATAACTACAACGATAAGTGAGGAGTTACTGTATATGTCTTTACACCTGTGCTTCTTTTGTAGTCAGAAAATGTTATGATATTTAACCTAAAGTTAACATTAGACTGGTTTGTAAGTATAAAGAGGGATTATTTCTGATTATGCAATTTCAAAACGACTTTTTAAAAGTAGAGTACACATTTACATAGAAATGAGAAATATTGTGAAGAATGCATATTATTTGTATAATGGTCACAGGGTTGCTTGCTAAAGGACAATAAGGAGCTACATCAGTCTTAGGTAGTTTTGCATGTCTGCAGGAACCAAAGTTAATGGCTTTACTTAGCCCAATCATTGGTTCTTATTTGACAATACAGGTGTCAAGGCCTTAGAAGTTGTCTCTTTCAAAACACATACATGTATTAGTTCATTGTTCTGCCCAAGTTTTCAACTGATGCAATTTCTTAAACATTTCCCTCACTCCTGTGCAAATAACATCTTAAGCAGGTTCACTGAAATCCAAAGACTTCATCCATGTTGTAGTTAAGGAATCTGTCTATATTGGCCGCAGATGGCTGTACATATTTTGTGCCATTACAGGTGGTGAAAATTCCTGCATGCCAAAATGCCAAAAATGTACAGAATCTGTAAAAACTAGAGTTTTTTAAAAAAATGGTAAAGGATTAAAAAAAATTATATTTATCAACATCAAATTCCTACATGTGATACCTAGAAGTGAATGGGATCTCTTATTTTGCATTATTTGACCTGTGGAAGAATACCATATGCCTCACAATACTGACACCTTTCTTCTCTTGTGATATCATGCAGGAAGAACACTGAACAATAATAAAGTTGTACTGACATTTAAATCTCAACAGTGAAAGAGAAAAAATACAGTCAGATGAGCTGGATGAAGAGTACGCCTGAATCTTTCATGAAGTGGGGTGGTTTCAACGGTGAGAACACTGCCATGGCAGCATTTGCTTCTGAGAACAAGCAACAAAACAATCACCTGTATTTTGGAAGGTCAAGAATGCAAGGGCATCTTCCCTGATGGTGACTATGACCTGCACCTCTTCTCCTAAGACAGGAATTTTAGTCTTCACCATTGTCAGGAGAACAGACCACTCAGCTAGACACTTGAGGTTGTTTTTTTCCTCTCACTCTTTCAGTTTCTTGGCTTAAACTAATAGTTTAAGAGAGATTCCTAACCTCTCTTCCAGGCTAATCTTATTTGCCATTAAACTATTCACTTTATGTTTTAAATGTATTCTTTGCCACAGAACATCATTTGCTGCCTAAGCGACAAAGGGTCCTGTGGCACCTTATAGACAAACAGAGGTATTGAAGCATAAGCTTTCGTGGGTGAATACCCACTTCTTTGGATTCAAGCAGTGGAAATGTCCAGAGGCATTTATATCTGCCTCTGGACATTTCCACTGCTTGCATCCGAAGAAGTGGGTATTCACCCACGAAAGCTTATGCTTCAATACCTCTGTTAGTCTATAAGGTGCCACAGGACCCTTTGTCGCTTCTACAGATCCAGACTAACATGGCTACCCCTCTGATATTTGCTGCCTAGCATTTTTTCTCCAAGCTGTGGTCTACCACTAACCATAGGGATATTCAAGTGAGGGTTGTTTTTTGGGCAGTGGTTTCACAGTGCTGAAACTGAAAGTCACTTTCCTAGAGAGGCTCAGGGAACACTCATTACTTTCCATTGACAAGTGGATAAGGAAGCAAACGTTTGACATAATGAGGCAACTCCCAAATCTAGATTTAGATAAGAACACCAACAACTATTATGATGATGATTATGATTATTTTGTATTACTGTAGAACAGGAGTGGGCAAACTTTTTGGCCTGAGGGTCACATCGGGTTTCCGAAATTGTATGGAGGGCCGGTTAGGCATGGCCCGGCCCCCGCCCCCTATCTGACCCCCTTGCTTCTCACCCCCTGATGCCCCCCCAGGGACTCCTGCCCCATCCATCCCTCCCTGTCCCCTGACCGCCCCTGCTGCCCCATCCAACCCCTCCTCTCATTCCTGACTGCACCCCCGGGACTCCTGCTCCATCCAACCACCCCTTCACCCTGTCCCCTGATCATCCCCGGAACTCCTGCCCCTGACTCCCCCCACCGCCCAATCCAACCCTCCTCTCCTTCCTGACTTCCCCCCCGTGACTCCTGCTCCATCCAACCACCCCTTCTCCCTGTCCCCGGACCACCCCCAGAACTCCTGCCCCTGACTCCCCCCACCGCCCAATCCAACCCTCCTCTCCTTACTGACTGCCCCCCTTGGGACTCCTGCCCCATCCAACCCCCCTGTTCCCCGCCCTCTGACTGCCCCGACCCCTTTCCTCACCCCCGCCCCCTGACCACCACCCCGAACTCCCCTGCTCTCTGTCCAACCCCCTCTGCTCCCTGCCCCTTACCACGCTGCCTGGAGCACCAGTGGCTGGTAGTGCTACAGCCGCGCTGCCCAGAGCACCGGTGGCTGGTAGTGCTACAGCCGCGCTGCCCAGAGCACCAGGACAGGCAGCCGTGCTGCCCGGCTGGAGCCAGCCACGCCACCATGCAGCAGAGCACCGGGTCAGACCGCGGCGCTGCAGCTGCGCTGCTCAGCAAGAGCTCGCAGCCCCGCCGCCCAGAGCATTGCGCCGGCGGCACGGCGAGCTGAGGGTGCAGGGGAGGGGGAACAGCAGGGGAGGGGCCGAGGGCTAGCCTCCCCAGCCAGGAGCTCAGGAGCCAAGTAGGGGCCGTAGTTTTCCCACCTCTGCCATAGCACCTGCAAGCCCTAGTCATGGACCAGGACGCTATTGTGCTAGATAATAATAATAATGGGTGGAGACAACTGGGGGCTTAGTGGTTGGTTTGGCCCTTCCCCCTCTCTCCACACACACTTAGGTATTGCATTAATAAATAAAGGAAACACTGAGTTTGGAACAGAAATGCATTTATCTCACTATTAAATAAGGACAAAACTCTACCACCCCCAAATAAAAATATGTTGCTTATGCCCCTGAGACAGGTAAGACTAAAACCTAATATTCCCTGAAGAAAACCACATGTCCCTCCTAACTAACTTCTAGACCACTACACATCTTGTGTCCTGGCTGCCTTAGAGACAACGTTCTCCCTGTGTATCATCCCAGCTGGGTTTTTATATAATGACTATGCCCAGAGATCACCATGCAGCCTGTTTATAAAAATCTAAAAGTAAAGAAAGGTAAAACTTATTTCCATTATTACAAAACCACAAGAAAAAGGCTGGCCAACCACAACCCAATATCTGGCATTGCTGCTCAGACTAGGCCCCACCAGGACAATTCACCCTTCTAGCTACAATACTGTTCTTACCCATTCTCCCAACACCTGTACTGTAAGTTTCCCCTTCAGAATTCCAGGAGTGGATGTGTCCCTCTCCCCCTAATCCAAATTCACTCCTTGCTAATGCTTGCATCCCTGATACAGCAGATAAGGTTCATTTTGCTGTGTGCCCCATGATAAACAAACCGATGTACAAATAACTTCTCTCTTCACTCTGGTTTGGTCCCTACTCTTGTTTATCATCTCCCTTTCAGGGAGGTGAGGCAGGGTTTCCACTCCAATCACTCTCAACCCTGCAGTAAATCAGACATCATAGGGAGGGATTTATTAGTATTTGTTGTACTAAGAATTATTTTGATAAATAAGAATCCACTTCTGTAATGGTGAAGGGAAGCTTCTGTATGGATGGCTGCCAGGAAAGGCCAATTCATCTATGCAATAACCTTGAAAGTGTCCTTGTAAATGTCATGTTGCCTGAGAAGATCTGGGCCAGCCTGCCTCTCGATAAGTGAACAGATTTGTCCTAAAATTTGAGTCACTGAGGCTGTATAGACTCCATTTAATTAACAACAGCAACAAAAAACATCATCCATGGAGTGAAGGATTAAAGAGATTATGCACTTGGATAGCGAAATGCAAAATTAAAATCAGCCTCTATGTGCCATTCATCTGCTGCCCAGGGTAAGTAGGACAGATACATTCCAGTGACCATTAGGAGGCCTCTTTAATTAGTCAGTGGCTCTTGTCCAAGGTCTGGGGTGCTACAGACTGCCTCACATTTGTCCTCTAAAATCAACTCTGGGAGGGTTAACAAACTGCTTTATTCTGCAGCAACTAGCTGAACTGGAGGAAATGCACACTGGAGCAACTTCACCCTTCCACTGCTCTTCAGTGTCTGTGGAAAAAGCAGGCAGGAAACACATATAAAATCTGGAAATAGGTCAGAGGGGGAGAGAAGGGAGAAGGACTGCCATGGCAGAACTGCTTCTGCTCAGTTCCCTACTGTGGATTCCAGCTCTTACTCTCATGTTCCTACAGCCGGTGAGCCAGTGCACCGTCTTCAAGGACAGCAAAATCTTGACGAACTGCAGATCAAAAAGGTTAAAACAAAAAATTAATGGAGAACAGTCCAATTTACTGCGTAAAGCATGCATCTCCACCCAGCTTTCTGTCAAAAGGGGAGGCACATTCCCTCTGCTTCACTAAGCCACTTGTAATTTGGAAATTCTTCATTTTTACTAATCCACATTTAACGGCAGAGAGAATGCAAGGGAACAGCACTGCCAGCCCTCCGCATTATGGGGCAGAGGCTGCAAGAAGCTACCATTGGCTTTTTTTCTTTATTAGAACCAAACAATCACTTTTTCACTGACTCTTGGCAAGCACACAACTCGACAAACACCCAAAGGATGGTGAGTGTTGGCTGGGGGTGCAGGTGCTCTACATGGGGAAAAGAGCACTCTGCGAGGGTTGCGGTGCAGCCGACTTGGGAAAAAATTCTGAAATTCTCCCACACTTTTCCACAGGCAGGGGTCATTGTTGCAGATATCTCATTGCTGAGGATAAGCAGGGAATTGAGGGTACATCTACCACACGCTTGTGGCTTCGGCCCTGGTCCATATGCTGCTTGCCTGTGTACCACTTTGGTCCTTGCACAAGTGCTTGCCGAATGGCGCAGGAAAGTTTCCTACCATGGGGAAGGAACAAAGCAGCTCTGCAACGGAACCTTCGGCAGAGCATTGCCAAGTACCTCCAAGAAACTTTCCTAGAGATCTCTCTGGAGGATTCCCGTGAGATCTTGGTGTGCATCAACACCCTGTTCCTCTGTACTGATTAGCTGCACAGGGAAATATCCACCTCACAGAAACACAGTCAGCCATGTACATTTCTATACCTTGAACCCACCTCTGCACTACACAAACCACACCCTCTTACCAGGTGTCTCCTCTCCTGCTTCTTGCTTGCCAGAGAACAACTGCTGAGACTGGCTAGATACCTCCAGAGTGGAGAACAGATCCGGTCTGCCTGCTCCATTGGGCCAGTCCACTGGGAGCTCCACGTCATGTAACTCCACCTCTTCATCAATGACTTCGTCTTCTGGGTTAGGTCCTCTTTCCGCTGCCTCCAAGCCTGCCGAAGTATCCACAGGGCTCTTGGTGGTGGTGGTGAGGTGGTCACCGAGGATAGTGTCCAGCTCCTTATAGAACTGTCAGGTCTTAGGTGCAGCACTGGAGCAATGGTTTGCTTCCCTCGCCTTATGGTACGCCATCCTCAGCTCCTTTATCTTCACTCTGCATTGCAATGTGTCCCAATCATAGCTCTTTTCACACAAGCCTCAAGAGAGCTGCCCGTAGGTATCAAAATTCCTACGGCGCATTTGCAGCTGGGACTGCACAGCCTCCTCTCCCCATATACTGAGCAGATCCAGCAGCTCCACAGTGGTCCAAGCGGGAGAGTGTTTGCTGCGATAAGACGCCATGGTCACCTGGGAAGATGCGATGAGACCTCTCCATGCCAAGCCAACAGGAAATTGAATTTCTAAAATTTCTGGGGCTTCTAAGGGGGAGGGGCGAATGATTGTTTACCTGGCTGCAGGACAGTGGAGTTCAAACTGCTGACCAGAGCAGTCAGGATGGGCATTGTGGGACACTTCCTGGAGGCCAATTAAAGCAATAAAATCAAGCATGGTGTCTACACTGGCACTTTGTCAACAAAAAATTTGTGCAAAAGCCCTTGTGTCTCTCATCAAGGTGGTTTTATTTTGTCATCAAAACAGGGTATTTTTGCCGGCAAAAAAAGCATCACAGTATGTACGCATCCACTGTTTTGTCGACAAAAGCTGCCTTTTGTCGATAAAACTCTGTAGTATAGACAAGGACTTAGCGAAATGAAGAGCTATCGGAAGTTCATCCAGTAACACCCTCTGTAAGAATGCAATCTGTCAGACATAGCTAACACCAGCTCAATCAGAAACTGGGCGTGTTTGAAAACCAAGGTAATAGCACTCCCCAGCTACAGGAAGCTACATGACCACATTCCACAGCCTGAGAAGCTGCAGTTCTCAACTGCCAAAACTTTACTCTTAACTATGTGTTGAAATTATGTGTTTGGTTATCTGTATTTAGGGTTATCTGCACTGTTTATGTAACACGAAGTGAAAGACTAGAGAAGAAGTTAATGAAATCTGAGGATTTCACTAGACTTAGAAACTATATATGCCTTAAAAACTGTCAATGATCACCTGGCACAGTAGGGGGAGGCAACTAACAAGCTGTGTAGATTCCCTTTAGCACACTGGCATGAAGCTCAACACTTACTAATGAGCAGGCTAACAAGAAGGCAGCAGCAATTAAGTCAGGTGTCTCTGTTCATGGAAAACCTGTGCAGTAGAAGGCTACATTATAGATTGTATTGACTTTTTGTTTGTACTCAAAGATCATGTCACTCCATGTAATCAGGGCCACCGAGAGCGGGTTTGGGCCCTGGTGAAAATTTTTTTTCGGGCCCCGCAGCAAGGGCGGACCGGCTAAAAATCTTTACATCTCCAGCAGCTCTTTTCTCTCTTTCTTTTTGTTCTTTCCAGTTTTTTTGCACCAGATTTGTGATGATAATCCATGGTAAGAATTGAAAAGGGGTAAAAAAACGTTATCTAAAATTAAAAAATGTATTATAGTTATTTTAAATTCACTGCAATATAAAATAAATGCGTGATCTCATTTTTATGTTAATAATAAATATCATAATATTCTTACCTGTTGAGAATATTAAGATCCTAATGACTAATATCAATAATATAAGCACCCACACGATCGTTGCTAAACTCACCATACACATTAAACGTTAAACTTGTATGTGTAACACCACAATGTGTATCACACAACAACTTTGTCTACACGGGAAGTCCACTTCCTAGACACCACGGTGCAAATAAGCGATGGTCACATTAACACCACCCTATACTGAAAACCCACTGACCGCTATGCCTACCTACATGCCTCCAGCTTCCATCCCGGACACACCACACGATCCATTGTCTACAGCCAAGCACTGAGGTACAACCGTATTTGCTCCAACCCCTTTGACAGAGACCAACACCTACAAGATCTTCACCAAGCATTCTCAAAACTACGCTACCCACATGACGAAATAAGAAAACAGATCAACAGGGCCAGACGTGTACCCAGAAGCCTCCTGCTGCAAGACAAACCAAAGAAAGAAACCAACAGAACTCCTCTGGCCATCACTTACAGCCCTCAGCTAAAACCTCTCCAATGGATCATCAGTGATCTACAACCCATCCTGAACACCGATCCCTCACTTTCACAGGCCTTGGGAGGCAGGCCAGTCCTCGCCCACAGACAACCCGCCAACCTGAAGCATATTCTCACCAGCAACTACACACCACACCATAATAACTCTAACTCAGGAACCAATCCATGCAACAAACCTCGATGCCAACTTTGCCCACATATCTACACCAGGAACACCATCACAGGACCTAACCAGATCAGCCACACCATCACCGGTTCATTCACCTGCACATCCACCAATGTAATATATGCCATAATATGCCAGCAATGCCCCTCTGCTATGTACATCGGTCAAACTGGACAGTCCTTACGCAAAAGGATAAATGGACACAAATCAGATATAAGGAATGGCAATATACAAAAGCCTGTAGGGGAACACTTCAACCTCCCTGGACACACAATTGCAGACCTAAAGGTAGCCATCCTGCAGCAAAAAAACTTCAGGACCAGACTCCAAAGAGAAACTGTAGAGCTTCAGTTCATTTGCAAATTTGACACCATCAGCTCAGGACTAAACAAAGACTATGAATGGCTAGCCAACTACAAAAGCAGTTTCTCCTCCCTTGGTGTTCACACCTCAACTGCTAGAAGAGGGCCTCACCCTCCCTGATTAAGCTTACCTCGTTATCTCTAGCCTGAATCTTCCCTGCACTTTTATATCTGCCTCTGGACATTTCCACTGCTTGCATCCGAAGAAGTGGGTATTCACCCACGAAAGCTTATGCTTCAATACCTCTGTTAGTCTATAAGGTGCCACAGGACCCTTTGTCGCTTCTACAGATCCAGACTAACACGGCTACCCCTCTGATACTTGAGAACAACTTTGTTGTATTAGCACGGTGTTCACTTACGAAAACATACAAATGCGACTGTGCATAATAAGATGAGACTGCACTGTCAAACTATCAAAGCGCAGAAGCGAATGTTCGTATAGAGTCGGAAATACTCGGAAATGCTCGGTTCACGGCACAAGTTTGCAAGCCGTTCTTCAGAATTGTGCATGCATTGAACATGAAATATATATTTTGTTAAGAATTACATTAAAACGTAATTGTATTCTGTTCTTAATATGTAATTAGTAGTTCTTTGGTTGATTAGAATCTATATTGGCCGATAACTGACAGAATTTTGTATATCATTATTATTTTCTTTGAAATTCACCAATTTTACAATGGATGTCAAAAACAATCGACAAATAATGATACTACTGAGAAAGACAAAAACATATGCAACATAGTTGGGCCCCAGGCCTCCTTCCGGACCGCCGGGCCCCAGTAATTTGTACCGGCTTCCACCCCCTCGTCGGTCCTGCATGTAATTAAAGTGCTGTGGCTGATGTTAGGGCTGCGGCAGGAGGCGGGGGAGGAGGGGAAAGGTGCTGATCCGCGGCATCTGTGGGGGTGGGGGGACGGGACGCTGTGGGGAGGGGGGAGCGTAGGGAAGCTGCCTGCTGTGGAGAAAGCAGGCAGCCAAACAACATAGGAGTGGAGCATTGCTCAACTTTAAACAAGCATGTTCCCTAATTGATCAGCAACGTAACAACGAAACAACGTTAACTGGGACGACTTTAAGCGAGGAGTTCCTGTATAAGCAATTCTGGCAAATTGCCTCTAGGAGAAGCATGGAAAATACCTGTTCAAATGTAGTACTTCAAAATACATTTTAACTATATTTACTCAAATGTATATACTAAAAAGTAGAAGCAACTGGAATTTTGTATGGTTGTTTCTACTTGCAGGATGACACAAAAGCAGCTATTTTTATAGACATAGGAGAGCCTTTGTGTTGAGTTATGGAGAAAGTATGTCTATATACTCTATATCGTGAGATGGATAGTTAAAAATAGCATGTAATTTTTATTTATACTGACAGGGTGAGGGATGATCACAGTTTGGGAGAAGGGTTCCTGGACATTAAGGAGAGGTATTTAATTAAGGAGAATTTGAACCCTGCAAAACAACGGCTTTAAAACCACTTGTTTGGCTCCTTCATTTTATAATTTGTTATGACTGTGGTCAGAATCCATGGTTCCCCATTCCCTCACAGGTGAAACAAGTACATTCAAGGAATATTTTTGCATACTGCTCTGTGGGTTTGGAGTGGTATCGTCTCATCAAAACAGGAATGAGAACAGACAGGCAAAGAACAACTGGAAGATGTTTGGAAAGATAATCTTTCAAACAGCTACACAGCTCAAAGAGAAAGAAAGACGACATACAAACCAGGATATTCTAAACAGTCAGCCAGGGTACAGATGCCTCTGCAATGAAATGCAAGCATATAGAGCAGCAAGCGACTCCTTTTAATCAGAATGACTATTCCTGATCTCCCACATACTTTCATGGAAACAGCTGTACTTCAAACAAGGTGTCCTATGTGCAACTTGCAACAGTAAGCTCTTGCTTCACCACAAGATCTAAGTTGGAGAAACCCCAAATCTGGTGCTCAAACCTGGGATCCCAGATACATCAAAATTTGACAGTCAAGCTCAGGAGCTCTGTGCACTGTCCCCTTGCTGGAAACAGAACACTCCATCCCTTTGCTCCAGGGAGAGTAGATCCAAATACTGACAGATTTCCAGGCCCTGTTTGTGTGCATTATTCTAAAGTTTGAAGGATGGGCTAGAATTCAATTTTCTATTGACAAATATGGCAAAAGAATATTTATAAAACTGGACAACCTTTAATTGCTCAATCAAGATACAACCTAACATTTTAATATGTGCCTTGTGCTAAACAAAGGCTCCTGCTGCATATTCTTCACATGAACTCAGACTCCTCAGACTTATCAAAATTATTTCTATAACGAACAATTGGGACATCACAAACGGGATTCTCGCATTAAGGGGAATGAGCAGGAGATGCTCTAGAGTTTAAGGAAACAAGGATCCTGTTTGCAGGCAAATAACCCTCAGAATAAGAGGATGGGGAAATGGAAAAAGTAGATGCATTCAAAGCAGAATATTTGCAAGATGGCACAGGTGGCCTTTCAAGAATAAATGGTGCAATTTTAGGAGATTTGTTTTAAGTGAAGTAGAAAACAATTGTTTTTTATGTCTCCTGTGGGACAGCAGGGGAAGTGGCCAATCAGCCAGAAAACAGCAATAAAACATCATCTAAGCAAACCTTATGACTGCTAATGCAATTTACTGGCTTTAAGTCCCCATTATAAACTGAGTTTAGAACTGGAAGTAACAGAAGGGCTGCTGGACCAGATGAAGGAGAAGAAAGGGCCATCCGAATGTAAACGCCACTAGGACTTCAAGACTGATGATATACAGGAGAGAAGAGACTGCTAGAGAGCTGACAATGAAAATAATTATACATAGTTACTTGACCATATAGCATATATATGTCACCCAGGGCCACATGAGTTTATGAAGTCTTCCAAAAGGAAATCAATTCATTTCTGTTGTGCCCTAGATTATGTGCTGGAACTAGGCCCAACCACAGAAGATAGCTACAAAACTGTAACATAAGGTTACTCACCACAAAGGAAATGACCAAGGAGATGTGCAGAAATGCTACAATTTAGCTTATAAACAAAGTCCGTACAATAATTAACTTTACTTAAGCTGTCACCTTTCAACGTTTTTTTCCCTGGAGAAAGGTCACCCATAGGAAATGGATATGAGGTTGAAGGGGGACAAAAACAGTGAAAATTACTGCATACAGGAGACATAAACAATAAAGTAAGTGAGTACCTTTAATATCTTGCACATCATCCTTCCCCCACAAGATCTGGGTGAAGCTCCCAGAGAAGATGATTTTCTTTTACACCACTATATAGTAGCTCTCCCTACTTAGCTAATTGCTGTATTTCAATTCCCTAATCAATTTGCAAGAGGAACATGTTGGTACAATCTATCCATCAGGCCATTTCCCTTCAAGAACTACAACTCACCAGACAAGAACATTCTGTAGTGTTATGGTTACAAAGTTTACATAAGGATTTGAAAAATATAACTCTTTCGTATCCCAAATGGTCATAAAGGCTAAAGTGAAAACATATGGTGCCTTTTAATGTTCCTCCTCTACTTCTCTGACTGTCAGATGAGATGCTTCATGGTAGAAACCAATAGAGTTTCTAGGAAAGACAAATTATTTTATTTAACATGGATAATCAAAATCACCATCACAAAAATCTCTTATCAAAGCTCCTTGCCAAGCACATCCCCAAGGCAGTGAGATGCTAGCTCTGGTCATTGGGAAGTTACTGCCATTTTAAAGACATTTCAACAAACTGATTCATTCAGATAAGATTCAGATCAAAATAATTTTATTACTGTTCCCTCTGCTTTTTAGCCTTCATTTTCTCTCCCTTTTGTTTCTTTAGCTCACACTGTTTATTGTGCTATTTAACCTGCTTCTACAGCAGAAAATCCACACTATGTCATCACTTGCTGAGGTAAGGAGCCCACCACTGTAAATCTGATTATAGCAATCATTTGCTTTGAAGTCTCAACTAGTCATGGGTCTGCTACTGTTGTGTGGCTGCACAAATGTATAAATGGGCAATTTTAAAAGAAGTTTGATTGGTGCCTTTTAACATTTATTTGTGAAAAATAATTACTGGACATGCACATAGTACTAGTGTCACTGATTGTGCCTTTGGACATAACCTCAAATCCATATTTATACATGTCATACTAGCCTTACAATAATTAAAGAAGATTTTGGCAATGATTGTTTCTCATGGAGAATTATATCTGGATTTACCAGCTACCTTTGCATCTTTACAAAATAGCTTTAACTTGGGAAACAATTAACAACCAAGATTTCATGCATTTTCAAGTAATCTGCATTCCTGCTGGGTCAGAGCATGAAAGCTACGTCCTATAGCGCTGACAGATCTTCTGAGGCAATATTTGAGGAAAAGCACCACATTCTGGTACCAGGTCTTCTGGCATAACCTCCACCAGAATCCTCAGAGAGCTTCTCCTGGGGGGGAGGAGGGAAAGGGGGTTGGCCAGACCAGCACCCTAATGGGGACAACCATCTGATCAGCCCAGATTGGAGGAATCCCTAATTTTCTTCGGAAACCTAGGATCCAGTAAAGCCAGTGCATCATATTTCTTTGGAACATATCTCTTTCAGAGACATTCCTTTCTGCACTGTGCAGCCTCTTCGAGCCACCAGAACTATAGAATCTGAGCCTTTAAGTTTGCTAGTTAACTTCTGCTGAAGAGCCAGCCCAAGGAGTAGAATGCATTTTTAGAAGGATTCTCTACTATCTCAGTGGCTGATTTTTGTTTTTCAGTGACATATAATAGGGTAATTTTAATATCAGATATTTAGAATCTAGAGGACCTTTTTCAGATTAGATGTAGGTCAAATGTAGGGATAATCTACTAGGCAGTGTCTCCCACATATAGAAAGAACTATGCAGAAATGGTTCTAGCCTTCCCTGAAACTGTATAGGAAAACTTCTGACCCTCTTGGGCTCAAGCAGTGCAGGACATGATCTACTGCGGGCTTCACTAAACCGAGTAATGAAACAGACCAATGGTAAAATTGCCAAGGCTGTTTGCCCTTTTGTATAGTGTTACCCTTAGAGCAGTTGGGATTGGGCATTTATTAACTAGAATACAGTCTGGAACTTATTTTTAGTCCATTTAATAAATTACATGAAGCAGGATTTAAGTACATGTTCAATTTTTAAAAGCAAACAAACGCCCATGCTGGCATCACTCCAAATCTGTGCCATCCCCTCTGCAATTCCACAGTATAAAAATGAGAAGGAAAGCAGCATAATGTTGATGCCTGGGACACACAGAGAGAGCATTGCAGACACATATGTACTCAAACATACACACAGTACGGATTTTTGGTGACCAGTTAGATATAGCCACTGCCTGGAACTCTTGCTTCATTATTGATAAATACAGTTCTACTAATCACACAAATCTGAATCAATTTGTAAAGAATAAACATTAAGTTTGGAGACCTTTGTAAAATAACCCTCCCCGCCCCCATGTAACATCAAGCCTTACCTTCCTGAACCCGAGGGAGTCGAGAGCGATCTATCTGAACCTCAGTCATTTTCAGGGCTGCAACTTTGTGTCTCTACAGCTAACAGCTTTCAGGCACCTCCTCTGGCATTAATACAGTGAGTCTACAAAGACAAAGGAAGCATGTCACTGGTCTGCTCTTTTTCTTTAAAAGATAACTTTAGGCAGTGTCAGAGATGCCAGTGGCAATATATTACACAAGAGCAGGCTGGCATTGTAAATTTAGAAAAAGTGTTGCCCCAGTATGTTTGCACTGAAAGCTGAAAATGTTAGTCTATCCAAGGTTCTTATATGGCTCACATTGCCAAACCATCTGAGACCTTCACAATTTTTAATCTATTTTCACTGCAGCCTTGTGAGGCATGAAAATATTGTATAGGGAGCTCCCTGATCTATTGCAGCAATAAATTGAGGGAACATCAGAAATCAACATTACTTTTGATCATGGGGATCACTGGGAAAATAAAACAGCAAGGCACAGATTATCCAACAAGTTCTTGGAATGTTTTGGAGACAACTTATTATTACAGAAACTGGAGGAAGTGACTAGAGGAGAGGCTATTCTATATTTTATTCTGACAAACAGGGAGGAACTGGTTGAGAATTTGAAGCCAAAAGGCGGCTTTGGTGAAAGACTACAACAATGGAATTCTTGAAGTTCTTGATCTTGGTTGGCACTCTGCCACTACTGTGAAAGGGGCCAACATAAAAACTTTGGACAAAGTGCTTACAACAAATGCATGGCAAAGATCCACCATTGTTAAAGTCTCTTCTGTCTTGTGGCATGAAGAGTACTCCAAGTATGAAACCATTTAAAGGTTCAAAACCTGATGCAACCAAAGAGAGTTGCAAAACAATTAAACTAGGCATATCACAAATATAACCACAAAGCCTGCACAGCTCTCATGAATTTTTCCCATCCTGCTCTTTGCTCTTCCCAAAAGTATGCAGCCTTATCACGGAGTTTGCACAATTTCCAAGTGAAAATCTAAAGATGGGGCAGAATTATTAATGCCATCCTGGAAAAGGGCCAGGAAAGTAACTACCATAGGAGGGCAAAACTGCTGAGGCCACTGAGAGATGTGTCTGTGCGTCTGTCTCTCTCTGTCAGTTTCTCTCTGTCAGGAGCGCTGTCCTCACGACAAAGCTACTGCCGGTCATTGGGGGTAGAATTTTTTTTGTCAGCAGGAGAGCTCTCTTGCTGACAAACTGCGGCTACACTGTACGCCATTTAGCGGCACAGCCGTGTCGCTAAAAGCTGTGTAGTGTAGACATAGCCTCAGTCTACATCTGTGTATCTATGTCTCTCTCTCTCTCTATTAGAGAGGTGAGGTAATATCTTTTATAGGACCAGCTTCTATTGGTGAAAGAGACAAGCTTTTATACTCAGAGCTCTTCTTCAGGTCTGGGAAAGGTACTCAGTTGTTACAGCTAAATACACAAGGTGGAACAGATTGTTTAGCATAAGTAGATAACACATTTTGTAAGAGACCATTCAAGGTGAAGTAGTCAGTTAACACTGCAGTCATAGGACAAGAGGGGGGCGGGATTAGTGTGTAACAGATTACTTTAATAAACCATACATCCAGTGTCTTGATTAAATCCATGTTTTTAGTGTCTAGCAAAGTTATGAATTTTAGCTCCCAGGCTTATCTTTTGATAGTGTTGTGCAGGCTTCCTCTGATAATGTGGACTGAGAGGTCAGATATACCATCATCAACTTCCTGGACACCACAACCGGCTTCAGCAATGGAACCCTGCAGATAACCATGTACAAGAAATCCACAATCACCACAGTTACCTTCACAGATGCAGTAACCACCCCAAACACACGGAGAAATCTGTTAGCTACAGCCAGGCACTGAGAAACGGCAGACTATGCTCCAAGGAGAAAGTCCAGAATACACACCTTAACACACACAGAACCACCTTCACCAAACAAGGACCCTCCACCAGAGAAGCAGATCACATTATGGAATGAGCCACCCAAATGCTCCACAAGAACCGGCTTCCATACAGAAAAAAAACCCTTCCAACCACACACCCGTAGCTGTCACCTACGATGCCACACTGGAACCCATATAGGGTATAATTACACAATTACAATGGATACTTGATGGGGACCACTTCCTGAAAGAAATCTTTCCTGAACCCCCTTTTCTGGCCTTCAAACAACTGCCTAACCTCACCAAGCTCATCATTAGAAGCAAGCTCCCCACAGCCCAGGACACACCAACTCAAAGTGGCACCAGACTCTCCCAGAACAGATACAAAACCTGCAGACATATCTCCAGGGCTATGATAATTCTCACCCCTCACAACACACCTTTTGAGATCCATGTGTCCCATACATGCCTATCACAACATGTGGTATACCTCATCCAGTGCACTAAATGCCCCGATAACAACTGTGTGGGTGAAACAAGACAGTCACTATATTCTCAAATGCACCTACACAGAAAAATGATAAAAGACAAAAACACTGTATCACTCATGGGTGAACACTTTTCACAAAGTGATCACTCCATATCTGACCTCTCGGTCCTCATCCTCAAAGGAAACCTGTACAACACTATCAAAAGATGAACCTTGGAGCTTAAATTCATATCTTTGAGAGACACTAAAAATCATAGACTTAATCACAACACTGGATTTATGGTTTAGTACAGTAGCTCTCAACGTTTCCGGACTACTGTACCCCTTTCAGGAATCTGATTTGTCTTATACCCCCAAGTTACACCTCACTTAAAAACTACTTGCTTACAAAATCAGATATAAAAATACAAAAGTGTTATAGCACGCTCTTACTGAAAAATTGCTTACTTTCTTATTTTTACCATATAATTATATTCCAATTGATTTATTTTATAAATATTGCACTAACATTTCAGTGTATAGTATATAGAGCAGTATAAACAAGTTAGTCTGTATGAAATTTTAGTTTGTACTGACTTCACCAGTTCTTTTTACATAGCCTGTTGTAAAAGTAGGCAAATATTTAGATGAGATGATGGGCCCCCTAGAAGACCTCTGTGCATATACCCCTAGTTAACAAACACTGGTTTAGTACACCAGTCAAACCCACTAACCTCCCTTTTTTGTCCTATATCTGCAGAGGTGTTAACTGGCCACTTCACCTTGAATGCTCTCTTACAAAATGTGTTACTATTTATGCTAAACAATCTGCTCCACCTTGTGTATTTAGCAGTGATCCTGGGAGTACCTTTCCCAGACCTGAAGAGAGCTTTCCATGGCTCCAAAGCGTGTCTCTCTTGCCAACCTCATCCACCTCATCTCTCTAACATCCTGGGACCAACACAGCTATAACACTGCAAACAATAACAGAAGATACGTGTGTGTGTTTGTGTGTGTGTACTTCTGTCTATTTATGCCCCATCTCCATGTATTTGTGGCTGCATCTGAGTGTCTCCATACCTCTCTCGCCTGGTCTACACTGCGGGGTGGTGGTGGTGGTGGTGTGTCGATCGATGTAAGGTATGCAACTTCAGCTACGTTATTCAATGTACCTTGATCGACTTACCGCGCCGTGAGAACACCGCATGGTCAACTGCCGCTGCTCCCCTGTCGACTCCGTTTTCACCTCTCGCCGTGGTGGATTACCAGAGTCGACGGCAGAGCGATCAGGGATCGATTTATTCGCGTCTACACTAGACGCGAAAAATCGATCCCCGAAAGATCGATCACTACCTGCCGATTCGGCGGGTAGTGAATACGTACCCTCTGTGTCTGCACGTACCTGTGTGTGTTTATCCTATGTGTCTGTAGGTACCTGTGTGTGTGTCTGTCTGTCCTGGTGTTTCTGTAGGTACCTGTGCGTATGTTTGTCCTGCGTGTCTGTAGGTACCTCTGTGTGTGTCTGTCTGTCCTGGTGTTTCTGTAGGTACCTGTGCGTATGTTTGTCATGCGTGTCTGTAGGTACTGCTGTGTGTGTGTGTCTGTCCTGGTGTTTCTGTAGGTACCTGTGCGTATGTTTGTCCTGCGTGTCTGTGTGTCCTGGGTGTCTGTAGGTGCCCGTGGCTCTCAGCGTGTCTGTCTCGCTCTCTTCCACAGGGAAGCTGGCGCCTGCAGCTCGCAGCTCGGCTCCAGCCCAGGAGGGCTCCTGTTACTGGGCGGGTGGCCGCAGTGAGCACTGCTCCACCCAGGGCCCCTCAGCCAGGCTCCTGCCATCACAGCTGCGGCTCCGGCGCTCTGTGCGGCTCTCCTCTGTGCGGCGGCTATGGGGCCAGTCCTGGCTGGGAGACGCACTTCCTGTCCTGGCCAGCACCAAGTGGGCAGGGGAGAGCTCTGCGGGGATCCAGTTGTCTGGGGGGAGGGGAGCCTGGCACAGGGCCGGCTCTAGTTTTTTGGCCACCCCAAGCAAAAAAAAAAAATGGCCGCCGCCAAACTGCCGAAGCAAAAAAAAAAAATCACGGATGCCCCAAGAATCCCTGGACTGGCGCCCCTAACAAGGTGCTGCCCCAGGCATGTGCTTTCTCGTCTGGTGCCTGGAGCCGGCCCTGGCCTGGCAGCACTCAGTGGGCGTCCTGGGGCTAGGGTTGCCAATCCTCCAGGATTGGCCTGGAGTCTCCCAGAATCAGCATCGATCTCCTAGTGACTACTGAAAGCAATCCGGGAGATTTTATAGGATATTTTAAGAAAATGACATTATGTCATGTTGGGAAAAAAAATCTCCTGGAATAGCTTCAGTCAGAGTTGGCAACCCTACCTGGGGCAGACAGGGAGCAATGCCACTGGAGCTCAGGGGAGGCCTACATGGAGAAGGGCCCTTGCTCCTCCCCAGCCTCTAGTGACCAGAATCATTAACTTTGGGTTATAGAAAATATTTAAGTAATCCCCATAATTTTCAACTTCTGGCATAATCACTTTTCTGGTGTCCCTCGGGGCTGGGTTAGAGAGGAGCTGGGATAAAGGACTTGATATAATAGGGTGGTTTTCATAGTGCTGGTAACCAGACTATGCAGAATTTTGTAGATATGTTTTATAAGAATCACTTTCTTTCCCCGTTTGCATGGAAAACATGTAACAAAATTAATGAGTGCATCTTACATCTGAAAAGAACATCCCAGCTATTGGAATTATAAAGACAAAACCCCAGAAGAAACTCTAGTTCAGCTAAACTGTGGCAGAAATGGTGTAGCCAAACACTTTTTCCTATACCAGTTCACCCAGCATGTAGGTAACCTCTGTGAGTCAGGGGATCAAAGCTTTAACAGCTGGATAGTTTAGCCAAAAACAATACATAGATCTGCAGGCTAAAGAGACACTAATTTTCTCTCATCCTTCAAACTGTGAGCTGGTTGCCACATGGGCAAGAAAGGAATTTCCCTTCCTTTCACACCCACACGAATCAGCTATGAGTGAGTGTCAGATGTCATTTATTTATGACTTGTCATACATAAGGAAAAATGCATGTAACAAGTGGACAAAATCTCTTCCCACAAATTTGTACACACTAAAGGCAGAAGTGAATATAGAACAGCTGACACAAGTAGTAGAAAGAGGAGTTTTGTGTCAGCATTATTCTTAGGTCACATGAATATGGTTTAGGGGCGATTTGAGGAAGGAAAATTGAGGTCATTTAGTGGACGTTCCCTGTTCCAAGTGTGGAGAAAGGAAAAGAGGCAAAAGTGAATGAAGGAGACAAAAAGAAGGGTTTGGCAAGAAGCCAGGGCAGAACTTTGGCAACAGGATGTGATGTAGAAGGGACTGGATATTCATATGGGTAACAAGAAATATCTAGAGTTATATCTAGAGTTATAATACAGTAATTAATGATAATAAAGATCCCTGGCTTTGATCTTCCACAAACCTCATGGGCAACCCTAAACCATATCTGCACAAACTATGGCAGATGTGGATACTTGCCTCACAAATGGAAAATTAAAGACTCTCCAGTGTGCAACTGTGGTCACCCAGAACAGACCAGGGAACATATAACAACTCAGTGCCCGCTTCACAAATATGAAGGAGGCATTACAGCAATACACTCTGCTACTCCAGACACAATTATCTGGTAAACCTAACATCTAACCGTAAAATTATAATTGTTGCTCTACATTTGTCAGCCACACAAAAAAGATGATGATAAAAATGTTGGAAGGGATATTAACCTCCAATCTCTATTAGGGATACAAAGTACAAGAAAGACTTCGCTAAAAACAGGACAAGAGAGGGAAAGGAGGAGGTTTTGTTTTCTTTGCATTTATACACTAATAGTACAAAGTGCCCCTTCACAGCTCCAGGCACCTCAGCCATATGTTAAAAAATTCAAACACACTACTACAAACAGAAGTAAATCCAGCAGCTTCCACACAACCAAGGGAGGTAAAAGCCATCTGCCAGTACCAGCTCTCCCTGCAAACTCCTCCCCTCCTAAATCTTGGGGAAAAAGAGGAACTTCACAGTGTGCCCAGAAGGGCAACAGAGTTGGGCTATTTTGGATAGTAGAGGGAAGGAACTCCAGAGTTCAGTGCATCTCAAAGACTAAGTGCCTGTCTTCCATACTAAAGGAGCACCGGATTGAGAACTCTCACTTCTCACAATTGCGGCTGTGTGGCACAGGAGAGAGGCAGCAGGCCAAAATAACAATTTAAATTCTAGCTAGAAGCCCCCAGGCAGCCAGTGTGGAGCCTGTATACCAGGTGCTGTGCTCCCAACAAGAAACTCCACTGAATAAGCGAGCTTCAGTGTTTTGCATCATCTTCAGTTTACAGGTTGACCTAAGGTGTTGGGAGCATTGCAGACATGCTGAGGCATAGATCACAGTAACAAGGTTTGCATCAGAGAGAAATGGTTATAGCCATTTGGCTAGCTGTAAGTGGACGTGAGCTGTCCTTGTCATGGCTTCTATATGACCCAACGAATAGCAGCTGGGGATCCAACAGCACCTTCAGATTATAAAGCTAGTGACAGGCAAACACCCTCAATAAAGGAAGTGATATAATCCTTTCCAGATTTTCCAAGAGCTTCCCCAAATCTACCTGCACTACTTCACTTTTACCCAGATTGAACTTCATCCAATTACCTCTCTTCTGTGACTCACTCTCTACCACACAGTGGGTAAAGTATTTGATAGCTCTGGTCGGGTCAGATGAAATACAAGTATATAGGTGGGTTTACTGATAGCACTGCAGCCCATGCCTCTTTACTAACCTTCCTAGGAGCCCCATATATTCACCAAACGAGAAAGAAATGAGATGGAGCCCTGCAGAAGAGCTTTGGGACAGAACTGCCCAAAACTACACTCAGGGATCTCTCTAAGAGATAGGAATGAAGTAAGCAAAGGGCAACGTTACCTCTCCTGGAGGGGTGGGTTTGCAGGTGAATCAACACGACCAATTAGATTGTTAATTCTTTGGGACAGGGAGCATCTTTTCATTGTATATATTTGAGTAGTGCCTAGCACAATGAGGCCCTGATTCCCAATGGGTGCCACCAGGCGATACGGCAATACGGCAATCCAGATAACAACAACTGTGATCAAAAGAATAAAAGGCAGCCAATAGATTCAACATGATCAATATGGACTCCTGATCTTTATCCACCACCAGCAGATCAAAGGTCAGAGTACAGGCACCCAGGTCTGTTCCTTCAGACTGAATGCACTTGATTTTTCTCTGCAGCATAACATAACATTTCCTCATAAAAAAAGAGATTGGTATCAGCACTCAATTCTATGGTAAAAATGCCAGTGGCCTGTCTACACTAGCATTTGCACTGTTGCTAGCACTCCCCAAAATTGTTAACATATAGACAAAGGCAGCTGGTACAAAACCCATCCATCTGCAGAAACAGAGATGACTAAACCGCTCTAAATTCTTCTGGTACTCAGATACTGCAGTGATGAAAATGCTATAATTGAAGCAGTCATTCAACAGGGAACATGATGAGTAACATGACAGAAAGGAAAATTCTTAGGAATTGTCCATGTTTTTGCAGCTATAGAGAGACCCAGGTGTAGGCAAGAGAAGTTACTTCAATAAGATATGTTTTTTTTAAGTTTCCTATGAGTAACTCTGACCATTTACTTTTTTGCTGCTGGGGCATTTGCTGTTGGTCTTTTGGTTCAGTCCAAAACTCTTTCCTCAGGCCATACTTTCTCACTTGGGTTAAAGCAGATTATTTGGGAGCACTTGGGGATTCCCTTTGCTTATTCCTTCTGCCAATGGTATCGTTTCCCCATTTTACTTTTCAAAAATAAACTATAATTTCCCAGTTGGCGCCATGATATCTTGTGTGGAACAAGTTTAATTCCCATGGGACAAAAATAGCCTCATTCTGAGTCTGAAGACTGTACTCCAGTAGATGCATAATATGGAATCTGAATCCCATAGGTGGCTGATGTGTAATATTTCCAAGCTCCAGTCATGCCAGATTTGCTGTCCTTCATGTTGAACATGTGAAGGTTTTAGTTGTTAATTCTCTAGTGTTGGGTGGACAAGGAAAATAAGGGCCAGTCTGTAAGGCTTCACTTGGAGAGAATAAACCCAGAATACTGTGTGCCAGCCCAGCAGGGCTTGCTTCAAAGAGGATATTCTCAGAACGGGCAGAAACTGCCCTACAAAAGGAGCAGTGTTTTGGCAGCTGGGATCTGGTATTAGCCCAGGTCCCAGGGACTGTTTCCCATTTATCGGGGGGCGGGGGGGGGGGAAGGCTGCAGAAGCATTTAATTCCCTGCCATCTTCACCCACATAAACATGCATTAAGTCACTCATATGCATGCCTTTCAGCAACCCAGCTAAGAGAAAAGCCTACTTTCATCTCTTACTTTTCTCTCAGACTCAAAGAGTAGAAATACTATTTGGTTATACACAGGACACACACCACATGCCATATTACAGTTACAAGCAGCTAAGAAAAAGGAAAGTTAACAGGAAGTGTTCATGTTATGGTTAGGTTTTTGTTTGATCTTATAAGTCTCCTAATAGCCAATTTTCAGTATCCCAGTTCCTTTACTACTTCCTTTTGTATGCTCAGGTTTACAACTGTATATGGATACAGTATGTGGATGGAAATATAATTTAGTGTGACTGGAAATACAACTTAGTGTGCATGACTTGAACAAGTGACCACCCCAGATCAGCGACCTATAAAAGGATTTAATAATCCTAGAAATTTAGGATTGGAAGGGACCTCGATAAATCATCTAGTCCAGTCCCCCGCACTGAGGCAGGACTAAGTATTACCTAGACCATTCCTGACAGGTGTTTGTCTAACCTGCTCTTTAAAACCTCCAATGACAAGAGATTCCACAGCTCCTTAGTAATGTATAGTTTGCAATCCAACCTGGTCAACAGTATAAGATAACTTGTTTACAATGGTTCCTCCTGGTTAGTAAAGATTATTATTAAATATTGAAAGTACAGTAGTGTGGTTACTCTTCCTTGTTATTCCACAAGAAGTTCAATAATCAAACTGGATTGAAATTGCCTTATCTCACAGGCAAGTATTGCCACTGGAAGCAAAATCTACCAACACAGTAAGGATTCAGAGAATATTTTTGTTTTGGATTAATGGTTTTGGAAAAGCTTAAAAACTCTCCTACAAAGAATCCCCCAAATTTTCATACTGACATTTCGCATCCACTTTTGCCATCCACGTGCTTGGGTTTTTGTACCCTTATTAGAGGAGTTGTTTTCTTGCATTGCATGATGACGTGCACCCTGTTCTTGAATGCCTTTGGCACCCCAGCAAAAGAGAGTTTATAGGTGACAAATGCAAGACCCGAGGAGAAAGCAATAAGATATGGGCAAGATGCCCGATTTCTACATGACGCACTTCATGATTGCTGTAAGAGGCTGCACTCTTCCTGGTGGGAAGAAAAAGGACAAAAATTGCTTATGTAGAGTGGTTCCTTCATTAGCTTTCCTTGGAGGATGTGCTGAGTGAATGTTGATGATGCCATTGTCATTGATAGCTCACTGAAGGAGAAGTGTTTGTACTGAGCATTCAGCACTATCTTAAACAATGAGGTCATGCAGCAAAAACCAGACCTAATTGCTCTTTGCAATCTTGGAATGAAAAGGTGCATGAGTCACAGATGGAGGGAAGAGTTCCTTCAGCCACTTGCACTCCCTATGGAGGGGGAGAAGGGTACATGAATTTGTAAATTTAGTTTTATAGAACTCTTTTCTCTCTCACTCACCCACCCAAGCAAAGACAAGTCCAGGAAGTAGGAAATGGGTCACAAGTTGAGGCACCTACAACAGATGTTTTACAAATTGATATATGGCCCCTATATGCACCTACTCACACACTACTACAGATGTAGTTCAATGTATGTAAGACATGCATTACATGGAATGTCCCTATCTTTCTCATGCCAGTGTTGGTGCACAGGATGGAAACACCCTTCCATCCATCTCTGCCATTAGCTGCTGCTTCCATCTGCTCTGTGGTGTTGAGATCAACACTTCTGCCCTCCCTGCAAAGGGTTCTTCTTAAGGTTTCTCTTGGGTGCCCATGTTTCCTCACACTGATTGGTTTTCACTTGACAACTTCTTGTGGGAGTCTGTATGTTGGCATTCGGTGTGGATGCGCTACATCTGTCCACTGCTTTCTTCTAATTGTAGGGGAGATGAACTGCTGGTTAGTGATTTATCAGATTCTTTTTGTTGGTGATGAAGTCTGTCCATCCACTGTACAGAATTTTTCTTAGGCACTTATTTTAAAAGGCGTCTAGTTTGCTATCTAACATAGATCTCCAGTTCTTGCTGTCATAACTTAGCGTTGAGTGAGATAACATCTGAGTTGAACATTCACAGTTTTGTTTTGGTACTGTATAGCTTTGATTTCCGTACATTGTTGATTTTAGAGAATGGTGTGGATGGCTTTCCAATCCATGATGTCACTTTTTCTTGAAGTCACTGTTGGCTAATACAGTGATGCACGGGTAAATGAACGCTTATTCTTCCTTAATGTGTTTGCCTTCTAATATGATCTCTGTGCTGCTCAATATGTCATTGCATCTTGGACAGATGACCTGTATCTTGAGCTGATGCAGATGTGATTGATCTGTTTTATTTTGTCAGCTGGTGAATTCCAGTTACAGATAATTTTCAGATAACTCCAGAAGCTAAAGAATTTAGTATGAAAGATCAACTTCATTAGAAAAGACAAAAGGAAACAGAAAAGTCCTAGTGTCAACTGATCAGATCTCACTTTGTTTTTCCAGAGTGTTGTTTTTCCAGAGTGTTCAGGGACAGTGTGCCTGAATTGGGACAGCCATTTTTGTAGACCTGAATGTAAGCTCATGTTCTCAACATCGCCCAGACCAAAGGTTCACAGCATAAATATATGTCAGCTTATGACATTAATATCTGTATATGGGGTGTGTGAGATGCTTGAATAAACACCTGGCCCCTTCCCAGAGGAGTTCATAATCTAGAAGGAAAAGACAGGTGTGATTGCAAGGAGAGGTGACATGAGACAAGGTAGATGAATGGATGCAGGAACACCAAGAATAAAGTCATGAGGCTGCTTGTTTTGCATGGTACCCACAGTGTTAGCTTTAAAAAGAAAAAAAGCTAGCCAGCTAGAGATTAGCACATTATCTAATACAAGAGTAAGTAAATTTCTTTAGAGGAGGGAAACAGGTGATAGGTAAGCCAGAAAGGCGGTCAGTGCTGCTCAGAGGCTAGTAAAAGACCTACATTTAACACTTCCCAAACTAGTTTATATGTAGTGAGCAAGTCTCCACCTAACCGTAAAGAAAGATCAAAGTCATGCTCCTGCTGCCAAGGCAATTCTCTAGGGCAATACTGGAAAAGGCCTTTGCAAATGGGAAAAAATAAACAGACATGAAATCTATGGGAAAAACACCAGCATCTTGAACTCAGCTCAGCTTTTCTTTGCAAATTAAACAACTGGATGGAAGTTTTAATCTCCTCTCTTCTCACTCTCCTGGCACGAGAACCCCCAACACAACATGACAACTCATCCATTCAACTCACAAAAGGGAAAAAAAACCCATTTCATATCAGATGCTCTGCGTCAAGCTTGCTAAGGCTCATAAATCAGCTATCTCACTGCCCTGGTCATTTCAACCAACGTCTGACCCTTTCGGTAACTCATGATTTATAACTGGAAGTTATTTTTTATGCCAGATTTATAAACTTTACTGTGCCTGGTTTGATATAATATCCACTTTGTACACCACGCAATGAGACAGTAAATTTATTGGCTATGAACTGTTACCTTGAAAAATGACATCAATGCAAAGTGGTTTCCATTTAGAATCAATGGGCAATAAATTCATTGGATTTTTTTTTTTTGGATGATGATATTTATGAGGTCATGAGTGGCTATATAATGGATGAAATTGGGAGGAGAAGCACCAGTCAGATAGCGGTGACGGGGTCTGCGTGACGGGGTCAACAAAGACGAATTATATTCACGCAGCAACAATGCATAGGCTGGTATTCTGCTGTCTCTTTATTATCAGCCTCTCATGTCCTCTCTTGTCTCTCCCCATTATCGACTCCAGCGAAGTGTCCTATCAGCTCTCAGGTAAGACTTTTTTGCTTTTACTGGTCAGGAGCTTAGTAGGGCACTGGGCAGTAATGCTGGATGAGTAACCGAGAAATTCTTTCAGAAAGGACCTTTTCTCATCTGTGCTCTTCAGCTGCGGCAAAAAGCAGATGTTTCTTCATGATGCTAGACGCGCAATTGGAATCAGTGGTTCAGTGTAAGTCCTCATAAAATGGAGAGGTTGGGTGCCCTAAATATCTCTTGCTATTGCCTTCAGATCCTGAATGCAAGCTCTTTGAACCCTGCAACATGAAATGTGAGCTAGCTGACATTTGAGTCTTTATTTAGAGTAGCCTGGCTGCATGGCCAGTCCTCTGGCTGTACTTTAAGACTTCTTAATCATTATTTTTAAAATTAAAAAATATCTAGAAGAAGTGGGAGAGGTACTGCAGAAATTAATGCAGTAACCACTCCCATCTTGGAGTTGAGGAGAGTCCAATTTTGGCTTAAGTCAGCAGTGAAAATGAGTTTGGCAGTTTCACATTTAGTATCCCGGCAGATATTTGCTCACATTGAGATGTCATTCAGTTTACAAAGAGAAGAAGTTTCTGCTTGGGAAATCCAAGGTTTAGAAAAGTAGAGGTACAGTAGGTCAGGACTGAGAGGCATAGGTAAAACAGTATAGGGGTCCAAAAGTGGAATAGAGAGGATAGCATATAGTCAGGATTGAAGTGTATGAGCAGAACTCTGAGCTAGGGCTCAGGACTGGAAGATTAGGGAGTGCTGCAGGTCAGAAAGCTGTGCACGAAGAAGGCACTGTGCCCACCTGCCCTCTACTTAAGTAATTCATGTTCTTTTGTTGGAGACACTGCTGCTATATTGGTTTACAAAGTCTGATAGACACTAAAGTATTTTCTAAATATTAGTAAGGCCAAAATTTAAACAAGTGTCTTTCCTAACCTTCTACTGTGAAATTGTAGACAGTTTATAGCCAGCTGTCATTCAATCCAGATATTATTCACCGTATGATGAGATGGACGAGTTGGCAGTAACCATTAATATCAGTTGCATTTGTTTGGATGCATGCATTAAGCTTATTAAATCTTCTCTACTAATAAAAAAGCGCCCTCTAGAGAACAAAAGGCAAAATCAGGAGTCTATATTCAAATATATATTTTTATCTCAAACCAAAGGTGTCTGTCAGCATTGCTAGGGAGAGGCAAAGTATATTAGAATAACTGTGTCAAATGTCTCAGCATATTGCACATGGAGGTAGCAGCTTGTCTTATGCAAAGACTCATTTCTGAAACTTCCCAGTGTTCTCTGCAACTGTCCCTCCGCACAGTTACTAGGCAAACTACAGTATTCACTTATGGCTAAGGATTTTTTTAAAATCTTCCCCCTCGATATGTTGTTTTGATTAAAATGTTTTAAATTTCATTTAAAATAAAATAAGGGGTATGTGGGAAAATCAAAAGCAGATAAGTGATACCCATGATCCATTATATTGTCTCTAAACAGTCAGCTATTTCAGGGTGGTAAAAGACCCCAGCTTGTATTCATGTAGGTTCTCCTGAAATGGTATCACAAAGTTCTAGAAACCATTATCTTGTGAAATCCCACCTCTCTTTCCTTTCAGACCGTCGGATCTTGTTCTCGTAGCCTGTCCAGTTCATCTGAGCAGTGAGCCACATGCTGCTCCATGTAATCATTTGGAAGACTGCCACTTTCACATTGTTTCTTTTAGCATTGCAGACACTCCGAACAGCAGTAGTTTCTGTGTTTGGGGCTGTAGGTACCCAGGGTCCCAAACCAGTGGGTGACTTACTGTGCCGAAGTGGGTGGATCTGTTAGAGCAGTGAGAACAGAGAGACTGTATAGATGTAACATCAGGAGGGTGACAGGTGCCCAAAGAGGCAATCACCACCTCTTTCACATTCATTAAATAAAGGTCAGTGATTAACTACTGGCGCTTTCTGATGTCTTCAGAACATGGGGCCCACAGGCCTGTTCAGGAGCCATCTGACTAAATGGATGTTACCCAAAAGGAAACAGGGTCCTGAGGCAGGTGTTATCCCATACAGACTCTGATATCTTCTTTAAATGTCTTCTTTTACCAACAGCAGATGAAGATACAAGATTAAATGTGGAGCAATTGGACAACTTGGGGAGAGCTTCTCTGCTTCAGACTCTGTCAAGGCTCCTGGGGGCACAAACTGAGGACAGTCCCAGCAAAGCAGGTAAAGCTCTCCCACCCAGTTTACACATAGAGATGTTCCAGGTACAAAATGCCAAGGGTCCCTTCTGAAAATTCAGCTGCTTTGAGCAACAAGAAATAAGAAACATCTTGTGATATGAATCTGCCTGGAGAGTGCACATTGTCAAAGCAGCTGAAGTTCACTGTCTGCAAAGAACCCAAACCCCGCTAGCAGGAACATCTGAAGTCAGGGGGGAGAATCAAAGAACCATCAGGTACAATCCCATTAAGAACTCATTAACAGTGAAAGGAAGTTGCAGCCCTCTAAGTTAGTGAGAGTCTGAAAAAAAGTCTGTTGAACTTCATTCTGCTGTTGTGGCTGCTGATGACTAGGAGGCAAGGAACTCCTATAGGCAAGACAGGGACTTGGTCTGGGAGTGGTTAACTGGGCCTTGCAAAAGTCACAATCTGTTGAAATGCACCAGCATTTTCAGAAAATGCAGAATCTACAGCCATAAATGTCATGATACAATGACTTATGCGGGAGAGAGGGTCCTTAGAGGTAAGATTAAGTAAAGTGCTGCATCCCCACTCTCATAGACCCATCAGGAATAATGTGCTATGACAAGGACTGACCCTACATCAGAAGGGACAGTTGGTATTTGATTCTTAACTTCTGTTTTATCTCTGTGGGTTATATTTTGGCAATCAGAAGCGACATGGGTAGTCTCTCCATTTCTAAATTAAGAAGTATTTCATACTTGTTTTTCCAGGTCTCAGCCCTAGCAGCTACAATCCAAGGGAAAATGTGAAAGAGGTAAGTGAATGACTAGCTATTGTCAAAATAAGAAACTGGAAACCCACATTTTAGATTAAGGAGACGTGGATAATAAGACACCCTTTAAAGATCCATTTAACTTAAAAAGAGTTTAGATCAAAGTATGACCCACCTTTCTGGAGCAGAAAATGGATGTTGGAAGATGACAGAAAATTGCTAATTTGCATAATTTAAAAATATTTTCAAGGCCGTAGTAACACAGATTCCTGCTTTGAGCAGGGGGTTGGACTAGATGACCTCCTGAGGTCCCTTCCAACCCTGAGATTCTATGATTTGGCAGAAATTGAGAGCATTTGAGCATAATTTTAAAATTCCAGCCCTCTCCTGAAAAAACACCTTCCAAATAAAAGGTCAGTTCCAGCCTCCACAGCCTGGCTAAAGAGTGTATATGGATATGGGTGAGATTCAATAAGGATTCCAGGTATGTCACTTTTCCCACTGCAATGTGTGCAACATTAGCACAATGATAATGGGCTAATTGATAATACAAAATCATTAATATTTACCATATATTGATCCTTTAAAGATTTCAGGCAGGGAGTTTGATTAGCAATTTGGATCACAGATGCATATTGGGCTGGCGGTCTCTCTGGGATAGTCAGAATATGGGGCCACAGGGCCTGGTCAGAGATGGCAGAGGGACTGCATCTCATTGTAAGCATTTTTCAGAGGATTAATCTGATTTTCCCCTCATTAACCTGCATGATGTTGCTTGATTTTAGGCTTTCTATGGAAGTCACCCTCGAATTGCTTTGCTGAGCCGCCTGCTGGCCAAGGACAGGAAACAGAATAAAAAACGTGGGAACCTCTCTGAGTGCTTCTGGAAATACTGTGTGTAACCTGGGGCAGTGGGGTGAGGGGCAAACGCTTTCCAGATCCTGGCTGCTTATTTATAAAGATGTTAATAACTGTCTTGGAAACATGTACATAGATTTGCTTGTTTTAACATGAGGAGAATAAAGAAATGTAAAGCTGACGCTTAACTCTACATTTCATGCTGTTTGGAGATTAATAAATCCTCTATGTTTTGCAAATAACCTGTGAGCAATGAGTTACTTTCCTTCAGAGATTCTATCCCTCTTGGGTATTAAGTGATAGGGAAAGAAGGGGAAAACAGACAGATGGTGAGGGACCAGTCTGGGAAATTAGGAATTATATGGGATTGTCTAAGCAAAGGGATGGCTGAACCAGCACTACACCACACTAATTTGCATAATATTTCATACAAATTGTATCTCCAAAGGTGTTACTATATTACCAGATCAGTAATAGAAGAGAGAGATAATTATATGGCTCACCCCCAAGAAGAATCATCTGAGGGGGAGCAGACTACCAGAAGTGGTGGGGATGGGAGAGAGCTGAGGAGAACTGATGAAAAGGTGGGGCACATGGGAGCCTGACCTAATGCATATTAGAAAACAGAGCAATTTCTTACAGGAGGCAGTTGCTTTGCCTTCCAGACCTCTCTGCTTTCACTCACCCAGCACACACTCTAACCCCTGCCCAGCACACTAGGGATGTAAGGGGCATTCACTGGAGAGAGGTATTGGGATGGTGCCTGCCATTTATGCAGCCTCATTTCAGTTCTGGCTCTGCTGGATTTTGTATAACACAATAGCTGACTTGCATAAGAGCCCACCAACACCACTGGACAACACACACACACACACACACACACACCCCTCTATGCTGCCGATTACAGAAGGGCTGGAGAGGCTGTATCTGGGGACACAACCAGACTTGGCGGTGGCAGGATTCACTGAATTACATGGGTGGTTTTTCAACTGTTAGCGAAAGATCTTCTAGAGAACTGCTCCATGCGTTTGTCTTCTTATAATGCTTGTCACCTGTGTCAGGTGTTATATAGAGAAAAGTAGTGTTCAAACCCCAAGGTGAGAAGATGTTACTCACCTTGTGCAGTAACAATGGTTCTTTGCGTTGTCTCTCTCTATGGGTGCTCCACTGTAGGTGTGCTTGTGTCTCTGCGCTGCTGATCAGAGAACTTTGGTAAGTGTCTGTTATGCCCGCACATGCGCTCTCTCTCCTCACGCCCTGCCACAAGGCTAACCAGAGCACACGGGCTAACCCCCCTCAGTTTCTTCTCTACTGCAGAATCATTGACAAGAATGTGGAAGTAGAGGGGAGGAGGGTGGGTTGTGGAACACTCAGAGGGAAAACATCTTAAAAAACCATTGTTACTGCACAAGGTGATTAACAACTACTACGTCTTCAAGTAGCGTCCTCATGGGTGCGCCATTGTGTGTGACCTCCGAGCAGTATCCCTAGTGGAGGAGATAGGAAGGTGAAATGGATGGAATATCCATTGTGAACAACTTCCAGGCCTCATCGTTCCGATATTATGCATTCCCAGGCGATGCGGAACTTTGCAAGGCAGTAGCCAAATGCATAGGAAGCTATAGTGGTTGGAGGGAGTGGTCTGTCAATGCTTCGACCAACATGACAAAATTGGTGCTTGGAGATGGGCCAGATGGTTTTTGCCTAGGAAATTTAGATTTCTTCTTCTGAGGTTTGCCACAGTGCTGCGTCGGGTGTTAGGAGGTGAGTGGTTTGTGTTGGGGCTGCAGACCAAATTTTCTCTTTTGTCCAGGCATATAGATCCCAACGAGTGGCAAGCAGCCCAAGAGTCTTTTAGGATATGAAGAGAGGCATCCGTCTTCGCTGCAAAGAGCGTGGTGCCTTCAAAGGGAAGGTCTTCGACAGTCAACTGCATCTCTTTAGGGAAGCCTGAAAGGTGTAACCATGACGCACATCACATAACCATCACTGTGGAGATGGACCGGGGCCACTGTGTCAGCTGCATCGAGGGCAGACTGTAGCGTGGTCTTGGCTAACAGCTGTCCCTCCTGGATGATAGCTTTAAACTGTTCACACTGTGACTCGGGAAGCTGAGCAATAAAGTTGCTAAGTTCCGTATAGTTGACAGAATTGTATTCCAAAGTTAAGGGCTTGATATGTAGTGATTCGAAACTGTAGTGTAGCCAAGGAATAGGCTTTCCGACCAAATAGGTCCAAATGTTTCCAATTCCTGTCATAGGGCGTGAATCTCATTTGGCTTTGACGGCCCCAGATGTTCACAGCATCCATGATGCTGGAGTTTGGGGCAGGGTGGGAGAAGAGGAATTCTGTCTTCCTAGCTAGGACATTTTTTTTATTGGTTTGCTTGCAAGTAGGTGCCAGTAAAAATTAGAGTCCTTGTGGCACCTTAGAGACTAACAAATGTATTTGGGCATAAGCTTTCCTGGGATATAACCCACTTCATCAGATGCAAAAGTAGGTGCCACTGATGCTGGGGTCTGCCATATGTTTTTTGCAGAGTCCAAGAGAGCCTCATTAAGAGGGAGGGCTATTTTAGAGGACGAGGAGAAGTGTAGTATGTCAAGGAGCTTGTGATGGGTGTCCTTGACTTCTTCCAAGGGTATCTGCAACTTGCTTTGCTAGGTGCTGAAAAAGCCAGAAGTTATAGGCCAAGGACAGTGGCGGAGGCATGACAGCCTCATCTAGGTAGGAGGAGGAGGAGATGTTGGCTCTTGGAGTCACCTCTTCCTCAGTGCCACCCTCCTCTTCCTCCACAATCTCCTCTGGAGGTTCTAGATGCAATGGCCGAGGGGGAATGTCTGAGGTGTTCACGGGGAAAGCTAGAAGCTCCTGGCTCTCCATTGCCCTGCGTATAAAATGTGAACAGCCACTGTTCCCATCTCCCTGAGCTCATTTCACATCCACTCCTCAGGCTGATGACAGACATCTCAATAGATCTTTGGGCTTCTCCTTTCATAATAATTGCCATGCCTCAGTCCAGGCTACCGTCTGCCTGAAATGACTTTCACAAAGTTATTTTGTCCATCTCTCCTCTCCCCTTGCCTCATTTAATTCACTCCCTTGGGAGTACGGTGTTCAAAAACCACATTAAAATAACTCTTGGGGCTAAGGAAACATGTCCCTGCCACCCTCCAGATCACTATATTTACGTATTGTATCCCTTATACTTCACCTCACTAAGGTCTTTGGGACAATTCTGGCTCTGGTCTGGAGAGTGCCTAACATTTTGGTATGTCTGCAATACAAACAATAAATAATCCTATTGATGTGCTGCACAGGGCTGCATTTCAGTAGCCCTCGTGGGCAGAGTTTGTGAAGTGCCCTGAAGTGAACCTTGAGGATGAAAAGTGCTATATAATCTTATTAGTAAACAGGACGAGCACTGCAGAACTCAGGCCCTTCCTTAAGGCAGGAATTATCCTACAGAAAAACCCCACTGGAGCTCTGCTACAGTTTCTCCTGTAGTATCCAAACTGAGCCCACTAGGATGAAAGTTAGCTTTGACCTTCAGCCCCTTGATGATGGTGATTCAATATGGAGGTTTTGTGCATTAAGGCATGTCTTGACACCTTCCATTGAATTAGGAAGAAGGGGCCACTATTCAGAACACTTAGGACCCAAGTTATGGTAGTGTCCCAGAGTCTTGTTCCATTACAGCCAGTGAGGTTTCTTGTACAGTTTATTTGCACGTTAGTACCCAGAATGCTTTTTCCAGCTGAAAGCTATTTCTTGGCAGTGCTTGTGTCTAACTGTGTCTTCAGAGCACAAAGTCTGAGTTGCCTTTGGGTGTGTGCACTGTGGGTGCTGCCTGTGAATCACATGAGCTCTGAGAGTCCAGTGGAAAGATTTCAGGGAGCCCTGCCTTCTTTAGTAGATGCTTCGTATAAAAGGCACAAATAGAGCTCCAGTAAATCTTGAGTTAAAGCTACAGCTAGCAGGGAAATAGTTACATTGATCTCATTGATGTACATCATAAATCGCTGACTAGGTTGCTTAAAACGCAGCCTACAGGTCAAATAAATCTTGTTCACTTTTCATGATGCTTAAGACAGATGGAACGAGCTACAGCAATGAAAAATGTACTTACAAATGTTGAGCAGTTGGATGCACAATGCAGCCATCTTAAATCTTCTGGACAGAGTAAAAATTAGTCCTCATCTGACACAGTCTGTCAAAGCAGAGTTCATTCATGAAATCTTTCATTTCCTGCCACTTCATAAGTCAAATATTGTGTCCTTCAAAGGATGCAGGATAAGAGAAGCGATAGGATTTTAAAGGTTGTGATACTGGCACAAACGTCTAGTGCTTCACTCTCAGGGCCCTGGCCCCTGCAGTAGGAAATTATATCCTTCCCTAGTCAGTTCTGCAGACCAGTCCTGCCTTGGGGATTTCCCCACTGCACAGATTATTAGGATAGGAATTAAAAGCCTCATGGTTGCATTCCATCACTTTCCTGCCAAAGCAATAGGAGAGAGTTTTAACTGTGAGCTGGAGCATGGAACTACTGGAGAAAGGTTGCTATTGAAAGCAGGTGTATAACGTTGTCAGATTGATAATGAAGGAGTAGCAGCAATTTACCAGTAAACACAAACCTATATTATCATAAAATGTATCTTCCCAGCTTGGGGACCATTAATAACTAATCATTAATAATTTTTCAATAATCAACCAATTCATTGATAATCAATAACTGATACAGAGTATAACCGATTATATGTTGCGTAAGGGGTTCTCTCGAGTTTGGATTAGTTTAATAACAACAAACCTTGGAGAAGTGAGTTTTGGTTGGATTTACTGATTAACAGTTAATCCTGATAGGCATACAGTTACCAACAGCTGCAGCAGACCTTCCCGTGGATGGCATTACAGCCAGGATCCAGTCTACAGATGGTATTACTTCCCTTACAATTTAGGGGCAATTACACTTTTATTTTCCTTACTGTGTATAATTCTGGTCCTTATCAATTTCCACTTTGTGTTACATACTTCTTATCTTAGGCTATTTGCAAGGTTCCCTGTTCCACTGGAATTCATTTAATATCTTGCAGTTAGTACATTGCTAAAATATCTCCTATAACAGTTGTCAAAATAGGCTAAGTGTTACTTCTGAGTAAAATTCTACTCTAAAGCCAGTTTTATCTTAACTTTAAAGCATCATGGGAGTCTTGCTCCCAGGCAAGCCTTCAAGTCTTTCTTGGCCTATCTTAAGTGTCAGAGGGCTGTGACAAGTGCTCTAGTGTGTGGTTTGGCACACAGCTAGCATACTGGCTCCATCAGGAAGACCTATAGACAGTCCTGGATGTTGCCTATGGAACATATTTCGACTATGTGAAACAGAGTGGTGGCATAACTGTGCTCATAGAAGAACATGCTCCTTTTCCATTTAGATGTGTGTCCAAAATCTCCATTGAATAAACAGGCAAGAATAGACTTATTATGGCTAAAACAAGACTTTGCAGGTCTCTACATTTAGTGGAACTGCAGCAGCTACAGCACCAGGAGCCTATTCAGTTGAATGTTTAACAAGGATTGTCTTTTCCACTTCTGATTTTAATTAAATTGCAAAAAACATTTGTCTTGTCATTGAAGGAAGTGTAATAGCTTTTGCCTTTTTCCTGTAGAGTTCTCTAGCTACTACTGATATCACCGATTCCCTTTGGATGAGAGGTTTTGTCTAAAGATCCAGAACCAGGAAAAGATCAATTCACGTAGAAAATGTTTCTTGATGGAGTGTATAGAAATTGTTCTGTTCTATTCAAGGCTCCTGTCAGTAATCACTTTCTATGATACTATGAAGAATGAAATCCCTGCTCCACCCTGCAGCTGAGGTCCCTTCCAGATACAAGGCCCACTTGGGGAAGCTGCCACTGCAGCTGCACAAACTGTTCTCTCTTTAGGGATAGGGAACTTGGACACTTTGGGCCTGGGGAGTTCTCAGGCTGTTTTCCACACTTACCTGTCTTTCTGACTCATCCAATACACATGCAGGTTTGAAATTATGCATGCTGAACCCAAAAAGCTTTTATACTTAGCAAATATGACTCCATCCTGCCACTTTGTGACTGTGTTAGAAAATTCTCCTAGAAAAAAAGGTGGAAACCCAACAGAAATGTAGTGGGCTTGGAAATTGGGTTACATTCAGAATCTTTATTGTACACAAGTAAAGAGTGCTCTGTTTGGAAGGCATGATCAAAATGACAGTCGTTAGGTTCTAGGTGTTTAAAATGACTATGATAATGCCAAAAGAGAACGTGATTGTGATTTTCTGGAGATGGCACCCTAAACATGCATAACCCACCAAAAGCCAACTCTAATTATCTCTTTCTTCATGGATCCAAAATCCTGGAGACTACAGCACCCAGGAGAAAGAAGCTAGCCTTGCGAGGGAAGCAGTTTAGATGCACTTTGATGTGGAAAATTTTCTCCTCAGAGCATTGGTTCTTGGGAAAATAGGAGAACTAAACTTGCTTTGCTCTCTGTACATATAAGCAACCTGAAATCACATCTCCTAACCACCGTGGCAGATGCCTTTTCCAAAACAGGACCTGCTTGATACTATTATGAGATTCAATATTACTGTGCTTGGGTTGAAGTCACTTGACTGCTTTAATAGAAAAAAGAAATCTAAACTAAGATACACATCTGCCCACCCAGGAAGAGGTGAACACAAAGAAAATCAAACAAAAAACTTCACACCATGATTTAAACTGATATTCAGACTAAAAAGCTGTGAATGAGTATTTGTAATGAAAAGGGAATATTTCAGTGTTTCAGTATCCAATATTTCAGTGAAGACACAGCTTCTCGGTTATTACTTCAAACTCCTTGGAATGGCAATTAACTTCAGCCTAAAATTAACATGATTTGTGAATGGGGTAAGGAACTTAGTAACTCTGCTGGTCACTATCTGAAAAGAGGCCTGAGAAGGATACAACCTTAAAACTGGAATCTACAAACCATTCTAGCAACAATACAAATACCATATAAAGCAGGAGAGGTTCACACAGCTGCTCCAAAAGCAGCATCAGGAATATCTTTATAACCCCTCTACTCTAACCCCTTTAATTTTCTTCAAATGGGAGCAATTTGGGAAAGGCATTTTGAGCCAAACTTCATTTGCGAGCACCAGAAAATTGGCAAACAAGCCTACTGAACTGTGGAAACAACTACAAGAGAATTTAGAATTTGAAAGTATTAGGATCCTCAATCCTTTACCATTTGCTGTAGCAAGCTCAACATTAAAGCACACAGCAATGTAGCTGGGATGGAGGGTCACTGATCTCTTTGCTTTATTAGAGAATAATAAAGCTCTGATCTGCTGGGCTCTCTCAAAGCGCCTACTAAATGAATCTGGTCTCTTTGGATGTGTAGCTGTGAGTTAACTACTTAGTAGTTGTTTTGTACTGAACCCATCACTGTGCCATCAAAGTTATAAACGGAACCCATTCAGTATTAAATATCTGCTGTTAGGACCAGGAAGTGCAACAGCTTCCTAGGAAATGGCTTATCGTCTTCAAAATAAAATGAAAACACCCCAGAGATGGTGTGTACATGTGCTTGCCAGAAAAAAGGACAGCTGGAAACATTCGCTGCCAACATGCAGCAAAGACAGAGGGAAAGAGTCTTGGAGATACACTAAGAAATTCTACTGCCTAAAGAGCTGATGTCTTCAGTCTTGTGAGAGATGGAGGCGGCATCTCAATGGAGGCAGACCCTACAATATCTTCCTCTTAAAGATCTTTGTCATCTGCCACTGCAGCCTCACAACCCATATCGCTGCTGACACAAGTGACACAGCCCTTTAAAAGGGAACAAGAACATATTTTATTATCAATATTAACACCTTCCTACCAGGGCTGGCTCCAGGCACCAGCAAAGGAAGCTCATGCTTGGGGCGGCACATATGAAGGGGCAGCATTCCGGCCATTCCTGGGGTGGCACATTTTAAGGGCAAACCTCTGCTTGCTCTCTTCTGACTCCTTGGCATGTAAATTACACCAACCAAGAATAACTTCAGACCAGAGTTGTAACTAGGTATTTCTGTGCCCGAGGCAGGGGCGCAGAAATTCCTAGGGGCTTACCCTCCGCCGAATTGCCGCCGAAGCTGCTGCACCGGCGGACCTCCTGCAGGCAAGCAGAAGCGGCTTCGGCGGCAGGGCCCGCTTCCGCTTACCTGCGGGAGGTTCGTCGGTGCCGCGGCTTCGGCGGCAATTCGGTGGAGGGGGCCTTCTCCACACACACCGGCGGACCTCCTGCAGGTAAGCGGGGGCGGCTTCGGCGGCAGGGGAGGACGGGCGCGCCCCTGGCAGCAGGCTTTTATGCCCCTGCCAGCAGTGCGCCCCGAGGCGAGTGCCTCACTCGCCTCGCCCTCGTTATGGCCCTGCTTCAGACTCAGACTTAGAGTCTGTGAGCCATATTTCAAGGTGATGTGTCGGTGGGGCATAGGTTACATAGTCTTAGTATCTGTAACATATAGGCTGAGGAGTCTGGAACATGTGAGTTACATTAATTTAGACTCACCCAAAATCACCTCTGAATTTGGCTCTTTGGGTCCTTCTTGGCAGCAGCACTCAGTTTGCTCCCTGAACAAGTGTATTTGGAGTGAAAAAGCAAGTATTTAAGTAAGTTAAACACTTTCTGTTGAACTATGTATACAGTAATCTGAGCCCACAGAGAGGCACCAAGAGAAAGGGCATCCTATATGCAGTGCAACTGGAAGCAATTTATATGGAATCGAAGTGCAATTGGTCAGAGTATGAAGGAAAAACTGTTGTTAAAACACTTCTATACATCAAGAATGCAGCCAATCTGCACAAGCGGCTTAAACTAATATGCTTGAGAAGGGGAGGGGTACAACAGGGCATATAAGCAGTTCTGTGCTCAGGCTGCAGAGACCAACCATTTTCCTGTGCAAAGCACAAAAAGGTGTTGCCAAGTCACCTGCTTGAGTTGCCATATTCCAGAATGGGAGATGGGACTGGGTTGTGCGTGTGTAGAACACACTGACATCAGTGGGGGACAGCAGCTCCACAAACCGGGAGGAGCCGAAAAATTTCTTCTTACAGTTCAGAATGGAGGCTGCTTGCTCAGAGAGATGCACCATCTGCCCACAAGGCAAGGAAAATATAGCCACAAATGTGTCCAAGGAAACAGGCATTTCTTAAAAGTAATTTCCTCCAAAGCACAACAGAAGTTACATAAGGGTACAAAATTATTGGTTGAGACAAAGCTTCAGAAATCTGTGCTCAAACTAGAGTGCTAGGTTCAAAATCTTATTTTATTCAAGCCATTACAATTCCTCATTCTATAAGTTTGTTCCTGGCTTCCTACTGTTAACACAATAACACAGTGGAGCATACGATTCCTAATCAGGCCCATTGTGGACACTAGCCTACCCAAGGAACAAGCTGGTTTCTGACTACACAGAAGTTGCTGCGACCAGGTCCTGGCCCTCACTACCAACATCGAGATGGGACACCACTGAAAACTCAAGACACTTTCATCGATCTCTACCACTCTCTCCAATGGTATTGAAATAATCTCAAGAAACATTCATTCTTCCAAGCAAAGCCAGGGAGCACAGCACATGCTGTATATCAGGAACAAAGTAAGTAGAAATAATTTAGTCCTGAAGCACAAATATGAACCAAAGAGAAGCCATCCAGAACTACACTGCTTCCCCAGATCTGGAGCTATTTTACCAAAGCTGTCTCAAGAAATGACAAACCTTTTTGTGGTTTGAGAAAACTAAGGGATTCTAAAGGAGACCTTGAATACATTCGGCTAAGGGGAAAAGAAATGTTACTTTTTTCTGCACTTGTTAAGTCTTGCGTTTCCCGAGTCAGAATGGATGAAGGACACCTCCGATTTGCAGCTGAACTCCTTACTGTGTTTGGGGGGTCGGGGGAGTGTTCAGATGTAACTGCTACCAGCTCCTCAATGCTGTATGTTGTTACATCTGTCTGGAATACTCCATAGTCATTCACGGCTTGGAAAAACAAACTGTTTCCTGATTGAAAAACAGAGGGGAAACGAAACAAACAAGAAATGTCAGTGAGGAGAGGATTTCGGAAACAGCTTTTACAATCTTGACTTTTAAATCAATATTTCATCCTCCTTGTAGTGCTAACAAGGTGATCATGCAGCAATGAACAGCCAAGTCCAGAACTGATAGCAACAAGAACAGGACCTATTCTTAAAGTTTAATCCATTTCATACGCACATCACATAACATCTTAAGGGGACACGCTCTGCTCTTACCTAAAAGGGAGTGATGAACCACTTGTGTGGCCATTGGCCACACAAGGCTGAGTGTCTTGGCACAGAACACTATGCAAATTACATGACTGTTGGGCTGTGCAGATCCACAGTACACAAAAGAGACACATGCAGGATTCAAGAGACTAATGCATAGAATCGTAGGACGGGAAGGGACCTCAAGAGGTCTTCTAGTACAGTAACCTTCACGGAAGCAGGACTAAGTATTATCTAGACCATCCATGACAGGTGTTTGTCTAACCTGCTTTTAAAAATTGTCAATGACAGCGATTTCACAACCTCCCTAGGCAATTTATTTCAGTGCTTAACTACTCTGACCGTTAGGAAGTTTTTCCTAATGTCCAACCATAGAATCATAGAATCTCAGGGTTGGAAGGGACCTCAGGAGGTCATCTAGTCCAACCCCCTGCTCAAAGCAGGACCAACCCCAACTAGATCATCCCAGCCAGGGCTTTGTCAAGCCTGACCTTAAAAAACTCTAAGGAAGGAGATTCCACCACCTCCCTAGGTAACCCATTCCAGTGCTTCACCACCCTACTAGTGAAAAAGTTTTTCCTAATATCCAACCTAAACCTCCCCCTCTGCAACTTGAGACCATTACTCCTTGTTCTGTCATCTTCTACCACTGAGAACAGTCTAGATCCATCCTCTTTGGAACCCCCTTTTAGGTAGTTGAAAGCAGCTATCAAATCCCCCCTCACTCTTCTCTTCTGCAGGCTAAACAATCCCAGTTCCCTCAGCCTCTCCTCATAAGTCATGTGCTCCAGCCCGCTAATCATTTTTGTTGCCCTCCGTTGGACTCTTTCCAATTTATCCACATCCTTCTTGTAGTGCGGGGCCCAAAACTGGACACAGTACTCCAAATGAAGCCTCACCAATGCCGAATAGAGGGGAATAATCACGTCCCTCGATCTGCTGGAACTGCCCCTACTTATACAGCCCAAAATGCCGTTAGCCTTCTTGGCAACAAGGGCACACTGTTGACTCATATTCAGCTTTTCGTCCACCGTAACCCCTAGGTCCTTTTCTGCAGAACTGCTGCCCAGCCATTCGGTCCCTAGTCTGTAGCAGTGCATGGGATTCTTCCGTCCTAAGTGCAGGACTCTGCACTTGTCCTTGTTGAACCTCGTCAGATTTCTTTTGGCCCAATCCTCTAATTTGTCTAGGTCCCTCTGTATCCTGTCCCTACCCTCCAGCGTATCAACCACTCCTCCCAGTTTAGTGTCATCTGCAAACTTGCTAAGGGTGCAGTCCGCACCATCCTCCAGATCGTTGATGAAGATATTGAACAAAACCGGCCCCAGCACCGACCCTTGGGGCACTCCACTTGATACCGGCTGCCAACTAGACATGGAGCCATTGATCACTACCCATTGAGCACGACCATCCAGCCAATTTTCTATCCACCTTACTGTCCATTCATCCAGCCCATACTTCTTTAACTTGCTGGCAAGAACACTGTGGGAGACTGTATCAAAAGCTTTGCTAAAGTCAAGAAATAGCACATCCACTGCTTTCCCCTCATCCACAGAGCCAGTTATCTCATCATAGAAGGCAATTAGGTTAGTCAGGCATGACTTGCCCTTGGTGAATCCATGCTGACTGTTCCTGATCACTTTCCCCTCCTTTAAGTGGTTCAGAATTGATTCCTTGAGGACCTGTTCCATGATTTTTCCAGGGACTGAGGTGAGACTGACTGGCCTGTAGTTCCCCGGATCTTCCTTCTTCCCTTTTTTAAAGATGGGTACTACATTAGCTTTTTTCCAGTCATCCGGGACCTCCCCCGATTGCCATGATTTGTCAAAGATAATGGCCAATGGCTCTGCAATCACATTGGCCAACTCCTTTAGCACCCTCGGATGCAGTGCATCCGGCCCCATGGACTTGTGTTCGTCCAGCTTTTCTAAATAGTCCCGAACTACTTCTTTTTCCACAGAGGGCTGGTCACCTCCTCCCCATACCATGCTGCGGAGTGCAGCCGCCTGGGAGCTGACCTTGTCTGTGAAGACAGAGGCAAAAAAAGCATTGAGTACACTAGCTTTCTCCACATCCTCTGTCACTAGGTTCCCTCCCTCATTCAGCAAGGGGCCCACACTTTCCTTGACTTTCTTCTTGTTGCTCACATACCTGAAGAAACCCTTCTTGTTACTCCTAACATCTCTGGCTAGCTGCAACTCCAAATGTGTTTTGGCCTTCCTAATTTCACTCCTGCATGCCTGAACAATATTTATATACTCCTCCCTGGTCATTTGTCCAATCTTCCACTTCTTGTAAGCTGCTTTTTTGTGTTTAAGACGAGCAAGGATTTCACTGTTAAGCCAAGCTGGTCGCCTGCCATATTTACTTTTCTTTCTACACAACCTAAACCTCCATTGCTGTAATTTAAGTCCATTGCATATTGTCCAAACTTAATTGCATAGGAGTCACCCTGAAGAACAACTGAGTTTTATTATTTATTGCAAAGGACAATAAATCATATTTTGGCCGAGGGGCACTTTTTTTAAAGCAAGACATTACATGTGAACCCAGTATTCACATTAATAGGAACAGTGTATGTGACTCATCTGTCACAAGACAGACTTGCTAATAGGACCATATTTCAAATCAAATTAGCAATGCTATACATTACACAATTACACGGGGGCTAATTCATGACTTGATAAAAACTCAGAAGGACTACTGCTCATGGTTCAGGACATAAGCTGATCACCGGCTGGGTTGGGAAATTTTTTCCCTACTCCCAGAGGTACTGATATGCATTATTTTGGGGAGAATATGAGAAGGGTGAAGATTCACCTCTCTTACAAGCATCTGGGATAGATCACTGTTGTAGGCTGGATACCAGATTAGAACTGCATGGGCAATTGCCTGCCAGATACAAAGGTTGGGGATCTCTCAAAACAGCTAGGACATGCATATGTTCAGTGGTGGGTAGGCACTGGTGATCATGGTACTTGTAGGTACCAATGACATCGGGAAAGGTAGGAGAGAGATTCTGGAGGCCAAATTTAGGCTTCTAGGCAAGAGATTGAAGTCCAGGAACTCCATGGTAGAATTCTCTGAAAAGACAATGATACAAAATGAAACAAACAATCCCAATCCAACCTGAAAATAACCTTAGACGAAACAAAACAAAAAGTCCATTCATTTCAGGCCAAACTGAACATTTTGTTTGACTTGAAACTTATTTTTGGTTTGGTTAAGAACACAAGAAAGGGCCATCTGGCCCAGTATCCTGTCTTCTGACAGTGGCCAATGCCAGGTTCTTCAGAGGGAATGAACAGAACAGGTAATCAAGTGATCCATCTCCTGTTGCCCATTCCCAGCTTCTGGCAAATAGAGGGTAGGGACACCATCCCTGCCCATCCTGGCTAATAGCCATTGATGGACCTATCCTCCATGAGAGGTTTGGTGAGAAAAACTGAAGTCCAATTTCTGTTCAAACTGAACCACATGTTGTTTGGCTTTTCCTGTTTGGCACCCAAACCAAAAAAATATATTATTCATAATCACTCTCCTCTTCTCTTGTAGCCTAAGCAGTACCGGATTTACCATAGCGCCGGGCCCAAGCTCAGAAGAGGGCCTGTAAGCCCAAGGGGTCAGGTTGGTGGTGTTACATACTCCTTTCCTTTGAAACCCACTCCTCTGCCTCCGCCCCAGACCAGTGAACTACAGAGTTCCCCATCCTCCAAAACCTCTCTCGGTCCTGGGGGCTACACAATCCCACCCCCACCAAACACCTCTTCTCTCCCCGGCCCAAATCTGGAGGATTATACAGTCCCCTAACCTGGGGCTGGGTGTGGGGGAGATTAACCCTCTTTCAGGGTAGGAGAGATGTTATCGAGCCCCCCCTCCAACACCTCACTTCCACCCCAGAACGGGAAGAGGGGTTATAGAGCCCCCCAACCCCTCAGCTCCACCCCATCCCAGGGTGGGTATAGGTTCTCCCCCCCCCCGGGTTGGGGGGTTATAGAGCCCCCGCCCCAAGGCCAGAGAGTTACAGCCCCCAGCCCGGGGCTGCTATACAGCCCTTGCCCTCAGCGCGGCGGTTCTGTAACTACAGCCCCCAGAGCTCGGGCGCTCCCCCTCACGCCCCAGGCTCGAGCCGCTAGCGGGGCCTCGCTCCCGCTCCCTGGGGCCTCGCGCTGCCCTGTAGCGAGCGGGCTTGGCCACCGACTGCCCCTGCCCAGCTGCTCACATGTCCCAACACGAGCAGGCCCCGCCCCCTCCTCCCATTGGGGCCCGGGCTGGCCGCCCCGCGCTCCCACAGGGCAATACGAGCAGGAGCGGGGCCTGGCGGACTCCATTGGGCGACGGGGGGGAGAGCAGCGGCCAGGGAGTCCCGGCCCCGCCCCCCCAGCCCCCTGAGGGGAGCCTGGGCTCTAGCCGCTGCCTCAGCAGCCCAGCTGCCCCGCCCCATGTCCCTGTCACACAGGGCGGGATCCAGGGCTACAGCCTGGCCCAGCTCGGCAACCGCCCTTGGCCCACGCTGCCCTGGATGCCCGCCCCGCAGGAGGCGCAGCCGGCCTCCCCCGCAGCACAAGGCAGCAGAGACCTTTCTTCCTACACCCCCTCCACACACACACACACACGAGGATGTTTCAAAAGCCACTTTATTAAACATTACAAAGGCCTCTTTCCCAGCACAGTGCAGGGACACGCCCTCCTGATGACATACACTTAGAAACCTCTGAAAGTGTAGGAACTGGTACACAGTTGATATTTCTTTAAAAGCTGCAGGATAAACATAATAGTAAAAAGTTTCTTAATTGTGAGTAAATACGATTTCAGTTTGTACAGTTAGCTTTGTTACTGGTCCATGGTGCATTTATACAGTAGAGTTATTTTTCTAAGAGACTTTGTACATTTAAAGAAGTCACTACAGTGATGAAGGCAGAGCAGAAATTGAAGTACTTTAGGCACAGAAATCCTTGCTTTTCTCTCTCTCTTCATCCTCAAAGAAACAGGCAAGGCCTTAGATAGTTAATTATAAGCCAACAGAGCAACTTTCCACAACACTCACTACCAAAAAAACCCAAACATTCTAAAGCATCTTGTACCTTGGGGTAAAGAGGCCAATATTTCTCCCTAGGTACTTAGAGAGCAGATCCACCATTGGGCTTAGCCACCCTCTGAGTGCTCCATCACATCTTTCTGGTAGTTGTCCATCAAGAGACTGGCTCATTTTTTGTGATAACTCAACATCCAAGCAACACCCAACACTCAAAGTAGGTGGCTATTTCGATTAGATTTGTGAATCAATTTCACAGTGTAGCTACTTGCAATCTACCCCAAAAAGTAAGGGAGGAAAAAAGGGACAAGAGAAAGGAAAAACTATAAAGAAGTAGAAACAAGGACTGGAAAGAAATTAGAAACAGACAAATTAGAGGGTACACACAGTGGTGACTCTGCGTGAAGCACCACATTATTTCTTTCCCTCATGGAGAGTAGTCACCCATACCTAAAAAGTTTGGCGATAAGAGGGAAGAGGCAACAGCATTTGTTACCAGCCTTTCCTGAAGTCCTAGGGGAACACTCACTCTGAGGACTAGTTTAGAGGGAAGACAATTTGTGAAGTAATGCAAACAGATTACATATAAATATATATAAAATATTAAACTACATTTGGCACTGATTCTACACTGGAAACATCTTGCTGGCTTGCAGAGAAAAAAGTCTTCACTGAACTTTTTGGCAAAAGCAAAACCCCAAACAAAACCAACTTTGGTAAGTGTCTACATTACAAACACTAAACATTTTTAAAGGTACTCTTTCAGATTCAACGGACACCAAAAAGTGACAGACTGTCTTTCGAAGAGAATGTAAACACCTTATAAAGAAGTGTTTAATCACAAACACCACAAGGCAGCACTAACAGTTCAGTGCTCAAATCTTTAGAACTTCAAAAATAGAATTTAACTGCATATTCATAAAACAGCAGTGAACGACAAGTAGTTTACACAAGGGTGGCAGGCTATTCCACAACTAGTCAGAAGGCATTAATGGAGTATGGCAAGGCAGGCAAAGTCTGTTCACATGGCAGACGTGTTAAGAGTTTCTTCCAAGAAGGCACACATTTAAGATTTGGTTCCCTCCCCTTTAGTAGTGTATCAGAAGAGACCCCTTTAAATTGGGGCACGGAGGAGACAGCGAAGAGGACAGACACCCAAACATACTCTTCAAATCTAGAACGCAGTAGTCACTGGCAACAATACATGGCTTCTAGATTCTGAAATGCAAACATGAAAGCCTCTTCACCAGCTCATACTCAAGATTACCAAGGCACTGTGCAAGTTGTGGGCTGTGCTTATTAGCATTTTAAAATTAGGAGTGTAACTTTCAAATAAAGGCACATTTCCTATAAACCAGAGAAAGTTAACATGATTAATCAAAATAATTTTGCTTTATACATCAGTAGGTGAGAGCTTGAGAATACAGCAGGTTTGAAGGAGAGAGATGTCTTCCGCTGGTTTGCATTTCTTCTTGTAATTCATGAGGACACATTCCAGACTATAAACAGAAAAATAAGGATTGGAAAAGTGACAGTCCTCTTCCCCCCACATCAAAGCGGCATAAAACAATCCTGCAACTTAGAGACTTGAGCTACTGAACATTCAAAGTATTTTAAATAATTTCCTGTGTTTGTTTTACCATCGTTTCATTCTTGCACAGGATTGGTTTTTAGAATTAATGTACCGGGTATTTCTCACCTATGGTCACAATCCTGTTTGTAGCATCACAATTAGTTGCTGTAGATTGTGTTACAAATAGGCCCAAAGGTGAGAAATGAATACGCTGTCAGAGCTCAAGAGTAAATGAATCCTGCTGGAAAGCTTTTTAACAGCTACATCACAAATTCAAACAGCTGAACACCAAGCAGTGTAACTAGTTATAAGATCCCTGGCTCTACTATGGCCAGAGTATGAATCCAGTCTTCCTTGCACCCACCAGAAACATCTCCACTTCCATTTGTATTTATAGGTTTGTTACCAGTTATAATAATGGGCTTGTGGCTATTGTATACATAAGGGTACATCTGGCAACATTCAGAAGTTGGGACAAGTGAAATCTGGATATCAAACAGGGGAGCATGAATTTCTTTCCTCTTAAAACTTCTATTGCAATATACTTCTGTTTAAACAGCTTGTTCACCGGTGATGAATCCTTGAGAATTGCCTGTCCTCCTTCTCCCGCAGGCTTCTGCTACAGCAGGAAAGCTAGTGCATGAAGTCAGTGGGGGTTTCCTGCACTCAAGTGAGACTAGGCAGATCAAAACTCTTGCCTGGACTGAGTCTAAGGGCGGGGTTTTAAGTGTAGACCTGCAGTGGCACCAGTGCAGCTGGGCTGCTGTAGCGCTTCAGTGAAGACAATACTACACTGATGGGACAGCTTCTCCCATTGGCACAGTTAATCCACCTCCACGAGAAGCAGTAGCTATGCTGAAGGGAAAAGCTCTCCCGTCAACACAGCACTGTCTACAACAGGGGTTAGGTAGGTATAACTGTGTCACTCACGGGTGTGGATTTTTCACAATTATATCAATGTGATGCAGGGGTAAAGTCTACAGTGTAGACCTGGCCTAACTACCTTGCTATCTAAGCACTATTGGAGTAAGAGTCTCATATGAAGCTTCCCTACTTTTTTTGTTGTTTGTTTTGCCTGACTTCTGGGCTAGAAGACAGCAAGGGGGGGGTCTGATTAGCTCGAGTACCCATTTTGGGATTAAGAAAAGGGTGTGACCCAATAGAAGAGGGCCAGACTGCTTTGCAAGAAAGAAAAGTGACATAAGAATGTTGAACCTGGAGTCTAAAGGATTAATAAATGTAGAAATACCATGAAAGATGAATTTGAGAAATGTGTATGTCCACAGCTCCTGTCATCTATGGTTCTCAAAGCACTTCATGTTACTCTTTGGAAATCCCCGTGAGGTATGCGTCATTATCCCCATTTTAAAGATTGAGAAACTGAGGCAAAGAAGTGGTCAAGTGAACTGGTCACGCTCACAGTCACTGGCAGAGCTGGGACTGGAACTCAGGGGTCCCAGTCTACTGCAAGATCCCATTTCTGCTCAGTGCGCAAGAGCCTGAGATTCAACAGTTAAGGTTTCCACAGAAGCCATAACTTCACCACATCACACAGATTACGTTCAAACATCAATTTAGCAGCGTACATACTACTTTGGACTACTGCATATGTCAAGCATGCAATATGGCTAAGTTAATGCTACGTGTGAACCTTAACTTTTGAATATTATGACCTATGTACTAGCAGTCACACTCAGTGTTACATTAACAACTTTTTGCATTTGATTTACAGTCTTATGCCCCATGTACGCTAGTCCTACTGACAAAACAGTGCTTTAGCTAAACACTTACCAATGATGATGATGATGATGATGAGAACAACTGCTATCAATATTGCCCACATCTGTTAAAAAAAGCACATAATTTAGTACAAACAACTCACTTAGATATTTTTAAAAAGAGGGCAAAGGCTTCTTCTCTAGATCCAACTATTGCTCCCCGGCCTTACAATTAATGTTTTCCACTCTGTCTTGGCTTCTCAGCAAATAAAGAGTATGCTCCCAGGCCTTACAGTCATGTCTGATAATTATAGGAAGAGACTAAAGGTTCTTTGTAGTGCTGTGTCTGTGTTGTCGTCATTCAATCCATATCACTGAATTTCTTCCTCCTAGATCTTCAACACCTTAAATTAGTACATTAATTTATCCATGGCCACATTTCTGTCCTGGAGAAAGTTTTGTGTAAAGGAATGTGGCCAGGCCACCCAACTTCTGGCCAGTTCATCTACTTCACTAAGCCAAATGCTCATTAAGGACCAGCTGTTGTAATCTTAACTACTATTCACCATGAGTCTTTATTCATGCTGCAAAAATTGGCCATATGTTTTCATGGTTAAAGTTACCTGGATTTCTCTCTATGTAGTATTCAACTACTTATAGTACTTAGTCACATTAATTTGTATTAGAAATACTTGAGTCATGGTTACCTTACAGTTCTTCCACCAATACTTTCTTTTCAGCTTGGCAGCACTGGTCTCAAATTGGGAAGCTCCCGCCTGCAGAGCATCAGCACGGTCATCCAACTCTGACAGCTTCTGATCTCGTTCCAACACCTTGTCCACATTCACCCTCATGATGTCAACCACCTACAGTGATTTAATAGTCACAGTAAGTTATTCATTCATTAGATGTTCATCCCCTCGAACACTAAGATTGCAGCAGATCCTGACAGACACCTTTTATAACATTATCATTCAAGCATGTGTTTTTAAATAAAGCAGAAGATATTGCCTTTTTGATTAAGAGTAGACAATTTTGAACTTAGGTTCTTATATTAGTTAAAAGATTTGTGGAACTAAGTAATTGAGTTGGAGATTCCCAATGCCTGCCTTGGGGTTTCAATATCAGAAACTTTGTTTATAAACTTACTCCCACTGAAACAAAAGTATTCCACTAATAATCTAGCATGTTAGAGAAGGAAGGGTCATCACTATACAAGAAAAACTCAGTTATGGAACCCACAACTGGCATTTGAACAATACAGTAACTGCTCACTTAAAACATCGTCCCAGTTAACGTTGTTACGTTGCTGATTAGAGAACATTAGATTAGAGCACAATGCTTCCTTAGGACGTTGTTTGGCAGCCACCTGCTTTGTCCACTGCTTGCAGGAAGAGCAGCCCATTGGAGCTGGTGGGGGCTTGGAACCAGGGCAGACCGGCAGCTCCCCTAAGTTCCCTGTGCGGGAGCCGCCCAGCAGGTTATCAGTTGCTGGCAGTTCAGCTGTCCCTCCCCCCACTGCCATGTACTGCTCCTGCCCTCTCCTGGAGGCAGCTCCAAGGCAGCCTCCTGCTTACTGTGCAGGGGTGGGAGGGGGGGGAAGAGGAGAGGAGAAGAGAAGATGGGTACTAATGTCGGGTGTCCCCTGCCCCTGTACCCTATCTCCACAGAACAAGGAGGGACACGACAGGGCTCAGGACAGAGGGAGCTTGCTGGCAGCAGCTGCTGTCTCAACTTGCTGATCTACTTAAAAAGGTAGTGTACTTAGAATGGAGTCAGTGTCCTTAAAGGAGCAATGCGTGTCTCTCTCTCTCTCTCTGCCAGGCTGTGTCTCCTCCATTCATGCTGCCTTGTAGAGTGTGAGGCTACATTAACAACAATGCGTTAACCCTTGAGGGCTCAGCCAAGTGCTAGTTCTTCATTTAACAGTAAGGCATTCCCTGGGAAATATCCCACCCTGACTCCACCACCTCAACCAAGCTTCACAATCATCATTGCTGTGTACCATATTAAATTGTTTGTTTAAAACTTATACTGTGTGTATGTGGATATAAAATATAGTCTTTTATTGGGCGAAAAAAGTTTCCCTGGAATCTAACCCCCCCGCCCTTTTACATTAGTTCTTATGGGGAAACTGGATTCATTTAACATGGTTTCGCTTAAAGTAGCATTTTTCAGGAACATAACTACAATGTTAAGCAGGGAGTTACTGTACATTTCTTTTGACACACAAAGCACCTATGACTTCTGAAAAGGAAGTTATGTGCTGCCCTATCCAGCCAGAAAGAAATGAGGCTCTCAGCCAAGGATGGCGTTTGGCTCACACAGGAAGTTTTGCCATATTTTTGATACACAACTAGAAACCCCCGGAAATTGTGGATTTCCATATAGCAAAGCTCATTCTCTGTCAGAAACCAACTGGAGTCATGCAGCTAACAAACTGGCTCATAAGATATTCATCTTTGTAGGAGCAGGTCAACACCTGGGAATTATCACAGGTTTCCTGCAATGAGTCTCAAGATGATAGTTCAGATTGCAAGAGGGACAAACGATGAAGACATTCGAGCTTTTGGTTCATACACTGAAGCAGACAAATTTAAAACTTTGCCCACATAGCACTTCCATACGTCTTCCCTCTGTCAGGTTTCCCAAGGTCAAAGGAATGGTAAAACTGCTCAATACAAGAGCCATACCTCATCTACTTGGTGTTGTGTCTGCTGAAGGCGACGATTACTGCCAGAGGCATTACTTGAGCTTCCAGGGCCACTTGTTGACCTGCAGTGTAGAGAGAGTTACACTATATCATATCGTTAATTACTTCTAGGTGGTATATAAATGTATGCTTTGTAATTTGCAAACAAAGGGTATACAAACCAGTGAAAATAAATGTAAATTCCATTAGAGAACAGAGAAGCAGGTGGGAGAGAGAAGAGTGGCACTACAGCTCAGAGCATAGTGTATAGTTGCTCTTGATTGGCCAAGAACATGGGTTTAGGGATTTCCCCCCTACCCCCCTTTGCAATAAAAAGCACATGAGCTTGTGTGCACTTATTTCCCTTTGTTGAACTTGGGAATTTAAATTCTTTTTGGAAGCTATTGAACTCAGAGAAAGATGTCAGTCACTGGAAGCATGCGACACACACTGCTTGTTTTCCTAAAAGTTCATCACAGAATAGAGAGGCAGTGGCCAGTACCAGATGTTTCAGAAGAAGGTGCAAGAAGCCCTGTAGAGCAGTGGGACTCAACCTTTCCAGTCTACTGTACCCCTTTCAGGAGTCTGATTTGTCTTGCGTACCCCCAACGGAGGAAGAACAGGCACATTTACAGTTTGTACACATAAGACATCTACAACAGTGATTCTCAAGCAGGGATCCAGGGCCCCCTGGGGGGACCACGAGCAGGTTTCAGTGGGGTCCACAAGCATGGCCAGCATTAAACTTGCTGGGGCCCAGGACAGAAAGCCAAAGCCTCACTGCATGGGGCTGAAGCCAAAGCCTGAGCAACTTCGCTTGATGGGAGCCCACTGTGGCACGGGGACCCAGGCAATTGCTGTGCTTGCTACCCCCAATGTTGTTCCTGGCTTTTATATGCAGAAAAACAGTTGCTGTGGCACATGTGGGCAATGGAGTTTTTAACAACATGTTGGGTGGGCCTCAGAAAGAAAAAGGTTGAGAACCCCTGATCTACAATATATCCTGTATTTTGGCCTTTGTTTGCTGTACCACCTTTCAATATTGATTATGAACACTCTCCTACAGGGAGCAATTTAATACATTACACCCTGGCGGCTCTCGCAGCCGCGCTGCTTGCCAGTAGCTTGCAGCCCCGCTGCCCAGAGTGCTGACGGCACGGCGAGCTAAGGCTGCGGGGGAGGGGGCTAGCCTCCCCGGCTGGGAGCTCAAGGGCCAGGCAGGATTGTCCTGCAGGCTGGATGTGGCCCGTAGTTTACCTACCTCTGTCTTAGCAGGAGTGTTGTAAGCAAGACACGAGAAGTAATTCATCCACTCTACTCTGCGCTGATTAGGCCTCAACTGGAGTATTGTGTCCAGTTTTGGGCACCACATTTCAGGAAGGATGTGGACAAATTGGAGAAAGTCCAGAGAAGAGTGACAAAATGATTAAAGATCTAGAAAACATGACCTATGAGGAAAGGTTGAAAAAATTGGGTTTGTTTAGTCTTGAAAAGAGAAGACTGAGAGGGGACCCAATAACAGTTTGAGTACATAAAAGGTTATTACAAGGAGGAGGGAGAAAAACTGTTCTCCTTAACCTCTGATAGGACAAGAAAAATGGGCTCAAATTGCAGCAAGGGACGTTTAGGTTGGACATTAGGAAAAACTTCCTAACTGTCAGGGTGGTTAAGTACTGGAATAAATTGTCTAGGGAGGTTGTGGAATCTCCATCATCAGAGATTTTTAGGAGCAGGTTAGACAAACATCTGTCAGGAAGGGTCTAGATAATACTTAGTCCTGCCACGAGTGAACGGGACTGGACTAGATGACCTCTCGAGGTCCCTTCCAGTTCTATGATTTTATGGGAGATATGATAGAGGTCTATAAAATTATGAATAATATGGAGAAAGTGTTATTTATCCCTTCACACAAGAACCAGGGGGTCACCTAATCCAATAGTCAGGAGGTTTTAAACAAGAGGAAATACTTTTTCATACGGTGCACACTCCACCTGTAGAACTCATTGCCAGGGGATGCTGTGAAGGCCAAAAGTCTAACTGGGTTCCAAAAAGGATCAGGTAAGTTCAGGAAGGATAGGTCCATCAATGGGTATTGGCCAATATGGTCAGGGACGGAACCCCATGCTCCGGGTGTCCTTAAACCTCCCAACTCTAGAAGCTGGGAATGGATGATGCGATGGATCACTTGCAACTGCCCTGTTCTGTTCATTCCCTCTGTAGCATCTGACACTGGCCACTATCAAAAGACAGGATATTGAGTTAAATGGACCATTGGTCTGACCCAGTGTGGTCATTCTTATGCTATAGCTCCAACAGAAATTATGGACTTGATGCAGTTCTTTGGATAGTTCAATGCAGGAAGTCAGACTAGATGATCAGAAGGGTCCCTTCTGGACTAAAATCATGTTTGTTGTAGCATCTATTTTAGGATAAATCTTTGAACTATACCCTGATTCTCTCTCTCTCTCTCTCATTTTAAAATGCCTTAATACTTTTTTCACTGCTCAAAGTACTATTGTCACTATAAACACCCTCTGGTGGCCAACTTATAGAATGACTACTCCATCACACTATATGCCACCTTTCAAAAACAGCGCCAAATAACCAGGTTCCTTTAATTCGTAAAATAAAACAGTACAAAACCAAAACAAAATAAACAATCCCACAATACCTCCTCCTCCCTCCCAACTGGTGAGGGCAAAGAAATAAAAGGCTTTTTGTTGCTGGTATATTTTAAAAGGCTCCCTGAATCGCAAGTTAGTGGTTCAGAACAGTGCCTGTGCTCATTTTTAAAACATCAGCCTCGAAGAGAGCTTACCATCCCTGCACACTATAATCTAGAAATAAAGAACATATTGCTTAATTTTTGTCAACCTAATATGAACTGGCTAGTTAGCACTGAAGTCATTTAACAGCACAGCATCAAGCTGTCTGTAAGAGTCACAACCCATGATTTACCAGTTCTGTGAACAAACAGGAGTATATAAATTCCCAGACTCCTTTCACTGGTGCTAAACCTTTAAAAAAAAAAAAAAAGCACTGGTCATGTGATAGGAAAAAAAATCCCCAAACACACTGCCCACAAAAAGTTAAAAGATCCAATGCCATTCGTAGTTTACTCTTTCCTAATCTGTAAAGGCAGCCCTTACAGAAGTCACATCCATCACCCTTAAGAGGCATACAGCAAGAAAGTATGAGTTTTCTGTGACTTAGTAAACCCGTTGTGACTCAACAATCACTACTCTAAGGGTATGTCTACACTACAAAATTAGGTCAATTTTATAGAAGTCAATTTTTCAGAAGAGATTTTATACAGTCGACTGTGTGTGTCCACACTAAGCACATTGAGTCAGCGGAATGCGTCCTCACTACCGTGGCTAGCATTGACTTACAGAGTGGTGCACTGTGGGCAGCTATCCCACAGTTCCCGCAGTCTCTGCCACCCATTGGAATACTGGGTTAAGCTCCCAATGTCTGATTGGGCAAAAACATTGTCACGGGTGGTTTTGGGTACACGTCGTCATAGAGCCCGCTCAGCTCACCGTCACTGCTGCAGCTCCTGGGTGCCTTCGCAGCAGACGGTGCAGTAGGACTGCTAGCCGTCCTCGTCCATGGTGTATGGCTCCACTGCAACTCTGCTCTCCTGCAACTCTGCAGCAGACGGTGCAGTAGGACTGGTAGCCGTCCTCTTCGGACATGTAGCTTGGCCGGGGGTTCTGGGAACGTCTTCCTTGCCCGGCTCCTAGCAACCTCCAGGGCATGGTGTATGGCTTCCACTGCAACTCTGCTCTCCTGCAACTCTGCAGCAGACGGTGCAGTAGGACTGGTAGCCGTCCTCTTCGGACATGTAGCTTGGCCGGGGGTTCTGGGAACGTCTTCCTTGCCCGGCTCCTAGCAACCTCCAGGGCATGGTGTATGGCTTCCACTGCAACTCTGCTCTCCTGTGAGCTGGAGGCTTCTGCCTCAGGCTGCTCTTTAAGCCGGCAGCACTGCGCGGTTGCACGTACCCCAGCCTACCCCTTGCTCTCATGGCTCATGAAGCCTGGACAGTAGTAAGGAGCAGTTCAACTATAGGCTGAACAAGTGCAGAATGGCGGTCGAATGTGCCTTTGGACGTTTAAAAGCTCACTGGCACTGTTGGTCAGACCTCAGCACAACCAACATTCCCATTGTTATTGCTGCTTGCTGCGTGCTCCATAATATCTGAGAGTAAGGAGGAGACGTTTATGGCGGGGTGGGAGGTTCAGGCAAATAGCCTGGCATCCGATTTTTAGTAGCCAGACACCAGGAAGATTAGAAAAGCACACAGCAAGGCGCGCTGTGCATCAGAGCGCCTTTGAAAACTAGTTTCATGACTGGCCAGGCTATGGTGTGACAATTGTGTGTTTTTCTCCTTGATGCAAACCCACCCCCTTTTTGTTGATTTTAATTCCCGGTAAGCCAACCACCCTCCCCCCTTCAAAATAAAGTAACTATTGTTTTGAAACCATGCATTCTCTCTTTATTAATTAAAAGAAAATGAGATAACAGAAAAGATAGCCTGGGTGGGGTGGGGGAGGAGGGAAGGACAAGGTCACATTGCTTATCGTAACCACACTAAAAATCAAACTGACAGCCTTCTGTTGCTTGGACCATCCTCTGGAGTAGAGTGGCTGGGTGCCCGGAGCCTCCCTCCCCGCATTCTTGGGCGTCTGGGTGAGGCGGCTATGGAACATGAGGAGGAGGGTAGGCGGTTATACAGTGGATGCAGCGGGGGTCTGTGCTCTTGTTGGCTTTCCCACAGCTCCAACAGATGCTTCATCATGTCCATTTGCTCCCCCCATTAGCCTCAGCATCGTGTCCTACCTCCGCTCTCACTTAATTAATTCCTGGCCTCTGCCACTGAATGCCTCCATGCATTAAGCTGTCCCCTATCAGTGCGGGAGGACTGCTCGGAAAACATGTCATTGCGAGTGTGTTTTTTCCACCTTCTAATCTGTGATAACCTTAGGGACGGAGATGATAGGGGGAGCGTGGAAACATTCTACCCTCTACAATTCTGGGGTGGGGGGGGGGGAGAGAGACTGATTCTGGGCTTGCCTGAGCTCCTTAATTTTCACGCGGCACTGTTGTGTGCCCCTGTTGTAGCCCCTGTCCATCATGCCCTTGGAGATTTGGCATATATATTGGCATTACGTCTTTTGGAATGGAGTTCTGACAGCACGGATTCCTCTCCCCATACAGTACCTCCCGTTGGGTCCATGCTGGAGCTCTTGAGATTCTGGGACTGCATGGTCACCTGTGCTGATCAGGTCACCACGCTGGCCAAACAGGAAACGAAATTCAAAAGTTCCCGGGGCTTTTCCTGTCTACCTGGCCAGTGCATCTGCGTTGATAGTGCTGTCCAGAGCGGTCACAATGGAGCACCCCGAGATAACTCCCAGAGGCCAATACCGTCGAATTGCATCCACACTACCCCAAAGTCGACCCAGTGAGGTCGATTTTAGTGCTAAACCCCTTGCCAGGCGGAGTACAAACATCGATTTTAAGAGCCTTTGAGCGGTAAATGAAAGCAATGCTGTATGTAAGGCTTCCTGCATCGTGTTAGAAGAAAGAGCACAACAACAAGTGGAGAAGCGCAGCCGCCACGTTCGAAAGCAGAGAGGGCTGTGGCGGAAGGACCGTGTGTCACACACGGGTGTGCAGATCCAACTCCAGCGGTCCCGACACGGTCCGGCCCACACACTGTCTGTACAGTAGTTGTGACTTGTGACCCCCGGACCCACCCTGGAGCCACCTCGGCTCAAGTCCCCGCCCCCGGCGGCGCGGGGAGATGCGTGCCCGGCCCGACCCACTAACCACCCGCGGGCGGCCCGGCAGCAGCGCGGGGAGCGGGCCATGCCGCGGGCCATGCCGCGGGCTACCAGGGCTCCTGCCCACAGGGCGCAGAACGGGACCCTTGTGCCCGGCCACACCCTGCCCAGCCCAGGGCGCTGAGCAGCAGCTCAGGGACACGCCCAGCCCCGGCCCGGCCCCCCCGCGCCCCTAGGCCCGGCCCCCCCCCCGCGCCCCTAGGCCCCCGCGCCCCTAGGCCCGGCCCCCACCCCCCGCGCCCCTAGGCCCGGCCCCCACCCCCCGCGCCCCTAGGCCCGGCCCCCACCCCCCGCGCCCCCCGCGCCCCTAGGCCCGCCCGGAACACGCCGCTCCCCCCGCCGGGGAGGCCCGCCAGGCGGCAGCGGGCGCGGAGACACTCACATGGCGGCGGCAGGGGCGAGGCTCCGAGGGGGGCTGGGGGAACCGTCCGGCAGCGCAGCACGAAGCGGTGCGACTGGCTCAGAACCGGAAACAGCCGCGGCTCGCCTCGTCGGCGGCGGGGATGTGACGTGACAGGGGGCGGGGCTTGTCCAGGCCCCGCCCATCACGTCTGTTCTCGCGCGTTGCGTGCCCCGCTGAGTAGCGGCGCGCGCACTTCTGCCGGCCCCCTTGTGCTTGGGGGAGGCGCTAGGTGTGTTGGGGGCTGGCTTCGTCCTGGGTCTCCATGGTGATGGGGGGGGGGCAGGTTCCTGTCTGTCCCTGGGGAGGGGGGGCAGGTTCCTGTCTGTCCCGGGGGGGGGCAGGTTCCTGTGTGTCCCGGGGGTGGGGGGGGCAGGTTCCTGTGTGTCCCGGGGGGGCGGGGCAGGTTCCTGTGTGTCCCGGGGGGGCAGGTTCCTGTGTGTCCCGGGGGGGGGGGGGCAGGTTCCTGTGTGTCCCGGGGGGGGGGGGGGCAGGTTCCTGTGTGTCCCGGGGGGGGGGGCAGGTTCCTGTGTGTCCCGGGGGGGGGGCAGGTTCCTGTGTGTCCCGGGGGGGGGGGGGCAGGTTCCTGTGTGTCCCGGGGGGGTGGGGGGGGCAGGTTCCTGTCTGTCCCTGGGGAGGGGGGGCAGGTTCCTGTGTGTCCCGGGGGGGGGCAGGTTCCTGTGTGTCCCGGGGGTGGGGGGGGCAGGTTCCTGTGTGTCCCGGGGGGGCGGGGCAGGTTCCTGTGTGTCCCGGGGGTGGGGGGGGCAGGTTCCTGTCTGTCCCTGGGGAGGGGGGGCAGGTTCCTGTGTGTCCCGGGGGGGGGCAGGTTCCTGTGTGTCCCGGGGGTGGGGGGGGCAGGTTCCTGTCTGTCCCTGGGGAGGGGGGGCAGGTTCCTGTGTGTCCCGGGGGGGTGGGGGGGGCAGGTTCCTGTCTGTCCCTGGGGAGGGGGGGCAGGTTCCTGTGTGTCCCGGGGGGGGGCAGGTTCCTGTGTGTCCCGGGGGTGGGGGGGGGCAGGTTCCTGTGTGTCCCGGGGGGGCGGGGCAGGTTCCTGTGTGTCCCGGGGGGGGGGGGGGGGCAGGTTCCTGTGTGTCCCGGGGGGGGGGGCAGGTTCCTGTGTGTCCCGGGGGGGGGGCAGGTTCCTGTGTGTCCCGGGGGGGGGGGGGGCAGGTTCCTGTGTGTCCCGGGGGGGTGGGGGGGGCAGGTTCCTGTCTGTCCCTGGGGAGGGGGGGCAGGTTCCTGTGTGTCCCGGGGGGGGGCAGGTTCCTGTGTGTCCCGGGGGTGGGGGGGGCAGGTTCCTGTGTGTCCCGGGGGGGCGGGGCAGGTTCCTGTGTGTCCCGGGGGGGGGGGGGCAGGTTCCTGTGTGTCCCGGGGGGGGGGGCAGGTTCCTGTGTGTCCCGGGGGGGGGGCAGGTTCCTGTGTGTCCCGGGGGGGGGGGGGGCAGGTTCCTGTGTGTCCCGGGAGGGGGCAGGTTCCTGTCCCTGGGGCGTGGGGGCAGGTTGGGGGGGCAGGTTCCCATGTGTCCCTGGGCAGGTAGCTGTGCCTCCCTGGGGACAGGGTGCAGCAGGTTTCCAGGGTGGGTTTCTGCATGTCCCTGTGAGAAACCTGTCACTGGTGCTCTGAATCTATACTGAGTTAGCTCCAAAGTGTCCTGTCGCACCTATTGTCTCCTCTCATTATTCTGTGGGTGCTTGGCCTTTGGGGCAGTCTCCATAATCGGCTTTTGCCTAGGGCTATAAAAGTTACCCTGGATGGCGGTGGGGGGACTGAGAGCCACACCAGGGCAACCTGAATCCCTCCATACCTGCCAGCGGAGGCCAGGCTTGACATCCTCCATCCAGCTGCTCCAGGTCTTTTCTGTGGAGTGGCTTCCAGGAAGTGCCAACAGATGGAGCGAGGCCTCATGGGCATAGAGGGGGGTACTACATAGACTACAGTGACGTTGGTCTTTGCAGGGCTATGCAGCTGAACCTATGCAGCTGAATCATGCTGATGCCTAAACCATTCTCTTACCTCTCTTATTTCCAGCAGTCAGGCCCAGACTCCATCCTTTTCCGTACGGCAGCTGCTGGTGGACATGCGTCTAAATAAAGCACTAGCAACAGCTGTTAATTTACTGACAAGATTCACAACAGCGACATTTTCCTCTCCGGGCCTGAACCTTCTCAAAACAGCAAATGAAGAGATTGTTCATGTCGCTTGTGCTGTAGGTAGGCATCTGTCTTTGTTCCAGGCTGTTGGCTGAAGCGTTCCCACGGTGTTAATTCATCATATGAATTATTCTTTATTAACTGACTAATTCAGAGCTAACTCTTCCACTGTATCTATTTATTTAGTCATTCCAACTGATTGGATGTGCCTATAACTGCTAGGCTAGCCTACTGGACTAAGATTCATCCCAGTTCATGTAACTGAGTAATCACTAACCTTACAAGAAAGGGTGCTGACAGGACTTCAATCCTGGTTGCAGTCAAAAGACGACATTCTAAGCACACAGCTATCCTATATGCACAACTACAAAATGGGGAATAACTGTTTAGATGGTAGTACTGCTGAAAAGGATCTGGGGGTTATAGTGGACCACAAACTGAATATGTGGTCAATGTGACCCAACTGCAAAAAAGGCTAATATGATTCTGGGGAGTATTAACAGTAATGTTGCATGTAAGATACAGGAGGTAATTTTCCTGCTCTACTCAGCACTGCTGAGGACCCAGTTGGAGTACTGTGTCCAATTCTAGGCACTATAGTTTAGGAAAGATGTGGACAAAACTGGAAAGCATCCAGAGGACAGGAACAAAAATGATAAAAGGTTTAGAAAACCTCCCCTATTAGTAAAGGATAAAAAAAAATTGGGCATGTTTAGTCTTGAGAAAAAAAGACTGAGGGGGGAAACGTGGTAATAGGCTTCCAGTATGTTAAGGCATGCTATAAAGAGAACAGTAATCAGCTGGTCTCCAGGTCCACTGAAGGTAGAACAGAAAGTAATTAGTTTGCAGCAAAGGAGATTTAGTTTAGATGTTAGGAAAAACTTTGACTATTAGGGTAGTTAAGCTCTGGAAACACCTGTCAGGGATGATCTAGAAGATTTACTTGGTCCTGCCACAATGCAGGGGACTGGACTTGATTCCTTCTCAAGGTCCCTTCCAGTCCTACATTTCTATGATTCTGTGATCCCTGAAACACATAACTTCAGGATTTTCCATGCTCTTTTATCAATTCTTTTTGCATTCTATCACACTTTTGCCTTCACTGTAAGCTTTTCATTACTAGGTTATTTAAAAGAGACACTAAAGCAAGGTTGGTGCTTTTTTGTTGTCTATTTGAGCTGGTTTGTTCAGTCATTTTTTTAGAAAGCGTAAGGGATAACTCTGGGATACTGGCCCCTAATTCTTCACTCAAGAAAGCTAATATTCTAGGTGTTATATGAGGCTGTGAGTGTTGGCTGAGCACAGAATCAGCACCTACTAGTGTGGTAGGCACTTCCTAATTCAGTCAAAAGATATGATTCCTGCCACAAGGAGCCTACAGACTAATTTTTAACATGACACAAGGAGATGTTAATAAGAGAATGGTAGAGGAGGAAGGATGGGGCAACATCAATAAGAGAACAGTTTCATAGAGAAAGCTAGTGCACAGCATGAGTAAGCAAATATTTTTTTGTTTCCTGTCTACCTTCTATCTGGGGATCCAAAAGTGCTTTACACCCAATTGAGTAAGCTTCATCACCCCATTGTGCAGTATTATCACCCTTGTTTTATAGCTGAAGAGGCTAAGGGACAGACAAGTGAAGTGACACACAAAATCTGGGGCATAGCCAGGCAAGTTGCTGATATACTCCTGTATTGTCACTGGCTTTCTAAACTGTTTTGGAGCTAACTGCAGTAGGCAAATAGCAACATAAAATCAAATTCAGATTCTAGCTGAAGGGCATGTGGCATCCCTCAACTTCAGGCCACTACCTCAAAAAACTGGTGGGTGCTGCTTAAGGGAGTCCAGCTACCACTCATGAGCTTGACTGTACAATTCCCCAGAGTGAACCCAGACTGTCAGCTCAGTAAGTGAGGGATGAGGCTGGAACTTTAACTCACTCACTTTCTGGGACAAACTAATTGTAGCTTTTATTATTGACCTCTATGTTTTTCTTGTGCTGGATATGGATTGTAATGGGGTAAAAAGTTCAAAGGTGCCTAGGTCTTTTAGGAGCCTAAGTCCCATTCACTGCATCATTAAGGGCCTGCTCCTGTTTCTGGTGATGTTAATGGCAAAGCTTCCTTTACTATAATGGACACAACAGGACTCTGCATTTCCCCCTATGGTGGTTGGCAAATTTAGGGTGAATATAGGATCCAAATGCCACACTCTGACTTGGAACTAACTGTTCTTACTCTGATTACTATCATATGTTGAATGGGTTAATCATGAGATTAATGACACACACTTTTACACAACAGATAGATTTTTTGTGTGTGTGTGCTATAATAGCTTTATAAAGACAGGAAGAATTATTTACTATATTACAACATTATCTAGCTCCAGTTCAAAGCCATTTATATGCCTGTTAAATGCATTAACCAGAAATTAATTCTGCATTGTTATTAAATGTGACTTTTTGGATTTTTGTTTCTAAGGGCCTCATGGAACTTTTAAACTTACTTTTTATTGTCCCTCTGTGTAGAGTTTTGGAATTTATTACACACTGGCTCATGGATTCTGTTGGAAACTTGAGACTTAGTCTCTGCCCTCACAGAGAGTATCTTATTTAAGAAGTACAGAAAGTATTGTGCTCTCAAAGTTGAAAATAGCTCGATGAAATATATTTTATTATATATTTGTGTTACAGTTGTGTCTAGAGGTCTTGATCAGGATTGGGGCCCCAGTGGGCTAGGTGCTGGTCAAATATTTCTTCCTACTTTCTTGTGTTCTATTTTTTTCTGTTTAATTTTATTCAGTTATAAAAATTGTGCATTTATAATCTTCCTGGATGTAACATTTCATTGTTTTTTTCTGAAGGAGCATTATCGTGTAATGGAAAACTCTCTATTCCCCTGGTCAGCATTTTTAAGTGCACACAGAAATTGCACTTCTCAGTATGACTCTCATACTCGGGAAAAATGGCCAAATTAATTCCTAGGGGAATTTATCATAATATAAATTGAATAATTTATTTGCTCAATTTTGAGTTATTTTCCAAAAACATTATTAGACATCTTTTTTTACTGGTATTCTATCATCTTACACATTTGGTCAAATAATTCACAAATATATTTGTATAATGATTTATTCCAGGCATTTTGTGAAGTATTTAAAATAAATTATTTGACAGATTCTAATCTCAGCATAAGGCTCTGCTGAATTTTCTTAGCTTTTGAGGAGCTAGAGCAGTGGTGGGCAACCTGTGGCCCGCACACAGCCCGTCAGGGTAATCCACTGGCGGGCAGCGAGACAGTGTTTACATTGACCATCCACAGGCACGGCTGCCCGCAACTCCCAGTGGCCAGATTACCCTGACGGGCTACAGGTTGCCCACCATTGAGCTAGAGAGGGGATGAATTTGCCCCCACAAATTTAAATACAGTTGGATTTTTTAAGCTTCTGTGAATTGCATCCATCATGCTAAAAATTGTCATTTGCGACATGAACAAGAGGGGAGCCCAGAGTCAGAGAAACTCGTTACCTTTCTGCTGTAAAATCTGATTTAACTGTCATAAGAACATTTCTTTTCCCCTGGGATAAGGAAAGAAAAAAAGGGAAAAGGAGCCTCACATAGCATTTGCCTCTTGCTGCCAGACTCGGAAGCAAGACAAGGGAACCACTGAGTTGTACTTGATTCCCCCGTGTGGTAGGTGCAGAATACTGTGATGAGTCTCTGGGCTGAGCTTAAAACATTTTAAACTAAAACAATAAACTGTGATAGGCAGTGCATTTCTGAGTAATTATAATGCACCTTGGGGTTATCATTAAGGCCTGGATCTGAAGGCCAAGTCAGTTTTACTACTTAAAGTGCAACTATAGCTCTGAAATGTACTGGTATACTGGAATAATTTACTAAGGGTTGTGGTGGATTCTCCATCACTGACCATTTTAAAATAAAGATTGGATGTTTTTCTAAAAGATGTGGTCTAGAAATTATTTTGGTCCCTTCTATGAAATATGTCTGATGAAGAGTATACATTAAAAACCACAGAAAAGAGTCAGGCCTGTAACTATATAATGTACATCATCAATACCCAGGCTGAGAGGTCCAAGTGACTTCAAGGTTTTCACTCTTGTTGATAATTTTGATTAGATAAATGTTTCCTATTTCCTAGCTTCCCTCTTTTGAAACAGTTGTTAACTATAGATTTTTAAGGACCACATTCTCCTCTCACATGAGTACATCGATTCCATTAAATCCAATGGGAGCTGTTCACACACTAGAAGCAGAATTTGTTTTTAAAATCTATGTCTACCTTTGAAATTCAGTCAGTTAAGAGACTGTGTGAGTTTACAAGTAGGTCTTCTAAGTGTGTGACAGAGATCCATACTTTACAAGGATATATATAATTACTTGAGGAATCTTCATCTCCTTCTTGATTAAAATGGAAGAGAAAATGTTAAAAGAAATACACTTAATATGGGGAAATTTTTTGTTTTTAATTTACAGCAGAAAGAATATAAAGCATTCAGAAAACATTTTCCATATTTTAAGGGCAATTCAAAACATTTTGCATGGTTCCAGCAGCTGAGTTCTTCAACAGATCCATTGATTCAGTGATGCTTTACATGCACAGTTACAAAAATAAAACTTACAAAAAAGAGACATCTATACTAGTTTTACATGCAAGTCTTGGGGACCCCCTGTTGGGCACCAACTACTGTGTGGAACTGCTGTAAGCGTGCAACCATATAGGGGAGTTCATGTTATATTCTTTATTTCTTTCACACAGTATTACTTATGTCAAACGTGTTACACAAAGGAGCAATTCCATATTCAGGAGGCAGAAGAAGGTCCTGCTCCTGGCACTTGGGAATCCCGATTATCCAAGAAAGCTGCACTTATTGTATCTTTTATCAGAAGTAAGTTCCACAGTCAAGAAAGGGGTAAGCAGAAAAGCTTTTTCAAGGGGAGAACATTTTTAACTCATCAGCGGTCACATTCACTGAAAGGCTACAACCCTGTTCAGCAAAGTATTTAAGGATATACTTAACTTTAAGCATGTGAGTAGTCCCAGTAAGTTAATGGAACTATTCATATGGCTAACATTAAGCATGTGTGTAAATATTTTGCTGTATCAGGGTCTTTATCAGTAGATACACCACCAGGCTCATGGATCTGGAAGGGTAACTTGAAATAGCTCTGTATTTTACTGAGAATTTTAAGTACAAATATAAGGGGTTAAAATGTTTCCACTGAGGTCATTACTCTTGTTAGGAAAAGATCAATTTTGTCATAATGCCAGTCAATGGGACATTTATATTTCAAAATGTCAGAGTATTTCCAGTATTAATACAGAGCATTCCAGTTCATTCCAAAGGAATTTATTTTCAAATTCCATTCCCATTCTTTGTGTGTGGAATACTTAATGTGTAAGGTTCCATTTCAATAAAATATATGGAGATTATGAGGCTTCCACAGCCACACTGTGGGAGCCAGACAATTTTTTTATTGAATCAGGTCATAAAGCAGCAGTTCACAAATGTACAGAGTTTTGATAAAGAGCTATATAGCACATATATTGTAATTCAATGCTGGCAGTGAAAGGAAGTAATTAAAAACTAGGTACAATTATAGAAAAGGCACCAAGAGCACTGACCCCAGTTTTTTGCCACAATCTTTGTGTTTACTCTTCTTTTAAAGACACCAGTTTAAAAGCTTGTCATTTGTGAATATTTTTAGGCTTCACAAAAAGCCTGGACTTTAAACATTTTAGTTGGTGGCCAGGATCAAGTAAGAGCAACTATTCCAAAACTAACCATTTAAAATTTACACCAACCATTTGGAAATTTTAAACTGGTACTAGCAACATAAAGTCACAGAAGCTACACTTCTGATTTCATCTACACTTGTGTAAATCCAGAGTAACTGCACTGACTTCAGGAGAACTACTCCTGATCTATACTAGTGTAATTAAGATCAGGCCCCTATTGTCTAAACTTCATGACAATTTTTAATTAGTATTTCAATTTAAAAAGTATCTGATTTCTTTGGCTCCTCACTATGTGGAAATAGCAATATACCATGACACCCCTACAAGACCAGTTTGCATCTTTTAAGTTTTACTTTTTATTTTTTTAAATTTTTGTGCATTTTTATTACATTTTCTGACTTCCAGCAGGAGATATGAAAATGTGAAACATATTTTCTACTTTCATACTATTTCTTTTTTCAGTTTATGTTCATTCTAAGTGTTCTTTATTGGCGTGAGTGTATGGTGTTAAGCTAGATAAGTTTTTGTATTCTTATGATTATCTGCTTTGCAAAAGTAACTTAATTTTCTTAAGCAATATTAGCATTCACATTACTTGGCACCATTGGCAAAAAATAAAAATAAAATAAAAAAACCTCCTGGTAGCCAAAATCAAATGTAAACATATCCTTTTTTAGTAAAGTTACTCTGCCTTTTTTCCTAAGTCTAAATACAGTAGCTCTTTTTTTTTTTTTTTTTGCAGTTTAGTCATGCTTTAGCAAAATGTTCTTCTAAAGAACATTTAAAATAAAGTTTCTTATAGTGAAATAAAGTTTTTGTTTCATTTTACAGACCATAGCCACTAATGCTTTGCTTTTTTCATTTCTTTTTTCTTGAATTCATGCACATATCTCTGTTTTAATATATACAATATGTACAAACAATACATCCACACTCTTTTCGCTCATTCAGACAAAACTATACAAATAATAATTTTATCTTGCCAAGTTATTGACCCTTTGTGAATAAAATATTTAGTAATTAATCAATATATTCCCTTTCAAATATTATTTCTCATTTTCCATTTCTACCTTCTATATATACAGAAACTGCCCAGATTTTGATGAAATAGCCAAAATAAGAAATTTACTGGCCAGGATGGAGCACCACTCTGATCTTTAGGTGGTATAAATGTCCAGGCAACATATGTACGTGACTGCTCAGAACAACAAAATTACTGTAAAAAAAGAGCGCTACCTACGTTACAAACTATTTTAAGAAAATAATTAAAAGTAAGGCCAGAAAATAAAGTGCTGAATATGAGAATAAGTACATGACACTTGAAATACTTGCAGGTTCTAGAAAAAATACCAAAAAAGGAACTTTTAAAAGCTTGCTCAAGCTGCTCTCTTTATTTCCCATGCATTACCCGTTTGCCTCATATGCCAACCCACTCTGTAAATTTCCACGGGATGTATTAAAAACCTGCAGATTTAAAAAGTTGCATTAAGTGTGCTGTAGAGAGATTCAAATAAAAAGAAAGGACAGAAGTGCAAAGGAAATGAGAATGCATGTACCCAATAAAGATTTACTGATCTAAGCCCCTCCACTGATTCTTGAAGCTTCAGTTTCTTGGAGATGATTGACAGGTGCAGGAATAGCATTCTTGTGTTGCTTGTGCATTCCCACCTTTTCTTAACAATATTTTTGGTATAATATTTGTACAGTTCCACACGTTTTAATACAGCCCTATATGAAAAGGATAATTAATCGCTTCTTTTGGAGAGAATGAAGCAACTCACAAATTCCTCCTGGTGTCTTTTTTCCCATGATCCAACAGAAGATTGAGTTCCAAGATGTCTTGCTGAACAAATTAAAAGTTGTCCATGAAAGTGCAAATGCAATGACCAAAACATTACTGTTAAAATCCTGCAGCTGAAATTCCCAGAACTGCAGTGGGTTTTTTGTTGTTGTTGCATGTCTCTGCTAAAAACAGAAAATGAAAACAGTCTGAAAAGCAATGTCACATTGCTACGGGATGCTGCTGTGTATCTTCAAGTTCCTTGGCCTTTTTCAATTCTTTCACTCTGAAACAATAAAAAGGCTCTCTATAACATTTCTATTCCAAAAGAATTTCAACAGGCAAAAGTCAAAGGGATCCCTCACTACAACTTCCAGTATGAGTAGCCATCACCTGAAGAAAACTCAGGAGTATCAATAAGAAAGAACCTCCTGATACAGTAAACAATTGGGAGCCAGGGAAGGGGAGAAAAAAACTCATTCAGAAGGAAGAATTCACCTTTCACAACCCATTTCTGGACAACTTTATTTAATACCCAAATTCATTCTACTATCAAATCATCTTATCTAATTAATTGTCTTTTATGACTGCTTTTCATCAACTGCTTTTCTGCTGCTGCCTCATGTACCAGATAATTTGAGCAAAACACACTTTCTGTGCTGCCCCCTTTTCTAAGTAGGACACTGAACATGGGCAGATGCTGCTGCACCCAGCATTGTGGGGAGAACAGATTGATTCCAGACTTCCATGGCAAAGTTCTACTTAATTTATACAGTACCTTAGTTTAGTAGAATTTACATGTGTGTATGGACTTTATACTGGTATCAGTGTAAGCAGATAGATTACTTCAATTTATTGTCTCAGTCTCACTGTCAACATCTGAATAGTCTGGAAACTTGTAGTATATATTTATTTGTATCTTCCTATCCCCAGTCTCTCCCTGGAGTATTAACTCTGTAAAGAGCATTCAGATGCTACAGTTGCGAGCACTTAAGAAATGCAAGTGCATTCATTGATTGCACCATTGGATCCAGGTGCTCATTCTAGATTCATCATTGGATCTAGGTGCTCATTTACAAAGCTGTAGTACATTAGTTAAGTGAAAATATGGGAAATTTAAAACTAAACAAATTAAATGTGACTTGTGTCATGCCTAGAAACCCATTAAGGCTGCTACTTGGTTAACATACTCTTGCTTTTTGTTGCTATATCACTTCACTGAGGCTTCCTTGAAGTGACTAAATGAACTACTGCAGACATCCAGAATTGACCTAGGCTATCACAGGGTCAAGGCTTTATCAAGTTGCTTAGTAAGGAACTCAGATTCAAGGGAGAGAGTTTGGGGTCCCAGTCATCGTTAGGGAGGGAATGAGTTTCTAATGCAGTTCTATACACCTCTGCTTTTGTCTCCACTATGTATAGCTTAATCTAACTCTTCTTGGTCAAACAAAGCACTCAATGTCACAAAAGAGCTGCATAGTTTTTTTGTACTGGAGTTGAGGTAGCTCATTAGGGACTATATAACCCATATGATTTTGACTTTTTTATTACAATATACACAACTTAGTAAAATAATTTTAGACATTCTAGCTAGTCATGGACTCATTTCTATGAACCATCACAATGCATTGACTCCAGTTCAGAATGAACAGCATGTTAAACCTGATTTCAGATGCAGCGTAGTGGAATAAGCTACGATATACAGACTCACATCTATGTGAAAAAAACCTGCCTGAGTCTGCATGTCCTTGCTCAGTTATTCTGAGGGTAGTTTTCCCCCAAAAGGTTGTGATTATGACCCAAAGTAGAAGGATTTAGCAGAGCACATACAGAAGTTGTTAGTATATTAATTTCTTAAGCAAACTGACTTAGACACACTACAAGGGGACAAATTCAGAGGTGCTTTATAAAGTATTGCAAATTTCATATCTGTAAGAGGGCATAAGGGAGTCCAACTAAATCTGAATGAAAGTAACAGAGCCATAGGTTAGCATAATTTAGATGCTATGGGGATAGAACAGAGGCACTTAGCAGAAAGAGCAACTAATTGAGTGCAAATTAAAGTAGGTATCCACCCCTACATTATCTTTTGGCCCCCTATGCCCAGAGACTCCTTTATACTTGCATATTGATGTGTAACCAATACAAACTTATACATCATCTTTGAATTTGGCCCAGTGACTGTATGTAGAATAACTTTTGTGTGTGCACCTGTGTAGAAAGGTAGCCAGCATGGAGCTATTTGATGTTTTTAGCTAGGAGTTTTAAACTACCTTTCAGCTAAAGCAGAGTTTTAGAATCCAGGACATCCTGTAAGCTTGTGACACTTGGGGGCATGGGCTCCAGCAATGAACGAATGGATCACACGGATCAGTATGCATGCGTTTAGAACATTACTAATTGTCTTTATTTTACCGAAGTGTTTGAGAATTCCATGCTTGGGAGGACACAGAGCGTGGATATTGCTGATCAAAAATGAAAATAGGGTCTGCAGTATTTCATCACATGTGGCATGACTCTGAAGCCCTAGCTACTCTAACAACATGAACTATGGCTGAAAACGGCATCTCACTCCCACTTTCTGAAACACTAAACAGGTTTGACTGACACTAGGATTTAAACCATTCCAGTACAGATTCAGGGCACCCTATTGCTGTAAAACAATGATTCAATTTTGTAGTGTAGTCAAAGTATCATTACAGTGAAAGACGTGTCAAAGGCTAAGCTTTTCTTTTCTGCTGTAAGGGAGCTAAGGTGAAATCCTGGCTCCAGTGAAGTTAATGGCAAAACTCCCATTGACTTCAACGGATCCAGGATTTCACTCCAGTAGCCTGGGAGGAATTCTCCATTCTGTGTCCTATGGAGGTTACTCCCTATTCTCTCTTTGCAGCTCACTGTGGTTGTTCTGCTAATTATCTGGTGGTCTGTTCTTATATTACAGGATATACGTATTCAGAACCAGCAGAGGGAATTTATAATACTGTACTTACACACAAACAAACTCAGAATATTCTTAATTTGTTAAAACTTAAGCTCTCTTTCCGTGCAGCAGGAAAGTGAAAAGTTTCTTCTCCCTAGATGTGCACTATTTCACATTTAATGTTGAGACTAATCAAACATATGCACAAGATATCACCTACGATGCAGGAGAGGTAGTGCAACTTGTGCATTTTTCAGTTGCACCTCTTACTGTAATATAAAATTCACCTGTTATTACTATAGGTCTCATTGAGAACATGCACGATTGGTAAGCTGTGGCTCTTACTGATACATGCTGTCTCCATGTTTAGCACTTCAACATGCAAGTTCTACACTAACAGAGCACACTTTTGCTGGAAAAATGCAAGACATGCTTTGCTGCCAATTTCAACCTAGGACATGCAACATCTGTACTGGTGCATACCTGTTTAACTGGAATATGCATGCTAATGCAAGTTGATTACTGTAGCATTCAATATTTGCACTAGTACAGATCCTGTTCACAAATATGCAACACCTTTCTTGGTCAAATGAGTCCTGTACTAGTTACAAGGTTTGTAGGCTTGTACAAATTTTGGAACTGCAGTGTTGATTGTTACTGAAACAAAGAACATACCATTCCTGAGTTTCCCAGGTATGAAATACAAAACAATGGTGTGTTCATTAGTGAAAGATGCTGCAGAGTGCACAAATACATTCACAGACCGCATGTGCTTCACAACCTTGTATTCCACAGCATTTGGAAAATGGCTTAAAGATGATGCTAATGTTAATACTTGTTGAATTTGTTAAATTGTCCCACATAGTCGGGGAGGGGGAAAGGAAGATAGGAGAGTGTATGTTTGTACAGGTAGTCATTTATTTTTAATATGTACTGCATGTTAATACAAAGAATATGCCTAAACAGTGTCAAAGTTGTGATGACACAGACAGCAATCAAGAAGATTAAATCTAAGGATGATGTTTTATCTTTAATTCATACTTAGAAAAGCAGGGCCCAGGTGAAATATCTCAATACAAGGGAGGTCCTTGGCTGACATAGAGCTACTGGAAAGGCTATGCTTGTATAAGGGTCTGGGTGTAGTGGAGAAGGTTTTGGCTGTTCTTGGCTGGATCAGTGCAGCTAGAATGTAAATTGAAGCACCTCTGAGGCTGCTCTTTTTTATAGTGGGGACTGGGCAGGCCTGTGAGTTTGGGTGGCACAGAGATGGTGCAACGATCTCTTTTTTCTCTAGCCCTGGGCCACGTGCAAGAATGAAGAAACGGAATCAGAGTCAAGGTCTTCGTTAGATCCATTCTGAGCTGTTTTTAAATTATGTTTGAGACAAAACATATACATGTTTTTTCTTATATAGAATTTAAAATACTTATTAATGACCAAATAGCTCTGAATTGCTCTCAAGTGAACCTGAGTTAATGTTTTTGAACTGATTATTTTTTGTCCAGTAGTTCATTCAGAAGTCTTGCCAATTTGTCACATAAAAAGTGCACAATGCAAGTCCTTCAGAAACCCTCCTGAAAAGTCGTTACTCTTGTCACCAGCAGCAGCCTTTCCTCCAGTTTCATACTTCCATAATTAAACAAAAATCATTTCTTGATCAGTGCCATTTTTATTTGGTGATGTTTTTACAGTGATATAAGCTAGAGCAGGCCAGTTATCTTCTATTTACTAGCACTCAGTGTAAAAAAAGTACAAACTAAAATTTCAAAATATGAAACAGAATGTGGTTCCAAGATGGATTTCTGGACAAATTATAACCCCTGTAAATAGAAATTCATAATAGCAGTGCTGCTCACACAGCTCACAGGAGAGTGATAGCTGGTGCTGCCTTACTGCAACTAGCCAAGACATTCTCTGCACCTTGTTTCATCTCTTTCCACTTTGAATTTCAGGTGGGGAAGGGGGCTGAGGTCTGTGGAGGCTCCCTTCCTTTGCCAGCATTAGCAACCCGCCAGGAGTAAAAAATTGCATCAAATTTTTATAAAATGAAGGCGGCTTTTGCCCCAGAAAATGACTACTCTCCGAGTGGATGGTTCATCTGGATCTGAGCGGACTCCAAATACGGACACCTGTGTCTGCACCTTAAGTCAGGGCAGCCATGGGCAGAAGTAGCACTAGGCCAAAGTTTTAGGTGGGAGCTGTAACTTGTCTCAGCTCTATATGCATGTTCTCATTAGTTAAGGGCACTTTTGAAAGTGCCTCTTAAGTGCTGTGATGTGGCTGACAGGGCTGTTCAAGTGAAGTCCTGCTGGTGCTGAAATGTGAACTCTGTAGCCTGAGGCACTGGAGCGCTGCCCCACATGCAGCCTTCATCAAGAGCTGTTATGCTGTTGCACTGGCCCCTGTGAATCGTGCATAGAATTGGGAAGAAGGTGAATTTATTTTCTCGTGTATCCATATGAGGTAGGGCCCCAGCGTCAAAGGCTGCACTGGAGCCCTCTTAATCACACATTTTGGCCAGAGGCCATGCTGGCCATCTCCAGGTACAGGGTCATTCTTCACTAGTGATTGGATTGAGTAAGCCAGGGTGACAGGGAGTATCACTGTTTCCACCCCCCCTTTATGGTGTTCTAGTAAGTTAACTGTGAGGTTTGGTCCTTTTAAATGTGACGAACAGAGGTTTTGAGCTGTGACCCTGTGAAGTATAAAGATCACAGACAATCCCACAGCTCCGAAAGTGCCCCAGCTAGACAGTTCTCATGACCTTTGGATTTTATTACTTATTCAAATGCCATTAAGGAAGTTGCATTTTTACGTGCTGAAGCAATGTAGTAAGCAACAGCCCTGAAAGCCAGCAGCAGTTTGTATTGTATTATTTCCCTCAAATTTCAAATGAGAATTTGTGAGCAAATGAATTAGGCCTACTTAGAAAAGTTATAGCAGACAATAGCTTCATGGGTAAAGCGTAAGGCAAAGCTGTTTCATAAAAATTACTCTATAATGCCCAGCCAGGGAAATGTTCAATGAGTCAGTGAGTTTACAGCAAAAAAGTTCTGGCAATGCTGGAGGTCAGTAATATAAAGGACAGGGTGAATTAGAGCCACAGAAGGCTTTTTAGTCAGTTACCTGTTGCTCTGAGAGCTGAATTGGCTTGTGTGAAATTTAGGAAATGGGAGCTCTTGCCTTTTTCCAGATATCTCATTTGGATTGCAAAACAAAAAAGACAGAAAGGCCCAATAAGAATGACACCCCAGAGCATGGGGCCTGCAATTTAACGCACCAAAAACATTCAGTCCCTGCAAAAGGTAAACGAAACAAAATTACTTTGGAAACTTTCATTGCAGCCACCTTGACACGCCCCACATGACATTTTTCTCCCATTATCCTTGCATTGGATCACTCAGGAGAGGGCTTTGCCCCCTCCCCCTAACATTTCCCCCATTCTCAATGTTCTACAAGACACACAAGAAATTGGGAATTTAATGCAATGGCTGCTGCATATCACACATTTCCTGCTTTTATTGAAAGAGTGGGAGACGCTGTATCTTTGAACTGCTGGGGGAAGGACTGGCTTGCAGAGAGCAACAGAGGACATTTTATGGGGTTGTTCATTCAGGTATGAAATAAAGAAGCTGTACTTACCAGAGTAATTGACATCACATGGTACATATACCCTCCCAAAAGCAGAGAACCACATATAACCAATGGGATGAAGTTTTGAAAAGGATGCTGCCATAAATGAATTTATTCCTTATATTATTGCTGGTTTCCTATGGTAACTTTGCTTGTTCTGCCCAAGAAAACAGGCTAGAACCTTTGCTGTAAGCAGACAGTAGTTTAACCAGTACAACAGTTCAGGAAGACCTGATTGTTATGAATATCAGCTCCTCAGAATTATGGGAGAAAGGGTCACTGGAGCATCACACCTCTCTCTGGGAGTGTCTTGTAGCTGCATCTTGCATCTGTATTCTGAACAAAACTTGCACGTGGGAGGTTAATAGGAAGTTTAAACGAAGGAACAGGTGAACATTTTATATGTTTAGGAGAGAGCAGTAGAGATTCAGCATACTGAAATCTCTCCAAGGTTCGTTTGGGATGAAAGGAGCTACTAATGGTAGGTTATTATTACCAGTTCCTTCTGAAACAGCATGTTATCACTGTTGCAGTAATGTAGCCAATTAATAGTGACTAAATAAGGCTCTTTGAGATCTGCAGATTTCTTACTTAAATCCCACCCAAAAAATCTTAACCTGCTCTGGGAAATCTGTTATATTTAATCCAGGTAATTCTTTGGGAGAACACCTCCCCTTCACCTTTTTTTTTTTTTAAATAATGAAACTTCATAATATAAACTAAAAATTAGGGCTGTCAAGTGATTAAAAAAATTAATTGCAATTAATCGCACTGTTAAACAATACATTTAAATATTTTTGGATGTTTTCTACATTTTCAAATATATTGATTTCAATTACAACTCAGAAGACAGTGTACAGTGCTCACTTTCTATTTATTTTTGAATACAAATATTTGCACTGTAAAAAAACAAAAATAGTATTTTTCAATTCACCTAATACAAGTACTGTAGTGCAATTTCTTTATCATGAAAGTTAAACTTACAAATGTCAAATTATGTAAAACAACAACCACCACCACCCTGCATTCAAAAATAAAACAATGTAAAACTTTAGAGCCTACAAGTCCACTCAGTTCTACTTAAGCCAATCACTCAAACAAGCTTGGTTACATTTACAGGAGATAATGGTGCCCGCTGCTTGTTTACAATGTCACCTGAAAGTGAGAACAGGCGTTCGCATGGCACTGTTGTAACCAGCATCGCAAGATATTTATGTGCCAGATGCACTAAAGATGCATATGTCCCTTCATGTACCATTCCAGAGGATATGCATCCATGCTGATGACAGGTTCCGCTCGATAACAATCCAAAGCAGAGTGGACCGATGCATGCTGATTTTCATCATCTGAGTCTGATGCCACTAGCAGAAAGTTGATTTTTTTTTTTTGGTGGTTCGGGTTCTGTAGTTTCCGCATCAGTGTGTTGCTCTTTTAAGACTTCCGAAGCATGCTCCACACCTTGTCCCTCTCAGATTTTGGACGGCACTTCAGATTCTTAAACCGTAGGTTGAGTACTATAGCTATTTTTAGAAATCTCACATTGGTACCTTCTTTGTGTTTTGTCAAAACTGCAGTGATAGTATTCGTAAATCAAACAACATGTGCTGGGTCATCATCTGAGACTGCTATACCATAAAATATATGGCAGAATGTGGGTAAAACGGAGCAGGGGATATACAATTCTCCCCAATGGAGTTCAGTCACAAATTTAATTAACGCACTATTTTTTTTTTTTTTAACAAACATCATCAGCATGGAAGCATGTCCTCCGGAATGGTGGCTGAAGCATGAAGGGGCATACGAATGTTTAGCATATCTGGCACGTAAATATCTTGTGATGCGGGCTACAACAGTGCCATGTGAATGCCTGTTCTCACTTTCAGGTGATGTAAATAAGAAGCAGGCGGCAGTATCTCCCGTAAATGTAAACAAACTTGTTTGTCTTAGCGATTGGCTGAACAAGAAGTAGGACTGAGTGGACTTGTAGGCTCTAAAGTGTTACATTGTTTTGGTTTTGAGTGCAGTTATGTAACAACAAAAAAACTACATTTGTAAGTTACACTTTCACGATAGAGATTGCACTACAGTACTTGTATGAGGTGAATTGAAAAATACTATTTTAAAATAATTTTTACAGTGCAAATATTTGTAATCAAAAATAATATAAAGTGAGAACTGTACACTTTGTATTCTGTGTTGTAAAATAAATCAATATAGTTGAAAATGTAGAAAAACATCCAAAAATATTTAATACATTTCAATTGGTATTCTATTGTTTAACAGTGTGATTAATTCCGATAAATTTTTTTAATCGCAGTTAATTTTTTTGAGTTAATCACGTGAGTTAACTGCGATTAATCAAGAGCCCTACTAAAAATCTGTCTGAGCATTGTCACTGTGCGTGCAACATAAACACATGTATATGCATATACATTCAGTATGTGTGGGATGTGTCAGTGTGTGTGTGAGTGTTGGTGCACTATGTGGTGTGTACATGCACATACAAGGTTTGTGTGCATGTTGATACATGCACATTTACAGCAATAAAGAATGAGTAGTTGTTGTACAGTCTCTTATGCTTCAGCAGAGTGGCAGGTGATACACCATGCAGCAGCTCATCATTTACATTTTCCAAATATACAGAAAAAAATAGTCGTACAGGTTAAGAGAGTAAGAAGCAGAAACTGTGGTTTATTGTGAAAATGAGAACTGTGCACTGGGAATGATTTCTGATGTAACATGCTAAAATGTATTTACAGTCCCCTTGTGCACACAACCCATTATTCATTGAAAAACTGGTTGATTTAAAGTCATTAGTCACTGGCTGTACTTACCTGATTTTATTATTTGTATTATAGTGGAGCCCAAAGGTCCCAATCAAGGATTGGGCCCCACTGAGCTAGGCACTATGCAAATGTGTACAAAGACAACTGACATATGGGGTAGAAGAAACACAATCAAATGTGGACCATTTTTACATACATATATCCATTTGCAATATATTTTTTCCTCAGTTATTATAGATGAAATGCCAAGTCTCCCCTGTGCACCTCAAACTAGAGATCACATAGTGGTTAGTTCCTTATACATGTCATATTAAAGGTAGGTCTTAAGAAAAATCTCTGAACATCTGCTGCTTCCTTACTATCTCAGATGTCAGGGATTGTTATATTTTATTTAATTTATATAATATACATGAAACCATTCACATCTCTAGTATAAGAAGATTCCTTTGTTTTATTTGGAAAATCATGTGGGCTGAGAACTATCACTGTAGATCTTAGTGGTAGATGGAGAGATGAGCCATTGAATGGGAAATGGACAAAAAAATCCACTCCTATCTGCTTACATTAAAAGGTGGGAGGTGTTAAATTGTGCTCCCCATATATTCTTGTAACAGAATAGAGTATTTAATTTAGACAATTTCTCATTAATTTCAGCTACTTACAATGAAACTTCAGAGCACTTTTTGTTGAACATTTGAGGAATCAGTGTTTTACTATACATCAGACTGTGATGCAGAGAGACAGTGAAATCATATACAATTCAAATAAAAGCAAAGCGATTGATGTTCCTGGCTGCTTTTTGGTCATATACTCAAGCCATTTAAATATTTCATACCAGTGAGTAACTGCAAGAGATTTTAATCCCATCCCTCCTACTATATAGTGCCTATGGAGAAACCTGTACATGTACTGCACCTTCAGAAATTGCTTCTTGTAGTTTCTGATATGCCCTACAATCCATTTAAACTGCAACAATAGCAAGAGAATTCTTATGTTAAATAAATTCCATTCACAGGTAGCACTGAACTCTCTAGCTGCTGCAGAGCACCACACTAAAATCCCAGGGGCAGATCCTCAGCTGGTATAACTTGCCATAGCTCCACTGAAATCAATGATCTGTCCCCCAATTTCTCTCCCTTCAAAATTATCTGGGTCTTTATTTTCATTATTGAATGGGACAAGAAGGTCACTCACCTTGTGCAGTAACAGAGGTTCTTTGAGATGAGTTTTCCTGTGGGTGCTCCACTCCAGGTGAAGGTGTGTCCCTGTGCCTTTGCTCAAAGAGTTTTGCAGCAGTGCCCATACAGGTCACGCAGGCGCAGTGCCTACCTCACATGCCATTGGCGCCTCAATAGCACACGCGTGACCCAGACTCCTCAGTTCCTTCTCTACCCTGGAGTCTGCCCCTAACTCAGAAGTAGAAGGGAGGCCAGTGGAGCACCCACAGGGACACTCATCTCAAAGAACCTCAGTTACTGCACAAGATGAGTAACAGTCTCTTCTTCGAGACAGATGTCCCTGTGGGTGCTGGTGACTGAAGAGCAGTGCCCGCCTAGAGTGGTAGGGGCTCCGGCGTTGGCAGAAAAACAACTGATAGCACAGTTCGACCAAGCTGAGTATATACCTGAGGGTCTTGTGTGACGGCATAATGTTTAGCAAAGGTATGTTCAGAGGCCCAGGTGGCAGCCTTCTAAATGTCTATAAGGGGAATGTTGTATAGGAATGCTACTGACACCAGTATGAATCTAGTAGAGTGTATCTTGATCCCCGCTCGAGGTTGCATGACTTTTAATTGATAGCATAAAGTGAATGCATCCGGATATCCATCTAGAGATACTTTGAATGGATATGGAGTTACCCTTAGAACTTTCTGCTATGGAGATAAAAAGCATCAGTGAGACTCTAAATGGTTCTGTCCAAGTAAAAAGACAGTGCTCTCCTAACATAGAGGGTGTGCATTGTAGCCTCAAAAGCATTGGTGTGTGGTTTAGGGAAGAAGGTTGGTAGCTGTATTGATCGATTGATATGGAAGGAGGAATGTATTTTGGGAAGGAATTTGGGATGGGTACTTAATGTTACTTTATAATTATAAAAGATGGTATATGGTGGGTCTGCCATAAGTGCTCCGATTTCTCCCACTCGTCTGGCTGATATGATTGCTATTAGAAATGCCATCTTCATGGAGAGGTGTAGTAGACAGCAGTTTGCTAGAGGTTCGAAGGGTTTACGTGTGAGGACTGTTAGGACCAAGTTTAAGTCCCAGGGTTGCGTAGGTGGTCTCACGTCCGGATAAAGGGTTTGGATGCCCTCAAGGAATCGTTTTGTGATTGGGTGAGCAAAGATTGTAGTGTCGCTGACTTTTTGGTGAAAGGTGAAGATAGCCGCAAGATGTACCTTAATTGAGCTGAGGGATAGAGGGGATTGTTTCAATTCTAAGATGTAGTCAAGTACAACTGGAAGAGGTGCAGAAGTTGCAACCATTTGTCTAGCAGCACACCATGAAGTAAATCTTTTCCACTTATGGAGATAAGTGTTACATGCAGTCTGTTTCCTGCTGTGTAGTAGCACCCACTGGACCTGTTCAGATCAAACTAGCTCCTCCTCAGAGAACCATGGAGGCGCCAGGTCTTCAGATGTAGCATCCCTATGTTGGGATGTTGTAACTGGCCCTCCCGTTGTGTCAGATGATCAGTCTGAAGAGGGAGTGTGATAGTGATACATGCCGACATCTATGTAATGTTCGGATACCAAACTTGTCTCAGCAATGTGTGGGCTATTAAGATGACCTTGGCCGGGTTGGTCCTTATTTTCTATATTACTCTGGGTAGTAACGGTATTAGCAGGAACGCATATAGAAGGTCTGTGTTCCAACTGATCATGAATGCATCCCCCATTGATCATTTCCCCAGACTGGCTCTGGAGCAGAATTTGGGGCATTTTGTGTTGCGAGCCGTCATGAATAGGTCTGTTTGCGGGTGACCCCAGTTTTGGAAAATGTCCCCCAGTATGGTGGTGTTTAGCTCCCATTTGTGATTGAGGGGAAAATATCTGCTGAGCTCGTCTGCTGTGGTGTTCTGGTATCCCGGGAGGTAGGAGGCTGAGATATGTATATTGTGTTGGATGCACCAATTCCAGAGTCTCATCGCCTCGGTACATAGTGAATGTGACCAGGCTCCCCCTTGTCTGTTTATGTAAAACATACAGGCGATGTTTTCGGTCATTACTCATATATTTTGGTTTCTTATGAGTGGCAGGAAGCGGAGGCAGGCATTGCGGACGGACCGAAATTCTAGTAGGTTTATATGTAGTCTTGTCTCTGTTGTGGACCATAATTCCTGAGCTGTGTGGTCTTGCATGTGAGCCCCCCGCCCAATAAGGGATGCATCCGTTGTGATCATAATTAATAGAGGATCCTGTGTGAAAGGGATACCCGAGCACAGGTTGTGTGGGTGAGTCCACCAGGTTAGTGAGTCCTTGACCTTGGGTGCCATATTTAGTTGCATGTTTAACCTGTGTTTGTTTGGTTTGTAAACGGTTGCTACCCATCCAAGCACTGTTGACTCCAGCCATTGAGTTGGGTCTATTGTAGATTTCTTGATGTTTATTTGTCATCCGAGTCTCTGGAAGCAATCCATGTCCGCTTGAGCGGATCGAATGTCATCTGATTGAGTATGTGACTTCAGGAGACAGTCGTCCAGGTAAGGAAAAATTATTATTCCTTGCTTTCTGAGATGCACCGTTACTACCGCAAGGATCTTGGAGAAAACGTGAGGTGCTGTTGACAGGCCGAAAGGCAGAAATTTGTGCCGATAGTGATCTGTGCCCAAAGTAAATCGGAGAAAACGTCTGTGGGCAGGGTGTATTGTAACATGAAAATAAGCATCCTGCAGGTCGAGGGCTGAAAACCAGTCCCCTTGCTCCAGTGCCGGTATTATTGTTGTCAAAGTGACCATCCTGAACCTTTGCTTTCTTATGAACTTGTTCAGACGCCTGAAATCGAGGATGGGTCGCCACCCCCCCCTTTTCTTTTGTATTAAAAAATAGTGGGAGTAAAACCCCTTCCCTCTGTGTTGAGCAGGGACAGTCTCCACTGCCCCTAGTTGGAGGAGATGTTCTACCTCTTGCGTAAAAAGTGTTCATGAGAGGGGTCCCTGAAGAGGGACTGGGAGGGCGGGGTGGAGAGGGGGGGTACAGAAAGGAAAGGAATGGTATAGCCCGATCTGATGACTTCCAAGACCAATTTGTCTGTGGTGATAGCCAGCCAATTGGGTTAGAAAGGGAGCAGACAGTCTCCAAAAAGCTGGATGGATGGTGTAAGTGCTGAAACGGGTGAGAGGTCTTCCTGACCCTCGACCAAGACTTCAGATTTGCTTATTGGAGGAAGTAGGTTGAGATGCCGCTGGTGGTGGAGGACATTGTCGCTGTGGTCTCTGCCTCTTGTTGCTGTTGGTCGTATGGTCTTTGGTGTTGCTGTGTGTAGGACGGATATCTAGGTTGTTGATACGGTTGATAACTGTATTGTCTCCTTGTGGCAAGTGTATGGATGCCTAGGGACCGGAGGATAGCCCGTGAATCCTTCATGGTGTGCAGCACTTAATTGGTTTTGGCTGCGAACAGTTTTTCTCCGTCAAAATTGAGAGTTTCAAACAGTATTTTGTATCTCCCGTGGGAATGACGAAGAATTGAACCATGAGGCTCAGTGCACGCGTGTGTGTAGTGGTGGACCTGGTGGCCATATCAGCAGCATCCAGTGTGGCCTATAGAGCCGTGCGCGAAATCATCTGTCCTGCAGAGACCAGACGTTTGAATTGTTGTCTGTTTTCCTCATGAATGTCATTAATAAATTCCACAAATTTGCCATAATTCCTGTGGTCATATTTGGCAAGTAAAGCTGGATAATTCGCCACCCGAAACTGTAGTGTAGAAGAAAGAGTATACCTTGCGGCCAAATAGATCCAGCATCTTACTCTCCTTATCAGAAGGAGTGGACTGAAAGTGTTGTTTGCTCCTTTGATTGGCCGCTTTCACTACCAGTGAGTTGGGTACTGGGTGTGAAAAGAGGACCTCAGATCCCTTAGAGGGAACATAACATTTTTGGACTGCCCTCTTGCAGGTTGGGGGTATTGTGGCTGGAGTTTGCCACACCGTCTTGGCAGGTTCCATGATGACCCCATTAATGGGCAAAGCTATCTTGAAGGAGGAAGATATCTGTAAGATATCAATTAACTCATGCTGAGTTTCCAACACTTCCTCCAGAGCGATCTTAAGCTCGTTCGCCACTCTTTTGAACAGGTCCTGAAAGTGGGTAAAATCTTCTGCAGTGGTTGGTGGTGGAGACATAACAGCCTCATCTGGTGAGGAAGATGAATTATTATTGGTTGGTGAAGTGTCAGGAGCAGTGTTCTCTTCTTGTTGAATCACGGGCTCCTCCCGTGTGTCCGCCACTACAGCCTCCAAAGGTGTAGGTGAGGGTCTGGTGTCTTCCCTATGTGGACTGTGATACCTGCTATGGTGCCTTCTATAGGAACCCCAGGGACTTCAGTATGACCAGTGACCAGGGAAGGGCACTCACTGGTGGTTCCATCCATGGGCGACCATACCAAGGTAGTAGATCATGAGAATATGAGGACTGTGGTTGTCCAGCAATAATCAGGGTCCTGATTGGGGAAGAATGGTGTGGGGAGAATACCCCTTCAACTGTGTCATCTTCATCACTGGAGAACAGTGATGGTATTGGAGAGAGCTGCTGGTGCAGTACCGTGGGCCCCGGTGAGACATCGGTGCCTAATAGAGGGGATTCTGAAGTTGGGGGGACCACCAAATCATTATGATGCAGGAAACGGAATGGTGCTGAGAGCATCAGTTCCGAGGGGCAGGGTGCCGATCGGAGCAGTCGCCAGTGCGCTGAGTCAGTGCTGAAGTAAATTGGGGTGGCGCCGTCACGTTAGGCAGATTAGCCTGCGGCATGGGATTAGGAGCGGTTGTCGGTACCGTCCCCTTTGGCGTTATTGATGGTGCCGTGGTGGAGGCAGGAAACTTACAGCCATTAGCCTTGGCACCTGAGTGGTTGGTGCCGGCTGCAGCTGCCACACGGACGGTGCCAAAGGTGCCTGGAATGTCATATGTGCTGAGTCACGGAGCGCATAGGCGCCGACTCCGTGGGTGCTCCGGGGCTGGAGCACCCACAGGGAAAAATTGGTGGGTGCTCTGCACCCACCGGCAGCCGCCCGCGCCTAGTTTACCGGAGCACCGGGCGATGTTGCGGGGCCCTGCCCCCGACGCTGGGCGACGTTGCGTCGGCGACGGGGCCCCGTGACGTCACCCGGCGTCAGGGGCGTGGCCCGGTGTCGGGGCCCCGCGATGTCACCTGGCATCGGCGTTGGGGGCGGGGCCCCGCAATGTCACCCGGCGTTGGGGGCCCCGCCCCTGACGCCGGATGTCAGCCCCCACCAGCACCACCGGAAGTCGGCGCCTGTGACGGAGCGGCCGGCACCGATGAGAGCAATAATGGTCTGCTCTCTGCGAGGTGAGGAAGCTGGCAGCTTTTTCACCATTTTATTTGTCCTTAGAGGATCTAGGCCAGTGGTGGGAGCTGCGGGAAGCAGCGGGCCACAGGGACATGCTCGCTGCCACTTCCTGCAGCTCCCATTAGCTGGGAATGGCAAACTGCGGCCACTGTGAGCTGTGGGGGGGGGGGGGGGTCCGGGGGGGGGGGGGCGTGCCTGCAGACGGTCAACACCAGCAAAATGTCTCGCAGCCAACAATCAGATTACCCTGATTGGCCGCAGGCTGCCCACCACGGATCTAGGCGGTGAGGAGACTGGTGACCTTTGGCAAGAAGAAGACTCCTGTTCAGGGTCAGAGGCTAGTCTGAGGGACTTTTCCATTAGGATGAGTGTAAGCCTCAGGTCTTCATCTTTCCGTGCCCTAGCTTTCAGTTTATTACAATGGGCACATTGAGCATGTCCATCTGAGATAGGCATCGCCCTCTCTGCACGTCGTGCATCTTTTAAAACCTGGCGAACCAGGCATTTTCCTAACTACCTCTAACTAAGCGACAGGATATCATTTTTCTTTTTTTGAAACAGGGCAAAACGGTAACAACTGAAACTTAATTCATCTAAATTACCCTAATTTACTAATTTAAACTATCATCTATTTGAAACAACGAAGGTTTTCAATGGGACTGTTAAGCTCCGTCTCAGGCCGGGGACAGCTGACAAGGAACTGAGGAGTCTGGGTCGCACACACGCTATTGAGGCACCAATGGCATGTGAAACAGGCACCATGCGTGCACAAGCTGTCCGGGCACTGCTGCAAAACTCTCCGAGCAAAGGCGCAGGGTCGCACCTTCACCTGGAGTGGAGCACCCACAGGGACATCTCGCAAATAAGAAACCTAACATACACTCTCCAATTTCAAGTTTCCATACGTGGACCTTGACAAAAGAATAAAGAAGTCTTTACATAGTGGGCACTTCATTCTGATGCTGATATTTGTTTACAGAATGTTCTTTATTACATCACAAGCATTAAGGAAACTATCAAGTTTCCAAAATGCAAAAGTCTCACCTATAGAGTCCTCTCAGCAGGCTCTTTTAAGAGTGTAGACCATGCAAGATGTATCGGTTGCAGGTAATCTTGAGACTGTAGCATGCATGTATTCTTTTAGGAGTCCTGTTCTTGGACAGAAAGGCATGATGGCACAATTTCTTTGTTCTCTCCTCTATTCCTAATGTGTGCCCTCTCGCGCTTTTCTGTTCAGCTTTGAACCTGACTGGCTCATTCTGAGACATTAGAGTGTAAGTCTCATCATTTTATTATTTCTAGAACAATGAAATTCTTAACATTTACTCACTTCTACTACAAATCCAGTACTTTTGTTCTGTTACCTACTTGCATAGCTGGGAAGCTGGGAAGAAATATTTCAGAGCTCCATAGCCTGTCCTACACGAAGAACTGCAGTTTGCATGAGAGCCCCTTATGCATTCTGAATTTAGCAGGTAACCTATGCTGCTTCTTGTCTGCAGATGAAGGGAAAGGGCAAAAGGTGACAAGGGAAGCAGCAGAAGACTGGAGTGGTAACTGCTAACTGTATGGGGGGACAGAGGAGTTAAAGAGCAATTCATTGAAGAGAATGAGGACTGTGAAGGGCAGCAGCAAAACTGTGGTGGGAGAGGAGTTTGGAGGGGAAGCAGTATAGCTTTTTGAATAATGAATTGTTAATTTGCAGTTATGCTAATCTTCAGTGCAGTCTCATAACACAGGTCTTTGTGGCAAGCAGCACACAATGTATAGCTACAAACACCTGCACATTTAATCCAGGACAGCATATTGGCAAGAAACAGCGTCCCAGCTAGTAGGATTCCCATTAGGGTACTGTCTCTGGACCCTTTTCTAGGTTCCTGATAAATCTAGAACCCTCTTCACTTCCCACCACTGGGAAGGTTAAAGCCACCTCCCTGTCTCTTCCCGAACTCCAACTTTTGGATTCTTTTCTCTGAAAAGTATCGAGCATCTTCAGTAACACAGATGCAGTGTTTAGTTGCTATTGGGAGAGGGAAAAAGAGTCTCCTTTCCTTAGCCTTTCCCACTACTGCTCAGCAAGAGCCTTCAGAAGCAGCACAGTGAAACGGACAAGCTTGTAATCGAGCACCCTGGTAACTGTTCAGAAAACCATCAGGCATCAGTGACACTGTGAGGAGACTGGGAGTCAGGATGCCCGTATTCTGTTCTGAGCTCTGGAATGGAGTGTGTGAAGAACAGAAGACTAGGGGTCTGAATCTCACTGCCCTGCACCACGTGCAGTCGTTTACACCAGTGTAAAGTGAATATAAAATGATGCTATTCTGTTCTGAGAGATTTTACACCAGTGCAACACACAATCAGGCCTTAGAAGGCAGGATTCTTGAATTCTGTTCCCAGCTCTGATGGGAGGATGGAGTGCCTGGTGCTTTGCTTTAGTCTCTCCTGATGAGCACATGACAAGGAAATGATTTTATTTTCCAGAGAGAAAGTGAGACCCACTTCTGGTTTGCACACACACACCAAAAAAAAAAAAAAAGGGGGGGGGGGAGGAGAGGAAGGCAATTTAAATATATTTCTGCACTAAGAAAAAAAGGTCATCACTTTTACTTATATTATTCATCCTTGCAATTAATTGGTGAATGCTGATATGTTGAAAACAAATGTGTGGTTCTAAAAACAATTTATTGTGATTTTTCCTTTTCAGTATGAATAGCTCAGGCTAATATTTTCAAAGGGGCTGTGGGGAGCTAGACACCCATCTCTCTTGTCTGAAAATCCCAGCTTCAGTCTGCAGAGAGCATTAGAATAGCAAATAACAATGGACTAATAATCCTTTAGTAAGGGCGTATGGCAGGGAAAAGGCTATACTAATTCTGCATGCTTTCTCTAATTAGTCTGCAAGATGTGTAAAGCACTTCACAGTGAACTGGACTTCATTTCCTAAGAATAAACCAAACTGTGCTGGATGATAGCTTTGCAGAGTATCAGTATCTGAAACTGTCTGTGAATGGCAGCAAGATTCTCCTTCCTTCATCAAGGCATCACGTCAGAGAAGTCAGACTCAGAGAAATGGCACAATGAAGGGATTTGGGTCCACCTCAGTTTAGAACTCCATTTCATAGGATTCTTACTTCAGATTTCATGAGGAAAGAAATCAAATGAGTCTTCCTATAAATGTGAATGAAAAGACATTTGCAAGAAGTCTCAGGATTCTGCAGAAATTTCAATAACTATATTGTTTTTTTTTGTTAGGATCAGTAAGTAAGCCAGTAAGAGATGGGCCACACCAGACTCAGTAGTAGTGGGCAGAAGTTAGGGTTAATTCACAGAAATTAACCTTGCAACTGGTAGAGAGCAATTTAAAGTGATATTTAATTTATAAGATATGTGTATGCAACTGTCTAATTAACCTCCCCACTAGACATTTACAAAAGATGACCATTGCAGCTTTTTGCCTAAGAAAAATAGCCTTTGTCTTCTGCATTGTCAAACACAAGAACTGAGCTTTCTTGCTGGGTGCTTTTATACACACATTGTTTGAAAGCAGTACTCCTCTGCATTACAGGAACAGAATGACTGTGGCTTTTCCACTGTGATAACAAATCTCAGCCTCATTTTTGCCCTTTCACGGATAGCACCCAGTTTGTTGTATCGCGGGGTTGATAAAAATTTCTGTCCCTGCGTAGGGGACTTGTACAACTTCAGCTCTCTTATTCAGATAATTGTAACACCACCAGCTTCTCCCTTCTATTTTCACTTTTCTCATTTTAAATATCAGCTGAGAAAGGAAAAAACCTGCACACTGGCTCTGGCAGGGAAGCCAGTTGTGTCACTTACCTAATACTGCTTCCTAGGAAAAGGAAAACTAAAGCGTGACCAGTTTAGGAACTAGTGAGGAGAGCTCCTTTTCATCCCTACAGCTCAGTCAGAAAATACAAAAGGAAACACATCTAGTGTAGGCTAAAACAATGTAGGAGCTCACTGAGATTATGCTAAAAATCTAATATTAATGCTGCAACATTTTAATTATGAAGGAAGTCATTACCCATTTAGCATATGCCAGTGCAGACCCATTCAAGTTTAAAAGAATCTGTTAATCATTTTGAATACTGTAAAGTTCCCACCAATACCACTTTCTAAGCATGCCCAGTGATGGATATAAAAGTCCTTTTTTTCACTTATTCATGCATTTGTAACATCTACTGCAGAGTTCTGTCCTGTTGTGAAAAGCAGCAGTGTTAGTAATTGCAATAGGGTTAGTTTATACAGTATTTTGTTTCATATAATTAATGGATGTGAAACTTACTGGCATATCTAGGCTGCAGCCCCATGCAAGCAAGCAGAAAGCAAAATATTTAAAATGGAAGAGAGAGAGAAACTGGCTAGCAGGCAGCTAACTCACCCTTTTGTACAGCCTATGGTCCACCAGAGGGCTTCAGATAGCAAAACAATACCAAAGAGCTATTAGCATACACATGGCATCAAAGAAACCTTACAATAGTTTCACTTCAATGGAGGGAAGACAAGTATTTTATTTGCCTGGAGAGAGAAGGGCCCACTCCCCAGATACTGTCTGTTGTGATTCACTCTCTTCACCAGGCAGCAGCAGATCAGAGTTCAGAACATTTTAGGACAGTAAAGTGCAATACAAAGTAAAATAAAGACAGATAGGTTGGGGCTGGAAATGCCACCAGAATAACTATCTTCCCTTGCATGACAGGCTGTCTTCTATCTCAGTCCTAATTTCACTGGCTAAAACAGGACTATAATCCAGATGATAATCACAGCCTAGTAATACTACAGAGATACCTCACAGAAGATAAAATTTTAAATATAAACTGAAGGAAAAGAAAGGAAATAGAATGTTATCAGTTTACTGAAAGCTGACTGTGTGGATTGCAAGTGGGTGTCGATTAAACCAGGCCCAGTTAGAACTGACATTGGTTCCACCTTTCCCTGTAGCTCTAAATCAATATTATTTACGAACAATTGACTAGCTGAGGATGGTTGGTGAGTCCTTAAATATGCAAGCCTTTAATTCTGGTCTCACACAGGGACACTCTGCTGAAGGGCAGGTCAACAAGCAGACGGTATTACTGCAACCTTTAGATTTAAAACTAAGAGTCAGTCACTGGCTAAGAGGCCTGAGCATTATCCACATTCAGAACTATTGAGCTGTGCATCTCTTGAAAGGCCTGTTCTGTCTCATGCTCTATAATAAACACTTTCAAGGTAAGACATGCTGATACCATGATATGGTAGCATAAATGTTTTGCTTCGCATTCCTGAGGCTACGTAACAGATGGACAAATAGATATTTTTCCAAGATCTATAGTAATCTCTGTATCTCCTACCTTAAAAGTTACTGTCGCAGATGAGTGTACAGAATCTGTTAATGGGGGTCTATTTTTGTCTCATGATGTCTGCCCATATTCATATGCATATCTCTTAGCAGAGATGAGCCCCAGCTCCAACAATGCACTCTTAATTGAAACTCACATTTCTCTCTATCCTATGCAATGTTCATATATCAGTTACCAAGGCAACCAAACCAACTGTAAGTCTCTCATGAACTGACCCAATGGCATCTGAACTGTTGTCTCTGATACTGCAGTAAGTGAAAATTCATAAATACAGGAAACTCCAACTAGCACAGTCCTTAAACACACTGGGTCAGATCCTCAGCTGGTATAAATCATCTTTGCTCCACTGAAGATCTGAGCCAATGAATAGATCTAACAAACCACGAGAGGTACCTTAGAGCTGTTTTCGATCTGGACAGAAAGGGACTTTTCATAATTTACTTAAACAGATTTAGACAAAATATCAGTCAGATGATTACCAGGAAAAAGCCCAAGGAAAGCACATAACTGAATCTTGCATAAAGGGAACAGAATAATCTCTTAGCAAGAATTATTTCCAGGATCCAGTTCCAATATCTAGATATGGCCAACAGAACTAAGTTAAAGCAAATTTTAAAACTGCAGAATTAGCAAATGTTCACTCACAAGTTACACGTTTAAAAACTTCTGCAGCTGAAGGATTCACTGGCTTTACACTTAGTTTGATGGCTCTGTGCCAAGGTCTGGCTTTCTTTCTTCTGCTTTTCCCCCCTCCCCTGCATTAGCTGATAGGTCTATTTCTGATGAGTCTCACTTTCCTTATACTGCTAAGCTCTCTCTGTTCCTTTCTGTCACTTTTCTTTCTCTCCAAGGTATTCATAGTGCATCAATCATCACAGTATCTTGCATGCTGATGCGAATTATCAGAGGCAAAAGAAGTAGCTCCATCATGTCATTTTAAAGAGCTGGAGGCGCTGCTAATCACATTTCCCACCCCACCACCCAGAACATCCAGAGTAAGTGAAGTCTAGACTTCAGAATGTGCTGGCTCACCCCCTGCGATTGTCACTGGAGCTAGGAGCCTTCGCCTATTGGTGTGTCACTTTTACATTTCTAAGGGAATAAAATCAAATTTACTCTAATAATTTTACTAATAAATCTGGTACATTCCCAATTTCAACACAAAAAATACCCAACATCCCCACTGTGCCATTCTTTGTGTGACCTTTTCAGACCATGGTTTTTATGCGGAATCCTTATGCTGCTTCATTGAGTAATGAGATTTTGAAACTTGTGTTTGTAATTTTCTCCAATGCCAGGATGCCTCAAGGTAAAACTCTTTTGTAAATGATAAGATTAGTAATAAGGAAATATCAGTGTTAAACCTTTGCAATTGCCCAAGTAAAGCACATGCACATTCTGCAGTAGAAATACGTACACAGCACACCAAGGATGTGGGCACGTTTTCCATTTAGAAGGGGAAGCATGGTAATTGGGGAAATATGATCAGCTCTTCCTTGGAAATGGGAGTCAAGAATTTCTTTTTGTTTAATTCCAGCCACGAATTAGGGATTCCTTCCAAAACAACCCTGATCTCTTGCAAAGCAGTGCATTGTCCTCTGAATTCAAATAAGGAATTGCTCTCAAGATGGTACATGAGTACAGAGCAGTGAGCGACAGCCAAAGTGCCTGAGGCAGGAAGAGATTTATTCTCTAGGTCACAGTCAATTTCCCTCTCCCCCTTATTTTTTTCCCTATTTAAAAGCAACCAAGACCTAATTCCCTTTCTCTCTACACAGCTAGAGTGACCCTACCTGACCAGGTATTGCAAGGAATTGAGCCAGAGACATAGGAAAGGTCTACTCCTTCATGGGCTTGAGGTACATATGAGTGTGCAGAGCCCTACTTTAAGGAAACAAGCAACTGAGGAGAGGCTGACAGAAGGAGAAGGGTTAAGGACAGGAGAAGCTGCCAAAGCTGCACATCAGATAGACCAAGGAAGAGACTGGCCTATTGAAAGGCCTGGGAATGGTAGTGTAGTCCAAGTATTTAGCTCACTGGTGGGAGATTCTGCACTCTGGCTAATTTTAGGGGATCTTTTTTATATGTGCAAGTATGTTTATGGGGGTGTCAAAGTCAGCCAAATACAAGAGTTCTTGGCAGCTCTGCTCCATTGGCCATAGGGAAGGGGACACAAAGCTTCAATGTGGACTGCCCTGCATTCTAAGAGATCTGAGGGGATCTACAGTTTCTGAGTTCTGTACCTGTTCTATGGCGTGGGGGGGGGGGGGGGGGGGGGGGAGAGAGAGAGAGAGAGAGAGAGAGAGACCTGTATGGACGAATGATCAGGTGAACCTTTGAGGTCATCTCTGCCTGCCCCGTTGTAGTGAGGGACAAGCCAGCCATACTCTGACAAAATGCTGTGTCAATGTCAAGAGCACTTGGCGCTAGTTTAGAAACCTAAAGTCGCCCCTCTCTTGGGCTGCATCTGCAGCTTGCCATGTGAACCTGCAGGGCAACTTGTCTGCCCACTGCTGGGGCTATGCCAGTTTCATCCCAGTCTGTATCTCTGACCTCATGCAAAGATGACTATTTCTAAAACCTTGTACCAAAATACTAGTAACACCATGTGCTTCCCTCCGTTTCAGAGCTTAGTTTGCTGAACCAGCATTGGCCTAAACTAAACATACTTTGGTCTGACTAGCTTCCAAGTATTTCACCTTGTCTTACTGGATGAGATAAATGTGTGGTTATTATGGAGGAGACATATGCAGAAAGAGCTGAATTCATTTCTACTAATCAAGACTATGTTCTGGCTGACTAGTTAATCACAAACAAGATCCTTTCATTAACTAATGAACGCAAGTCACCTGAACACAGTATAGTACTGTTATGGGAGCTCCAGCTGCCACATGTTGCAGGCAAACAATTGAATCAGTGTTGTCCTGAGTTCCTGGTACTGTTAGGAGACCCTTCTTGCCTTGTGTATTTATTCTCCAATTTAATGTTTATTTAGACATGTGACGTGGCTGACATTTGCACTGACTTGTTTGCTGTTGAGTCTCTCCCCTCCTAGAGGGCTGTGGGGCTCAACTTATCTAGGTTATAAACAGATTCATCCATTGTGACTCCACTAAATCTATACTTGTGTCTTAAGTAGAGATGCTTCCAAGGGATAGTGGTGCTGTGATATGCTGCACTATGAGGCTAAGGTGCAATGAAAAGTCTGTGAAGCAGACAGGATATAGTCTATGCAGTGAAAAAAATAAATCATTCAGCTGAACTCTCCTCCACGGCTCCTCAAGCCCAACTTCAGTAAAGGAAGGAGTATAACTAAGAGTTTCTTTGTTCTGCTTCCACTCATCACAGCCTTAGCTTCTTTTACCAGATCTGCAATGCAGCTGAATAGGTCTTAGTGACAGTCCCAATCTGGAGATTTTTTCCTAGTGTTTTTTGTAAGCAGCTGGGCTTTGTTACTTGATGATGCGAGTGATTTGCAGTGATTCCATTCTATTCTACTCAGGTTCTTATACTGCACCCATTGCAATGCTCTGGGGATGGCCTAGGACTGATAGGTAAGAAAAATCTATATAAAAGTGATGTCATACCTGTGGCGGCAGCGTCGTAAAAACCGCATGATCTTGCGAGCAGCTTGATCCTGCTTCTTGGTGAGCAGACTGCTTCTAAACACAAACAAAGGAACATCAGGGCATGGGCAGTATTGAGGAGAAAGGGTACTAAGTGGGAGAATAATCATTCTATGTGTACTGTGCATTTCTCACCTGTAAATGTGGCACAGTCCAGGGCTGTGGTTAGATACCAACATACAAACAGTATAAGCCCTTAAGAACCTCACACGCTACCTCTATTACATTTTCCTCCCTGCCTCATCTCATTTGTGTAGTTGGAGAGTAAGATTCTTATGACCTGTCCCCCCCCCCCCCCTTTTTTTGGCACTCCCTTAAATGCTCCTTTCATGTGTATATCATCTCCTTAATTTTAAAACTGATTTTTATGCATTGCTGGTGATGCTGTCTTGAGTCCCTAAGATGCTTATTACTTTGCTTTCTGTATGAGGCCATTCACAATGCAAGACGATAGAATAAAGTGAGTGAACTGTTCTTTCTAACGTAGACTTATGGAGGAACATCATAGAATCTCAGGGTTGGAAGGGACCTTAGGAGGTCATCTAGTCCAACCCCCTGCTCAAAGCAGGACCAATCCCCAATTTTTGCCCCAGATCCCTAAATGGCCCCCTCAAGGATTGAACTCTCAACCCTGGGTTTAGCAGGCCAATGCTCAAACCACTGAGCTATCCCTCCCCCCAAAGGAGGGATCAAAGCCAGCAGAACTAGCACACATGCTGCTATGTTCCCCTTAGGTAATCCTGCTGTGGGGATCTCCATTCAGAAATCAGGATGCTGCTCATTTCAAAAGCAGCATCATTCAGTTTTATTTATTTTTTGCTTTGGGCTTTTCACTTGTAATGCCAGTGTCCATGATTCACAAACTACATCAACAGGAATAACTATGAAAAGAATATCTGGGTTGCCTCTCTTTCCTACTAGAGTAAATTTTCAGCCCTTTACCACAGACCCACCTAAGTTTCTGTTGTACAATGGCAGCTGCTCGACTTTTTTGTCTCCTCTTCCCACATTCTTTGTAGCTGCGATAGTACTGCTGGATCAGCACTGCGGCTCGTCGGCTCTGCTGGAATTTTTTCTGTTCATAATAGCTTCTGAATTTGCTCTGGATAAGGATGGCAGCTTGTGTCATCTTTTTATAAAGTGCATACTGCAAGGGAGACAAAGAGAGGTTAAGGCATTCCAGCAGGAAGCAGGCTTCTAAGACTCTCACCCCACTGGAATGTGATGGGGGAGGATACTCTCTCTTGTTGTTATGAGTAGAGGCCAAACTTAGTATCTCCTCACTGACTGGAAACTGCCTGAAATATGGCCCTGTGACAAACTGGTGCAGTTGTAGGGCTGATGCTAGGGTCTTGTCTACATTAGAAAAATTAGTACCTATAGAACAGTCTCTGCCAGCAATGGTGCAGTTGTGCTGGGGGGATTTATTTATTTATATTTCCAGTTGGTAACAATGGTGTAAGTACTAACATTGACATGGCACAGATGTTTTAACTTTTGAGTCCTGAACACCTGTTCTGATCTTGTGTCCAGTCTACAGTAGTAGGTACTTATATTTCTAGTGCACATACATTCTAGTACAAAAGTAAGCCAACTGCAGAGGAACTGGTATTTACTCTTAACAGGTACAGCAACATTCACCATTACAAGATGCCAAATGCCATGAGATAAAGGTCTCTGGTTCTTGTACACACACAGCTGTTGCTGTGTCAAGACGTGCACAAACAAGAGGGGATTATGTCTAGCTAGCAGACTATAATGAAAAAACAATGTAACCTACTATACACAAAGTGCTGATAAATACACAAAGTAAGTATGTTGAAAAAAACATTTTGTCTCTAATACTTCTCAGTTATAAAATGTCACTTTTAAACAGATCATTTAAAAACTATTTTGCTTTTCAGTGTTCATACCATTTGTAGTTCACACTGGTCAGGCAAGGAAGACAATATTTGGGTTGCTCATACTGTTTACATCCAAATGAAAACAACATTTTGAATGAAATGATTTCTGATACTACTAAGATTTTCTCAGAATCATTTGTATTAAACCAAGCTTAATGTTGGGCCTAAACTATTTGAGAGTACCCCTTTAAATCATTATAAATGAGAGTGATTTTTCTGTTTTATATAAAGTTATAATCATCATGCACTGGATTTGCAAATTTGCACTAGCACTCACAGACACTAAAAATCCCCCTCCAGTACTGGGTTATTTCCAGACCAGCAATCTTTTATGCCTCTAACCTTCCATCTGTAAAACTTAACCAATGAAGAGGTGCTTTCCATTAGGGTCCTTCTACCTTCTGATACATGCCTGAACAATTCATGCGCTCTATTTCTGGCTCGTTCCTGTGTGAAAGATTGCTAAACATGGGCAGAATGTTCCTCATTCAGAACCTCATGGATTAGCTCCCTGCACTGAACACAGCCCAACATCAATGGCCTGGGTCTATTAATTGAAAATGGGAGTTGTACACTGCTCTCAGCTATTACATTCTGTTGAGTAGATTTCTATAATAAGGTTTACCTTGCATAATAAAAGACACATATTACCTAGCCTTCTGCAGAGCAGTCAGTAAAGAGGAGAGGAAACAACTCTCTAAAGGCAAGAATCTCTTTTACATTTTCTCCCTTCAACATAACCAATGTAAGACGGCCCTCCCTGGTACATGGAAGTCATCTGCATTCAGGAATATTTAAAATTGCACACTATTTACTTTCTAAGTGGTAAATGCAGACCTGGACTGATATGTGAAGGCCACATTTAGCACTCTGAACCGATGTGTAAAGCAGACTTTTACTGTGCGCTGGTCTTCTTTTAAGAATGTGTCAAAATGTTAACTATCCCCAGACAGTTTGCCAGCCTTTGACTCACTGCTCATCTAACTGCAGGAGAGATGTGACACATGAGCAGCAGCCACGTCTCTAAATCTGACAGTTTTATATCATACTTCAGAGAGTTCTCTCTTCTTCAAAACAAACAAACAAACCCATCATATCATTATGGAACACCACCAACATTTACAAAATTTAACTCTTTGGAACTGAAGCAGTTGTTGGTTGCTGGTACATTTTGTTATTTTTTATTTTCTGGGGTTTTTTTTAAATAAACTCTTACAATAATTAGATGAACCAAAGTTTGGTTTTAAATTAGCTATTTTAAAAAAATTCACTCTCAGACTGATCTTTCCTTTTCCGATTCTGAGCCCAGAGGGGACTTCTGTGGCTGAGTTACAACACCCTGAACAGAGGGCTAAAAGTGGAACAGTGACACTCTATGTCTGTTTAAATCTGTAGTCATTAATGTAAATAATATAGTGATTTAATATAGTAATAAATTATGTGAGATGAGAGACTCATAGCTCTAAGATACAACCCAGGTCTGCAGCCAAACTTGTGAGATCCACTCAGCTGTCTTGTTGCCTGTGCATTAAAAATCTTTAGCCACCCCAAATTCTCAAAACGCCTCTCTCCCCCTTTCAGGCTGGTGGGAGCGGGAAGAACAAGGGAACAGTAGTTAGCTTCAGTCAAGTAAGCATCTCCAGTCAATCTAGGCACATGATGACAGCCACGTTCACCTTCCTTGACAAAATAGTGCTTTGGCCCAATATGAAGTCTTTGGTGAAGGAGGAAGCTTGGGATGGAAGAACAGTTCTAGGAGGACACACCCATCTTCATATTACATTAAATCTCTCCCGAAAGAACAACATGCACTCTTGTGTCCTAGGTATCCTGAGAGCATTGGAAAATGCTGAACTGATACTGATCACTGCCATGGTCAGGGTGCTGCACAGGTAGGAGACAGGCTGTTACAGACACAGCATATTGTCACAGGACAATTCTAATAGGACACTGACTGTATTAGCGGTAACACACAAGTTGCACTGTAATTGGGAATTCAGTGCGCAGGTTTTTAAAGCTGAAAATTAAAAATACTCATGGATACAGACAGAGCATTGAAGTCATTGTTTGTGTGGATGTTCAGATCAATATTCCCTCATGTTGTCCATGACCATGGAGGCAAATAATGGAACCTAATAGATCTCAGCAGCACTGGGAGCAATTTAATGACCCAGAGCACTGCAGACAGTAAAGGTTCTTGTTGCTCCCAAAGATAATGCTAAGAACAGCTGTAGAGCAAAACATTTCTTCATTAAGAGTTAACACTGATGCAGTCCCCTTATCTCAGAAAGTGTATGTAGAAATATTAATTGTGCTTCTATATTAACATGTGATGTGTTTCTGGTAACACAGCCCGTCTCTGTCCTACAATGGGGATTTGTGTTTGTCACAGACCAGTCTAGCTGACATACATTCACTGCTGGGCATTATCAAATCATTTCACTGAATACCAGGTTTTCCTGGTTTGTACTGAATGTGAAAGTTTGTAACCCAAAGGGAACAGTTTCCAAGGCAGTGTTTGTTGATTCATTACCTTCAAGGCTATCCAAGTAAGCTTAGGGGAAAAACAGAAAATACAAGGTTAATGTTAGAACTGCAAATAAAGAACTGAGAAACAAAAACCAAACACCTGATCAAACCATCTTCTCCCAAAAGAAATGGCTCCAGGGCCCAAGACCAATCTTCTGGAGCAATATTTGAAAGGGAATTCATACTAGGATTATACAACGCATTACTCCGGAATGTCACTCTACGGTGAACTAACACTAGTTAGGTTTCCTAAATAAATGTTTCTAATTGAATGTTATGTAATGGCCTCTCTTCAATATTGTCATCCTAGATGTCAGTCTGTCTGAGTTGAGGGGAGAAGTGTGTTTGAACTGGTGCTAATGGGCTCCTCATTGTTCTCATTAAAAAAAATAAAAATAAAATCTTATTTCTGGGTCCGAGAACTCAGCCTAAACCTTGGCTCCAGACGAAAGTGTACTGAAAGGTTTCAGTCCCGGGACAAATTATATCAAGTAAAAAACTGGATTTTTCATATTGTAAAATTTGACATGTGTTTCCCCCCCCAGTCCAACTCGTCTTAAGCACAAAACCATCTTAAATTTCACAATGAAATTTGGAAAGCAACTAGTCAGAAGTAGAATGTAATCCCTTCAATAAATAATATATTAATGTACAGGTAAATATGAAATACAGCTTGTTCCTCGCTCCAAATGTGCAGCTATACACACACAGTTGCTCTAGTTTCAGACCAGGTCATCACTAGTGTGTTGAGAGATAAGGTGCAGGACTATTTGGTAACACTGTATATAACAAACCAGGGAAAATACCGAAATTAAAATGTTCTCAAGGAAACATCTTGTGAGATTTGATTTACAATGTGATTTTTCTCCCCTTTTGAGCTTAATCATAACACAATCTGCATATTTATCACTGCATATTAAAGGCACACTTTGGAGGTTCTCTCTTTGGATCAGTTCCCAATATATCTAGAATCTGCTGCCAGTATTCACCGGTGCACGTTATCTCACAGAAACTCAATTCTTTGCTTACCTGTTTGTATTTTCTGTAACAACGCTGAATGACAGCAGCAGCTACTTCCTGCTGTTCTCGGAGAGGACGGCCCTGTAACAAAAAGTGAAGAAGTTATGAGTCAGCATAAATCGCACTGAACAAACAGGAGAGAGGATGAGAGGTAATGGCTGTCTGCAGCCTGAGTATGACCCCCGGTTCCCACTTACCATCACAGCACCCTCCTTTTCAGTTCTAGCCAGCGGTCTCTAAAGAAGGGGTTTCTATTAGTAATTTATGAAGATGATAGAACACCGCCCCCAAACTACAAACAATGAGTTTGACAGTTTGCAGGAGAGGATGAAAACAGGCAGCTGAACAAAGTCTTTGATGTGTACTTTCCTGCTATGCTTTGTGGATTACCATACTGTTCCTGAGGTCCCTTCCAACCCTGAGATTCTATGATTCTATGATTGCCACATGCTAAAATCTGGACTCATCTCCCTTTTTATGCTAGCTTGTTAGACAAATTCAGCAGCATGCAAGTCCCAGGGTAAGAATTAGCAGGGTTACACAAGACACACTGGGAGAATTATTTTGTCTAAGAAATATATAGTCTACATTTGATTTTCTAACGGATTCTGCTTCCACATGCCCAAGGCAAAGAGGTGGGATGCTCCTGCTACTTACCTTGTATTTCCTGAACACTGTCTGGACGAGTTTGGCAGCTTCATAGAGTTCTCTTTGCTCATGATCAGACAGAGTTAACTGTGCAAACTCATTCTCTACCCTTTCGCTGGTGGATGCACTCAGAAATTCTGACCAATCTGCTGCTGAAGGAAGGCTGGGTTTCTCAAAAGCTATTTCACTGATTGGTGAGCCTACTGGGCTCAAGCTGGTGTTTGAAGAAGGGGTCAGGGGTTCACTATATAGACTTCTGAAACAAGAGGCACAAAAGGAACACTAGGTCACAGAGAAGCAGGACTGGCATGACTAGTAGCTTATTACATTTTTATGTGCAAGGGCAAAGTTACCTCTTCAAATGACACTGCACAACACAAAGCCCCATGAGGTCCATGTTCTGTGACATGCTGAATATGCACCTGGCTGCAGTGGAATTTGCAGGTTGAACACTGGGGCTTTGAGATTCTGTTCCATGATCTGAGATATTTTTGCCCCCTCACTTTTTACATGACTCATGTGTATGATGATTTCACCTCCATCTTTAAAAGACGCAGAGCCAAATTAATCTCTGGTGTAGCTCCACTGATTTCTCCCAAGAATGGATTTAGCTCACAGTGAACCGAATGCTCCACATATATTACAGTGTAATTTCTCTGTTCTTTCTAATCATTATTTTGTCATCATAAAAAGGTTTGTGTGAAAGGATTTTTCAAAACAAACAACAAATTTGTCTCTATTAAAAGACTTAAAAAAGAGTTGATCTTTCCACCCTGAGCAGAGCAAGCGTCTAGCCTGGGTCAATTTACTTTTTCTCCTAAGGGTATGTCTATGTTACAGGGTGGTCTAACGCTGCTCACTTCTCCCTTTCTGATGCAGATAGCCGGGGTAAGGGATTAATGTTGCCTTGCTTTCCCAACAGAAATCTTCCCATAGCCTCTAACAAGACACAAAAATTCTCGTGACATCTGCAGCAGTTGTCTTTATCTTCAGCATGTTAAACTAGGAATTTGGGGGAGACGGTTGGGAGATGTCCAGGTAATCTCCACGCTGGATTTTAACATTGAGAGGGAAGACAACCAAGTAAGAGAGGATATAGCCGGGGGTAGGAGAATGGACATAAGGAGGAAGGGCAGAGTGGATACTAGTCAAATAGGTCATACTGGCAGTACAATGTACATACCAAATTGGGTAAGGAATGTGAGTGAGGCCAAACAGCAAAAATTAAGATGTTTGTACACCAATGCGAGGAGCCTAGGTAACAAAATGGAGGAATTAGAGCTACTGGTCCAGGAAGTGAAACCAGATATCATAGGAATAACCGAAACATGGTGGAATAGTAGTCATGACTGGAGTACAGGTATTGAAGGGTATGTGCTGTTTAGGAAAGATAGAAATAAAGGTAAAGGTGGGGGAGTAGCATTGTATATCAATGATGAGGTAGACTGTAAAGAAATAAAAAGTGATGGAATGGATAAGACAGAGTCTGTCTGGGCAAAAATCACATTGGGGAAGAAAACTACTAGAGCCTCCCCTGGGATAGTGCTTGGGGTGTGCTATAGACCACCGGGATCTAATTTGGATATGGATAGAGACCTCTTTAATATTTTTAAGGAAGTAAATACTAATGGGAACTGTGTGATCATGGGAGACTTCAACTTCCCAGATATAGATTGGAGAACAAGTGCTAGTAATAATAATAGGGCTCAGATTTTCCTAGATGTGATAGCTGATGAATTCCTTCATCAGGTAGTTGCTGAACCAACAAGGGGGGATGCCATTTTAGATTTGGTTTTGGTGAGTAGTGAGGACCTCATTGAAGAAATGGTTGTAGGGGACAACCTTGGCTCGAGTGATCATGAGCTAATTCAGTTCAAACTAAATGGAAGGATAAACAAAAATAAATCTGAGACTAGGGTTTTTGATTTCAAAAGGGCTAACTTTAATAAATTAAGGAAATTAGTTAGGGAAGTGGATTGGACTAAAGAATTTATGGACCTAAAGGCGGAGGAGGCCTGGGATTATTTCAAGTTAAAGTTGCAGAAGCTATCAGAAGCCTGTATCCCAAGAAAGGGGAAACAATTCATAGGCAGGGGTTTTAGACCAAGCTGGATGAGCAAGCATCTCAGAGAGGTGATTAAGAAAAAACAGAAAGCATACAAGGAGTGGAAGATGGGAGGGATCAGCAAAGAAACCTACCTTATTGAGGTCAGAGCATGTAGGGATAAAGTGAGACAGGCTAAAAGGCATGTAGAATTGGACCTTGCAAAGGGAATTAAAACCAATAGTAAAAAGTTTTATAGCCATATAAATAGGAAGAAAACAAAGAAAGAAGAAGTGGGACCGCTAAACACTGAGGATGGAGTGGAGGTTAAGGATAATCTAGGCATGGCTCAATATCTAAACAAATACTTTGCCTCAGTCTTTAATGAGGCTAATGAGGAGCTTAGGAATAGTGGCAGCATGACAAATGGGAATAAGGATGTGGGGGTAGATATTACCATATCCGAGGTAGAAGCCAAACTTGAACAGCTTAATGAGAGTAAATCAGGCGGCCCAGATAATCTTCATCCAAGAATATTAAAGGAACTGGCACATGAAATTGCAAGCCCATTAGCAAAAATTTTTAATGAATCTCTAAACTCAGGGGTTGTACCGTTTGACTGGAGAATAGCTAATATAGTTCCTATTTTTAAGAAAGGGAAAAAAAGTGACCCGGGTAACTACAGGCCTGTTAGTTTGACATCTGTAGTATGCAAGGTCTTGGAAAAAATTTTGAAGGAGAAAGTAGTTAAGGACCTTGAGGTCAATGGCAATTGGGACAAATTACAACATGGTTTTACAAAAGGTAGATCGTGCCAAACCAACTTGATCTCCTTCTTTGAGAAAGTAACAGATTTTTTAGATAAAGGAAACGCAGTGGATCTAATCTACCTCGATTTCAGTAAGGCATTTGATACAGTACCACATGAGGAATTATCGGTTAAATTGGAAAAGATGGGGATCAATATGAAAATTGAGAGGTGGATAAGGAACTGGTTAAAGGGGAGACTACAGCGGGTCATACTGAAAGGTGAACTGTCAGGTTGGAGGGAGGTTACTAGTGGAGTTCCTCAAGGTTCAGTTTTGGGACCAATTTTATTTAATCTTTTTATTACTGACCTCGGCACCAAAAGTGGGAGTGTGCTAATAAAGTTTGCAGATGACACAAAGTTGGGAGGTATTGCCAATTCAGAAAAGGATCGGGATATCCTACAGGAAGATCTGGATGACCTTGTAAACTGGAGTAATAGTAATAGGATGAAATTTAATAGTGAGAAGTGTAAGGTTATGCATTTAGGGATTAATAACAAGAATTTTAGTTATAAGCTGGGGACGCATCAGTTGGAAGTAACGGAAGAGGAGAAGGACCTCGGAGTCCTGGTTGATCACAGGATGACTACGAGTCGCCAATGTGATGTGGCCGTGAAAAAAGCTAATGCGGTCTTGGGATGCATTAGGCGAGGTATTTCTAGTAGAGATAAGGAGGTGTTAGTACCGTTATACAAGGCATTGGTAAGACCTCATCTGGAATACTGTGTGCAGTTCTGGTCTCCCATGTTTAAGAAGGATGAATTCAAACTGGAACAGGTACAAAGAAGGGCCACTAGGATGATCCGAGGAATGGAAAACCTGTCGTATGAAAGGAGACTCGAGGAGCTTGGTTTGTTTACCTTAACCAAAAGAAGGCTGAGGGGAGATATGATTGCTCTCTTTAAATATATCAGAGGGATAAATACCAGGGAGGGAGAGAGATTATTTCAGCTCAGTACCAATGTGGACACAAGAACAAATGGATATAAACTGGCCATCAGGAAGTTTAGACTTGAAATTAGACGAAGGTTTCTAACCATCAGAGGAGTGAAGTTCTGGAACAGCCTTCCAAGGGAAGCAGTGGGGGCAAAAGACCTAACTGGCTTCAAGATTAAGCTAGATACGTTTATGGAGGGGATGGTTTGATGGGATAACATGATCTTAGTCAAAGGTCAATTAATTGCCATCAGTGGTAAATAGGACCAATGGTCAATGATGGGATGTTAGAAGTTACTACAGAGAACTTTTTCCTGGGTGTCTGGCTGGTGAGTCTTGCCCACATGCTCGGGGTTCAGCTGATCGCCATATTTGGGGTCGGGAAGGAATTTTCCTCCAGGGTAGATTGGCAGAGGCCCTGGAGGTTTTTTGCCTTCCTCTGCAGCATGGGGCACGGGTCACTTACCGGAGGATTCTCTGCATCTTGAAGTCTTTAAACCATGATTTGAGGACTTCAATAGCTGAGACATAGGTGAGAGGATTATTCCAGGAGTGGGTGGGTGAGATTCTGTGGCCTGCATTGTGCAGGAGGTCAGACTAGATGATCATAATGGTCCCTTCTGACCTTAAAGTCTATGAGTCTATGTGAAATTATGATAGAAGTTACTATTTAGAACAGACAGTCTGCAGAAGTTATCTGCAAAATCAGCGTGTGGGATTAATATTGCTAATCATCATAACCTGACAATTGTGACTGGGTCACATCTGGAGGATTCTGTAGGTGAATCCATCAGCATTTTTAAAACACTTGTCACTAGGCACTTGCCATGGATTACAGATAGACACTAAAACCCTCCATCCTACTTTTGCTTTGGCACTTGGCTTCTGCCTTTGTGACCAGTGCTGGGGTTTATCTTCTGATCCATACTTTGGGGAAAATGATTTTTCCCCTTTCTTGCCAGCCCCAGTGAGGGGAGGTGAGCTTTGCAGTATAACATGAAGTTAAAATTGTTCAAGTTCAGGGCAAAGTCCCACTTTCCTGATTTCCATGATTAAATTTCTCAGCAAACTCCTATGTTGTATACGGGTTTCCATTGCTGAGAAATTCAGTCATGGAAATCAGGAAAGTGGGACTTTGCCCTGAACTTGAACAAAATTGAGGTCATTCCTAATAAAAATGGAGAAGAAAAAGAGATAATCATGAAGTTAAAAGGAACTCTTCCTACCATCCTCTGGGATGTCATCCAAGAGCCTTCCCATAGTCAGTACAGGCAAGTCTCATCTTATGCGGGGGTTCCGTTCCGCGGTTAGCGCGTAAAGCGAAAAACCGCATATAGTGAAACACCATTGAGTTGAATGGCAGACGGAATTGCCCGCAGTACCAATGCCATTTTAAAATGGTTCTTTTTCTTTTTTTTTCTCCTGTTTTTGCCGACCGTGCAAAGCTGAATTCGCGCATGTTAAATGCGCCTAAGATGCGACTCGCCTGTACCATAAAAGGGGGCATTCCAGTCATTCGCATCTATCTGTTCACTTCCTGCTCCAGAACCTCTAAGACCTTGGGGTCCCTTTTCCTGATCTTTCACATTCTGAATTTTCCTCCAGGAACTGTGGACAGAGCCGCACGTGGAACAGGCTGTGACTGCTGGACAACACAGCTGGGTGCAGGTCTGTGTTGTGATTTATGGGGGAACAGCAGCAGCAGCTGGGCAGGGTGCCAGTGCAGAGGAGTCCTAATGAGAGACACTAATTGAGCCTATGTTGGAAATCCACAAGTGCTTATTTACTTGAACAGAGACTAGACTGGAAAGGACATCCCAGGCATTAGGACTGACAAGCCCTGATTCTCAATTGGACTACCCCATGGTCCAAACAGGAACCACTACTGCTCACTTTGAACTACAGTAGAACCTCAGAGTTACTAGTTTGTAATTCTGAAATATTCGTAACTCGGAACAAAACATTATGGTTGTTCTTTCAAAAGTCTGCAGCTGAACATTGACTTAACACAGCTTTGAAACTTTACTATGCAGAAGAAAAATGCTGCTTTCCCTTTATTTTTTAATAGTTTACGTTTAACACAGCACTGTACTGTATTTGCCTTTTTTTTTTTTGTCTCTGCTGCTGCCTGATTATGTACTTATGGTTCCAAATGAGGTGTGTGGTTGACTGGTCAGTTTGTAACTCTGGTATTCATAACTCTGAGGTTCTACTGTATAACTGTTTAAACCTCTGTACCTAGTGTATTTGCAACCTTTCCCCTTTCCTGCCAGCCTCAGTAAAAACATTCCCTTAGCCATGTGCTTGAGTGGTTACGGGACCCACCATATCCAGCCCCTCCAAGACCTACCTGCTGAAGCACCTACAGCGGTTGCCTCTGAGACATGGTTTACCAGGCATGCTATTGGCACCCTAGCAGTCAGGGTACAGAATAACCCCCGTAATAACAGATGTAGAACCAAACAGACTCTGTTGTTTAACCAGCTGGACTTTCCTCGTGGTCTCAAACAAGAATCTGTTGGTCTGAAAGGGTCTGTTTTATTGCAGGGGTTTGCACTTTTCCGTCAATTCACAGTTGTACCTAACAAAGGAAAGCGTGAAGGCAGTTGCTTATGTTGCTTGATGTTTGCATGTGCGAGACCAAGTGTGTCTGTCCTGGAATTACCTGCATTAACCCCAATTAAAAAGTAAAACCAAAGGTAAAAGAAAACACACACACAAAATATCAGACCAACAAATCTGCAGTGAAACGGGGACATGCCCAAACCTGCCTTGTGGTTAGTGTTGCTGACCTTATCTGTGCAGCACTTGGTATGTGATCGACATCAGCAAGGTAACTGGCCAGCCAGCTCATCGTGGTGCTAATGGCAGCACTGTCTGTCCTCTCCACCAGCGGTGACTCCATTGGCACAAAATTCTCCCGCTTGATCCTGTCAGGCGTTGCTTCAATGATGTGCTCTGCAAGTGTCATCATGTTCACCTGGGAAGGGGCAGACAAAAGCAATGTTTGCCAACTTCGGACAGGGGCCTTGCGCAGAGCCGCCTGGCTGCACCTCCGCCTAGGAGCCAGAGGGAAATGCTGGCCGCTTCCGGGAGCTGCCTGAGGTAAGCGCCACCCAGAGCCTGCACTCCTAAACCCCTCCTGCACCCCAACCCTCTGACCCCGGTTGGAGTCTCCTCCTGCACCCAAACTCCCTGCCAGAGCTCGCACCCTGCGCCAGAACCCCAATCCCCCTCCCCAGCTTAGAGCCCCACCCCACCCCACCGCTCATTTCTGGCCCCAGCCCAGAGCCCGTACCCCCTCCCATACCCTATCCACCTGCTCCAACCCAGAGCACCCCCCACACACTCCAAACCCCTCATTTCTGGCCCCCTCCTTCAACCTAACCCCCTGCCCAGCCCAGTGAAAATGAGTGAGGGTGGGGGAGAGCAAGCAATGGAAGGAAGGGGGATGGAGTGAGCGGTGGTGGGGCCTCGGAAAGGGGCGGGGCAGGAGAGTTCGGTTTTCTGCAATCAGCAAGTTGGCAACCCTGCCACCTCCATTAATGGCGATGCCAACAGACTCTGCCTTTTCCCTATCCTTTCGACCATGTACTTGCTGCCCACTCCATTGAAACAGCACTTCCTGGGAGTGACTGACGGGAGGTGTTGAGTTCAGAGCACAGTCAGCTCTCAAGCTTCACACAGCCTACGCTTGAGGTGGACAAGAAACCTTTCAAAAGGGCAAAAAGGCAAGCACCATCCCCACCTCTCTGCTGCCCTTCTGTATAGAAGATAGCACAGCACCGGCTACCCAGAGCAGGGGCCCTTAGCACATTCCTCTGCTTTGGCTCCATTCATTTCAAGATGGAAAATGCCATTGTAGCTGGCAGAACTTTTCAAGGGCGCAGACTGTCCAACTAATACAGTGCATTGCAATGCACAACCATTCATGCTAACCGTCACTCTCACAGCAGGACTCAAAGGACACCACTTACTGTCAGAGGAGAATGTGCCCACTTTGCAAGAACCATGAACTTTTGCAAATCATGCTTCGGGGGCTCTCTGGTTTTAAGAACACCTCCCACCACAGCACACAGGTCAGTCGGGTACAGTCTCAGAGGCTGACACAGAGGGATGTATTTGCCTCAGCTGGCCTTGCTGCCATGTTATATATGTTTACCTGCAAGTCATCCATGTGCTGTAAGCAGTCCTCATTCTCCACATTGTCCCTGTAGGAGAGCAGCTCCCCATCCACTATCTCCCTGTCAGCCATCATCAGCACATTCATCTGCTCTCGTTGACGAAGCCGGTGGGCTACGGTGTCCTTCCCCAACGCAAGCCCCTTTTGGCTTCCCGTCACCTGCACCGCAGACACACCAATATAAATGTCTTTTGGGTTCCACTTGATTCCGGCCTGGCCACCAGAGCCCCGGTACCCAGCAACTTCTGGGATGTGCTGCTGGGAGAGCTCCCTGCCATAGTCCCTTATCCCTTCACTGGGGCTGATTGTCTCAGGGAGGGATTGCCTGGAGCTGGAACTCTGCTTCCTGACACTTGGCTGTTCCAGGCTCAGTGCGGTGGAAAGCAGCTTCTCTTGCCGTGCCTGGAAATACTCAGGGTTCAGTTTGTGTTTTTTGGGTGCTGGGTAATCTTTCTGACTCTCACTGCTGTAGTAGTTGGCGGGCTCAGACCTTGGTCGTCTTAACTCTGGAAGCAAACAAACCATCAGTCAGGACTGAACAATTGACGGGATAACTGCTGAAAGTGCTCCTGTCATCGATAACACCTCCCTCCTCCCAGAGTGTAGGTAACAGTTCAGACTATGCCTTGGGACACAATAGTCTAATTTATGCAGGAGAAGTGACTGTCCTGGGAGGATGCTGGGATTTTGTACCTTTGACACACTTTTACACTTGCCAACGCTCCTGCAAATACAGGGAATGCTGTAAAGAGACAGGGAGCTGGGCACAAAGAAACAGGGTAGAGATAGAACAGCTTCACTTAACATCCCCTCCACCTCCCCCAAGTAAACTGCCTGCTCCAGGCCACTAGGAGTATGTCTACACTGCAGCTGGGGGTTGATTCTCAGCATGGGCAGACAGACTCACACTAGCTCTGCTTTAGTTGCGTGCTAAAGAGAGCAGTGTGGACACTGCGGCTTGGGCTACGCACTTGAGCTCAGAACCAGGAGATTGGGTAGGTTTGGACTTGGGTGGCTAGCCTAAGCCGTGGCCCATTCCACAACATCCACACTGCTACTTTTAGTGTACTAGCTGTGCTTGAGTTAGCGTGACTCTGTTTACCTGCACAGCTGCAGAGGTAGACATACCCTGCATGTCACGTGTTAGCACAGAGAAACCTACAGTCAGTTTTTTTTTGTTTTTACCTGTATTTGAACTGGACATAACAGTGACACCCTTCTGAGGCTCTTGAGAAGTAATGATTTCACTTTGCCACTGGGCAACCCAGCTCTCTGTGTTGGACTCCCCACTCGAAGGGCAGTGAATTCTGGGATTTTGCCCAAGCTGAACTTGCTCATCTCGCTGTAGCTGCTCCAGACACTCTGCCAACTTCACGTGACCCCGAGACCGAGCAATAGCCAGTGGCAGTCTCCCAAGAGAATCAGGAATAGAGATGGCTCGGCGGTCCCACTTATACAGCACAATGGCTGCATCCATGTGGCCCAGTGCACACGCCCACATCTGAAAGAGAAAAGGACAATTGGCTAACCCAGGACACATCTGTAGGTCCTTCACTCTCTGGCTAAGGCAGTGGAGTCCTCTCAGATCACTGACAAACAGCTCTTATCAGCAGAACTTGGCAAATGCTTCAACACCAAAGGATAGCTTTTATAAGTGTCACATCTGAATAAGAGGTCATTATAGAGGACTAGACAAGTCCTACTCTCTACTTCCTGGGAGAAGTAGATGCCTATCCATCTATAATAAATTAAGGGGAAATTTTCTTATTGAGCAATAAGTGAAACTTTCATATGGGCATAAATCTTAGTGATGCTGCACAGGCAAAAGAGCTTAACTGCATACACATGATAATTATAGACAGATGAGCCTGTGAGCAGCAGGATTAAAGCTAGGAAAGGGCGAAACATAGGGGTCCTTACATCTCACATGAATTTTGTATGTGGCTTTCAAAGGACCAAGTGGCCACATGGGGAGACATCAGCCATGCCATGCTTGCTTTGGAACTCTGCTCACAAAGGGGACTCAATGAGTTGTGACATGGTAGGAAAGGGTCAGTCAGAAGCAAACTGCGAGTCAGGCTCATGGACAGCTGGGACTTGTTATATTTTGTATTTAATAATCAAGCAAAAGTCAAACATTTAGGACAATGCTAGTGAAGCAGGAACCTAGAAAGACCTCTGTACAAAAGTTAAAAGCAGCCAGCAACTACACAATTCTTAATAAGAAAGTATTCTCGGGATCATAATAAATGGGCAAGTTTTAAAACTCAGTCTCTGAGACAGTGCCTAATATAGTGTGGAAGCCAAGAGGATACAAATGAGTATCAATAAAGGAACTATGTCTGGTGTCTCATTAAGGTTGGCAGTAGCATCTTTGCACTCAAACACTGCTTGTTGTCAGTGTCACAGAGAGTGCAGCTGTGCACATTACAGCTTTATGAAGTTTATTCCTGTCTGTCTCCTAACTAAAGAGATGGTTGAGCACATACACGTGCACCTGGCTAACTAGGCCAGCAGGTACAGTACCAGCTCAGCCCTGGGGTAAGAGGTTCGACCACACTGAACCCAAAGAAATGCCACCTGCTTATACCAGAGTGACTCTGGCCCATAAACTTACTCCTTTTACACAATGGCCTTGAATCACTGCTTGCAGTTGTCCATTCTAACTTTTCAGCTTGTATCAATGATTAATACACTTAAGACTAATTATTGTTACTAAAAATCAGAAGAGAAAAATGCTCTAAACAGCGCTTGGCATCTTGGGCAGCAGCATCCCAGAAGAGTCAAGAGTTGCAAAATTATTTGCTAAGACATTGTCTACAAATTCTACAAGAGTTGCATGGGTATGACTAGAAGTGTTACTGTAAATCAGTTTAGTCAAACCAGTGCACACTAGGGGCTTGCACTGATTGAACTAATGGATTCTAAACCTAGTTATATCAATGAACAAACTGTGGGTAGTCCAGCCCTGACAGTGTTTGCAGTGTTGTTATAACTGTGTTGGTCCCAAGATATTCGAGAGACAAGGTTGGGGAGGTAATATCTTTTATTGGACTAACTTGTTGGTGAGAGAGACAAGCTTTTGAGCTTACACACGTCACCTGAAGAAGAGCTTTGTGTTAGCTTGAAAGGCGAGACAGACAAGCAACAGTTGGTACAATTAAAGATATTACCTCACGTACTTTGTCAGCCCTAAGAGCATCACTCCAGCTTCTCACAGGGGATAGGCTCATCTAAAAATTTACCACCTGGCTTTGGGAATTAGTTTTTATTTGGACCTATTCTTGGTTCCATGTATTTTGGATGATTTGGATTTTCTAGGTGATCAGGAAATGTAACTGTGAGTTCACTGGCTATGACACAATAAGATGATTGAGACCTCCACAGACAGGAAAACACGTAAACAGACCAACTAGTAAAAGAAGACATAAGTTCTTTTTCCTCAAGGCAGCAAAGCAGAGATGTTTGGGCAAAACAAGAGCTCTGGAAACAAAAAAACCCACCCCACACGTCCTCAAAAAATTGGGATAACTATTTTGGTTTCTCTCAGAGCACAATACTCTAAGACCTGCTAGAGTCATGTTGTTATTGATACAGCATACCAGTATGCAAGATACATCTACTTCATCAGACTGCAAAAGTTCAAGGGGACTGGGAACGTCAGCAAAGAAGGAGCTCATCACCCCCGAGGAGGATCATTCTACTGTCTCAGTGGACTGAGCACTGGCACAGAAAGAATGCTCTGCTACTTACCAGTGGAGTGCAGGAGAAGTGATCCACGTTCAAAGGGTCAACTTCCAGTTCCAAATCAATGCTGTCTGCATGCTTGGTGCTGCACAGGAAATGAGAGCAGGAATGATGTTGTGTAGCTTGGTTAAGATCCTTACACAAAACCACAGCTTTACACCCCAAGGCTTGACCACAAAAAGAAGAGCTGAACAGACCTGCATGCCTGCAACGCACACTTGCTATAGCTGGTGGCCTGGGTTTTGTGGCTCTTCTCAACAGCTCGTGAGAAAGGAGAGTCTGGATTAGGGAGGAGGATGGTCTAGTGGATAGGGCACTGGACTCGGATGAAAACATGGGTTCCATTCCAAGCTCAACCCCAAATCTCCTGGGCGACCCTAGACAAGTCACCTGACCCACCTCATGCCTCACCTGAAAAATGGGCATAATGCTTCCCTATCTCGCAGCGGTGCTGCCTATAACTCCATTAATGATTCTGCAGCATTCAGATACTACCGTGATGAGGGCCAATAAGTATCTAGACCAAGAGTTCAGGATCTGCCTCACAGATTGGGGCCTTTAGCTCCCATAAACTCTGGTGACAAACACTAGGCTGTTATTTTATACCACATGCACACCCCTACAGGCTGCTCACAAAGAAAATAGGCTAAATTAAGTGAAACACTTAACAGTACAAAGAGGGGAAAGGGAAATAGTGGCTCCAGAACAAATGGATGGGGAAAATCTAGAGGGCTTATTGGGATCCACAGTAAGCCAAGTTTAAATCAGCTTCTGTTTATGAAGTGGAAGATGGAGACAGGCCAGGAATGAAAACATCAAACATATACCACTAATGTAATGAGAACCCAGATCTTCCACTTCCCAGGTGAGCACAATGCCAGCTCAGGCTAGCACATACATGCCAACCCAAGCAGGTTACTAGCTTCCATGTAAAAGGCTGAGGCACTTGGCCCTGGGAAACCACAACAAGGGGATAATTTTATCCCCTAAAATCAGAGAAGAAAGCTATGTGACAGACTGGGGATTTGTCTGTGGAAAGGGTCAACTCCATCTTGTTTTGTGAATGCCATTTTGTTCCAGGGGCCCCACTTTATTGTAATCTCTATTGTGCATTAGAAGATCCATATTGTAGTGGGGGCTTGACACCTAGTTAAATGTTTTCTATGAAGCTGACACAGAGCACACAGGCCCATCAACTGATTGTCTCTCAAAGGCAGGCGAACCCCAGGAACATTTAATTCTCTACACAGTAGCCTGGATGGGAACAGAGGCTGGAGTTTCTCAACCTGGCCATGTGGCCAAAGAGGTCAGAGACTACATTTAAGGGGGAATGTGCTGTGTGAAGGGAGGTCATGATCGCCATGTCTGAAGAAAGGGCTGGAGGAGAGAGAAGGCAGGAGTTCAGGACTGTTTTTTCCAATAATTTGTAACTCCCCAGTGCTTTCAAGAGTAAAGTTTCTCTCATTAAGAAGCCCCTTTCCTAAGACTGTGTTCCTTACTTGCCTGCCACGTTGTTCCCAAAGAGATTAACTGAGAGGCTCAGAGCATCCACAGCAAGGTAGATCTCAGCGAATGGATAAAACCAATTGGGTGGCTCAGGAGGGCTGGAGCACTGGTTCTGATTGTACTGCAGGATTTAACTGCCCAAGAATGGTGTTAGACATGGGGGGTGCTCCTGGGAGTGCACCTGAGAGCCCCAGCGCTAGGAACAATGACCAGTCGACTATCCAAACCCAGGGATCCAGCGGTTGGGTCCACTCACAACAGACTGGTACCCATGCACAACGGGGGCCTGGGGCAGGTTGCAAGAAGCAGCACCCTCTGCAAAGTGCAAGGGAGACCCAGAAACTCAGGCCAACCGGAGTTTATACCTGCAGCCTCTACACTGACGAGTTAGAAGTCTGAAGCATTGGGTCTTACCGCCATTTGATGAGGGTCTGGATCAGTGTTGCATAGCCCTGAGCAGCAGCAAGGTGTAGCAAGGTCATTCCTCGGAAAGTCTTTGAATGGATCAGGTGTTTGGACTTTGTCCAACAGGCACGGCTCATCATCTTCTCACACACCACCACCACACGGCTCTCAAAGCAGCTGCCCAACGTCCCGGTCCCAGACACACACTGCAAGCAATATGCACATCTCAGAAGCGGTCATCTGGGAGGGTGGCTTGGACTCACATCCTGCACAGGGCAGGACTTGTTAGGCCATTGTGTGCATTTGCTTTTAAAAATAATTAGTGATAGGGAAGTGACAGAAGGGGATGAATGTGACACGAGGAACAAGACAAAAGCTGACAGGTTTACCTCATTTCTTTGCACTAACCTGTACTTACAGTCAACTCTATACAGTAACTTTCCACATTAGGGAGGTCATTGCAATCCATTACAAGTGGCACACTGGGTACAAGAGTGTGCCCTTCTCATGGATTACCTGAGCCTAAGAGGACACCCTTAGGACACACTCCACTCGCACCAAAGCCAGTGCCTCCCAGAACCAGACCTGGAAAGAGTACTTAAACAGGGAATAGCAGCAATGACCAAAAGCCAAGAGCCATGGCTGGTCAAGAGCTGTGCAGAAAGATTCTGGGGAAGCAGAATTGTAGGTGTTCTGTCATATCTGTGGATAAAGACGACTTTAGCCACTTGTACCGCACCCCTACGAAGAATTAAATCATAAAAAGGCCTCTTAACTGGATGTAGCATGTGTGTGTTACAGCAAAACTGTAGCAGTGCTGACGGGTACTGTGACTGCGAGGTCTCTGGAGCCAGGGAGATCTAGGAGTCTGAACAAATAGAAAGCCCAGATACTGTGTGCTGAGTTCAAAAGACTCCTGTTATAGACTCAGACTTATAGACTTTAAGGTCAGAAGGGACCATTATGATTGTCTAGTCTGACCTCCTGCACAACGCAGGCCACAGAATCTCACCCACCCACTCCTGGAATAAACCCCTAACCTATGTCTGACCTACTGAAGTCCTCAAATCATGGTTTAAAGACTTCAAGGTGCAGAGAATCCTCCAGCAAGTAACCCATGCCCCATGCTGCAGAGAAAGGCGAAAACCCCCCAGGGCCTCTGCCAATCTGCCCTGGAGGAAAATTCCTTCCCGACCCCAAATATGGTGATCAGCTAAACCCTGAGCATGTGGGCAAGACTCACCAGCCAGACACCCAGGAAAGAATTCTCTGTAGTAACTCAGATCCCACCCCATCTATCATCCCATCACAGGCCATTGGGCATATTTACTGCTAACAGTCAAAGATCAATTAATTGCCAAAATTAGGCTATCCCATCAAACCATCCCCTCCATAAATCTATCAAGCTTAATCTTGAAGCCAGATATGTCTTTTGCCCCCACTGCTTCCCTTGGAAGGCTGTTCCAGAACTTCACTCCTCTGATGGTTAGAAACCTTCATCTAATTTCAAGTCTAAACTTCCTGATGGTCAGTTTATATCCATTTGTTCTTGTGTCCCATTGGTATTGAGCTTAAATAATTCCTCTCCCTCCCTGGTATTTATCCCTTTGATATATTTATAGAAAGCAATCATATCTCCCCTCAGCCTTCTTTTGGTTAGGCTAAACAAGCCAAGCTCTTCGAGTCTCCTTTCATAAGACAGGTTTTCCATTCCTCGGATCATCCTAGTAGCCCTTTTCTGCACCGGTTCCAGTTTGAATTCATCCTTCTTGAACATGGGATACCAGAACTGCCCACAGTACTTCAGATGAGGTCTCACCAGTGCCTTGTATAACAGTTATGAATTGCTTCTTCACTGCTACCCAAGGCACTGTTCTCTCTGGTCACACAGAACTCCTAGACCAGCTAATGTCTTTGATTTTCTCAGTGATTATCAGGAGACAGACCCCTAAATATGCAATTATTACCAACGAGTTTCCTGCTAGCCCCTTCCCTGGTTTATCTGTTTTGTAGGCTGGAATGTGCTTCCAAAGGCAGAAGGTGAGTAATGGCCTCAGTGCTGACTTCATCAGAGCTATAAATGCTGGATGTCCCTCACAGACCAGAGACTCTGAAATGGAACTGTCCAACCCTAAATGCTTACAGGCTGGATTTCTGTTCCAGCAGCACATCTCGCCAGCGGGGCACTTCTCCTCCCCAAGGGGTCCCCCACTGCTGCTCTGCTCCTCATCCCCATCATCAGGTACATTTTAAAACAGACTCCAAATTACAAGTGCTAATGGAGCTCTTTTTATGTGGCTAGTGAACCTCACACCCCCCATGCTATAATCCCCTCCTGTCTCATTGGACTATGTCAACATTGAGATGGGACAAGTCCTAGGTAATACTGCAGGTAGCATAGTGATGATTCAATAGGTGACTCTTCCATCTGAGCAAGGATTGAACCAGTGCAACAGCACTGATGTTAGGCAGCTGTAGGAGGTGCAGTCTCTAGAATGAGATATAAAGACAGCTCCTGCCTACCTGTGGACTGTTATGATCCCATGGCATTTTTTTTTGCATAACTAAAGCTGTTAGCTCCACAGCAGTGGTCGAATTCCATCTTTGGTAACTTCTTTGGTTTCATTAAGTTCCCCAATAGCTTTATCTGCTGTGGTTCCTACAGTGTTCTTCACTTCCGACCCTAAATGATCTGCTGCGTGCCATTAAACAGCAGCCATGTTTGACCCCTGAGGTGAATGAATTCCCAGGGTGGATGTACTGATCTCCATTTGTGGTTTGTAGATCAGTAGTTATGTTTGTAAATTGCTTTGGACTCTGGGAATCAAAGGTGCTTTTGACTGACAAGTAAATGTAAACAAAATGTAAAGTTTAAAATTTAAAAAACCCTGAACTCAAAGGGAACCCCCTGCTCAAAGGCCAGATCTGATAATGTCAATAATTGTTTTGTAACATGCCCCCCGTGCCTGAGTACTGCTTTGCAGCACACACTGACCTGCTCCCCCTTCCGTTCCTAAACACCACTGGGAGTGTTCAGGGTGAGCTTTAATTTAACCTCCTGGCTTTGTCGCTGTGGGACAGCCCAAGCACATAGCATGTGCTAGTTCTCTTCCTTAAAGGAGTTCACACTGAAAAGACAAAAGAAATCCCTTTCTAGAAGTGCAAGAGTTAACTCAAGAGATTTGAAGAGTTCCTCTGGGAGTCATTGTGTTATATTGTGTAGCTATTTAGTTACAGACCTTTTAAAACAGGTATTTATGTAATTTCATATTTAGGTATTTTTCAGATGAGAATTAGTGAAATCAACACCCTCCCATGCCAGTTACTGGGAAGGGATGTTTTAATAGTAACGGATATGCACCTCTACCCCGATATAACGCGATCCTCAGGAGCGAAAAATCTTACCGTGTTATAGGTGAGACCGCGTTATATCGGGGTAGGGAGAGGAACCGCTCCCGCTCCAGCTCACCTCCACTCTGCCTCTGCCTCCTCTCCTGAGCGTGCCACCACCGCTCCGCTTCTTCCCCCCTCCCTCCCTCCCTTCCAGGCATGCCGTGCCAATCAGATGTTTGGCACAGCAAGCCTGGGAGGGAGGGGGGAGGAGTGGCGGAGCTGCGGCGCGCTCGTGGGAGGAGGCGGAGGTGGAGCGGAGGTGAGCTGGGATGGGGGGCCACAGCAAGTAAGGGGGGGGGTGCGCAGAGGAACCGCTTGTGGTAACACGAATTCGGATGTAACGAAGTAAAGCAGCCCCACCCCGCGGAGCACTGCTTTACCGCAATATAGCCGAATTCGCGTTATATCGGACCGCATTATATCGGGGTAGAAGTGTCATTAACTCAAAATGCTGCTTCAGAGCAACAGACGACCTGTAGGGAAATGTACATTTGAACAGAAATAGTGGGAAGCAGAATAAAAGTCTTATGAGAAATAATGAACCCTACAAAGAAGATATTTCAGTTAAACACCTCAGCTTCCGTTATTCCAAGACACCAAAGCATGCCCCTGTTACAAGCCGATCAGTTAACTCAGGATCATTGTGTATAAATCTTTGTATACAAGATTAACAATATATCCAACTTAAAAGCTGCGCAGGTGATAACGTTTTATTATTAATGAGAACAAAGCTATCTTGGTTCAGCTTTTACCTTCACGAAAAGCGTATGGATACTGAGACCCCTCAAGTCTGCCAGCCACTTATAAGTCCTCTGGAGCAAGTTATGCTCAATTACATCTGTGCCACTCCACTGACCTGACTTGCACTGGTGTGTAACACAGCAGAAAATGGCCTCTGTTCAGCAGGCACCAGTATCATAACATTGCTTATTTGTTTTAAAGGCAAGAGCTGTTTCAGTGGAGTTAAGAAATGGACCTGCTCAGTGGGAGGGCTATGCTGGCTAGGGAGGCAGAGTGAACCTAGGTGTTGGCTTGTGGAGATCTCCCAGATCGGACTGGGAGATGCAGACCTGTTTTTTTTTTTTTGTGTTTTTTTTTGGGGGGGGGGGGGGAGGGGGAGGGAGAGGAGACATCCTAGAGGTAGTGTGGTAGTGTCTACCTGCTAGTGGGTTACTGTTGCTGTTTGATGCCACTACAGCCTACCTTGCTGCTGTCCCTGGGACTGCCTGGTGGCTTGGCTCCTGGGACCAAGTACAGATGTTGGAGACAGTGTATTTCTGTTCGGCGCTGTGTGGTTCTATGATATTTATTAAACTATGGAAACGTAAGAGAAATTTGGTTCTTTCATATTACACTGCACTATATTACTAACAAAGTGATTTATCGTTCTGATTAATCACACAGAAAAGAGCTAGTCCAGATGGTTTATGAAGCCAGTAGGGTTGTGTGTAGCAGCTTGTACCCTCTGCTACAAGCACACATCAAACAACTACCTGCCCTAGGTGCCATTTCCAACCTTCAGCAGCAGTTCTACATGCTCCCCAGCAGGAGCTCAGTGGGAGTTAAGCTGTCAGACTAGCATTCAACTAGTATGTAACAAGGGATAAGGTATCACTAACAGGTGTAAAATATTTAGAAGCCTTCCTGAACATCACACTGACAGAAGCCTCATGCTTCCAAAGTCCCTTCCTCTTACATCTGTTGGGCCAGCCAATGCCAAGTTGTCTTTATTCTTTGCTATGTGCCCATCTCCAAAGGGAGGCTACAGAATTTGGGTTTCTATGTCTCTAGAGCAGGCTTCCATGGACCATAGATATGCATCTCTTAGTGGTTCTCACTTCTTTTATGGATTGATTGTGAATCCATTATTTATAGGGCTGGAAAATATGGAGATTTTGAGAGGAGGTTGTAATTAAAAGGCTCTCAAGAGGCAAACGGTGTTTAAAAGATATCTCTCCCACCCTCCAAAAAGCTAATTCCAGAAGGAACGTGTATAAAGCAAAACTGACTCAGTGACGAAGGACTCATACTTGCGTCTGGGTTCCTCCATTCCCGCTTCCGTTGCCCCCGCCTCCTACTCCTTGTTTGTGCTGCTGGGATCCCGTCATCTCGGCCATTCTCCTTTCCATCTGCTCAAGTCGTTCCAGGATTGACATCCTGAACTGATTATCTAGGTCAAAACAGACAGTTATGACATTTCTATGGAAGATAAATGCAAGCTTTCGGTGACCTCCTGCACAAAATCACAAATGGGACCTGGCACCAGTTGGAGATGCGCAGAAGGCGAGCTTTGTTTTGTAATTCATACTGTCAGAAGCAGGATTCCAGAATAATTCCCTATCTCAGACAGACTCTCTGGTCAGGGAAGCTGGTGAACATCTCCAAAGCAAAAGGAAGTAAAGATTAAAGACAGTCAGAACTGGAGATTTCCTGAAAGAACTCTGGACAGTCCTCATGATGCACTCAGAGCCCACCGCCTGTTCAGGTGGGAGCTGTGGAGTGGAGTTGCCCTCCTCTAGATTACAAGAGAAGAAGGGAACCTGCTTCTGTCCCATTACTGCATCTCCTTGCTACTTTCTGCTTGTTACATTCAAGTGTCAAACAATTCGGTGTCTTGGCTTCCTCAAGTGGTGGGGAAGAGAAGGTAGCTGATATTTTATAACTAATCTACAATACAATTATTATAAATGAAATATGTAAGAGAGAGATATGGCTTCACCTTCCCTGCCCCTCTCCAAAATCTTATGGCTTCCTATCGAGCTGACCGCCTTCCCCGCAACAGCTGGCTTTGGGCAGCCCTGCCATCATACCCATTTTACAAAGGCATGATTTACCTGGTGAGAACCATGAGTGAATGACTGCTACAGGAACAAGATTCCCTCAGGCTTTTTATTTCTCTTGGAACAAGGAGCCAGTAGAGGAGCACATTCCCTTCTTCCTAGGCCTAAACCCAGATCCCAGCGCTGAGAAATTAACATGGACAAAGCCCATAAAATGTGCTAGTTACCTGCAAACTCATAAGGGGTCAGAAACAATTACTTTAAATGCTATTGAAAAGTAAGGCAGTAGACAAACTTCCTCCACTCCCTCAGGCTGATGGGAGCTGCCAACTACGTGGATAGCATCTGGGCACATAAAATATTCTTTACAAAATATTTATTTTACTTGGGATTCATCTCAGTGGGAGCCGGCAGGCACCACTAGTTACTCTCCTCTTCCTGAACTAATGGCCAGTATGAGGAAGCAGCTACTAGGGCTAAAATCATGGAACATATTATTTACCCTTTCACATAACAAAAGAACCAGGAGTCTGCCAATGAAATTCATAGGCAGCAGGCTTAAAACAAACACAAAGAAGTACTTCTTCATACAACATACAGTAAACCCGTGGAACTCATTACCAGGGGATGTTGTGAAGACCAAAAGTATAACTGGGTTTCCAGCTATACTCTCAGCCCAGCAGAAGAATCTGTCCTTTCTCGGGGCCTCTCCTTTTGTCCCTCCAGACCCACGAACATGATACAGTTCTGCGGTGACCTAGAATCTTACTTTCGACGTCTCCGACTCAAAGAATATTTCCAACAGACCTCTGTACAACATACTAACCCACAGAATCCTTCCTACCAAAACTACAAAAAGAAGGATTCTGCGTGGACTCCTCCTGAAGGTCGAAACAACAAATTGGACTTCTACATAGACTGCTTCCGTCGCCGTGCTCGAGCTGAAATTGTAGAAAAGCAAAATCACTTGCCCCATAACCTCAGCCGTGCAGAACACAATGCCATCAACAGCCTCAGGAACAACTCTAACATCATAATCAAAAAGGCTGACAAAAGAGGAGCTGTCGTCATCATGAATAAGTTGGAATATGAACAAGAAGCTGTCAGACAGCTCTGTAACTCCACATTCTACAGGCCTTTATCCTCTGACCCCACTGAGGAGTACCAAAAGAAACTACACCATCTGCTCCAGAAACTCCCTGGAAAAGCACAAGAACAAATTTGTACAGACACGCGCCTAGAACCCCGACCAGGGGCATTCTATCTGCTACCCAAGATCCATAAACCTGGAAATCCTGGACGCCCCATCATCTCAGGCATTGGCACCCTAACAGCAGGATTGTCTGGCTATATAGACTCTCTCCTCAGGCCCTATGCTACCAGCACTCCCAGCTATCTTCGCGACACCACTGACTTCCTGAGGAAACTACAATCCATCGGTGATCTTCCAGACAACACCATCCTGCCCACTATGGATGTAGAAGCCCTCTACACTAACATTCCACACAACGATGGACTACAAGCTGTCAGGAACAGTATCCCCGATACTACCACGGCTAACCTGGTGGCCGAACTTTGTGATTTTGTCCTCACCCACAACTATTTCACATTTGGGGACAATATATACCTCCAAGTCAGTGGCACTGCTATGGGTACCCGTATGGCCCCACAGTATGCCAACATTTTTATGGCTGACTTAGAACAACGCTTCCTCAGCTCTCGTCACCTAACACCCCTACTCTACTTGCGCTACATTGATGATATCTTCATCATTTGGACCCATGGAAAAGAAGCCCTTGAGGAATTCCACCATGATTTCAACAATTTCCATCCCACCATCAACCTCAGCCTAGACCAGTCCACACAAGCGGTCCATTTCCTAGACACCACTGTGCTAATAAGTGATGGTCACATAAACACCACCCTATACCGGAAACCTACTGACCGCTATACTTACCTACATGCTTCCAGCTTCCATCCTGGACACACCACACGATCCATTGTTTACAGCCAAGCTCTAAGATACAACCGCATTTGCTCCAATCCCTCAGACAGAGACAAACACCTACAAGATCTCTATCAAGCATTCTTACAACTACAATACCCACCTGCTGAAGTGAAAAAACAGATTGACAGAGCCAGAAGAGTACCCAGGAGTCACCTACTACAAGACAGGCCCAAAAAAGAAAATAACAGAACACCACTAGCCGTCACCTTTAGCCCCCAACTAAAACCTCTCCAGCGCATCATCAAAGATCTACAACCTATCCTAAAAGATGATCCCTCACTCTCACAGATCTTGGAGGACAGACCAATCCTCGCTTACAGACAGCCCCCCAACCTGAAGCAAATACTCACCAGCAACCACACACCATATAACAAAAACACTAACCCAGGAACCTATCCTTGCAACAAAGCCCGATGCCAACTCTGTCCACATATCGATTCAAGTGATACCATCACAGGGCCTAATCACATCCGCCACACCATCAGGGGCTCATTCACCTGCACATCTACCAATGTGATATATGCCATCATGTGCCAGCAATGCCCCTCTGCCATGTACATTGGCCAAACCGGACAGTCTCTACGCAAAAGAATAAATGGACATAAATCTGATATCAGGAATCATAACATTCAAAAACCAGTAGGAGAACACTTCAACCTCCCTAATCACTCACTGACAGACTTGAGGGTAGCAGTGTTGCGACAGATTAACTCGAAAAGCAGACTTCAAAGAGAAACTGTTGAACTCAAATTGATATGCAAACTAGATTGTATTACCTCAGGATTAAATAAGGACCTCGAATGGCTCGGCCATTACGTTAATTGAATCTATTTCCCTTAAGTTAACGATCCTCATTCACACCTGTGTGACCATCTTGTTTATCACTTCAAAGGTTTTTCTTCCCCTGCTGTTATGGTTCCTCTCAATTAATTAGCCTCTTAAGGTTGGTCTATGCACCTCCACCTTATCATGTTTCTCTGACTGTATAAATATCTGTCTACTGTATGTTTCATTCCATGCATCCGATGAAGTGGGTACTAACCCATGAAAGCTTATGCTGAAATAAATTTGTTAGTCTCTAAGGTGCTACAAGTTTTTCTTTCTTATTTTCATTTTGGGTTAAAAAAAGAATTAGATAAGTTCATGAAGGATAGGTCTATCATTGGATATTAGACAAGATGGTCAGGACATGACCCCATGCCCTGGGTGTCCCCAAACCTTTGACTGCCAGGGGATGGATCACTCAAAGTTGCCCTGTTCTGTTCATTCCCTCTGAAGGAGCACTGGCCACTATCGAAAGACAGGCTACTGGGCTAGATGGACCATTGATCTGGCCCAGCATGTCCTGTCTTATGAACTAAGAGATGGAAGCCAACATAAGCATGTTGCTTCACCAAGATTATTAAGATAAACTTATCCTGTGCCCTGTATCTAGGTCAAATCAGTACAGTGAGAAGTGGTGGATAGCTCTGGTCCACTGAACGTCTACGTCTACACAGACTGGTCTCCCTCTCAATACTCTCATTGACTGTGCATCAGTATATCTGTGGTGCACAAGGTCAGAGGTCATTCATAGTTTTCTGGACCTTCCTGCATTAGCTGCTAGGGTCTGTTCTGGCCTCAATAGAAGTTATGTACAATAGTTGCATCAAGGACAGAAGTGATTAGTGACTATTTCCTCCTGACCCATATCAAATCTGATCTTCAGGGTAATTTCATGAAGCACAGGGGATTTCTAGACCTTGTGCTAATAAGAGAAGCAGTACATTGCCAGGGAACAGTGTAGTAGCCGTGTTAGTCTGTGTCAGCAAAAAAAAAAAAAAGAAAGAAAGAAATACTTGTGGCACCTTAGAGACTAACAAATTTATTTCAGCATAAGCTTTCGTGGACTACAGTCCGCTTCATCAGACGCATGCGGACTGTAGTCCACGAAAGCTTATGCTGAAATAAATTTGTTAGACTCTAAGGTGCCACAAGTATTTCTTTCTTATTTTCTTATTGCCAGGGAAGGGATTTATGTTTAACGTTCCACACTCCCTGTGCCATGTTGCCACAGCTGTGAGCAGCAGAGACACGAGCTGGATCCCCCTCCTTAAGAGAGAAGGCTGCGTCTCTGTGAGGGCGCCAGGATTCTAGAACTTGCTTCCCCCTTGGTTTGAAAAAGCCCAAATATGGTGACCTTCTGGTACACTCACAAAGCTACCTTCTTGAGAAGGTCTTTGGAGAGGGCTGATAATGTGCTTTCCGGAATGATAAAAGGACAGAAAAGAGCTTTTCTGTAGGTGGCTGGTTGGGCAAGTGCCTAAATGAATTAACTTTTAATAATGCTGGATTCTGCTGTAACCCTAACTACGTGTTCGGGTGTCTAGAACCTTAGATAACTGTCTCTTATTATTATTAAACTGAGACAGATTATGGATGTCAGCCAAGAGGCTGCAGAACAGTCAGGCCAGCCTGCACTTTGTTTATTTTACTTCCAATGATGAGGCCGGGTCCTCTGACTGCCATGACACAAGTGCATCCCAATGGCGAGAATGGCCCACGGTCCCGCATGTGATGGCACCAGAAAGGTGTGGCACCGACAGCAATTGCCATGTGGGGAATTGACACTGGCAGGGTGAAGGAGGGATGAGGGGGGCGTTTACATTTTTAACTTGGCTTTAATGCAATAAACATTTTGTGTTTTTTTAAAAGGAAATCACAAGGCTGGATTTTGCGCTTCACCTCATCACCCTCCCATGTGCTCCATCCTCTCTTCCCCTACCTGTCTCTTGCTCCTCCCCTTCCCCTCCTATTGTACAGGCAACTAACTGGCAGGAAAGCCATCTCTCTGGAGCATCCTGTGGTAAGGGGATTCCCATTTCTTCCCCTCTTATGCAGCAGTGGCCCCAAAAGGAAGCAGCCAGGCTGGCTTCTCTTCTTCCCCAGGGGCTTTTACAGGCTTAGGCTTTTCTGGGCAAAAATGAGCCTGTGGAAACAGAGAGCAGGAGCCAGCCCTAGAACGCAGACTAAGGTCCCAGGAATAAAGCATGCAAGGTGCCTACAGGAGAGCAAGCCAGTCAGAACCCATCCTCCAGAAATGCAGTGTCTAAGGGCTAGTCTACACTGGCAACGCTAAAGCGCTACCGCGGAAGCGTTTTAACGTGGCTTGTGTAGTCGAGGCAGAGCGCTCTCCCAGCGCTCTAAAAAAACCACCTCCCCGAGGGGCGCAGCTCCCAGTCCCAGCGCTGGGGCACTGTCTACACTGGCGCTTTACAGCGCTGAAACCTGCTGTGCTCTGGGGTGTGTTTTTTCCACATCCCTGAGCGAGAAAGTTGCAGCTCTGTAAATTGCCAGTGTAGACAGGCCCTAACTCCCATGCTGCCCCATCCTGGCAGATCATTACTCTGGTTGGGCTTTAGGTACCAGACAATGTGGTTTGCTGTTGCAGACCATAAAATGAAAGGTCTGATTCAAAGCTCATTGAAGGCGGGAGAGTCTTTCCGTTGACTTAAATGGGCTTTGGATCCAGCTCTAAAAGAGGAGCAGTGCTCTATGACTTGGTTACATGCACTTCCTCACAGAGATGATGTGGGCAGTGATGCCAATCCAGAGGCTTCTGGGGAGGGAGGGGGGCAAATAATGGACCCCACCCCACCCCCAGGGATCCCATTCTGGTTCCCATAGTCCCCTCCTCCCTCAGTGACCCCTAGTCTCCCCTAGCCAAGGAGTCTCCCCTCTCTCTTACCCACACAGTACATGAGCTGGTGCTGCCAGGAGCTGGATTCTCAGCGTACTCCCCAGCACTCCATGATCCGGAACAAGCCCCGTGTGTGCCAGGTTGCAACACCATTTGGCTCAGCACCCCTCCATCTAGACAGAAGGGTGGCTGGGCCAAATTTGAGAGGTGGTGTGACCCTGTGCACTAGGTCGCAATGCCACTCACTGGTATCTGGGCCAGCCACCCCTTCGTCTGTACAGAGGGATGGCCGGGTCAGATCTCAGCGGTGGCGTGACCCTGCAGGTGCAGTAATGCTCTGGCAGCAGCTGCACTGATTTAATACAGGATCATTGCTTAGAAGTGGTCAGGCTGTGGTCCCCCTTAGCTTTGCAGCCTATGGTACTTTGGCACCACTGGATGCAGGACTGCCTTGCATTGCAGAGGTGGGCAAAGTATGGCCAGCGGGACCATCCTGCCCAGTCCTTGAGCTCCCAGCCAGGGAGGCTAGTCCCCTGCACCTCCTGCATAGCCTCAGGGGGATGGGGAGAGGGGGGGTTGGATAGGGCGTGGGAGTCCCGGGGGGGGGGGGGGGCTGTCAGGGAGCAGGGATGTGGATAGGTCGGGGGGGGGGGGGGAGACAGGGAGCAAGGGGGGTTGGATAGAGGGTGGGGTCCCTGGGCGGGTGGTTAGGGGCGGGGGTCCCGGGAGGGGGCGTTCAGGGGACAAGGAGCAGGGGGGGTTGGATAGGTTGGGAGTTCTGAGGGGGGGCAGTCAGGGGGCAGAAAGTGGGAGGGGGCGGGGGCCAGGCTGTTTGGGGAGGCACAGCCTTCCCTACCTGGCCCTCCATATAGTTTCGTAACCCCGATGTGGCCCTCGGGCCAAAAAGTTTGCCCACCCCTGCTCTAGAGTAATTTCACTGGAAGTCTCTGGTGCCGTAATACTGCAACCATCTTTTTGTTCTGTTTTTGTATAGTGTCCTGGGACTCCTAGATGATTCTGCAATACAAACAATAAATAATAAAATCACCCCCACAGGGCAATTCCAGCATGCTGGCACTAGAGTAATAAGTTTCCTTGGGACACATGGTCAGGAGTCAGCTGTCTCAGAATTGCATTGCCCTTTTCTAAAATGCTGAGATTTAGAGGGAATATTCCTGTAATCTGAAAGGTGGCAAATGCTGTGTTTCTCTAATCGTTTGCCAGTGAAATGTCAGGTATGCTTTACCTGCTGAGTTTCCTGGCACAGGACAGGAATTCCATAAGATACAGCTATGCAAGATTCTTCCTTAGGAAATCGAACCTGAGACACAAACTTATGTGCTATGCTGAGCCCGAGGCCATTTGCAGGCCATTAATTGGAGACAGAATATTACTGGGGCCAGAGGGCAACTCCCATGAGTTTACATCACGCTTTTCCCTATCACTAGAAATTACCTGAAGTTTGACAACAGATAAAGAGCTCACCTGACCCCTTCTGCCAGACTGGACTCTCTCTTGCAGGGATATTTGAATTCAGCTTTACATACTAATTAATAGTGTAAGATCAATTTACAAAGTATCTCTGCTGCTGCTGAGTGTGGGAGGCCAGTCACCCCCAACCCTATTTCAGAGGGTTTAGAGGTTTTTAAGATCGTGATGAGCCCATTAATTGATTTTCTTTGCCAATAGAAAACTGGAGTCTCACTAATAATTTCATTGTTCAGATCATTCCAAGGCCTCTGGGGTTGAGGCTGGCAGACAGCTGTATGAGGAGACCCACCAACTCAAAGTGGCACCAGGTGCCAGGCTCTGCCATAACAACAGTTGGAAAACCTGCAGACATAACTCCACTGCTACAATGTTAAATGCCCCCCACAACACATCTTTCAAGATCCATGTGGTCCTACACATGCCTATCACAACATGTGGTGCTGTACCTCATCCAGTGCACTAAATGCCCTGACAACAACTATGTGGGTGAAGACACCTTGCGCTTGAATGAACTCACACAGAAAAATGATAAAAGATAAAAACACCATACCACCATCCCCTGTGGGCAAACACTTTTCATAAGTATCTGACCTCTGTCCTCATCCTCAAAGGAAATCTGCACACCTTCAAAAGATGAGCTTTGGAGCTTAAATTCATAACTTTGCTAGACACTAAGGGCATGTCTTCACACAGGCGCCGACTCCCCCTCTTTTCCGTGGGTGCTCGACCCCGCCCTCTGCCCCCAGCCCCACCCCCACTCCATCCCTTCCATGAGGCCCTGCCCCTTCCCCTCCTCTTCCCACCCCTTTCCCGCCCCCATTCCAACCCCTTCCCCAAAGTCCCCGCCTCAACTCCACCCCTCCCTACCCCTATTCCAACTCCTTCCCCAAATCCCCCCCTTCCCTGCCTCCTCCCCTGAGCACGCCACATTCCCGCTCCTCCCCCACCCTCCCGGAGCATGCTAATGCTGCCAAACAGCTGTTTGGCGGCAGCCGGGCGGGAAGTGCTGGGAAGTAGGCAGAGGAGCAGGGACGCAGGGAGCTCAGGGGTGGAGGAGAAGGTGGGGCCGGTGGTGAGGGGAGCTTGGCTGCCCTGGAGTCGGTGCCTATGTGTCTTCATTAGCAATGTTAAAGCACTGCTGCAGCAGCGTTTTAACGTGGCTGTGTAGTTGTGGCACCAGCGCTCCAGCGCCGTAAAAAAACCCCAAAACACCTCTACGAGGGGCGTAGCTTCTAGCGCTGGTGCACTGTCTACACTGCCACTTTACAGCGCTGAAACTTCAGCGCTCAGGGGTGTGTTTTTTCACACCCCTCAGCGAGAAAGCTGCAGCGCTGTAAAGCGTCAGTGTAGAGAATGCCTAAAAATCATGGTCCTAAATAAGGCACTGGATTTACAGCTTATTACAACAATCTGTAACCCACTAGCCCCCCCTTTTTGTCCTATGGCTGCAGACATTAACTGGCCACTTCACCATGAATGGTCTCTTACAATGTGCTAATTACTTGTGCTAAACAATCTGCTCCACCTTTGTTTAGTTGTGACATTCTGAGTTTCTTCCCCTGACCTGACAAAGAGCAGTGGGTAGCTCAAAAGCCTGTCTCTTTCACCAACAGAAGTAGGTCCAGTAAAAGATACTCCTTCCTTCACCCACCTTGCCTCTCCAACATGAGGAGACAGACTTCTCTAAAAAGCAGGTGACATTTCCACACCCTGCTCCAGAACAGTGGTCAGCCCACAGCCTCTACTTAGGTAGTGTTTTTCCAACAAGGCTTTGTTCTGGCATTGCTGCAGTGTGCTGCAGTGCAGTCCATGTCATTTCCTCCTCCCCCCCAATATCCATGCAGAGCACGTACACTGCAGAGACTGAAACTACCTGACATCATTGAGCCAGCTCCTTCTCACCACATCTCTGTGTCAAACACAGCTATGTCTGTAACTTGGTAAGAGCCAGAGAGCCACATATTTGCTGCAGAGGTTAATGGCTTTCCACTGTCTGCATGTTTAACACCACTCCCTCTGGCTGTACAGCCAACACCTTCATTTTATTAACTGCTCAACGAACAGTCTCATGAACATCATTCTAGTAGCATTTCTCTGAGCCTCCAGTTCCAAATGGGAGAAAGTAACAGCCATTCAACACAGGAAAACATTTAAAAAGCAAAGTGTTGAACAGCTTAGCGCACACAGCTTTGACAGACCACACACTTGCTCCCTGCATGTAGCTGTACAGAAAGATTACGTTCTAATCCTACAAACAACAACTGCATGAATCAACTGTTCAGGTGAAAGCTGGATCAGGTTATTCTGACCCTGAAGATCCCACACTGTATTGGAGTTTCAATAGAAATGTATTTTTACATGACTGGTTTGTCAGAAATAGCAATTTGAGCCCTGGGCTTTTCTGCATGCAGCTAATTATCCTAGGTTCTACACTACCCTTCAAGAATTTATCCTGTGTTTTTTCTTAAAAACTGATCCTAACCCATCTCTTTCCTGATCCATCAGATAAAGATACTTGGATCTTCCATAATATCTTTCATCTGCAGACTGTCACTATCATTATCCCCATTATACAGATGGGGAAACAGACACAAAGGGAGAAAGTGGCTTTTCCCAGGTCTCACAGGGTATGTATATACAGCAACTGGACACCCGTGGGTGGCCTGCAGAGTGGGAGGGTCCCAGAGCTCGGGCTCCAGCCTGAGCCCGGAAGTGTACACAGCAATGAAACAGCCCTGCAGTCTGAGTCCCGCAAGTCCAAGTTGGCTGGCACGGGCCAGCCATCATAGGCACCGACTCCATGGGTGCTCCGGGACTGGAGCACCCACGGAGAAAAATTGGGAACACCGGCTGCCCCCCCGGCTCGCCTCCGTTTTGACTCAGTCTCCTCCCCTGAGTGCGTCGCTGGGTCCTGCTTCTCCCTGCCAGCGCTTGCGTGCAAGAGGTGATTCACGCGGCTGGGAGGGTGGGGGAAGAAGGGGGAACGTGGAGCGCTCAGGGGAGGAGGGGGGGGTGGAGTTGGGGCAGGGACTTTGGGGAAGGGATTGGAATGGGGGCAGGAAAGGGGTGGAGTTGGGGCGGGGCCGGGGGGGCACGAGCACCCACTGGCACCGGGGGAAGTTGGCGCCTCTGCCAGCCATGGTTTTTTCTTTGTAGTGTAGACATACCCACAGACAGCGAACAGCAATCCCTGTAATGGTATCCAAGTTTCCCAAGCGGCCTCTACTCAAATCTCTGGCCAGTGCTTCACAGGGGCACCCAACATTTGCACTGCTCAAGACCACAGTTTGACTTATCAGGCACCTGAAGTATGGATTGTAGAACTGTATCCTGCTGAAGAAGTTACTTGCTTTGTGCAGTAAGGATGGTTCTTTGCGATGTGTCTCTCTATGGGTGCTCCACTGTAGGTGTTCTTGTGTCCCTGCACTGCTGATCGGAGAACTTCGGTAGGAGTGTCCATTAGGCCCACACATGCTCTGTCTCCCCTCGTGCTCTGCCACGAAGCTAGTCAGCATGTGCAGACTAATCCCCTCAGTTCCTTTTCTACAGCAGAGTCATTGACAAGAACTCCGGAGTAGAGGGGAGGAGGCTAGGTCGTGGAACACTCATAGGGGGACACATCTTGAAGAACCATCGTTACTGCACAAGGTGAACAACAACTTCTTCTTGGAGTAGTGTCCCTATGGGTGTTCCATTGTGGGTGACTTCCGAGCAGTATCCCTACTGGAGGGCCGGGGCCTTGGAGTCGGGCCAGTTACAGATGACAGTACTGTGGAGCCAAAGATGGCATTGGAGGCGGAGTCCCCAGTGATCACAGTGTTCTGCAAAGGTGGGGACTGACATCCATGTCCCCGCGCTACAGATCTCTGAGATAGGGATATTCTTGAAGAAGGCAACGGATAAGGAGATGGACCTCGTGAAGTGTGTGCAAATACTGTCTGCAGGGGTCATATTTCGAACCGAATTAATTGCATTAGACAATGTTGAGAGCCTCTGGGCCGATATTGCTGAGACCTTGTATCTTTCCGTAATAGAGAGGAAAAGCATAGGAGACTTCCAGAAAGCCTTTGTCCTGTCCAGGTAAAAAGCTAGGGCTGTCCTGACCTCTACTGTGTGTAATGCAGCCTCCCTGTTGTCGCAGTGAGGCTTGGGGTAGAAAATTGGAAGGCGAATCAATTGGTTCATGTGGAACAGGGAGGTTACCTTAGGGATGAATTTTGGATGTGGCCTAAGCGTAACCTTGTCCTGAGAGAATACTGTGGAGGGGGATGTGCCATCAGAGCCGTCATTTCTCTTGTTCTCCTGGCCGGGGTGATTCCTGGCCGGGGTGATTGCTATTCCCTTTAGTGTCTCACCAGGGCTCTGGCTAGTTGTGTTCATAGATGGCTGCAAAATACTGGTTAGTTTGTTGGCAATTCAGAAACATTAAATTTCCTGAGTACAACAGGAAGTGGAATTAAACCTTCCAATAGCTCTAGGTCACTGGCAATACTGATATGAAACTGTATCTATTAGGTATTATTAATAGTTAACAGAGAACCAGGGGTGCCATCCTCCAAACAGTCATTTTTCCAGATGAATAATTTTGTCATTTAAATAGCCATAATAAAGCTCCTACATAGTGGAAACTTCAAAATGCCTTACGTGTAATGTTGTTGTAATCAGGCAGCAGGCTTATGTGGCCACAGGCAGATTGAAATGGCTTGTTAAGAATCAAGGTTCCAGTACAGCCTGATCAACCTGCCATGTAGGCTTCTAGCCTTCTGCAGTCTCAAAGGTCAGCAGCTCATCTCCCTCTGATTGTATGAACGCGGCACCCAGCTGCCGAGTTCTAGGAATCACAGCACAGAATGTTATAGCAATTAGCTATTTGGCAAGGGAGGATACCAGTTATTTTATTTAAAAAAAAAAAAAAAAAAGTCAATGCAACTTCTCCAGCGGCAAGGGGAGGAACACTTACACCAGTGATTTCCTCCTGACCACAGAAATGAAATGAAAGGCTGCTAACTACCTGCACTGGGATATGGATGCAGTCATGGTTTGAGGGACATTGTCCCTATACCTAAGCAGAGCTTTAGTATTACCTGCCTTACAGGATATAGAAGACATTCACTAGTAGGGTGGTGAAGCACTGGAATGGGTTACCTAGGGAGGTGGTGGAATCTCCTTCCTTAGAGGTTTTTAAGGTCAGGCTTGACAAAGCCCTGGTTGGGATGATTTAGTTGGGTTTGGTCCTGCTTTGAGCAGGGGGTTGGACTAGATGACCTCCTGAGGTCCCTAATTCTATGATTCTATGACATAGGTTTCTTGTTTGTATTACAAGGAGGGCCATGTATGTACTTTTGTTTTAGGAGCAGACAACTGACTCAAGAACCTTTGTGACAGCAGCCCCCCACATTCCATATCCTCAATGTACTCAAGACAGCCCAATGGAGCTCACCATATTTCTAATTATAACACAAAATAAGAACAGCCATACTGGATCCGAACAATGGTCCACCTAGCCCAGTATCCTGTCTACTGACAGTGGCTGGAGCCAGATGCTTGAGAGGGAATGAACAGAGCAAGGCAAATATCAAGTGATCCATCCCCCGATGTCCAGTCCCAGCTGCTGGCAGTCAGAGGCTTAGGGATGCCTAGAGAATGGGGTTATGTCCCTGACCATCTTGGCTAACAGCCACTGATGGACCATCCTCCACGAACTTATCAAATTCTTTTTTGAACCCAGTAATAAAATATAATATATTTAAAATAAAATAAAAATCTAGATTTCTACAAGCTTTACTTTTAATGCATCATCTCTGCAACCTCAATCTCACTGACAATTTTAAAAGAAGATTGGGTCCAGGAAGATGACATACACCAGAAAGTCTGACCTCACATGTTTGAATAAGCTGACCACTTTGCCAGACCGGTGCTGCTTCCTGCAATTTGGAAGCTGCATTTAAAAAAAAAAAAAATAAAAAATAAAAAAAAGGAAGGGTGATGCTGTACCCCTAAATTATACATTTTATCCCAGTTCTGTAGGGGCCTAACAAATTTGTGAGATCTCATGTAATATATTGTACAGGACAATATGCAAACCCTAGGCACCACAATAACGGTAGTTTCTCTTAACTTTGAACTACTTTGATTGTGGCAGTTTCGTCTCACAACTTCACTAGTTCTTTGTTATAAACACAATTCACCCAATGTTACGTGTAACAATAATAGCATCACCATGGAAAATGCAATATGCATAGATTCTATAACACAGAAATTGATGTTTAAGTGTTTTCCTTTCCTCTTTAATGTCTTCAAGTTGAACGAGTTCAGGAAAAGGCAGTTTCCACAGATAATAAGCAGTAGCAAGTATGCATTCACTGAAAGATGCCAAAAGAACACGTTGCTTTGGGTAAAGAGTGGCCTGCTCTGCCCTGCTCATTGTAACTAAACAGACATAACTTTTCCTCTCCTTGTAGCTAATTTAGCTTTAAACCAGTGTATTTCTCAACCATTTTAAACTTTTTTATATGTAAACATGGTAGTTACAATACGGCACCTATACAAAATCAGCGAGAAAACAGAAAACACACCACATTTTCTGCTCATAAAGGTTCTTTTATGTATTGATGAACCAAGTACTGAAGCTTTGTTTGGCAGACCTCAAAATGTTTGGGACACAGATGTATCTGTTTTTGTACTGTATCAAATACAACTGAGATCCGTAAATAAATAAATAAATAATCCCAACAAGAAAAACATTCCCCAGAGCTACAATACATCTTTTGGGCAACTGATTTCAATTCTAATCATCACAATGGACACAGGAAAATATAAGAGAGTTTGAGGGAAGTCCCAAAAGATGATAAACACTAGTCCTATTCTGCTGACCCTTCAGATAGTCATGGGACAGTTAGTCAAAATATTACCAAGCAGAGAGAAGCAACAGCATCAGATGCAAAGGAGTTAAGCAGTAATGCTTGATCATTAGGCATTTTATTTGGAGCTCTGATGAAAACTTTTACTGCCCCGCCTCCCCTCCAAAAAAACCAAAGCTGTGCTGCATAAATGCAAACACGGGAGAGAGAGTCGAAGCTAAAGACAATTTTGTCAAAATTTAACGTAATGTATCCTGCATTTCTTCATGAGTGACGCCGCCTGACAGAATCTGCCACAACACTTTGCATCACTCCAGAAGCTCAAGTCCACCAATCCTGTGCCATTTCCTATTTTGCTATTAAAAACCTCTCCTGTCTTCATCACGTCAGAGGTTTCTGTAGAGTTGCCTGCTCAGTAGGCACTAAGAACTTGGAGACCAGGCTCAGCTCCTGGAATATCACAGGACTAAACATCTCACAGTACAAAAACCCAACAGCACACACATTAAGCTGATAAGTGAAGCTCTACTTCTATTATATCACCATGCAGTCCTGAGTGTTGCTGCAACCATGTATCTCTCTGAGAATGCAGCAAAGGCAGGTGGGCACAGGCTTGATAGCGAACACTCCCCAAGCCTCTTTAGTGCATCCTAGGTCTTAGTTTTTGGACTTTAAACTTTTTAGTCTTTTAACAAAGGCAAACGGAGTTCTTCCACTGCTCTCACACATCCCAATGAGACATCTGGCTAACATTTTGCAAGAGAAGCAAGGAACTTGATATATTTTCTGAAGATGCACTCTATCTCACAACAGTTATTACAGTCCTAAGACACCTATTCTCCAACCTCTCCACGTTATGTGGGGAACAACACTGGCACACCAAGTTCTCCTTTGTCAAATCTGTTCTCACTGTGGTTTATCATTCTTCTGGAAAAACTAGAGCAGATTACAGATTATAAAGTCCAACACAGTTCTCTGACAGGGATGATTTACTGTCAAAGTCTTGGCATATTAATGAGAACTCCTCATGGGCTTAATGGGACTGCGGAGCAATACATCCACTTATGTTTAAAGTAAACCTCAACAGAGAACTATGAGACCAATTACATTTTGTATCTTCCCTATCTGACCCTCCCAAAAACTCAAAGAAATCGGTGCTCTCTCTCTGGTCCAATAAAGTCTCTGTGCTCTCAGCATCCCAAATAGGTATTGCTTTCCATCACACCATATTTATTCTAAGTTTCACTGGTTAGGCTTGGCAGAATTTGATTTTTTTATTTTTTTATAATTTCGATGGAAAAAGATGTTTATTTGTAATCATTTTTTCAATTTTTATCAATTTAAATTTTCAGAATTGCAGGAAGTGTTGGGAGAGAGAGTCAGACAATTGGTGATGAGGTGTCAGACCATAATTATTTAACGACAGTAACGACTGCGATTCAAAAAGTTAAAACACAAATCGTCAACATCACATGTCAAAACATACATAGTAAATAGCCTTAAATCAAAATCTAATAAGTTCTCAAGTAGAATTGTTCTTACTTTGCCTAGCTGTATGTTTCCATTATCATCAATGGGAACTGGTCGGTTTGTTTGTGAACAGGGAAACAGACACTTCTCAACACTGAATCCTTCCAAGCCACACTGCCACAGCCTTGCAGCATACGTGTCCCTTCCTGGTCCTCTTTCCTTTTGCTTTTGGGCTTGGTTCCAGGCAGGGGATTTTAGCATGTTCTCTTTCTTATGAGAATGCCAGGGTTCATTGTCTCTCTGGATCACAGTGTCTCCTGTCTAGTTAGGGATTCAGCAGTTTCAGTCAACACGTAGTTAAGTCCCTACTTGGGATCCCAGTTGTTTATCCAGGGTATTTAAGCTATCACTCTGGTATTTAAATGCTGAGGTATATCTATTTTCTAACATGAAAACTGAAATGGGGTCCAGTTCCCTTCATCCCCTCATAGACTCTGGTGCTGGACATTGCTAGCTCTCCCGTTTTTTCTGGAAGTTTAGTCTCTCTGCTGAAGCACTTATTTTGGTTTGAAATTACTATCCATGTGCTAGGTGTTGTAAATATACATAATGAGAGAGAGTCCCGCCCTAAAGAGCTTTTCACTGACAGCTTGTTTTATCTGCTGGAAACCCCAATGTAGCTGAGATCCTTGAAGAGTTCTGACACCATATGCCTGCTCTGATTCACACTCTTTTCATATATCAGAGGGGTAGCCGTGTTAGTCTGGATCTGTAGAAGCGACAAAGGGTCCTGTGGCACCTTATAGACTAACAGAGGTATTGAAGCATAAGCTTTCGTGGGTGAATACCCACTTCTTCAGATGCAAGCGCTTGCATCCGATGAAGTGGGTATTCACCCACGAAAGCTTATGCTCCAATACCTCTGTTAGTCTATAAGGTGCCACAGGACCCTTTGTCACTCTTTTCATACATTTTCATGCCTTCTCACTACATTCTTTGTTGGACTCTAGATATCCTGAGGGCAAATGCTTAACTCTTGGATCAAATACACACTTTGGGGCTGAAATATACAAGATGCTGAGCTGTTTCTTCTCCCATTGTCTCTAATGGGAGTTTGAGGCACTTAACACCTCGCAGGATTGAGCCTTTGGTGAGTGAACCAAAGTTCTAGGGGAATGAGGCCAAAAAACAGGACCTAGAAAATGCAGTGAAACTTGTCTCACTGGAACTTCTTAGTAGGTGGCCAGTTCCTTTCACACTGGAAGGTGCTCTAGGAGTGTGACCACTTAGCCAAGTGGGGCTGTGTAGGTATTTTACAGAAAGAATCTGACTTCACCATTAGACACTAAATATATAATGACCTATTTCTTCTGTCGTCGAGCATGGTAAGAGAATCTTGTTTTCTTACTCAGAAAAAAATCCCTCTACTTTCCAGAAACACCGCACCTCTATTTAAATCCAGTCTGTTAGCCTCTGTGTCTCTTTATTTCGGCTTTAGAAGGAAGCCTATTACTGGTTATAAATATGGTTTAGAAATTAAATCCTTTTAGTGATGCAAAATTGTGCCAATAAGTTTGTTTTAAAGCGGAAAGGAACATTTGTATATAAATTAATCCATTTAGTATTTTGTAGCAAGTTAATAGAGTATACCATATGTGTAATATTACAGTCTGAAAATCAGTTTTCTCTTTCATTGTCCTGCCAATGAAGCACAGTATTTCCCAGGGAAGAGAGAAGGGCTCACTACCACCCTTAAACCATGCAGGAACAGAAGAGAAATGGTTGGTTCCCGCTGTTGACAAACTCATCAGGTGTTGCCAGAGAACACTGCAAACCTAGCATAATGACAGGTTACAGTGTAGTAGCCGTGTTAGTCTGTGTTAGCAAAAAGAAAATAAGAAAGAAATACTTGTGGCACCTTAGAGACTAACAAATTTATTTCAGCATAAGCTTTCGTGGGTTAGAACCCACTTCATCGAATGCATGGAATGGAACATACAGTGAACAGCTATTTATACAGTTAAAGTTGGTATAGGCACTACTTCCACCTTATGTTTCTCTGACTGTATAAATAGCTGTTCACTGTATGTTCCATTCCATGCATCCGATGAAGTGGGTTCTAACCCACGAAAGCTTATGCTGAAATAAATTTGTTAGTCTCTAAGGTGCCACAAGTATTTCTTTCTTATTTTCTTTTTGCAAACCTAGTGTTGGCAGCTAAGCAGTAGGGCGGGGGTGGGGAATCTTTTTTCTGTCGGGGCCATTGACCCACAGAAAAAGTCAGTCCCGGGCCACACACAGCCCCGCAGCGGGGAACGGAGGCTTGAGGCTTCCCCCTGCAGTGGGTAGGGCCAGAAATGAGGGGTTCAGGGTGTGGGAGCGGGCTCCGGGCTGGGGCAGGGATGCGGGAGGGGGTGCGGTTTCCGGCTGGGGGTGCAGGCTCTGGGGTGGGGCTGGAGAGGAGTTTGGGGTACAGGAGGGGACTCAGGGCTGGGGTGCAGGGTCTTGGAGGGAGTTAGGGTACGGCAGGGGGTTCAGGCACTGGCTGGGTGGCGCTTACCTGAGGTGGCTCCCAGTTGGCAGCACAGCGGGGCTAAGGCAAGCTCCCTGCCGGCCCTTAGGGTTGCCAACTTTCTAATCCTACAAAACTGAACACACTAGCCCTGCCCCTTCCCTGAGGCCCCGCCCCCACTCACTACATTCCCCCTCTCTCAGTGGCTCACGCTCCCCCACCTCACTCACTTTCACTGGGCTCGGGCAGAGGGTGGGGGTGCAGGAAGGGGTGAGGGCTCTAACTGGGGGTGCGGTCTCTGGGGTAGGCCAGAAATGAGGAGTTCAGGGGGAAGAAGGGGGCTCCAGGAGGGGGTGAGGACGGACTCCAGCTGTGGGTGCGGGCTCTGGGGTGGGGCTGCAGGTTGAGGAAGGGGGTTGAGGTGCAGGAGGGGGTGAGGGCTCTGTCTGGGGGTGCAGGCTCTGGGGTGGAGCCAAGGATGAGGGGATTGGGTTGCAGGAGGGGGCTCCGGGTTTGGGGTAGGGGGTTGGGGCTAAGGCAGGCTTCCTGCCTGTCCTGGCACCACGGACCATGCTGCACCCCAAAAGCAGCCACCACATTAGCCATCAGGTCCGGCTTCTAGGTGAAGGCTCGGCAGGCGGCTCTGTGCTTGCTGCTCTTGCCCGCAGGCTCCCATTGGCCCCAGTTCCCGGCCAATGGGAATACAGAGCCAGTGCTTGGGGCGGGGGCAGCACACAGAGCCTCGTGGCCACCCCCCTCCCACTCCGGCCTAGGAGCCGGACCTGACGGCTGCTTCCAGGGCGCAGTGTGGAGCCAGGACAGGTAGGGACTAGCCTGCCTGAGCTCCAAAGCACCGCCGACTGGACTTCTAATGGCCCGGTCAGCGGTGCTGACCAGAGCCGCCAGGGTCCCTTTTCAACTGGATGTTCTGGTCGAAAACCGGACACCTGGCCCCTCGTACCTGTCCTGGCCCCACGCTGCTCCTGGAAGTGGCCAGCGTCCCATGGGTGCAACAATAATATAAATATTTAAATTGGGAATCCTATGTACAATTTTACAGTTGACAAAGTTTACCAACTAACTTCTATAATACGTTGTGTGAAGTCATTAAAATACTTTGACCAATTTTTCTATTAATCTCTTGAAATTTAAGCTTTATTCTCAAATGGAAGTGGTTTGTAAGGAGCAATTTTATTACAAAGGGAAATCCCAAGTTTCTAGCTCTATTTATTGCATGTCTTAGAGTCCTAAAAGCGATTTAATTGTTTAGCTCTATATTTATTGGAGAACGGGAATCTTTAAAAATGTGAGACCAGCAGTGACTCAATAAAACAGCAAGGGGTAGGCCTGAAAAAAATATTTAAAATATTCACAAGGTTTCCTTGTAATCCTATTTCATGCAAAAGAAGAACACAGATGCTCACGGTTACCCAGTATCATTTGACACTGAAGTTCTCTTGTACAACTTTTGTTTTCTTACACAAATGCAATGAGAACATGATAAATACTTGCCTCCTTCTGGAGATGGTCTTTACATTATTTTGAATAAACAAAGGAGGTTGCAAACACAGCATCTCTCTCTCCCTGTACAAATCTTGTTCTAATTTTGTAAACTAATACATTCAACTACTTCAGAACATCCTCCCAATACACACACCCCGCTAATTATTAATAATATGAAAAACACAAATTCTGCTAGCTAAACACCTCAGCATTCAGCAGACTCTCAAGCAGCATTAAACAAAAACAATCTTTGAACAGACAAAATGCCTGAATGCACCATCATACATTAAGGATTCATTCATGCACTCAAAAAAAGCCATTAAATGTAGTGAAAACACTACTTTCATTATTTCAAACTTTGGCATCATTATAGAAACAAAAATGATACAAACTACTAAACATATAGGGGGCATGTCTTAACTCCTTAGTGACTATTGGATGTCTCCGATATTGTTGTTTGAGGCAGCTTTTTCTAGTTTATATTAATTAAATAAGAACCCATATCAAATAACATTGCAAGTTAAAAGTATTGATTTAAATAACGTATGTTCCCTAATAAAGTGATCTGTAGCAGCATTACTAGTTCAGGATGAAAGCTTCAGTTCCATTTGTGATTGTCGGTAAGGAAATATTCGTAAAGACAAGAGCCCAAGGGCATTCCCACAACAAATGTGTTGGGGAAATATTGGCAACTTAAAAAGGAATAAAAAATGCAAGAGGACTAATACTGAACAACTGAACTTAAAAGCTACACAGTACAATCTGAGAATGAATACATTACTTAAAGTTGTATCCCTTCACCTACTGTCCCACAACAAATTAAGTTTTTATTTCAGCTCTCGCTGGTAATTTAAATTTTATACCGAAAATTTCACTGTTATTATACATAGATAGCTATAGCTATAAAGTTCCTTTTCTTTTCAGCTAGACCAGAACCTTAGATGAGACTTTTTAAACACCTTTAGGTTAGATTCTTAACTAGCCAACAGGAAATCTACAACAATGGAACTAACCCAGCACCACCATCCTCAGGAGATTTTCATGAGCATGCAGATGTAGCAGACAGAAAGCTGAGCATCTATCCCTTCTGCCTGTGCACACCACCACCATTAAATTATACCCTGTAAGAAGGAATTTCATTCCCGTGAAAATGCATGGGTAACAGTGCAACGAAGTCAGGTTAAATGCAAACACCACCATCTACAGCTGTAAATCCAGCTGTCCTACAAGGAAAACATGGAAAACCAAGACACCATTTCCTCCTTGTACAAAGAACTCTCAAAAATAAATCACAAAGGGAGCTGGTGGGAGCTACAGCTTCCCACTGTCTCCTAACTAGCTAGCTACAATAATCTTTACAATTGCAGCTGGCCAAACCCTGCCCCCCATTTCTTTCTTGGCTGGCTTCGTGCATCACCCCCCAGCCAAAGGCTCACGTGAGCGGCTGAGCTGGAGTAATGACATCACCCTCTAGCCGGGGGCCACCCGCCCAGCGTTTACAGCCAGGCCGAGCCCAGAGCCGGGACCCGCGTCTCTGGGCCGGGCCGGGCCGGGCCGGGCCGAGCCGGGCTTGCGCCTGGGGCTCCGGCTCCGCCGCCTGCAGGCGCGGCTCTTTGCACCGCCCCAGGGCCCCGCCGGGCTCCTGCCGGGAGCGGGCGCCGCGAAGCGAAGTTTGAATGAAGCTCGCGGCCACGAAACTGCCGCGCCAAGAAAGCGACTCCGCGAGCAGGGGCCGGGCCGGGCTCTCGCTGCCCAGCCCCCGCTGCGGATCCAGGCTCGCCCCGCGTTCCCGAGCCCGGCCCCCGCTGCGGATCCAGGCTCGCCCCGCGTTCCCGAGCCCGGCCCCCGCTGCGGATCCAGGCTCGCCCCGAGTTCCCGGGCCGGGCCCCCGCTGCGGATCCAGGCTCGCCCCGCGTTCCCGGGCCGGGCCCCCGCTGCGGATCCAGGCTCGCCCCGCGTTCCCGAGCCCGGCCCCCGCTGCGGATCCAGGCTCGCCCCGAGTTGCCGGGCCGGGCCCCCGCTGCGGATCCAGGCTCGCCCCGAGTTCCCGAGCCCGGCCCCCGCTGCGGATCCAGGCTCGCCCCACGTTCCCGAGCCCGGCCCCCGCTGCGGATCCAGGCTCGCCCCGAGTTCCCGGGCCGGGCCCCCGCTGCGGATCCAGGCTCGCCCCGCGTTCCCGAGCCCGGCCCCCGCTGCGGATCCAGGCTCGCCCCGCGTTCCCGGGCCGGGCCCCCGCTGCGGATCCAGGCTCGCCCCGCGTTCCCGGGCCGGGCCCCCGCTGCGGATCCAGGCTCGCCCCGCGTTCCCGAGCCCGGCCCCCGCTGCGGATCCAGGCTCGCCCCGAGTTGCCGGGCCGGGCCCCCGCTGCGGATCCAGGCTCGCCCCGAGTTCCCGAGCCCGGCCCCCGCTGCGGATCCAGGCTCGCCCCGCGTTCCCGAGCCCGGCCCCCGCTGCGGATCCAGGCTCGCCCCGCGTTCCCGGGCCGGGCCCCCGCTGCGGATCCAGGCTCGCCCCGCGTTCCCGGGCCGGGCCCCCGCTGCGGATCCAGGCTCGCCCCGCGTTCCCGGGCCGGGCCCCCGCTGCGGATCCAGGCTCGCCCCGAGTTCCCGAGCCGGGCCCCCGCTGCGGATCCAGGCTCGCCCCGAGTTCCCGAGCCGGGCCCCCGCTGCGGATCCAGGCTCGCCCCGAGTTCCCGAGCCGGGCCCCCGCTGCGGATCCAGGCTCGCCCCGCGTTCCCGGGCCGGGCCCCCGCTGCGGATCCAGGCTCGCCCCGCGTTCCCGAGCCCGGCCCCCGCTGCGGATCCAGGCTCGCCCCGAGTTCCCGAGCCGGGCCCCCGCTGCGGATCCAGGCTCGCCCCGAGTTCCCGAGCCGGGCCCCCGCTGCGGATCCAGGCTCGCCCCGCGTTCCCGAGCCCGGCCCCCGCTGCGGATCCAGGCTCGCCCCGAGTTGCCGGGCCGGGCCCCCGCTGCGGATCCAGGCTCGCCCCGAGTTCCCGAGCCCGGCCCCCGCTGCGGATCCAGGCTCGCCCCGAGTTCCCGAGCCCGGCCCCCGCTGCGGATCCAGGCTCGCCCCGAGTTCCCGAGCCCGGCCCCCGCTGCGGATCCAGGCTCGCCCCGAGTTCCCGAGCCCGGCCCCCGCTGCGGATCCAGGCTCGCCCCGAGTTCCCGGGCCGGGCCCCCGCTGCGGATCCAGGCTCGCCCCGCGTTCCCGAGCCCGGCCCCCGCTGCGGATCCAGGCTCGCCCCGCGTTCCCGGGCCGGGCCCCCGCTGCGGATCCAGGCTCGCCCCGCGTTCCCGGGCCGGGCCCCCGCTGCGGATCCAGGCTCGCCCCGCGTTCCCGAGCCCGGCCCCCGCTGCGGATCCAGGCTCGCCCCGAGTTGCCGGGCCGGGCCCCCGCTGCGGATCCAGGCTCGCCCCGAGTTCCCGAGCCGGGCCCCCGCTGCGGATCCAGGCTCGCCCCGCGTTCCCGGGCCGGGCCCCCGCTGCGGATCCAGGCTCGCCCCGCGTTCCCGGGCCGGGCCCCCGCTGCGGATCCAGGCTCGCCCCGCGTTCCCGGGCCGGGCCCCCGCTGCGGATCCAGGCTCGCCCCGAGTTCCCGGGCCGGGCCCCCCGCTGCGGATCCAGGCTCGCCCCGAGTTCCCGGGCCGGGCCCCCGCTGCGGATCCAGGCTCGCCCCGAGTTCCCGAGCCGGGCCCCCGCTGCGGATCCAGGCTCGCCCCGAGTTCCCGAGCCGGGCCCCCGCTGCGGATCCAGGCTCGCCCCGCGTTCCCGGGCCGGGCCCCCGCTGCGGATCCAGGCTCGCCCCGCGTTCCCGAGCCCGGCCCCCGCTGCGGATCCAGGCTCGCCCCGAGTTCCCGAGCCGGGCCCCCGCTGCGGATCCAGGCTCGCCCCGAGTTCCCGAGCCGGGCCCCCGCTGCGGATCCAGGCTCGCCCCGCGTTCCCGAGCCCGGCCCCCGCTGCGGATCCAGGCTCGCCCCGCGTTCCCGAGCCCGGCCCCCGCTGCGGATCCAGGCTCGCCCCGCGTTCCCGGGCCGGGCCCAGCCCAGGGACCCCCCTGCACAGTCCCGAGCCCGCCGGACGCTCCTGGGACTCGGTCAGGCGGGTCCCGCCCAGCGGGGTCCGAACCACGCAACAAGTCCCCGCCGCGACCCTCGGGGGAGCCCCGGCGCCGAGTCCCGCCGGCAGCCGGCCCGAAGCGGCTCCGATCCCGCCCCGCCCCGCCCGAGAGCGGGCTCGGAGCGTCCCCACGCGAGTCCGTGGGACCCTCACCCCCCGCCCGACCCGCGGCAAACGGGTCTGGGCCAAACCGCCTCTTCGAGCCCGGCGCCGCGTTACTCACTGTCCCCGCGCGCACGGCGCCATCTCCCGCCTCGGACCCCGGCCGCCGCCGCCCCGCGCGTGTCCCGCGCGCCCCGCCGCGCCCCTGAGGCGGGAGCCGCCGCGCAGCCGGCGAGACAAAGGGCTCGCGGGTCCCCGCGCCGCAGCCGGGCTGCGGGAGCCGCGCCGAGCGCCCCTACCTCCGGGAGCCGGCGAGGCGGGGCCGGGGAGGGGCGCGCTGCTCCCCCAGCTCTGCCGCAGAGCCCCGCCGAGCCCCCGGCAGCTCCATGCCCGGCCGCCCTCACACGTGTCCAGGTAAACAGCGCTCGGGTTGGGCCGGCCCCGCCCCCGGCCGGCCGCCCGGCCGCCCCCTGCGCGGCGCCCGCCGCCCGCAATGCAGCCGCCCGGGGCCCGCCCGCATTATGACAAACCCTGGCAGTGGCGCCGGGGGATCCGGCGAGGCGATCCGCGGAGCGGGGGCGGCAGGGCCCCGGATCCCCCGCAGCCTGCGAGCCTGTCCCGCCCCCGCAGCCACGGAGCTGCGCCCCCCCCTCCCTGCACGCTCTGCCCGCCCCCCCAAGCTCCACACCCGCTACTGTTCTCCCCCCACCCCGCAGCCACGGAGCTGCGCCCCCCCCCCTGCAGAAATCCCCGCTTGCTCTGCCCACCCCCCACCCCGCCCTCCAGGGCCCCCTGCCTCCAGCGGCCAAAGCCCCACACCCCCACTGTCCCCCCCCTCCCTGCACGCTCTGCCCGCCCCCCCAAGCTCCACACCCCCTACTGTTCTCCCCCCACCCCGCAGCCACGGAGCTGCGCCCCCCTCGGTCCCTGCACGCTCTGCCCGCCGCCCCAAGCTCCACACCCCCTACTGTTCTCCCCCCACCCCGCAGCCATGGAGCTGCGCCCCCCCCCCCTGCAGAAATCCCCGCTTGCTCTGCCCACCCCCCACCCCGCCCTCCAGGGCCCCCTGCCTCCAGGGGCCAAAGCCCCACACCCCCACTGTCCCCCCCCTCCCTGCACGCTCTGCCCGCCCCCCCAAGCTCCACACCCGCTACTGTTCTCCCCCCACCCCGCAGCCACGGAGCTGCGCCCCCCCCCCCTGCAGAAATCCCCGCTTGCTCTGCCCACCCCCCACCCCGCCCTCCAGGGCCCCCTGCCTCCAGCGGCCAAAGCCCCACACCCCCACTGTCCCCCCCCTCCCTGCACGCTCTGCCCGCCCCCCCAAGCTCCACACCCCCTACTGTTCTCCCCCCACCCCGCAGCCACGGAGCTGCGCCCCCCCCCCCTGCAGAAATCCCCGCTTGCTCTGCCCACCCCCCACCCCGCCCTCCAGGGCCCCCTGCCTCCAGCGGCCAAAGCCCCACACCCCCACTGTCCCCCCCCTCCCTGCACGCTCTGCCCGCCCCCCCAAGCTCCACACCCCCTACTGTTCTCCCCCCACCCCGCAGCCACGGAGCTGCGCCCCCCCCTCCCTGCACGCTCTGCCCGCCCCCCCAAGCTCCACACCCGCTACTGTTCTCCCCCCACCCCGCAGCCACGGAGCTGCGCCCCCCCCCCCCCCTGCAGAAATCCCCGCTTGCTCTGCCCACCCCCCACCCCGCCCTCCAGGGCCCCCTGCCTCCAGGGGCCAAAGCCCCACACCCCCACTGTCCCCCCCCTCCCTGCACGCTCTGCCCGCCCCCCCAAGCTCCACACCCCCTACTATCCCCCTCCCTGCAGCCACGGAGCTGCGCCCCCCTCGGTCCCTGCACGCTCTGCCCGCCCCCCCAAGCTCCACACCCCCTACTGTTCTCCCCCCACCCCGCAGCCACGGAGCTGCGCCCCCCCCCCTGCAGAAATCCCCGCTTGCTCTGCCCACCCCCCACCCCGCCCTCCAGGGCCCCCTGCCTCCAGCGGCCAAAGCCCCACACCCCCACTGTCCCCCCCCTCCCTGCACGCTCTGCCCGCCCCCCCAAGCTCCACACCCCCTACTATCCCCCTCCCTGCAGCCACAGAGCTGTGCCCCCCTTTCTCCCTGCACACTCTGCCTGCCACCTCCCAGTCTGTACCCCCGGCCTGCCCCCCCCCGCAGCCCTCCAGGGGCCCCTGCTTCCAGTGCCCAAAGCCCTGCAACCCCCACTGTCCCCCTCCCCACACCGCCGGGACAAGCAGGGCCACAGGTCAGCCCAGCAGGCACCCCGGGAATCCCCCCGCTTGGGCTGGGCAGTCTTAGGCCCATGTCACTATGGCTAAGCCCCATTAGGCAACGCTGTAGGTGCTGGAACGAGGGGTGCGGTGGTAGGGTGACCAGACAGCAACTGTGAAAAATCAGGACTGGGCGGGGGGGGGGGGGGGGCGGTAATAGTCACCGATATAAGACAAAGCCCCAAATGTCGGGACTGTCCCTATAAAATCAGGACATCTGGTCACCCTATGCGGTGGGTGCTTCCGCAGCCCCTGGCTTGAAGTGGTTTCCATTATAAATAGGTTTTACAGTTTGGTTCAAGGGCTCGCAGCACCCCCACTATACAAATTATTCCAGCACCTCTGGACAACTCCTTAAAATCCCAGCGAGAAGGTAACCCAGTTTTCACCCTGACAGGCAGCTCAAATTCATCTGAAGTTCAAGAGCCCGTGCTCACCTGCGGGGCTCAGGGCTTCATTGTCACAGGCGGCGCCTATCAGGACTCGGGGCTTCAGCCCCACTCCTGCTGAAGCCCCAAGTCATGGCAGGTGTGCCCCACAGGGATGAAGTCCCCAGACCCCCTTCCCCACTGGGCAGAAGCCCCTATCCCACCAGCCTGCTGCAAGGCAGAGGTCCTAAGCTTTCCCCACTCCAGGCTGGTAGGTGGAGAAGAATGAGGGGATTCGGGGGGGCTTCGCAAGCCACACATGGAACAGTAGAAGAGACGCATGTGACTGGCAAGCCACAGTCTGGCCACCCTGGGTAGAGGCTTTAATGGGGGCTGCTGGGCTGAGTTAAAAGCCGAGTTGCCTGTCTTCACTGCTATGTTAACCTGAGTTAAGAACACACCTTTTTTGGAGTGTAGACATTCAAGCAATGGGGACAGCCCTGTGGGAGTAAGGGACGGGATGTGTATGGTGTAGACTAGGGCTGCATGTGCTGCTCCAGCTGCTGTACCCATGGGAAATTCTGACTTTGCACCGCACGCCCATAGTCAGGGAGCAAGCTGGGGTAGCCAGGAACTGATTAAAGTCCCATCTATATTACACATTGTGATTGTGCAATAGCCAGGCTGTCCCTCACTCATCGTAGTGCAGAGGCCGGGGAACTTAAACTCCATTAACTCCCCTCAATTCTCCCATGACCTGTTTTCACATCGCTTACCTGCTCCGACTCCTAGCGACGTCCACACACAGCTCTTACAGTCGGATAGGCGCTATAAGAGACACCATCCCCAACAGTGTGAGGAAGGGAAGATCCAAGGCTGGCCCTATCATCATACTGACCCAAATACAGCATCTCCCTCTCTCACTATCATTCCCCGATCGTAGGTAGCACAACAAAAAATGATCTTGGGAAAATAAGAGCTAGAGCTGTATTGGTGAGCTGAAGGAGAGCTGCGGTGGGGCTTACCTCTGTAAGAGAGAACAGTGGGAGACAAAACATTCTCAGGGGCTGGTCCACAACTGTGGAATGAACTCCCGCAGGAACTAAGGGCCATCACCAACCTCATCACCTTCCACTGCAAGTGGAAGGTGCAATTCTTTGTCCTTAGCTGCTCTAACAAATAAATAGCAACATACATATTTTAAAAAATCCAACCCCTAAAACCCTACCAACACAGGACACTCCACTGCACATGCTTCTCCCCTGGGGAGAGGATGAGGGGAAAAAAAACAACCCTTAGATATGTAGTCAATTGCTTCATGCACTATCAGAAAGTCCTCAGATACTACAGCGATGAGCATGATATAAAACCCTATATAGAATAGAATGAAATGAAGAAAGGGGAAATTCAGGCTGAAGATCAGAAAAAACATTCTAAGGGTACAGCTACACTACCTGCCGGATCGGCGGGTAGTGATCGGTCTATCGGGGATTGATTTATTGTGTCAAGTGTAGACGTGATAAATCGATCCCTGATCGCTCAGCCGTCGACTCCTGTACTCCACCGCGGCAAGAGGCGGAAGCGGAGGCAGTGGGGACGTGAAGTAAGTCGACCTAAGATACGTCGACTTCAGCTATGCTATTCTCGTAGCTGAAGTTGCGTATCTTAGGTCGATCCCCCGCCCTAGTGTAGACCAGGGCTAAGAGTGAGTGATACTGAGCTGCAGAATAGTATCTAAAGTGAAGTGCTGGAAGGCAGCACTGCCAGTGGAGGACATAAGGACCTAGGCCCCACTCCTGCAGACACCCACGTGTTTAACTTTACTGAGAAGAATGGTAGTAAAGTTTCACAGATTCATAGAGTTTAAGGCCAGAAGAGACTATTATATTATCTAGTCTTAAACAGCTAAGTTAACATATGCATAAGTGTTTGCAGGATTGGGGCTGTATTAGCCATTTTCATCTGTAATTTAAGAGGCACAAGAGTCATAGAGTTTAATGCCAGAAGGGACCACTAGATCATCTAGTCTGATCTCCTGTTTATCCCAGCCTAGCAACACACCCACACTAAACCTAACAAGCAAATGAGACCAAAGCATTACAACCCACAGGAGACTAGACTATAAGAGGGTGAATTAAGGCTGATTTATCATGTTGGAATTTTTGCCCTAGTGCAAAAATGGGATATATTTATGATGCAAAAACCCATGGATGGAAAAAAAAGTCTTAGTGATTTTTAAGCAGTTAATCTTGTTTTTCTACAGTGTGACCAAAGCCACCCAACAAAAACTGCGAGGAGCCCAGATAAATTGTTTAGTTTGGCCCCAATCCTGGAAGAGGGCTTGATGCGGTGTGGTGGTTCACTCCTGCACAACAATTCACAAGATTGGGGCCTTAGACCATAAGAGCCTCCAAGCTTGTAACACCTGTCACTTTTAAAATTATTTGCAAAGTGTTATGTTTGCACCAACCACTATGTAAATAAGAAATAACTGAGATTTTTTATCATTACTTAAGTACCTTCTGTGACATATATGGCAATTTTCTGCAATATTGTGGACAAACCTTATTGAATTAAATTAAACCTTAGCCTGAATTCAGGCTATGTCTACACTACCGTGGTAAATCGACCTACACTATGCAACTCCAGCTACGTGAATAAAGTAGCTGGAGTCGACATACCTTAGGTCGAGTTACCGCGGGGTCTACACCATGGGGGGTCGACAGGAGAAACTCTCTTGTCGACTTACCTTACTCTTCTCATCAGGGGTAGAGTACAGCAATTGATACTGGAGAGCGATCTGCTGTCCATCCGGAGGGTCTGTACTAGACCCGCTAAATCGACCACTGGTGGATTGATCTCACAGCATGGATCCTGGCTGTAGTGTGGACCTGCCCTTAGTTAACTAAAAGTGTCCACATAATGATAACTCACTTCAGACTACACGTTTAATACTGCCTACATTACAGATAGTGGGGGTGAGAGGAGAGACAGACAGACAAGTTCTTCAAGTGAAAAGGAAAAAGGCAAACCAAACTCCCCTTGTACCAGCTCTCTGAAGCTCTTAAAGCTGCTTTAAACTAGATCTGGATTTAGTTATTCCATGTGTTAGCTCACAATGGTGATTATCCTAGAGCAATCTTGCAGGAAATTTATGATTGTAATAAACACTTGGAGATGAAATACATGGTCCCACTTGAGGCTTCCCTTCCTGTGCAATTCTACTTCTCTTTTCTAGCATCTGGAGCATAGTGGAAAATGGGAAAGAAGGAATTTTCCTTTTTCTGACAGTTTCTTGTTATAGTACAAGTACTCAATTCAGGCCAAATTCAGCCCCAAAGTAAAGCAGGATCAATCTCCAGTTAAATCTTTGCTCCTACTTACACCAGAGCTGACTTTGGCCCTTTGAGCTCATGAGCTGAACAACTAGTTTCTGGCCCATAAGTTAAGAATTTCACTTATTTCAAATAAGGATGGAGGCTTCTCAAACTTATGGGAATTAGCACAGGGGAGGGTAAACTTTTTGGCCAGAGGGCCATCTAGGTATGGAAATTGTATGGCAGGCCATGAAATTCTCACGAAATTGGGGTTGTGGTGCAGGAGGGGGTGAGGGCTCTGGCTAGGAGTGCGGGCTCCAGGGTGGGGCCAGAAATGAGTTCAGGGTGCGGGAGGGGGCTCTGGGCTGGGGTGCAGGGTGAGGGCTCTGGGGTGGGGCTGGGGATGAGGGGTTCAGAAGGCAGGAGGAGGATCAGGGCAGGGGGTGGAGACACGGGGGGGGGGTGTGAGGGCTCTGGGGTGGGGCTGGGACCAAGGGGTTTGGGGTGCAGGAGGGTGCTCCAGGCTGGGACCGAGGGGTTTTCAGGGTAGGAGGGGGATCAGGGCTGGTGCAGTGGAGGTGGCTCAGGGGTGCAAGCTCCAGGTGGCGCTTACCTCAAGCGGCTCCTGGAAGCAGCAGCACGTTCCCCCTCCGGTTCCTACGCAGAGGCGCGGCCAGGAGGCTCTGCTGCCTGCTGCCCCATCCACAGGCGCTGCCCCTGCAGCTCCCATTGGCCAATGGGAGCTGCGGGGGGGCACTTGGGGCAGGGGCAGCGTGTGGAGCAGAGCCCCCTGGCTGCCCCTACACGTAGGAGCTGGAGGGGGGACATGCTGCTGCTTCCAGGAGCCATGCGGAGCAGCCCCATACCCTGCTCCCCAGCTGGAGCACCGGAGTGAGGAAAGCCCCAGACCCCGCTCCCCAGTGGGAGCTCAAGGGCTGGTCCGGCCTGTGGGCCGTCGTTTGCCCACCCCTGAATTAGCACATCACAAATAAGGGACCAAGTGACAAAGGACTATGATGTGAAAGGGGTCCCTCTTGTATGTGGTGCTTATGCAACTTGGATGGTGTCATCCAAATATTTTTATTTGTTATGCATACAGTAGAAGAAAGGAAGAACCATTTAATCTCTATTAAAACCATTATTTTTCCTGCAAGATTCATCTGGGAAAATCACCATTATTATAAATCGCTTCTTTCAGAATGTGCATGGATCTTTGAAAGAACTGAGGACACAGATACCCCTGTTGGTAGGATGATAGTTAAAGCACAAAGATGTAGAGTTAGCAACAGTACTTACTCTTAATAAAATCAATGATAAATCAATGCTAAAATAGTATTTGTTGTTTGAATAGAATCTACTTGCTTGAATAAATAAATCAACATTGAAATGCCCTCATAATTCCCCTAATCTATTGTTTGTTAGAATAATTTTTAGTTATTACCCAGGTCATTAACACTGTCACCATACATGTATGTGCTGTGGTGCAGGATCACAAACTGCTAAACTAGTTCCAAGAAACAAGAAACTGGCTATTTCAAGACATAAGAGCCTTACATACTAAAGAGCATAAGACAATGGATTCCCACCTCTCCTCAAGATTAATCTCTCTAATTGTCTACAAACAGGTAATAAGGAAACTGTTGTTTATAGCTTAAAAACTCAGATGATTTTTTTTTCAAACCTCTTCGTGTAAAGTTTAGTAAGACTAAGGGGATCAACCAGGAAAGTACTTCGGGTGCTTGCTGTCCTGCCTCCCCAGGCCCTGTCTACACTAAGGACATTTTCTAAAAAAAATCCTTTAGTTGCTAACACTAGTGGGATGTTTTCAGAAAGTGTCCGTAGTATAGACAGACTCTTTGGACAATATCCCTCCCACAAACAACTGAGCCCTCTCAGAAAATGCATTTTTTGGTGTCACATAGTGTATTACTGTCAGCAGAAAGTCTCTCACTCCCCACTTAAAACCTTAAAAGTAAAACTGCTTCAAAAGCAAAAATCTGTCAAACACACAAAATCCAACTTCTTACCCCGTTTCCCTTGTCCTGTCTGCTTTCACCTCCCATGTGCAGACTGCCTGGCATTCCCTGGATCTCTGGAGAAAGTATTTGTTGATAATTCTTATCATACAATTTCTTTGCACTTACATGACATGCTTGAGTGAGTGAGAATGTCATCTCCTCTTTGTGAATCAATCTCTGTGGTGCTTTAAAAATAGCCACACTTTACAATTATTCCTGTTCACCTTCATACTCCCCGAACACATTTACAGTAACAGGCACAGCAATACATATGTACATTTGATTATTGTACTAAGTCTGTCTCCTTAGGCATTCAGAATCTCACCCTGCTCCCAGTGATATCAATGCATTACTCCCACTAACTTCAGTGGAAGCCGGACTGTGCTTATAGTACAGAGCTGATCTATGTTAGGTATCTCATGACATAATTAAGCTCCCACAGGCAAATTCCAAGGAATGTGATGTGGAGCACATTAGTTAATCCAAAAAGGAATTGCCAATAAGGACAAGACAAATGTGATCAGCTCCAGAAAAGATTCCTTTATAAATAGTGTGGCATGTTTTAATCATCAATCGTAGAATAAACACAGACTTTCCTGAGGAAATCGTGTCTGAATATGAAGCAAAACAAACTCGCAAGACAAAATCCAGGATACAAAATGAAATACTCCATGCTGCAATTCTGCCACATAGCCTTTGCTTAGAAAAACAGAAAAAAAGTCAACTCAGAAAACTCAGTGAAAGCAACATTAAAATAAATAATATACAGATATCAAAACCAAACAAACCCTATCATGCCACATGCCCCCAAAAGATCACAAACAAAACAAGAATGAAAGAGACAATACAGATCTTATCAGAAAAATAAACACCGACTGACCTGACATAAAATGGAAATACCAAGAAGAATGGCATGAATACAAAAAGTTGCTGTTTTAAACATAATATTTTATATGTATCTCACGTGCATACTACAGCTAACAGTAGCTCCATGACAAAAAGCAATATTTACATAAACTATATACATTCCTATAAGGAGCATCCCTGTTGTACAGAAGTCAAATTTTCAGCAAGTGCATAAGATGAACCAATATCAAAATCTTTAATTACAAAATTTAAGATTTAGAAGTATAAAGTGAAATTTGCATCCCTCCACATGGAGAGGCGCGTGGACTCTGACAGCACAAAAGCAACTGCTCATTTCAAAAGTGTTAACAAATAGTAGGTTTGTGTGTCAAACCAAAGTTTGCTGGGCAACGGAAGCAGGGTTACTTCATTGTATAAAGGGAGCAGAAATTCTGAATCTAGAATATCTGTAATCGTTATGAGTTAAAACAGAAAACTAAGAGGTTACCATTATTCCAGAGCCCCAAAACAACACTTTCTAGGGTCCCACAACCATCCCCAGGGGCCAGTTTAGGATTATATGCTAAGTGTATAATCAGTGTATATTCTTGCTTTCAGAGAAACCGCTCAATGCTATACATACATGCTCCCCAAGGCAATACCATCAGAATTCCAAGAGTGCAAACATATTACTGAGACAAGCAGTTCCTGATAAACAGAGACCCCAAATGAATACCGAGGTGAACATTCACCAGTGTTATTACTAGATACATTACACAAATCACTATTATCAAGCTATGTGATGCCACACCAGTTTGGCTAAGAAATGTCAAAGTTGCTGCCACAGGATGCTGTTTCAGCTACGCCATGAGACGTGCTACCTAACACGCTTTCATGGTCTCTCGGGCACAAATACACATAGTCTCTTTCCTTTCCAGCACATGCACCTTCAATCTTGTTTCCACCCCTCTGTATCTCAGACAGCCAGTTGGTAAACTTCCCTTACAGGAGGGCCCCTCATTCGATAGTTTATATTGCCTGTAAGAGGCACAGGGATTGGTTACCTAGGGTGTGACAGGGTGCTGGGCAAAGGGTTACAGATTCAGCCCTCTGTCACGCCAGCTTCGCGTTAGGGGAACAAATTAGAGCAGGCTGGAGATAACCTGTCCCTAATTGGAGAGGCGGAGACAGCTGCTACCTAATTAGCCGGGGCTGCATAAAAGCCTCAGGGGAAGGAGGCCAGGGGAGAGCAGGAGAAAAGGCAGGGAAGAGAAGCATGGAGGTAGCTCTTCCCCACCTGCCTGCAGATAGTGAAGTGTTATTTGTATGTGGTGAAACAGTGGTGGGAATAAGTCTACGAATCAAGTGCATCACTGGTTACAAAACCCAGGATCTCGAGTGACTTTGTGAGCCTGGCAGAAGCAAAGGGCCCTGCCACACTCCCCTACATGGAGTAGGATGGGAGAAGAGTACAAGATGCCAGCAGAGAGGAAATTGGTCCTTTCCTTTTCCCCATGTGTGGCAAATGTCATCCCTTGTTTTAACTGTGTTCTAGGACTAGCCCCTTCTTTTGGGGGAACTGATGGCCCATTGAGCTGCCTGTAAGCAAGGGGTTTGTAATTCTGTTCTTTGCCAACGCCACAGTCCTGCTGTAGTAGACAGCTTAGTGACACTGCACAGACAAACTGAGGCATTTCAGTGTTTCCCAAGTTCCGTTACTAACTTCAGACAAAGGCAAAATATAACCACTATAAAGGCATCTGGGAAATGTCAATTCTCATATCACGGAGTGAAAGCAAAGCGTCAGCGCTGCCAGGGTGTCAGACTGAGGGGAGCCTGCACAGCTAAGCTCGAGGCTAAGCCCTCCCTCCCCAGCATGTCTGAAGAAGGCCTTTGTAAGGGAACATCAGTGTCCTAACAACTGAACGCATGTCGCAGTCTTGATGTGTAGCTATCTCAGGAGGAAGCCAGGACTGATACAGACAAGGAAAAATTGTCTCTGCTCCCACCCCCAGCTGTAGCCCCTTTACCCCTGTCTGCATCCCCCCGAGCCATGGCCCCACTCCTGGAGTGGGGGCAGGAGGGTACAGACAGGGGTAAGGGGGGGTAATCCTCAAAAGTTTGGGGACCGCTGTCCTAGAACATGGGCTCGGTTAAGTGCAGAAAGCAGCTGTTTTAATCATCAAATCAAAATCCTGCAACATTGGAACAAATTCCACATGTCAACACACGGACAAGGACATTGTGCAGGACAACGGTGGCTTTTTCCTCAAAGAGTGTCAGTTCTCTCATCTTCAGTTACACGCTTATGAGCAAAATAGATCACCTCTTCTCATCAGCTACGCTACAGCCTTGCCTCTGCCTACGGTTTGTTCTACGCCATCTATTGGGAAGAGTTTAACGCATCTGTTTCTTTATCTGTAGCACTTTAGTAACTTAGAATTATAGAATCATAAAACTGGAAGGGACCTCGAGAGGTCATTTAGTCCAGTCCCCTGCAATTATGGCAGGACTAAGTAATATCTAGACCATCCCTGACAGGTGTTTGTCCAACTGCTCTTAAAAATCCCCAATGATGGAGATTCCACAACCTTCCACAAATCTTGTGGGTTCTTTAAATTGAATAATTCATTTTTAAATAAAAACACACACTTGATCTATAAAACCTTTCAATATTAATGCGCCAAAAGTTGATTTAAAAGAAAACCCTGCACCATGTCCCTTATGTGACACATCTGACTTAGATAGTCCTTTTGATTGTTTTTGTAAGTTTCATGGGTCAGGGATCATGACTTTCTGTGTTTTCAAGTGTGACACTCTGTACCCTAAAGCAACGTCCTGGCACACCCCACATCCACCAGGTTGATATAATTATGATGTGTTTTGTACAAAGTATGCCCTGTGAGATATCATTTTAAAAATCTTGATCCATTGAACATTAATATCTAGTTAAGTTATGTGTGCTATCATTGTATGTGAAGTTATGAAGTTTTGCTATGTATGTGTTACTGAAATACGTTGTGAGGTTGGGAACAGCCACAAGCAGCCTTTCAGGTAGAACAATGAAGATGCCGGACAGCGTAGATTGGTGTTTTTCAAAGTATGGGTTGCGACCCAGTCCTGGGTTGTGGAATGTCAGGCACTGAGTCGCTTTGCTGATTCAAATGATAACAATCACGGACCTCAGAAACCATGGTTTCCAGGCCCTGATCTTGATGGGATCCCAGATTCTTTGGTTAGATGAGTGATGCCTGAGGCCTCGCTGGTCTCCACCGTGAGAAGGGGAGCTGGGGCATTAGTCTGAAGAGCAATGAAGGTTAATTCAAGGGAGACTAAACTCTTCCCAACGTATGTGAGTAGTGGGAGGCTGGGACGCTGCCTCTGATCAGCACTGGCAGTGTGCTGAGAGCCTGGGGGCACAGAGGCTGTAACAGCGTTCGCCAAAGAATTACATCATTCAGGTTGTGCCTTGTGTGGGGTTTGAGAGTCCTTCCCTCACCCAAGGAAGCAGACACGCTTAGCCCCCAGAACTTGCTGTCCGAGGACAAAATAATTTTACTTAAACAATAACTTTCATTGATGGCAGTTTTCAAAGAGATTTCCTGGCCCAGAGGTGGTTTTATGCTCTCAGACAGGACAACCATTATGCAGAAGGAGCACAAGCAAGGTCCCTCAGAGAACAGCGGCTCTGCCTGAGAAGCTGCTGCAGTGGGGAGAAGTTTGTGTTTAATCTTTCCTGGTAGTGGCAGTGGGATTTTCACTGTCACATGCACAGCCCGTATCAGAGTCGTCTCTGTTAAATCTCAGTTTGGTTCAAACCTTTGGGCACAGAGGCAGGATTGCCACCTTGTCCCTTGTCTCATTCTTTGCAACCCTTTGATGTGGATGATTCCCAGTAAAATGATGCACATATACATATTCCACAACCGGGTACTCACTATGCCCCACAGATAATATCAGACTACATATTCTCTGCTCCCTGAAGGCCTGCGTGTTAGTGTCAGCCTCTACAGCATATCAGGGCAGAGCATGTGAGAACTGCATGACTCCCATCATTAGAAAATTAATCTTCAAAAGACAATTGTAGAATCATTTGAGCCATCATTTTCTGATCTGTGGCATGGCCCAAAAAACAGACACTCATCTCCTTAAGAAAAGTGACTGAAATCACAAATAGGAATAGGTTTGCAGGCATCTGCAGGATTGCACAATGGGAACAGACTCACTGGTTAAATCTGTTCTGTTTTTCTTTTTAGATTTTACCAGGCTGAATACAAGCTGCTTAGGAGACAGAAGCTGCTTAGGAGCCATTCTAAAACTGCCAGTAAGAGATATATTATGGGAATAATTGCTCACACCTGAAATCCTTGTGTGACTAAGTAAGTTGGAAATGGATTTCCCCTTTTCTGAGCTTACTTGGCATATGAGAGATTTTATTAACTCTGCCTTCTTCCTCCAGTGGTATCTGTAGCAGGAGTCATTAAGGGTGTTAAACAATGTAGTCTAAACCAAAATGTTCCTCTGCATTAATTAAACTCAAAGCAAAGTTTAAAATTAAGTGAATATTTTCAAGTTATAAATTCCCCTTGAAATCTTTCCCCCTCCCCCCTAAGTCTATGTAGTTGACAGCAGGGCTAGGATTTAGAGCAGTACAATTAAGGCAAACAGAGAAAAGAACATGTAGACGAAATCACAGATCTGTTCTATCCATGGAATGAATCCACATGGATTTAGACCTTATTATAGTAAGCTAGCATTTGCTCTTCTAAGCCCTGGGAAAAGTTGCTGGCCCTTTAAATAAACTGGTGTTTTGCTGCATTCAGAGTATTGTGCATGAAGGCAGAGGCCTCTGATAAGCCTTGGTGAGTGTAATTATTCAATCTTTTTCCCTGAAGGGCCTCTGCATTGCAGCTGTCCCTTTTTTTTTTTTTTTTTTTTTTTGCTGTTAGCAATGCCCTAGTTTGTTCTCTGCTGCAGTCCCCCTCCTCCACTTCCCCCCATCTCCACATCACACACACTTCCACTTCATAAGGAGTTCTAATTGAGAGTTTGCCCACTAACCAGCACCCTGGGCTCACAGACAAGCTACAGGACAAAGGAAACTGCATTACCAGTCATAGTGGCCATTTCCCACCCCTCCACTATCTAGATTCACTAGTATTCCCAGGGAACTGAGCAGTGGGATTTTTAATTTTTTTCCTCCCCCTTTCTCTGTGATGAAAAGATGATTAATGGCTGCAGGTGCCTGAGCTTTTCATCATAGCAGCTCCTGCTGGCAAAGACAGCTCCAGGCACTATCCCAAGCACTGCTTGGCAGATCAGGATTGTCTAACACCAGTGAACTGAATGGTTCCTATATGCAAGGATGTCTCTGGTTTAATACGAATAGGAGAGGTAATCCAGGAGCACTGTTCCTCATCACTAACAGGGAATCTCCCCTAAATACTCCAGGACAAGATGCCTATGTTTTCCTTGAGATTATTTTCAATATCAGGATTGTCAGTACAAGGATGCCTGTTTTGGGGGGAGTTATAGGGTGGGATGTCCCAGTTCTCTGTGTATTTGTGTTTTGGTCTAATTTGCTATGGGAGATCTCGAGGGTTTCACTTGCACTGAGACATTGACACATTCACAAAATTACTCTGTGCACCTGATAGACTTCAGATAAATTTGTGTGCTGAACTAGCTTAAAAACCCCCATAAGAAATAAAAGAAAGGGCCTCTGCACTTTTACTACGAGTATCCTGATAAACACATAATGGGCCATAATGTTACAGTGTTGGAAATGATTTTGCTCTATCCAGTCTAGCAGCTAAACTGATTAATTCCATCTGAGGAGAGACCAATGGAGCTTGTTGCTGACACCCATCTTCTTAGTGTAGATGGACACTTACAATACTAGTGTCCCAGCCACTTTCCTGATAAAGAATCTGCCAACCTATATCCCCCTTGCAGTTTCAGCTGAATATGCAAAAAGAACGAGGAATACTTGTGGCACCTTAGAAACTAACACATTTATTTGGGCATAAGCTTTCGTGGGCTAGTATGGTATTCTTCACCTTCCTGCCCTAAACTGCTGTGAACTGTTGTCTAAGTAGGTACCCTGTGTTGGGACACGTGTCGCAGTGCCCGACACTGGAGGGAGTGTATGCACTACAAGAAAGTGAGGCCAGGGGATCTAAGACACAAACTGTGCAGATAAAGGAGTGCCAATACTGTGGACCATTAAACACAGTAAATCAGGAATTTGTACAGTATAGTGCTCAGTCACAAATATGTGCAGCAGGTATTGCAGGCTCCAAATCCTCCTTCCCACTCTTCCTGGCTCTTTCCAGCGCAATTTGCCTCCTGGTTTCATGAGCTTTAAATCCACACACATGCCAATGAAGGCTAGTTTTGCCCAAACTTCCATCCTAGGTGTGTTTTCCCCCTGGCAAATTTTCTCCTTTCAGGTCCCTTGTTTCACAATTTCCATTTCTCCCTGCTTGTTTCTCAGTTTTATGGTAAGCCTGAGGCCAAAGTATACATTTGCTCTGAGATAGTGTCACCCATGTAAATGGGGATGCTGCAAGTTAATTAGGCTCATTCTGACTAACCCATGGTTACACAGCCATTTTTTAATGACTGGTCAAAACGTGAAATATCAAGAAATTGATTATTTGGATAACTACTACTCAGCCAGTCCAGAGAAATTTTATCACTCAACAGCTCTGCCTCTCTTTGCACATAAGCAAAGTGGTGTGACGGGGACGCTGGGAACCTTCATTCCCAGGTCAATTCCTTTGCATCAAACACATGCGAAATCTGGCACAGGTAGAATCTTAGACCTGGTATTTTATAGTTTGGCAAGCACAGCTCACGCTCAGAAGGAAGCCAGCCAGAGCTGTCAATTTTCTGTAATTATAACTCAGCAAAGATTAAGTGAGCCTTATAAATTAACTTTTATTAAAAGTACAACAATCAGAATGGAGACCTTTGATTAGTAAGACTAACTCTAATAACCTCACTCAGATCATGTGCTGGGATCAGCAGAAAAGCTGGAATATCTATAAGAGGTTTTAGAATTTCTTTGTTCTGTTTGAACCAAATGTATCTGTCCTTTGCTGCAGCAATGTGCTCAGACCCTGCCATCTGGCTCCCTTTCCACTCTTGGCCTCAGGACCCAAACTCTTCAGCTGAGGTGCTAGTGAGAAACTGAACTAGATACTATTAGTCTGAGGTCTGGTCCACACTAGGGTGGGGAATCGATCTAAGATACGCAACTTCAGCGATGTGAATACCGTAGCTGAAGTCGAAGTATCTTAGATCGAATTACAAAGTACTTACTGCGGGTCCACGCGGTGCAGGCAGGCTCCCCCGTCGACTCCGCTTACTCCTCACGCCGAGCTGGAGTTCCGGAGTCGACGGGGAGCGCTTCTGGGATCGATTTATCGCGTCTACATGAGACGCGATAAATCGATCCCAGAACATCGATCGCTACCCGCCGAATCAGGCAGGTAGTGTGGACGTGAGTGTAATAACTGTGGCTCTTTTCTATCCATCTCCTTCCTGACTCTATCTACTTCAGACTTTAATTATAACACCTTTTTTATTTTTTTTAAATAATATCCAATGAAGATGCCTCTAAGGAGAATTTCCAAAAGCAAACGTTTGTAATGATTGCCACATCTTTAGCAGACTGACAGAATAGTATGAGGTTAATTGACTAAAGCAATGGTTTTTAACCTGTGCTCCATGGATCCCTGGAGGTCTGTAGACTATGTCTAAGATTTCCAAAGGGGTCCGCACCGCCATTCAAAAATGTTTAGGGGTCCGCAAATGAAAAAAGGTTGAAAACCACTGGACTAAAGAGTTAACAGAACCAGTATATTAACCCATTATTTCCCATGTTCCAGTCTCCAATATGGCATATGTTGCATATGTACAAGCTACTTCTCCCTTGACTTCTTTTATGTAACTTAAATCAGTTCTCTCTTTATTAGCTACTGGTTCTCTGAAGAGTGGGGATTTTGCTAAATCAGGTCTGCCCAATGGATTATATGAAAATACAAAAGCTGTCAAATGAATGGAACAACAAAGAGTGATATTAGGACTTTTTCTAAAACTGGACAGAATACATTGCAGTGCCTAGCAAATCAAGACTCTCATGAACTAAGGGATGAAAAAATGGTAACCTTTCCATGGTCTCTTTCCAGACTGTCAAGGTTGCTAACACAAATCAGCTACTTTCCCCAGGTCTCCAGGGCCTGAGCTGGAAGACACATCTCCTTGGCAATCACAGACAGGAAGGGAAATGAAGTGGCTTTCCGGTTAGTTAATGTTGGCAACTTGCCTAATGCTTAGCCGAAGAGAAAACCAATAAACTTCCAGCAGTCAGTGTTTTACAAAAAATAACTGAAACCAGTCACTGGATCAGTTGCTTCCTGGGTGCATTCAATAGCAGCTGCAAATTTCATCTCTTTCTTTCTCAACAGGTTTTACACCTGCTAGCAGCATGTATTTTATGTGGCAACTCAGTTCTCCCTGGCAGGGATTCTGAACCCTTGAGAGTAGATAACTCCCCTGCTTCCCTTTCTATACTTCTTACAACCCTGTTCTACTGCAATTGGTCTCTTTTAAAAGAATTTTTGAGGGACACAGAATTACCAGATAAATATTAAGGGTAAAGCATGTGTTCCCACTGAGATTGACAATAATTTATCAGCTCTGACATCTAGCAAAATGTAACCGCATTCTATTCTGGTCAGTCAAATCAGGGCAAGAGAGATGGACTCCGCTTCAGACTGCCTGGCTAGTAACTAACAATTTTATAGTTTGTACCCCATTCCCACTACTAACGGGGGATGAGAGAGCATCTTAGAATCTTTGAGAAAAAAGCACGTCCTTGAACTATAAATGCCAAAGAACGTCTACCTCGTCCCTGCTCATAGATGTTGTGCAGGCCCATGAAAATTAGACTCCAATGGCATCAGCGATTCTCAGTTGCTGGGCATAATCTATGTCTGTGCTGTTTAATAAATCACGATTTTAAAATGAGATTTGGACACCATAAATACCACAGATTGTATCCATCAGGTCTGTGGGTCCTGAGTGCATTCAGAAGGTGTGGATCAGCCCTGCCTTGCTCTTGGAGGTTGTCTCTCCAGGCACTGACTCACCATCTTCCCATCTGTATTTTGTTTAGTTCAGTGGTTTTCAATCTGGGGTCTGCTGACTATGTCTAAGATTTCCAAAGGGGTCCGCACCTCAATTTGAAAATTTTTTAGGGGCCCACAAATGAAAAAAGGTTGAAAACCACTGGGTTAGTTGCATAGACTTTTTTAACACTGAAAGGGGGAACAAATGTGACATTTTAGAATTTTTCCTGACAAGACGAAGCTCAGAGTTCTGACAGAAGGAGCAGCATGCCTGGGGCTGGCCTTGACAGTGGTGACCAGTCAGGTCCCTTTATTTGGGACAGTCAATTTTCTATTACAGAGGAAGCATCCTTCTCCCCCCCACCTCCCCCTTCAAATGGATCAGACTTTGGGCCACAGGCTCCCCAGCTAAATATTCTGTTCACACTAAAAAGACAATGAGAAATTTCAGCAAATGTTCTCTGAGATGGAGTAATATTGAAACAATGAGCAAGAGAATCTCAGTACAGCCCACCCCCACACGAAGAGCTGCTCTCTTTACTCTACTGCACCCAGGTGTGGTAAACTTTGTTAAGGGACACTGAAAATAGTCCTTACCATCCAAGGACAGCCAGTCATGCTGGGAGGAAGGCAGGGTTGGTAGAGCTCTGGCTTTATATTCAAACACCACAGAGTTGGAGATGATCTGATTGTTGAAGGCAACTTGCAGAGTCACAAGCCCGGTATCATGAGCTAAAAACAAAGAACAAGTGGTAAGAACAGGGATTTCACTGCAGGAATGCATGATTCAGTTTTGTTCTACATCTCGTGTCATATGCAAAGGGAGAGAGCAAGAGCAGAAAGGGCATCTGAGAACAGTGTTTCTGTGCTTTGCACAGCTGGAGAGTCAGAGATGTTTATTGGGTTTATCTAACCTGGAGATTTGCAGTAGACTGCAGACTCCATTGGCAGATGAGACAGATTACACGTATGTTGGAGTGATTAAAAGACTAATAAATAAGTCAGTAATATTTTATCACAAACTTCCCTCTGACGCTACAGTGAAGTTGTTTTTTCATGCACATCAAGCCAAATACCAAGCTCCAGTGCAAGGCCATACAAAGCCTCTGCAAAGACCCGGAAAGCGCCAGACCCGATTAAGAGCAAAGAGAAGGTAGAGAAATGCTGACATCTCCATGGGAGATACACAGGGACAGTAAGTGCAGCTCCTGGGTCCAGTTAATATTTAATGTTCTATGTTAAAAGGAAAAAACAAGACATTATTTTAAAACTAATTAATTCAAGGCTTCTAAATGAAAACTGGGATATGAGTTTACGAATGCACATCAGCTCTCCAAAGTGCTGTTCGAATAATCTATGGGACAACACATACACAGTGGTGCAGCCCGTACAACACAAGGAAGCTCCCCTATGGGTACTCCAGGGTGTCTCTGTTGTATTAACAGAAATAGCTTTGTACATGTGAGGAGAGCCTCCTTGGTATTCTAGTTGCTATTATTACATATAAAACTTATACAGAAACATTAAATAAGAACAAGCTGCTTATAAAAGTGGAAAGAAAGATGCTGAGGGCTAAAACTCTGCAGCTGACTGGGCAAGAGGTCTGGAGAAAGGGGGCTGATTCTGATCATCTTCCTGGTTATTTTTTACTAGGAACATGGAGGTCAGTTCTCCATCTGGGCTCATGAAGGACAGGCACACTCTGTCCATGTACTTCACTGGGAGTTTTGTCTGAGAAAGAAGTACCTGGGCCCAATGTGGTTTTAAATATTCTTTTAGAAAATAGCTATCTAATGACAAAAGTGTATTGCCACTGCCATTCTAGCTATGCCATGGAGGGAGCTGCTCCACTAATTTAATAGCTTAGATAGGACACTATAATTCAGGGGTTCCCAGACTTTTGTAGAGATGAAGCAGCAATACTTGCAGAGCCAGTTCATGACGGATCAGTGCCAGGCCTTAATGGCACAACTTTTGGCAGCACTGCCCTGCTAGATCACCCCCATTTCAGTGACAGGTCCACTCCACCCGCCTCCATATTATCGGGGTGAGTATTCCAGTCCCACCCTCACCCCTCGCCAATTCTTGCTGAAAGGTCAGTTCTTTGATGCTCCCCACAAACTGTAATCCACATGAAATGCTTCTTCCCTCATCATTACACTAGGAGAAGAGTTAGATCAGAGCTAAAGAAGAGTTACACACCTCCCCGGGACTCCTGGTCCATCCACCCTCCATGTGTCTGCTTTAGACAGCAAGCCCTGGGCACAGGGACTGCCTTGATCTCTGTATCCTGTACAGCACCTGCCACACGGGCAGTACTTGCATCAGTCAGAACAGTGCCAGTGGGCTCAGTGCGATCGCATCACACTGTACACTGGCCAGGACTTGCTGTGGCTAGCAGTGAGGGCCAGGCACTGTAACTGAATGCGAAAGACCCCTCACATGGGTAAGTGCTACCCAGCACAAGAGAGCTGTGCTGGGCTCAGAGGATTGTTCACAGAACCGCTGCACTATATGTACAACGTCACAGCTATTGTGACTGCTCTACAATGTGACCAGGGTGTGTGCGTCCTCTCCGTCACCCCCACCTTCCACCTGCTGCTCTCCAGAACGTTTGCTAAGTGTCAGTTATTTCTCCTATTCATGTCAGTGAGCTGGGTAAACACATACTTTGGCTCAGCTCTCTGCTGAGTAATGCTAACATGAACACCCCTGGTTAGGCTCATGCCCTGAGATGCTGCAGTGCTGTGTCAGAGCCAGGGGGAGGAATTCAGGACAGTTTCCTAATACTCGCTGCCCGGCTGGCTGAGCTGGGTTGAGACAGCACAGTCCAGTCATATCACCTGCTGCATGAGATGGCCACACCTTACCTGGGCAGTAACAGCGCAGCACCCCTGGCTGTATTAAAGATGCAGGCACTGAGATCTGATCAAACAGACAGCTGTAGTTATTGCTGGCTTCCTGCCATGGGCCTGTGATTAGGACTTTCACTCCTCCCTACAAAGAAAAGGACAGGAAAGAGAAGAAATAGCATTACAAGGGAAGCATTCCCCAGGGTGGTGCATGCACTTAAACTTGGAACCATGGGCCAAAAAGAGCATCGTGAGACACAACAGACAACCAAAGCCAGGAAGCAGGAATCTCCAATACAGGCTGACATCCAGTGCTGATTCGCAGTGTTGCCAAGTCACTAGCTAAGTGTCTCTGCAACTGACATTGCTCTGGCTATATCACTGCATGGGTTAGCAAGGGCCCCATTGCCTCAGGCCTTTCTAGTGTCACGATCAGATTGTCTAGAGTACCCTTGGGCCTCTAATCTCACCCTGGGGTGTAGGGTTTCCTTCTCTTCGCTCCTCCTGCACCCCTCTCCCAAAGGTATAACCCTGTGCTGTGCTTCACTGCCTTGACCACAGCCCCCGCACTGCTTTCTGCTGGAATGGGTTGCAGACACCCAAACAAAACTTCTACAACTCAAGTCAGGTGGCTGAGCAGCATACATTTCAGCCTTGCCTGGGGGATAGGGAGGAACCCCTCTGATTGGCTGCTTTCCTTTCTGCCCTGCCTCCTGAAGCATACGCAGCCAATCAGAGATGCTGAGGGAGTGAGGAGGGAGCAAACAGAGCACAGATGCTGAGGGTAGTTCTGCTCCCTCCTGTGTGTAAGGGGAGGGCTTTTCTGCTCCTTTCCCTCCCTGCCTGAGAAGGGGAGAGGGGACCCACTGCAGCCCCCACAGACCTAGGAGAAGGATGTGAAGAACCCCAGGAGCTGCAGGAGAAGCAGAGGTGGGGCTGGAGGCTGAATTGATGTCGGGGGAGGGCAGGCAGACCTGATTCGCTTTCATTTCAGTAGAAAATGACAGACTCCCACCTTTTTCAGACGACTTTAAGCACTGGCTGCCCTGACTGCCACCGTCTATTCTGCAGAAACAATAGGGAACCCTTGAGTCCCTCCTAAAGACAGCGGGAGGTCACCCATCGAACACAACAGAGCACACAACACATATCACACCCTAAGCCAGGCCAGACACCAGAACTGAGAGCAGATCATGGAGTTCAGGGGAATCGACTCCTCTTCTCTTTTCTTGGTCCTGGAAGAGCACCTAAGTCTCACCTGAGTCTCAGAATCCCTTCCATTCACATTCTCACCTTTCCCACAAACACACCTTTCCTTGCCCCATGCACACACATTTTCAGTAGTTCAACATCCAACTTTATTACATCCCTCCACCCAGAAAATCAAATCACCTACCTGAGCCAAGAGGGTGCGGGGCTAGCGTGAGGCTGTGGGAGGAGTTACTCCCTTTGCAGACCTCTCTGTATCACTCATCCCAGAATCCTTTGGGAGAAAACCACTTGCATCATTAGCTGCCTTGTTCTCAACTTTGCTTCCTTCTCTTATAGTCATTTATTTTATCTCCCAAGAAACAATATAGGGTTTGCGGGACCCCTGAGGAGAGAGCCGGGGCACAGGTTTTTCAGGTCACAGTCCATATGGGTGGGTGAGTGAATTCCAGGAGCCAAGGGTGGGGAGGAAGGGCATACAGCAGACAGCCACAAGCCATGGATGGTGGGCGCTGACAGCCAGAGCGTACTCACTGTCCTGAGCCAGGCACACCGTCTGCTTTTCTTTTCTTCCCCTTTGGTGCTAGTGGCAATAAAATGCATGGGCCCCTTTAAAGGACCCAGGCTGGCTATACAAGCTCAGACATGTCAAGGGGTCATTGTGGCCTGGCCCAGGTCAGGGCTGAAGGGTTACTACTGATGCCTTATGTGCATTCAGCACGTTTAAATACCTCCTCTAGGATGTGTGCTTCCCTCATCCCCAACGCACACACGGCTGTAGTGGGGACCCAGTCATAGCCCTTCCTGAGCAGGTCTCTGAAAACTCCACTGTGACCCACGGGAAGGAGCAGAAGCAAAGAGAAACAAAGTGCATACTGACCTCCAGGGGAGCATCTTCTCTGCACCCTCCTGTGCCTCAGTGGGAAGCACCTCCTCTGTGGATCCTGCAGCCCCAGACTAAGGTCACTCCATCACACATGCTCTAACATGGGCCACAAATAGCACGCCCCTCTGGCAGGGGCCTACCACCTCCACATTCCCTCAGCATCAGCAAATGGGGTTCCCTGTGGAGAGCATGAGCGGGGCAGCAGCAGCTCTTCACAGCGTAGGCCCAGTCACTCCTTTCCTCTTCCTTCTCCTACGTCTGTCATCTGGGCCAAGTGGGTTTGCGAGCCCCAGCGGAACCCCTTCTCCTAGCCATATAAACCCTCCTTGTTCGTCTCCAGGACTGGGAATGGGCTTTGCCGTTGGCTCTACTCGGGTGTTTCACAACCCAGACGGGCAGTGCACCCCATCACTCTAGCCTGTGTCCTGCCAGCCTGTTAGTCCCACAACAGATTCCAAACGCTCATGTACCAAGCCACACCAAGTGCTGACCCTCACAATAATGTTCACTGCGTTCAAAGCAGCGTGTCTGTTGCTGGAAAAGGGATCAGGGTTTGGCTGCAGTTGTGAGCTGCAATAGTGACATCCAGTGGCCAATCGGTGTACCACACCATGCACTTAGCCTGGCAACAAGATCTCCTGTCTCAGGGCCAGGCACCTACAGATTTCAACAGAAGCCCTTCGTGTGCAGATAAGGCAGAATTTGATTGTAAAGGTGGGAGACTGGATCTGAGTCAGAGCTAGAAAAGTTACTGTTCAACCTAGGGCCTTGGCTACACTTGCAGATGTACAGCGCTGTGAGTTAAACCCGTCTTCGTACAGCTGAGTAGGGAAAGCGCTGCAGCCTGTCCACACTGGCAGCTGCCAGCGCACTAACGTGGCTACATTTGAGGCATTTGCAGCTGTATTGGGAGCGGTGCATTATGGGCGTTCAAGTGGCTGCAACGTGCTTTTCAAACGGGGGGTGGGGAGGGGGCGAGGGGGAGTGTGACCGGGAGCGTGTTGGGAGAGAGAGTGGATTTTGGGGGTATCCACAGAGTGTCAGCTCATTATCTCCTAAGTTTACACACCTCCACATCCCCCGCCTCTCTCTCAATCACTGAAAGCAAGCAGCAGGGGCTTTGTTTGTTTTTAAAGAGCAGATAAAAGAGAACTCGGGGAAACGGAGCCCTCCCCCTCCCCCTCCCGCCGTTCTTTCCCGCCGTCTCTCTCCAAGCCAACTTTGCTGCCACATTCCTAACGGAGCCCCCCGCGCCCGCCTGCAAACAGTAGCTGTGTTTGCTTTTTTTGGTAAAGCAGCCCCAGAACGGAGCTCTGAACTCCAACCCAGAAGTGCCGTTTCAAAACAAAGGGAGCTTCCGGAGGTCAGTTACTGCGAATTCCCCAGCTACATTCCAGCAGCAGCATAGCAGCCTGGGGAGGAGAAGTACCAGCAGCGCTGTACCTGAGGAGATGCAGCGCTGCACGTGCCTTGCAAGTGTAGCCAGTTAGTGAGTTACAGCGCTGCAGGCAGTTTTATTGCGCTGTAACTCGTGAGTGTAGCCGAGGCCTAAAAATATTCTTCCCAGAGGTGGTTGTGATGGGCAAGATTTAGCTGAGTTCTAGAGAAAATGACATTGCAATGGCTTCTTCCAGTTAGATGGTGGTCTCAGCACTTTACAAATAACATAGTCAAAAGTTCAAGTTCCTCTAGCAACTGCAAGGGGTTATCTTGTAAACTCTTTGGGGGCAGGGACTGTATTTTTGTGGTGTTTGTACAGCACCCAACACAGCAGGTCCTGGTCTGTGATGAGGACTGCTAGGTACTACCCCAGTACACATAATAAGTAATAATACATTGTAGAAATATAGTAAGGCACATATTTAACAGTCACCCAAACAAATACAGATGTCCCAGGCGTGATATGCTTGAGAGCAGGTTGCTGTGTGAGCCTTAACTTTTGAATTTCCTGATTCTTATGCTTTTGAATTCTCAGCCTTAACAATACTGCACTGAAGTTGTTTGCTGTTAATCTTTCTTTTAAAATAATCATAAGTAGCATTTCTGAGAAGAGTTTTCAGATCAGTCAGATGAAGGATTACTTTGGTGAGGAGAATTCCAGCAAACAAATGACACAGGACCCCGAACCCCTGTAGCCCAAAGCAGCTAGACTTCCTATTAAACCAGAGGAGAATCTACTCTCTCTATCACTCATTGCTGAAGGCTGAAGCTTCTATGCAAGTCTGTTACACAAAAGACGTGTGTGTTCTACAAACCCCCTTTTCCTTTAGAAGTCTCCCATTCAGGCACCAGCCTGTCCTATCTCCGCTTAGTTTTTAAAACAGCTGGCAAATACAGAGCAACAAAGTTCCATCCACTCCAGCTTTAGGTTTAAGGTAGCAGCATGGAGCACAACATTACCTGTGTTATATTAGAGAAGGGTCTATACAGACATTGCATTTTGGGGGCAGAATGTGTACAGCAGCCTGCTGCTTGAGCTAGGGGTCAATGACCCTCTGTAAAAAATCCCCAAGTCCTTCCTCAGCATTAGACTGTGTTTTTAAAGAGAGATTCTTTGGGTTACGATGAACAGAAACTGGGAGTATCTCCCATCCCTCTCACACTGAGGCAGGGACAAGGAACAGCCTCCTGTAAAAATCAGAAGAGCTCTTTAGTAATCAGATGCATAGGTATGTTTGCTTTTGTTTTCCAAGGAGATACTGCTTTATTTAGCAAAAAGAACGAGGAGTCCTTGTGGCACCTTAGAGACTACCAAATTTATTTGGGCATAAGCTTCCGTGGGCTAAAACCCACTTCATCAGATGCATAGAGTGGAACATACAGTAGGAAGATTATATATACACACAGAGAACATGAAAAGATGGGGGTTGCCATACCAACTCTAAGAGACTGATCAATTAAGGTGAGCTATTATTAGCAAGAGAAAAAAAACTTTTGTAGTGATAATCAAGATGGCCCATTTCAAAACAGTTGACAAGAAGGTGTGAGTAACAGTAGGGGGAAACTATGGCAACCCCCATCTTTTCATGTTCTCTCTGTGTGTGTGTATCTATCTATCTGTTCCTACTGTATGTTCCACTCTATGCATCTGATGAAGTGGGTTCTAGTCCACGAAAGCTTATGCCCAAATACATTTGTTAGTCTCTAAGGTGCCACAAGGACTCCTCGTTCTTTTTGTGGATACAGACTAACACGGTTACCCCTCTGAAACCTGCTTTATTTAGCTGTTCCTGTGCTGCCCTCCAGTGGCAAATTGCAGGAGAGATTCTCTAAGTCAGTTTAAAGGTGCTCAGTTACTATTTAGTATTTGTATTCAGCACACAAGTGTAGAATGCGCTTTGATGAGAGGATAAGGCATAGTCCCTGCCCCAAGGAGCTTACAATCGAGGTTACATATGACACAGCATGACACAGGGTGAGTGGCCATCTAGCGCAGCAGGGAGAGGGGATTGTTTGTCCACAGGCGTAGCCGACTCTTTCAGTTTTGTATCCAGAGCCCAGACACTGGCACTGCTGGGATACAGCTGATAGCTGGAAGGGCATTCTGGGTAAATGAGAACATCTACCATCGCCTTTGCTGTCCCTTTCCAGCATGGACAGAACAGACAGCATTTACAGTGGAGGAGGGTTCCCTAGGGCCCTTTGAACTACCAGAACGATGCACCTTACCCACTGCTGCAGCTGGCTGGTGGCTGCTGAGATCTAAATGGTTTTTCATGTCAGAAGTTTTTTTATTTTCTTAAATTAATTACAGCAAAAGAGCACTTTATAACAGAGTGGTGATGGGCTCACAGCAGGCTTTCCTGCACGTCTGAGTCTGAATCCTTCCTGCATCATCAGAGATCGCTTAGGCAACAAACAAGGCTCCACCATCCCGGTCTATCCTGAGCCATTGTTTACATGTCCTCTAGGTTGTTAAGTCCCCTAAGTTTTCCCTTTCTAAGTGCTGTTCAAAGCAGGGATCGTTTCGATCAGCAACTTTGTGTGTTCTTCCAGCTGCCATGACAGAAGCTCTGGCTTCATTCTTAACGGAGCGCACAAAAAATTGCAGGTACAGAAAGTACCTTAATAACCAGGGCTTAATTGTTAATGAAAGAGGTGCTGGGGCACAAGCAATTTTTTTTACTTTCATAACTGACGCAGCAAGCCCAGGGGTGCCGGGGCTATTAACTGCTAAGCTAAAGGTGCCAGGGCTCCAGTACAAATTAAGCACTGCCAATAACATGAATTCATATTCAGAGATGATCAAGTGAGCTTGACTTGACCTAGAACCTTTCTTCTGGTTCAGATGAGTTCAGCCCTTTCCACAGCTCTTGGCCTACACTGATGGGTCTGGCTAAAGAGCTCAGAAGCTTCTCTGCTGGGCCCTGCTGCCGGTCTAAACAGAAAGCATCTGCACAGTTCACTCTGGGGGTTTCCCTGACACTCATGTTCTGAGATTTCCCCCCCCAAATTTTTGGATAACAGGCCAAATGAACTCCAGGCATGTCGCTTGTGAACACACCAAAGAGCGACTGAGATGCTAGGAGCTCATGTACATACGTTTGGATTGGCAGAAAGACTTTGGAGGATTTTTAACTCAGCTAAAATAATGTAACTGGTCCATTTATTTACAATTAATCCACCTGAACTGAACTTTGCAATATGTTGTCTACATGACTCTTCATTATCTCTGGTTGTGTTACTGCTGGGCTGTTGGTAACTACAGGAGAATCATATGTTTAAAATAAACAATGACAGTAGAAAAAGGAAGGAAGAATATGGGTTTTTTCTGTGACCCTGTAATAACATCCCCATCAAACAGCCTGAGATTGACACAATTGCCAGCGATCCCTCAATATTTCCTCCCTGAGGCCTCAATGTAAACCCATGGAAATCAGTGGGAGTCTTTCCCCGGACTTCAGAGGGCTTTGGGAGAAGGCACCTGTGAAAGAGGAATTGGGGAATAAAAAGGGAAGACCAAGATGGATCATCAAATCCCCAGGAGGGACACAGAGGCCATAAGAAAACTTAAGATGACATTTGTTTACACTTGTTATTAGCATTAGGATTTGAGTTTATCGGATGTTTAAAGAGTTCCTTTCACGGGTGACTAATCTCACTGAAGCTATGAAGCAAGGGCCCTGACAGCAAAGCATTTTTTCTATTGTGTTAGGCCAATAGAAACATTTATTATGAAAACTTGGTGCAGGCAATTTGTGTGCAGGGAGAAATGATTTTCACCTTGGCAACTCTTCCAGCTCCACTGAGAATCCAAACAAGGCAAATCCTACCACACACATTGAAGCACAGTCATTTCAGTGTCTGTGGAAACTCATTTCCAAGCAAACATTGATTACAAACTGAATGGTAAAACAAAACTAAAATGATTATTGTGATGAACCCAACAATCCTAGATTCCTAGGATCCTGAAGCACCAAAGCAGAGTATGTTTTGCAGATGCAGAAAGTTAATTCGCTTTTCTCACTCTTTGATTAGTTCACAATGAAAACTTGCTAATGCGTTGCTTTCCGAATGCCCTCAGAAACAGAAAAAAGATATTCTTGACAGTTTTGTGCTAGAATTATTGCATAAGGTGAACTCTGCAGTGAACTGTCTGGAATCCCTACAAATCTGGAACAGGAAAAGCAGCACAGGAGCAATAGAATAGCAATTTGGGGCCTGTTCCCAGTGGGTACAAATGCAAGAAAAAATATCTCCATATCTCAGCAGTTGTACATAACAACTATTGTATATCAGTAAAGAAAATTAACATCTGAGGTGATGTTTTGAGCTGCTTGGGAATCAAGATCTGTGACCATACACTCCAGCTTTGGATCTACCCAATTAAGAAGAAATTCTGGACCCAACATTATATTTGAAAACTGGTCCCCAGTGATTCTAGCCATGGAATAATCAAACCTAGAGGATCATTCAAAGGAAAATAACACCAAATTCTGTGAGAGGAAGAGAGATCACTGGTGGTTTAGTGAATCAATTAGATAACAAAAAGGTTTCCATGACAGCAGCTAAAAAAGAAGGATTTGCAATGAAAAAAAGATGAGTTTTGTTAGCTTTTAGGCCCTCTACATAAGCCGAGAGAAGAGTCAGTCTGCCAGTATGGAAAGCAGGTGCAGAGAGGAATGTTGGCCCTTCTCCAGCTCAGATAAAGGTGAACAATGTACCTTCTGAGATGTGAAATCCACAGAAATCGTACTGGAAAAAATGAAAAGTAGAGGGACACATGGATCAGGACATGAAGGACTTGAGCTGAAAGAATGGAGGAAACTCTCAGAACATGCCATGGGGAGAATGGTCTCAGAAGGATTTCAATGTTATTCGTATATATAATGAGATCTACTATGTAGATCTACTATGCTTGGTGGTTGTGCGGACTGTTGCTCAATCTGGGTTTATTATCGAAGTACTTTCCCTTGTGGTGCGACCACATGGGCCTCTGTGTGTGCCCTGCTCCTGACTGGCACAACGTGACCGTGCCAGAGGCTACTTTCCCCTTGTTCTCACTTCCATTGAGAGAACAGGACATGGTGACAGCAAGAGGAAAAAGAATGAATGAAATTCCTCTGTAGAAAAAAAATCTGGGGAAAAAGAAGAGGCTCACACTAGACACAGTGACAGAGCTGCCAATGTCTGATCATCGTCGTTCTGAGAGCAAAGTTCCACCTCTGCCACCAGGTGCTAGGAGGAGCGGCTCCCTGGAAACTGTAATCCTAGCAATGGATTCAGCAGCAAATGTAAAAGATCTGACAGCCACCAAGAGCATGGAACTTGTGGCAGGTGAAAACAGAGTTAGCTCATCAGGGAATGCAAACTGGAGCCTACCCGCAAAGACCGTGGCTGCACTCTGATGAGTTCCAGCTCATCAGACAGCATTGCAGGCTGTTGCTGCAGAAGTCAAGGAGAATGAGCTTCCTTTCCATAGACCAAGACCTCCCATGGTCCAACCTGGGGTCCACAATGAGATGTATAGAAACACCACTGACAAATCCAAAGGTGCAGAAGAGAACAGTCTGTTTGGTCACTTTCGTCAAGACGTTCTGAATGGCTAATTGGCTCCTCAGGTCAGTCCTGAGCTAAAGAATGGGGAAATCAAGTCAAAGACAAACAAGGAGAATGAAATCAAGATGAAGGAAAAGGGCCAGTTCAGAGCCCAAAAAACAAAAAGGACAAGCCTAACATCAAAGGAAATAAAAAGAAAATAAAGATTCAGAAAAGAAGCAACACTATATTACAAGGGAGCCTTTTGGACAAGGTAGAATAATTCGGCCAGCAGACTCAGAGTTTCAGGTAGGCTCCCTGTCCACCACTGAAGTTTATGGCTAAGGATCACTGGGCTCTATTAATAAGTGTTCATGAAGCTCAGGCAGGTGAGCTGTAGGTCTCACTACACGAGGTGGCAGTGCTGAGTCTCGGATTCACTTGAGGTTATTCTTAATAAAACACTTACCTCTGGCATAACTGCAAGGGCCTTGCCTCCTGCTCCTGCCTGCACCACAGCCTGGCATCTCCAACCTACCCCCTAGTCCCTCCTGTGCAAGGCAAGCACCAGTCACACCGATCACCTTCAGTTGTGAAGAACCCCAGATGCTATTTTGGTAAAATGCACAGTTGGCAGCTCTCATCACAATGGGAACATGATGATGGAGCTTACAAGGGAGGGACAATTGTATTTTTGGACCTGTCTGCCAGGCCTGCCCCACAAATAAGGGGCTAAAACTCTGTTACTGTTTGGTTATCAAGGAAACATGTCCCATGGAAGTTGAGCTATTTACCTGTTGGTTAAAGATAAACAAAAGGACAGATGCTGGCATTGATTTACTGGCATTGATTTTCAGAGGGGTTTAGTTGCTACACATGTTATTGTGCTTTTGTACAGTATTAAACCAATAAATAACCAATTTTTTAAAATACCAGTAATATTCACCACAGGCCCTGCCACATCAGATTTTTATCACGCTATGAGGGATGATTCTCAGAGAATAAAAGACCCCACATCCAGATACAAACATGCTGAATTTCCAATCTCTCTCTGGGGACCAGTTGATAGTAAATTACCACTAACAGTACATGGTAGGCTCTCAATGACCAATTGCTGATTAGTTTATCCCAGAAGTAGAGTTATTCCGAACCCCCATTGACTGAAGTGTGGCCTCAGGCCTTGACAGGCATCCATCTCCTATTCTAGAAAGTTCCAGATTTCCCTAGCAACATTTGTGATGAACTGTACAGCACTGGGGCTGAACTGTAGTAAGTGGTTGATTACATTTGTATTATGCATGTAAGCTGTACACTGATCTGTAGCTGGACTGCCACTATCGGCCGTTCTCAGGATGGGAACTGGCTGGGTTAAGAAGTGTGACAGTTCCCCAAAGTAGCCTCTACTTAATGTTGACTGAACACTCGCACAGTCTGCAATCATAAAGGTCCTCCTTTTCTGAAGGATGAATGCTCCTGTATTAGACTGAATCCCTTCTTACTGGACAGGTGCAATTCTAAGGTTTTAGGAAAGTAATCCATTACCTGTTCCCTTAACAGCTTTGTCTTGGAGCCATCAGATGGTCATTTCACTGACAGTTAGGTAAACTACTCCCGCTCCTCACCCCAGATGTGTTCCCTCCTGCCCACTCAGAATTCCATATGAAGGGATTTCAGAGTCTAGATGCACTCTAGTGGTTTTAGATCAAAGAAACAATGGACATGCAATAACTGACATACAATTCACCAGAGGGTTCTGAACAATTAGAGCACAGCTGATTTTTCTTGAACTGCTGCATTTATCCCAATAATGAGCCCATAAGAAAATTTTTTAAGTCTAGGCTTCGGAAACTACTAAAGGACAATTTCTCTTTACACATGATCCAGTTTGATTATGTCTCTTTATTATAATGGTCAAGGCTGAATATTTTTCACCCATCAGTAAGGTTTTTCATGTAAATAGGAGTTTGTGTTGATGGCATTTCCAATCTGTGGTGCAAGTGATTGTACCTGTATAAGGTATGGAACCAAGTTAAGTACTGAACCTAATAAAGGAACTCCTGGCCAGATATTTAGCTATTGGCAACATTAAAACCAATTACAGATTTAAATGTCAGGCTCAGTGTGCAGTAGGCACAACTTTTCTAAATAAATTCGGCAACACTGGGAAGGCATCACATTGGAGATACTTTGCTTTTTAGTGAAACAAAACATTTCTGTTCTCATGCTTCGTAAGTGAGGAAAGAAGCCTTGTCAGGTTAAGGAGGTGCTTAATAAAAAGATCACTCAGACATGAAAATGACCTCAAATGCTCTTATGTCTAAGAGGAGATATTTAAAAGCCTTGTCAAAGTTTAAACAAGAAGGTTCCTGGAGCCCTTATTAACTAAGGAATTAAAGATGGGTGAGTAATTGTTAATGAATAAAAGCTGGAAGCTTACCTCAGGGTAAGACCACTCTGGTGAGTAATCTGTCACCATGAACAAGCGCCCGCTCTGCTGCAACATCCCCAAGGTGCCTTGTGCTGCGGCTGCTGAGACCACCTCAGCAACATGCATGTATGCCATGGTACTGGCTCCATTCTCGGCACTGCTGAGCTGCATGCTGGCTTGCTGAGGGCTGCAGCAAGGAATGCACATTTCAGCCTGGTTGTAGGTTGCTCTGTTGCCATCTTCAGGCTGAGATAGCCCGGCACTGTCACCTGACACCAGCTGGTGCCCATAGATGGCATTACTCCCACCTTCTACTGATATGAAATCATTAATAAGATCTGAAAACTGGTTGCTGAAGGAGATGTCAAAATGGTCCAAATTAAGCTCCATGTTGGAGGAGTTGTTTAAGCTGGGATGGGCCACTGGGTAGAGTCCTTGCACCATATTTCCTTGGAGAATAGGGAGATTATTCCCATTCCTGATACCACCATTGGCCTCGGGCTGCATGTAGTGCTCTGTGCTACAGGCTTGAAGATCCCCTGATTTAAGAAGATTTTCATTCCCTTCTGCCTGCTGGGAGGTCTCCATGGGAACTTCAGCTTCTGCAGCCATAGCCTGGAAGTTTGCTTGGAACTGCATGAGCTGGAGAGAAGAGGTGGACTCTATTCTAGTTTCCACTGTGCCATTGCAATTAGAGGTTGTTTGGGAGGATTCTGTTTTCACATTGGGGATTCCTAAAGAGTTCACAAAAGAGCCACTTGTGTCATTCAAGTTGTTATGGGTGTTTTGTTCAAGAGGGAGAGGTTTGCTGGCATCCTGCAGAAAGAAGCTAGGGGAAGGGGTCTGGTGAACATGAGGACTCTGGACTGTCTGGTTGAAACTGGAAGAATAGTCCTTGTTGGAGTCAATGGCACTGAAGTCCATTTGCTCCAAGGTGGTACTTGGGCTCAGACCGCCTCCAGATGGAAGCAGACCTGACCCTGTAGTAAGGGTGAGAGAATTAGATGCAGAAGTGGAGGAAAACGCTTCTTTGGACATCTGTTGTTCAAAAGAAGTGTCCTCAGTTTTAATCTCTTTAGTTAGGGCTGCACTGAAATTGAACCCACGTTCTGTTGTGGGCGAGTGTCTTATGTTGGTACTAATGCTGTCTCCTTTTAGGCCTCCTCCACCATAAGTCTGTCCCTGCTTGGGATTATTAAGAAAACAGTCTGGGTCAAAATTCATGGTGGTTTCTGGAATTTTTCTGCTACCATCCAGAGTTGTAGAGAGCACAAGCTCGTCAGAGACATTGGTGGGCAACATAGACAAGCTCTCTGAACTGCCTGGTGTAGGAAAAGCAAACTTGTGGCCATCTGAGCTCACAGCCAGTACCAGTCCTTGTGCAGCGGCGTCTGAGGATAGGAGGTGCTGATTTGGGCCAGTGGTGGGTGACATGGTATACACGGCTTCACTGGTGACTTCTGACATAAATACTGTGGCACTTTGCGATAAACTTCCCATCACCGAGGCAACAGCCATGCTGGAGACACCAGTGACTACTGGGCTATCAGCCATATCAGGGTCACTATTTAATCCACTGCTGATGGACACAGGAGAATTCTGGGTAGTGTCAGGAACTTCCACCTGATTGGTGGAAGAGACCTCAGTACTGTTTTGATGGAGCAACACAGGTTTTGCCACTTTGCCATTCCTCTTCTCCCGGCTGGAGGTCTTGCCATGACTGTGCTCATTCTTGCCTTCAGAGACATCATTATTTTGTACCTCTGAGTGAGTGCTGTACCCACCTGTCCTTGGTTCGACCTTTGGTGATATGATGCGATGTTTGGCACTGTTACACTTGTGATGCACACTGCTACCTGCTCCTGTTCCAAAACACAAACAGTGTGTGTAATTAATGAACCAATAAATGAAGATCACATTAATTGTGCTATTTTCCAATTATGGCATGGGATAACTATACTAGAGAGAGAGAGAGAGAGAGAGAGAGAGAGAGAGAGAGTATATGAATGGGAGTGTGTGAGAGACAGACAGATTTTAAATAAAGTTAATTTCTTGCCAGTGTCAGATTGACAGCTCTGAAAACTGAACTTCCTTTTACATCCATGAACAGATACGCTATGTGCAATGACAGCAAGCCACAGCACCTTCCCCTTCCCTCAAAAACCACACGGCACTCGCCCCTGACCTGATCAGACCCCCTCTAGCAATGAGGAGGGCGTTCAGGCTCTGTGCCCACTCTCGGGGTTGTTCAGTATGTGCCCAAGTCTCACTGCTGGGACTGTTGAGACAGGCCCCTATTACTGCCAGCTGTGGTGATGGACTGGTGTGATGCGGGCCACATTCCATTCGGAACTAGGAAAAGACTCCCAACTTCCCTCCAACACAAGCAACACAGACTCATTTCACACAGGCCATCTGTCAGATGGCTTGGTATCTGCTCGTGTGGATTGAGTTCCAAATGATGATCTAGAGCCGAAAGACTCCATATCCCACTTCTGTTCCCTACATCGTCCAGCCATCTATGTTATTTTTTTATTATCTTTTCCAATTACAGTTGTTGGCCAAATTATTAAAGAGAAAGTAAATTAGAACAGAGAAAGCTTTCCCCTCCCAGAAGTACTGTAATATGTAGCTCTTCGTATCAGTTGCATTCAGTTCACAGGCTGACAGCTAAAACATTTTGGAGCGTGAATGGTTTTGTACATCGGTGATTAGTACCAGACAGGATGAAAAACTAGTGAGGAAAGGTCACCGGAAAGCAATTCTGGATAGGAGCTTAGCCCAGTCATGCTTTTATTTGCCTGTCATGGGATGAGTATCACTTGTTTCCGGGAGCTGCAAAATTAAGCTGGCTGGAGTAAATGATTCTCTCGGTGACTGTCTTTCCACCACAAAATCTGGCACTGGGACTGCTTTTTCTGAGAAGAAAGGCCCATGAATTTTTGATATTTCTTCCTCTAATTGATTCAGTTTTCCCAGAATGAGGTAAGAACCTTAATTATTGTACAGTATAATGACCTAATGGGTAAAGAAACCTTCTCCTCATAGCTAATGGCTACAATTACAACTTCCTTCTTCTGGGTGGTTGTGTAGCTGCTATAACTTGCTAAATAAAGTGGCTGTGTAGCTGCTATAACTTGCTAAATCTTTTTGTTCCTTGCCCTTGAAGGGGAACTTCTCTATTATATGTGCAAGATCTGAATCAGGTCACCTAAAGTAGTTCAGAAGAAATCTTTTGAAACTAAATGCAATAGTAAATCTCTCCATTCTCTTAGGAACAGAGCTGAACAAAAACTAGAGAGAGGCTTCCAAGTTGCAATCTTTGAGTGCGACTGTAATAAGTTGGGGATGTGTGTGTCAAGATGCAAGCCGCTGTAAAGCAAAGTGATACTGTTACGTTACAAAGCAAGCAGCAGACTTAGCATAAGACAAAACATCAAAGGGAAGAATAAAAGAATACATGTTCAGATCTGCAAGCCTGGATCAAGTGCTGATCCTTAGGGGTTGAATTTTAATCCAAACCTAGGTATTTCAGAGGTCATCAGTCTTACTTAAATCTTGAGTGTATAAAAAGACTGGGGAAAAAAACCTGAAGCACAGACGGTATTTTTCTTTGACAAATTTCTCTAAAGACTAATTAATTTATTGTACATTTTACTTGACCAAAGCAGCAAAAAGGGATAGGGATGAGGCAGATGAGTTGGAAAAGTGAATCACTGATTCTCACTTCTTATTATAAAGTGCTAATACGAGAGAGGATGTACCTTTCCTAGCTGTTCCAGGCAATCTCAGTAAAGCAGAGCTCTTCTCAACAGGAAGGAATTTTCATTCACTATTTCCATCAACACTAAAAAAACCTGAGGACTATTTTCACTCTTTGTTATCTTGTAATTAACCACCTGAAATGCCCCATGGGCATACAGCGCACTGTAAGGCTTATGGTACTCAGAAAGTGTCAGTAACACAATTTGAGCAAGCTCCAGGACACAACATGCTTTCTAGAGGAAGCTGCCAGTAGAAGGCACTGATAAATTCTAAGAGCTTGCATGTTACAGTGTCCATATTTTTCAAAAACCCATGTTGCATCTTTAATATATTTGAGGCTTCATCAGTTACTCCTGGATTAACTGTATCTCAAAATTTGTGGCAAAATATTTTTAATGGTTAAGTAACAACAAAGAATACACCGAGCCTAGATTAAAGCTGCAATCTGAGAGCTCATGAAGATAAAAAGGAAATAGAAAGAAGTTCAGAATTTCATAGCAGATAACATCTTATTTATGGATTTTCCCAGAGACTTTTACTCAGCTGCCCAGTGGGGTTTTTATTCTAGCATAATTTTTATTCCATCAAATAAGGGTCATTTTACTTTGCTAAAAGGGTAATTCTCACGCAATAGAAATATTTAGTAACATAGTAGGACGCCCAAATCCACATTCAGAAGCATGGAAAATCCTTTCCAGGAGCACCTAGAATGAGATCAGCAGTCACCTCGAAGAGCGTAATCTGCTGCCCTGTTGAACTACAGAAAAATATGTGAAGATCCCATTTAGCCTTCTCTATGTTGTCTCTTATTTGAAGACATCAGCAGTAGTTTTTTAGCAGTGGCTCACAAGTTCCATTAATGGGAAATCAGAAATTGAAGTGGATCTCTGTATGCAGATGGGTTTCTTGGTATGCATTTGAGTTCTGATTTAGAAGGGGATTTAGCCCTGTTGTCTGCTCTCTACCGTAATCAGCTACTCACCCAAGTTGCCGGTGCAGAGACAATTGTGCGTCCGAGGCTGTGGTTTGGTCTGGTGACTATCAAGGATCTGCTGTACAAGCTGCTCCACAGAGAACCCTGAACTGCTGTTCCCATTGCTGCATGTCCACTTAATGCCATGAACTGTGGAGAGAACAGCAGAAAACATCCATCAGAGGCTAGTCAGAGCATAGCAGCAAATCATCAAGAGCTATCCCCCAAAACATGTGTGAGGCTAATCTTCTGCTTCCACAGTGCTGTCAGATCTTCAGGATAATAGTAAAGAACAATATTAATTAATAATACTTTACCATTTTCTAGTCCCTTCAATTCAAAGATCTCAAAGTGCTTTAACAAGCAATGCATGGATTAGGCCTCACAACCAGCCTGTGAGGTAGGTATAATTACTCCCATTTTTAAAAAGTGAGCCCCAGTGGTTAAGTGACTTACCCAAGGTAATACAGGAAGTTAGTGGCAGAGCCAGGCATATGACCAATGGACCCTGACTTAAATTCCCCTTCTCTAATGCCTCACCACCTCTCAGATATCTCTATAGGAGCCTCTAGTGTTCCAGAGTTGCTAGTGCAGTATCTGGCTAGCTCTCTATTTAACTACTCACAGAGAGAGAGAGTGAGAGAGAAAACGAATGTTCAGCACAACTGATTCAACTCCAGAAGAACTGGCGAAGATAATTGCCTAGTAAGATATTTAAATAGCTTAAAACACCTGATACAAGTGTACTACCCAACAATAACAACCATGGTGTAACAAAGACCTGGTCCGGGGAATGAGGTTGCAAATTTTACCCACCTTCTTTGCATTCATCTGTCTGCAAACTCCATGGCATTTGTACAGATGGTTTCTTCCTAATCCCATGAGCAAGTTTTCAATAATAAACCAGTGAACACACACCAAGGAGAAAAAAGATATCAGCAGGAAATGGATTTCAGTTTCCTGTTGGCAGGGGTTCATTAAACGAGGTGAGTGATAAAAAACAGTGGTGAGAACTCTCCTGCCAGTGTATTTAACATTAGAAATTAGTAAGCGGCAAAGACGGGATGGCAGTATCTGTGTTTGATTCAAATAACTGCGCAGGTTTTAGAGCAGCACTCTGCTATCTTTTGACTGCATAATGTGAAAGTGGAGTTATATAGTTTTATATAAAATTACCAACCAACAATTTACTAATGCAATAGGAAATTTTAAATCATTTGTAGAAAAGTTGAGGGCAGCTTTTTTGATGGGCTTCCTTTGGCTAGTGTACTAGTCAGGCCAATGGGAGGGCTGAATTGTTGACACAGAAACTAGGCCGAAGTGATCGCCACCAGGAAGGCAACTTTCCAAAAGAGGAGCAGTAAGGAACAAGATGCCAATGGCTTGAAGGGGGGCCCCATGAGTTTTGACAGGACCAGGTTTAAGTCCCATAGGGGAAATTGGGTTGTGAACCTGCAGGTAGAGTCTTTCCAAGCCTTTGAGGAACCTGACCATCATCTCGTGGGAGAAGATTAACCTGCCCTATACTGGAGGACGGAAGACTAAGATGGCTGCCAACTTAAGTGAACCTTAACAGATGATAGAGCCAGACCTTGATGTTTCAGGTGGAGCAGATAGTCCAAGATGGACTGCAGGGAAGACCAAGATGGAGAAAGATTCCATTCAGGGCCCAACAAGTGAAACGTTTCCACTTAGCCAACTAGGTAGCCCTGGTGGATGGTTTTCTGCTACCTAGCAAGACCTGTTGAACCTGATTCGAGCAGGCCTGCTCCTCAGGATTCAGCCATGCGGTCAGGTGTAGGGAGGCAAGGTTCAGGTGAGGCAACCGGCCATGGTCTTGCAAAATCATGTCCGAGTGGGTAGGAGTGCTAGTAGAGCTGCCACTGAGAGGTCTAGAAGCCTGAAGTACCAATGCTAGCATGGCCATGCTGGAGCTATCATGATAACCTTCGCCTTTTCCCTCTTGATCTTTAGGAGGACCTTGTGAACCAAGGGGATTGGTGGGAAGGTGTACAACAGGCTGTCTGCTCACAAGAGCAAGAAGGCATCGGAAAAGGAGGCCTCACTGAGCCCGTGCATAGAACAGAACCAATGGCATTTCCTGCTCTGTCTGGTAGTGAACAGGTCCACCTGGGGAGTCCCCACTTCTGGAAGATAACACTGGCGACCACCAGGTGAAGAGACCACTCGGGGGCGAGAGTAAAGGGACCTGCTGAGGTGATCCGCCAACGCATTTCAGTCTCCCGAGAGGTGCGACACCTCAAGGTGAATGACGTGCTTTACGCAGAGGTCCCGAAGTCAAAGGGCCTCTTGACAAGGCTGAGGATCGAGAGCCCTCTTGCTTGTTGACGTGAAACATCAAGGCCGTGTTGTCCGTCAAGCCCAACATGACCTTGCCTGAGAGCGGGGGAAGAAACACCTGGCAGGCCAAGCGTATTGCCCTAAGTTCCTTGACGTTTACATGCACGGAGAGTTCTTCCTGGGACCAGAGACCCTGGGTCCTGAGTCTGCTGAAGTGGGTCCCTCACCCCAGGTCTGAGTGCCCCAATAAACTCTATTCTCTGCACCAGGGCCAATGTTGATTTCTGTTTGTTTATTAACAGATCCAGCACCCGAAAGGTGGCCCGAACTATTCCAATGCTCGCTGAACCTGAGCCCGTGAGTGGCCTTTGATCAATCGTTGAGGTACGGGTAGACTTGTATGCCTCGAGGTCTGAGGTTTTTTCTACATTATATACAGTTCCTGCTCTGTAGTTATATTGAGACATTTATTTTGCAGTGAGATATTTTCAGTTTCTCCCGCAATTCCTTGTGATGGCAGTGAAGTGTATGTATACTACTGCCCACAGAAAGGTCTGCTAAATCCAGTGATGAGCAAGGTATTACAGGGCGCAAGTCTGATAACTGAATCATGTCTCATGGTTTATGTATAAATAATGATTTGTCTGATGCCTGAATCAAGCAAGTTGTGAGCTGCAAGCTAAGGAACACAGACAGCTTTATAGCTGGATACATATGGTAGCCTATTATGTCAGATTCTTCCATTATAATAAGCTCACAGCATGGATCTATTGCAGGAAGCAGGCAGGAGATGAAGCTTTTGATCTTGAACATATCTGTAGCATTCCCAAGTGAGATCTCCAAACACTGAGCTTTCCTGGGGAACATCCAAGTTTCATAGTCTGACATCATCCTATCAAGAGGCTACATGTCTCTCTGGGATTGCATTTCTCAGTGATCTCATTGGCTGCATTTTCTGATCTTTAGCTCTTGGAGGAGCCAATGAGGCTTCAGGCTTCTGCTGACAGGTGGCATTTAGTGGAAAAGTTCCATCTCTAGCTTTGCACTTGCTGACTGAGCAAGGTTCCACCTCCAGACTCTATCCATGTGCTGTGACTCTTCTGGTGCTTATACTCCCCCTTATGTTATGAAGGTTATAAAATGAAAAGCCAGTGAAGGGTGACAGATTGAAAGCAGAGAATTTCTGGATCCCTAATTTAAATTACCTACTGTCTTGGCACATTCAATATGCAGATTGTCTCCCTCCCCCTTTAAAGAAAAAACTCCTATTAGATGGTGAGCTGTTAGTACTGAATATCAAATACTATCAAGATGGCTTTTAACATGTCACGCTCGGCTTCCCGACACATAATGAATCAGCAGGAAAGGAGATTTCTATAGGGAAAAAAGTGCACTGTGAAAGAAAGGTTAATAAAAAACAACACATGTCCCTCCCCTTTCTTAAAGACTTAAAAAGTTAAACCACTTTAAAAGCATATTTGATTAAATTTAAGGTCAGAATGCCGAAATCAAAAAGGATGCAGCTAAATTCTGCAAAGTATTTTAATTCTAATTTCTGTGCAGATTCCTTCTGCACGTATTTATAATTTAAATAAATCCTGCCAACAACTCCAGTATTCTTCCCTTCCCCTCCAAAAAGCGCTGTTGTGAAATGTGTCCAGAAGCAGCTGCCTTTCAGTGGTGAGTGTCCTGTTCCCTGACACACTGCCTCTGTCCAGCATGTTAGAAACCAGTGGAATCAAAGGGCTAAAGATGCATAAGGGAGTGGTGTTCTGAGAAACGGAGAACTGGGCCTGGTGGAAAGTTCATCTTAAGCATTGCAAATGGCGATGCTAGCAGAAATGCCTCAGGCCTGTTCTGGAAGAGGGAGGGGCCACTCCTTCAAGCTTCTGCCTTTTCTGTTGTGGGGAAGGAGATAATCAAAATGACCTTCCAGTATTGATTCAATAGCTACCCGTTCATTAGCACTGTCAGGACTTTCTTTGATCAGCAGCAGCACAGGGAAGTGAATTATAAAACAAACAACTGGGAAAAAGGAAGATCAGAAGCCAAAGGAAACTTAAATAGGGTCAGAACGTAGCTTCCTAGTTTCACCCTAAATCCTGGCAACTTCCACCTTCCTTCGCTGCTGTGGACTATGCCACCAAGCCCACTCCCCATCCCCAGCACACACCTAGGTTTGAGACCAATGTGATTGTCTTTCATGCCTCTGTCCTCTCCCCACACATCCATGCGCTGGCCCCAACTCTTACAGCATCCTCCCCACAAAAGATTGAAAACCCACCTATTTCTTTCTGTCCTGACAGATAAAACGCTAATCCATGCAAAGATCATATCCCCTTTTGATTACTGCAACCTCTTCCTCTCTGGCCTCTTTGAGCAACATCTCCCCTTGGGGCCATTCAAAATCCAGCTGCTAAAATTACCTTCTTCACCTTTCAATCTGACCATGTCACCCCCTTTGAATGCACTACTGGATTCCCCTTGCTCACCATGGTTCCCCACCCTTTCCTGATTAAAATCCCACCTGAGCACTCACTTCTTCTACAATGCTCCCCCCATGCTAAATCCCCCCTCTGCCCCAACAACACATTAAAGAAGTGATGTAGATCAGGAACCTCTCTCATTACATACCTAAACTCTTCTCCTGTCTGGGTTTCTCAGAGTGCGTTCTGCCCATCTGTCCTTTAAACTGTCATCTCTTCAGGGAAGGGACTATTTTTATTTTTGCTCTGAGACGTATTGAGTACACTGCTGGCACTTATCAAATAGCCACCAGAAAAAGGTGGACAGTTTGTATTAAACAAGGCCAGATCTCTGTTTACTGCAGGTAAGAACGCTCCCAGATCCTCATTCTGGAGCATGTTCTGCTGTTTGATAAAACCTGACCTAACACCCTAAATGTCTGGCTTTTAAACTACCTAAATGTGCCTTTCAGGTGCATAACCGGGGATTCCAACTACCAGGAGGACGTCATCAAAGCCAAACATTTGCACTCTGCCTTGCTCTGGTTGTGGCCTATTATGGAAGGGACGTTTATTCTTATGATAAGATGATCATCCCATGCCAAGTAAAGGGTAAATCGCTGAAGACTTACAAGCATGAAATCTGCAGCACCAGCACATACTGCGACCTTTTTGGAACTGCTTGTTGAAGTACCTGTGTTGCCAGTCAGGCTGCCAGTGCTCCTGATGCATCCACACACTATCTGGGCTGGTGGCAGAGTGGCATGAAACCTGAGTTCAGCACAGAGAGGATGTGCTTGCTGTCTCACTGGCATGGGGCAATGGAAAGGTGTTCATTGTATACCTTTGCAATGCATCTGATAACCTAGCTCATAGAGCAGCATGGACCCCTGGGGGATGTGCATTCTTCCCATCTGTCAAGAAGGGACAAAGACTGATTACTGCTAGCCCAAGGGGGCAAGTTAGGGAACCGAGACTTGTGGAGCGTTACTGACTGCTACGGCAACTTTTACATTTAACCCTGGAAATTCAAGAACTGCGCAGAGAACAGCACCTAAGATCATGGCTTTAAATTGTTCTCCTAAGCAATCTACAGGATACTCACCTATAATAACAAGTAAATCTTACTAAGCCTTCTTAGTTCTATCAATGTTAATCAGGACAAAGTTGTTATCATTGAGCCAGTCCTTTCTCAATACTCAGAATTTCATACCTGGTTTGCCAAAGCTCAGTTGGCAGGGGACAGAACAAATGTTCTTACACTTAGCTCACATGAAGTGAACAAAACTTTAACTACTTGGCTAGTATTTCACGATTGACCAAACTTCTGGTTCTGGGACAGCCAGTTAACTTTCCTATCTGAGTCTCAGACACACACAGCACAAGGGCATTTTTCACGGAATGGCAGGCTGGCATTTGAGAGGGAGATAAAGTTGGTGTGATATCTCACTGGGGACATGAGAGAGGAAAAGGATTAGCAGTGGCAGCAGCTGGAGGCCTCCAGGCCCTTTTAAATTGCCCAGGCCCCTGGGCAATTGCGCCCTCGCCCCCCCTCCCCCCCCCCGTTGGCAGGCCTGTGGTCACGTGACCTCGCGTGCTTGCCAGCATAGCTTTTAGTAATAAAAAAGTATTATTAATATCTCTAGTCATTTTAATGAGTGAATATTCTTATTGGCTATATATTTGTCTTTAATCAGAGCTTTATAGGAAGTTTATAAGTTATTGTTTTTAACTTGTTCGTGTGAGTCTGAATTATCTGTGAATTCAAGGTGCTTGCCATAGCCTTGCTCTGGTTAGCCCCTGGTCTCACTGGAGGCATTACCAAGTAGCTTTAGCCTTTGGCACACCAGGAGGAATTGGGCACCTACCAGGAGCACTGCAAAATGAGTCCACGCAATAGAAACTTTGGAACCGTCCAAAGTCTGTCAGGTACCCCTCTCCTGTTCACACATCGTATGGGTACTAAGCCAGTGCTGAAAGGGAGATTACACACCTTTTCGTTGGGACACAGGGGCCCAGGGTCATTTAGGTCTCAACTGGTTTCATGCTACCCTACATATTTTGTAGGTTTCACTTTAAAAAATGTTTTTATAGAAACTTTTTCCCCACCCCTCCCAAGAAAAAAGCCCCCGGCACATCTGAAGGAGAAAGCTTCATCAGCCAAAGATCTCTGAAATTCCCATAGCCAGACCTGATCTCTGTGGCTCATTCCCACCTCCAGTATGGATTATTGTACTGTATCTCTCAGCAAAGACAAATGAGAGCAAAAACTAGTCTGAACAAGCCCGTCTCTCCCAATCAGGTGGAATGATTTCGCTGGTCTCAGCTCAGTTGCTAGAGTGCTATTTGTCTCATCAGTGACTGCTCCAGCTGGCATAAGAAGCTGTCAGCTGAGAATAATAACAAATGTGCTTCTCATCAGCATTGGGAGCAGTGAGGAGAGTGTCATCAGGTGGTGGATTGGCCCCAACAACTCAGACGAGGAGGAATGGGACAGAGCGCCTCTTCTGTGCCTCCCAGGCATAGCGCATTTTAACTCTGTGTCTTGTAGCTCAGATTAAGAGGAAAATTTCCAGTGCTGTCTGCTCTATGAAGCAGATTTTCAATAGAGCTCAGCGTCCAAGAATGCCCCTCTGCTGCCCAAATAAATCTGTTAGTCTTTAAGGTGCCACCGGACTCCTGGCTGAATAAGGTAGTGTTACAGAGGGGGGAGGGATAGCTCAGTGGTTTGAGCCTTGGCCTGCTAAACCCAGGGCTGTGAGTTCAATCCTTGAGGGGGCCATTTAGGGATCTGAGGCAAAAATCTGTCAGGGGACAGTACTTGGTCCTGCTAGTGAAGGCAGGGGACTGGACTCAATGACCTTTCAAGGTCCTTCCAGTTCTATGAGATAGGCATATCTCCAATATATATATATATATTTACCCTTCACATAATACACAAACCAGGCTTCACCCAATGAAATTAATAGTCAGCCCGTCTAAAATAAACAAAGGAAGTACTACTTCATATAGTGCATAGTCACCCTGTGGAAATTGCTGCCAGGTAATGTTGTGAACACAAAGTATAATTGGGTTAAAAAAAGAACGCGAGAAGTTCACGGAGAACAGGTCCATCAATGGCTATTAGCCCAGAGGGTCAGGGATGCAAGCTTATGCTCAGAGTGTCCCTAAACCTCTGACTGCCAGAAGGTGAGACTTGACGACAGAAGATGAAACAAACTGATAATTGCCCTGTTCTCTTCATTCCCTCTGATGCATCTGGAACTGGTCACTGACAGAAGATAGGGCCATTGATCTGATCCAGTAGGACCGTTCTTAATGCTCATCAGTCTGTTGTGAGAGACAGCTTTGCACACACCATACAACGTAGAGGTTTCAATCTTGCTCTCTCCCCTGTATTTTCACTGATGCTGAATACACACACATGTGAACTACTGACTGGACAACATGTTGATTTTGAATGTTATACAATGCCCTGATATGTCTTCCTCCTTCCACTGATTCCAGTTTCTAAACCCCTTCCCCTTTACAGTCTAGCACAAATATAAACACAGTATCAGCAAAAGTGAGAAGTTGCCCCATTACTAGACATCCAAGTTCTGATTTTTAATCATAGCAGCAAAGCCAGGCAGGAAAGAAACGCCTTGCCTTTGGGACCCTGAGCCTCATACATAGAAGACATAAATTATAATAAGAGAGGAGTCCATGACTAGCTAAATCAAACCAAAGGAGGTCTGGTTTCTGGAAGAATCAGCCCCCACAGCTGGTCTTTTCAATAGGCCCAAATCACCATAGCATCTGTGACAATTCTGCCTTTATGCCTATGGAGCTGTTGGGTATCGCCCTGAGACACCACAGACAGAGGCCAGATCTGAAACTGGCCCAAGAATAGGGTCTCTGCTAGAGGCTCACTTCAGCTATTACAGGCCCCCAAGGAGAGGGACATTCTATAGTGTGTTATTAAAATAATGGATTTCCAAAAACTTGCTTACTGAATATACACAGCTTAGACACAATCCAGCTAATCATGGGCCACGTGGATATGGGTGTGTGTAAGGCAAGCTCTCTGTCAAGAAATCCTAATAGTGTTAGGATCCTATATTAATCCTTATATTAAAATATTGTTCCATTAATTAAAAACAATCAAAGCTATGTAGATTATAAAAGGATTTCCAGAATTCTATTGGCTTTCACATCTGTGCAGTCAAAGTGATACCGGCAGACAGGAACGGTAACCCTCAAGATGGACTCCCTAGACAAATGAGACCAAATTCTGCTCTCAGTTACACTGGGGCAAACCCTCTGAACTGCAGTGGCCTAACAAAGCAGAGTTAGGGATTTGGTATTTATCTCACACACTATTTTATTAAACGTTTTGGGGAGCCTTTCCTTAAGGTGCTTCAAACAGCACAGTGGCCCACTAATGCTCTTTCCAACCAATGGGAAATTTTTTGGCACTGGCCACCAGGTGGCACTAACTGATCAGAAAATGAATTCCTCCTTGCTTTCATGGGAAATTAAAGCCTTTGTTGATTTTGCTTCATGATATTCTATAATCATCAAGATTACAGTCCAAGAACAAAAATCCCAACCCCCCCCCCAATAGTGGATGTTTTGGTCTTTGACTTGAATAATTAAGAGAAAACAAGGCTCCCCAACACAGTAATTGTTCATTAGTCACGGGAGGCGTAAGTATCCAGTAAGTACCAGGCACATGGGAAGTAATGTGAGCTAATTGTCAAACGAGGTATTGTACCTAGGTAATACCAGGACTGAATGAAGAATGTCAGAGATTGTTTTAGTGGATTTTCTTTTGACAATAACTTTTTGGTAACATTTTCAGTGGCCAATGCCTTTTAACAACATACTGCCAGAAGACAGGTTTGTTAAAATATCATTAATAAAGAGTGTGTTTCATTGACAACATCAGGCCTTCTTGTTCAGCTGTTGAGGACAAACAAGAAGAGTGAAAGAACCACAACACCTATACGTCTCACCCCCTCTGCCCACTCCTCACACCACCACCATCCACACATTGAATATATCCCACCAGCTCTTTCAAAGGTCCCATCTGTGTTTTACTGAGTGAAGCCATCATGAACTCAGGACATCATCCAAATCAACAGCTAATTTGTAAGCATCTGTAACTAGAATTATTTAGGAAACCATCTGGGTGACACTCTGCATTCAGTAGCAGTCCACAATCCAGAATGCCAGGCTAACAGGCAACAGGAATAATTTAGTCTTTCCAAATATAGTCAGTATTCAAAATAAAGAAATAATACTGGCACCCATGTCCAAAAGACTTTGCAATAACTGATACTGGCCTAATATTTGTCTGTTTTTGGGACTGTTTGGTCTAGTGTTCTTGGTGGTATTGCTTCATTATTATTAATGCTCACTTTTATATACTAGGTGGTTTATTACATTGTAATACAGCTAACTGGTATCTAAAAGATTGCCTAAACTCTGGGATGAAGTCTGTGGTCACCAAGTTTGCTCCTCTGGGACAATGGAACTTTCTACAATACGGATAAATCTTGTCTGTGCATGAGACAGAGCTTCCTTGGGGACTGATCCCAGACTGTGGAATGAACTTCCTCAGGAATTCACAGCCCTCATCTTTTGCTCCAAGTAAAGGGTACGTTTCTTTGGCCTTCCCTTCTCTAACATATACAGACAGCTTCATGTGTATATGTATTAGATTAAAAATATTCCAAAATAAAACACTCCACTGCACACATCTCCCCCAGGGGAGAGAATAAAAGAACAAGCATGTGACAGATATTAGTCACACGATTGGAAGGAGCTCAGATTCTACAGTAATGAGGCTGGCATAAGAACCTATATGGAATAGAATAACAAGTAATTAAATGTGTATTGTTTTTCATAAAAATGACAAACAAGTAAGATTTAGGACAACCAAAAATATCAGTTCTGTGATCACCACCTGGATCGATAGGACTTCAGCTGTCGTTAAGACTGCGCCGATCACAACACATCTGCCATTCTTCTCGCACTCTTGCCTTTCTTCTCCACGTTCGTCCGAAACGTTTAACGATGTCATCTTCCCATCTTCTTGGAGGCCGACCGGGGGGTCTTTTCTGTTCTCGCAGGTACCACTCAGCAATGATTGCGGTCCACTTGTTAGCCGTGAGCCGTGCTGTGTGGCCCGCCCATCGCATCTTGTTATGTCTGCTTTCCACGACAATATCTTTCACACCGCTGCGTTCTCTGATGATTTCATTTGGTATACGATCCAGAAGGGAGATTCCCAACATAGCTCGTTCCATTGCCCTTTCAGCTACCAACAGTCGTTGCTTTTCTCTCTTCGTCAGTGCCCACGTTTCACTGCCATACAGCATGGCTGGCAGCACTGCTGAATTGAAAATATTTTTACGTGTGGTCTTGTCAATTTTTCCTTTGAGGACGTCCTTGATGGAATTAAACGCACACCATCCTGCCCGAATCCTTCGCGAGAGTTCTCCGTTCAGGTCTTGGTGCATATTAACTTCTTGGCCCAAATATATGTACTGTTCCACTTCTTCGAGGTCTTCTCCTGTTACTGTTATTCGGGCTTTTCGTAAGACGTCTGATCGCATATATTTCGTTTTGCAGCGGTTCATTTTCAGGCCGACCTGACTACTTTTCTTGTCGAGTCTTTGTAGCATGCTCTGCAGTTGGTTGGTGCTTTCGGCAATTAGTACAACGTCGTCTGCAAATCTGAGATGAGATAATCTCTCTCCATTTATGTTGACACCACTCCTCCAATTGATCTTGTTCATAACCATTTCGAGGCAATTTCGGTGAAATTGTATCTCCTTCCTTTACGCCTTTCTCGATTGGGATACGGAGGGGAGTTTCAAGGAGAGTAATGTCTGTTGTACATCCAGTATTCGCTTCCTTCAACAAACTAATGTACTGCGTGTTAATGCCCTGCTCTGCGAGCGCCTTTAATATTGCGTTAAATTCAACGCTATCGAAGGCCTTTTCATAGTCGACAAAAGCAATGCACAGCGGGAGTTTGTATTCCCTCGCTCTTTCTAGGAGCTGGCTAAGGGTAAATATATGGTCGATTGTACTGAAATTTCTTCGAAACCCTGCCTGCTCTCTCGGCTGTTGTTCATCCAGACTCTGCGAAAGTCGATTCATTATCACCTTTGTGAAGAGCTTGTAGATGTGAGAGCAGGCATATAGGGCGGTAGTTCTTAAGATTTTCTCGATCACCCTTCTTGTGCAGCAAGATGGTATTCGACTCCTTCCAGCTTGATGGTATTTTTCCTTCTTCAAGATATCGACTGAATCTTAAAGCGCGGGCCTTCCAAAGTTTTTCGCCTCCTGCATAAATCATTTCTGACGTTATTCCATCCTTGCCTGGAGCTTTTCCCTTCTTCATCTGGTGTAGTGCGCTTCGGACTTCGCTGACGATTATTGGGGGGACGCGTTCTTCTGACTCTTCGAGGGTTGGGAGGGGGACGTTGATTCTTGATTTGAACAGTTCTGTATAGAAGTCCTTGCAGACCTCCTCCATCCCTGCTCTGTCAATTACTGTCTCTCCATCCTTGTTCTTCAATGCTGTTACGCTCAATCTATACTGCGTCAATTCCCGCTTGCATGTCCTGAGGCTCTTGCGTGATTCAGCTGTTTTAAGGAGCTTTTCTTTCCGGAAGTTCTCGAAGTCATCCTTCAGTTTTCGCCGTATAAGCTTGCACAGAATGGAGTACTCGAGGTTGTTATCCGAGCTCCTTTTCATGTTTCTCCGCTTCTCCAACAAGCTTTTCGTTTCAATCAAGATTCTTCCCTTTGCCTTCTTCAGCTTTTTAATTTCAGCTGCTTTTATGCAACATCTCAACTTGTCAGCAAAGATACTATAGTCCTCATCACACTTTTCCATCTGGCTCCAGTCAAACCCAGAAATCGCTTTTTTCAGCTTTGCTTCATCGAATGTCTTCGGCTGCTGTTTCCTGTTTGCCATCTGTAACGCCTTCTTTTCCACCGCTTTGTCGAAAATCAACTTCGCTCTAAGCAGGCGATGGTCACTGCCGGTGTTGAATGGCTGCACCACAGAGACGTCTTGAACGATGCACCTTTTATTGACTAAAATATAGTCGATTTCATTCTTACTCTTCGCATTTGGTGCGATCCATGTCCACCTTCTTGAGATCTTCTTTTTGTACCAGGTGTTTGCCACATACAGTTCTTTCATTTCTGCCATCGCTACCAGCCTCTCTCCTCTTTCATTCCTTTCACCGCTGCTGTATCTCCCTATGAACTTTTTGCCAGCTTTCCCTCGCCCGACCTTGGCGTTGAAATCTCCCATCGTGACAGTGTAAGTGGACTTTTGCGCGAGAGCTCTTTCAAGCTCTCGGTAGAATTCTTCCACTTCTTCGTCCTCACTTGCACTTGTGGGAACGTAGGCCTGGATGACCTTGAGGGTAGCTTTTGACTCCATCTGAAGATGCAGCACACCGATACGTGATGATGTTAGCTGGCATGATAGGACTTTCGAAGACCAATCTTTATTGACGATAAATCCAACTCCTCCAACATTTCTAGCACCATCTCCCTTTCCGAGCCTCACAGCACTTCCATCCTTCCAGTTGACATCCAACTCCTTCTTTTGTCGGGTTTCGCAGACACCGAGAATATCGCATTTTATCCTTTTCTTCTCCTCCATCAGATGGTTTAAAGTTTCCTCCTTTGCCAGTGACCTACAATTGTAAGTACACACAGCGAGGATTGTCCTTTTCCATGTTGGCCTAGCACCTGACATTTTTTAGCAACCTCTTGTCGCTCAATTTCCGCTCCGCCACCGTAGAACGTGCATTTACTCATGTTGTTTTAGCCGTTAACTTCAAGCCATCCCACTGGCTAGCTGGGCAGGCATGCGTACCTCCTCAAGCTTAGCTAGCCTTCAACCTCTAAGGAGAAGGAAAAGCGCTCTTTCCTCTGAGAGAGCAACCCTCCTCCCTGGATTGGATAGTCCGACACCTTTGTAGCATGGTAAAACCTACCAGGGCATACGCCCCGCTACCATAGCTGTCTGACGGCCAGGATCACCGCTGCACCACGTTGAGGCGCTGAGGTAGGATTTTGCAGCAGCAGTTCTGTGATACTGATAAAAACTGAGATTATTAAAACAGGAACAATTTTACATATTTAATTTACTTTTCACATTTAGGTCAGCTGTGACTACACTGTTAAGCTTTACTTTCGGTTTATGGTCATTTTCTGGTTCTCCAGAAATAGTCCTTTGTAGCTGCATTTCAGATTTCCAGCACAGCAGCTGGGGAAGTTTCAAATTCCCCCATACTCTATTTTAATAGATTTGGGGTTTTTTAAGCATGAAAACATTTCTATTTGTATAGAGTTTTGTAAAACCGCAAGACCACCCCCTTGATCAACTGAAGAAAGTCTACATTTGGGGCCTAGATACTTGACAGTGGCTCTTTAAATCTGGTATCCTCATAAAATGTAGTGACCAAGAGGAAATGGGAATACCCCAGCAGGCTTTTGTAAGGATGTCCACAGAAAATAGATTCTCATTGGCTGTCAGAATGATCAAGTTTTGAAACTTAATTTAACTTAAGTTTTTTATTTAATCTTCAACTCTGACACCGGTAGTCCCACTATCTAGCCCTCAGTGTGTAAGATGTGATAACACAAACAGTACAGTCTCTGGTGGGTCCCAGGTCACTACCAAAAGCATTGGGGTGTTTCATTTACAAAGACAGAATTGAACATGTCCGGAGAGAATGGGTGGATGTGGGGATGAGCACAATATTTGTGTGTTTGATTGTATAACAGTGGGATCTTTTTGTGCTCAAAGAAATAAAGTTTCACCAGCTCCATGTACAGCCTGCAGTTTTCTCCAGCTGTGACTGTGTGAAGGCAGTGTTATTAATTATCACCACAATAGTTAGCTAAGGGATAGAAACATCTGATTTTAGAGACCACATTTTAGCTCTTAGTTATAGTGGACATGAAACAAGGATCAGAACTCTGAAATCATCAGCTGCAAGCCTTCAGGTGGTGATTTGCTGGCTGAGAGAGAGAGGAAGCCAAAAGGGAGGAGAATTTGGAGAGACCCCCCACTGCGGAGCTGGCCCATGATTTGCTGATCATATGGTGTGTGTACACACAGAGTTCTGCTGTGTTGAATTCTGCCCCAGTATTTTGTCTGTACCACCAGATGCCTCTAAGGACATCTGCTGATCTGTTCAGAGAATCCTCACATCAAGGATAATAGGGCACAAGAGGAAAACAATTAAGGGCAATGCCAAGTTGAGGGCCAGGCTTCATCACAGACATGCAGAAATGACTTACAGGTGTCTCAGAAACAAAACTCCCAGAGAAATCTGACACACTATCAGTTCTCATTCTGTATAAATGTCTTACAGGGGTCCCATTCCAACGGGTCTCTTCAGAAGCAAAACGTTCCTTATGACACTTTCAGTTCAGGAGACCAACTTGTACTCTGCCATCTCTAAGATACAACAGCTGTGTTATCACCAACAAAATGACTTTAGTATATAGTTTAGACTATGTCCTTATATTTTCTATGATAACATTTCATTGCAGTTTTAATACCACAGTTTTTAAATGATATGAACAGCACCTATATTTCTGATCTCCTAACTCTAGATGGATTCATCCATCTAAAGATTTTGAAGAGCGGATCCACCCCCACCAAACCTGCCTGCATCTATCTTAATGAGATTTTGCAAAGTGATGTAATCTAGAGGGAAATACTGAGACAGTTACTGGGTTGAGACCTAACACGTCACTAGGGATAATCCAGTTTGACTGAACAACCATGAGCTAATATGAATGTCCGGCTGCGAATGCAGATGACTCAACTATCAGAACTAGGCCCGGGATCCCAAATAATAAAAACTGAAGTCAGCTTGATTATTTCAGTGTGTACAGTCTCATCTCAGTAATTTTAGTAAGGGAAATCAGTTGGAGATTTAAATGGAAATAAAATCCTCAGAGCATTTCCAAGCGAGTATTTACCCTTCATGGATGTTCAGATGGGTTAATTTCAATCTCTTGATTAGTTTGCAGACCAACTAGATTAAAACAAGTTAATGATGTTTCCACAAAGCTCTTGGAGCTGCCGGGTGGTACTGAAAGGGCCATTTTTCATCCATAACCTTAAGATTCAAGCACAGATACAGAACAAGGAGAAGAGCATTTCTGCCGTTTTGTATGGAGCGCGTTGTTGAGAGAGGGCTTGTTAAGGGACCAGCAAGAAGGACCTTTTCACAGTGGCCAAGGTCACAGTATGTCCCTGGAATCATACAGCTGATGTGAAGTCCAAGGTTGGGAGTGTGTGTGTACAGAAGCAACACCTTTCGTTCTTGTCCTTGCTGATGCCCTGACTGAATGTAGGAATGTCACCACAGGGAAGAGAGAGGAACCAAGTCAATTACAAAAAGACTGAACCCTCCTGCCAAAATCCTCATCCCAAAGAGACTTACATGGCACTTCAGGGAAAATGGTTCATTGTTCTGGCTGTTCTCTAACCCTCTCCTTCCCTCCCCAGCAGCCATCTGCCACTTTATTTTCAGCTCCCCCGGCACATATCCCTCAAGAGGACAGGTTTTCGGCCTCTAGCTGCAGAAGCATTGACTCTGCTTTAGTTTGCATTAGTGCACTCTGATTTCCCCAGCACCTTCTTTACCCACAGGGGTAGGTGCTGAACAGGGTCAGCTATGTGGAGCTCAGTATTAAAGGGCCCACAGGTAACCATCTAATGTTCATTACAGAGTCATCAAGCATAATTGTAATGTTCCTTTTCCGCTTGTCTATGATCTGGAATAGCCCTCTCTCTTAGGAAGGAGAGTTCTCCCCAGTGTGAGTTCCCTTCATAACTCTGAAGTAAAATCATAGTTACAGGAACTATAAAATCCTACCCAAAACATCCCTGTGGAGATGGTACATAGTCTCAGCAATTAAACTTCAGCCTTCCGAGTGCAGCCAAGCTCTGTCATAACAGAGCTGTTTTAAATGTGGGATTTAATAAAATCAAAGCTCATCATAGAAGCTTGAGTTTCAAAGGAATAAAACAATAAGATCTGCATTATGCAACAGGTAAAAAGGTGACTGCTTGCAAATTAGACTCTCACTTCACCACTGATACTATGCACAACATTTTGATTAACTCACTGACAAATCTGCTTTAGGGCAGAGAAATTTGGAAACATCAGGAATTCAAACTGTGAAGTCTTTGAAAGACTATGATTTATGTGAAAATGTGATGAAGTTAATGGGTTTGGCATCAAAATTTCATGGCATGCTCAATTTTGGAGCCAAATCTGATGCCTTCTTGGCAACAAGTACCCCTCTACATTCCCTGAACATAGTTAGCTGTGCCCTCTATGTTTACCAAGTCTGATCAGAATCAAAAGCTTTTATTTTAGCTACATTTCCAAGGATGCGTTTCCCAGGATGTGCATCCATAAACAGAGACGTGTATATGCATACACACTGAATAATCATGCAGAACTTCACTCTTCCCTCCTGAGACATAAAAGAGCCAAGTATTATTAGATTTATGGCTAGTTTGTCGTAGTTTTCACATAATTTTCTTGATGCACTGCAGATTTTTGAACAGGCTGCCACATTCCCTGCTTGTTAAGTATTAAGATTTTAGTCTGATCTCAGCCACACCTTGAATTTCAGTGCAATTTAATCAGTTCCTGGAGTCTTCTGGTTAGCATATCTAGTCTTTCCATCCTGTAATTTGTGGCCTTCCCAGATAGCTTTGTGAGACAAGGAAAAAGAAAGCAAAGAAAGGGAAGGAACTGGGTCAAATGAGCAACTTATCACATTCTTGTCTCTTTGGAGTATGAAAGGAAGCAGCAGCTATAAGATGGGCTGACTGGCACTCACACTAGGTTCAGTGATTGTACTGACATATACAGGAATTTATTAAGGGCATCGTGGGCCTTTTTCTTTCCATGACCCCTGTAACAGGGTAGCTGGCCCATTAAATGAAACTGGACTCAACTCTCCTGTTCCAGTCCAGGGGCTGTAGAAGTCCTGGTGCGAAAGCAATCAGGAAAGTCAGAGCAGACTGGTTCAGTCAGGAAGAGCAGGAGATGAGAGATGCCAAAGTGAGAAGGTGGCTCCTGGGAGAGGGCTGAAGGCAGAACAGCAGCAAGAAGGGTTTGGTGGCTGACATCCCCAAGCCAGAGAACCAGGACTGGGAAAGGGCTGGAGGTCAGAGAGAAGCAGAGGGAGATGCCTGCTGGCTCTAAGCTAGAGAGCAGCTGTGGAGCAGCTTATCCACTGATGTCTTCTTGCCAGAGAGTGTAGCCCCAAAGGAACCATGAGAGGGCCAGAGGAAGTGATGGATTCTCCCCTGGCAAGGATGGTCCTAGCAGAGAGGCTGTGGGAGTTCTGCTGGAGAGACGTGGAGCTGCATCCCAGAAGGAAGGCCAGGGTGGCTGTCTGGCAGAGGGACAGAGGAGGACCGAGAAAGAGTTCAGATATGGTGAGAACAAAGCTGGGTTTTAAAGATTACATGCACTGGGGTGGAGGTGGGGGGTGATATGGACTATGTGATTTTTGGGTTATAGACTTTTTCACTGTGTTTGGATAGACTATGGATTATGGACTAGGCTATAAACTCATATGGAGTTACTGGGGACTCAGAAGGGAAACTGAGGCTAAAGGAAACTGAGGCAAATGGCCACTTGCAGCACTGCCATGAGGGGGCACTTGGGACAAGGCCACTCATTTACAACCCCCCCCTCCAAATATTCCTTTTTGGGCTCTATTCTCACAGTTATAGTGCTGAAGCACTGCAGAGATCTGTGTCCCACCTGATATGGACTGCTGGGAACCCAGCTGCCTATCCTCCCCACAGCAACAAAACAGTCTCAGAGAGTTTGGAAAGTAATGAAGGAATTGCACAATCCTAGAGTCAATAATGATGCAGACCAGATAAGATCAGTGTGTGGCCACTTACGCTAGGAAGGAATATCCCTGATGGCTAAGCCATAAATCTGCATCTTTTGTTTCATGTTTAGCATACATTTTCCTTCTGATTGTTTTGGATCTGTCAGGACACCAGCACCCTGTTGGAGGAATCAAAAATAGTGGAATGGGTACCTGCAGAGTCAGACATTAGTGCTTAGTTTCAGTATTATGGTTGTTGAATTCATTTTCTCCTCTATGGTTCTACCTTATACCTAATTTCTCTGATTGCAAACAAGTTATTTATATGTATATTGGGACATATACTCCTGGAATGGGACACAATGTAATCTTCTCAAGTGACATCTGCTTCAGCACCCTGTGGAATATGCTTCTATTGTGGGTGGCATAGAGCATACAATTTATCAGTGTAAATATCTGAAGAGAAGAACATTGTGCCATGGTAGCTGGGATTCCCGTTGACCTGATCTCTCTATATTTAGGAGTTTGTAGAACACACAAAACACAAGTCTACATTAAACATCGTGTTTAAATTGTATATCACAGATATAGTGCAGTGCTAACTGTATTCACTATCATACATTTATCCGTCGACCCCTGCAATACCCAGCTAAAGGGGTTAATCAGGGCTGAAAAGACACAAACCAGAAAAAAGAAAAAAACAGAACTGCTCTCTCTCACTCAAGTTCCCTTGCCCATAGATTTCTGTATTTAATTTGCTTAATTAAAGAAAAAGAAGAGTCCTCAGTGATGCTGAGTTAGTCCCTAGGCTGTCTAGTCCTGATACAATCTAAACAGAACCTCTGCTGTTCTATTATTGAGAAAGGAGAAATTTATGATCTCGATGGGAACAAGAGAAACATTTCCAGCTGAATCTGAATGACTCAGACATTTGTCTGTGTGAGTTTGATAGACAGATTATCTGCATGAAGTGACAGAGCTTGCTCTGTAACACCAAGGAGAATCAAGAGTCTACCTGAAGCCAGTGGAGTTACTCCTGATTCACCCCAGAGTAATGGAGAGCAGAATTTGACCCTCTATGCCTATTCTGTACTGTACTGTCTTTCCAAATTAAGTCTTCCCTGATAATGGTGTTAAAATATTCTGACACTAAAAAAAGCATCCCTGTTTTTCAGCCTGATTGCTCAAATAGTGCCCTTCCTGACTTTGGTCAGCAGCCTGCCAGAGCAGAGCAGTTTGCCCAGTAAGGTAGTTGTGGCCTGTTCGTACTGGGCTCTTCAGTCAAGCTTGGCTATATCTATGCAAAGTGTATCTCAGGTTACCTCGTTCAGGGCACTAAGGACTGGACTAGTGGACCCATCTGACCTGACCACTTAGGTGAGAGTCACACTGCTGCAAATACATAGATTACTTTGCTCACTCAGTGAATTCAGTGGTGTGGCACTTAATTCCTACAGAGCTTTACACGCATGCCGTCATTGATGATCATTATCCCCACTGGTGAAGTGACTTGTGAGGCCACACAGACCGTCTGCCCAGAGCCAGGATCCAAACCCAAGTGCCTCCCAAGACAATCCCCACACTTTATCGACCAGCTCTGGACTTTCTTATTCAATAACAGGGCAAATTTATACATGGACATGAAGGCCCAGTCAGAAAAGTATTTACTAATTTATCATTTTAACTTTATACTTGGGCTAAGAACTTTTGCCAGGTTTTATTCAGAGAAAATTAAAAGTCTCATCACAAACTCCTGAAAATGAACTTCCCAGCGCTAGCACCAAATCAACCTCTATTCCGGCTTTGCTGAGTACCCTCTAACTCCTATTGTCCCACATGAAGCTGTCAGAATATTACTGTCCCTTCACTAGACTCCTATCCATTGCAGTCATTAGTAACTGTATAGGACAGGAAATTGGCTTGCAACCCTGCAAGTGAGGTCTGTACACAGACTGTGACTCAATCTCCACTTGTTAGAGTGACAGGTTAGAAAATATCCCTCTCAGCCCATTTTTACAGGACAGAACCTCTCAACTCCAGTGAACATTAGTTGCCAGCAAACTGCAAGAGCACTTGTTAAAAACATGTCAGGTTCTACTTGATGGCACTTTCCTTTCAGTTGCAGCCATTGAAGAAGATATTGTACTTCGGGGCAACTCCAGTGCTGCAGAGCCTGGGTTCCATGGAGCTGCCTGTGTGCAGGGCACACTTCTCTGTACCACTGCAAGCCTCCTAAGCGGCTCTTTCCTGAGCCTGCAGAAGTCTGAAAAACAGTTGCTCACATTCGTCCCCAAACAATCGTTTCTAGTTATCGTTCAGCTGGCATGAGGGAGCGATGTCAGAATTCTACAATGGCGCTTGCAAGGTCAAAACTAGTTTCAAGCCAAAGTCTCCAATGGAGATGAGCAATAGATTATGGGACAAGTTCATCCCCAGTGTCATAGGGCTGAAATCAGTCGAGTTCAATCACCAAGGAATTTGACTCACATATTTTTCAGTGCAGATAACTGAGGGAATGGGGATCTCTCTTATTTTAATAGCTGTTTACATCAGAAAATTTGCACCTGAAAGATCCTTCTGCATGGGGCTCCTTGCTGATAAAATTAAAGTCAGTTCAATAAAAGCGATCTGTGAGAAACAGCAATCCACGTCAATCTTGTATATAAAACACTTCAAATGCTGAGTAGCTCTTGGGGAAAGACACTTGTGAACTAGGGGAACCATAAGGGTTCAGCAGTAGCGAATAGGTCCCTGTTGGTAGGGGCAGGGAGGCAAGGTAACAGGTGAATTATGTATCTAGGATAAACTGTGTGGAGCGGGGGACAGGACCAGATACTTTTGGGAAGGTCTGGGATGCCTTTCTGAAGGGTTCATCAGGTGGGGGAAGACTGAGTTCACACCAGGAACAAGTGGGGATAGATGGGTGCTGTGGACAGAGGATTTGTCACGGAGAGGTCACAAGATTGTAAGTTAATATATACTACGTACACAGACCCCGCCCTGAAAAGCCCGAAGACCAAAGGTTTGCACAGACACTGCACTTGGAAACATCCTGAATCTGTTCCCCAAAATACCCCAGCCCAAGGAGCGGGCTTTCGAAAGTGCAGCTCCCTAGGGGAGCACAAAACAGGAAAGACGCTGAAGTTTCCAAGGACACCCGGGACTTGCTTTCGCTCAATTTTTTAAAATTTGTGTCTACGTTTATTTTGTGAATTCTCAGAAGGCCTGTGCCCAGGCCAGGCAGTTTGGACTGAAACAGTGTTACTATGACGGAGAACTCAGGGGAAGTTATCGAAAGGGCGCTGTTCCCTGAGGTGGGCACTCACTGTATAACTGAACTGCAGGCCACATCTCACCAGGGGTGCAGATCAAGGAGTGAGTGCTCAGATTAGAGACTGCAAGTCATTTGATGGATGCAAGCTGCACCTGCAGAAAGGGAAGCCCAGCCAGGCCTCAGACTAGCTGGACATAAAACATCTGAACATGGGGAAACAGTCTCCAGATTGCCCTTCATCCTGTAATGTGTCTAGTATGTTCGATGTTTCAATAGGTCAAGCCAGATCATCGTCTGCAACAGCTCCCACACGTGGTGTTTCTGCAGGAACATACAGAAAACAAGCCCCCTTCTGCCCAGTGCAGCTGGAAATCCTCAAGTACTCACACATCGGTTTGAGCTGTCCAATGAGTTCCTCTTTCGTCCATTTTGCCCATTCCTTCTTGTCTGTGTTTATTGAGCACAGGATGGGACCACATGGTTTTCCACAGTCCTCTATGGCCGGTACGTTCAGGTAGTGCACCAATACGATGTCAGGGTTCTATAGGGAGAACAGGAGAACAAAGATTAGAAATACCTGGGGCCACTTCTGTCTTCTTTCCCTCTTTGAGAGTAGGTAGCTTTATCTCCATGCTATTATTATTCAAAATTCAGTCTCAGAAAAAAACCAGAATTCATTCCCATTTAGTACATTAATTCCCTGAGACCACAGCCATTCTATAAGAGGTTGCAAATGACAACACATGAGATAGAGTTCTTTGCACACAGCAGCCTCCCTCCTGAGTCCCTTTGCTTGCAGTCTCACTGTTATCTTTGTTTGCTTAGTACAAATCCTTTTCAACCCACTACAGTATCAACAACTGCAGACTCCTCCAAACACCAGTCACAACTGCCACAGCATTTGCTTTGGTTTAAGAGGCACATGAATCATTTGCTCGATCAAATGCTTTGATCAGTTTTGGTTCACATTAGAGTATTTGAAGTATATGGAAATATACATGAGAACATCAATAAGAGCCACACTTTCAATAAATTTGCAGGAAAATGGAGGGAGAAAGTCAAGGAAACTGACAATATTACACAGTGCCCCTGAGCATAGCTTCCTTTCAGTCAGGCCTGTAATTTCTTGCCTTTTGAAGAATCTTGTGATGAAAAGATCAAGCCGACGAAATTTGGAATCGGAATAGAGAACAACTCTGCAGAGCTTCTGTTCAGGAGTTTTTTGAACAACTACAGGGTACCCACTCCTGCAGGTTTGTTTAATGCCCCATTCATTTTCTCAGCTCATATTCTTCCCATAGGAATTGAGGGAAAGAAAATGCAACCCCTCTTTGATGCACTGCAGTTCTGCCGCAGTGACACAGACTTTCCAACTAGGAAACTTAACAGAATGTTTATTACAATGTGGGTAAATGAATCATCTTAACAACAACACAAACAACCGTTGTAGTTTCCCCACAATGTCCCAGGGAGATTGTACAATAGATAATAACAAGATTGAAAACTTGATTTCTTTCCCTAAAGTCATTTACTCCTAAGTTCACAAACTTTAATGACTACTTTGGAATTATTTATAAAAATAAATAGGATAATGGTCTAATTAAAACTCTAATGTTTCATTAATGCTGTTAGAGACCAGCTCCAAATTGGAGCAGGAACACAAACTGCCACATGTCTGCAAAGGCTGTACTAATGACAGTCAATTTCCTACTGAACGGCGAACAAAGAATGAGAGCAACAAATAGACTCCAGTACCAAAATGACAATTTACTAATGAACCTGCCTTGAAAATGGACCATGAAGTAAATAAGCTCTCATCCCTCTGATGGGCAAGAATCTTGCAGGCTTGTGATATCTTGCAGATGCTCAAGATATCGCACTATTAATTTTCCTGCCATTTTGCTGAGACAGCAAACAAGGGTGCCACCTATCCAATAGAGTTGGGACGAAGGTCACCACTGCAATTCATGGAGCCACTGAGAACAGCCCCGTTAAAAGATGACTTTCAGTCACCAATCACCTGTGCCAGATATCAGTCAGTGACATAGCAGTGAAAGTCTCTGTAGCTTACGATCTCTTGTGCTACCCAGGCTTAGAGCTGATTGGAGAAATTTTGACTGAACCATATTCCAGCATAATATGTGGCTTCATTAAAATGGAAGCACTTTGTGAAATTAAGCTAATTCTGGCAAAATTTCATTTGGGAAGAAAAATGGGAAAAATGGGACATTTCAATTTTTTTGGAATGAAATGTTTCAATTTTTTGTTCTGGAATGATGAATTTTTAAATGCTTTAAAATTTGTGTTATAACTTCCATTGACTTAAATAGGAGCAGACTTAGGGTCAATGCTGAGAAGTTCTGAAAAATCTCACCCTCAGTCACTAGCTGTGTGCTGACGGGGTGTGTTTCTATCAAGTTATTGGTTGGTGTATGACAAGCCATATCCACGATTACTGTCTATGTTTCTGCGTGTGTAACTTTGTTAGGTGGCATAGATATATTGGCACAGCCGTTAGACTCAAGATTCACATACATCAAGCCATACTGTCAGGAAAGGGTCATGTGTGATCTGTATTTGCACAGCACGCAGAGGTTGTTTCTCTATGATATTCACCCCATGTAGCATCACCACTAAAGCATCAAGTACCAGTGAAATCAGACACATCACAAGATGAGAGGGATCCAGCTGGGTGCAATGACACTATGGTGAGACAGCCACACAAGCTACCACTGCAATTCACAAAATTCCAGCTATTGGAAGCATGCTGAGGTTGACCACTCTGGGAAGCTGGAATGTGGGTCAAGTAGGCTTGTTTAGAATAATGACATGTCACTTCAAGACTGGAGGACCTTCAGGTAAGCACTAGGACAGCTGATGAAATGTAGATGAGATGCAAATGCACAGCAGTGTTTTGGGATCCAAGCTACACCAAAGCTCTGCCCTGCAGAACAAGAGCAGAAAGGTCTCTTTTGATAGGAAAATAGTGACTGATTCCAATACCTGCTGAATTCAAGCACCTCAGCCTACAAACCTGGGTAGTACTTTAATGACCTGCTGCCCAACCAGCTGCTGATTTCAGGGTTTATGGCTCTTTTGAACATTTGGGGTAATTTTTATCATAAATCACTTGCAGGCAATTTTATGCAGTTAGTTATCAGTGGAAAGTTTTACTGTTTTTTCCCTAGGCATTTAGTAGCTATTGAGATCTGCTCTATCAGCTGTATGTGATCGTTATAATAGTGTCAGTGATCCTCAGATATACTGTTGTGATGGTCATACGACTAACCTGTCATTCTGAACCAATGACAAATGGGCTGGGAGGTGCCACTGAAAGGAATGCAAATAAAATGGACGGTGCATCCTGTTGTGGGATCTTCTTCCTAATGAAAAGAGGAATCTCACTCTGTGCCGCCAGCTCTCGATGGAGATTAACCTGCCATGAAAGATTAATCACTATCATGCGCCTCGGTCCCGATTCTCGCTTTCTCTGGTGTTACACCGCTGTAACTCCACTGTCTTCCCTGCAGACAGCGAGATCAGAATCAGGCCATAGGGTCTGGAGTTTCCTGAAGGCGGGTCTCAGTCTGTTGTCAGCCATCTATCAAAAATCAAACTACAAACAAGGAGCTCTCAGGACACCGCAGATATCAGGAAAGATACAGGGATGGGCTGTTTACCTGGGCGGCTCTCTCTGTGACTCTCAGCCTCGGAGAGATGGAGAATCACTCTGTGACCGTATGGAAACTGCTGGGATCCACAAAGTCAGGGTGGAGTGGCATCCTGGTGCAGCCTCACTGTGCGCTGATACTGCCCCCCCGATACCCTCGCAGGCTTGACCCATTTGTTAAGTGTGGTCACTGGGTGCCAGGCATGGTAAGATGCGGTCCTGTGATCACTGCTCTACCACAATGACACCAGCAGAGAGAGGCGTTTCCAGCAAACCAAAGGACTCCACAGGAGTTGTATGTGGGAGCCTCAGTGAGCCACACCTCGCTCTAAAGCCACACGCTAGGTAGCACTGATTTATACAGCGTGAGGAAAGTGAAGTGCTAAAGAAAGTGCCAAAGACACGCAATTAAAATTCAGAGTTATTATTTATGGCTTTAAATGCCCCGACGCAGAGATCAAGGCACACGTACAATACGAAACCTTACAGAATAAATTAATAATAAATAATAAACTCTTCTCTATTTAACCCATCTGGGCTTTCCATAAACAGTAACCAATAACTACCTCAATAACCACACTGCCCTCCTAAACCAAATTCTCTCAACAGTCCCAGAAAACAGATGGGCTTTGCAGCATGCCTGGAAGGTCAGCAGGCTTGGGGGCCCGACAGACCAAACAGTGGGGAGAGCGAGTCATGCTCCCTTCCTGGAGAACATGCTCTCACCTGCTCCTTTCATGGCTAAACCAAGGAAGTGTTAGCTCAAGCGGTCCCAGCTAATCTCAATTGCTGCAGCATCCCACAAGCAGGGGGCATCTCTCAGACAGCTAGGCCCCAAATCATTTGGCATTTTAGAGACAAATACACACCTGGAAATGAACTGGCACTGGCAGCCATTGCAGACTTCAGGTGTAATGTGCTTCCTAAGCTAAGGATCCACCCTTCCTGCCAAGCACAGAGGGAGGAAGACATCTTTTAGCCACGGGTGCTACTAGGATATCCAGAAACACCAGGAGAGCCAAGGAGAGCCTCAGTTTGTGAACACTTGCCCTGGAATACGTCCCCAATGAAGTCCAGGCTGTTTCTTCCAGTTGCTTCTTCAACCTGCAAGCTTTATCACACTTCTCTGGGTTGAGTCTTGACCAGATCATCCTCCCCCAAGCCCCATTTCATGCACTGAGTGAGTCATTCAGCTTTCCCAACCAACAGATGAGATGGTGATATGAAACTGAGCATCAACACTATACTGAAGACACCACAGCCCATGTTCCATCATTAATCCTCTTAGTCATGGATTAACATATTGTTATATCAATTACACCTAGCTAAAGGAATTGATAGGAACAACCATATTTTTCCCTTCTTTAAGTTTATATTCAGATTTCTTTTGAAAATTTGGATTCCATCTACAAGGAAGGGATAAGACAGCGCCATCTACCATCCAAACTAAGCTTCCTGCATTCCTTCTGAATGGTGCCAAGGCATTTTTATTGTCTGCAGCAATATCGAAAATAAGTTGCTGTAATTCCTCAGCTCACTACGAGCAGCAGCATCCTTACCAGAAGCACAGGGGAGCCATGTGTCAGTATCTCTGGGATGCTTGAACCTGTTCCACTCGGGATCCTGATTTGTGTGGTTAGCTGACTTGCCAGGGAAACAGCACGTCTGAGGCTGCGTCATGAGCGACGTCAGCAGAAAAGGCTGGACAATGTATTGGTTTAGCATGATTTAGTTTTCATAATTTCAAGAGACTTGGGATTTGAGAAAATAAAATCCCTTTGAACAATAAAGCATAGCAACCTCAGTGAGTGTTTTATGCGTTCAAATCTTAGACAGCTGGAGGTGGAGAGTAAGTCATGGGCCAATGGCAACTAACATGAGCTACCTACAATCTGCTTAACATACAGCAACTTCAGCTGATCGTAAAGTACCATGTTTATTTCATGCCTATGGCTAATTTACCCCTCTCCTGAAACGAATGCCATAGTGGTGCTAGAGAGGTCTCCTCTGACAAGCTTGCATCCAAGTGGGGAGAATGTTACTGGCCTAAAATCCAGCTAGGTTAGAATGAACCCTTTAAGACACTCATGTTTGAGGGGGAAAACAACAACAACAACAAAAGGGAATTACAAAAATTAAACCTCAGCAGCTAATCAAATCCTCACCAAAAGCTCCTGAAACGGCAAGGAAAAAAACCCACCCAAAAGCCAAGTGGCAGAACGACTGTTAACCCACAAGCATCTATTGGTAATGGTTCATATCTCACAGATAATAGATAACTTTAGGGAAATGGGAAGTGTGCTGAAGAATAATAATATCCAAGTGATCTAGGAGATCCTTCCTGTCCCCTGAGTGAAGGAAGACAGAAGATCTGGAAATTAATGGCTGGCTAGGTAAGTGTTGTGTTGTGGAGGGTTTTGGTTTTGTTGCTCATTGGTTCACCTTCTCTGGGGAAATGGGGCTGTATAGTTTGGATGGCCTCCACCACAGTAGAAGGGAAACCAATCTCCCTGGGGAGAAGTTGGCTAGAGAAGTAAGGAGGGCATTAAAGTAATAATAAAAGAGGAGGATAAAACGAGGGGAAGATAAGAGCACTCATTTAGCACAAAATCAAGATACTGAGGATAAAAATCAATCAAGGAATCAAAGGACATGAAGAGAAGAAATTATTTAATTGCATATACAACAATGCTAGGAGCCTGGGTAATCAACAAGAGGAATCTGAATTGCTCATTTATGAGCATAAATTCAATCTAGTTGCTATTAATGAAAACTGGTGGGATGATGCGCACTATTGGAATGTTCACATCAATGGCTATAACCTATTTAGGAAGGATCAAGAGCGCAAAATGGGAAGGGGAGTGGCACTATGTCAAAAGTGGCATTACTTGTTTCTGAGTCACGGAGAACTCAGAAGAAAATGAACTTGAATGATTATGGATCAATGTCCTAACAGATAAAGCACAAGATGGAGCATTAGCTGGTGTCTGCTACACACCATCAAATCACACTTGGAAACAGGTTGACTGACTCTTTATGCACCCATCTATAATGTGTAGGTAAAAAGCTGTGTGAACATGGGGGACTTCAGTTTGAGGGACATGTGCTGGAGGTCTCATGCAGCCAGTACAAACACATCCTTAGAATTCCTAAAGATTATAAATGACAATATCCTAACTGAAAAAATGTTGCAACCAACAAGGGGGGATTCTATATCACAGAAAAAGAGGAACTGACCACAGAATGAAAAGTTAGTGGTAGCTTAGGTACAAGTGATCATTTATAATGTGCAAACAGAATAAAGTCCAAACCACTATATATATATATATGGTGCTTTAAAAGGGCCAATTTCACAAAGCTGAAAACAATTATGAGCCAAATCAGCTAGAAGAAATAAATTAATCAGAACCATATGAATGACAATGGGGAATTGTTTAAGAACACTTTACTAGAAGCCCAAAAAGCAATAATCAAAGAAGAAGACCATATTGGTTAAAAATCTGACCTGGTTCACAGAGGAAGTGAAGGCAGCTATACAAAAATAAAATATAACAAATGGAAAAAAGGGAAGTTTATAATAATGAATATAAGTCAGAAGTTCAGAATTGTAGAAAATTGATAAGGGAAGCCAAGAGACACAAGAAGAAATCTATGGCCATCAGAGTTGAAGACAAAAAAAAGAGTTTTAGAAGTATGGTAAGAACAAAATGAATCCTGACAATGCCATTGGTACATTACTAGATGGAAATGGTAGAATTATCAATAATAATGCAGAAAAGGCAGAGGTGTTCAATAAATATTTCTGTCCTGTATTTGGGAAAAATGCATGATGTAACCATATCATCTGAAAACTCTCCCCAGAGAAAACTCTGGGTCCCAACGCGCAGGCTCCAGCCTGAGCCCAAACATCTACACTGCAATTAAACAGCCCTGTAGCCTGAGCCCCATGAGTCCGAGTCAGCTGACACAGGCCAGCTGTGGGTGTTGAATTGCTGTGTAGAGATACCCTATATGAACCTATTTAGGGGAAAATATTTGATTCTGAGCTCTTCAATCTAGAAGAGAAATATGTAACACGATCCAAGGGCTTGAAATTAAAGCTAGACAAATTCAGGCTGGAAATAAGGGATAAATATTTAACAGTGAGCGTAATTAACCATTTATAAAATTTACCAAGGGTTGTGGTGGATTCTCCATCATAGACAATTTTTAAATCAGGGTTGGATGTTTTTCTTAAAGATATACTCTGGAAATTGTTTTGGGGAAAGTTCTATGGCTCATGTTATACGGAGGTCAGACTAGATGATCACAATGGTCCCTTCTGGCTTAGGAATCTATGAACCTAGGAGTCTATGAGTGTAAGGGAGAAGAGTTTGTAATGTTGAATGCTGCATGGTAATTTTCCATTGACAGCAATGGGAATGGAGGAGAGACTCTGGTGAAGTGAATACAACTTGATTTAGAAATAACTTTTGACAACAAGTCAAAAACAAGAAGCCATTAGTCTGAGGATGAAAAGGCAACTGAACCAATAGGGGGATCAGAAGGTGCACTAGCTGCTAGCAGTGACTGATGTACAATACAATAGTGCATTTATCCCTAATAATTTAATCTGTATTATGCCTGTGAGCTGGAACTACTTTATTGCTACCATCAGAAACTAAATGTCAAGTTTCAGTCATTAGTGAAGTTTAGCTTCCAAGATGTGGCAGGTTTCTTTTTCCCAGAGAAGCTCTTCAGAACCTTCTGTTGAGCAATAAGAAGCTTTGAAAACTGAGTCACCCTCTGTACACTCACGACTTCCTTGTCCTTTCTCAAACAACCCCCTCCCTTCTTATGCTTCCCCCACGTATACTCCAAATTAAACCCGATCAGTTCTCAAGTTGTTAATATCAAGCCAAGGAGGTATATTCTCCTCTTCTATTTTTCTGTGGTTTACATTGTAAAGTGCTAAATATCAACCCTGCTTTCTTCAGTGGCAAGAAGGAATGTGACAAAGATCAAAATCACCACTTGCACCAATGAGACAATGGCAGTGGATGGGGATGGGGTGGTTTGGCTCTCTCTGAGCCAGATGAACCATGGATTGTTTATGAGGATGAAAAAATCCCAGGCTCCTCTTCCTTCCAGGACCAAGGGGTTGATTTCTGACCATTTCACTACTTACAAAACTTTAGGAAAACTGTTTTCCACCTGCAGTCACAACTCACCTGCAGGAAACACACCAGGGTTCAGCCAGAAAAGAGACCTGACATGTACATCTCAGAAGCCTTATATCTAGTCTACAGGGAAATCCTACATAAAACTGTGGCCAGCCATCAATATGGAATTTAGAAGGCTCTAGAAATAGACACATAGCACAGCATATTTGCTGATCTTAATGCTATGTATGTCAGCAACTCCAGACAGCTTCCTGCTCACTGGAGTCACAAAGCTTCTGCCTCTTGCCATGTCAGAGCAGTAAGTCTGCCTGGCAAGTGGGAGCCTTGCACACACATTGTCACCGTCTCTGCAGATCCAGATGGGGGCCCTCTGGGGAAGGGGAGGGTAATTTGTTGCAATATCCCTGGTTTTGTGGTACAAGCAGGAGCACACTACAAGAAATGGTTAAAAATGCAAAAGGCTGTTAGTTTTGATAAAGAAAAATGCAGCTGCAACATCTGTTTGACTCTTGTTTGCAGCTTCATCAACGCTAAGTGGTCAATAAATCAGACTGGCATGGCGTTACGTTTCTTCTGTGGCTTAGTCATTAATCTAATGCCAGTTCTCATGAAAAATGAAGGAGAAAGGCTTGTGTTATAGTGAAAATGTATACATTATCCAGAAACTAATCATAGCGTGTAATGGTGCTGCAGACCTCCCAGCATGGTTGCTGGAGGAGAGGCATAGCCTCCCAATGCTAACCGTTACATACAATTTAAATTAGCAAAGTAAATCAGCGATTGTTTGTTCCACCAGCCCATTTTATGATGATATTTTTCATATTAGCGCTATTTATGCACAATTGCAAAGCTTTTCCTGCACCCAGATTTTAATAAACAGGGAGGGGGCAAAGGCACATACAATAGAGCCACAAAGCCGCAAAAGGGGATGATAGATTATGGAATGAAGAAATGATGGGTATAACAGCACGTCATAGCTTTTGTATCAGAAGCCTGGCAGAGAGGGGAGGGAAATTTTTTTTCACCTGCAACAATAGTCTTATGTTTGCTTCCCACCAGACAGACTTACAGTTTGGAAGCTCCAGGGGAGGGGAGGTCTCCAGTAGTCAGACAGAAAAGGCAATGACCACAACAAAAAAAAAAGGCAATTAAAAAAAAAGAGAAAGGGAAAATCAAAGCTCAGCTCTGGGCAGCTCTAGTATGCAACATTTGCAGCTAGTGAGAATGTCATATACTGAGAGACCGTGCTTCACTCCCCAGCAATGACAATCAGGTCAAGGCTTGGCACCACACCAGCAGCTGGCTTCTGCATCGCAAATGATCAGGATTGGAGATAGTTTCTGGGGAAATAACCTCTGAGTGAGAGAAAGGTCTGGCATTTAAACCCACCACTAGAATTAGGAAAGGAAATAAATGCTACCTTCTAAGAGGATGAACACCAGCAGATTTCACCCCAGCCACCAGCGGGGAAAAACCCCTAATCAAAGATAGCCTCAGCCTACAGGAACACCAGCCATCTACCTTCATCCTCAATACAAGAGCATGGCATTCCTGTCCTTTTAGACTACCAGAAATAATTATTTGTTCCCAGTAGTGCCCATAATCTATGAAGCACTGTAAAAACACAGGAAGTGGTACAGAATAGCCCCTGCTCTGAAGGACTTACAATGTAAAACAGAGACAGACAAAGGCCAAGGCAGGTGGAAGGAGCAGTCAGGCAATGAGGGTTACACCCTGACACAGCACTTTCCTATGCTACGGTTATCCTGTAATATCATTGCTCCTTTACCTGGCCATTTTTAGCCAGTGCATTCCCTACAGGCATTACACAAGAAGCGTTCTCCAGGAGGCACTTTAATCCCAGGAGGTTAGTGAGCTTTGTGGACTAGCTCTGGAAGGGTGTTTGTAAAGAGCAATGAGGGAGAAAGCACAGAGACAGGCCTAGAAGGAATGGATACATGCATGGTGTGCCAAGACTAGCATTGCTGGCAGTGAAGACGATGGGGGACAATGCGAAAAGACAAACATGGCTAAGCAAGGACGGGCAGAGCTATGCTGGGCCATCAAGGCACTGTTTATATGGATCTAATTAATGCAATTGTTCTCTAGTTGATTTCCCTCCAACCTGTTTCTGGGTGCAATCTTGCTCCCACTGACATACAAGGGAGAATTCCTAGGCTCAGTCTATAACAAAGGAAATGCCATGGCAGACAGAGCAATGGTCTGTCTACAGCAGTACAGCAATAAGCAGCTTTGGCCCAACACAGTGCATCTCAGTACTACTGGTAGGGAGTATTTCTTCTAGACCTGAGCTGTGATCAGCTTGGATCAGTTATACCATGACAAGTGAGGATTACAGCCCTTGTCGTTTGATCTTCACCAGCACCACTGTAGACTCTAGTCTTGTTTTTCTGAACATCTGAGTCTCATCTGAATCTTGTTTCTATTGAGACAAATAGTGACTCTTGCAGCAGTAAATTCCACAAATTAATAATTCATCACATAAAAAGTTCTGGTGCTTTTTAATTATATTCATTGCCCTATTGGACTTGCGATATCGTATAATGGGAAAGGGTAGTTAGCAATCCAGACTGGCTTCTCTATTCCCTTCATTGTTATGGCTCTATCCTATCTCCTATTACTTTCCAAACCAAATAGTCCAGAGGCTTTTAAAGCTCTCCTCATAAAAACACAGCCCCTCCCCTCAGGTGCCTCTAATCATTTTCATTGCCCTTTTCTGGACCTTTACTATTTTTAAATCATAAATTTTACTTAATGATCTTCTGCAGCCCAGCATGATCTTCCTAGAGCGTTTACAGCCTGATTCTCTCTTAAAACTCTCTGTTATCAGCGTTTAGTTATATTTTGTAAAGCCACTTGGCTTCAATCTGCAGCTTTAATTACGCAGTTGTGTTTGGGGTTTACTCCCTACCGATGTTTGGGGTAGAGGAGTGTGGAGCATGCAAATGTAATTTTGGTAACCTGCTAAACCCACTCCTCCCCACCCCTGCAGCATCAGCCCCAGCCGCTAGCCCCAGGAAGATCCTGTGGCAATGCTGGGACTGTTAGTTCAGCACTGGAGAGCAGAAAGAGTTAATCTGGGAAATCCATCATGCGTAAAGTGCCCAGTTCTCTGAATCAGCCCAAAGGTTGGCCACTGGCCTCCTTCCTCCCCTAGGCCACAGAATAGTGGTGCATCTTCTCTGTGCTCATGACTGTGACACTGAGGCTAAAATAGCCCCTGCACTTTCTGCACCCCCCCACCCCCATTGTGCTGCAATGTAGACAGTGCATCTGCTTGACCCTGGCTCCCCCATCCCTCCTGTGCAAGTGTATGCAAGGAGCTTAGCTCTGGGCCATGCAGTCAGCACACTCTGCAGCCTCCCTAAAACGTATCTTACACACAGTAAGTGTTGCATTGACCCTGCTGTAAGGAGTTCTCCCTACCCACGGAGGATAGGGCAGGATTTGCTCCTACATGAACAATGAAACTGTGGGTGTTATTGGATTTCTAGATAGTGCCCGCGCTTACAGGGAAGTGCCCAAGTCTGTGGGGCCCCGCTGCTCTGCTGCTTAGCAAAGTCAGACCCATTCTTACCTATCAGTGGGAATAGGTTTATTGATCTCCTGGATATAGACACAGGTCTTTAGCTGCCCCATGTGGACTAACACTAAGGGTACGTCCATACTTACCGGCTGGTTCGGCGGCAAGCAATCCATCTTCTGGGATCAATTTATCGCGTTTTGTCTAGACGCGATAAATCGATCCCGGAAGTGCTCACCGTCGACGCCGGTAATCCTGCTCCGCGAGAGGAGTAGGCGGAGTCGACGGGGGAGCCTGCGCGCCGCGTGTGGACCCGCAGTAAGTACCTTTTAGTTTGAACTAAGATACGTCGACTTCAGCTACGTTATTAACGTAGCTGAAGTTGCGTATCTTAGTTTGAACTGGGGGCTTAGTGTGGACCAAGCCTAACAGGTGTTTTTTTGAGGGGCACTCATGCCTCAAAGCCCCTGTGTGTGGTAATAAGTACAAACTAAAAACATCATTTTCAAAGCAGGCAACAGGTCCTACTAAATTCCAGAGTGTGGACACATCAAAGAAACGAACTACCACTTCCCATCATCCCAAAATGGCCAGGCTGTCCGGCTAGGGGAAGCTAGTAATAAAGGACATTCAGCTGACCAGTTCTCTAACTAAAAGGTGCTGGTGCTAATGAGTTATTAGGATTTCCCTTTGTGCACAATAGGTTATTAGGAAATACAATCATTGCTATTTTCAATACAGCCTATAAACTCAATGATTAGAAACTACTCAGAGGTGGAAATTGTTCTATAATTTCTGCCACTTGCTATGAATAGGTGAATTCATTTGTTCAAGAAGTACAACTTTCTATTCCTTTCACTATCTGTCTGAGTTACTAGAGGGTTTTTTGGGTTTTTTTGGCAACAATTCATTCATGAGGTTTGCTTTATATTCCTCAGATCATTCAAAAGGGTGAAAGGTGCAATCAGGTTTCTGCAAAGATTGAAAATATTTCACATACACCACTGTGGTGGTAGGATTAATACCTCACAGATTGTCACCTAGGAAACACAGCATAAAAACTTAAAGTTTCTAGTTTTCGTAGATGGTTATTCTAAAAGCCCTCCTGCAGTTTGGGTGATACAAACACTAAATTGATAGTAGGATACTGTACACAGACATCCTGGCCAAAAAATCCATTATCTTTCAATACATGAGACAAACAGAGACACAGAGTCACATTCTGCCATAATTTCTGGTGGTGTAAATCTGGAGTAAATCCATTGAAGTCACAACAGTTACTCTGGATTTATACTGGTCTAATCAAGGGTCGAATCTGGGCCACAGAATAGACAGTGCACAAATACACACATACATTGAAGTAATGGGATTTCTCCTTTCAACTAGCAGAGCCCTGGCTTTGGACAAGATTATTGGTTTGAATCCCAGTATCATCTTTATCCTTGAACTAATTTCTAACTGAGGTCATGCTACTGCTAGCCAACCTGGCAGCTGCAGTATTGGAATATATTAGTCTCTCATAACAACAATCAAAGCCAAAACATCTCAGGTTTACCTTATAGGCACATACTGGTGCCTGAAATTATTTTAGGCTGAGCACATTTGATGAGAGTGGCTGCAACAATAAACAGAAAGATAGCCATAACTCAGCGAAGCCACATCAGTCATCCATAGCTGAAAGAGGTCAGCTGAGCACCTAGAAAAGTGGGAGCGTTCAGAGCCTGGGAGAAAAGGTAGATGGGGAGGCTCTGCCTTGGTGGAGCGCAGAGAAGGGGACTCTGAAGCTGGGCAGGAGACTGGGAACTGAGTGTTTGGAGGGGGTTGCAATGGCTGGCTGGAGTTGGAGGTGTTTGGGAAGTAGACCCAGGGTTTACTGTTTGGGTGGAGGGCTGGATCCTGTATGTGCTATGGGCAGCGTTTTAACTAGAAACGAGAGATCAAGCCAGGTGCTTGTCAAACTGGGGTAGCAGGAAGGTTCCACAGCTGACAACAGGGAGGATATTTCCTGCTGGCAAAGAAGATCTGGGATTGGGTGGGCCACAGAGCGTGGGGTGTTATGGGAATGTAGAGCTGCTGGGAAAGGAGTCAGATTAGCTGTTTGTAAATTGGATTTGGGAGGAGAATATATGCCTGTGCATCCATTCTTGGCTTCTAAAGGGTGAATTCACCCCAGAAGCTCTCAATAGCTTCTCTGGCATTAAATTCTAGCCAGCACCACTATGAGCTTTCTTAATAAAAACCAGACTAAGGATTTAACTTTAGGTTGTAAAGGGATAGCTCAGTGGTTTGAGCATTGGCCTGCTAAACCCAGGGTTGTGAGTTCAATCCTTGAGGGGGCCATTTGGGGATCTGGGATAAAAATCTGTCAAGGGACAGTACTTGGTCCTGCTAGTGAAGGCAGGGGACTGGACTCGATGACCTTTCAAGGTCCTTCCAGTTCTACAAGATAGGTATATATATATATATATATATATAAAGATCTCTGAATTAAAATTCCATCTTGCGTCTCAAATTGCATTAACAGAGAAGGTGGAATATTCCCAGAGACCTGTATTAAGGGTACCCATCTGTGTCACAGAGGCTTCAAGCAGCTGTGAGCTCTGAGGTACCAAGGAATCCTGATAAGAGACCTTCTCTTCCTTCCCCAAGTTCGGCAAATAGACTTAGCAGAAAGGAAGCTATGTGAGTTCTCTTCCGTAGGTGGTACTAGCCTTAACTGCCTCATTCCTTCTGGTTTTAACACCATCATTGCCTTGACTGTATCTGTAGCTGCTAGAGCTACATTGTGAAAAGCCACAAAACACCTACTGGGGTTTATAGATTATTAAACCAGCAATTCCAGAATCTGATTTTGATATTTCTACCCAGAACCCTTGGAGTGTGGCTTTCGTGAGCTTATTCGTTGTGTTCTTCAGAAGCCGTAAGCCCAGCTGCTGCATTTCCTGACCTGCCAAGGGCCCTGTGGGTGTGAAGTGGCTGAGCCCACTCTGCTGGTGCATGGGTGGAATCCCGAGGTTTCTGTGAGATGCTTTTATTGGGCTCAGAAAAGCAAAAGTCACATGATTATTTCCTGAGGCACCATGGGGCACCCGGGAACGTGACACCTGTGTTAAGTGAGGATCCGTCTGAACAGAAGTTCTCCAGTTAGCCCAGAAAAGGTACAGGACACCCACAGTGCAAGGTTTGGACTGTGGTTCTCACGACAGAGAGGCTGCCTTTAGGAGTAAGAGGGAAGTTCATGGTCTACAGCCCATTCAATGCTTGGCCCCTCTGACGAGAGCGCAATATGGGGGCCAATTACAGCCAGTTGTCCTGATGATTTTTTCTACTGGGAACTAGACTGAGATTTCTAGGTCATTTCATAAAGGCCACTGAACTTTCACTCACTATCACCAGGGGCAGGTCACCAAGTTATGTAGAGACAAAAGGGCATCACCATGCCTGAGCTATGCAGCCACCGGGCATTTAATGAAGTCTAATATCTCTTTTGCTGTCATTGAGACTCACTTCATTGTCTGTTCATTCCCTCTGAAGCGGCTGGTAGTGGCCATTGTCGGAAGACAGGATACTGGGCTAGATGGACCTTTGGTCTGACCCTGTATGGCTGTTCTTATGCTCTTATAAAAATGTTCAAATTAAACATTTAGGAAATCAAATCTCCTCTTTGTATCTCACCAGCTTTACGAAGCTCCTGAGATTAGTGTCCACTAAATTATGACTGTCCTTACAATAGAGAAGTAAAAGCTGGAGGGATGAGAGAGAAGTACTAATAGTTTCCACAGCCATTTGCCTCTGGTTTTTCTTCCTAAGGATTAAACACACGAGAAACTACAGCTGCCTCCCTTTATAACTTTATCTTCTGCTCAGCTAATTATTTATCTCTAACCCAGCTCTTGCTTCTTTACTGTGTGGAGTAACATTTATAGAATATCTGATGTACATTTACTCCGTGTTCCCCTTTCATGAACTGTTGGGATTTTCCCAGTCTTGGCTGGTAATGAAAGGTAAGAGAATCCCTTCTCTCACTGAAGCATCCTTCAGTGCAGTGACAGCTCAGTCTGTTGCCATGGAAGTGATTTTGATACCACAAATAGAGTTCTAAAAGTTCCCTTCATGATCAAACTATTAGAGGCTCCAAGCTCAGACCAAGGACGAAGAATCCTGCATTGCCGTCAAACACAGTGAGTTCAGTACAAACAGATTTTAAATATGAATTAGAATAATTAAGGAACTATGACTGCGGGTGGTGAGAGAGAAACATTTCTCTAAACACTAATGGGAATTACCCCTGCACAACACAATCAAGGGAAAATGCAAAGCAAACGAACCTTTGTTTCAGGGGTACGTGTTCTACTGAGGAATATGATGATGTGATCAGCAAACAAAGTGGGTGCAGTCATCTTCTAACTACAAATTGCTTAAGTACTAAACATGGCTAAGAGGACTAGCAAGGCAATGCATCAGGTGTTGGGCCAACCCGGACAAGTTCAGGACCTTGAATCTCAGGATTAGAGGAGATGGCAGGCTCCATATTCAGGAAGGAAGATGCCTGGGGATCAGATACTACCAATGACAAGGGCCATACGGGATCCTAGACAGAAGTGCTGGAATAATTTTTTATAGTGGGGGTGCTGAAAGTGGAAACCATGTATTTGGTTGTTGTTGCTACTTCAAGACAGTATCTTCTTGCCATTTACTTTAAAAAGCGTGCATCTCAGCTCCATGATAGCAACACCAGGGAGCAGTTGTGAGGGGTCGGCTCCACTTGGGAAGGAGAACTGCAACACCTGGAATAAAACTACCGAGGAAAGATTGTGGACAAATCAGTGGTCACCAAAACAGGAAAGGGGAGAATGTGCAGAAGTGTGACATGCCCTGAGCAGGGGTGACATTTCATGATGCAACTGCTTTCTGCTGTGACACATTCATTCCTTATGGCTCTGCCCTCTTGTGCCTCTGGAGACTTCCCTATCACTCCTACAAAAAACCTGGGTCTCTTTGTGCTGCAGGGTAAGGTGTGTGGTCTCCTGATTAAAGTGTCCCTCTGGGTTGGGGAAGCAAGTAGCAGAGGTCAGCATGTTTCAGCTCTGCAGTGCAGGAATTACCTAGAAAGCAGCAAGAACAGGTGACTCCACCATGTCTGTGTCTTTGTCCATAAGCCCAGCAGACCCAGCAATCTGTGGGATTTTTTGTGGACTATCTGGCCCAGAAATTGGGATTTTGAGATTGTCACAGCCCTAGTAGAAGAAGGTGCTGAAAGGCATTTGGGGTGTGGTTTGGTTTGTAATATCAAAGGCTCATTTAAATCAGGGAAGAGCATCAACGTTTGAACCACTATCGCTCTCCCTATAGCATTACTGCAGCCAGGGGGTGCTGTTCTATTAAGTACAGTTAAAGACACAAACAATCCAAGGCTCACTAAACTGACATAGCTCCAGACTGCAAACCAGGCAAATGATGAATTGTGCAAAGCTTGAAAAGCTTAAAAGTGATTTTTATGATCATGCAATTATAATAGTGAGATTTCCTGCAATTGTTTTAGAGGGAATCATGATTAAATAGGGCTGTATGTTTTTTTAATGTGCTCCCCAGTTCCTCTTTAATACCTTGGTAGGAAAAGATAAAGTGTAATCACTAACGTAATTGTAGTGCTCTACATTTTATGTCTCAAAAGAATGACTAGGGGTTACAGAGACACTGCAGGGCAAGGTTTGGATTAGAAAATACAGTTTTTCCTTTTGTTATTTTCTTTCTTAATCCCTCTTTATCTTTTATCATCCTCCAGTAGCTTCTGGGGTTGGCTGATAGTATGGGGAAGAAGCTTGCAGGTTAACTCTGCCTATACTGTACCTGTTACATTAATGACACAGGCAAATTCCAGATGCTTTTTATGCTTTTCTTTCTCACCTTCCTAAACAAGAAGGCTGCAAAGGAATGTCCTTGCCTGAAATACCAAGTTGTCCCTGCAACCTGCCTGGAAAGACATTCTGAATACTAACATGAATCAAATACCAATATCTAATACCTCGTCCTTTATGACTATAAAGGCACTTCCTGTAGATAAGATCCCAAACAATACCTAATGGGAGAGCCTCAAACATGACAAGCTTAGGAGAGTGCAATAAGGAAACGGTCTTTAAATCTTTCTCTGCCCCTCAAAACTTTTCTGTTGAGATACTGGAAACAGATCTAGACAGGAACAGTTCATTCAACCCTACTGCAGAGTAAGCAGGTGATCCTAAGGGCATGCACATCCTGCTGTCAGTCCCAGATTGCAGGGGGCTTAACATCTACAGTGTCTGATTAAAAGCTGCTTTTGTCTTTACCTCAAAATCACCTTCACCTTATTAAGTACAAATACACCGGGAGGAAACATAAATAAGATCTGAAACCCTGACAAATGATTTAAAACTACCCATGAGACAAGAGAGGTGATGAAAATGAGACTGGCTGGCATTTAACTCACATTGGGAAATGCCAGGGGACTCTCCTAAACAACTTGGAGAAGGCCCAAGGTGGCCTCCGGGATGTAGCTGTGATTTGAGCTGCCATGACCAAAGACAACCCCACCATTTCAAATGAATGAGTAGTACCAGCCTAGAGAAAAGTCAGAGGATCACTGAGGGAGTCTTTCCTTGTACCCAAGCCTGACATCCACCCACCCAACAGAGGGTAATGGGAGACACACATCAGCTGGGCTGCTGGTGCACTGAGACCACTACCTATTACACTGCCCAATATTGTCTCAGTGTTTCCTTGTACTTCCCCATCGGCCTATCTGTACCCATCTGACTGTATATCCATATGTACAGTCAGATGGGTATCTGGTCTTATCCTTAAACTCTTTGGGGCACAGATTTGTTTGTTTTGTTCTTTGTTTGTACAGTGTTCAGCACAACAGGGCCCTGGTCCTTGATTAGGCTCTAGGGTACAAATACAAATACAATAATAATAAATAATAAAAATAATAATAGCTGTCTCCCTGAAAAGTTATTGAGTGGAACGTATGGACTATTTTACATAGAAAAACCCTTCTGGCTTTATGATCTATGAATCAATGTGACTGTTAGCCGGTCAGATACTCAGATACTACACTGCTGGGGGCCATCTGAGTACTGGTAGACAGACAGACACTCTCTGTCACTGGCCTGGCAGCAAGGGTATTCTTCTTGAGTAAAAATGATAGGTTAGCAGCACAGATGTGGTATATTTACTGCCTTTCATCAATATACATGACACAGGCATGCTAAGAATAATTCTCCCAAGGAACTTGTCTTGCTGAAAGACTAGAAAAGAGCCATTTGTCCTAATTGGCTGAAACTATGATGTCTACTGATACCCTTTGCTTTCTGCTTGGTCTCTGAATCAGAAAGCAACATTTTGCCATGCAGACTATACCTAGGAAATGGTTCCGGTCACAGTAATAACATTACTAACGACAATCTTCTTTAGCGGGCTTTAAGTACCTCTTCTCGCCACTTTTTGAACAGGGTGAGTCCTGCTTACACTGCACACTCCTCTCAATACATATGGATATACAGTCAGATTCCACTCAGTGTGCGTGTGACTTACACATACAGGCGAGTCGCATCTTAGGCGCATTTAACATGCGCGGATTCAGCTTTGCGCGGTCGGCAAAACCAGAAAAAAAACCAATTTAAAAACGGCATCGGTACTGCGGGCGATTCTGTCCGCCATTCAACTCAATGGCGTTTCACTATACGCGGTTTTCGCTTTACGCGTGAACCGCGGAACGGAACCCCCGCGTAAAATGAGACTTGCCTGTATATTTTCAGACACTTGAAGAATATGCGTCTGTAGTGGCCTGTATTGTCTAATCACTACTGAAAATGTTATTGTGTTTTTTTCTCTCTGATGTGCGTGCACAGCTCCAACTACTGAACACTGTCTTCAAAATGTATGTCTAGCTTTAGTTAAAAATCCTGGTCAGAAGTTAACTTCGAACTAGAGCTTGCAACATCCTTCAACAAAGGAGGACCAAACTTTGACACTGCAGGGTGTGAATAATAGGGATCTACTTTCCTACTTACTTTCCTTCATCTGTTTTAGTTATAGCAGAGGTAAACCCTAGGCTCCAAAATGTAAAGGTGACAAGCAGGTTCTGTTGTGCATTTCTTTGTGAGGCACTGACACGTCTCCAGCTCAGAGACACCTGCGCAGCAGTGGGTCATGAGGTCACACAGAGACACGCAAGCATAACTTCGACCTTAATTGCATTTCTGTCATGTTTTCTTCACTGCAAGTGAAGGAACCCACAGCTTGGCTCCCACTGGGCAATGCAGCTTTTAGGATTCTGCATTTAAACAGTGTGAGTGGCAGTAGAATAGGCTTTTGGAAAGCAAGGCAGAGTTCCAGTATAAAACAAGTATCAGCTCCTCCCTCAAGTATCATCAAATGTGCATTCACGTTTTTGAAAGCAGTGTCGATTTGCAGCATGTATACCAAGAATTGCCTCTAGACGTTGATGTCTGGTTATTTTTCCCCCTTATTTATTTTAAACATTGAAAGGTACATAACAATGCAGAGCTGTCACGGCTGGGGAATCTAAGAAGAAATTAATTTTTAGCTGCTTATTAGCTTTAAAGGAACTGTCTCTTGTGCTATTAACAAATATGACAAATTACTTTGGGTCTGCTTGGTATGTCACTAACAGAATCCAAGACTGAATAAAAGAAATAGCATCTCTCTGCTACCGTTTCCTCATGCTGGTATTTGCAAAGTCTGTAACAATTTTATTAATCTGTGGTGATAATGAACATTTCTCTTAATCTGTGTCACTATCCCCAGTTGGAAACTTTAACTTACACAGGCAGCTGGCAGTGACTAGACACGTCTGCCATGATTTGGAACTGTAAAGTCATCTAGAATGCCCGGCTCAGCAGGTGCTGCTGACATGGAGGCTCTATGACTTGATACCCACAGAGTCTAACTGTCATTCCGGCTGTCTGAGACCCATAGCACCGGTAGCAGCAAGCAACTCCCAGTACTGCAGAACGCCCTCATACAATATACAGAATACAGAGAGAGAGTGACGAGAAAATCTCTTTTCAGGCCTCTCTTGATGTGCTTCTGTTTATAAATGTCTCTAGGCTACCAAAGTCATAGGTCCTTTCTAAAGACTTCAGAGAAAAATTTTCATTCCACCATGACTGAAGGTCTGGAAGGAATGTAGCCAGTTGAGGCAGTGGGACTGGAGCCAATGTAAGGGGTAGGTGTGAAGCAGTTAGCAAGACTTGTTCCCATGGTGTGGGTGTCAAAGGACTCAGTCCTCTCATAGATATGGCCATCTCTTATAGTCTATGTACAACTGAGTGCCTTTTTCTGAGGGGTCGGGTGAGAGTGGAAGGACTTTTCCGGGTGAATTACATTAATGCTCAGCAATCATCTTGCACAAGCTTTGAAAAACATCCATGGAGCTACAGCTGTAATTGGGGCAGTGGGAGCTGGACACAGTGCCAGGAATAAAGATAGTTTTGCGCATTGATGAGCAGTTCTGACACTTGTGAATTACCCAAAGAACTACCTTTGTGCAACAACATTTATGTGTGGACGCCACTCCCTAGGGTGACCAGACAGCAAATGCAAAAAATCAGGACAGGGGGTGGGGGGCAATAGGAGCCTATATAAGAAAAAGACCCAAAAATCAGGACTGTCCCTATAAAATCGGGACATCTGGTCACCCTACCACTCCCTCTTTTCGTATCTGTGACTCAACCTATGGCAGCAAAGCAATAACAGTTTCCGCAGTCCAGACATATGCTTACTGAACATTTCAGGAAAGGTCAGCACCAAGGTCTCTGGAATGGAAAGCTGAGGATCACTCTGAATGAATAAAGAACATTTCTGCTATACATTACCCAGCTTGGTTCATTCCCCGCTTCATTCTACATCCCACCAGACGTGCAGGGAACATACCACAGGGAATATGTACTGTATAGGGCAAGCCAGAGTTAAAGAAAAAGGGAGAGGAATAGAGTTGGATTTTTAATGGCACTTTGTCTATGGCTTGTAGACAACCTTGGCAGCAATCACGCAGCTACTGGTTTTCATCATATGAAGCTTGGAAGATTGAGGTGGTGAGGGGGGAAAAGGCTGATTACTTCCATAAAAAAAATCCATGTATGTGGTACTTGAGAAGAATGAGGACACACATTTCTGTTTTCATATACAAAAATCTTTCTATGATTAATGGAATAACCTGCATCAGTTTAAACTGCAGATCTCACAACAAAATCTAAACAAAGAAAATGCAGAGATAAAATATATGCCCTTCAAAGAAAAATGGATGCTCTTAAACTGAAATCCTGATAATGGAGCTGGCTTCACATTGGCATTTGCAATAGGACACAGTCTATACTTATTTAATATCTTAAGAAACTGGGAAGTACTTTAATTATCTCATTCTCATAATGGGAGAAGAAGCTTGTTCCATGGGAGGTAAACACACTAAGCCAAAAGGTTCTCATGTAAATTACAATGCTCAACTTGAGCTGACAAAGAGAGAGGAAGTTTCCTTCAATTTTGATGGCATTCCCTGATGTGTGGTCTTTTATTATCATCATAAAAAGGCAGTAAATTAGGAAAGCACTATAAAATAGCAAAAGGAAACTGCTGGAATCAGTCATAAGAAGCCAAACTTCCAGCAGAAGCATGTAAAGTGAAGGAGATATAAGCATTATGCTGCCAATGCTGTGAGCAGGTGCAAGAGTAGGAGAAAAGCAAGAAGGCGTTGCTAAGGAGAAGAACCGAAACCACATTATTGCCCAGTGCAAATGCCAGAGCCATGAGCAGCCTGGTATCCAATATGACAAGGGAGAGGGGAAACGATGGGGAAGGCTTCTTGTATTTATAAGACTTTTACTGAGTTTATAATATCCAGTATAGTTAAAGCCAGGCAAGACATTTCTCCCCCTGCTGGTCTCTGTTTCAACTTTCCACTATTCAACTCCTGCATGGGACAGAGATTTCGGAATCGCTTTTCTAGGAGAAAAGTTCCATTTGTTTAAATTTCCAAACCTAGAACTAGTCAGAGGAGTTAAAGGAATGCGGCAGAAGTGAATGATTTCTCTCACCCTTCCGAGCTCATCTCTGTTATTTTGTCCTCCACTCAGAGCAAGGAGACCTGCCCCTGAGAGCCTCCCCTCCAGCCAGGGCTCCTAGGATCCTGGCTCTGTGGCAGTCTGAAAAATGGGCAAACTGACAGGAAACCAGAAACCATCAGAAGATTCAACAGAATCAACACATTCTTCTGAAATATTTAGATTTTGATTCATCAGCATTTTCCAACAAAAAATATTCTGTCAGAAAATATCCAGCCAGTTTTAGTCTTATCCAGCAATTCCTATGTACCTATCTCACAAAGAGCAGCGCTTTACTGTCAGATCCCAGGCTGAGTTTGTGGGGCTGGCACTTCACCAAAAAATCCTTTTACTTCTAAATTGGGCAAATTTGTTCTGGAAATAATTTAAGCACAAACATGAGATCCTACAATGCCATTTTTACAGTCATTGTTCATAGTAGACCTGCATGATAAAATCTTGGTGTTCCAGTGACCTGCAAATGTCTTTGGTATCTTATTTCCAGACTATGTAGTTCTTAGATGACTCTCTCTAAGAAATTCATATGGAAAATACTTAAGCACAATATTGCTTTTCATCATTTATTTGGATAAGGACCTCCAAAACAAAAAAGCCTATAAGTATTTGTATTTATTTATTTGCCATACTAACTGAAAATTATCTTATTAATCTCTTCTGGACCCTTTACTGAATTTACATAGTGAATAACTCAAAAACCAACAGATCCTGTCTAAGGAATTATTTGTTGTGCATTGTTTCTTGGTGTGTTTACAGGAAAGCATTTTATATGGCTTTTACTTTGCATTGAGCGCAAGTTGAACTTCTATAAACATTTTAAAGAACAATTAACAGTGCTCTTTGCTGGGCAGAAACTGAGAACTTTTAAGCGGTAGCCTCTGAGCAGAGGCACTTTATATAGTGTCACTAGCTGCAGTTAGTCTTAGTAAGCCAGAGTCACTGGTGTTTCTCTCAACTGTCTTCTCCCCAGTTCACCAAGAACTCACAGAATTTTAATTCTGACCTTATTTTCAAGTTTGCCAGCCCAGTTCAGTATCCCTGATCAGGAAATCAAACTACTTACCATGTACACCTGGAATACTCCCCAGGATCCCCACTGCCTGTATTTTTCAGCAAACATTCTCTGCCACAAGCCAGTGCCTACCAGGCACCCTCTATTCAGGTCTATGTTCCAAGCTATTCGGAATTCCCGTCTGTACTCACATCTCTGGAGGCCTCACCACTCACTGGACATACATGAAGAGTGTCTGGAAGTGGACAATTTCCCCTTTTAGCACAGCCACATATGCATTTAGCTGCCAAAACTGATTGGACAAGCAAAGAGAAATTATGGCTGGGAAAGGATACCGAGCTCCTGAGAACACATCTGTGCTGAAGCCTGAACATGTGCAATCCCTGTAACTAGAAATTTTAAATATCAAACACTCTCCCCAAATGTGTGTGTGATTTGGAAAACTGAATCGTAACTGGAGTTACATTTTTGTCATCTTAAGCTAAACGTACTGCATTGTCAAAGGAAGATTTCATTGTAAGTGGTGCCTGTGAGGAAGGAACCTTCTGCCAGAGGCGGCTTTATCATAAACAGCCTTATTTGATGATGCCAAAGAATATTCCCACTCACATACCAGTGAGACAAATGAAGTAAATTGTCACCCAGTGAATCTCTCTCTTTCATTTTCCTGTCCTTCCAGTTTCAGCATTCACATTCCCCCTCCCTCTGCCATGCCTTCCCTTCTCTCCTCGTGTCAGTGTCTCTCCGAGACCATCCAACGACTGAATCCAATTTTTAAAACTCAGTCTGCAGAGGACTTGGGATTCTTTATATAATGGTTCTGAAGGAATTGTGAAGGGTTCCTTTGGATTTCTGTGAAAATCACTATTGGGTGCACTGCATGACAAATTAAGTTTAAATGTGTGTGTAAACTAGTTGCACTATGATGTAATACTTCAATATACATGCGGTCCATGAATATGTAAATATATCATAGCCAATCTTTAAAGGTACATCTATCTAGCTAAGTTCCTATACCAAGTTCAGCATACTGGTATCATTTAAAGTGAGTGTCAATTTCTGAATGAATAAAGTGGTGTAAACTATTGCCAATATCAGATGAACTCCTATGACATTTGAAAAAGTTTTAAGTTTATATAGTGCTTTTCATTTCATAGGATTCCAAAGAATTTACAGTGATGCAAACTATATTGCACATAGGTATTAATTTACCACTGAAATACAGCTAATTCTGGGATGAAACACAGCAACTGTTTAACACCACCCAGGGCAAGGAGTGAAGAATCTCTTGTCCACCAAAACTGCAGAGGAATTCTGGGAGGCAAAATGCAATCTCCCAAACTAAAATTTGACCAGGCACTAGGATTAACATCATGACTCTCTTGAAAATTTCTGATTTTTTAATGACAGCAGTTTGCATTGCCTCTAAAAGCCAGCGTATCCAGCAGCACAATGTCACCAACACTGCAAAGGGGCACTAATTCAGTGCTGACTCAGAAGGAAAAGTGCCACTCAATGAATCCCCAGTATCTCTTCCTTTAGGACTTACTAAAGGTGCTCTTTCAAGATTTCCCAACTAAATACTGACTCAGTTGGATCCTGCTTAGCTTTTGAGACCTGACAGAAATATAGAACAAATTAGGCGGCATAATTTTCACACACTTACACTAACATTGACATATTCTACTTCCATAGTTGTATAAACAGATTCAAAATGTGGGTTTATGCATACAGCCAGACAGCAATTACAAATACGTAAGTTAATCATTTACAATTTCATGTGTAAGTCAATGTAAATCACTAGGTATTGTATATGATTAAAATGATGTAAACCTCATTTTTCATTCAGTGTTATTTTGTAAAAGATTTGCTACTGCTTTCAGATTCATTTTTTCCTGTTACTCAAGGGGCAAGCCTAAACCACAGCCCCCTTGGCCCACATCTACAAGGACTCCGCTTTTGTTTTCATTGCTCACAGATACAGAATCTTCTCTCTTTGTCACTTTATAACAAAATTCTGTTTTTGCATTTCAAACAGGCTCAGAGAGACAGAGCTAAATTCAAAACACTTCTATCCTCATCATCTCTTAGAAATGCCAACATTATAAAGCATGCCCCAAGTGGCTTCTATCTTCCTCAGCTAACCCAAGCCATAGATGCAACAATAGATGGTATGAAATGAGAGAGATTTTAATTTCAAAGCTCTGCTGACATTCACCAAGTGCTCTCAAGGTTTATATCAACAGAATGCACTGCTTAAAATTCCACTTTGAATTCGGTTTGTGCAATCTCTTCTCCAGTATGTTGGTGTTTTAGTTTTTCTCAGGAATGTTGTTAACCTTTATATTTTAATATACTGCTAGACATTATGAACAATCAAAAATGTAGCTAAAGATGCTTTGCTTCTATTTTGTTATTGCTGGTGTTATAGTTTGGCCAAGAAATACAAAGCTGTCATTTCCAAGGGGAGAATGAGAAAAACTCAAAGGAAAGTATTTTGAGCCCCTGATAAGCTCAGAGACCTGCTGTGACTCAGTCTTGCTCTTTAAGCTCTGTCAGGCTTTAAGCTATTTCTCTATATATGCAAATACCGCAATAGTAGTTCCTAGCCTGATGGCATAGCACAAAAACTCAGTGCGGTATGTGTGTGTTAGTTTGTAAGACTGTGTGTGACTAAGGGTCTACGTGGGTACGAGTGTGGGACTGTGTGTGTGTTCTCCTTTCTGAAGATGAACAGCTTTCAGCCATTCAGATGGCACCATGGATTCCCTGCCCACAACTGGACCATATATTAGTGAAATATCTCTGAATTACTGACACACGGTTACCAATAAAAGGACTTTGTGAAACATCAGTAACAGCGGAAAGCCCTCCCTTTCTAAGTCTCTCCTGGACTGTCCATGTGCCATGTCCAGCATTATCACCGAATCATAGAAATGTAGAGCTGAAAGGGACCTCAGGAAGTCATTACATCTTGCCATTGCAATATGTCAGAACCAACTAAACCTAGACCATCCCTGACAGGTGTGCCTACCCTGTACCTAAAAACTTCCAATGACAGGGATTCCACAACCTCCCTTGAAAGCCTGTTCCAGAGCTTAATTTCCCCAACATCTAACTTAAATCTCCCTTGCTGCAGATTAAGCCCATTGCTTCTTGTCCTACTTTCAGTGGACATGGAGAACAACTGATAACTGTCCTCTTTGTAACAGCCCTTTATATATGTGAAGATTGTTAACAGGTCATCCCGCAATCTTCTTTTCTCAAGACTAAAACATACCCAATTTTTTTAACCAGGTCAGGTTTTCTAAACCTTTTATCATTTTTGTTGCTTTCCTCTGGACTCCAATTTGTCCACATCTTTCCTAAAGTGTGGTACTCAGAATTGGACACAGTACTCCAGGTGATGCCTCATCAGTGCTGAGGAGAGCAGGATAATGGTGCATACACTCCATTTATGCTCAGCTACAGAAAACCCTTTGGTCAAAATGTCTCTGTCATTGACGAGATGAAGTTTTCCCTGACCCGGTATTTTCTTTCTTCAAGTAACATCAATTTAAACAGAGAGTAGGTATAAGGCCTGTTCTTATATTAGCCATTGGGGGCTGCTGAGGCAATTGCACCTGGGACATGCTTTGCTCCAGGAGACAGAATACTTCACAGCAGAGAGCATCACATTTGGCAGTGAGGAAAGGTCATTAGGTTCATCAAAGTGCATGTTATTTTTGGCAGGCTAGTCTCTTAGGATGCCATCTATAGCAGGTGTTGAAATAAATCCATACTTTAGCCTTAACAACCTTGCCTGGTGGGCTATGATGTTCTATACATCTGGTTCTTATACTGAGACTGTCACTATGGTATCTGAGCACCCAGGACAATAACAAAGGTGCCACAGAAAAAGATTTTTTTTTCTATTACTCCAATGGCTGCTTCCTATCTTTTGTTATTTTGGATGATGCCTTAGTCAGATTAGTGACCTCTATTAAGTCTCACAAGCATGTTTTTTGTTCTCTGTATTTTTGATTTGTTACTTATCCCCATACCAGGATGCGATCTATTCCCAACATTCTCATTCATTCTCATATTACTGCTAGCAGTACCATACAGTGAGCACAGGACTGTGGGGTTCAAGGTTACGAAAAAGGACGTGAATGTCAGTCTGTTGCCTGCTGGGAAGATGTGCTTGGGAATACATCAGATAAACGCTGTTTAATATTTGATGTTCATTGTAAGGTGCGTGGTAAAAGAGTCTTTTTATTTTATTTTACTTTATTTTATTTACTCTATCTCTGGGGGCTCTGTCATTTATAATTTATTTAAATTTGTTACTGTTGATATCAGTGACTAGCAATAAAAATCTCAGAGGAAGAACATTAATAATATTTGAAACAGTTCCAGAATGTTGGCTTTGAGAGTCTTGTGAAACTTTTGATCCAATGGGGTAATCCTTGTATCACTGCTATACAACTTGCACATTATCTGAAGATCTTGTTGTGACTCTCTAGTCATCCCAGCAAAGAGTAAAACCCAGTCTCAGTGATTCTGACACTCTCTTTCCCTTTCCATGTTACATTTCTTTTTCTCTCTGAAGTCAAGCTTCATTTTTGGCAGAAAAAGCGTGCATCTATAAACACGTGAGATTCCACATCAAAGCTGCATTGAGAAGATACAACATAGCAGCATTTGAAGCAATTTTTAAGAGTGCATTTTATTTCTGGGTAAGGAGAGCCAGCTAGTTGTTAGATGTGATTCCTGTAGCTTATTTCCCTTAGAATTCATTTTACTGATATGAAATCTACAAGAATTTTTAAATTAGTTTCCTCCTATCATTCAATATTAATTTAAAGGGCTCCCCTAATCCCCATGCATTATCAATGTTCATAATGTCTTACCTGATCCTTTTCTTTCTGGTAGTTTTTCTCACCCTGTGCAGACACTTGGGAATAGCTCCTCCTAGCCAGCAGGTGGAGACAGTGCAAGTAAGCTTTTGAATGATGTCATGCTTACATAAGGGGTGCTTGCTGGTGCACTGGAAGCCCCACCAGACAGACCGACGGGAAACAGCCGTACCAGCAACTTCAGAACTTTTCTACTGTAAACTCAGTAACACGATGAGAGCCTGGACCAGCAGGGATGAGTTCCGGGAGAGAAAACGCATCTCGTAACAAGAAATGCCACCCTTCCCTTTCTTCTTTTCTACCAGTCCTGAAGCTGCGACGTGCCCCAGACAGTACAGAGTAATGAGACCGTACAGCTCTTGCCATAGGCTGTGTCGGGATATACTCTGCAGAGTTCTCCACCATAGATCCCCAACTGGTTGTCTTGCAGATGGCTACCAGAGAAGACATGAAGTTACCACCCTACTTATATCAATAACTTTAACACATGCATTTTCTCTGCTGCTCAGAGAGGCTTTTACAATACCCTCCTCTCTGATCCACCTGGTGACAGTAGATTTAACTCCACGTTAGCCCTCCTTGAGGCTTCAGTATAGTACAGGTTGTTTTGTTTGTTTGCTTTCTTAGTGGTGAGGTTGCTTTAGATTTTCTGAGCTCATCTGACGTCCATCCAGGTTTTGGAGTTACTCCTCTGTTGTTTCATGTGAAAGGAAATGTCACCTCTTGGCATAGATAGCTGTGCAGACCTTGTCCAGATGGAGTATGATGAAGAGCTCTTGGCTCAAACTGGCTTTTAGTTTCCTAACTCCTCAGGTCAAGCAGAGGTCCACTGAAAATTGAACTTGTAGAAACAGGAAACCTTTCCCATTCTTGCTGGCAAACCAGTGGTTTTCCAACATTCTCATTTTGTTGATCACTTTCTAAAAGAAATATCCTTTCCTGAACCAAAACCCCTTCTTTAACTGCTTGGTTCTAAAAGTATTTTATTCTGGAGTCTTTAGCAAGGGTTTCTTGGACGTGAATTAACAAATGTGAAAAATCATTCCCCCATAGTCAGCAGCATGTCAGTGACCTTTGCATATACCTACAATGTAGAATCCACACACTGTCTTTATACAGAATATTATTTGGGTGTTCAGGAGTTTGTAAATGGCAGTCACACTCCCCAAATTACTAACTGGTGCCCACAGGTTTACCTCAGGCAGCTTAACCTTCTAACATGGTCATTTATCCCACAACGATGACTGCTTCATCCAGCATTAGCGCTTAGTCAATATTCTATCATCATTATTGATGAAAGGTTACATTTGAGATATTACTGGTGCAAATAGTTTGAAAATCTTACTGAAGAGAAGTAACTTCAGAGCTCTCAAGCCCTGTCCTGAAGGGTGAAGGATCAGATTAAAGTCCCCTGGTTGGTATCTATTAATTAGTCTCACAGATGACACAACTGAGGCTGAGGATGTTGCACTGTCACCAGAAAAATATGCTATTTCAATTAGTTGGAAATGAGGTGCCCTGACACCAAAATGATCAAGAGAGCAACAGGGATGCTGACTTCGTGCCAAAGCTGGAAGCAATTGACCTTCTCTCCTTAGCAATGCAACAACAGAGAGGCTGATGCTGCTAGTTAATGAAAATGAGAGTTACTGTATGCGTGTCTCTGTCATTCCATCTCATAATCCTGCTCCAATTCCTTACTAGTTATAACACATCCTAACACACACTACCTCTCTCTTCTCACAGAAGCAAACATACTCCATAATGTAAGCCATATACAGGATTGTTCTTTTTGAATTTAGATGGAGCATCTCAGCTAGATGCTAATGTGATAAATAAATATAAATACTATTCCCACACTTCCCATATTCTCTCCCTCTTGTGCACTAACACACATTCCTCTTACACACACACACATCATGCTAACAAAAGTATTACACAGCAGCTTTAGACAATGGGGGACATAGTGATTGCATAACACCGGTTTTTACTTTCTCTCTCAGCAGAGAGATCAGCAACTGAGTGGGCCATGGTGACTGATTCCAAGAGGAGTCTACGCTGGTCAGGAGGTTATCAATCCTACACTATTCACTAGTACTAAAATTCACATTAAAAAAAGAGGGCTAATGAAATCAACCCTCTAAACTCTCGCTCTGTATTGCTGTATTCCGCCTTGCTGAATGTCTGGGCCACAAACCCTACTAAAAGCCAAATTGATATTCCTAAGATGTACCTCATTTGTTTGTGCTACATTCCTAACTACAGATTCCTCAGTGTCTCGTCATGAGGATTCTTCCCCTGAAGTCCTTGGGAATTGTGTGTGGAAACCAGCTGCAGAATCAGGCAATAAACAGGTAAATTTATAAATGATCAGGGCTCGTTATTCACTTCAGTGCAGGTGTTTAACTCCCATTGGCATCAATAGGATGCTAGTGTTATATGTGTACACTGAGGAGAAAATATAACTCTCAGCAAACAGCATCAGTAGCCAAACTCAGCTCCCCAGGGATCTGCACCACTTCGCCCACAAGGTGGTTTTGCAGGAAGAAAAGAGGCTAATGGAATCCCAATGCTAAATTTGTTCTCTGTATTTGCCACCGGAGAAAATGTGCTTTTTGTTTTAACACCGAAAGCAGAGCTGAGGCAGCATGCAGGAGGCTCAAACAGGATCATTATTTTGGGTGCTGAGTGGCAGAAAAACAGCATGTGATGGGTATGGACAATTTCTGACGATAGGATGCCAGAGTGATGGACCTGGCAGGCAGCCTCAGTTAACATGGAGTAAAAATAAATAGGGGAAAATAAATATTCCCCCGGGAAGATCAGCAACTTCATCATAAAACTTCAGCTCAATTACCAGAGCTACTCTCATGCACGCCAAGAGCCAGGAGTGCTGACTCATTGTTTTCTGAGTTAATGCCCTGGTTAATGCCCATGCAGCTCACTGGATTCAAAGGGGCAGGACACATTCTTTCCTGGCGCCTGTCTGCTCACATTTTCCTTTACAGGCCAGGGTCTCTCCCTACTCCACAGTGGAATTTATGCTAACTTGCTTCCAGATGTGGGAAAGCATGTAGTGAATGAAATTGGCTTTGGGGCACTGAAAGAGGGAAATGCTGAAGCTGATAGAAGAATCCCATCCTGTACCAACCCCCGGAATTAGTAGAGGGAGCCCAGCTGCTATCTGGGGGGACTGTTATTATTTGTAGTTAGCAAGAGTTGATGTCATTAGGCCAGCCAAGGAAAAGCCCCTGCCCTTCAGCACATTTTGCAGCCTCAGAGCTGCTATATGGGAGCAGCCTGGTAATCTTCTAGCACATGACAGGATGTCGATAACCTCAGTACCTGTATTATTTAAGCAGAACAGGGTGAGCCTTTGTTTAGCCCTTGGGCTCAGGTCAAATGGATGGCAAAAGTAGAAGCTACAACCAATTAGATCTTTAAACAGAGAGCGAGAGAATCTATCAGAAGCCTGTTTGGAGGCTTAGCGTGCCAGTTGTGCCTGTGATTCTAGCCTGACTAACAAAACTCAGGATATTTAGAGGCCTGTGTGATGGTCTCACATACATTACGATATCTACTAGCCACATGGAAACGCTCTTCTGCATTGTCTGTGAACGGCTGTTCTCTGCTTTTGAGAGCTGTGTGTTTGTGTAGATGAGTCAGTCTCTCTCTGGCCTTTTGCTATCATCATCACCAGAATGTACTATGAAATTAAAGAGTTTCTGACCCCTCCTGGAAAATATCTGATTTAGAGAGAAATCTGCAGGCATGACCATGTATTTTCTCTCTTCAAAAATGGAGAACCCTCAGGTTTTGGTTAGAGATTTAAGTAATTTGACTGAACCCTGTACACAGAAAGACGCTTGTTTCTTCAAAAAACAGTGTCATGGCTCAACATTCTACCCCAGAACACTGGCAGCAAAAAGAATGTCAAACTATTTCTACATACAAGACGGCATGTACATCCTAGCCCATCTCTCGCTACTTCTGATCGGAGCTGCATGGCTAGGCTACATTGCACCTCTGGGGGGCACGCTCCTTTGGGAGTGGCGGTATAATGCTTGTATGACCATCAGTACACCTGCCGGGGGGAAGAGTCTGTGACTCTACACCCCAGTCAGTATGCTGGATGTCCAGGCAGTGCAGTGTCCAATGCCATGTTCCATAGCACTTTACTCTTTCCGATGAGTCGCTGGGCCTCTCTCTGATTACAATGTCAGTCATGATTTTCCTATATCATTAACCAGGGTAGTGTTCTCTTCTGGCTTTTGCTTAGTTCTCTCCTGGCTTCCCACCTTGATCCTGTCTCTCCTCTCTTGTGAGTATAAAGCAATTGGGATCTTGGAAAAGGCCACCCCACTGAGATTGCCACCAGGCTACTCTCCAGCTGTGCTGTTTCTATCCCAGGATTAGCTCTGCTCACACTGACTACCCAATGTGCAAACGGGCTTCCCACGATCACAAAAGGCTGTGAGAAACCCATAATCCTTTGTCTGTGGATGCACCAACGAGCTGCCTGTCTGATAACCACTTCACTCCCTATAACTGGCTACTGGGAGTCATCACACGGCAGTATTACAGACAGTCTTACAGGTCCTTTTAAGTGGAATGTAAAGGCAGTTCTAGAAATCTTGGGAGAAATGACATGGTGTTAGCTGTGGTTGTGACATTATACTCCATATTCTTTATGAAACTATGCTTGTGGTAGAAATATGAGATAACTAAGATACACTTTATGCAAGATAACTCTTGTAAGGCATCATTGGAAAGGTTATAATTTACTGAATATGATTATCCTATTTGCATGCATGTATCATTTCTGTATCTGAAATTAGGAATATTGACTATGTATTTATATTTCAACTGTGTTACTTTGGGTGGCGCCCCCTGCTAACACTTCAGGTACAACAATGAAAAAGCTGGACAGTGCTGACGGCCCATCAGCAAGAGACAATGGGCTGTAAAAGAGCTTAGTCTTCCTATGAACATGTAGGTCAGCCTGTGAAGAATGGCTACAGGAGCCCTACAGAGGCATGTGGCCATGTCACCTGATACTGGAACCCATCTTGAATTCAGTACTTTTCCACGAGACGCCGAGGGGGGGTGTTAAACTAGGAGACAAAGGACTCTCGCCTTATACAAATCCTATTTAAGGGTGGGGAGTGAGGTAATCCAGGTCATCAGTTCTCCCCTGCTGCCCCACCCAAGATGACTGCTGGAAACTACTAAGACTGAACTGTGGGAAAGAACTGTGCTCATACAAACACATCCCACTATCAAGTGGTACCAGAACATCCCGATATCAAGGATGGTACAAAAACATTTCCCAAGGATAACAGGAACACACTGACCCCTCCTAAAAGATAAGGTCAGGATGACAGTACGTAATAGAGATGTTTTGATTGAACCAACATGTACAAGGTGATGGGTAATAACTAGCTGCATCAGGGGGCAGTAACTAACTATGTCAGAGGCAGTACATAACTTGTTTGTATCGGGGTATAAAGATGTATCTCAGAGGGAGTATCTTTGTCCGGCCAAGGGGGGAATGGAAAGTCCCGCCATTCACTGAGCTGTGTCCCTTATCACGGGCATACATGTCTTAGTATCCTCGTAAAGTCTGCCAGGTGCTATTACCGTGCTTTGTTGACAATAAACCTGGCCTGGTGCCTTCGTACCTTAATGGATCTTGTGGTCATTGGGTGATTTTCTCGAGATCTGCTGTGCCAGCTGTCTGCGCAGAGCTGGGGCAGCACACAGAGAACACACACACGCAGCCGAACATCTAAACACAACCAGCACACCGAGAGCTTAGCATGGTAATGTTTAAACTTTAACAGAAGAACTTCTGAAGTCAGTGAACACTGAGGAAACTAACTATAGATCAAAGGGTTCCTTTAGGCTGCAGCATACTCTGAATCGAAAGTAACATCTAAGAAATAGGTCACTCCAAGGAATAAACAGCTATCCCAGCTGTTTCTTAGCAAACAGCTGTTGTTTCTTAGCAAGCCCATAAACAATTAGATCTATCAATATAATTCACTGACCAACTAATTGACCTCTCCTGTGTAAAGATAGCATGCAAACCACCACTCATTTTAACCAGTAGGTTAGAACAACAGGAATTCCAGGAGCTAAACGACTCCTCCTTATATTGCACTGGCTGCACATTCAGTCACCTTCTTTTGCACCGAGAACCAAGAACAGGGTTCCCTTAAAAACATACCACAACCAAATCAATGTACATAAGTGAGAAAGTGCTAAGGAGTCTTCCAGGCATTGATTGTATGGGGGTTGCAGCCGGGTGGCATCCTGAAGGCTTTCTATCTCAAACAAGAAGGCCAGAGACTGGCTGCTCCCCTAATTGTCAGGGTCTCAGTGCCTTTTTGTGCCCTTCCAAACATACTGTTCTTTCACTTTTTTCTTCGGTGCACAGAACATGGGAGATAAATGGTGACAAAAGTCTTCTTGCACATTCTACAAGGAGAAACTAGTTTTTCTTCTGCAACTTAAACATGTTTCAAGTCTGTAAATACATCATTGTACAGATTCTCTCTTTCATAGTTACAAGTCCTTTAGCGCTGCAGAGACAAAGAGAAATATTAGGAGTAAGAATTAAAAGTTCACCCCTGAAGAACTTGGACACAGATTCCTAGATTCCAATGCCAGAAGGGACTACTGTGATAATCTAATCTGACGACCTATACAACACATGGCACAAATCTTCCGCAAAATAATTCCCAAAGCAGATCTTTTTAAAAAAAACCCAGTCTTGATTTAAAAATGGTTAGTGATTAATTACCCACACTGTTAAAAATGTACTCCTTATTGCAGTCTGAATGTGTCAAGCTTCAACTTCCAGCCACTGGAGCATATTAGACCTTTTTCTGCTAGGCGGAAGAGCTCATTATCAAATATTTCTTCCCTAGGTAGGTACTTATAGACTGCAATCAAATCACCCCTTAGCCTTCTCTTTAAACTGAACAAACTGAACTCCTGGAGTCTATCCCTATAAGGCAGGTGTTCTAATCCTTTAATCATTGTCATGGCTCTTCTCTGAACCCTCTCCAATTTATCAACATCCTTCTGGAATTGTGGGCATCAGAACTGGACACAGGATTCCAGAGCCAAATACAGAGGTAAAGTAACCTCTCTACTTCCACTTCAGATTCCCCATTTATGCATCAAGGAACTGCATTAACCCTTCAGGCCACAGCATTGCACTGGGAACTCATGTTCAGCTCATTATCCACATGCCTCACCAAAAATTTTTTTTTCAGAGCCACTGCTTCCACCCAGCCTGTAAGCATGGCCTACATTTTTTATTCCCAGACGTATACATTTGGTCGTATTAAAACGCATATTGTTTCCTTTCACCCAGTTTACCAAGCAATTCAGATCACTCTCTATCAGTGACCTGTCCTTTTCATTATTTGCCACCCCCAATTTATGTGTCATCTGCAAACTTTATCAGTGATTATTTTATAGTTTCTCCAAGGTCATTGATAAAAACTTTCAATAGTGTAGGGCCAAGAATAGAGTATTGGCGCAACATTAGCTTTATTCTAGTCTTCTGGAACTTCCCCAGTGTTCCAAGACTTAGTAAAAATCCACATTAATGGTCCAGCGAGCTCCTCTACCAGCTCTTTTAAAATTCTTGGATGCAAGGTATTCAGGCCTGCTGATTTTAAAATGTCTAACTTTAGTAACTGTTGGTTAACATCTTCCTGAGATGCTAAGGAATGGAAAGAGTGTTATATGACTCATCACCCTTTCCCCCCCACAAATACAGAACAGAAATATTTTTGAACACTTCTGTTTTTTCTGCGTTATTATTGATAATTCTACCATTCTATGGATGAACACCATTCTTACCATTCTTTTTGTTTCTAACATACTTTAAAAACGCCTTCTTATTGTTCTTAACTCTGTTGGCCACAGATTTCTCCTTGTGTCCCTTTGCTTCCCTTATCAATTTTCTACAATTCCAAGCTTCTGATTTATATTCATTACTATCATCATCTTCTTTCTTCCATTTGTTGTGCATGTATATATAATATAGAGAGAGCTGCCTTTAATTCCCCTCTAAACCAGGTTGGGTTTTTAACCAATACGGACTTCTTCCTTGATTGTAGGATGTTTTGGGGGGCTTCTAGTAAAGTATTCTTAAACAATTCCCAATTATCATTCACATTTTTCTGATGAAATTCTTCTTACCACCTGATTTGGCTCATGTTTTCAGCTTTGTGAAATTGGCTCTTTTACAGCACCAAATATGTATATTACTGGTCTGGACTTTAGACTGTTTCCACATTATAAATGTAATCAAATCATGATCACTTGTACCTAAGCTACCATTAATTTTTAGTTCTATGATAAGTTCCTCTTTATTTTTCAAGACAAGGTCTAATATAGAATTCCTGTTGGACGCAACACTTGAGTTAGGAAATCGTCATCTATACCGTTTAGAAATTCCAAGGATGTTTTAGTACAGGCAGCATAAAACCTCCAGCATATGTCACTCAAATTGAAGTCCCCAATGATCACACAGTTTCCCCCCCTATACATTGCAGATACACTGTGTGATCTGGTGGTCTGTAGCAGACAACAAATAATAGCCCAGAACACAAGGGAAAAAGAGAAACTTGATGTACCATCATAATAGAAAATGCTGCAGCTTCCACTTACATTGTAAAGTGTATTTACTCTTACTGGCGAGGTAACCCAAGGGCAGGTCAACCCAGTCCCCTTAATGCTTGACTAGGAAGTTCCACTTCCACTCACCACTTAAGCTCCCTGACCATGAATTTGCAACGTACCAGCAGTAACTGTTTAAGGAAATCAAAAGAAAGTAGATACAGCAAGTTTCTGGCCATTTATCAGCCATATATATAGGTCACTTTTCATCATGCTGAGCCTCAAGAAAAGATAAAAGCAAGAGAATTGATCTGAGTATCTATTGTTAGATGTGTCACATTACTGAAGCTACAAAAAGTTACATTTTTCCTTATGTAATATCTAACCTCCCTGCTATTGCTGGACCCTTCCTCATCTTAAGGTGGATCATCATTTACCTATGTTCTGCTTTGATCACAAACATTTCACATTTCCTTTCAGAGGGACAAATTCTGCTCGTGGTGTACCTGTGCAACCCAATTCAACACAAAAAGGCTATACAGGTGTAATTGAGTGCAAAATTCAGCACTAGGTCTTTTTTTTGGGTAAGGTTAACTACTTGTAAAGAACTGTCTTGTGTATATATATACACACACACACAACAGAACGCCCTATAGGAAGGTACCAGAATATAGGCCAGGCATTCTTACATGTTTCATCATTTCCTTTTCCTGGCTGAGATGCTCTTTTAGTTCACTGGACAAAGACCTGTGCTTTTGGAGTGAAAGGTCATGCATTCTCTCCCAAATACCTTTTATATACAGGTAGCTGTCAACCATAAGTATCTGTATGTGTACAGTCATGAATCATTGCACTATGATATTGCCAGAGTGGGCGACTAGTGAAGATTTATAGCACTAACATCATCTAGGATGTACAGAATGGAGGCTCCTTACAAACATATTGGGCTTCTCTCACCACTTAAACGTGGTTGTGAATGACTTCTTGTCTCACAGGTGCAAGTGACATATAAGAGCCAATGTTATTTTGTCTACTCCCCCAGAGCCAGAAATATTCTCCTCTGGCTTCAGAGGAAAAGGAAACTGCAGAAACATCAGATAAAGTTTCAACTCGCTGGAATTCCAGGTATTATTTGCTCCAGAGAGTTCTGTAACAACAAAAATCTTTACATGCTGCGCCTGGCAAGCACAGCTGTTATGTTCACCTCAACCCACTGAAATCATATTGCCAGCTTAGTTAATGTCCGCCATCCATTTGAAATGGTTACTTGGGAAGTCAGAAGTAATCATGCTGGAATAAGCCCAATACTGTCACTTTTTTGATATCCAGTGTTCTTGAAAAGTGAAGAATGCAAAGTGAATATAAAACTGAATATTCTCCTGCAGTTACATAGCAAAAACTCACTAGACTACTAATGTGTCCTTAAATGCCAGAATCAGAGAACTGAGTTAGCAGCTTGTCTTGATTCACATGTTGAGGGCAGAATCAATACTATACTCTCAAATCTTACCAAACAAGCTGTATTATTAAAAAGTGATGGAGACCATGTCATCCTATTCCTCCTCCTCCCCTGTGAACTTTAAGGGGAAATACTTCCCATGATACATACTCTCTACCACATCAGGGAATACTAAAGGAATCTGTAAAAGAGTAAGTAACACAATGATGCCAGAAGGAGCAAAAATATTTATGCCTCTTGCTTTTGATACCTTGGGGCTTTGCTTATAGGAAAAGTATTATGTGAAAAAACTCAGTATCTCTCTGGATATGTGGAGGCTATTTAATGATGAAACACCTACATGCGTCAGGGAAGATCCCCTACTATAGCTGGCTCTGATCCTTTCTTCCCCATGCTTCAAGATATACAGAATGATTATTGTTGTTACAGTCAAAGGACCCTCAATGCATACTGCACCTCAACTTATTCAATACTGTATGAATCTGGAAAACTTGCCTCCATGTAAATCTACCCCTCTGACTTACACTTGGAAGTATGTAAGTGGTCAGAAAGGTAGCCAACACTTAATAAATTAATGCTAGATTTCTCTCTCAAACAATTGGTGCTTATTTCCTTCTCAAGTCAATCTGCTGGTTGGCAGGATAATAAACTAAAGCCACTATATCCAAGACTTTCACACACACATGCGCGAACATAAGCAAGTCCAAACTGCGTCAGACCAATGGTCCATCTAGCCCAGTACGCGTCTTCCAACAGTGGATGGTGCCAGATACTTCAGAGGAAATGAACAGAATGGGCAATTATTGACTGATCCATCCCCTGTAGTCTAGTCCCTGCTTCTGGCAGTCAGAGGTTTAAGGAACACCCAGAGCATGAGGTGGCATGCCTAATCTTCTCAGCTAATAGCCATTGATGGACCTATCCTCCACAAACTTATCTAATTCTTATTTTGAACCCATTTATAATTTTGGCCCCATTTTAACCAGTTATTTATCTATGAGAAGACTTTCCTTCTTATCCCAGGCTCCTTACTTTGCTTTTGGTGTGGGACCTTGTCAAAGGATCTCTGAAAGTCCAAGTATGCTGTATTAACCCTCAAAGAATTCAAAAAGATTGGTGAGGCTTGATTTCCCTTTACAAAAGCTGTGTTTGACTCTTCTCCACATGTTGTGTTCATCAATGTGCCTGATAATTCTTCTCTTCACTATAGTTTCAACCAATTTGTCTGGTACTGAAGTTAGGCTTTACTGGCCTGAAATTTCCAGGATCGCTTCTGGAGCCTTTAAAAAAAAATCCGCATTACATTGCTATCCTCCAGAAAACTGGTACAGAGGCTGATTTAACGATAGGTTATATTCCATAACAGGTAATTCTGCAATTTCATATTTGAGTTCCTTCAGAACTCTTGGGTGAATACCATCTGGTCCTGGTGATTTATTACTGTTTAATTGATCAGTTTGTTCCAATCTGTTCCAAAACCTCAGTTTACTGACACCTCCGTTTAGGAATTTAGGACAGTTCCTCAGATTCGTCACCTAAAAAGAATGGCTCAGGTGTGGGAAACTCCCTCACATCATCTTCAGTAAAGACTGATGCAAACAATTAATTTAGCTTCTCTGCAACAGCCTTGTCTTCCCTGAGTGCTCCTTTAGCACTCTGATAGTCCAGTGACTGCACCGATTGTTTGGCAGGCTTCTTGCTTCTGACGTACTTTAAAGTTTTTGTACTGATAGTTTGTGTGTCTTTTGCTAGTTGCGTTTCAAATTCTTTCTTGGCCTACCTAATTATACTGTTAACACTTGCCAGAGTTCATTCTTCTTGCTATGTTCCTCAATAGGATTTTGAGGCTGTCATTTATTCAGTTCCCTACTATTGTACACCCTATTTGTTTGGCTGAAAAGGGCATGTATATGACGGAGACACTGCAGGACACTTTCCCCTTTCCTGTGTTTTTTTCTTTTGTTCTCTGGCATGGTGCTGACTGCACATAATGCAATGAACATGTAATGCAATGAACAAGGCAAGTTCTGGACCTTGGTGGATCCCAGGAATGCATCACATCATTGCTGCCAAGCTTGCCACCCCCAACCATCATTTTGATGTTGTATGGGCAGGATAGGTGTTTTTGATCCCAGCCCATCACCAAGTCTGAAATCCCCACATTTCACAGAAATGATATTGCTGTTCCATGTGAGACAGGAAGGTATTAAAAACACCTCAAATAGCTGAGGTTTGCAGAGTTACACGTAAAATTATCCCAAGTGAATATACTATTGCATTTGGATGATATTTGGACTACGGTGAAAGGCAGACATTGTTTTCAGTATCACAAATTCCCCACCAAGTTCACTGTGTCATCTAGTCATCCTTTTTTATAGATACAGAAACAAGGAAAAAATGGAATCTGAAAGTGCACTGTCAACTTGAATGATTTTCCAGGTGCTTGTTACTAAACAACCATCAACCCTTGGAGCTCCAGAAAGGCAATAAAACCAATAGAACTAATAAAGGAAAACTGTGTGGGGCTTGACAAATCTGGCTGTCCCTGGCATGTGACAGCCAATTTTACCAAGTGGTCAAATTGAAGCTGTATCAGGGTTGTCCATAGGATAAGTGACCCTGAGAAAACTAGCACTGACTCTTAATTGTAAGCTTCATGTTCTTTGCTAAATCCCTCTATAAAAGGACTATTTCAAAAGATAGTACAAAAATACACCTGCACCCAATAATTATTATTTAACACAGAAGGAAATAATTGCTCATTAAATGCTTTTTAACCACCATGCCAAACAATAATGTTTATCTGTACATAGATATAGTGGCTTTCCATCCAAAATCCTCAAAATGCTGATCCCACCTGTTCTCTATTAATGATTATTTTATACCTCTGCTAAAGATACATGGCAGAACAATCCACTTATTTGGTTTTGCAGTTCTCTCAGTGAGGCACTGTAGGCTTCTCTTCACCTTTGACACTTGAACCCAGTGGTTCCCAACTTGTGGTAGTCTGTGGAGAGCTGGCTATTTACATGTGCTGGCTCACCTTCTTATAGTCTGCATTACAGGGACTAAAAATATATCAACTTCCTAATATCACTTTTCCATGTAAGCAATTGCTGTAGATGCCACAGAGATTTTATCTGACAAATAATGGGAGAGAGAGTCCATGTGACTGCATATGAGAGCTGAGGTGTGCATGAGCTGATCTCTTTATTATGATGCAGTTCACACTGGGAAACAGTTTGAGAAGCCCTGCCTTAACCGTAAGCCCATTATGTGAAGCCCTGACACTTCAACACTGCTTCAGCACCTCGTTGTTATGCTGCCCTGTGACATAGCCTGATGCCTCACACTTCTTGCAGGTAGCTAGAGGTAGCAAACTACAATTTTTAAGTAAATACTGAAATTGGTGCCAAGTAAAAGAGATGAAGCATTGTCACTTGGTTTAGCTGGTTAGTTGAGGTGAATCTGACTCTATTTGACAGGCCCTGATCTTTTGATTGGGACAGTGCTGTCTTTTGAATAAACCCAAAGTGTGATTTTGCCTCTCTCTTTGTACCATGACCTCACATAGGGCAGTCTGTGATGTGCATCACTTGCCAATATTCTCCAGTGCCCTACCGCACTACAACCACCACACGTTCCTTTGTAATTTCCCAGAAACTGAGTTGTAAGTCATGAGGCTACTCATGGAAAAAAATCACTGTAAAGAGAGGCGATACGCACAAAGTGGTAGGAGTACCACAGTCCATTGTAATGCAGCAATGAAAATTGCTAGCCAGGAGGAAAACGATTTCTTCAACTGAACCAATTAAGAAAATAATTAGACTGTAGTGTGGTGGTGTGGCCTCCCTCCGAGCCAGAGCGGGAGGCACCACTCTCTCCGCCCCGCTGGGTGGAGTCCGGCCGGGCCCGGCCCTCCCACCGGAAGTTGAGAGGCGGGGCAGGAAGTACAAAAGGCAGAGCCCCTAGCCCAGTGGAGGCCAAGCCAAGGAAGGAGATGGACGTGTCCTGCTTGCTGCTGTCCGCCGACCCTGGAGGGGCCCGAGGAGGAGTTGGAGCTGGTGGGACTGCCAGCGGCCGAATACCCTGACGAACCAGAGACCATGGAGCCGGCTCTGGACCTCGGGTAGGAAGTAGCCCAGGGGTTTCGTTCGATGGTGTTGCAGGAGGATCCCTGCTGACCCGGCGGCGGGACACCCCACCGCTGTTATGGCCCTGGGCTGGAACGTGGTGGAGTTGGGCGGGCCTGCGTTCCCCTACCCCTGGCACCTCATCCCTGGGTGGCAGCCTCCCCACCATAGGCCCGTGGCCACTTCTCGGCAGCGCTCCCCTGCCTACGGGCTAGCCCTATAGACTGCTTACCGACTCTACCCTGCCGAGGGCCTCTTGACCGTTGGGAATTAACCCTGGTACAAAGGCTGGGACGCTGCGCCTACTCTGCTAATTCCCCCAACAGGAGGCCGCGATGCTGGTGACGTACTGAAGCGGGGTGGCCTCCCCACGAGCCAGAGGGAGAGGGACGACTGCTCCCGTACTACAAAGACAAACCAAAAATTATGTCAAAATAAACATCTACACTATGGAGAATGTAGGCTTCAAAGTGACAGATGCATACCCGCTAGAAAGGAAGCACAGGAATATTTCCAAGGTCTGGGATCTGGCTCTTGTGCATCCGCCGCTGGAGTCAATGAGATCGTAAATACTCAGAACAAAGCATGAAAATGCTTCACATTAGATGCCTGTTGTGTCATCAGTGCTTCCAAGGAGGAGCACAAGTTGCTGAACTGACATCTGGACAGAAGAAAGGAGGTCACAATTCATTTAAAATATTTTATTTAAAACAGGAACTATTTGGAGTCACTTAGAATCACTATCAGTATGAATTCACCCCAGTATGGATGTGAAGCACAAGGCTTTCGGGAATGGTCTTAACTGCTGCCTAGGGTCTTGTGCAGCTCCTGCTCGCCACTGAGTTTCACTTTCATGCATTCAAAAACTTGCACCATTTAATATATTTATATTTTAAAGTTTTTAAATCCCTCATTCAGGAACTTTCCCATTCTCTGGGATCCTCCCACTTTGCAGGGTCCTAGGGCCTAGGCTCCAGCCCAAGCCCAAATACCTACACTGCAATTAAACAGCCCCATAGTACAAGCCTTGAGAGCATTAGTCAGCTGGCATGGGCCAGCCGTGGAAATTGAATTGCAGCATAGACATACCCGCGGAAAGAGTCAGATTCACTCAGGCTCCTTGTAGAATGACTCAACATGCAAGTGACTCAGCCAGCACCAACAAGGGTGGGTTAGGAAGGAACTTCAGTAAGTAACAAAATCAGGATAAACTTCCTCAATACAGTTTCTCAGGGAATAAGGCTCAGTACTGGAATTTTCTTGTCAGTCCTGATTAGGGCTCAACAAAGCCTGAAGTCACTTCAATGCCATCTAATAATGTCAAAAATCATTACATCAGGAAGCACTAGTGAATATTACGAATCTAAACCCCCTAAATGTAATTTACTGTATGACATAATAGTGTCAGTCACAGACAACTTGTGCTGCTTCCAGTTGCCAGGGAATGAGTGAGGATATCAGATACTCAACTTCTGCCAGGAACAAGAGTTGTTTTTAACTAGTTGGCTGTTTACAAGTCCTGCTCAATAGCTACCCTTATTACTTGCAATTCTTTAGACCCTGAAGAACTGATTAGAAGTTGTAATTGTTTTCTGAAACTTTGAAGCCTTAAAGTTGTGTGACAGGCCTACTTTAAATGTTTTACAATAAAAGTCTGTTACCAAATTCTAGACTTAATTTATCCAAGAACTTGTTAAAATTCCCTCTGTGCAGTCACTGAATGAATGTGCTTTTGAAGTCATTTACTCACCAATAAATTACAATGGTCTGAAATCATTAGCAACAAAGTAAATTGTTTTAATTGATCTGAACTTCGTTACGACCCAGGAGCTTCGTTTCTGCGCAACTGCACTTTCCAAAGGACTACAACAACAAATTAATCTCTCTTGAATCCTGTCATCTTTAAAGTGCTCCCTGCTCTGAAGAGCTTCACAGGGAAACAAAACTTGCTAAAGTAAGGGCGGTAAATAGTTCTCAATGAGTTCAAGTTCCTCTCTGCTGAAATACAGAGCAGTTGGCTCCAAAGGGAGTATGAAGTGTGTTCTCTGTTGACACCAGGACTAGTTCATATCCCCTTCCCCTTTTAATTGGCTAGTGGTTGTAAAACACTTTCAGGACACAAGATTTAAAGGCACCTGTCACAATCTTGGTCTAGTGTTTTATTTCTGGGGCAAGGTGTCAGGAGTGCTAAAGAAGATGCACATTTAACATGGGGAGAGGGAAAGTCTGTCCATCACTCTGAGGTGCTCCCACTGTCCAATTGTACTGATGAGTTTGGAAGTGCATTCGATCCACTGTTCCTCAGATGTGACACAGGGCTGTAAGTGTGCATTTGGGGTGAGAAATGGATCCCAGATTGGAGGTAAGCCTAGGGAAGTGGAGGAAAGAATTTGCTTCCACAACAGAACTTTCTCTAGGGGAAGGTTACTGGCAGTAAAAGTAGAACGATCAGTCTTGGGGTCCATGACCTTGTCTCTGGATCTTGCCTGTTTGGGAGCTCAGTAGCTGAGCAGAAGCCTGGTACTGTAGTTAGTTGTCTTAGATGGCAAGCAGCAGATAAGTTAGTATACACTTGAATTTCAAGAGAGCTGTTCATAAGAAAGCTCTGCTGGGCATTATCTATGCTGGGAAATGCTTCAGGTCAGAAAATGCTTTAACTAGAACACCAGGGGGAAACATAATTTTGCCCTTGGTGTGCGTAAGTACAATCCTGTTTAAAAATGTGTCAGCAACTGATGGCTGACCCTAGGGCACACTCGTGTAAGAAAACATATTAACATGTTTTAGCTGAGAGATAAGCACAAACAGTGAATGTGTTTTTAAACACGACACCCCTTGTTCACACTTATGTTCAGCATTGTTTTACTGAATGTGTTTCCGACGGCGATGCTTTTGCCCAGTATAGAATAGGTCTTTTAGGGACCAGCTGTTTGCCCATATGTTCACTAGCCAGTGTAGCACTGCTGGTCTGTCAGTTGAGAGCATTTTGAACAGCTTTCCCAGTGCTCTACATTAGAATGCTACCTCCCATATTAACTTTCCCTTTGAACAAAGCCATTGTTTTGGATATGACGACCACTGCACTGTACATAAACAAACACCAGTATGAACATATGGCCTCATTCTGCCATAGCCCCACATTTACAAGTTGTGCCAGACAAGCTTGATTTTCTTTTTTAATAGAATCACAAAATAAACAGACAAAGTAACCCAGTAGTTGTACTATATGGAGATACTGGAAAGTATTTGCTATGAGGCCTCACAAAATCAATTAAAAATTACTTGAATATGAACAAGGTTAGATGGATTGAAAAGTGGATGGGAAATCATAAACAAATGGTAATGATAAATGGCTGAAGTAGGGGAATGTATCTAGTAAGATTCTGCAGGGATCTGGGTTAAACCCGATTTTACTGTGTCGCATCCTTAGCTGGTGTAAATCAGTGTAGCTCCACTGAACTCAGTTCTAGAATATTGACAATTAGGTTTGCCAGGCGTCCGGTTTTCGACTGAACGCCCGGTCAAAAAGGGACCCTGGCGGCTCCAGTCGGCAATGTCGACCGGGCCATTAAAAGTCCAGTCGGTGGCGCAGCCGGGGCCCGAGGCTAAGGTAGGCTCCCTACCTGCCCTATCTCCGTGTGGCTCCTGGAAGCGACCACCCAGTCCTTGCGGGCCCTAGGCGCATTGGCAACCAGGGAGGCTCCACGTGCTGCCCACGCCCCGAGTGCTGACTAAGCAGCTCCCCCCATTAGCCGGGGACTGCGACCAATGGGAGCTGCGGGGGCAATGCCTGCAGATGCCAGGGCAGCATGCAGAGGCTCCCTGGCTGCGCCTCCGCCGAGGGGCCGCAGAGACCTGGCGGCTGCTTCTTGGGAACTGTGGTAAGTGGTGCTGGGACCCCGCATGACCTTCCGCACCCCAACCCTCTGCCCCAGCCCGGAGCCGCCTCCTGCACCCCAAAGCCCTTATCCCCGGCGTTCAACCCAGAGCTCACGCCCCCAGCCAGAGCCCTCACCCCTTCCTGTACTCCGAACCCCTCAGTTCCAGCCCAGAGCCCCCTCCTGCACCCTGAACCCCTCATTTCTGGCCCCTCCTGGAGCCCGCACCCCCAGCCCAGGGCCCATACCTCCCCTGCATCCAAACCTGCTGCCCCAGCCCAGAGCCTTCTCCCACATCCCAAGCCCCTCATCCCTGGCCTCACCCCAGAACCTTCACCCCCAGCTGTAGCCCTCACCCGCCTCCTGAAGCCCAACCCCCTGCTCCAGCCCGGTAAAAGTGAGAGAGGGTGGGGGACAGTGAGTGACAGAGGGAGTGGGGAATGGAGCGAACGGGGGGCGGGACCTCAGAGAAGGGGCGGGGCCTCGGGGCAGGGAAGGGAGTGGGGCAGGGGCATTCGGTTTTGTGCAATTAGAAAGTTGGCGACGTTATTGACAATAATGCTTTGGCTCAGTGCAAGAAAGGAATTCTGTGTTTAAAACAAATCCCATCAAAGCTGAAAAAGGCAGAAAGACCCTCTCAGAGGCCAAAGGAAGCAGATCTGTTCTTGTGTTTGGGGGGCGGGGGGGAGAGGCGTGTGTGTGAGAGAGAGAAACTCCTAGTGCTATAAATCCTTGGGAAATGAGAAACCCTTCTGCAATCTACAGCTTTTCTGTTCTTGATGTAATGTTATTGATGTTATGGCAGGCCCCATGTTTGGAATTGCTTCCGATTTCCCCCCAGTTCAAGCACTGAAAGTTGTATGTACGTGTCAGGGGAACACCCCTTTGGAGGGCACCTGTGACTCATTTTAAGGATTAAAACAGCTAAAATGAAAGAGCAAAGTAAAAGTAAAGCCTGAACTAGGGAAAGAAGGAGGAGAGGAAAAGGAGGAAGGGCTAATAAATAGGGAAAACTCAACTTTAAAATCAATTGATTTGGGCCACTTAGACCAAAAGTGAGGTTGTTCCAGTGTTGGGCTGCAGGCTGCATATAGGCTGAGAGCCGTTAACATGAATCCAAGGGGCACCTGCTCTTTCTCTCCATTGCTACAACACCCAGTTCCCTGTCACACGGTAGTGCTCTTTTCTAAGCTCTAGGTTAACCCATATGGACTCTGTACCTGATTACCGGATCTTTCATTCATCTATATTTGCATGTGACTTTTTGTAGTTGCCGACCCAGTTTTAAAATGGAAAAGTATTGGTGCAAACATGCTTCATAGAATCATAGAATCATAGAATCTCAGGGTTGGAAGGGACCTCAGGAGGTCATCTAGTCCAACCCCCTGCTCAAAGCAGGACCAAACCCAATTAGATCATCCCAGCCAGGGCTTTGTCAAGCCTGACCTTAAAAACCTCTAAGGAAGGAGATTCCACCACCTCCCTAGGTAACCCATTCCAGTGCTTCACCACCCTACTAGTGAAAAAGTTTTTCCTAATATCCAACCTAAACCTCCCCCTCTGCAACTTGAGACCATTACTCCTTGTTCTGTCATCTTCTACCACTGAGAACAGTCTAGATCCATCCTCTTTGGAACCCCCTTTCAGGTAGTTGAAAGCAGCTATCAAATCCCCCCTCATTCTTCTCTTCTGCAGGCTAAACAATCCCAGTTCCCTCAGCCTCTCCTCATAAGTCATGTGCTCCAGCCCCCTAATCATTTTTGTTGCCCTCCACTGGACTCTTTCCAATTTATCCACATCCTTCTTGTAGTGTGGGGCCCAAAACTGGACACAGTACTCCAAATGAGGCTTCACCAGTGCCGAAAAGAGGGGAATAATCACGTCCCTCATTCTGCTGGAAATGCCCCTACTTATACAGCCCAAAATGCCGTTAGCCTTCTTGGCAACAAGGGCACACTGTTGACTCATATTCAGCTTTTCATCCACTGTAACCCCTAGGTCCTTTTCTGCAGAACTGCTGCCCAGCCATTCGGTCCCTAGTCTGTAGCAGTGCATGGGATTCTTCCGTCCTAAGTGCAGGACTCTGCACTTGTCCTTGTTGAACCTCATCAGATTTCTTTTGGCCCAATCCTCTAATTTGTCTAGGTCCCTCTGTATCCTGTCCCTACCCTCCAGCGTATCAACCACTCCTCCCAGTTTAGTGTCATCTGCAAACTTGCTAAGGGTGCAGTCCACACCATCCTCCAGATCGTTGATGCTTGTATCATCTCCTGCTTTTGCTCACTTTCCACCCAGTGAATCCATTCACCTACTGTAAATCTCTCAGGCACAATGGATTGTGTCGATGACCATATGGCCACGCACAAAGTGCATTCCCTTCCTGGCTTGCTGTCAAGCAACTCCCATGCAAAGCTGTGCTAATGCAGCCTCAGGAGTCAGCACTTCCTGGTGCAGGCTCCCTTCTATCTGGAGCTCTCAGAGTCATCCTGTTTTCGGGTGCTTCAGCTCCTGAATTGTTTTTTTTTGTTTCTGTCTAGAATTTTTATGCACTGTTCCCAATTTGTAGTTTAGTGACTTACAAGCAAGCTCCAATACAGCAACTTGCAGACAATAGCTACTGATGTGATGATGAGCATATTAAGTTTCAGTACTCATTCCACTCTGTGTCCTTTTATGACCACAGCCTGCCAAGCATGGTTAATCCTTGCAAATGTGCAATGACTTTATGGCAGGGGCTGCAAGAAGAGAGGAATGCGCAGGCAGGCATTTCAGTTGCCGGATGCTGTTTCAAGAAACTCTAGTGTTTACATATATTGCAACAAAAATTGGTGACAGTTTTTTAGGAGAATTTAGAAGCTGAAGGATCAGGGACCAGAGAATATACTGAAGCCTAATTTCAAGACTTCACTTCATGTAACATTAGCCAAACAGAAAGGTGCAGAGATGCTGCAAATCACGTCACACAGCACAGCATTATCCTGTCTGAATAATGACAGCCTGTGCAAACAAGAGCAAAGAGACGATGACTTAAAACAAACCCGTGCACCCAGCCTAGTTTAAATACTATCACAATAGTATCTCAATTCAACATTAATACTGGGGGTTTCACAGCAAACGTTAAATGCATAACTAGAAATGGCATCTTTCAAAACCTTAAAAAAAACCAGTCTGAGGCACAACTAGACTAGTTCTCCATTCTCATTGCCTTTGATGGGGCTAATCACCATTCCAAATCAGCATTTGAGCTGAACCTGACATTGAAAATCATACATAATTACACTGATTAATTTTGCTGAAAACATACAGTGTTTTGTCATAGAAATGTAAACATAACAAGGTGCTGGGTGACACAAATAGCAGGAACATGCTGTAGTTCAGAAGAAAATGCGCATATTCTGAGGTTTGAATGGTTGCATTTAGTGAAAGAGCAGTATTGATTCACACATATCTAGTAATTTCTACAGAGGAAAACAGCAAAGGAAAAATAGTGGGAGCGTGGCTAGTGAGCAGCACTGCATCCTACAAAATGGATCGAATAATTTAGACATCAGAGGAAAATGAAGTTCAACATAATGTAAATGGTGCTTGAAACAGCATCAGAATTACAGACCATCTGTATGTTAAAGAAGTATGTTAAAGGGGCCAAAGAAGCAGATAGACCACAGGTAAAGACAGCAGTAATATTGGAACACAGGGAACTTCACTAGGTTTCTTGGGACTGAATTATTTAAAACCCAGTACAAGAAATAAAAAAGGAAGCACATCCCAAGGAGGCAGTAAGACAGAAAGCTAGAATTCGGAATTCGTTCTTTCCCATCTTTGTGTAACACCAACATTACAGAACAAATTGATGTAGCCCTAGAAACAAGCTCATGAGCACCATGAGTACTTAGAGAAAAGAAGCCGTTTTTGTAAAGGTGAGAGCAGGAGCTGAATTCCAACAGCTAAACCCACTAATCTCACTGAGGAAACCAACGTTAATATGTAGCACTTAAAATGGAAAGGGATCTATTTCTTCTTAACTGTGTCTTGTCGCACAAAATTCTGAAAAGCCATTGAAGGTAAATTGCTTGGTTTTCAATTTTAAAGCTGCACTTAACCAAACACCATCAGTCTCCGGATGTAGTGGCAGGGGAAAAAAAAGGCAACATATTCGGAGGTCTCTAGCACCTAAAATCACAACAAACACCCTATCAGCCTCTTGTCAACTAAAGACAACACTTACAGAGATAATAAATTGCCGTGATCATTTTTTTGTGTGAAAAGCCTTTTGAGGACCCTTTTTCATATTCACTGAATAGTTTGGCCAATCCACTGATGAGTGCCAGATTAATCTGCAGCTAGGTGTCTGGGTCATACAGAAAAGAAGAATGAACCTAAGCAATCAGAGTGCTTTCCAAGGATCTTTCACTGGGGTAAACAAATGAGGATATTATTACATATCTATCTATCTATCTCCAGGTGGAGCCGACAGCAACCCGGGCCGGGTTCAATATCTAGGGGTTCCTTTTCAACAATAAAACACAGAACCGGCTCGAGCCCCCACCCAGTAACCTGGGAAAATTACACACCACCCCTGGGTGCCTCTGAAAGGCAATACTTCCCCACTTGCATGCACAGAGTCTGAGTGTACCAAAGACACTTTTAATGAATGGAGGGAAGTCACCCGACATTAATTAGGGAAAATGCCGCAAGCAGGATTCATAAACCAAAAACTATGACCAGGACACTCATCCCAGAGTGTGTGGGGCAGTGGCTTCTACCTTACGTTCTTGAGTTTTACAACCAACAGTTCCTTAACTGTGCCCTGTCTGCTCCCTCCCCACACCCCCCTCAGAGTGGTTGTCCTTGGTCAGTGAGGACCCAGGGTTCAGAAGTGCATCTGTGTGAGTTCACGACTTCCGAGGAATTACCCTTAATTCACACCAGGGATGGTGAGAGGAGAACCAGACCCTTTGAGTCTTGGGATACAGAGCTGGTTAGTTTCAAAATAGAAACAACTCTGAGTACCCTAAGACAAAGCATCAGATAAACTGGATCAGAACCCGAAAGCCAGAGCCGGGCTAGGACAGGTGGCAAAGCGATTTAAGCAGTAACATCCCAACTGTTAGTGTGTGCCAAGCCTCGGAAACACCAGAGAACACAAATAATGGTTACATGTCTCAGGCTTTTGTTTCTATCCTAGTGCTGAAAGTGAAGATAAATGGAAGAGAAAAGCTGTGTGTTCGCCTTCTCCATGTAAACATGAAGCTGCAGTCGAGTAAGTAACATTAAGTCTGACATGGGGAAGCTGTGAGGCATTACTCACCCTGAGAAGTTTAATGTATAATTTAGAAACATATCATCAAAATGGAAACATGAGAACCTCTTAAATAACTCTGAAGGGTATTCAGCTCGGAATCATACACAGTTAATATTTAGGAAAAGCTGCTAACGCAGTGGTGGAAATTTACCCCACACTGAATAATTTGATTTAGATGCATCCCAATATTGAAGCACTTTAGAGAGAACTCATTCATTTTCATGGGCCAGATTTAGGCTTTTTATTCATTATCACATGAAGTATAAGTATAACCTTTCTGTTTGACGCTCTAAGGCCATCAAAACTGAAAGATGTGATCCCCCTGGCTGCGGTTGAGTGTACCAGGCAATCAATGCCAGGGAGCCTGCACCTGCCCTGCTATTAGGTATCATACATTACTCTCTGCAACTGCCCAGGTGCTAAAAGTGTATTAATAATCTCAAAGGAGGTATCACCAGCTACAAACACCAGTAAAACATTCCAGCCACTCACAGGGTAAAATGCACCAAGATTTTTTAAGAAACGGCTCTGAGTTTCAGCCTTCATTCCTAGGTCATTAGAAGAGACCTTTACTTCAGTGGCCAGTGTGCAATGTGCTTTGACACTGGTCTACTCTCTCACTCTTAAGGGGGTGGAGGTCCTCTCCAGGTCAGACAGGAGGCACGTTGGCATAGGCAGTGGGGGTGTGCAGGAGAATAGCACTGCTGCTGTCTGCTACTCCCGTCCTATCATATGGTGGATTTTGGTTTCTGGGGCTGCCAGTCCAGCACCTTTCCCTAATAAGCAGAGGCATTTACACAGGAAATCTCCCCAGCCCTGCTGCAAGTGTTCCTTTAGAGCTACCCATGATCTGAATTCCGGCATTAGGGATTTTGAGCAAACCTAGTGGAATCACCACTGCCAGCCTATTGTCTGTTTCCAGCACGATACGCCGATGCCACACAGTGAACAGTGGTGATAAGCTGCAAGGAAAAGGCCAGTGTGGCGGACTTTCTATGGTGCTTATTCAAGTCTCTCTGAGCTCTTCACTGGCGCCAGTTCAGGATTAGCTGAGCTTTCTATTGGCAGAACACCAAGGAAGCGGAAGACTCCGTAGAGCCGACTCCTTGAATTGGATTTGCATCGTTCACTGCAGTTGTAAGTTAGTGAACTCAGTTCGGTCTCTAGTGGACATCAGGCCATATCAGAAAAAACAACACACAATTTGGTAGGCTAGTCAGGCTGTGCTCAGGGAGCACCAGCATGGCTCCAGCATTTAGATGGAACCTGCATCCGTTCCAGCAGGGTGATGGCTCTGTGCCCATACATGAGGGGTTAGAGCTGAAAGTGAGGAAGAGACAAAAAGCTCACCGAGCACTTCTGGTCAGGCCCTTGGGAGAGTGTACCCTGGCTCTGCTGGGTGCCAGGTGCCATGGTCCCCTCCCTTCCTCTTGCAATGCTCCCAGGGGCACTGTGGCCACTTTCCCCTCCCAAGGCCCACAAGGGCACAAGAGTCTCTACACCCTATTTTATGGGTCTGAATTAAATCCACCCTTTAGGCACTACCAGCCCCAGCTCAAATTTCTGTCTCTGAGCCTTTTAGAAGGAGGGTTCTTGGGATCAAAGCATAGGCCTGGGCTCTCTACCTGACTGAAAGCAACTTGCTGTGTGACCTTGGGCAAATCACTGCACTGCTATGTGCCTCAATTTCCCCATCTGTAACATGAGGGTGAACATTCTCATCTGTCTCATAAGGAGGCTATTAGCCTCAATTCAGTAATGTCTAAAACTCCGAGACCCTCAGATGGAAGATGCAAGAGAAGGGCAAAATTGTATTAATTACCATTCCTGTGCAGGTGTGCACTTCTAGGGGTGCTAATGTAAGCTGGGGAATGGTGGGGAATTTTCCTGGCTTAAACACTACCTCGGTGGAATTGGCTAGAGAAAGGATCTGAGTCCTCGCTCCCACTCCCTTACCCAGAGGCTGGCCTGACCTCAAGGGCTTCCCTTCCACTCTCCTGTGTGGCAGAGTTCTCGTAACCCCAACAAGGCTGGGCCCAGGATTCCTGGGGGACTCAACCTCCAACCCTGTTGTGGTCACTTAGGGCAGGGGCTAGGGTGTCCCCACTCAGGGTGCTCTCTCTGCACTGGATGCTTCCCTGACCCACTGACCATTGCATACAGTTCAAAGCAAATACAATTTATTAAAGAGCAATCAATTTTAAAAATACGGAAAAAATGGGAAGTGTGAAAGGAAAACCCGTCACCCCGCTCTGTGGCACGGGGACGTCACAACCAGCATCCCCAGAATTTAAGGGAAGTTCACAGTCTGCTCCTCACACGGCCCTTGCCCAGGCCCTGGCTGCGCTGCAGGGACGCTGCGGGTCGGACACTCGCTCTGGCGGTGGCCACATGCCCTCAGGCTCTAGGTGGCAGGACCCTTCCCCCAGCGTCACCTCTGCCCTGTCGGGGTTACGACCCCCCTCCCAGTGCAGCCCCCAAGGCCTCTTGGCTGGAGGTATCTCGCTGCGCTGGGCCTGCAGCCCAGGGTCCCCCTCGCTCTCCCGCGCTGCTCACGCACCCGGCTCCGGACTGCTCCAGGCCCAGCCCCAGCCCCTCTGTCTCAGCATGGCTGCTGCTGCTCCTCTGGCTCTGCTCCCTGGGCTGCTTCTCTGGCTCTCTCTGCCCCAGGCTCCTGCTCTCCCCTTCACTCGGCCCTGCTCTGGCCCAGACAGCTCCAGTTCACACGGAGATGGGACCACAGGCTTCCTCATTGGCCTGCCTGCCCTTGTCTATCAGGCTAACCTAGAATGTCGGTCTCTCCCCATTGATCGTGGGGACTGTCAATCTCAAGGTCTTGATTTCTCATCGGCCCTTCCCCCCTTTTGATACTGGGAGAGGGCCAACCAAACCCCACTGAGTTTCAGAAAGGGGCCAGCAGTCCCCTGGCACTAAAGCCACATACAATTGGTTTGATTGCTGGCAATGGCCCAGTTCAGGCTTATAAGAACTAATGTGAGCATTACAACATAAGCCTCCCGCACAGCACACACACGTGTGTTAATAATCTTATGGAAAGGCAGCGAGAGCTGAGGGCGTGTTCACAACAGCTGCTTTTCAAACCTTTAATATCTGTCTCCTTTTATTTATTTATTTCTAAAAATGACTCAAAGACCCGAATCTGCTCCACGGGCTAGCAGGTGGCAAATGTCATTTGTAAATCTATGTGTGGGTGTGCATGTTGTATATTGTATGGGAGAAATATCCAGATGGCTACAGCCCTTCAATGAAGACAACAATGCCAAACCAACTGAAATCCAATCTGACAAAATTGTTCCTTAGCTGAGACCTTCCTGCATAACCACAAGGCGCATGTCTGTCACACCTTTGTCCGGCTTGTCCTTGTCCCTCCCTCCACGAACTCAAGTCGACGCCACACCATTCCGTTTTGTTGTGAGCATGTTCTTTCCATTTCTGGCCAAAACGTTTTCTCATGGGATCAGCCCAGAGTGTTTTTGGTCTTCCCAGCAGTCGCTTGTGGTCTCTGGGGACCCAGTCATTGATGCGGGTTGTCCAACCATTGTCTTGCCTGCCTTGCCATGAAACTTCACAGCTGGCAAAATTAAATGTCAGAAAATTTGCCCCCCAAGAAGGGCTGATCCTAATACCTGATAACTAGAGATTTATTTAAATCCTGTAGTATGAGGTTTTACCCCCTTCCAATAGTATTTTTATTAGCATTAATTATTATGGCTCTGGATAGTCTTGTTATCTATATATAGATCCCTGCTTAAGTCTTGCTATATTCTTGGCCTAAATGACATTCTATGGCAGTGAATTCCAGAGTTTAATTATATACATTGTATGGAAAAGTATTTCCTTTTAATTTTTGAATTTGCCACCTCTTAACTTCATTGAATGTCCCTTTGTTCTTGTGTTACGAGATAGGAAAAACAAATGCTCCCATATAGCGCCTCTAGCACATTAGTTATTTTATATATTTATCATGTCTCTGCTTACTCTTCTTGTTTCTAAGGTAAACAATCCCAGTATTTTCAATCTCTCTTCATAAAAAGGTTTTTCGTACTTCTAATCATTCTTATTGTCCCTCTCTGAACCCTCTAATTCTGCAATATGCTTTTTGAGGTAGAGTCATCAGAACTCCTCACAGCATTTCAGATGAGGCTGCACCATTAATTTATATAGTGCTACTATAATATTTTCCATACTATTCTCCTTCTCATTTCTTATGCCTGCTAACATCTTGTTTGCTTTTTAAACCCTATTGCCCACTAATAGAAACACTGACAAAACAGTGGCTGGCTGGCTGGCCAGCTTTTCACTTTCTGTACAGATTCAGGGCCAGACCCACCTCCTTCTTGGTATCACTCCCAACTTGCCATTAAATTGCCAAAACCTTGCAGCTCTTCCAGCAAAACCTCACCAGCCCTTTCCTGATGGGATGTGACTGACTCATCAGGCTACAAAGGCCCCCTGGGGTGGGTGTCTCTCAATCTCTCCTGTTCACGCTGTTCCACTTTGTATAACATACATGACTAGTCAGTGGGCTAGCAAGAGAATGACTCAGTAGCCTGGGGGTTAGGACACCCTGGTTCCAGACCCTGCCCCAATGAATATATATTTATACAAAGTGGAACAGCGTCAGCAGGCGAGATCGAGAGAGATGCACCCAGAGTACCCTTGAGCCTGGGGATTAATCTGGAGCAGGGATTTGAATCCAAGCCTCCCAACAAACCAGCTGAGTGCCCTAATCACTGAGCTATTTGATCTACTGGGGGTGGTGGGGCCCCGGCGGGGGCAGCATTATCTCCTCATCCTCCTGTTTTGTTACTGTAGCCTTTCATTTCCTTGGTGTTTTGCTGAAAATTCTGAAAATTTCACTTTCAGTTCACATCCAATCAATTTCTTTTTTTGATTTTTTGGAACTGCCAGTAAATGAAAGAAAGTAAGTTATTTGCAGAAATCTACTCTGAATACTTTACTTAGGGGGTGTTGGGAGCTCACCTGTGGATACGATTGTGGGAGGACCTGAGCCACTCTCCATGCAGCCCCTCAGGAGGAGGGGCTGCACCTAAACCTCCCCGCCCCCCCACATATGCTTCAAATCCAGTTTGATATGGAGGAGCCCCAGTTTCCCCTTCCAAGGACACAGCTCTTCTGATCCTGAGTGAAGTGACTGCTTACCTGTTATTTAAGGAGGGGGAGACGCTTCTTAGCATACATTCACAGAGGACGCATTATTGCTCTGACTGCTTTGGAAGAGCTTTATCACATACATTTTTAAAGCCCTGATAAGGTTCAGAGTCAGATAAGAGAACAGGAACACAGGCCACCGTTTTATAGCATTTTCCCAATTCCTGGCAGCTTATCTTCAGAAAATATCAATATATCCCCCAAATCCTTAAAACATTAATGGGAGCTGGTGAAATGAGCCTCTCTGACCTCAAACAGTATAGAAGTAAAATTTACACACTTATCAGTTCAAAAAAGGGAACCAAAGTACCAAAACCAACGTGGCCCTGACACTCCAAATAGTAGATGCCTGTATCTATAGTAAAAGATAGAACCAGTTGGGCTGATGTGTTAATTTTTACTGAAAATGATACTTCACACACATCTCACTTGACAACTTTCTAAACACAGACAGGGAGAGATAACATCCATCCAGCTGCAGTTTCTACCCTTTCAAAGGTTGCAATGCAAGAGGGGATGGAAGTGTGATGGGGACTTTACGCTGCATTGGACACATGATTGGTGATGAAAAGATGCATCGGAGGCTGGGAGGAAAAAGTGTTGCTTCTTTGGTTGGTTTTTACATTCTCTCTCTGATGTACGTCACAGACCCAGAGCGCTGTATGGGTGCCCTTTGTATAAGTCTGAAATAAAAACCAATAAATACATAAATCAGAGGGTACTGACCATGGGGATAGCTCGGAGAAGCAGGCACCAGTGTAGAGAGAGAGGCCTCCAGGAATGCTAGGAGGGTACGTGGGGGTATGAGGAGCGCAGAGAGAATTGCCTATGTGTGAAATGGCTCCAGGAGACACAGGCGTCACATAGCAGATGCAGGCCTGGTAACGCTGTATGCTCCCTCGCCATGTTCAGACACCACAGAGGCTGGGAGCAGGATAGGCCTTTCTGACACCCGCTCTTCCTAGTCTCTCACCTTCCTGAGTAGAACTGGAGCATGACTGCAAAGGACATGCTGATAACACCTAGCCCCTGTTCATCTTCACAGCACCCTCATATGCACTGAGTGACATCCTGACCTTACACTGGGGGGGCAGGTAGTATCAGCCATTTCACAGACTGGGTTAAAATGTTTAGAAAACAATCTATGAGGAAAGGTTAAAAAAACTGGGCATGTTTAGTCTTGAGCAATGAAGATTGAGGGGGGGCGGGATCTGTTAACAGTCTTCAAATATGTTAAGGGCTGTTATAAAGAAGACTGTGATCAATTGTTCTCCATGTCCACTGAAGGTAGGACAAGAAGTAATGTGCTTAATCTGCAGTGAGAGAGATTTGGGTTAGATATTAGGAAAAACTTTCCAACTATAAGGGTAATTCTGGAACAGGCTTCCAAGGGAGGTTGTAGAATCCCCATCGCTGGAGGTTTTTGAGAACAGGTTGGACAACACCCGTCGGGGATGGTCTAGGTTTACTTGGCCCTCCCACAGTGCAGGAGGCTGGACTTGATGACTGCTGGCATTGGGCATGCTCAGAGCTGGGGAAAGGGCACTGGCATTGCCATACTCAGATCTTGGCCATGGTGGGTAGTTTGTATGGTAATATCCACGTGCAGATTCAGCAGAGAAGGGAACAGGGGAGATGGGATTCCTGTAGTTAAAAACAGAGAAGAGAAGGCTGCTAGAACATGGAGTCTTGTTTATCAACATCCAGCCAAGCAGCAAGAGCTGAAAGGAAGCATTCCATAAATAATACCGAGTGAATCTGCTCTGATCCACTAACCCACTTTAGGCACGTTTACAGTGAAGAATAAAACAGAAATTTAAACTTGATTGTTTTGATTTAGAATGCAGCTGTGCAGTGCTGATGCATAGTCAGCTGTCCCAGCTTCTCAGTTGGAATTTAAACTCAGATAACTGACTAGATGGGCAGTAAAATGGCCTCTCTTTTCTGGGGGTGGATCACAGCCCCAGACTCTACACACTGCATGAGGAGAATGCTACTTCACTATGTGGGTCAGAGACGGGCTCATCTCTTCAGCATCTAAGGTAGGTGAGACCCAGGACCCTGTGATTAACACACAATATGAAGAGAAGTTCCCCAACAACCTAGCAACTGCTCTGAATTATTCTGGGGAAGTTCTGTGGCCTGTGTTATACAGGTCAGACGAGATGATCACAGTGGTCCCCAGCCTTGGAATCTATAAAGCCATGCAGCATCCCCATGTGCTCATGAAAGGAGCAAGTGGGAGATCTCATCATTTCTTCCATCCTTGGCAGGCGAGAGCTGTCCTCTGACACTCAGCCCCTCTGCACTACACTGGGGTGTCAGCACCTTGTGATAGGGCAGTGTTAATTAAAACAGGAATTTTTACTTTAAATTAAAAAATAACTGATGGAGGGAAGGCAGACTCAGCTCTCCTTCAGGGGGCACTAGCTTTCAGTACAAAAGGCCCACTTTGGACATTGCCAGCTCATTGTTTTGGTTGTTATAGGAGCCCTTGCAATTGTTCAGCCAGCTGACTCCTTGGACTCACAGTGTCCATCACTGTTTTGCCAGCAGGTGCCCTCATGCTGAGGTGCTGTTATGCTGCCGTGAGTCTGACCCACTAGAAAGCCCATAGTAAAAGTTAAGAAAATTGCCTTAGTTTGAATTAAATAAAATGTATTTGAATAATTACTTCCTGTATCCTCAGATGAAAGAGTTAGATGGTTCCCTGTGAGCCCTCTACTTGAATTATTGGATGTCCCAGCCGTAGCATTTCGGGCATGGAAGTTCTCAGCCTTGTGTCACAGAAACCTGAACTTCATCTGCTCAAGACTCAGAGATGGACACACTATGCACCATCCACCGTCGCTATATGAAACAGCTCTAAACAACACTAAACCCCACCATATATTGGATCTTCAGACTTGCTTCCATCACACCATTCCTATGAACCAGAGAGAAGACGACAACTACATTCTTCTAGGTCATTTACGATTTCCAAACTCTGTACAGACATTAGCAAGCCAGGAGGCAAAGCCCCTCTGTGAGACGATGCATGTTGTCATCCCATTGCACAGACAGGAAACTGAAGCAGAAAAGTGAGTCAACTTCCTCCATGTCTCAGAGGCAGTCTGTACATTTGGTTCCCAGTCCAGTGATCAAAGAACTCAGACCTGCTGCCGCTTGGCGCCTTCCTCTGCTAAGGTCTCTGGTTATGAAAAGCATAAGCAGATACAATTAGCTCACACCACAAGTACTGATGACCCAGGGCATTCCACACTTCCCTTTATCTCCGCTCTCTCTTTTCTTTTTCTATTAGTCAGCAACATCTTCATTTTAAGCACATCCTGCCCTGCCAAACTGAGCCTCTAAATAACCTCACACTTCATCATTTCTTTTCATTCAGCAGCTAACTGTCTGATGCAGCAGAGGCAGCTCTGCGAAGGGAAGGCATTTGCTGCTGTTTTTCTTAAGTGCATTTTAATAATGCATTTCACATGTGAGAAATGGCCATTGGGAGTGCAGCCTGAGAGCTGGAAGGCACAGCTAGACCAAGCGGTAATCTCAGGATGAGCAGCACCAGCTTGCAGTTTAAAGACTATTAATTACTGTTACTTTCCTGGAGATTATTTGAAAATAATCGGGCTCCTGATTTGCGTTTAATGAGCAATTATTCCTTTTGTTTGTTGACACGGTGTGAGTTCCAGAGGATCCAATCAATAGAGCCTCTTATCTGCTAGTTTATTAAATTTGATTCATCACACTTGTTGTCCTTCCACCACTTTCTCCACTCTCCATATTTCTTGCTTATTACAACTTCAGCTATCATGGGCAGGGGAGGAGCCAATACCCAGGCCCCACTTCGAACTGGGAACCAGTACTTAGTGCAGGGGAGCTGGCTTTCCAGGACCACAAGCAGAGGCTCCCCCTTGCCTACAGATTTGGCTCCTTGGGTGGAAGGAGGCATTGCCTGTCTCCATGGCATCATATCCCCCATCCCCAGAACCCTCCAAAGTGTTGGGGGAGAGGGGTCATGCTAAGAGCAGGGCTGAAGGGATCACACATTGTTCCTTTTGCGAAGCTCAAGTGGAATCAACTGGAAAGTTCCTACAATCTGGACCCCTTTCCACAGAATCTTCTGTGTTTTCTTCCCCCAGCCCTATCCCAAGGATTTTACGTAGCAGAGGGACAATTTGGTCCAGTGAGACCAATGGGGAACAGGGCACAACACCAGAGCTCCAGAAAAGCAGAGCTCAGCTATAGAATCCTGTGAAGAACAAGACAGGTTCTTAGTCATGTTGCCACGTTATTTTTGGAGCTAAGAGATTTGAGTCCAGATGCCAGTTAAAAAAAGGAAAAAGTCATTGTGAAGGGACATGACATCTAGGAGCCATTGTGAGGCAGCATCCTTTTTGTTATACGAGGAGCACTCTATACCTGCTACTCACTGTAAAGTCTGTTTCAATGCACTGAGCCAAAATCTGCTTATGGAAATCTTCAGTAACTAATAAAGCGAGTGTCCGAATTTTCATCAGACACTGGCTTAAATAGGGTTTACTCGGATGTAAACAAACATGTTTATTTCACTTGAGAATAGCCAGAGGCATCACCAGGGACCAACAAGTCACTAGCTGAATTAACAGAGCTAACCTCACTAGGTAAAAAAACACAGGTGCATAAGGGAATGTACTCTGTGGAACTCCGTGGACAAATGCAGGTTAGGTAAAGAGTAGAGCTAATCAGAAATGTGTTGTCAAACGTTTTGTGATGAAACACATTACTCCTTCATCCCAAGTAAACATTTCAGTGCTGAGGCACTGACCGTCCTGCATTCAAACCCTGCAGAAGTCCTATGCTGGAAAACATAACGTGACCATGTCATTAAAGACTGTATCATAATCAATGAGCATAAGGAGGCAGGCATTAATTCATGCATTTCCTAACCTTTGAATCCTTGATTTGCAACTTTATCATTTTTTAACTTTTTTGGTGGGTGGATGGATGGGTGGATGGAGAGAGAGAGAGAGAGAGAGGGGCCCCTTTTAAGTTAGCAGAAATTGGGCAACTGGATGTCTCTCAAGGTACTATTAATGGGCTACATTACACTGGCAGGTCACTAGTTTTAATCCCGATCCGTTCAACAGGGATTAAGAGCTGGTCCCATCTATGAATGTTTGGTGTCTCTCATCTGAGATGAATTTGGCAAGTCTCAGTTCCAGCTCCCCCATGACAAATTCACCACCAGGCTTTGAACTCACTGGCAGACTCAGCAGAGAGGTTCCTGGCTATGAAGACTGAACTACCCATGTTGCCCCTACAGTAAGATCCACCCCTGCACAAATCAGGCCTGGGTCATATGCAGAAGCTTGTAGCTTGTAGATATGTAGAGCTGTCACTCTGATGCCTTTCACCAGCACTAAATCCATAGACTTTTCTAATGCTGAGGTTTATGGTTATACCCTAATTATTTGCAAGTCTGTACATTAATTCATTAAACAATTTGTATAAAATAATCACACGTGGAGCTGCACGAAATTTGGCAGCATCAGGACAGTTCCTCTCCTTGCTTTAACTTGCCCCTTGTTTTGCACACCCACAGAGATTTGGATCGCTGGACTTCGTCACTTGCATTTGATGTGCATCTCAAGTCACTGTTTACATCGCTGCTGACTCTGGCTTTGTGTGTGCATCTGTCTGTGTCTCCCCTAGTCACCAGCTGGATTTGGAGGTGCTGTGGTAAAGGTATGATGGGCATGAACCACATACCTGTGCTTGGCACATGACGTTTAAATGACATATTGCTGTTGGGTCAGTCCCACAAAACCAATCTCCAACACGGCAGGCAGCAAACAGCCAGGGGAAGTGGAGACTCCCTGCTTTCTTTCTGATGCATGTGCACACGCCTAGCCAGAAAGCACTATTGTTTCTGGATTCTCTTCAAATTAAAAACAAATCCATGTACGTTCTTCGGTAAAAAGAGTTAATTTCCAATCCGAGCGTGTGGGAGGGTGTCCCTAGGGAATGGAGTAATGAAGCCGCTAGTGCTAGTTGCAAAACAAATAGATAAATCAATGTTTCAATTTGCTCCATGTGAGAGAATGGGCTGCGGTTGCTTAGCAATTCAAAGAACATTATCGCAGGCTCCTCACAGGCAGCAAGAAAGCTACAAAAGTTGCTGAGGCTTGTGCCATATTAGAATGAAAACAAAACTTACATGCTAATGACAGCAGCAATTCAAGAGCCAGAGAAGGATGCTGTTTCTATGATAAATCCCCTGAAATCCCTTTGAGTCACATCACCGGCTCACGGCAGAGCACAATGGTAAATACCAGTTGACTGTATTTTCAAAATCCATGGGAGCCGCAGAAGAGCCCAATCTTTCACATGGTTTGTTCTGCAGTATGTTTATCAATAAGCCCTATGAGCACAGGACTGAGAGACAGAAAAACCTGGGCCCTATTCACAGCTCTGCCACTGTGTCACCCCATATAACTTTGTGCCAGTCACAATCTTTGTGTGTGTCAGTCACTGTAAATGGGGACAATTCCCTTACAAAAACACGACTGCATTCTACAGTATTTGTCCACAACACCATCGCTTACATCGACTGTCAATCATTATGGGGGGGTTTATTTTACTGGACAGCTTACTGACTGCACAGGGGGGTTGGGAGGGTTTATTTGTAGACCAGATTGAGCTCTGGTGCAAGCAATGGTGTCACCCATGGATCTGGTTTGTAAACATTTTCAAGGTGAAAATCTCAATGTAGCAGCTATGTATTGTTATTCAACTCACAACTTCCAAGGCTGGCCCACCCCCCATCTGTCTTCTGACCCCCCATCTCAGATCCCTGCATCACCCTTCTTCCACAGCCGCATTCCCACGTCAGTCCCGTTAGAGCAGACCGCATGCTAGCATGAATCTGGTGCAGGGGGCTCCTGCACGGGCTGACTCCCCACCCCAGCATAGGTGGTGTTCGGGTGACCAGATGTCCTGATTTTATAGGGACAGTCCCGATTTTTGGGTCTTTTTCTTATATGGGCTCCTATTACCCCCCCACCCCCTGTCCCGATTTTTCATACTTGCTGTCTGGTCACCCTAGGTGGTGTATGGAGTAGAACTCCACTATGTCTATCCTCATTGGCACAGGGTACATAAGACACCAACTGCAGTGGTGTAAGTTAGAACCCCCCTTCAGCTACTCTAACTCTCTCCAGGGCTGGTGCAGACGAGCCCACAGGATCAGGGAGCTGTAACCAGCTTCCTGACACTGTCTCCCCTCCCCCTGCTGAGTGGATCTTGAACCCAGGACAGAAACTGGCCCAGTAGTTTTTGTCTGGGATGTGGACACTCATTTCAATGAGTTGAGGACTTTCTCATGCAGAATTCAGAGGGGAAGGAAACCCTGGGCCAAAATGAACCTGGGCTAAATTCCCTGCTAGGGGGTCTGGTGTTATTACTCCTTATGGCTACTACTACACTGTTCTTTGGGCTTATTTTGCACGTGTTGTTCTTCTTAGTGGAGCAGGCCTGAGACTTGAAGTTGGCCTGACTTTTCATTCTCCTCTTCGTGTCACATGGGCTCCTCTTACCTACCAAAGACTCATAGGTGCCTGATCTCATCCGGTCCAGGCCTTAAATGATTCCCAGGGGGACAAACTGAGCCAGGACTAGCTACAGTTACAATACACTCAATGCTAGACCTTAACTACTGTCTGACATTGGCTCTGCAGTGTCTCCTTGGCCCTGTCCTCTCTGATTTGGACCATACGAACGCAGCCCTTCCCTCTCACGCGAGTCCCGTACTAAACCCTCCTGCGGTCCAGGTTATTTCTGGGGTTCCTTGTTTTTTTACTGCCTACACTGTGGGCAGCCTTGCTGGCCCTTTATTAGCTACATGCCCATCTGATATTGGGCCTGGCAGCTGATTGCAGATCCGAATCTCTACAGATTCATGCTGGCTCTCTCCTGCGTTGCAGAGTGGGAAGCAGTTGGCACCGCTGCAGTACTATACAAAGAGAGCTGCTCCTCTCTTCTCATGCAGCACACCCATTGCCCCCAGCGGGAGGAAGAAAATTGCACAAAAACACCAGCTTCCCTGGGTTTAGGAGACCCTGTGGTAATCCTGAGAATTGGCCTGGCAGGCATCACGGCGAAGTGTCAAGGTGAAGGGAAGCATTCCCTTTCCCAAAACAGCTCTGCTGAGTGGAAATCGCTTGGGCACCCCCCAGTTCCATCTGCTCTCACCTGGCAGGCAGAACATGCCTTCATTGAGCCCCGGAAGACAAGGCAAAGTGATGCAAACTCACAGGCAGAACACAGCACAACGATGCACGTGCTTGGCTGGTGCCTTAGGGAGTGCACAGGGCAAGGAAGGATGAGGGAAGATGCAATTTACAGAGTTTTCAGGGGAGCAAGGAAGGTGGGGAGGGGGAGTGGTTGCTTCTTTAGGATGTTTGAGAAACTTACTGGACAATTTCCCTTCTGCAAGCAGGTGAATTGCCAGGTTAGTGTGTGAGCAAAAGGCTTTTTTAACCCTGACTAAAGTGAGCGATCAATATTATGTACTCATGTAAACAGCAGTAACCTTGGTTGGTGATGCACCTAATGCTTTGCAGACTCAAACAGCAAGCCCATGCAAAATCCTAAAGGACAAACAGCAAATAGACACCTTTACCTGTGTCTGAGACATACCCAGAGAGTATGTGGCAGGAGACATGCAGGGATAATGTGCTCCCTAGAGAGATAAAGGGCCTAGCTTGCTTTTGTAAGCCAGGGTAACTCCACTGAGATCAATGGGTTTTCACAGGCATAAGAGGGATGTAAGCAGCTTTGCCAACTCTAGTGAGTTTATTGTGAGTCGCGACTTTCCCACAGCTCCAGCTCCTGGAGTCCTGGAATTACATGGGAGTTTCAGCTTCTATTTTGTAAAAAAAGTAAATTTCTAACCTTCAATAACGTGGAGCAAAGCTTGAAACCGTAAGTCTCAAAAGCTGAAACACACAAAAAAAGGACAGAACCCAACACGAGTAACCGCGGAGGAGCTGAGCTTGGTTCTTGGGCTCCGGCGCTGTCCCTGGAAGGAATGGGGGCTAGTGGATGACTCAGAGTCTGCTGGGCAGCCCAGAGGAAGAGAGGAGAGCCACTGTTTGGAGTGACAGGGCCCTGTGGGCGTGAGGAGGATAGCAGGGCGCCTACTCAGGGGAGGGGCAGTGTCTGAGGAAAAGAGGGGGCAGTCTCACATGACTGACAAGTGAAAGAAGAGCTAGCCTGACCCATAGGACGTGAGATCCCCGCCCCTGGGAGCTCCGGAGAGGGGAGAAGCCATTTTTGGAGCAGTCTGGAGCCAGCCACAGAAAGGGCAGGACTGGCTGTGGGGGCTGGTGAGGCCCAGTTCTGCATGTAGGATCCCTCTGAGAACTGGCCTCTGGGAAGCAAAATCCCTCAGCTTGGGCCTTTCCCTCTTCAAGGTGACTCCCAGTCTGTAGAGTTTTGTTGGGAAAACTCCCCCGCACCCCCAGCCAGGCTGAGTTAGGCCCCCAGCTCCCTAGGTGAGATCAGTCACCCCATGGCACTGCTGCCCTGGCTGCTAGCTCCTGGCTGCTGGGAGTGTCTCTGAGGGCTGGGGGAGGAGAGTTATTGTCCTCTGCACCCCTTTGGTGAGGGGAAATCCTGGGAGCAGCAGCAGCCTGACTCCTGCCTGCAGCGCTCATCAGCCCTCGGCAGTGACTGAGGAGTCCAGAGCTACCTGTGACCCTGAGGATCTGTCATGGAGTTGGGAGTCCCCATCGTTTAGTTACATGGTAGGGAAATTGCCTAGGAGATCCCACCCCCTGAACTGTGTTCTCAAGGCGGGGGGAAGGGGTTGGAGATTTTATTACCTGCTGCCTGTGAAGCCGGCAGAGGGCCGTACCACATTATCCCACGCCTGAGTCGTTTGGGCTGTACTGAGCCCAGTCAGCCACGCTGTTAACTGCAGCACAGAAGAGAGCATGGTCACCGGCCATCAAGGGCCCCTACAACGTATGTGTACCAACAGGACTCTAATTTTACGTTTTCTATATAGGGTCACGTGACTGGGAGAATTCACGGGTTTTCTCAGCGTGGGCACGGGTGACCCTGCGAGTAGTGTTTTACCGTCTTATGTCATATTTTCTTCCTGTTTAATATAATTACTGTATTGAACATATTGTGTGTGTTTGTGATATTTCTTGGAAGTCTCCAACTATCTGGCAGTAAGTGGGGATTACCCTGTGGCTAGAATTTTCCTTTCAAGCTGCCCTGGTGACCCTGCCAGGAAGGAGCCAGGGGGTTGGAGGCACCGTCAAATAAATTCATATGGGAAGCAAATAAAAAAGTTACACCCGGTTGAGTGGGAGGCGGGATCCAGGAGAACCCAGGCCGTCCATCAAAACGTGTAAGGAGCTTGGCGCTAAAGGAGGTAACCAGGTGGATGGGGGCGCCAGACATGATTTTAAAGCCAAACTGGTTGGGGCTGACACATGGTTACCGAACACAAGGGATTGGCAACGCTGCCATGAGTGAGAGGTGATTCAAGCCTTAAGTGTCCAATGGCCGACAGTGTGGAAAGGCAGAGGAAAGGGTCCCTTGGCCACTATCCTAAGTGGCCTTTTACATTGGCCTCTGCAAGCATGAGAGCAGCTTCCCTCCTGGGGAACAACTGGAAAGGCAGCTAGGGCGCCGCCATTCTCCACTGGGCTCCCCCTCTCCTTAAAGCAACAAAATGACATTCCACATTCTTCCCAGCAGAGGCTCACACCCCCGTGGGTGTCTGTCTAGGCTCACACACTGGGCTCATTATCCTGGTATCTCAGGGCCTCAAGAAGCCCTTCTAAAGGGCTCAGAGTCCTGTAGTGCACAAGGAGAGGCCAGCATGATGGGGCCAGGGGAACTGCCGAAAGTTCACACGGACAGATATTTATGAGACTTCAACAGCGCAATCCATGTGCCCAGAAGTGCCCATAATTCACCCAGGCATGTCGTCACTCCCACCAACCACCTCAGATTCACAGGCAGGACATCAATCACTGGGATTATTTTAAAGCCCTTTGCCCCATTTTCATTGCTCCGACATCCGTTGCCATAGAAACAAGAGCAGCGGCTGGAAGCCGCGTTGTTAGAATTCTTGTAAATTTCAGTTGTGGCTGTCGGCAGAGCCCTGCAAGTGCCTTTTCCAAACAGCACCTCGAGCCATTCGGGCTGTGCCCCAGGAGGCTCTGGGGTCCCAGGGACCAGCACCAAGGGCTTTTGAGGCTGCGGAACCATCTGGCGCTGAGGTCCCACGGGCCAGGAGAAAGTTTCCCCAGAAACAAACAGTCTTGAAATATTTCCTTTTCTTTAGTTTGTGTTTATACGTCCTTGGTTTAAGAGCTAACACCACCAGCCTGACACACTGACACATGACAGCAATTGCTAGAGACAAGGGTAGAGGAAAGGCCAGTGAGGAATGGAATCTCATTCATGTACCATCATGAGTGGTTAGAGAGGCCTTGAATGTTGTCTGAACTAGGTGGCCTCTTTGTTTAGCTGAGTGCCTTGGCCTCTCCCTTATCACCATAGTTATTCGGTTTGACCTTGTGTTTAAAACCAGAACATTTCAATGATAATCCTAACACACACACACACACACACCCCTAATTGGAACTTCCCAAATGGCATTTAAAACAAGGGCTTCAACTCATGCAATGTCCACAATAAATCGCATCACAACAGGCACTGGTGAGCAGCCTAGCCTGTCATCTCAATGTGCAGTGGAGAGACCAAGGACTGGTCAAGTGGTTCATTAACTTCATGGTTAAAAATGTACACCGTTTTTGCTGTCTGAATTTGTCATGCTTCAACTTCCAGGCATTAGATCGTATTATACTTTTCCCTGCTACAGCGAAGAGATCATTATCAAATATTTGGTCCCCATGTAGGTATTTATGGACTATAATCAAATCATCTCGAACTTCTCTTTGCTAAACTAAATAGACTGAGATCCTTGAGTCTATCGCTATAATACACCTTTTCGAATCCTTTAATCACTCTGTGGCTCTTCTCCAAACCCTCTCCAATTTATCAACAATCTTCTTGAATTATGGGCACCAGAACTGGACACACTACCCCATCACCAGTCACACCAGTGCCAAATATAGAAGTAAAATAACCACTCTACTCCTGGTTGAGATTCCACTGTTTATGCTTAGAAGGATCACACTAGTCCTATTGGCCACCACATCGCACTGGGAGTTCATGTTCATCTGATTATCCATCACCCCCACCCCCATTCTTTTTCAGAGTCACTGCTTTATAGGTTAGACTCCCCCATCCCGTAAGTACGGCCTACATTCTTTGTTCCTAGATGTATACACTTACATGTAGGTACATTAAAATGCATACTGTTTGGTAGCACCCACTCTACCAAGCGATCCAGATTGCTTTGAATCAGTGACCTGTCCTAATTATTTCCCACTCCTCAACTTTGTGTGTCATCTGCAAACTTTATCACTGACGATTTTGTTTTCTTCCGTGTTCAACAGCATTGGTTTTTGGCCCTGTCACTGCAGGGCCCCAGTAGAAACACATCCACTTGGTTATGATTCTCGGTTTACAATTACATTTCAAGACCTAGCAGTTAGCCAGCTTTGAATCCATTTAATGTGTGTCATGTTAATTTTATATCAGTTTTAATCAAAATACTGTGTGGTACCAAGTCAAATACCTTACAGAAGACTAAGTATATTATATCAACTGCAACAACCAAACTTGTTATCTCATGAAAAAAACACCCAGTTTTTAACAGGATCTGTCTTCCACAAACCTCGGTTGATTTGCATTAACTAATATCCTCCTTTAATTCTTTATTAGTCAAGTCCCATACCAATACTCTATTATATTTTGCATAGGACTGATGTCAGACTGACAGGTCTATAATTACCTGGGTCATCTTGTTTATACTTTTAAAATATTGGTGCAAGATTAGCTTTCTTCCACTATTCTGGAACTTCCCAGTGTTCCAAGACTTGTTTAAAATCAACATTAACGGTTCAGTGAGCTCCTCAGCCAGTTCTTTTAATACTCTTGGATGCAAGTTATATGGTAAAAAGAGTCTTTAGTAGCTGCTCTTTAACACCCTCCTGAGATGCTAGTGGAATGGAAAGGTTTTCACATGATATAGCTACATCATTCCCCCCGCCCCACCAAATATAGAACAGAAATATTTATTGAACATTTCTGCTTTTTCTGCATCGTTATTGACGAGTCTACCATTTTCATCTAGTAATGGACCAATAACCTTGTCTGGATTCTTTTGTTCCTAATATACTTAAAAAAACCAACCCTCCTTACTGTCCTTAACTCTGCTGGCCACAGATTTCTCTTTGTGTCCCTTTGCTTTTCTTATCAATTTTCTACAGTTTTGAACTTCTGATTTATATTCATTACTATCATCAGCAACTTTCTGCCATTTGTTATATAATATTTTTTTTAGTTTGTTATAGTTGCATTCACTAATCAGGTTGAGTTTATAACAAATGGCATTCTTCCTCAATTGTGTGGTTTTGGATTTTTGGGCTTCTAGTAAAGTGTTTTTAAACAATTCCCAATTATCATTTACATTTTTATAATTAAATTCTTCCTTCCAGATGATTTGGCTCATAATTGTTTTCAGCTTTGTGAAATTGGCCCTAGTAAAGCACCAAGCATGCGTATTACTGGTTGGGACTTTTTTTGTTTGCACATTATAAATGTGATCGAGTCATGATCACTTGTATCTCAGGTTCCATTTATCTTTAGTTCTGTGATCAGTTCCTCTTTATCTGTCAAGACTAGGTCTAATATAGAATTCCCCTCATACTGGATATAACACTTTTTGAGTTATGAAATAGTCATCTATAATCTTTAAAAATTCTGTATTGGCAGCATGAGACCTCCAGCATATATCATTCAAACTGAAGTCCTCCATGATCACACATTATAGACAAGTGCATAAGAAACCGATCCTCCTGTTCCCTACTGTGATTTGATGGTCTTTAGCAGACACCAATTAATACCCCATCTTGTGCTTTATCTGTTAGGACATTGATCCATAAGCATTCAAGATCATTTTCTTTCAAGTTATCAGTGACTCAGAAACAGATAATGCCATTTTTGACAGAGATTGCTACTCCCCCTCCCCTTTTGCTCATTTGATCCTTCTTTTAAATAGATTATAACCATTGATTTTAACATTCTAGTCATGTGAATCAACCCATCAGTTTTCATTCATAACAACTAGATTGAATTTATCCTCATAAATGAGCAATTCCAATTCCTCTTGTTTGTTACCCAGGCTCCTTGCACTGGTGCATGGGCAATGTTCATGTCCTTTTTCTTGGCTAATTTTGTTCTAAAAAAAAATCTCAATTCTATGCTAAATGAATGCACATATCTTCCCTCTTTTTACTCTCCCTGTTCGTTATTAGTTTAATGCTGTCCTGACTACTCTGGCCAGCCTGGCCCCAAAGAGATTGGTTCCCTTTCAACTGACGTGGAGGCCATCCAAATTATCCGCCCCCCGTCCCCAGAGAAGATGGACCAATGTTCCACAAAACCAAAAACCTCCAGCTACACAACTCACCTAGCCAGTGGGTTCAATCCAGAATCTTTTGCCTTCTGTCTTCCTTCACTCGTGGGACAGGAAGGATCTCAAAGAAGATTGCTTGGACATCCGTCTTCAGCACACTTCCACATTCCCTAAAGTCATCTATTATCTGAGAGATATTCCATGATGCAGCATCATTAGAGCCTATATGAGCCATCACCAATGGATCCTTCCCCAACAACTTCAGAAGCCTATCCAATCTTAGGGTGGTGTCTTGTGTCCTGACTCCGGGAAGGCAGCACACCATCTTGCTGTCCACCTATCCCTCATAGAATGTTCTTTCAATTCTTTTGAGTACTGAATCCGCAACGAAGATTGTCTGTCTTCGTTTGGCAGCTGGAGAACTTTTTGTGGGCAAGCTTGATTTTCTTACAGCTTGGGCCAGGTGTCCTGTACATCTCTGTTCCCTTGGACCAGCTGGATCTTGAGAGGCATCTTTCAGTTTCCATGCTGAGGACCTTGTATTGATTAGAAATTTCTAGCGATGTGGAATTCCTCCTGGTCCCTTCTCTCTGGTGGCCACAGCCTGCCTATCCGAGTCTATCTCCAGCTGTGTGGAATGCTACCTTGTCTCTGGTGGTTATGAACTGCCAGGTCCCCTCTCTGACTTCCTTTCTCTCCAACTCATTGGTGGCCAGGTCCTTTTCCCTGTGAGCCTGGGATATTGACGTTTCCCAAATCAGCTTCTCTCATTCTCAGTAGTGTCTGTACTTGCCCCTCCAGTCCAATGCTCTTTTCCTTCAGCGCAGCAACCAACTTGCTCTTTATGCATGGGGAATCCCTTCTGGCTTCAAGCAGGAAAGAAAACATGACATTTCCATTGCAGGTCACCACCACTGTTCCGTCGCTGGCCATCTTAAAAATCACACAGAGAACTGGAGTTGGAAGGAAAGCCTCTCACACACCCTCTCTAAACTCCCTCTGAAGCCCCTGCTAGCTGCATCTGTTCATTTAACCCAGCTAAGTGGACAGTGCCTTTCTTGGAAACAAAAAGGCTGATTCTTAGATACAAATCTAGAGCTATTTCTGATTAGCCGGCCATTCAAGAACAGTTCTGAGGGCTCCTTAGCACTCAGCTAATCCCTTCTGTAATTTTTTTTCTGGTGAATTGCTCCAGAGGAAGCCCATTGCAGAGTGAGACTAATTCCATACATCTCACTGCCAGGTCTGTAATGGGGAAGAAAATCCATTTGTTCTAGAACATTATAATCCATCTCTCAATCAAAACCTAAGCCACATATAAGCCATTCCCCCTTAATTCAGTTTCAACACTGAACTGTTCCCCTGATAATTAATAATGTTTGCAAATGTGCCTCCTTTGAAGGAATATTACCATAGTTTAGATGACAAGCTCAGAGTCATGTTCCTCTGAATAATTCTCAACATCGGTTTGCAAGCAGCATTACTTGGATTCAGAGGAATTACATAAGAGTTATGCTGCCCACTTTAAATCAAACTTTAAAGAATTCTGTTTATCAGTCCCCCATATGCTGCATAACCCTCCCTTATTCAGCTTCTCCTGCCTTCTCTTAAATACAGATTCATACGCCAGAGACATTAAGGGAGAGCACCCTACACTCCTGAAGACACTAAGGCAAAGGAAGAATCTTGATTCAGATCATCCACTCTTATTTCCTAAAATCTTTGGTCTGTGCACCAAAGTTCTCATCTTCACGGCACATGTCAAGTTTGGAGCACTGAGGTTTTACTTCGGTACTGGTGCTGGACAAACAAAACCTATATGATTACAATGATTAACATTCCAAAATGTAGAGGCCCCCTTCATTCTCCTTCTTGAAACTCCAAACCTACTGGGTTCTGCATTAGTCAATCTGAAAGTAGCTGAAAAATTCAGATAGACTGAACACGAGGATACTGGCTGTTGAGCTAGCAGGCACACAGCCCCACATGTTGGTAAAAATCTCTAAGGGCCCAGTCATGCAGTCTTTGGGTGAAATTCACCCCTCTTCAGAGGGCCAGCACAAAGCTTGTGCACCACTTAAATCTTACTGGGACTTAAGTGGTGTGTAGGCCCTTTCATAGAATCATAGAATCTCAGGGTTGGAAGGGACCTCAGGAGGTCATCTAGTCCAACCCCCTGCTCAAAGCAGGACCAACCCCAACTAAATCATCCCAGCCAGGGCTTTGTCAAGCCTGACCTTAAAAACCTCTAAGGAAGGAGATTCCACCACCTCCCTAGGTAACCCATTCCAGTGCTTCACTACCCTACTAGTGAAAAAGTTTTTCCTAATATCCAACCTAAACCTCCCCCACTGCAACTTGAGACCATTACTCCTTGTTCTGTCATCTTCTACCACTGAGAACAGTCTAGACCCATCCTCTTTGGAACCCCCTTTCAGGTAGTTGAAAGCAGCTATCAAATCCCCCCTCATTCTTCTCTTCTGCAGGCTAAACAATCCCAGTTCCCTCAGCCTCTCCTCATAAGTCATGTGCTCCAGCCCCCTAATCATTTTTGTTGCCCTCCACTGGACTCTTTCCAATTTATCCACATCCTTCTTGTAGTGTGGGGCCCAAAACTGGACACAGTACTCCAAATGAGGCCTCACCAGTGCCGAATAGAGGGGAATAATCACGTCCCTCCATCTGCTGGAAATGCCCCTACTTATACAGCCCAAAATGTCATTAGCCTTCTTGGCAACAAGGGCACACTGTTGACTCATATTCAGCTTTTCGTCCACTGTAACCCCTAGGTCCTTTTCTGCAGAACTTCTGCCCAGCCATTCGGTCCCTAGTCTGTAGCAGTGCATGGGATTCTTCCATCCTAAGTGCAGGACTCTACACTTGTCCTTGTTGAACCTCATCATACTTCTTTTGGCCCAATCCTCTAATTTGTCTAGGTCCCTCTGTATCCTATCCCTACCCTCCAGTGTATCAACCACTCCTCCCAGTTTAGTGTCATCTGCAAACTTGCTGAGGGTGCAGTCCACACCATCCTCCAGATCGTTAATGAAGATATTGAAGAAAACCGGCCCCAGCACCGACCCTTGGGGCACTCCACTTGATACCGGCTGCCAACTAGACATGGAACCATTGATCACTACCCGTTGAGCCCAACCATCTAGCCAGTTTTCTATCCACCTTACTGTCCATTCATCCAGCCCATACTTCTTTAACTTGCTGGCAAGAATACTGTGGGAGACTGTATCAAAAGCTTTGCTAAAGTCAAGAAATAGCACATCCACTGCTTTCCCTTCATCCACAGAGCCAGTTATCTCATCATAGAAGGCAATTAGGTTAGTCAGGCATGACTTGCCCTTGGTGAATCCATGCTGACTGTTCCTGATCACTTTCCTCTCCTTTAAGTGGTTCAGAATTGATTCCTTGAGGACCTGTTCCATGATTTTTGCACTGGGTGAAAGTCATCCTTTATGTAGTGCCAACTGAAGTCAATAGAGGCTGTGGCGTGAGGAAGGACTGGAGGGTGGGCTTTGTTATCTGCATGGGATAATCAGGTACTCTCTGAGCCTATGCTATGTGTGCCCTGTGCCTGTCCTCAGAGCACTAGGATTTATTGGAGGCAGCGCTAGGAGGTGACAACCATAATTGTCACCTTGTACTAAGCGACAGAAGGACCCATATTCGGTGTAGCCCTCCTCTACCTGGATGCCAGAAAAGCATTTGGTGGGAGGCTGGCAGTTCCCATGCTAGGAACCAGTGGAGAATAGGCTTGAAGCAGAGAAATAAATTGGTATGATTGCTGTGACTTTCTGCTGACCCATAACAACTCACATAGGGGGTTTCCTCAACTCTATTACCAGTTAATAGCCTCATGTGGATCCCCATGATCCTGTCAGAGAAGGGTGAATCCAAAACCAAGGGCCTGATGAAAAACTGATGGAGAGATGCCTGGACCACACCTTGCTTTATGCACTGACTGCTGTGCTGGTTTTTGGCAGGTTGAACATGTTTCTCTCTATACAGACTAAGTTTTAAATTAAATTCCTCTTTCTGTAAATGAGATGCACCATTTCCTTCAGATGCCCATTTGCTCTGATCTCATCACGAGGTTATCAGACAAATGGCATTATTTTCATAGCAATCCGAGAGATAAGTGCCCCATTTACCTGCAGAGCTGCCAAGCAGAGTCCGCTGTTCGGAACTGCATGTACCTGAATGGCAGGTTACTTTAACCCTGGCATGTTTTCCAGGTTGGGCTTCGTAGGGGAGGCAATGTTCCAACAGCCTGCAGGTCAGTGTGGTCAGGAGAGTTTCAGCATCTGGGAGGTTGGTTAAGTTGGGCACATCAATGACAACGGATGATTTCCAAGAGCAGAAAAAGGGCTGTCCAGAGTGTGGGAGGGAAGAGGCAGCTGGGAGGTAACTCCTGTTGACAATGATAAAGGGGAAGCAATAGCTAGAATGAAATCGGAAAGTGGGGTGAAGGGAGGTCAGATCTGGGTCAATATGGAGGTTGCCAGAGAGAGAGCTGAGAAACAGTGGCTGCTTGTCAGGGGACATGGAGAAGTCAGTGTTTGGGGAAGGCTAGTGCACTTTTGCTACACAAGAGGGAGAAATCAGGACACAAGTAGATTAGTAGATTCAGTGTTTTAAGTTTAACTCTGAAAACTTTTTGTTCACCCTTAATATAGAATACTCAGCTGTCTCCTCTTCCTGCCCCAGCTTTCATCGCTGAGGGCATGTGCATGAAAACAAAAACAGGTTCTTTGCTTGGTCAGTTTTGATCTCTTCTTTCTGCTAATTCCACACTGAACACCATTGTCTTCTATCCGTGACATTTTAGTCAGCTGCTATGGAAAAGATTGTGATGTCACAAATGATAGCTACGGCATCAGGGGAAGAATAAGCAGCAGATGAATCCTAAGAACTAAAGATCCCATTTCTATATAAATGCCCTTAGGAAAAAATAAAGCAGAAACAAACAAACAAGACATCAAAATAAACTGAAAAGTCAGGAGGTTTTTGGATTCCAAACTACTCAGAAGAATGCATTTCTTGTCCCTCAAGGTCATTTTATACATAGGATCAGTTATATATTTCCAGATTAATGTTTAAGTTTGGAAAATTCTGTAGTTAAAATACCAAAATAGAAATAAATCCCCTTACAGCTCTTTCCACACTTTCAGAGCTTCTGTGAAAATATGACATACCAAGTAATACACAACAGCAAACTAAGCCATTTGAGTTAACTACTGGCATCAGTCAAGGATGTCTTATGTCACCCATGACCTTCCTACTGGTAATAGATTGGGTAATGAGAAAGATCACAGAACAACCAAGCAGTACACAATGGTCTTTTTCCCACACAAACTAGAAGACCTCGACTTTGCAGATGACATCAATCTGCTGTCCCATGCCCACAGAGATATGCAAGCTAAAACAAATGATCTCCAGACCTGTGCACAGTTAGTAGGGCTGAAAATCAACTCTGAGAAAACTAAAACCATGAGAATCAATGCACACAAAACACCAATAACATTTTCTGGGACTGACAAAGAAGAGGTCTGACACTGCACATATCTTGGCAGCATCATAAGTAAAACAGGTGGAACAGATGAAGACATTAAAGCCAGAATAGTCAAAGCCAGACATGCCTTCGCAACCCCAAAGCCAATCAGGAAAAATGGAAACATTGCCCTGTGAACTAAACTTTGAATATTTTTACACCATTTAAACTCTGTTTTACCATATGTTGCTGAAATTTAGAGACTTAGAATCATAGAATCTCAGGTTGGAAGGGACCTCAGGAGGTCATCTAGTCCAACCCCCTGCTCAAAGCAGGATTTATTTTTTTAAATGGAGATATGCCAATCTCCTAGAACTGGAACGACCTTGAAAGGTCATCGAGTCCAGTCCCCTGCCTTCACTAGCAGGACCAAGTACTGTCCCCTGTCAGATTTTTTTTGTCCCAGATCCCTAAATGGCCCCCTCAAGGATTGAACTCACAACCCTGGGTTTAGCAGGCCAATGCTCAAACCACTGAGCTATCCCTCCCCCCTAACAAGACCTTGCTATCTAAACATCAAGTTTTTATGAACAGCTGCCTTAGACAAATCCTCAACATCAGATGTCCAGAAAAAAAAAATCCACAAATGAAGAGGTTTGGTAGGACAAATCAGAAATTGATAGGACAGAACATTATGGAATGAAAATGGAGATGACTAGAAATGAACATCACAAGAAGACAGGCAATCCCCAGGGCAAGAGGTAGCGATAGACCAAAGACAACTTGGAACTGTACAACAGAAGCAGAACTGAAAGCTATCAAAATGACCTGGGGAAGAAGCTAAGACTGCAGCAAGAGACCACCAAAAATCGAAGGCACTAGTGACAGCCCTATGTTTCGCAGAAAATAGGCGTAAGTCAAGTCACAACTCTTTCCCGGTAACTGGGAGGAGGGGAGGTTACTTCTCCTTCCTACACAGCCAGATGTTACCCAGCTGTGTGTGCTGTTTTGCTGAGGGCCTGTCTCAGTTCATGTGGAGCGTCTCCTCTGCTCAGAACCAGGACATAGACATGCAGACTCTACAGTAACTGTTTGCATTGTCACTGAATGAAAGCATGTCTTAGTATCAACCAGAAGATGAGCTGTTTCCTAAGGAAAAACCTCCTGATTGCCTTCAGATACTAGCCAGGGAAGAAAGGGAGCAGGGACACAGACAGAGGTCTCTGAACTGTGGCACACTGAAATCAAGAGCCCTTTGAATGGGACTGTGCTGCCTTCAGCAAAAGAAATCGAGGCAGTCAGAGCCAAGACACAAAAAGACCCTGAACTGTTTGTAGCTACTTTTTTCAGGAAGGGATTTCCCTCTCCCTTACACTTCTAAGTATATATTAACATTGTGCCTTCTGCCCATTAACCTCAATATTCTTAAGTGGGCACCAGAGGGAGCTGTGTTCTCTGTTACATGCAGAGGACTTCTTTTCTTACCTTTTAATGATTACTCAGACACACAATTGTTTTTTCTTAAACTGAAGAAACTAGGAAAGATCCTCCCCATTCAGAGAATGAGAGCCAGCAAACAGCAGACTCCCTGCTTTGTGACTGCTGCAAAGGTCACCCTGAACACAGGGATGTTCTGCTCTCTCCCGCAAAGAGGTCCCTCCCAAAGGAAGTGACCTGCTTTCTTTAAAAAATCCCCCATAAATGAGAACACCCCCCATGCCAGATGTAAGAAACAACGTCTTGTTTGACTGGTGACTACAGTGTGAAATCACCCTTATGGAAAATCCTATTATTCGAAAAGAAATTTTCTAGAGACTTTTAAAAAACAGACCAGATCCTAGAATAAAGACTAGAACCTTGCTACCGAATTCTACAGGATGGTTAAAAAAAACCTATAGAAAATATTTTGTTCTATATTAAATTCTATAGCGTTTTAGAGTAATTTCTACAGAGCCCTATTTGACTTCCATACAGTGCTATGAGTTCTATTAAATTCCATAGACTGATCATATGGGAGGGTTGTTTTTATTACTGACTCTGGCTCAGTAGAGAATGGGGGGGCGTGATTATAATGAACAATCTGGTGAGAGAAACAAAGATTTTAAGAGATGAGAGTGGGTACAAATTGACAGAATTGTGGCTGATAAAGCTAAAAGGCCTGTAAACCAAGTTGATTATTTACTCATTTACATCATGTCTGCTGTAAAGCACAGAAAGTTAAACCAGCTCTGAGCTGAACTATGCCGGCTTTTAACCCCTGAAAATATATCATCATTAACACCAACACTCAGATTATTCTCAGAAACATTAAAATAATCAGAATTTTGCAGCCGATTCCAGCACAAATTGTGTGTCTGTGTTTCAGGGACAGAGGATCTGGAGCGAGGGCTGTGATAGAGTTAATAGGGCCTGCTCTGCCAGAGTCTATTTGAAATTCCAGGCAGCACTAATTTAGTTTTAATGGGCACAAATTCAATTCCAATGGCTGAAGTATGCAAATAACAACTAAAAGGGAACCCCTGCTCCAGCTGCCGGAGATCAAATTAATTCCCTCCCCATTTCCCCACCTCGGCCGGAGTCACATACTCACCATGTGCAGGCTGTAAGAGAGGCTGACTTCGTGCTAGGATGGGACTCACCCACGCAAAACCCGCTGACACATCCACTGATGAATGCAGAATGGACTCTAAAGGGCCTTCGATAATACCATGCCTCATTACACTTTAATCAGGGCAGCCTCACCACTCACCTCCTCAAATGCCAAGACTGTGTGAGTGAGAGAACCAAATCTCATGTACCCGAGGGAGCTGGGAGCTTCAAGCAGGACAGGGCAAATGCCCAGGGGAAAAGATCTTCCAGAAAACGTGTTTGTAAGAGTAACCAATGGAATCAGAGGATACTAAGCACAGTCATGTGACAGCGGTATTAATGTCACCCTGGTACAGATCATGTCAATGGAGCTAAGAAATAAAATGTACTTTCTTCCCAACACTCCTGGGTGTCAGACTGCTGTTCGGTGGGGTGAGAAGGTACATTTTCCACAAAAATGAATTAATGAAACTTCCTGAATCTCTCAGCCTGGAAGCTTTGATGCCTCATGTCTTTCCTTCCCCATTCCTTTATGCATGCTGCTGCTTATATGTAGAATGAATGACCTTCCTGGCTCACCTAATCACTGCTTTTTCCTAGCTCTGATGCTGCTTCAAAATGCAGTTCTTCCATGATGTCTGCAAGAAACAAGGAACAACAAAAGCTGTATGTGATCCCACCTCTTACTTTCCCAGTGTGCTCTGTCTTGCCATGATCTGTCTTTATACTATAAGCTATTGGGAGCCAGGAGCCTTTATTTCTGTGCTGACTACAGCACTGAGCACATTGTCAGTGCTGAACAAACAAATCAATAAGTCAGAAGAATACATCACGTCAGGTATTCCAACTCCAGTACTGGCTAATTCCTAATGCTTCAGTGCAATGCTAGACACAGTGAAAGGAAGTTCCCTCCCTGAGCCACGTGGAAATCAGCTCCTGCCCTGATGCTTGAGATTTGAAGAACTAAAAATATTATTGACAGTTTCGCCAAGATAGACTCTGAGCTTCCCTTCTACCTACCCTGGGAAAAAAGTCTCTTAAAAACATAGCTTGTTCCTGGGATGGATGTGTCAGTCTGGAAAGATGTTAGTGGTACAATGCGAGCCATGTGTGTTCATCTGAATATATCAGAGGAGTAGCCGTGTTAGTCTGAATCTGTAGAATTGCATCTGAAGAAGTGGGTATTCACCCACGAAAGCTTATGCTCCAATACGTCTGTTAGTCTATAAGGTGCCACAGGACTCTTTGTTGCTTCCATTTGAATATAAAGAACAGATTTTATTGTCCTAATTGTGAGGGTTAGAAACACAATGGAGAATAGAGATGGGCACTAAGTAGGAGATAGATGAAACACTGGAATCCCTTGTTTCTTGCTAAATACCATATCAGCGGCATGAGGAAGACATACCATAGCCAAAGCTATTCCCAGACTTCCTGTAAACAAACCAGATGGTGACATTAATACCTAAGCAGCTACACTCATTTTCTGAGAGAATTTTTAAAAAATGAAGTGCCAGTAAGCCAGCCAGAGTTTGGGGGAGATATTTAAGGTTAATAGTTAATTGAAGGAAAATAAAGTCATTCTTCACCTGCACAGAGTCTATGTGCCAAGGCAAGTTAGATAAGCTGTCTTAGTAACATAGCAGAACTCGGCTATCTTTTCAATGGCTGCAGGTGCCATCTCAGAAAGGAAGGAGATAACATTTCTGGGAAGTGTAGGTAACATGACAGAGGAATTACAGCAACTTGTCAGATGAATACAGGTAACTCATCAGGAAGGAGCTGACAAACGTCCAGATGCAGGTACGGCACTACCCAGGAGTGCAAAGCAATTCAGCTAACTTGTTAGATGAATGCTACAGATATAGACCTTCTACCACACTATCAACAAACAGAGCTTAAATTATCCAAACTGCAATGATTTTTCCATACTACTGCTACAAGAAGCCAGAATCAGAGTTATGTTTTCAAACTATGCAGAAAGTGCTGAATTAAACAGTTTAGTAATATTACATATTCAAACCCAGGCAAAATGCCATAAGATATGCCGAACAACAGTTGTCTAATGTATATTCCTTTTAAAAAAATGGCTAAAGCAGCAGAACCTAGTAATGTGAGCACTCAGAATTTACTTTCCCTGAAACTGCATGGAAGTTTGTAATAAAGACAAGAACATTGGAATACAGAGGCAGAGGAAACAGATTGCAGATGGCCAGATTGGAATGTTTGTTACATTTGTGTTTTTATTGTTTGCTGAATGCTCTTTATAGTGACACAAAGGCTGGTGTTCACTCTTCCCTCATCAATTCACCCTCTCATGACACTGTGTATTTAGTCCTTGCCCCTCCTGGTGTAATCCACAACAGGGGAAGCTTTCTGTACTAAGCAATAGTCTGGTTTGGGGCCAGACAGCAGTATCCTCACTCATGCTAATAGTACCTAATTCCACAAGAAGCCCCATTGACTTCAGTGGGACTCTCTCTGGTGCATGCTACTATTCAGGGTATCACAATCTGCCCCTTACTGGTTGGAGGTCTCAGTCCTGCAATGTACTGATTGGGAGCTTTAAGCATATGAGCAATCCCATTGACATCAATGGAGTTACTTAGATTTGCACTGGTGTAAGTGAAATGTGAAATCAAGCCCCCCGTGACCACGTTTGCAAAAGTGGACAGCACCTTGGTGCTGAGCGCCTCTGAAAACTGGCCCCTTGTCTTCACTCCACAGAGTTCCTCCGAGTCACAGCGTGCCAGTGAGCAAGTCACTGCAAGAACACGCAAGTGTAAATCTTTTTTTATAAATGGAGAGATGCCAATCTCCTAGAACTGGAACGACCTTGAAAGGTCATCAAGTCCAGTCCCCTGCCTTCACTAGCAGGACCAAGTACTGTCCCCTGACAGATTTGTTTTGTCCCGGATCCCTAAATGGCCCCCTCAAGGATTGAACTCACAACCCTGGGTCTAGCAGGCCAATGCTCAAACCACTGAGCTATCCCTCCCCCCAAGTCTGTTTTTTAAAGTGTCACAAACAGGTTCAGCTACTACCCCTTCCCTGGGTGGGCTTCACTATTTTGCTGGTTTTACAATCACATTTTCTTCTTTATTTTTCAAATACGCCTTTTCCGTCCCCTGCGGATGTGCGACAGACCCACCCAACAGGAGCACTGACCAGGGTCCTGATCCTACCACCGGCAGTGCGTGGGCAGAATGCTGCACCCATATAGAGCCCCACTGTGGAAAGGGGGGTCTGTATGGGAGTCTGCCCACACGCAACAAGCTGTTTTTGGGGGGAGAGGCACGGTGGGAGTTTGGGAATAAATCGTAGCGTTACCGTGGTTGGCACGTAGAAGGATGGGGGTTCTTCGACAGCGTCAGCTACAGAGCTAAGTCTGAGTCAAGAACCAACAGCCAGGGCAGAGCAGCTCTGCTGCACAACACAGCACCTTCTAATGCTCCCCCCTCAATACATCAGTCTTGCCTTGCCCCACAAGTGAGTTCTCAAGCATCAGCATTCTCGGTGATTACACTAGCAGATGCAGACTGCATGAATATTGTTTGTCTTTTCCCAGCAGGTGACCTGAGCCCCACACCATCCATATGCTGAATTACTCCCACAAGAAAAGCATTAACATTTCCCCCTGATGCTTACAGTCACCGTTACCGATTTCACAGCCGTTTCCATCAAACTGACATGTGGTTTTCCAGGAATCACTCGGATTTACTCTCCAAAGACACGTTCCCTGAGGGGCCCGAGACAGGGGCCCACAAATTAAACAAATGGCAGTGCGCATTCCTTGAATTGCAGAAACCTGCTTCCTGCCATCAACACTCAAACCCTGTGGAACGGGGTTTCAGTGTCCGCATTAAAACCCGATCAAGCCACATTGCCAGGAAGACACAACCATGCTTTACAGTCCTGCTCTGATCAATAGCTCATCCAAGGGGGGAATTACCCTACTTATCAAACATGCAATTAACCCCCCTCCAATAAAACAACCAAACTCACTTGAGATGCCTTTTACATCCATGCCCTCCTCCACCCAACAGTGACAGGTGCTAAGCAGGGAGTCCCAGGCCTGAGGTTCTAAGGTGGAGATCCTCCGGGTCAGCAGCTGGAGAGGTCAGCTTGACAGCTGGGAGGCTACTGTGGGCTCCATGACCCATTTTATCCTTGGCCTCTCAAGGCCTGTCCGTTCGAATGAGCTTGACTGCCGTATGGTACGTGACCTAAACACGTCACTCACCTACCAATGTTTAGGGTGCAGGTGAGGGATGTTACTCTCGCATATTTAGTTGAAGTTACAAGTACAGAGGCAGCAGGATGGAAAACAACCCACAGTATCTATATGAACATCTGGCATAAATCTCGTCAAATCAATTCTTTCTGCTCAATATTTCATTTTGGGCTGGAGCATGCAGACAGCTGGAGAGTGATGGATTTCTCTACAGTTGGAAATGGCATAGCTTTTTCTGTCAGTGACATCATTTCTAGAGGAGACATCCCACCAGCACAGATATGGGAGCATGGCCTGCCCCCCACTCCCACCTCTGACTGCACAGATAGAGGAACTATGCCCTTGGGCTTGGCTATGGGAGCACTCTTACCCCCACCAGCATGGATACAGTAGGACTCCACCCCCTGTCCCTACCAGCACAGATACGGCATAGGAACCATACCCGCTCCACTGGCACAAATATGATAGCCCCCGCCCGGACCCCGAGCATAATATGGTAGCCCCCTCCCAGACCCTGAGCATAATGTGGTATCCCCCTCTCGTATGTCACCATTCAACAGGCATAAACATAAAGGAACCCTAAACCCCGCACTGTGAGCGCCTTGTGCCCTTTGCTGCCTTGCCTAGGTGATGACGGGTCTCCAGGTGCAGAGTCACCCGCGCAGCCGAGAGTTGCATCTGAAGGATGCCGAGCAATCTGCACAAGGTGCATGGCACCCCCTTCCTCCCTGGGTGCTGCTGGTATATTTCCAGATGTTCCGTCTGTGCCACTCCTTCAGAGACGCCCATATCAGACAGCAATATGTAAACGGTCCTGCAGGAAGCTAAGGCTGAACACGTTTGAACTGCTTGTGAAACATACTGTGTGTACAATGTACCACATCAATCCCTGTGTACACAGACAGTAACTAGAAAACCTCTACCATGCTACTGGTGGGCAAACCATAATCCCGCCTGCTCCTGCAACCCTTATCTTTGGCTATCCCTCGATGCGAGGATGTCGTCTGCCAAGGGGGTTCATTGGTGGGTTTTTAAGTGGTTGAGGAGCCCAATTTGTGACCTACAGACTTTCCCACAGAAGTGACAGGTGTAATCTTGCAGGAGACAGTTGTTGGCTGGACTGTTGTGCCCTTTATTTCCTCTTTTGTCGCTTCTCTGTCTCATGAGCACGTCTGTTCTCCTCAAAGTGAGCTGTGGCTTGGTGTATGATGTGGTGTCACCGTGTTCTGTTCTGCGCTGAGTCCTCCCAGTTTGTGGGGTTGATGCTTCCCTTTTTGAGGTGTACTTTCAATGTGTCTTTGAAGCGCTTCTGCTGTCCTCTGCAAGCCCTTCTTCCCTGACTTAACTGAGAGAAGAGTACTTGCGTCGGGAGGTGAGTGTCAGGCATATGTACACAGTGGCCAACCCAGTGGAGTTGATGTTTCGTGACCTGTGCTTCCATACAGAATGGCATTCATTCCTAAATGAGTTTGTTCTGAAACCGGGCAACTAGTGGCTTGGACGCTGTTTTCTCAAGGCTACAGAAGCAGGCAAAGTGATGCAGAATTTCTAATGAAGGTGTTGCAGGGCCTCTGCTTTCTGCTGATGTTACACAGCCAACCTAAGATTAGACCAATATCACAGAACGTGAAGCTTCCTAAAACTGAATTTGAATTATTCTCCTACATAAAGTCTTCAGCCCGGTTTCCTTCCTTGGTATTTTTATTGAGGTTGGATTCCTTCTACTCACACGATCTTACTGACTTGGTATCATTCCACACCCCTCCACATGAGTAAAACAGAGCAAGCGCTGTCTGTAAAGAGTCATCTCTCCGACTGCACTCAGATCCTTTCCCGTAACACCTCCCATTCTCTAACAGGAAGAGCTCTCTTATTCAGCTTAGAGAGTCAAAGGAAGCAATGGGCCTTATTCTAATTTACACAAAAGGCCCCTTTACTTTACTCTGGCAATATAAATGCAATTTACACCCACTTAAGGCCCGTTTATTCTGCAAGAGCACCACGCTGAGCTGTTTCCCAACATAGTCTCATTCAAGTAACTGTTCAGTGTCACAAGTTCATCTCATAGAAATTGCTGGTTTATTTTCAGAGCAGTGCAGGGGGAAATATAAAAATTATGACTATATATAACTGAAACCTACTTCTTCAGCTAGGTCCTGCTTGCAGCCCAGCCAGGGGACTCATCCTCCTAGGGCTTGTCTTCACGTACAGCGCTGTAGCACGTTAGTGAAGATGCTGCTACGCTTATGGGAGCGCTTCTCCTGTCCACGTAGTTAATCCACCTCCCCAAGAGGCAGTAGCTATGTGGTTTAATGAATTTCATTTTCCGGGCATCAACCAAATAGTGCATCTGAAACAGCTGTTGAAATTCCCAGCCTGTGCTAAGTACTCAGTTGAAAGGTATTTGATGCCCAATTCACTTAGTGGAGTAGAACAAAAGTAAACACATTTGATATATGCTTCCTAGTCCTGTTGGCACCTGCTCATCCTACAAGCATCTGTAACCTCGGGAGCTCCTACCTCACGGAAAAAGGCGTGTCTATGGCTACCTGGTTTGTCTCGTAATGTCACATAAAAATAATTCAGTTTTCTTAACAGTGCTTGACATACTCTGGTATGAGGAATGACTCAGACATTCCAGGAAATAGATTATTAAAGTAACACATTTCTCTCATTCCTATGAATGCCCCTTCCCAGCTAATGTTGTCTAGCTAGGCCAGGTCATCTCTACAGTTTGCCTTTAAGAGTGCCATTTTACATTCTTGTATCCCCATTTCCCACACACAAGGGAGGAAAAGAGCAATGCGCTCTAACAGCTCAAATCCCACTCGCTCTGAAGGCAATGCACTGCCAGCAGCAGCACAGACGTAAGGGTGGCAATGCCATACCATGCCATTCCACTCTTACTTCTACACTGCTGCCTTCAGAGCTGGGCGGCTGGAGTGTGGCAGCTGCTGACTGAGGGCCCAGCTCTGCAGGCAGCAGCGCAGAAGTAAGAGTGGCAACACCATCCCATGCCATCCTTACTTCTGCTCTGCTGCTGCTGGCGGCTCTGCCTTCAGAGCTGGGCTCCCGGCCAGCAGCCTTTTTGGGTCAGGACCCTACAATGACAACACCGTGAAATTTCAGATTTAAATAGCTAAAATAATGAAATTTACGATTTTTAAAATCCTATGTCTGTGAAATTGACCAAAATGGACTGTGAATTTGGTAGGGCCCTACAAATAAGGCTCTACTCATTAGTGGGACTTTTAACTTAATGACTACAGCTGCTAAAATTACTCTCTAATTCTGAATGTAGTGTTCTGCTGCCTTACTCTGTCTCAGAGAATATTAGTGTCACCATATGACAATAAGTGACCATTGCTGATCTCAACAGTTTGGATTAAAAGAGGAAAGAAAACATGATGCTTTCTCAACAGGTATTGCACCTCATAGAGACAAACCTAGTGAACTGGGTCAGATGTAAGCTTCCTAGACAGCCAGCGTGAATCAGACCACAATCACACTGTCACCTTGTGTTACATTTTGTGTCACTCAGTAAGGATGGAGTTACTGTTGTATGTGCAAATTTGGGAGGAACAAGCATCCCTGAGTACATGTGGATGTGTTTCCTAGAGGAAGGGAACAGCAGTCCGACATCAAGAGGCAGTGAGGCTGAGCTCATCCTCTGGACCTCAGTAGCGAGTTACTGCCATTCAGTATTACTCTCTCTAAAACAACAAAACCAAAAACCCAAGAGCAGCAGAATGGAGGTGGATACTCCCTTAAAGACCTAGCAGTCTCTCTCTTTTACTTATTTAAACTCCAAAATTAAGCATTACCGAGGTGTCAGGTTGAACTCCCCAGCCATTTCACCAGCCTATCCCACTTCTGAGCAATTAGGAAGAGAAAGGGAATTTAGGGAAATAATCATTCCACTGGGGCCCTAATTAATAACAGCTCCACATCGGCTGCAAAGCAAGACATTTCTGAGCGAAGGAAGAGCTGTTTCTGAAAGCATGAGATAAGAAACCGCCCACAACTGAAAAGACTAAGGGTGTTTGAAAAGGAGAACGGGAAGGAATCGGTTAGATATACGTGGTGCAACACAGGGAAGTTGATCATATGTGTACACACGCACACACATACTGTACATATGTGGTTATATAATGATTTTCCAGACCACATTATTCACGCGTGGGAAAAGATAGGCAGGTCATACCAAATTAACGTTGACAAAATCTTAATAGTATACCACACCATCATGCATTTGTCTGATGTATTTAGGAAAGTTAATTTTAATTAACTAGAAAAGTGGATATGTTAAACCAAATAAAACCCTTGTGTGGATGCTCTTATTCAGAATTAAAGTTAGCTTAATTTGTTTTAATAAATTAAACTAAACCAAATTAAGGCTACCTTAAATCTGAATAAGAGCATCCACATAGATGTTTTATGGGGTTACAAGAAAAATGAGTAATGTGGCCAATAAAGCCCTTGATAATACCACATGTATTCAGAGTAAATTATGTGTACACACACATACTAACATTCTCTTTGGAAGTTAAATTGAATTAAGGCCACTTTAATTCTTAATAAAAGCATCCACACACCAGGATTTTGTATGGTTTAACAAATCCACTCTGCAAATTAATTCAGATTAACTTGTGTCTCCATGTAGACTAGCGCTAAATACATCAACATCAAGATACCTGATGGTGTGGTGCACTATTAAGTTAATTCAGAATAAGTTTCCTAAGTGTCCCCGTGTAGATAAACTCTTAAATGAAAGTTATTTTAGAATACTGTTAGTACTGTTAGTATCGGGGGGAGGGATAGCTCAGTGGTTTGAGCATTGGCCTACTAAACCCAGGGTTGTGAGTTCAATCCTTGAGGGGGCCATTTGGGGATCTGGGGCAAAAATTGGGGATTGGTCCTGCTTTGAGCAGGGGGTTGGACTAGATGACTTCCTAAGGTCCCTTCCAACCCTGATATTCTATGATTCCAAGGTTGCCTTAATAACCACATACAAGCACCTGAGCGACAGAAATATTAGAATAATTGTTTAGAAAACTTCTAGAGAAATTATCTAAGGTAGCTTTTCTATAAATCACGCTATTGTTATTATAAGAACTGATATCCTATGCCCCAGATTGCTTGCCAATTCTCTCTTTCAGTGCAATGTATGGGTTCAGGTCTTCAGTGAGATAAACCAGGTGCAGTCCAACTGAGATAGTTTGCAAGATATTAGACTTTAAAACTCATTGCTGCAGGACTGTGTATAGCAAGTGTAATTTTCAGTCCCCAACACACACTTTTGGGGAAGAAGGAAACGTTGCTGAAATAGGTTTTTTTCCCCAAACCATGGCCATCTCAAAGCTAGGCAGAGGCTTGAAATGTCAAAAGCAGCCCAGGTAGAGATGATTTACAGAGGCACATGACTGGAGCTGGTCAAGTGGAATTCATGTTGTGTATGTCACTGTCACATAACTGGCGCAGGGATACGTGTGTATGACCGGCATGTATCATTTTGGCCATTTCTTATTTGTTGCAAGTATCTAGTCACGGTTCCTGTCCCTGCACAGGGATAAGCACTCAGGGATTTGTGAGGGAGGGTCCCCACTGTGGATTTTAGTGCAATATGTCAGTTCAGGTCTCTACACTATTCTGAGTGTTTATGCATTGTAGATCACATTCGGACACCCTCACTCCACAAGCTGTGTCACTGACTGCAGTGGGACTGTTTGCAGAGTAAGGTGATCAGAATCTGTCTGTCTCCCCCATATTTATTCTTCTTCTTCTCCATTTGTCATCCACTTTTTCCTGTCCTCGTGCCTGCCTCTGTTTTCCTTAGAGAGACAAGGAGGGGGAGGTGATATCTTTTATTGGACCAACTTCTGTTGGTGAGAGAGATGAGCTTTTGAGCCACACAGAGCTCAACCTCAGGTGTGGGAAAGGTACTCCCAGCATCACAGCTCAATGCAAGATATTTTCCTTAGTTTTTCACTTCTCTCATTCCACTTCCTGGAAGGGAGCCTGGGAGTCTGAACAATCCTGCCAGACACCATCATCTTCTGCTGCTCCCACTTCAGATTCATCGGGTGAGTCCTACCAGTGAGGGGATGGGAGGAAGGAAGTAGCACTCTCCTAGAGACAGGGAGAGGAGGAAGACTCTCCCTCCTGTTGTAGAAGAGGAGGGGAGCTGCACTACCCCTTGCCTGGACCCCTCATAGTGGGAGAACCCTCCATCGTTCAGGTGGTGGGGGGAAATCAAGGAACCTATCGATTTGGGGCACCTTAAATCTGCCTGAAGACACCCCATCTGAAACATGAGAAAGAGGCATATTATTATTTTTGCATGGGGCAACTTCATTATCCATAAACTCAGACAACGTGACTTCTGACCTTTTCCTCACTCCAGCCCCATGAGCAGTTATGGGGCTCTTTAAAATGAGACATTTTCTTGCTATTTTGTATGGAACTGAGTGTCAAGCAAAACCATCATTTTTCTGCAGTTCTAAACAAACTACCGTCCTGTTGGTTCTTCTATAAATAGAAGACTAAATTAAAAAGCTAATACATTCCCCAGAGTAAATCGGAGGTAGCTCTGCCAATCTGGGAGGGATTTCTGAGTCAGAAAGCTGAATTAATTTGTTAGAGAGGCGAACACACACATGCTTGTATGGTTTTTAACATTAACTCTTAACGGGTTTATTTAGTGTGCTGAGATTATTCCTATATAACTAAACAGTTCTGACACATGCAGCTAATAATTCTACAGCTCCAATTCTGACATTATTGCATGACCGTTTTGATCATTCAGCTAGTCTGAAATTTTAGTCTGAAAGTCTACCCTGTAAACATTGTTAAAAACAGAAAGTGGCTGAACTGAAAATGGTAGTGCCCTCCCTCCCTGGCGTGAGATACTCAAGCCACGTGACACTCAGTGGGAGCTACTCACAATGCACAGAGCTATTTGATTTCACTCCTAACACTAAAACGTGCACTACGACTTTCAGAAAACAGTCTGAGGAAGTATGCTTTTCACCAAGAAGCAACCCAGTTTCTGAACTATCACTGTTTTCTCCAGCAATTACTCTCTAATTCTGACTCTGCTGTTTTACTGCAGTGCACCGTCAGGCAACATTAACGGCTTTTCCCTTTCCAGGAGACTTTGGATTTACAGGAGAATGCTACAAAACCCCAGCACACCTTCTTCCTATTATCTAAATAGGAAAGTTTCTGAGCCGCTTGACAAGCAGTCGGAAGTCATTAAAGTGAAGTGAAGTGTACTAGTGTGGTAGAATACATATACGGACAGTTTAATGACTAGATCAGCATTTGCAATAGCTTTTCATGTGACTTATTTTTCTGAGCATCTGCAATAACACTTTCAAGGTTCATGATAATGCCAGAGACAGCATTGCCATTGTCTAATAGTTTGCTCCTTCACACCTTCTTTCCCATTGACCAGTTCTGCATGTCTCTCCCCTAGAGGTATCAGGTTACACCACATTTGCTACTCTATCAAAAACTGTGTTTCAGCTCTGTGGTCCAGCTAGAAAAGCACTCTTCACTTGAAAATAGTCAAAAATGTCTGTGAAAAATACTGGAAGTCGTTCTCTAGAGGCTTGTGGAAATTGGGCCATTGTTTGCACAACTCTCTTTGATGGACATATGACATGCTTTATTTTATCTTTGTGGAATGAGCTGGTCTTGCATCGCGCACCAGAATTTAACGAGGACAAAGAAGCCTGCTCACATGGCATCATCATCACCACTTGAATCAGACACCAGATTTATGGAATCCTCATGATCCTCTGGAAGATGAGTTTACAACTGTCAGTCCATTTCTCTTATGAAAAACATAAACTAAACTAAACTGCACAGCCCTCATTAGTTAAGAACCAGAAGAGCACGAGGACCTAGACTACAAGAAAATAAAACACCACAAATTCTCTCTCTCTCTCTCTCACACACACACACTCTCTCTCTCTCCTGCCTGGAAACATGGCTCACAGCTCACCACAACACTTTCCAAATTCTGCTCATCAATGAAATTCACCTCCATGCGCAGGGCCAGCATAAGGCTCCAATGAACTCCTACTTACTCATAGACTTTAAGACCAGAAGGGGCCTTCATGATCATCTAGTCTGACCCCCTGCACATCGCAGGCCACAGAACATCATCTACCCACTCCCTGCAGCAGTGGGCCCCGAACTTCTGAGTTACTGACGTCCTCAAATCTTGATGTAAAGACTTCAAGTTACAGAGAAACCACCACTTACTCCAGTTCACACCAGCAAGTGAACAGTACCCAATGCTGAAGAAGGTGGTGCAACCACCCCCCGCTCCCAGGGTCTCTGCCAATCTGACCTGGGGGAAAATTCCTTCCTGACCCCAAATATGGCGATCAGTTAGACCCATCAGACAGACACATGGGAAAGAATTCTCTACAGTAACTCAGCGCTCTCCCTGACATTGGAGATATTTGCTAATCGTGGTCATGGATAGGCCATGTGCCACTGTGGGCAATCTCGTCATACCATCCCCGCCATAAATCTATCAAGCTCAGTCTTAAAACAAGTTCATTTTTTTGCCCCCTCTACTCCCCTTGGAAGTCTGGTCCTGAACTTCATTCCTCCGATGGTTAGAAATCTTCATCTAATTTCAAGCCTAAACATACTGACGGCCAGTTTACATCCATTTGTTCGTGTGTGACTGCACTGTGGCACTCTGTTCCTCTCTAGTGGCACCGAGACCAACTAAAGATTGATGAGCCTGCTATAGTTTTGACTAAGAGACGTGTCTTTTAGCTCATGGAGCAGAGTAAAGTGTCATGTATTAAGCTCCAGAGGTCCCAGGTTTGATCCCCGCTGCTGCTGACCGGGGTCTGTCAGCATTATGCCACCATTGGCCCTTAACTTACATAACTGCGCTCCCTCCATGGTGTTTATCCCTCTGAAGTATCCCCTCATCCTTCATTTTGTTAGGCTAAACTAGCCAAGCTCCTTAAATCTCATCTTGTAAAGTAGACTCTCCATTCCTCTGATTATCCTAGTAGCCCTTCTTTGGATTTGTTCTGGCTTGAATTCATCTTTCTTAAACATGGGAGACCAGAATTGCACGCAGTAGTCCAGATGAGATCTCACCAGTGCTTTATATAATGGTACTAATATTTCCCTATCTTTACTGGAAATAGCATGCCTCATGCATTCTACGATTGCATTGGCATTTTTCCACGGCTGCATCACATTGGCGGCTCATTGTCATTCTGTGACTGACCAGAACAGCCAGATCTTTCTCCTCCTATGTTGCTTCCAACTGATATGTTCCCAGCTTACAGCAAAAAAATCTTGTTGCCAGTCCCTGTGTGCATGACTTTACACTATTACATTTCATCCCATTTCTTTTACTCCAGTTTTCAAGGTCATCCGAAACTTCATGTATGATGCCCCGGTGCTCCTCCATATTGGCAATTCTTCCCAATGCTGTGTCATCTGCCAATTTTATTAGCACACTTCCACTTTTTGTGCCAAGGTCATTAATGAAACTGTTAAGAAAGATTGGTCCCAAGACTGATCCCTGAGGAAATCCACTGGTACCCTCCCTCCAGCCTGACAAGTTCACCCTTATAAAAACCTGAGACAAAGCATGTGTGTGGATGTTGGGCCATACCTAGATTATCTTTAATCTCCACCCCATCCTCAGTAATTAGCCGTCCCACTTCTTTCCCTGTTTTCTTTTTATTTATCGGGCTATAAAGCCAATGGTAAAAGGTTCTTATTTCCTTTGCAAGGCCCAACTTGCTTGGCTTCTGGCAGTTCTCATTTTTTTCCTGCACTTTCTGACCTCCAAGAGGTAGCTTTCCTTGCTGATCCATCCCATCTTCTATTCCTTGTGGGCTGGTCTTTTCTTAATCACCTGTTTGAGATGCTTGTACATCCAATCTGGTCTGCAACTCTTCCTTACAATTCCCCTCCCACCCCTTGCTTGGGATATAGGTAGTTCCTGCAACTTTGACTTAAAGTAATTCCAAGCCTCCTCCACATTCAGATCCCTGAGTTCTTCGGTCCAGTCCATTTCTCTAACTAATTCCTTTAACTTACACCTTCCTATACGGTACATACTCCATGATGGATCTCTGCATGGGGTGATTTTCACCCAGTATGAGACAAAACAAGGAGACTAAATAACGGAGTCCCAGCATTTTGGGAGATCAAGGGATGAGTGAAAATAGAAGCAAATAAAGAATTTGCACTTTCTGCAGCTTGAGACTTTGGGGCCCATGGACAGCTGGAGCCAGTTGCTAAGGAAGTGAAGGAGATAACAGCGTATGTCACTAGGATGGTGCCTCTGGTCAGGCCAAGCATTTTGGATCAGTGAGCGGACACTGAATTTCCTTTGCTCCATGGAATGAATTTATTCAGAATGTCAAAAACAGCAATATCCAGACAGTTTGCACAGGTCTGCATGGGACATGGGCTTAGCATGCAGGTGGTGGGTGGTGCTTGTGGTCTGTGATATACAGGAGGTCAGACAGGATGATCTGCTGGTCCCTTCTGGCCTTAAACTCTATGACTATGACCAATTTGGTTAGTCTTAACACCAAGTAGAAAATCAAGAACTCAGAAAACCTAAGAATAAATAACAGAAAAATGGTTTGTTACTAATTATATCCTGATATTTTCACTGTTAAAGTGTTTAGATCACAAGTGTCATTTCCAAATCAATCCTGTTCTTTATTGGAAAGCTTTACATGAAATATTCAGGCTCCAAGAGCTTTCATTTATTCCAATCAGTTATTTGACAAGAACCCATTAAAATAAACTGGGGGTTGCTTTACCCCCTAAGGAGCTAGTTTAGTCTGACGGCTTTTACACAACTGCCTTTGGAACAAACTGTAAGTAGAAACTCATTTTAGAAGTGCAACTACTAGTATAATTAGCAACCCCCCAAATGCTAATGCCATCAGTCCCCATTTATCCACCACCTGATTATATACGCTGTACTAGGATCCCAAAGGGAACAGAAAACTTGCAGTTGCATTCGAGCGTACCATGCCTCTCTGAGACCTTGACAGCTATACGAGGGGGTGCTGTACATCCCAGAAAAGGGTCTGCAATCAATCAAAATGGAGTGCAACCAACCAAAACAAGCAACTTAAATCACGTGCCTAAGAAAAAGCCAGCAGGGAGCTTACAATGCAGCGGCAACAGACACAGCACTCCAAAGGAATTGACTCTACTCGGAAAAAACAGCAACTTACACAGAGCTGGCAATCCAAGATGTGGATGTTCATCAGTTGCTGTCTCTTCCAGGGAATGCCTCTGAAATGTTTCCTTTTCAACCATATGTAAAACCTGCAGTTCCTTGTCTGACAATGTATTTTGGAGGAAGTCCTACACACATCTTTAACTCATCACTGTTGGTTTAATGGTGGGTTACAGGTGTCTTGATACTCTCTGGATCCTAAAAGGTGTTGAGCATTCTCAACTCTCACTAAAGTCAGTCAGATTAAATTCTCTCTCCTCCCATTCCTCTGACTCAGCATCTTTCCTTGCTATCAGCGTCTCCAGTTCTTGAGTTGAATAAAGCAAAATTGGGACACAATCTATATTGTTCAATTTCCAAGTCATGTAAGGGTTTTCCCAGTGCCCTTTACAACTCCAACTTTCCCAACTGGCTCTGGCATTCCTCTACTCCCAAATCTTGAAAGTTTTACATTTGCTGATAGAGATGAAGCCACTTAGCTGCAAATTTGGACTGTGTGTTAGAGTCCTCCCTCAAGTTCTCTTTGTAGTCCTCTTGCTGAGTTTCCATTTGAGTTTGCAGCACACTTTCAGTGCTCAAATTCACTTTTTCCCCCTTAAGGTAGAAAGCTCAAACTCAGACCCATTTTAGGTTAACATAAACATGTAAAACTGTTGATAAAGCATGATAATCTCAGACTGTTACCAGCAGTTACTTTCCAGAAAAACAAACCAAAATCAGAGTTACTGCACCATTTAGTGCCCTTGTATGGTATAGATTAGCATTATGCTTATAAATGTACACAGAAATACCGTTACAATATTGCTTGGATGAGTACAGTAACTGTGTAACAGTGAATGCATATCTAACCTGTACCTTCTGAGTATGCATGTGTACCATGGAAAAGGTGTTAAACGTATCACATATTAATAAAATGTAAGTGGAAAAACTGTAGCTTTAATACAACGAGGAGTCCGGTGGCACATTAAACCCTAACAGATTTATTGGGGCATAAGCTTCCATGGATGACCTCCCCCCCGCTTCTTCAGGTGCATGGAGTGAAAATTACAAATACAGGCATAAATACACTGGCACATGAAGAGAAGGGAGTTACCTTACAAGTGGAGAACCAGTGTTGACAAGGCCAATTCAGTCAGGGTGATGTGGTCCACTCCCAATAACTACTTATGCTAAACAATCTGTTCCACCTTGTATTTTGCTGTGACACCCTGAGTACCTTTCCCAGACCTGAAGTATAATTCAATTCTTATAAGAGGATAAAGGAAGGATTCACATCAACTAGGATAGGAGTTCCCGGGGGCTTTCTGCTTCACAACATATTAGAGGCTGATTTCCCTCAACCTGAGGAAATACCTTTGGAGAACAAGGAAAATCTCTCTCTCAGAACCGGACAAATTAAAGTCTACAATGGAGAGACAATCAAGTCTCCATGCTGCACTTCATGCACTAACTGAAGCCTCCACAATTACAAAGACTTATGCATTAAGAGGATGCAAACTGAAAAAATGGGATAACAAAACATGCATCTGAAGAAGTGGGTATTTTTTACCCACGAAAGCTTATGCCCAAATAAAACTGTTAGTCTTTAAGGTGCCACCAGACGCCTTGTTGTTTTTGTGGATACAGACCAATACGGCTACCCCTCTGATACTGTAGCTTTAATGTAATAAATAATATATTGTAATAATTCTGAGGAAATGGAGATTTATATTAGGTTCACATCAGATTGCAATTACTTTATTCTCAAACATGCTTGCAATCACTGTTCTATTTTCACTTAAACCAATTTGCTTTATTGACTAAATCATATCCTGTGGCCATTATACCAACCCTTATCCCAGCCCCCAACTCAGAACGTTTCTGCCCACATCAATAATTCTGACACGGTTTTCAGTTTTCTTCTAAGAGAAGAAGATTGCTATTGATAAGAACTGTTTGGATATATAACCACATTTAATCGCATGGCCAGAGAGTTATTTGTCCAGGTCATCCTTAAGTAGCACATGGAGAATGGGCTTTCATACAGAATACAAAGCATGACTTGAGCACAACAAGAAGGGAAAGCACCAATTTCCTTCAATGCATCAGAACAGAAAAGGAAGAGCTAAAAAGAAAGGGAGGAGGGAAGGAAATGGAAACAACTGAACGATGAATAAATAAATTAGGCTGGGTCAGAGTGAAGATGCTGATAAGCAATGGACAGTCACATGCACTGCAGTCTGCGGAACAACAACATGCTCCTTTCTCACTGTGTTCAGTATAGTGTCTAGGGATCTCATTCACCCCCAAGTTGTAAGGAAATGCGGACAGAATTGGCATCTGCCAAAGGCAGAATCCTGGCAGCTAGCTGTGTGGGTCATTTTCTAAAACCAATGACCTTCTCTGCTTTTCTGGGGCAAAGCAACTTTCTGTAACTAATCAACCAATTCATTAAACTTCTGAGAGGTAGGTCAAAGCCTGTATGATTTAGTCAATTAATCAAGTTGCTATAGTTCCACCTCAGTGTTTAGGCGTTAACAATAGTTGTTGTAGCCTTTTTGATTGTATAACTATCCCCCTGAAGCCTTTAACCTGATGCATTATTCATTACCAACTGGCCAACTGGTTGTCACCTGCACAGGGGGAAGAACCGGCAATTAGATCTATGAATTCAAGTTGGCACCAGTGAGAATTAAAACTAAAAGCAGGAAAATTCCAGCTGTGACTTCTAGATGAAGGCGTTTGATGCATTCTCCTGAATCCCTTTTACACTCCCCAAGAAGAGAGAGTCCAGCTCAGTGCCATTTTAACTGCTCCTCCCATGTGGCGGGTCTGTAGGTCATTCCAATAGTTCACTGGTTACTTAATTGTAATTTATTTCTGTCAGGAAGATGTTTCCTCTAACCATTGAGGTGGGAAGGAGGAGGAGGAGAGGCGCTTTCGCTCTTGAATATCGAAGTAATGTGCCATGTGACTTTCAGAGAGATCCACTAGTTCCTGCCAGGGTACATGACTAATGACAATGGAGAACAATGTTCCTCTCATTGGAACTTTCCTGTGTGGCCCTTAAATCTCTCATAAAAACTTTTCTAAGAGGCCGTTCAAAGCAACAAGATACAATTCTGCACCGATGTATAATCAACAAGCCAGACAATGTAATCAGGGTTATCAGGGTGAAATTCACCCCACGCAAAGTAACTGCACAAAGCGCATGCCAGTTTTACCCGGGGATGGAGGGATGCAGAACCCTTGTGCTGGTCCTCTGCATTGGGATGAATTTCACCTTTAGTGTATTGGAGATGGTTGTGGACAAAAGTCCCAACTTTCAGTTCAATTACATTCACTAGCACAAGGAACAAAAGGGTATGGAGCTTAACCCTCTCTCTCTTTCTGTTCCGGTGGCGATGTTCTAGCAAAGTTTTCAAGGATGAATTCGGAGATCACATCCCTTCTTGTTTGGTGTGAAGAGTTTGGGAGTACACATCTGAGTCAGGAGGCTGCTCGCGATTGCCGACAATGCTCTCCAGTGTTCCATGGGGCACCTAGAGTCAGGATTCCTGAAATTACAAACTGTGGGCCTGATTCACCACTGCATTACTCCAGTTTTACACTGGTGTAACTCTAAACATGCCTGAACATACAGGGACTATCACATTGCTCTGCAATCTCAGGAAAGAAACAAATCTGTCAAAGGAGCTGCAATGAATCTGATGCCTTTCCTCCTTGCCCCTAACATTAAGGTCTTTCCGAAAGGAATGCATTTTCATGCTGCATATCCCATAATTAGAGGGAGCCCCAATGTGATCTACAAAGCGATAATATTTAGGATGTAGTCTCTTAGATGTACATGAATTCTGATGCAGCAGAAAAGGAAGTTAAAAGTGGAAGAGTCAAATGTACATGTACAAATTTTTCCCTGACATTTTTAAGATGGTGATAATCTGCTTTGACAAGAATGCAGGCTGGGTGTACCACATCAAGGTGTGGATTTCCACTTCTCATTACAGGGTGCTAAGGGACCCCGCCACTTTTAGCTGTAGGGCTCTTTAATAAAACACCACCACCTCATCATGATAAATTTATTAGGCAGGAATCCACTGTAGAGCACAGGAAAAAATTCAGAACAGTTATATCAAAGAGGGGCGGGGGGGGAGACATCTTTTCGGTAGTGGGGGGGTGGTTCTTTGGAAAACGATTCTATAGAGAGGAAGAGATTTTCTTTCTGTGTTTGAACTGTAAAAAAAAGTCTTTCTTCTGCTCCCGAAGGGTTAGAGTAAATCTGCAGTTTCCTTTTGAAAAGTGCTCGGTTTTGGGGCATTTACTGAATAAAACCATCCAAATTAAAATCTCATTTCTGTCAGTGGGCTGGAGAATTTATCTATTTGTCTGGGACTGAAGTGTTTTAATTTATTTTAAGTGATAAGATTCATCAGTGAGGACATGCAGGAAAAGTAAAGAAGTGTTACCCATTGTACCTAGCCCCGCAGCTCATTCTGAAAGACTCCCGGCTTGTTGCATTGCTGGTGACAGTCAGACCACTCAAGGAAATAAACATTTGAATGAAGATGCACCTATGTTCAAAACACTAACAGTGTTTCACCTACATCATGGGGGTAAATGCCTCTTGTGTTATCACACTGCAACCCCACTGAAGTCAATGGGTGTAACTGAGAAGAGAATTTGGCCCTTGGCTTGTAAGTAGATGCCCAGCTCCTCCCAATGCTCCCAAGATGGATCTGCCCATAGATCCTAAGTGATATGAATGCTCTTGGTGGTATTCTGACATTTCTCTATGACCAAGGAGTTTAGGTTTTAATTAACCAGATTCCTCCCAGTGTCTTCAGCATCAGGTTGGGAAAATATTGTTCAATCCTTTGTTTTAAAATAAAATTATTAAGGTCTGTGTGTTCAGTCAAGAGTGGTGTGGAGCACTGAACTTCCACTCAATCCAGCCTCAGGGCCAGACTCTGTAAAACAGATCCTCTCTAACTTGAAGTCTTTAAATCATGATTTGAGGGCTTCGGTAACTCGGCCAGAGGTTATGGGTCTAGTACAGCAGTGGGCGGGTGAGATTCTATGGCCTGTGATGTGCAGGAGATCAGACTAGATGATCGCAATAGTCGCTTCTGGCCTTACAATCTATGAGTCTAAGCAACACAGAGAAGGTCACTCTCGAGAAAATGTCTGGGAGGTCTGAAATGAGACTTCCCGGCTAGCTGTCCTTTGAACTATGACCATATGCTGCACTTCCAGATTTATTCCCATGGGCATGCAAGGACTCAAATACACCAGACCCTGCTGAGGAATGCAGTGATCAGGGAACATTTTCTCCGTGACATGGACCTTGTGCCCTAATTTACTGCGGGGCGAAGTGAGTGTAAAACACCAAATCAGAACTTTCTTCTCACTCACACCAGGGATCATGTTTTTACACTCAATGTGCACCAACATAAATGATGGCACAAGGTGCAAGGCAGGAGAGAATCAGATCTCTGGATCCTTAACTACTCCCATTCCATCCCTGCTTACAGGAATCAAGCCGAAGAACCGGGACAGGGCTTGGTGAGGTGCACAGTCCCAGACACTCAGCACCCCAGTGTCCCAGCAGTTTCAGTACAGGTCTGAGAATCCTAGATGAAGCCTTGTTCTTTTAGAGAAGAGTATGATGGAATCATGTCATCTTTACAGCAGAGCACATATTGGGGCTCTTGGTCCTGACACACTGTCCCTTTAATCTTGTTTCATCTTATGAACTTCGGAGATGAAATGTCTCTGTAAGCACTTGCTGCACAATGGGATGATAATTTCTTAGGCAGCAGGAGATGCTGATGGTTTCAGCCCACTCTTATTTTTCTTGCCTCACTGAAAATAACCAGAGCTGACTGAATAACAATGCAGCACAGAGTCCAGGAGTGAAGCTACTACCTAATGCTCTCCCTTAACCTTGCCTAATTCTGTCTTACTGACCAATGGCATAGACATCAACAAGACATCAACATTTAGAAGAACTTAAACGTACAGCTTAATGACATTTTGAAAGTAAATTAAGGAAATGACTGAAGTAGAGAAAAGTAAGCAAGACACTGCAGTGAAATCGCCCGGCCAGTTCTCTTGATACTAATATCCACTGAAGGGAACTAGAATGCTGTTGCAAAACAAATCTGCATGGTCCCCTATCAGTAACAGACTCTATAGCAACACTGCACCCATTCTCTCTGCACGTACCCACTAGCCGCAGGGCACCGCATTTCTGCTGCAAGATTTGGTGACATCCCAGACAACTGAAGCAAAGCATTTCCCTGCTCTCTTTGCCCGATGCTATGTTGAGTGTCACTTTCTGACTGTCAGTGGGAGAACTGTGCATTTCTCTACTACTTTCTCCAGGCAGCCATGCCAGACCAATGGGAAGAATGGGAATAAGATCACAGCTGACTGAACCCACTTTTCTGCTATATCTAAAAAGTAAAATGTGTTTCAACATACAGTCAAGTATCTATGGAAATGGATGCAAGCTGATGTGTATAAAGTACAATCTGCTATGCTGTCTGGATTGTGCTGCCAGGAAACAATAGTTTTAATATGAAAAGGCAAAGCTACAGCAATTGTAAGGACAAAACCCATTTCCGAGTTATTCAGCATTTTTCTTTGCCAGCCAGTGAGTTGGGATGTGATCTGATCCCTTGCATTTGGATTCTGTCTTTTTCCCCTGATAGAGGATAAAAAAAAAAAAATCCTGAAAGATGTTCTGGGTGTTTTTATAGCCACTTGTTTGGGAAGATCTTAATGGTAATGTCGTTATCTCAAACCTGTGCCAACAAAACTGTACCGTATCCTCCAGCCTCAGTCTCTCCAAACCCATACATCTAGTTAGTGAGGTATTCGTATGGCCCCATCGCCATAGAATTCAAATGTTTCACTATCGCTCATTACCATATTTCACAACACCCCTGTGAGGTAGGGAAGCATTATCTCCATTTTAGAGATGGGGGAAATGAGTCAACCAGAGATTAAGTAATATGCTCAGGCAGGGGCAGCTCTAACGTTTTTGCCACCCCAAGCAGAAAACAAAACAACAATCCCCAAACGCCGCCCCCCCAAACAACCCCCCCCCCGCCTCTCCTACCTGGAGCGCCGGCGAGGAGGGCGGCGCACCTGCGGCCCCGCTGCCCCGGCCGGGGCGCTGGCAGGGAGGCCGGGGCCCCGCACCAGCCGCTCCGCTCCCCTGGCGGCCAGCGGGGAGCGGGCCCCGGTGGGGAAGGCGGCATGCCCGCTGCCCCGCACCACTGCCCGGAGCGGAAGAGGGTTTTTTGTTTTTGTTTTTTTTTAAACAAAAAAACCCCAAACCCCTGAGCACCGCCCCGCCCGCAGGTGCTGCCCCAAGCACGTGCTTGGTGGGCTGGTGCCTGGAGCCGGCCCTGTGCTCAAGGTTACACAGGGAATTTGTTACACTGCTGAGAACTGCACCCCAATCTCCGGAGTCCCACCCAGACCAGTGCCTTAACTGTAAGACCCTCCAGCAGTTTTCAGTGTAGGCGTCACAAAGAACCGTGTAAACTACCTGAAGATACCAGAGGATCCTACCTAATGGATACCCACCACTGTTATGATATGATAGTGTTGTTAAGGGTATGCTGTTCATTGTTACTACACATATATTTGTGGGGATAGCATGCGCACAATCTCTGGAGCACTTAGCCAAGATCAGAAATATCTGCAGAAAAGACACAATACTGTTCACTTGGGTTATATCCATTTCTTAGGGTCATAAACACTCATTTTCAAAATGGAAATTGTTATCTAGTTTCAATGAGCATGATTTAGCCGTGTACATGGCAGATTTGTCCTGCATTATGCCATACAGCATCAAGATGTATTTTCTGGATTAAACTGAGACCTTGGAATATACCTCTCAGAGATGTAATAGCAAGGAAACCATTTGCCCTCAGGGAAAAGGAAACTATCTAATCAGGAAATGAACATTTTCACATCTGTGATAGGTAAAGATACAAGCCATCTGAAGGTATTTTCCCCATGTCTCTACCAACCTTTGAATTGGTATTTATTTTAATTCTGAATGGTCTATTTATAATCCAGATCTATACATAAAGGATTGTTAATTAAGGTTATTAGCAGTAGGTGAAATCCACAGCTGAAAAACACATTTCTCATTCAGAAAAGATAACATATGGCAGGCACAACCTTTTTCTGAAAGACATTCTGAATAGTAAAATTCACTAGAAAAAATCCAGAATCCTTGGGCTTTGAGTCAATATAAAGATGAAAGCTCAGATACAGCCACATGCTATCAGTTGTGCAGGATCTTTTTTTAATAGCTGCCAGTGGATTGCCAAATTAATTACCTGCTGTGGTGTCTAAGTTTTGTGCCTAGGCAAGTAAAGTATAAAAAGAGTGTAAGCCACAGGATAATTATGGGATAAAACTGGCATCAATCTTTCTGCGCTGAAACCTGGCACCCTTCAGCGGGAACAGCCTGTGTCAAGTCAGCTTCATTAGGTATTGTCTAGAGCCTGAACCCTCATTTGTTTGCATCAATAATACATTCAAATAGTTTATCTAACTTGCAAATGTGAATTCATTTATTGGTCCCATAAGCAAGAAAGAACTGTGACCAGAGAAGCGTTTCATGTTACAGGTTGGATAGTGAACTAGAGACTGTTGACTAAAATCTGAACAATTAAACTCCATCAGAAATGTTTATACTAGTATAATTTCTTTGCACATACCACAATCTCCATAAATTCAGATGTAAAATTAATCTCCAACTGCAAAGATGAATATTCCTTATAAAAATAGAGTACAAATATGAGGAAAGATTTATAGCTGTCACATAACATTCGGATTGAGGTTAGTGTAAGAGTGAAATTCCCCTTTACAAAGGGCCAACACAATGACTAGGTACCACTAGAATTTCACTTAACACATTGATTCTTTTCAGGGGTAACCTTCACCCACAGACAAGATGTACTATCTTTCTTTTTACACTGAAATATTCATTATAGATAAAATTCCTGATCTGGCAAAATAGCCAAAACCACCTCTGTGCAGAAAAAAAGTCGGTATTATCTCAGGCTGGAGAGCTGACCAGATAATTGCACACGATCTAAATTTTTTTGGTAATCTGCATCCAGCACACTATAAAGAGACTGCTGAATTTGACTTTTTTACAGAGATTACACAATATTAATTAATATTTAATGGACAGTTATATTATTCCTCGGATAAAGAGAGATTATGTTATGACCATGAAATAGCACATGTTATATCCCTATTGTGTATTCATCAGCATTATTTTTACTACTCTACCAATTTCTTCAAACACTATTTGGCAGGTCTAGCCATCATAGAATTGTAGGATCATAGGACTGGAAGGGACCTTGAGAGGTCTTCTAGTCCAGTCCCCTGCACTCAAGGCAGGACCAAGTATTAGTTATACTATATTAATAATTTAGTTTGTTCTAAGGTAAAATTTCCAAAAGCACCTTAGTGACTTCAAGCTTAAGTCCCATTGCCTTTCAGAGTGATTTAGACTCCTAAGTGTCTGTAGAAAATGGGGTCCTTGTGGAAAAATCGTATATGGTCATGAGTTTAAAGTCTGCATCATAATGCCTATGCATAGAAAGGCTTTATTGCATTATTAATTATGATTATTGCTTTATGGGTATATGAGCAGAAATTTAAAAGACTGGGACTGGAAAAGAGTACAGTAAAGGGAGATATGATAGAGATCTATAAAGTCACAAATGGCGTTGAGAAAGTGAATAAAAGTGTTATTTACTCCTTCCCATAATAGAAGAACCAGGGATTACCCAAAGAAATTAACAGGTTTAAAACAAACATAAGGAAGTACTGCTTCATACCACACACAGTCAATCTGAGGAACTCATTGCCAGGGGATGTTGTGAAGGCCAAAAGTATAACTGGGGTAAAAAACAAATTAGATAAATTCAACAAGGATAGATCCATCAATGGCTATTAGCCAGAAACTATGACTAGATGACAGGGGATGAATCACTCAATAATTGCCCTATTCTGTTCATCTGGCACTGGCCACTGTTAGAAGACAGGACACTGGGCTAGATGGACCATTGGTCTGACCCAGTGTGGCCATTTTTATGTTCTGATGCATGCATAGCCTTAAGTCTGGCATTTCCTAGCTTTTGAGTTCTTAATCATGCAACCTGATATTCTTTTCACATAATTAGAAAATTACAATTAAAAACTAAGAAAATAAAAACTGAAAAAGAACAAATTCTATCACATGGAACCATTCTGAGCCCAACCTGGGTCATCAGCAGGGTTCAAACCTTTAGATCAACAGCACAGAATTCTACTACTTGAGCTAATGGAATAATTGGTAGAAGTAGTAGGCTGTTATCCTGTACGTGCACCGACCATTAGAAGGAGATGAGATGCAGTTTGCCAGTGGGTTTCCTGGATAGTTGCTGACAGTACGGGAAAGTAGAGACTTGAAACTGCTGGGATAATTCCAGATTGGAGGGGAGGGGAGGTTCTAGTGTTTATGGAACCCCTGGGCTCCATGCTGCCCAGGTGCCAGCAACAGGGACACTGAGAGCACAAGAGAGTCTCCCTGCTCTCAGTTCTGGTGCCTAGTTCCACAGTGGCCCAGGGTGACTGAGAAGAAAGCATGCTCAGCTGCTCTGTGGGGAGCGTGCATGCAGTCTTGTCAGCACATTGGAAGTGTGAGCGGATGGAGCATGCTCAGTGCACGTGGACTCTTTGGCGAATGCAGCTGCCAAACTCTAGCAAGACCCCACTCAATATGTGCAAACAGATTTTTCAGTGGCTCATAACTTGGCCAAAATTGGGCAAATTTTGACAAAAGGCACATCTTTGTCCCATGTTCCCGCAAGCGCCCCAATTTCAAGTTCCTGTGTCAAAGTATTGAGGTGCTAGAGCTTGTCAATGAAATGGTTCTAATTATTTTTTTAACATGGGCAAAATAACATTCTCCCCTAATCTGATTTCTGGAAATGGCTGTACCATTTTATCTGAAATTTTCTACAAATATATAGCCAGAGGCAGACATCCAGAATGTAGAATTTCAGCCCAAACAGTTAAAGTTATAACCAAATTGGAATCAGAGTCTTATAATGGAAAGTGTCAGTCTACCTTAACTATAGGCAATACTACTTGCTATTACTAATATGATAATATTTTGTCCTTCTTTGTCCACTTCTACGGCCTCTCCCACTGCTAGAGAAGTAGAATACTACACTGTTGCTGCAGATCCCAATACAACCAGGGCAGTATTTCAGATTCCTAGTCCCCAGTCCAGTCATATCCCCTAACTGGATTAAGGACCTGCTGTTAACTTCCCCTATTCTTTGAGAAATTTCTATTTTAAAGTTCGGGGCTATGAGTCATGCCAGCCACTTTCTGCTCTATTTAAAGTAGTTGCTGTTCATAAAAAGACTTAAATGGAATTAGGAAAAAAAAACAACCCACAACACTTTTCCCACTTTATTCTCTTGCCTTTGAACTTTCTATTTTTAGCTTTCCCTCTTCTGCTGGAAATAGAAGGCAGAGTTCAGGTGCACTAAACTAACTTGACTGTCGGAGATTTTGATACTTGCATTTTTTGAACATGAAGATTTTCTATAGATTCAGCCCAGTAATCATCATGTGATTGCTTCAGTAATTTAAATAAAAATTCTGACAGGATACCGCACCAATTCCTGCTGCAGTAAAGACACTTCACTTGTTTTCGGAGTGCACAGACTGATTCCTTTCATTTTTTCAGAGCCCATTTTTTCAGTTACCATTTCTCCACACCATTTTTCTTTCTTTTGTTTACTCATACCACACACAAAAGCAGAAGTGATTCCTCAATAAAGACGGCTTGTGGAAAATGGTGTGTTGCACAACAATAAACAAAAAATCACATTTATTAATCCAACCAAAAAGTAGACTTTAGAGGAAGGTGCTATCCTCTAGCACCCTATCATTAATACAGCTATCCATTAATACAGACACAAGGCCTTCTTTTGGGTACTGCCCTATACATGGGAGTCAGGAAGAACTCCAAATTCTGTCTGAAAGCTTTTCATTCTCCCTTTTCTCACTGACGGGGGCTTTCTACTTATCTTCTTCCTTCATCCTGTTAACTTTTCACATATTCTTACCAGATTAGCCTACCTTTAGCCCCATTTGGTAACTATATTTGCCCTTTCACCCTGTTACCAAACAGGGCCAGTTTAGGATCCCTTGACACATCCAATAGCACATAGTACGCTCTCCTTCAAACTAGGGCCAAGTGCTGGTCTGTTCACAGATTTCAGTCCACAGTGAAGCTGATGGAGTTACTCTGGATTTGCATCAGTATGAGTGTTGGAAGCAGGGGGCTCTGGGAATGGAGACCTCCAGAGTTTCAGATAAAACGCCAAATCCCAAATTTTCTGAGATTCTGAATGAGGATTTCACTAGAATGCCAAAACAACCTTGGGTAGACGGGGGCAGCCTAGTGCTCCCAGGCTGCTGGCTTGCCTGAAGAATTAGCCATATTTTCATACATGGTCTACAAACAGTTACTCCTATTACAACAAGGCCTGATTAGCTCAGAGGCATGGGAAGAATCTATCTGCTTAGCATTGCAACTCAGAGGTTATTCTGATTTTAAACTGAGCAGAAGATAAGCAAGAAAGAGTCCCGCATAAACCCTTGGGGTATTTGTGAATTGCTGTGAAATCCCAGTGAGAACATCTGAGTACTAGGAGATGCAGCATGGATGTAGTGAAGGAGTACATGCATATTGGAACTCCTGGGTCGAGTCAGAAACATATGCCAGGCATGTGGTGATATTCTAAATCAGAGGGCACGAATCATAGAATCATAGGGTGTGAAGGCATGGTTAATATATATTATTATTATACCAGTGCTACTTCTGTGCATCAATTGGCATTATGTACAGTATTTATTGATGAGGTTTCAACAATTCAGTCCATGATGGGTAAATAATTCCTGCCAGGGGACATAAGAGAGATTTTGAGTTTATAAGATTTTGCTGCACTGTATTCTGCAGTGGAGTACACCCCTCCTTTGAGTCCTAGGTTTGCTTAGAGTAGTTAGGCCAGGAAACCCTTCCTGCATATCACACTGGTCTGGCCCCTTGCTTAGAAATGCACCACACTTTTAAAACAGTCTCTGTCCCCCACTTTTAACCATGTGCTTCAGCCAAGGTAGATCTGGGTTCCAGCCTCCCCTCCTCCACAGTAGGTTTCTGTGTCGAGTCATTCAAAGTTGAGGGCTCTATCAAAGCTTCACAGACATCAAGTCCCCATTACACCAAATGAATGCTCTATTCCACAAAGGAGGTTACAATACAAAGTAGAGCCCCTGACACAAAATGGGGTTTACAAAATCACAGGGAATTCACCCTGACACGGGCATCTCCCCAATCTGCCACACCAGTTCACAAGATCATCCAGCAGGCTGGACAAGCTATTCTCTGTGCATCATCTCACGAGTGGGCACATCTCCGGGATAGCATAGGTAGAATGCTAGGAATACAGATCATTCCTGGTCTCTGACAAGCTCTGGAATAACATAGATTTGGTCCATTTTAGTTTATCTTTGGATACTGCAAACTGCAATATTTTTGTGGGCACTGATACCAGTAGTTATTCTGTTTTGAAAGCACAATTAAAGAACATTTGTGAATGTGGGGGAGGGAATATGGGGGCGGGATAGCTCAGTGGTTTGAGCATTGGCCTGCTAAACCCAGGGTTGTGAGTTCAATCCTTGAGGGGGTCAGTTAGGGATGTGGGGCAAAAATTGGGGATTGGTTCTGCTTTGAGCAGTGGGTTGGACTAGATGACCTCCTAAGGTCCCTTCCAACCCTGACATTCTATGATTCTATTAAAAAAAAACATAAATCTCACTTATAAATAATAATTAAAAGTAATCATAGATTACATAAATTAACATAATACATTTCATATTGATTAACATATAATACAAGGAAAAGCAACATGGTCCCAAGTTCAGTAAATTGGGTGGTATTGCTGTTTGAGTATCAGGTTCAGTGTGCTCAAGGAAGCGAAGCTAAACAGCAACATATTGGTGATAATTTTCACCATGTTTTCTGTTAGTAGCTTTACCAACGGCAAGAACATCCCAAGCTCTGCAAAAGCCAATTGTCCAGTATGGGACTTGGAGTGTGGCGTGTGTGACAATGGGCTGTTATTGTGAGATGAGTAGCAACTAGTAAAAAAGCATAAAGAGGGTAATATTTTCTTGCTCGATGCTCATTTTTTACTCCTTTACGAGTAAAGGAGATAATGAAATTGTTTTGTATAGGGGCCCCAAAATCTCATCAATTTCTCTCATTAATTGTTCCCTCAAAACCTTTATCATTTGCGATTCAATCACCAAATGCTAAATTACATCATTTGCATAAAGTCTTCCCTTTCAATATAATCTTTGAGGTGTTAAAAAAACCTCATAGTATAGTACAGGCATTTTAGAGGTTTGCCTCTATACTCCTTTGACAGCTCTCTTCAGTTCTGAAATCAGTCTCCACACAGTCAATATATCTGATTTGAGGGTCTTACTCTTTAATTAATTAATATAGCATACAATTCAGATAATCTGTCCTTGTTTTGATCAATAGTTTGTATCGTGAGTTTAAATTTGTTAACTACCTCAGTACCAAGGTTTAATTATTTTTAACAAAGTTATAAATTTGAAAGCACAGTGGTAATGCTATATCAGTTTAACAACATGATCTTCTAAATAGGTCTATGTCAAATAATTTCCCGTTACGCAGAATTAATATAAAACTTGCTCAATCCTGAATGTTCTAATTGGGATGCTGGGGGGACATGCTCCCCCAGAGAACACCATGAATTTTTTACAAAGGGTGAAAGCAGAGAAGGTGCAGCAGATCATGGTGGAGTGTTTTTTATGTAGATTCGTAACTCTGAGATCTAATAAAACATAGTGAGATGAAGGCTAAGAGAGAAACTAACCAAGAGGTGCCTCTGGGATGTGAGCCTCTTCCATAGTAATCTGTTGGTGCTTTGGATCACTGTTGTATCAGGCTAGTGTAGGTCACCGTGGTACAGCAAGATAAAAGGAAATCTTAAATAAAATAAATATGGAGATATGCCTATCTCATTACACTGGAAGAACCTTGAAAGGTCATCGAGACCAGTCCCCTGCATTCACTAACAGGACCAAGTACTGTCCCCTGAGAGATTTTTGCCCCAGATCCCTAAATGGCCCCCTCAAGGATTGAACTCATAACCCTGGGTTTAGCAGGCCAATGCTCAAACCACTGAGCTATCCCTCCCCCAACTTGCTTCGCTGTTCATCTTCACTCTCCTGTTCTCAAAAGAGCACCAGGAGTTTTCTGCATTTCCCCACAAGGAGAGCTGGGGGCTCTTTGCTTGACAAATGGTGCCAGTGGGAATGTGCATGTAGCACATACTGGGCACTGGCTCTCCCTTTAGCCTGTCCTTGGCTGCTGTAATGTGGCAAGCGAATTGTGCGTGTGATATCCGATGGGTCTTACATGAATCTCAAATTGTGTCCAGGCGGTTTCTTAGCCAGACATCACATGGTGAAATGTTTCATAGTTTCCTGGTGACCCACACAGCTTGACTCCAGTTTAATCAGTTTAGAACTTCACAACTACTTAATCTAGCATCATAACAGGAAGATCCTAGTGGACACTGTCCACTCAAAAGAAATGTGCTATTCATCTTCAGGAGGAAAATTAGTTGCCAATTATCATATCTAAAATTCATGATCCCCCCTAAATTTCTGACTAATCAGGGACATCATAAACCTAATCACTTAAGGTAATCAGCTAAAAAATGTAATTTGTCCTATATTTCAAAACATAATGAGCTTCTAGCTTCATCCTGAGCAGAGTGATGGTTACAATTGCAGATGCTTGTTAAAAATGGAGTTTCTGTATCTCATGGATCAAAGTCATGTGGAGAATATTCTTTATTGTTTTTCTTTTGTTAAATACAATAATGGTGACAAAACTACTAAATTATTCAGGGGCTTTAACATTTTTTAAAAACAGCTTTGGAACATCATGACCTAATCTCCTTCTTTTTAACTAAGGGACATTTGCAACTGCATCATCTATGCTGCTAACCCAGAAAGAGAATTTGTATCTTACTGGCAGATCTGCTGGAGCAGGGTTCTGTATTAATGATACTTTAGTTAGATGCAGTAGGGATGTCAAATTTAATAACACAGAGGTACTTGGGGATTCAGTCTTTGCCATAAACCGGATTCCTCCAATAAAAGATACCTGAAGAAACTCCAAATCTGTCTGAAATGTCCATCAACTCCAGCCAAGGCAGTCAGTGAAACCACAGCTGTTGACAGCTCAGCAGAGACCTTTTGAACGTTTTTTCATAGCAATACGTTTAAATGAAGATGGAGGACGATAATTTAACACGAAGAAATGCTCTGAGGTTTTCTGCGTGGGAAGCCATGAGATGCAGGGAAGCTGGTGGATGTTGTGCCCAGAAGGGTCCAAACCGACTTGCTTCTATTCTGCTCTTCTGCTGAGCAGACTGATTACTGGAACTTGTTTAAGAGGAGATGGATTTTGCATGAAACGTGACAAATTCATTTGGAGAATTAATGCACCATTTAAATGCTCTTCCCTGTTTCTATAGTGCTTGTTCCCCTTGTGATTCACGCATGCAAACCACTCTGAGGTGTCAGACAGTTCAATTTTGTCATATTGAAATTTAATACTCTGAGCCCGGACATTGATACAAACTGAAAACAGCAGCAGAGCCCACAGATTCGTACTGTACTTCATCCAGCTCATGCTTCGCGGATTATTATTATTATTCTCACGTAAAGGGAAGACTAATGGATTTCTTCCTTCAAGCAATTAAAAAGTGATTTGTCACACACCAAGATGCATGGCTTTGTATCAGCAGATATTACTCTGTTGTACCACTGACAGAGAGAGAAGAGATGCCAAGAACTGACAGCGAAGTTCAGCTTGTTCTCAAGAATCAGGAACAGGCCCAGACCATGGCACTCAGCACCTCTGCATCCCAACATGCGTAAGATCCAAAGCAGCTCTCAGGGGAGAAACTTATGGAAAAGAGGGGCAGAGACCTCAAAGCGGAGGAAAAACACCAACATTGTTAAAATCTGCCCAACTGGTTTTTCTACTGATTGATCATTTACCCCTGTGATGGGCCGGGGAGCTGAAACTACTCTCTGAATCTAGTATTCAGAAAATATCCAATGAGTCCTTGTCACCTGGAAGGTGACTAGGTGAGTCTAGTTGAATGATGAGAGGACAGGGTACAAGGTGAATGAAAGAATGTATCAAATATCAAGACAAACACTGGTTACAAATTCTCTGATATCAAAGATTCTGAACGGTGGAGCTACACAGAATTAATTACATATGAAATTAGCTCTGCACAATATCACTAGGAAATAAAAAATGAGACAAAATACTGTGTCCTGAAGCTTTAAGGTTCACATTCCTCTGCCCGGGAGCATTTCTCTATCCTGGACTTATATATGAGAAGTCAGGATTGGGGCTGTCTCCAGCCTGGTCGGTAAAGGATGGCCCGCTTTAAGCAGCATAAAAACGCACCGTCCCTAATTTACAAAGTTTGTGGTAAACAAGATGGTCAGTTTCCTAGTCCTCCCTCCTTTAGCCTCCTGACCTTGTTTCACACATAGGCTGAGCTGGGCTGAGTTAGACAGAAAGAGAAAGTTCTTCCTCTTTTTTAGATCCCTGAACTATAGAGCCCCTTCTCTGCCTGGGGTACACACACCCTGTGGCTGGGGGTATGTACACACCCCATTGCAGGTTCCTGACATATAATTTTGTTGTTCCCCCACTTCCATTTCTGATTTTTTTAAAAGCTTCCTGGAAAAATTCTTCCCCAGGATAAAATAGAGCACTGGGGAGTTCAGGGAGATTGGTTTATTTTGGGGGGAAGTTGGGAATAGGGTTGGAAATTGGGTTTATATTGATAAACTAGCTTTAACCTTACCCAAGGCAGGGCTTCTGCCAGCCTGTGAGAAAGTGACGATACCGAGTAGCTAGGTGGCAGTACCTGGACCAGGAATGTAACAGGTACCAGCACTGGTCAGTAGGAGATTGGGAGATCACACTGGTTGGGAACACGCAGCCCACACTTTTCAGGTACGAGGCAGGCGGGATTACCCCATGCTGTTCGGGTGGCGTGGGTATTGTTGATATTGAAGTGCTGTAGAACAGCTCCCAACTTTTGTTCAAAATATGACACCACCCTGTCGATTCTTAAGCTTACACTGAAATTTCTGCCTGGTAGTGGGCAGGTGTTCCCCTTTCATGGATCAAAAGGATCCCACAGTAATGCCCACAGTAACCCTCCCCTTCCCCTGCCATTTCAAAATCCTTTGATCCCCTGCAGGCACCCAATGCATCAAACATTAAAAGACTGACATTAGTGTGAGCACACAACAATACTAAAGTTCAAGGCATTTTGTAGATGGATTTAAAAAAAAAACTTTTAATCCATTCTGAAGCCAAAATCCAGCCATAAACATTCTGCGGATTGCTCCAGTTAACTGTTCATGCAGATATTTAAAAAAAAAAGAAGAAGCCTTTTTAAGCTAGCTCTCATCAGATGACCTTGCAGTCCCCCTATCCTATGTCTCAGGAACCTCAGGGGACTGGCTAAGAACCAGATAAAAGGGTTTCATTTCTTCTTTGGCATTGTTTTATGAAGCTTTCTTTTTATCGACATCTCAACTTCAGAACATTTTCAGATACAAAGTGAAGCAAGGGAGATCACTATATATTCATAGGGACTTGCTGAAAGTATCTTTCCTTTATTCTAATCAAATATTCCCATGAAGGAAATTCCTTTGTACTGTGCATATGGTAAGCTTCAGCCTAAATACCTTAGCTGACATCATTCATGGTGCTGTTGTCAAATGCAGCTCTTCGGCCTCATTGTTCTTTATAAACTTGTTTAAACAATGCAGGTTGCAGCAGAGGTCTGGGGCAGGGCAGAACAAGTAAAAGAGTTTGCAAGGTTCACTTGAACTCCATCACATAATGGGTTTGCTGTTGCTAAGGGTGGTTATTTTGGAACAGCAGAAAGCAGGCCTATGCAGACTCACTGGACTTTCATAAAACTTTGGGACGGGATGGGTGGCATAAGGCCCCTATAGCATTTTTTCTGGCTGGGTTTGCAAGGCCATAAACCCAGCATTCTGCTTAGAAAGTCACTTTACCACAGAGAAAGCATGAATATTGGTGTGTAGAAACCCAGGACACCCATCCGCTCCACCTGTCAAAGAGGACTGCAGAAGGTAAGGCTGGATTCTTCACATCCTTTCTGTTTAGCAATATGGGATTCAATCTAATATGGAAGAAACTGAGGCCAGCCTCACACAAACACCTGTTGAAAATGTCCCTTGGTGCAAGGATCAGACGCAGAAAGGTAAGAAGGTTTTGCATATTTTACTGCTTGTTCTCTTTTTTCCCCTCTAATTAACAATGTCTCTGAGTAGAACTGCACACAAAGGAGGAGCAGAAGGTAGCCCCAGGACAGAGGATCTGGGGGGAAAAAACACATTTCAAAAAGCTCGGCTCAGATCAACCCGCTGTGCTTCCAGGGCACCAACTCTTAACAGAGAAGAGCATAAATCATTTATAATGTTAATTTAAAAATAAACACATGTATATTTATAAACAAATCCTCCCTCTCAGCAGCACTGGTAATCTCCTATGTTTGCTAACACCAATTAAATAGCCCAGGTCTAACCTTAAACTGTCCAGAAAGCAATTTCAACACAGACGTGAAACCCTTAAGTGATTATCATAAACTAGCAGAAGTCATGTGGAAAACTATGTGGCTCCTTAGTTTAAGTCAAAGAGGACTCCACCATAGCCCCTAGAAACCAATGGGGATGCTAAACTCTTTTTGGTTGGATGGCTATTCCTGTGTAGGGTGACCAGATGTCCCGATTTTATAGGGACAGTCCCGATTTTTGGGTCTTTTTCTTATATAGGCTCCTATTACCCCCAACCCCGTGTCCCGATTTTTCACATTTGCTGTCTGGTCACCCTATTCCTGTGCATCAGATTTTTCCTTTCCTTCTGCGAAAAATGTGGTACTTAAAGTTGTAGTGTTTGTATTACTGGAAACTGAAGGCAGCTGTTTTCCTGGAATGAAGCTCCCCAAGCTTCTGCTAAACTTTCTCTGATCTCTGTTGTGAGAAAACTGCATTTTAGACAATCTCTCCCTCTTGAAACTAGAAAGAGAGCAAATTTCTGATCTTCTTGGCTCCAGAAAGGGAAGCAATTTCAGGTTCTGGTGAATGTTTCATTTTGTTTGGTCTCTTCCCTCTAAACACATCCCCTTCACAGCTAGGGACAGGGAGATTGCTTTGTGCCTATGCAGTTGATTTCATATTTAATAATTCACTGACAGTCACTTTGATCAGTTCAACACATCAGTGAAACACAAATAAAAGCCACCTTAAAACGTTAGGCTGGAGGCTTTTAACACACTCTGGTTAATTTCATTCAAATTGTTAACGCCTTTCAATCTCATAACAGTAGTCACAAGAAACATTTTCAAACATGCATGTGCACGCATATGTCCACTAACCCCGTCTCCAAATCCCTGCTGCACAGCGGTACACAGGGAGCCACCGCACAGCTGGGTTTCCTGGCACTCAGGGGTTGTGCATCCTCTGAATGAGCTTTCCAAATCCCACCTTGACCCTGCATAATAGAACCACCCTTTGTGCAATGACAAGAGGCCCCTCCCAGGCTAAGAAGGATTCACCCCCGAGAAGGTGTGAGCTGTCTCCATTCACTTCATTTCCAGGGAGTGGTACCCCTCAAACTGCTGTATGGCAGTGTTCTCCTCCTGCCCATCAGTCCACAGCCGCATGCACTTGGAGCACTGACAGTTAGTAGGATAAATCACGATTACGGACTGGCTTTGTGACTTGCCAAGGGTTTGTTTTATGTGCCTAGCTAAATGGATATTTTTATATTTATTGTGCAGTAAATTCATTTGCTGCCTTAGTACAGATTTGTCCCTTGACATTAATATTAGTTGAGTCGCATTCCTTAAATATACCAGTGCATTAAAATACTGCACAGTACTTTAAAGAAACAAAAGATTTTTAAAGTTGACACCGTTAAAAAGAATGTGCCCTAAACCTTTAAAAGATATTACTGTACAGAAAGCTCAGTAACTAACTAAAACTGATATATCGTTAAATGGGTTGATCTTATATTTGTTCATACCTACTTCGTATTTTCCCCATTTATTAACTACGCTTACAATAAATACAAATAACTCAAGTCTGAGGCATATGGGAGAACTTCATGCAGCTTTCCTGACCATGTAGAAGGGACAGTTTGCCAGGAATGGTTCACACTAGGTCATATGTTGTAAAGCCGCTAACTAGGTACCAGAAAGGATTCTCCTTACATTGCACTTGACTTTCTTAGCCTCGCTGTCACTGAGCCCTGGTCTACACTACGACTTTAGGTCGAATTTATTAGCGTTATTTCGATTGATCCGTGCACCCGTCCACACGACGAAGCCCTTAACATCGACTTCTAGGGCTCTTAAAATCGATCTCGCCACTCCACCCCCAACGAGGGGATTAGCGCTTAAATCGATATTGCCGAATCGATGTAGGCTAGTGAGGACGCAATTCGACAGTATTGGCCTCCTGGATCTATCCCACAGTGCAACATTTGACCGCTCTGGACAGCAGTCTGAGCTCCAATGCTCCGCCCAGGTAGACAGGAAAAGCCCCGCGAACTTTTGAATTTCATTTCCTGTTTGGCCAGCGTGGTGAGCTGCAGGTGAGCGCAGATCTCATCAGCAGAGGTGACCATGATGGAGTCCCAGAACCGAAGACGAGCTCCAGCATGGACCGATGTTGAAGTACGCGATCTGATCGCTGTATGGGGAGACGAAACCGTGCTAGCAGAGCTACGGTCCAAAAGAAGAAACGCCAATACATATGCCAAAGTCTCCAAGGGCATGCAGGACAGAGGCTACAACAGGGACGCGCAACAGTGCCGCGTGAAAATTAAGGAGCTCAGGCAAGCCTACCAAAAAACCAGAGATGCAAACAAACGCTCTGGGTCAGAGCCCCAGACATGCCGCTTCTATGATGAGCTGCATGCCATTCTAGGAGGTGCAGCCAGCACTGACCCACCCATGTGGTATGACTCCGTATGTGGATCATCAGAAACCACAGAGGAGCATGATGATGATAATGATGCTGAAAATAGCGCCCAGACACAGCAAGGAAGTGGAGAAGCCCTTTTCCCCGACAGCCAGGAACTCTTTGTCACCCTGGAGCCAGTACCCTACGAACCCACCCAAGGCGTGCTCGATGCAGGAGAAGGGACCTCTGGTGCCTCTGGTGAGTGTACCTCTGTTAATTAATACATGTTTTATAAGCAAGCGTGTTTAATGATCAATTCGCGGCCAGTACAGCTACAGCTACTGGAAAACTCTGTTAACATGTTCGGGGATGGAGCAGAAATCCTCCGGGGACATCTCCAGAAAGATCTCCTGGATGTACTCCCAAAGCCTGTGCAAAAGGTTTCTGGGGAGGGCAGCCTTATCCTGTGCTCCGTGGTAACACACTCTACCACGCCAGGCCAGTAGCACGTAGTCTGGAATCATTGCTTTGCAAAGCATGGCGGCGTATGGTCCCGGTGTTTGCTGGCATTCAAGCAACATCCGTTCTTTATCTGTCTGTGTTATCCTCAGAAGAGTGATATCATTCATGGTCACCTGGTTGAAATAGGGGAATTTTATTAAGGGGGTATTCAGAGGGGCTCCATCCCTGCTGGGCTGTTTGCCTGTGGCTGAACGGAAATCTTCCCCGCTGTGACCCACGCGGTGGGGGGAGGGGGAACAGCGAACATCTTGGATGTGTGTCTGTGTGTGTGGGGGGGTGTCGATTAGGTTCACGCTGCACGTTAACCCGAAAACCGCCGCCCCTCCCTTTTCAATTGCCAACCAGTTTTAAATTGCCAGCCCAAAGGCTGTTTGTTATGGGAAATGAGGGGGTTGCTGTTTGAAAACATTCCCACCTGTTATGAAGGTTAAAGAAGCCTATAGACTGTGGCTTACCATGGCTGCCTGCAAGCCGAATTCTGTTGCCCGCCGGACCAACTTGTTGCTTGTGTGATCTCTCACACCAAACCGGCAGACCCTCAATATAACAGGCAAAGTGCAACCTTGGACCAAATGCATATGTGATATGTAATGTTTGGAGCATTGTTCTCTAATATGTGTCTTTTAAACTACTCCTCTCCCGTTTGTTTCCTCCCGCAGCTGCAAATGTTTCAACGCCACCCCTTTCATCACCGTCCCAGAGGCTAGCGAAGATTAGAAGTAAAAAAAAAAGGAATCGAGACGATATGTTCTCAGAACTCATGGAATCCTCCCACACTGAAGCTGCCCAGCAGAATGCGTGGAGGCAGACACTGTCGGAGTCCAGGAAGGCAGAATTTGATCGTGCGGACAGGTGGCGTGCTGAAGAGAATGACTGGCGGGATGAAGAGAGTAGGTGGCGTCAGCGTGCAGAGAGAAGGCAGGATGCAATTCTGAGGCTACTGGAGGATCAAACGGAAATCCTCCGGCTTATGGCTGAGGAAAGGCGTAGGGTTCAGGAAAGGCCGCCTGAGCCCAGACCGCCGCTACAGCCCCTGTGTAACCAACAGCCCTCCTTCCCGAGTCCCATAACCTCATCCCCGAGACGCCCAAGAACGCGTTTGGGCGGCCTCCGTGCACCCAACCACTCAAGTCAAGAGAACAGTCCAAGCAAGAAAGGGCTGGCATTCAATAAGTTTTAAAGTGCTGTGTGTCCTTGTCCTTCCCTCATCCCCTCCTCCACCACCCATCCTGGTGCTTCCCTTCCTCCACCAGCTATCCCGGGAGACTGTGGCAGTTAGCCCCATAGTTCCCCCTCTTTGTTTTACGAATTAATAAAGAATGCATGATTTTTAAGCAACAATGACTTTATTTCCTCTGCGAGCGGTGATCGAGGGGGGGAGGGCAGGGCGGTTTGGGTAAAGGGAAGTAGAGTGAATGAAGGGGCGGGGCTTTTCATTACAGGGGAAAAACAGAACTTTCACACAGCATCCTGGCCATTCATGAAACTGGTTTTCAAAGCTTCCCTGATGCGCAACGCACCCTGCTGTACTCTTGTAATAGCCCTGGTGTCTGGCTGCGCATAACCAGTGGCCAGGCGATTTGCCTCAACCTCCCACCCCGCCATAAATGTCTCCCCCTTACTCTCACAGATATTGTGGAGCGCACAGCAAGCAGTAATAATAATGGGAATATTGTTTTCGCTGAGATCTAACCTAGTCAATAAACTTCGCCAGCGAGCTTTTAAACGACCAAATGCACATTCCACCACCATTCTGCACTTGCTCAGCCTATAGTTGAAAAGGTCCTGACTACTGTCCAGGCTACCTGTGTATGGCTTCATGAGCCATGGCATTAAGGGGTAGGCTGGGTCCCCAAGGATAACTATAGGCATCTCAACATCCCCAACGGTTATTTTCTGGTCTGGGAAGAAAGTCCCTTGCTGCAGCAGCCGAAACAGACCAGAGTTCCTGAAGATGCGAGCGTCATGTACCTTTCCCGGCCATCCCACGTTGATGTTGGTGAAACGTCCCTTGTGATCCACCAGTGCTTGCAGCACTATTGAAAAGTAACCCTTTCGGTTTATGTACTCGCTGGCTTGGTGGTCCGGTGCCAAGATAGGGATATGGGTTCCGTCTATCGCCCCACCGCAGTTCGGGAACCCCATTGCTGCAAAGCCATCCAGTATGAGCTGCACATTTCCCAGACTCACAACCCTTGGTACCAGCAGCTTGGTGATCGCCCTGGCTACTTCCATCACAACAGCCCCCACTGTAGATTTTCGCACTCCGAATTGATTCGCGACTGACCAGTAGCTGTCTGGCGTTGCAAGCTTCCACAGGGCTATCGCCAGTCGCTTCTGTACTGTGAGGGCTGCTCTCATCTTGGTGTCCTGGCGCTTCAGGGCAGGGGAAAGCAACTCACAAAGTTCCATGAAAGTGCCCTTACGCATGCGAAAGTTTCGCAGCCACTGGGATTCATCCCAGACCTGCAGCACTATGTGGTCCCACCAGTCTGTGCTTGTTTCCCGGGCCCAGAATCGGCGTTCCACTGTATCAACAAGCCCCATTAACACCATGATGTCCACCTTGCGGGGGGGCCTTTTTTGAGAGAGGTCTGTGTCCATGTCCTCATCACTGTCCTCAGGGCGCTGCTGTCGCCTCCTCGCCTGCTGTAGCTGTAGCAGCTCCTGGTTCTCGTTCTGCATATACTCCTGGACAATGCGCGTGGTGTTCATAACGGCGAGAACAGCCGCGGTGATCTGATCGTGCTCCATGCTTTCCCTGGTATGCTGTTTGCAGGACAGCAGAGTGGCAGCAGAAGCAGCGGGTGGATAACAATGGAGTCAGCAATATGGCGCCCATATGAAAAAAGGCGCGAAAGGATTTTTTGCTCCCCCCTCAGTTGCTTTCACGGAGGGAGGGGGGAGCAAGGGTTAGGCTCATTTCCTTCTAGCTGCAGATGGTACAATATGCGGTGAGCAAGGAGGCGCCTTCCCTTCTAGCAGCAGATGGTACAATATGCTTGATATCCATCATCAGCTCCTGGCCCCCTCAAGGATTGAACTCGCAACCCCGGGTTTAGCGGGCCAACGCTCAGACCGCTGAGCTATCCCTCCGCCCGTGTTCCAGGCAGTACTGAATCTCCCTTAAACAAAACGTAAAAAAGAGAATGACCAGAGTCACTCTGGTCACTCCCATTTATGTCCAAGCGCCCCCGGCCAGCCACACCATAGGCCGCCGGCCAGGAGCACACGAATACCAATCATATTGTACAATCTGCTGCGAGAAGGAAAGGAGCTTCTGCTGTGTGGTCCCGCGACCACGACCAGTTATGGCATATTGCACCATCTGCAGCTAGAAGGCAAGGAGCTCCTGCTGTGTAGTCCCGCGACTACCAGCCTCAGGCAGAATGGCCCCCTCAAGGATTGAACTCGCAACCCCGGGTTTAGCGGGCCAACGCTCAGAACGCTGAGCTATCCCTCTGCCCGTATTATAGTGTGACTGAATCCCCACTAGACCTAATGTCCAGGCGTACGCTGGAGATGTACGGTAATTGTGAGCTGAGCAGGCTTCCGTAGCAAACACGGAAACCCCGGAAAAAAGGCGCGAAAAATATTGCTTTCACGGAGGGAGGGATGACATGTACCCAGAACCACCAGCGACAATGTTTTCTGCCCCATCAGGCTTTGGGATCGCAACCCAGAATCCCAATGGGCGGCGGAGACTGCGGGAACTGTGGGATAGCTACCCGCAATGCAATGCTCCGAAAGTCGATGCTAGCCCCGCTACTGTGGACACAGTCAATCGACCTCATGGTCTTAACGCTCTTTAGTGGGGACACACACAATCGATTCCATAAATTCGGGTTTTAAAATATCGACTTCTATAAATTCGACCTAATTCTGTAGTATAGACGTACCCTGAGTGTCACACATCACTGCAGAATCAGTATCAGGAGAGCATTCAGCTGATAGTTCATTTACAATTCTAATTGTTCATATCCAGAAGTAATCCAGTTTAAGTCCTTTACCATCTCAAATATTTAGCGAAGTCCTGCCAGCTGGCTGGAGGGGGAAGCTAGGAGTCCAGGGAGAGCAAAACAGATTTTCATCTTTTCTAGTTCTGATAGTCTTTCCATTTTAAAATATCTCCCACCCCCATACCCCCCCCGCCAGCCACACAGAAAGTGCAGTTTGTGTTAACATGTCCTCTCCGAAGGTGCAGCCGCCAGATGACTCAGCGCACGCATATAGGCAGGTCCTCTGCATACAGTCTGGCTATTGGTGATTCATTCACCACGGGCACTAGAGACTGTCCATCCGGCATCTCTGACCCAGAGTCTAAAGTGATCAACAGAAGCTTCTGCTCTGCAGGGTCACTCCGATGGGTGGCTACACATTTGCTGGGATATTTTCTTTTTAAGCAGGCAGTTTGTTGAGAGTGAACGATACTGAAATCTCCTGGATGCTTTCTTGAGCGAGGTGAAACATGCAGCTTTCTGCAGCTGACAGACTCCCCAGTGCCACTGCCTCAGAAATCCCTCGACACACATTCTTTATGTGCAATTTGAATATCACACACACACCAATTATCTCTTACCTGGTGAGTCCATGAACCCTGAGAACCTTCAGCTCCCATTGTCTATAGTGGCATGTAGGGAGCGGAGTGGCCTCCCTCCTCTGGGGTGAGCAAGGATCCACCTCACTCCCCTTGGAGGGCAGAAATGGAGTCTGTGCTGCATTGCTGAATGTTCTGGGTTCAAAACTTACCGTTGATGCATAATTTTGGGGGGAGGGGGAAAATGAAAGTTACACATATCAGAATATGTTTTTACATTTTTTCAGAATTAAGATTATGGGCAGCCATAAATCTGTCATTTCTTAACTTTGGTGTGTGTGTGTGTGTGTGTGTGTGTGTGTGTGCGCGCGCACCCACAAATTATATTAAAAGAAAATTATTTAAATTGCAAACTCAAGCATTTGAAAGTTCGGAAATGCCAGATTTATCGGTGCCCATGCAACCGTAATTCTCAAAAAGGTGGAAAAGCACAAGTCTGATATGTATGACTTTACTTTTACCCTCCCTCTCCCACCAAAAAATTATGCTGCATCATCAGGGTTTGCATCCTGAAACTTCAGCAATGCAGCACTGACTCCTACCACCTGGACTACAGGACTAACTGTTAGCTAGCACCATAAGAAAGCGGCTGTCCTAGAGGGGCGGGAGATGGCCAGGGAAACCCACCACTTATGAAAATATAAAAATAACCCGGACAGCAGTGATGTTTTTCATTTTGAGCAGGGAAGAACACAATAGGAGGGTCGACAAAGAGTCCTGTGGCACCTTATAGACTAACAGACGTATTGGAGCATAAGCTTTCGTGGGTGAATACCCACTTCTTCAGTTGCATCTGAAGAAGTGGGTATTCACCCACGAAAGCTTATGCTCCAATACATCTGTTAGTCTATAAGGTGCCACAGGACTCTTTGTCGCTTCTACAGATCCAGACTAACACAGCTACCCCTCTGATACTTGACACAAATAGGAGGGTTGGGTGTCATTTGCGTAACGTACTGATATTTGGACAATACTTTCAATGTGCAGCAAAAACGGCAGCTGCTCAGGCTTCACTCCTCTCTACCAGTTGCCAACAAGGCCATTTCCTTTATGGCCACAAAGGAATTGTTTTCGTTCTTACCCCAGTTCAGTTCCGCACAGAGTGCCTCTTTTTAGACACACAAAGCCCCACTGCTAAGCACTGGCACATTTATGTCATTTGCCTCTTTTGTATGTTGGGTAAAGTGTTCAGTACAAACCCAGCTCCTACTGTACCAATGAAACTCTGCTGCATTACTTTGTTTATGATTAAGCTCCTGAGTGTGATGTTCCCTGGCATGCCCAGGGCCACATTTTTTTAGATGAAGTCATTAAAATGAGGAGGCTGGTCTAATGCACAGCATATGTCACATGGCCCTAGGACTGCTACTTCGCTAGACATATGCTGAACACCCCAGAGCATGTATGGGAATTAGTATACTTTAATGGGTAACCTAAAATTATATAGGCACTAAATCATCTTTCAAGTTTTGCATATCTAATCTAACCATTCCATGACTGCATTAGGCAGCTTACTGCACTCTGTGAGGGGGCCATTCTTTAGAAACTCCCCTACAGCTCCTGGGCACTTGTAGGCTATAGCAGCACTGAGGCTTATGGAGCTTGATGGGAAGACAACTCGGAGGGAATATAAGAGAGCAAACATGGTATGGAATGCCCTGCCCTTTATGACAAGCCTGACTGTAAACATGCCGAATCCTTGCCCACCAGAAAGGGAAGCCCATTGATATTAACAAGCAGGGGGTATTCACGTTGTTTAGGACTAAATAGTGCTCTAGTGCACATGGAATATTCCCAGATTGGAGACAGGAAATCCCCAGCGTGGACTCAGGGGTTCTGAAAGATGTTCCCTTGATAGATGGGATGAGGGGCTGCAAAACTGGCAAGTGAGTTGGCCTTTGGGGCAATGACTGTGGGGAAAACACAAGAGCACATGGATGTCCCTGGCCTTCGATGAATCTCAGCATCAGGATCGCACTGAGCCCCATGGACTAGTTGGGAGTAAAGAACCATTTGATGTGAGTAAGTGCTGTGGGTTCTAGCCCGTTACAAACGGTAATCATGCCAATGCTGTGCACTCCTAAAGCACAGTCTACACCAGGCTGGGAAGAGGTCACAAGAACAGCATGCTTACCGCAAATGCTGCAGCTGGACCAGCAACGTGGTTGGGAATCTATTTCCTCCTGCCTCACTAAAATGACATCTAGTGCTTCTCTATTTTACATCATAACTTTCAGTTATCACAGCATAACCGATCCTCCTGTGTATGGCAGATCAGATTAAAAAATGATCATATTAGCTCCCTACATTTTCTCCACTTGCTGTCTAGTGCTATTCCACTGCCCAACAGGAGAGAAAAGCTTTGTAGCTGATGAATCCAGACAGGCTGATATTAAGAACTATAGAAGTTTTGTCAGCAAGAACCCATCAGGCTATCATGCAATATTAAACACCAGAGAGCACCTGGGGTTCTCCTGAGCCCTTACAAGATCTCAGCCCCTGCTGTCAATATCACACCTAGCAAAAGGAAACAATCATCATTCCTTCTTCGTCACATTAAGATCAAACTATGCCAAGGGTTCCGATTTTGCCTGTCTTTTGGAAGACAGACACCTATGCTTGCGAGGCTGCCTATACCGTTCAATTAATAATTTGATTTAAGCCAGTTGCTTGGTTTAAAATGGAGTCTTGCTTATTTTATTTTAAAAATAAAACTTACCATTTATTAGGTTTTATGAGGCATCTTAAAGCAAAGCCAAGCTCCTCAACGGGGAGAATGCTCATCTTGTAGTCAAAGCACAGGAGTGAGTGGGGGATTTGGGTTAGATTCCAGGCGTGGTCACAGACTCATTACAAAGCAGTATTGCCATAGGGTGATCATGTAACTCCTCTCTGCTTCAGTGTCCTCATCTGTAAAATGCAGAGCTAATACCCACCTTCTGCTGGAGGAGTGAGGGTCTTTTACATGTCCAGGTATATATACAGACTAGCATTTCGGAGGCACTCAGTGCAGGGGGACAGTGGGAAAAAACGGGATTAAAGAGATTAAAAAATGGGATTAGTAACTAACGTTTTAAGTCAATGTTTAAAACAAATAATACGGAGACGGGGGGCCATGTTCCAAAGCTCCATATAGCCACCCACCCGGCTCTTCCTTTCAGCGCTCTTCTTGTTGTAAAAAGACACTAGAACTGGCCAAAACTCAGGGTTTGGGGTCATGAGAATTTTTAGCATTTTGTAATTTGGTTTTGTTGGAACAACCTGGAACAAAACCATTTAAAAAAATTTTTTTCTCATGAATTGAATATGCTGAAAAAAATCCTGTAGAAGAAGGGGGAAGCAACCTGACACCTGCAGGGGGATAAGGGAACAGAAGCGAGCGGGGAAGGGGTATAGGAGCGGAGGACAGGGACTGCGAGTGGGTAGGAGCAGAGGGATAACAAGGACAGCCCAGACTGTAAGCACTTAAGCACACTCCTCTCCAGAGGCTGGAATTGAACCAACATTCCTCCGCTGTCCAGCAAGTAACTGGAAAACCCACTGGCAAAATGTGTCTCATCCTTCTGTCGAGACTGAGCCATAAAGAAGATAACAGCCTACTCCTGGTTACAGTTACTCTGTGAGCTCAAGTGTTACAGGTCTGCGCTGTGACTCTGAAGGTCTGATTTCTGCCCATGACTCACAAGATGGAATTCCGGGGACAGGACAGCGGGGGTTCAGTTTGCTTTTTTAAAAATGTAGGAAATTACATCCAAACCCCGTGTTTAAATAATGTTATTGTTATAGAGTCAAGCATTCAAAAATTAGGAAATCCAAAATTAACCGTAATTCAGCCCCCTTGTGCATATGCATTATGATGCAGTCTTTAATTACATGATCACATACTATTTCTCCTCAGGACCCCACCTCATTCAGTACACAGGATGGACATGCTCTGGGAACGAAACAAGGTTGAGTAATAAACTATGCTGTTTTGTGTGGGACCCCTGCCTCCTTTGTTGAAGAAGCTGGAAGGTGTGTAGCGAACGAGTCAGGCGAATGCAGGAAGAGAAAGGATGGCCTTGTGGTCAAAGCAGCTGAATGCTGCCCTGGAGAACTGGATTCTATCCCTGCGTCTGCCACAGAGTTCCTGTGTGTTGCTGGGCAAATCACTTCTAAAAACCCCCTCACAGGTGGCCACTAACTGCGTGTTCCTCATTTTCTGGGTGATCAGTTTGAGACACCTGAGCCCAGATCTGCTGAAGTGCTGAGTGCTCACAACTGTAACTGCAGTAAATTGGAGCTGTGCTTTGAACATAGAACATGCTATAGAAATGCTAAATACTCTAAAAAGCCAGGGCCTGTCTCAAGCTGAATACCCAAAGCAAGCGGAGTATTTGAAAATTATAACCTGACTCGTGTGCCTCAGTTCCCTGTTTGTAAAATGGGAACAATAATTCCACCTCACATCACAGGGGTGAAGATAAATTCATTCGTGTTTATGAAGCACACAGATATGGTGAGTGCACCAGATGAGTCCATGAGGAAATTAAAAATGTGGTATTCACATGTATTTTTCTGGCTTCCTAATCTCTGGAAGTGTTAGCTCATGAACCACATGATTTTGGAGAGTGGGTATGGGACCCTTTTCTGAAAGCAGGAGGCTGGCCAGAGTACCAAGGTGGCTATGCCTGTGTCCATACAGCCGCAGGGAGGGTTCTAATTCTGAAGGATTATTCTTGGGAGAGATTTTAGATCCATGTTCTGACCTAAAGACATTAACATGCAAAGCTCATAGACTTAAAATAGGTTGAAAATAAGATTTTCTCTGGAGGTCTTGAAAAAATCTGCTTTAAGTTTAAAGCCTTATGAGTAAGTAACCTGGAATCATGATCGAGCACAGACTGTCTGTCCAAAAGAAAAACTTATTTTAAAGTCTTTACCTATTTTTCCCCGATTCCTTCCAAAGTTCTTGTCTTTCTAACAACTGGATTTTCTTCTGGAACAATGTGGATTTTCTTCACATCTCAGCTGTGAACTTTTACAACAGTTAATGCTTTTACTGCTCAACTTCCTGACCCTTAAACAGCAGCTGGTGCCTCATCCCCTCTTTTGTTTTCAACAACACTGAAGCTGTGTGAAAACTGCAAGTTTTTGTTTGCCTGAGTTTCAGGGAATCCTAGTATTTTGCAGAGCTTATTGTGAACTTGTTCCAAACCCTTACATTGAAGAAAACCTCCGTGAACCATAACGAGTCGTGTTAGTTTCCTTATGGAGAGCAATGAAATTCGCCCATTTCTATTCTACCCACAAGAGGCACTGGGATCTACACCCAATCTTTAACCTGCCTTTGGGAGGGCTGCCTAAGAGCCTTTACCTTCCCCATACCATAGACAGATGACTGCACATGCTTGTCATTTGCCACATGCACACACCTTTGGGGATGGGCAACATGCCCTCCTTCCTGTGTGTCCCAGCCTGCAGCAGCAGCACTGAAAACAATTGTTATTTATTATTTGTATTCTTGTGGTCCCCAGTACCACAGCTGCAGTTCAACTGGACCGTGACTTTGCTCTGGGGTGAGAAGCCCCCCAATAACTGGAGAATCCCTGATTGCGTGGGTGGAAGTATCACTGGAGCACGTCTGTGTATGAAAACTTGCACTCCAGGGGAGTTTGCCAGGGATTTGCCACTGAGCTGGACTGAAGGAAAGGGGCTTTTCTCCCCAGTCTGTGGAATTGGGGCTACTGGGCAGACAGGAGCATGCCAGGAAGGACAGAGAATCTACCTGATGGATTTGGTAAGTCAAATTCATGTTGCTCTTTTAAAACACTTTAATCTAAGCGAGATAGAGACTAGGTAAATAAGTAAGTGGATTCATCTGTTACTTGTGTGCTTTATAGTCACGTGCTGTGAAAATTGTCTCTAACTGCACTAAATACATGGCCTGGGTGACAGCAGTGGAGGGATCCATCGTGCACGTGGCTACTGACTTCAGAGAGAATAGACACTGTGATTAGGAAGAGAAATTACTACTTCTCACACTGATGCAATTTCTTATGCCTCCCACCAGATCATACAGTGCTTGTACACACATTGCTTGTACATCTCAAGATATTAAAGATGTTACAATGAGAATATTCCCTGTGATTTTTCTTTTATTCCTATTTGCAAAAATTATTCCACATAAAAGCTAAAAACATTTGTCCTCCTAACTGAACCTGGCTTTGAACTGCACTTTCAATCTATGCCCTCTTCTGGGAGTCTTCTGTTATACTAGCTTCTGTCTTGTTTTATACTCATTATAAACCAAGGTAGGTATGCCACTGTTATTTTACATTACTCTTTACGTTTCTCCTCTGTAACACAAGTTTAATTAGAATGTAACTTAAACTACTGTATCCTCGAGAGAGATGGGGGTCAATGCATGTATACAGGGAATTTACGATCTGGTTATCCAGGAGGGAAAGGAACTGCTTAGAGAACTTTTGACAGCACAGAAAAATTAATTTTCCTCTTCCACAGAAGTTTATAATGAGAAAGCTACAGCATCAAATTGTTAATGACTCCACATGTATCAAATCAATGTCACTGTGTAAAATCTCACCCTTAGATTATTTCCTTTTTATTAAAGGATCATAAATATTCTGCTCAAATGTCACGGCATGATTTTATGAAGTATGTTGGACTGTATTTGTATTAAAATGTGGGATGCAGTTCCCAGGCTAGGTTTTGTGCGTGTTTCATCGCTGTTGACCACAGTGTTTGTATTCAGCTGAGTCCCAAGCACCATCTTTGCTCTTATGCAGGCGTCAGAGCTTGGTGTCCAGGTTCTGGAACGAGAGGGTAACCTCTGTCTCAAGGGGGCTGGGTGGTGCTGACTGCCCTCCAGGTGCTGGGTTGAGCACTCTTCCACCACATGAGTTATTGTCACAGAGTGGGGAGGAAACCAGGCCATGTCCATACATAGTTGCAGCAACTCTGGACAAGCTAGAGAGAAGCCTGTTGAGGCTGGTCTAGGAGCAAGCCTCCCCCTTCCTGCCGTGCTGCTATTAGGAGGTTTACAGTAGCAGAGTTCTCTTCCATGGACCTGCTAAAATCCCAGTGGCAATATACTAACTGAGTCTTTTGCTGCAGACAAGCTCCAAGCTTCCTGCAGTGTGAGCTAAATCCTGGTCCCGCTGAAGGCTGTGGCAACACTCCATGCGGGGAACACAGAAAGAACCAGGTCTACACAGAGTAGGGCACTAACAGTTATCCTTCCAGGTTCTCTCCACATAATGACCTAAGAGCATAGAGAAGATCCAGTAGGTTTTCAGCCACTGACATTCAATTAAGAATTTACTAGTTAGGTAACTTTTTTGGCATGTCCCTAAATGGAAGTCTGTTCCTCTACCCAAAGAATCATATTATTCAAGGTAAAATGTGTCTCCCTTTCCTAGTTATATACTGAACTGATAAAGCTTAAAATCATTATGCTGAAAACCATAAACTCAGCTTCTCTTCCATTCAGCTTGTCTATGCCTGAGGCTGCACTGATAATATTATTACTGAGCCATTTGCATAGGGAGAAATTGTTCTTTTGATAAAAAAAAACTTCAATATTTCTTGGTCTCCTTGTGGTGAAGAGAACTATGGGAGCTTCATCACTATGCAAATTATACAAACATCTGAAACACTGCACCATGGGAGTCTTCTAGAAGGCTAGTGAATATATTAACGAACCTCCTACTCTGTGCTCTCAGTGCATACAGGAAGAACAATAAAAGGACACAGAAATTGTCCATTCATACCAAACTCCTGCAGCAAGGAGACCCAACTCTTCAAGGATAAAAGGAATTTCTAAAATCAGCCTGTGAGATACAGGAGAGGCTTCGTCTGCATGGAGATAGCAAAAGTAGAAAAACCCAGGCCTGTGCGTTTGGATTCCACAGGATAAAAGGACAGATTAACACAAACTATAATTTTTTAAACTCATGATTTTTAAGCCAATCTCATGATTGTTAAGACATGACAATTTCTAAATGACTGGGTGGGCTATATTGGGCCAGTGTCACACCCCAGCCTTCGGCCAGCTCTCTCCCTCTGGGAGAGCGACAGTCCGGCCCACTGTCTGGCTCATCCCCCATGACTGTCCCGTACATTTCATTAAACTGCCTGAGAAAGCCTTTAATCTCCTGCTGCCTTTCTAAGCGTAGCCCTCACATCCACTGACAAGTTTCCATTCTTCTTTGCATGCAACAAGGGTAACTGCAGGAATACCGAGGCAGAACTTCTCATAGCAGAGCAGAACACTCTAAGGAACACTGATAGCCCCACCTGACAGATGTAATGATCTCCTGTCTGAGAAGCTTATGCCTGGGTATGTGGGCTTCACTGTTGCTCACTGGAAGTGGAGTTGAGTAGTTGGTAGTTTTTCACCTTCAACATCCATACTTCTGAAGGCTCAGCACAAAGTGATCAAGAGAAAAATTGCCAATTTTACTATGGTTAGAGAATCCATATTCCTGCTGTTGTAAGAAAATGCATGCAGATAGGTTCAGTCCAACCGAAGGAATACGTAAATATTCTTGCTAAATGAGAGAGAACAATGGCTCAGATGCATTAACCTCATGATTCCATCTTTCAAAACCTGAAAGACATCTAATGCAAACAGAACCCAAGAAATGTGAATGAAGACACTGTAGGTGGCCATCAAATGTGACCCTCAGAAACAACAGACTTCAGACCACTCAGCTAACTAACTAGCTTAGCAGGATCCCCATTTACATCATTTGAAGAGGAATTTCAGGCTCCAAGACAGTGAAACGTATCTCAGTCCTTCAGAGAGCTTACCCATCAGTGCTGATAAAGTGCATCCAGGAGAAAGGGACAATGCATGTGAGCAGACTATTTTTGGCCTGATTGACGCACAGGCAATACCTATATTATTGGCTGGTGCAGCCCTGAATCGGGGGCACTCTACTCAAAGTAGAATCTGTGGCGTATCCAGTAGTGATTTGGTTTTAGATTCTATCACACGGTGCATTGTAGAGAAGCTTGCAGTTAAACCACTTTGCTGACTCTTTCTATAGTAATCACATCTCCCTCCTGCTGCTCTGATGATTAATGGCTGAATTTGATTGAAAACCTGGTGCTGTGCCCTGTTTTCCCCAACCTCCTTGTCAAGAAACCCTTATTCTGCTATTTTGAGAGGAGACCTCACCTTGCTGCCCATGCCATTAATTGAATAACTATCAGTTCCAATTTATTCCATTTGGCTACAAATTAGATTTCAGCTGGCTATTTCCAGGCCCTATTTCAACAGAACCTTATAAAGCCACGTCCCTTGGCTGATGCCACTTATCAACCTGCATCTGTTCCTGGTGCATTAAAAGACAACAAAGCCAGAAACCCGCCAGTCTCTTAATGAACAGAACCCAATGTATTTGCCTTTGCTCTTTTCAAGTTTATTGTTACTTTAATGAAGACAACTAGGCTTGGTATTTAGGAGGCTGCAGCCTAATTTCTTGCATCCTGCAACCCACTGTTTAAAGTGAGGTTATATAAGAAGCTAAGGGCTCGTCACTACTCTCCTAAAATAACATGCCATAAAAATCAACATTTGTGAAAATAATTATTTGTTCCCTGTCACTGACAAGGCTCTTTGTCTTTATACTGAGAACTGGCTGACTAAGCACATAAGGTCACTTATCTCTAATTTGCTTGGCTCATTCGTACCATGCCACATTACTGGAGGACTGAGATATTCCAGTTTCAGGTTGGGAAAATGATAAAAAGAAATTTTGGAGGAAAATTTACATGACTATTGTCGTGGATTGTCTAGCTAAGGCACAAAGCTAAATGGTCAATTTTAAACAAGGCACACGGCTAACGGCAAGGTGCTTACAGATTCCAGACCAAGACCGATACTGTTTAATATTATTATTAATGATCTGGAAAAGATGGTGAACTGTTAGGTGGCAAGATCTGCAGATAACACAAAATTATTTAGGTTAATCAAGACTCTTTTTCAGAGGTTCAGAGGGACCTAACAAATCTATGTGAAAGGGCAACATGATGACAAATGCAGGGTATTTAAAAGGAATAATATCAACTACTTGTACAAATCACTGGACTTTAAATTAACCATAGTTACTCAAGAAAAAGACCTAGGTATCACTGAGGACTGCTCAGTTTAAGCCTCTGCTCTACGTGCAGTGGCCATCAAAAAAGGAAACAAAATGTTAGGATGTATAAATCATGGAGTAGAAAACACAAATGTTGAAAATATTAGAATGCTTGTATATAAATCAATGGAATGCCCTTGCCAAGAATACTGGGTTCATTTCTGAACATCCCCTCTCAAAATGGATATAGAAGAAACAGAGGGGTTATAGAGAAGGGTGACTAAAAAGAACAAATATATGGAAAAATTTCCATCTGAGGAGATAGTGAAAAGACTGGGGATGTTTAGGTTAAAATTGAGATGAACAAAGTGGGGCATATTACAGAGGTGTACAAATAATCAATGACATACAGAAGTTAATATGATGTTTCCTGTATTCTGAGAAAGGGTGGATAGGAACAAAGGGAAATGCAATGAAATGAAAAGGCAACAAATTTAAAATGATGCAGGTTTTACACACGGTATACTTAACCTTTGGAATTCATTACCACAAGATAGCATTAAGGGCAAGGATTGAGTAGAATTTAAAAATTAGAGAGAAGAAAAAGAACGAGGAGTACTTGTGGCACCTTAGAGACTAACAAATTTATTTGGGCATAAGCTTTCATGGGCTAAAACCCACTTCATCAGATGCATGGAGTGGAAAATACAGTAGGAAGAGATATATATATACACACACACAGCGAACATGAAGAGATGGGGGTTGCCATACCAACTCTAACGAGACAAATCAATTAAGGTGGGCTATTATCAGCAGGAGAAAAAAAATGTTTGTAGTGATACTCAGGATGGCCCATTTAAAACAAGTTGACAAGAAGGTGTGAGTAACAGTAGGGGGAAAATTAGCATGGGGAAATAGTTTTTAGTTTGTGTAATGGACTCATCCACTCCCAGTCTTTATTCAAGCCTAATTTTATGGTATCCAGTTTGCAAATTAATTCCAGTTCTGCAGTTTCTCATTGGAGTCTGTTTTTGAAGGTTTTTTGGTTGAAGAATTGCCACTTTTAGGTCTGTAATTGAGTGTCCAGGGATGTTGAAGTGTTCTCTGACTGGTTTTTGAATGGTATAATTCTTGACATCTGATTTGTGTCCATTTATTCTTTTGCATAGAGACTGGCCAATGTACATGGCAGAGGGGCATTGCTGGCACATGATGGCATATATCACATTGGTAGATGTGCAGGTAAATGAGCCCCTGATGGCGTGGCTGATGTGATTAGGTCCTATGATGGTGTCCCTTGAATAGATATGTGGACAGAGTTGGCAACGGGCTTTGTTGCAAGGATAGGTTCCTGGGTTAGTGTTTTTGTTGTGTAGTTGCTGGTGAGTATTTGCTTCAGGTTGGGGGCTGTCTGTAAGCGAGGACTGGCCTGTCTCCCAAGGAGAGTGAGGAATCGTCCTTCAGGATAGGTGGTAGATCCCTGATGATGCGCTGGAGAGGTTTTAGTTGGGGGCTGAAGGTGATGGCTAATGGCATTCTGTTACTTTCTTTGTTGGGCCTGTCCTGTAGTAGGTGACTCCTGGGTACTCTTCGGGCTCTGTCAATCTGTTTCTGCACTTCAGCAGGTGGGTATTATTATAGTTTTAAGAATGCGTGATAGCAATGTTCCCTCTAATTTTTGACAGGCCGTGTGTGCAAAAAATTTCTTCTATGCAAATTTTTTGTGCGCACAGTGTTTCACCGTGTGCGTGGGGTTTAGGATCTGTGTGCGCGCGCACACGCGCACAGCTTAGAGGGAACAACGCTTGATAGAGATCTTGTAGGTGTTTGTCTCTATCTGAGGGATTGGAGCAAATGCGGTTGTATCTTAGGGCTTGCTGTAGACAATGGATCGTGTGATGTGGTCTGGATGAAAGCTGGAGGCATGTAGGTAAGTATAGCCATCAGTAGGTTTCCAGTATAGGGTGGTGTTTATGTGACCATCGCTTATTAGCACTGTAGTGTCCAGGAACCCAGGATCCTATCCTTGCAACTTTTAGCCCACGAAAGCTTATGCCCAAATAAATTTGTTAATCTCTAAGGTGCCACAAGTACTCCTCTTTTTGCTGACACAGACTAACTTGGCTACCCCTCTGAAACAGAGAAGAAAGATGGTTTTTTGGTTAAGGGACTGAACTGGGACCTAGGAGATCTAAGTTCAACTCCTGGCTCTGCCACAGATTTCCTTGGGACCTTGGGCATGTCATTTGGGGCAGATTTGAAAAAGAGCTCAGCATCCACTGTCAGGGCTGGGTTTGCAAAAAGCCTCCGTTTCCATTTAGCACCAAAATAGTTGGTCAGCTTTTCAGAAGAGCTCAGCTCTTTGGCTGCAAGCTGGGTGGTGAGCTCTTCTCAAACTCTGTCCATAAGCAGTACAACAGGAGTTTCTGGGCACTGAGCACTTCTGGTCAGTTACCAGGGAAACGGAGTTTCCTTACAGAGAAACCTCAGTGTGTGCACAGCCCACTTTATGGCTTAGGCCTCTTTTTCAATGACTAGACATGCCTTCTCTCTAGGGAACAGTTTCTAGGGTGTTCTTCTATGTCGAATTCCTGTGACAAGACAGCCCTTACCCCCACATCGGACGTGTCAGCTCTTTTAACTTCTCTCATACCGAACTCAACAGGAATTGAGATTGCTTCATCATAGAAGCAACCAAACCACCTCTGACGTATCCTGGTCTAAATGAGGTTCTGCTGATTTGAGAGGGTTTCTAATTCAAGCATCTGGCTATCATTTCAGCCGTAGTCAATAATTAACCTTTTTCGTTGTTTTCCCTTTTTCACTTAGAGGCGTGCTCATCACGGGCCCCAAGGAAACGGAGGGATGGGGGGGCAAGTTGTGATTTTGATAAATTTTTGGAAGTGCAGAAGTTCAGCACAACAAGTAGAAATTAAAAACCACTATGACTTGTTGCTGTGACCCATGCAGTATTCTGTCCTAAAGCCTGGAGTCAGTGTGGCCAGAGCAAGCAGGGAGATCATTGAGCGTTTTGCTCATACATTTAATGAGGAGTCCGCTGTCTACAATACCAGAGAATGGATTTGTATTCTCTGTGCTCTCTGAAGCCAACAGCATGTTATGTTTTTCATGAATTTTTGTAACAACATTTGGCTTCTAAAGAGTGAGAGATGAAGAGCAATGAAGACTGTATCTTTCCATTTAAGAAAGAATGAACTATAGTAACAGTAGCTAGCTGCAGGATAAATCTCTTGACAAAGCTTCATCCTTTCTCCTTTTCCGTGTTACAGGAACCCCATTATAGTAGGGAGAAAGGTTAATTCACTCTTCACGTTTCTTAAATCCGGCAGCCTCTCTGCTTACTATGCCAACATTAATTTGGTCCTGTGATCAGCACTGCAATCCCCAAAATGCTGATGTATAATCAGAGACCTTCTTCACCTGTAACCAGTTCAAATCTGGCCTTCATGAGATGCAGGAGGGCTGACGCGTGTCTCCTGCTGTTAACATGCTCTCCTTGCTTCTACGTCAGCACCACGCAATCCATTTTACACATCCACCTAAAACAGGGTAATTCCGTTCACTGGTTTAAACTCACAACCTTTGGCCAACGCTTTCCCCACACAACAGCAACCACCCCCAATGTGGAGTAAAAGCTTGGGTTAATTTAATTCCTATTCCAGTATAAAAATTAATAATATTAAAATGTCATGATCATCCCACACTAATTACACATTTAATGAATAATTAGCTGTGGACACATCTGACATTTTTGGTCATTAATTTGAGCAAGTGTTTTAAGCCTTGAACAAAACCCCTCTGTGACTGTGACTGCTGCTGCAACTTGGTGTTAAATGGCACAGACTTACAAAATCAACACTCTCTCTAAAGTCTGCCAGGAGAGTTGAACACGTCAGATGGGGATTTCACATTCAAGAAAACAACTACCCTTCCGTTCCCTAGCTCCCCTTCCTTGCAAATGAGGGGAACCCTTCCACGACTGTGAAAGAAAAAGCCTAGCAGCAGCAGCTTCTGCTGAATTCATTAGAACTGCACAAATCCTGGAAATACTGTGACAAGAAGGAAGCGATAACTGTTCCTAAATGGTTCTGCTTGTCTCCATGTCAACTGTTTAACTTCCTTTGCCATAACAACATGAAACATCTCTATATTATCTTCACAACTTGCTACAGTTTTTGCTCTGTGTTTCTGTCTCGTGCTATTATTTGATGTGATGTGAAAATAAGAAGCCCATTTTCCAGAGCTAGGATAGTCTCTACAGATGAGATGGAATAAATCCTTCATTTTATTTCAGGAAGATGAACCACTGCCACCATCATCTAAAGGAATTCATAAGTGCTTGGGCAGAAAATCGAGGGGTAGCAGAGGGATTAAATGCCTGATGCTGGATGTGACCGTGTGGGGCACAGAATGTGAGGTTCTACTAGCTACCCTCTAGAGAGTCAGGAGCGGATTCTCTACTGCTGGGCACCTAGTGTCGTCATTTAGAATTGTGCAAAACGAATTTTTTACACCCAGGTTGTGTTACTGTCAGTAATGGTACAAGGCACTTGGCAGCAGCAGGTCTGTCTGTCTATCCCATCACCACAGCATTCATGCACTTCCTTGGTAAACGAGGTCTGTCTGGGGAGGCTCCTGAGGAAGGTGGCCTTCACACTCACCCTCTGGCAAGCCTTCCCTGGGCAGACCGGTTACTACGGTGACTTAGGAGTCTACTCTAGACCCACTCGGAGCAGGCTGGTTAGTCAGTTTGAAGGGGTGTCAGCTTGACTTAGAAGTGGCACTGAAAGACGCTAGGCTATTCTGTACAAGGAGGAGAGAGGGGTCTGTTTGGAGAGCAAAGGGATGTACTTTATTTTCAATGGAAGTGGCTTTTGTCTCAAAGTCAAATCTTAATGCCTCCTTCCATATTAACATTTTGGTGAGAAGGGTTTGTGTGGACGATTGAGGCTGTTCCCCAGCGCCAGGGGCTGAGAGAAATGGCAGACAGGTAGAACAATGGCTCTAAAGAGAAAGAGCAAGTGGGAGAAAGAGCATGAGAAAACTTTAAAGGGACACACCCTAAAAAGGCTGTTCGGCCTTGCCACTGAATTGTGTGATCACGTGGCGTAACTCAGGCTCTAAACACCCTACCAATATCAATGCAGAAACAAATCTGCTGCACGTTTTACCCTCCCGCACCACATACCAACCACCAGCTAGCAAACCTACTACAGCTCAAACTCTCCCACCCATCTAAAGATCTCCGCCACCAATCGCCTCAGCCAGCACATCCGCAACCCGGCCTGCTCAAAGAGACCGGAGCTCAGCGGACTGGGGTTATCGGAGAGCGTGCATCAGGAGCACCTCTGATTATCTCACTGTATGGCTTCCCCCAGAGACGACCAGGCAGCAGTGCAGGCCAGGGAGCAGCAGCGTGAGGCGCTCCCTACCGACATCGCAGTTTGACAAGTATGCAGCCGTATTCCGTACTCTTATTGCTCCTGGATGGTGCAGCCCCATGCAGAGCCCCGTGGAGTGGCTAATTTTGAGGCCATAAAGGCTTAGATAAGTGTGCCAAGGTCTTGCATCAAACAGGGAAGGTCACATTGTTCTGGTCATCTGGAGAAAATGCTTCTCCATTGCTGTCACCTGGTGATCCAGGAGCAGCTGGGGATGCCCCATCTCCTTCCTTTGACATGCCTTCCAATTGCTATTCCCAGGCTGAGGAACGGCAGCTAGTTAAGACTCATTGGAGGATCTGGGTAGGGAATTCCACCCCTACTCCTGTGGCACCTTCTTGTACCAACGTTGGCTACTCGTACATAGAGCCAGGAGAAGGATTTCACCCACAGGACTCTGTAGAAACTCAAAACAATGTCTATTCTTCTGCAATAAAGGGAGAGGATGTGTGAGGTTAGGAAAGAAATGCACACCAGTACCAATCCCCCCTTTGCTCCGGTACTCCCCGCCTCCTACCCTAATACACCATCCTCCCCATTTCTGACAGCTTGTCTGACAGAGTGAAGGAAAAGGAGAAATTAACAAATCTCTTCTGTGTGTCAGAGAGGATCTCTGAGCCAATTCACCCAGAAGGTTGCAACCCATCAGAAGTTAATGAACAAAACACGTCTAATATTTAGGATGAGGGGACACATAAAAAGGTCATGAAAGGCCACAATTAGCACCAGATTGAGCACTAAAATAAAGAGAGAACGCAACAGATGTTTCTCTCCTAATTTACTCCTTTAGGATCTTCTCCAGATAACACATAATGCTGCTTGCTAATGATGCATTTCAATCTTCTTGCTATACAGCTAGTAAATAAGCATCCCTAAGGTCAGAGATGCACCAGAATCTGGGAGCAGAGACACTCCTCTTGGGCTGGCTTTATGTGATTTTATTCAAACTCATCTTTTCAAAGAGAAAATAAAAGTAGTTTCCAAATTTACAAATAATTCTATGACATGACTCAATTAACTCTTCTTGTTGAGATGCTTTTATTCAATGCAGAGAGGGCAATTCCGGGGAGGGTGTAAATGGAGCCCCTAATTTTCATGAGTTTATAAGAAGCCTCTCTCCTATCTCTAGATTGGGGCAGTTGGATGTACCTTGCTTATATTTCGTTAAAATATCTCTATAAAAACAATGTCATTAATGTATCTAAAATGTTACATATTTTGCTTTATTTCTTGCCAATGCAAGTATTTTATAGTAGGTTGCAAAAGCATCCCATACGCTGTAGCTTATTTAAGATCATGGCTCTAAGTAACAACACCTAATATGCACACTACACCGATCCAGTCTCTCTCACTAGCTACTGATGCAATAGCTTTTTGGAGACCAGTGCTTTATAACAGGGAAATATGTTTTAGAAGCAGACAATATATTTTTCCTGGTTTAAAAAAAAAAAAAGAAATCTTGGTTTTGCAGCAACCAGCTACATATATCTCTCTTGGCATTGCTTCCATGAACTCCTGAACCTTTATAACATGAACCCAGAGAATGGTAGAATAGATGGGGGAGAGGAAAGAATAAAATACCAGGACTTGCCCTGTGGAGTCATAAAATGCAACTCTAGAACATTTGGGTTGTGCTGTATTGAAGGAGCCATGTAACTTTGAGGGGCAAATCACTTTCCCTGGCCCATTACCAGGAGTGCTGGAACAATATGTATGTGCTGAGAGCCATTGAATCAAACTGTAAACCCTGGATATGATGGAAGCTAATTCAAGTCCGGGGATGCGGCAGCGCCCCCAGCATCCCTAGTTCCAGCACCTATGCCCATTACTACCTTTCCAAAAGCAAGTCACCACTGAGAAAATGGCCTCTGCAGCATAGAGGTGAAGCTATGCATGTAGGGTGACCAGACAGCAAGTGTGAAAAATCGGGATGGGGGTGGGGGGGTAATAGGAACCTATATAAGAAAAAGACCCAAAAATCGGGACTGTCCCTATAAAATCGGGACATCTAGTCACCCTATATGCATGGGGCAGAGCAGACTGTACACAGCCTACAGCCTGCTCTGTGTGTTCAATGTTTTTCCAGTTCCAAGTGCATATTAGATACCTGCAGCGAAGTTACACGGTAGCCACTTATTTTCTGAATCAGGGTCCTCAGATAGGGAGGTTTGAGTGGAAATGCAAAAGCTCTGCAGGACCTACATGGGTTAGAAAGATCTAGTAATAGGAAAATCTAGAAGAACAAAGTCTTCCAGGAGGGTCAGGCCGTCGCATCCACTTTCAAGTGTAACCCTTTCGAACACAGCCACTAAACCCATCTCTGTCTTGAGTTTGATTAAGAAAGTGCACTGTGCACAGATCCCCGATAGGACCAGCTCTAGCAAAATTGTGTCGGATGTCCAAGGAGGGCAGAATTTTTGTTTTCACTGATCAGGAGGGTAATTAACATGATTTAAGGTGCGTGGTTGCTTTTGCAGATATGAAATAGCAAGAGTCACTACCAATACACATCATCACAGGACAAGGAGGCTTTCATTTTGGTTCTCTAACTCTGTCTTAACTATAGCATTACTTTACAATTTTACATGGCAATTGATATTACTAGGTGACCTTTCTGAAAGGGAAGGTAGGTGATTATCAGCTGGTGGGGTATCAGAAAATTGTCCTGTATTGAAAAATAAAAATGAACATTCCCTGCAAAGCTGCCCTTCATGACCCTAGCTCTGTGCTGAAGGAGGATGAACGTTAGTGATAATATGATTGTTGCAGCCCATCTTTCCACATTTGGGAAGGTACCATTGGATAGGGGCTGGATAATACAGTCTCTTCAGAGAGGATAATTTAGAGTGTTGTCCATCAAAGCTGGTATTTTAAAACAAAGTCCAGTATGTTAGTTTCTAGTTGGTGCAGACAATTTTCACAGGTCTCATGATAAACAAAAAAGAAATATGCTGTCCATAGCACAGCAGGAATGCTAAATATTCATGGTGCAGATGGCATGTTGCTGAGTATATAGAAGAAGCTGTTTGAATTGCATAAACACAATAATAAATATTATAGATGAAAAATACCCGTCTGGGGCACCCAGTCTATCTACCTATGAGTACAGGACTGTTTCCTGAAGCACATTTGCTAGTACTTGTCCAGTCAATTCTTAAAAGTTTCACAGGTCTGATGTAAAATGACATTTCCTATATTCCTATTCCCACCAGCCCCTGTTTATTTTTGTTGTCTTCTGTGAACTCTTTTCAATTTACTAGTAACTTTCTGATAACGAACTGAAGACAGTATGTTAGGAGGGGTCAAACTAGAGCCTTATATAGCAGGACTATCAGCGCCTGCCCTGGATGGCATGCCTGAACCTACGTGGCTCGTTTTAAAAATAAAATAAAATAAAATAAAAATAAATGGAGATATGCCAATCTCCTAGAACTGGAAGGACCTTGAAAGGTCATCGAGTCCAGTCCCCTGCCTTCACTAGCAGGACCAAGTACTGTCCCCTGACAGATTTTTTTGCCCCAGATCCCTACGTGACTCACAACCCTGGGTTTTGTAGTCATATCACATCATAAATAAATAGGTAACTCTCTGTCCATTCCTCACCTTTCCTCCTTTAATTGAATCTATGTATTTCAGATTTTACATTTCATAAAAGAGATTTAGAAAAAATGTGCCAGGATCCAGGATGTGTGAACCCCGTTTGCACAAACAACGGGGTGGTCATTCCAGGAGGATTTCTCACACCACCACTTTCCACCTTCTTTCAGTGCTACGTGCTGGATCTTTTCACTCCTTCAGTACTTCTTCTAAATCAGTTAGAGGGATTGCCTTCAACTCCCCCAGCTTAGAGAACATGCCCTGAGACGGAAACCCAGATATCCTCACAACAGACAAAAGGAATAATGGTCTAGGCACACTACAGTCTCCACTGCGATGTCCCGCAAGACGAAACTTGAAAGCAGAGGGGAAGGACAGTGGGGCGTCCATAGGGACGCACATCTCGAAGAAGTGCAGTTACTGCACAAGGTGAATAACTGCTCCTTCTTCTTCGAGGAGTGTCCCGTATAGGTGCTCCACTGCAGGTGACTCCCAGGCAGTATCCTGGGAGCTTTCGAAGAAGAATGGAGCTTTGGAACTAGATCCAATACCAAAGAAAGTACTGCCATGACGTCAGCAGCAGCTGATCTGTAGGCGTGTACCAGGGCATAGCATTTGGAAAAAGTGTTCACTGATGCCCAGGTTGCTGTTTCGCAAATGTCAGCAACTGGTAAATGTTTTAATAGTGCCGTGGAGGTGGCTTGGGATCTTGTAGAACAGGCTATTATTCTCAAAGGAGGCTGAATGTTAGCAAACAAGAATACAACTGGAAACCCACTTTGAAAGTCTTTGGGTGGAGACTGTGGATCATTTAGAGCCACCTGTAGCTGAAATAAACAGTCTGGAAAACTTTCTAAGTGGTTTGCTTCTGTCCAAATAGAAGGCTAATTTCCTTCTAATGGCCAAAGTATGGAGAGCAGCTTCCTCTCTAGTCTGGGGTGGCTTTGGGAAAAACACAGGAAGGTGGATAACTTGGCTAAAGTGGAAATCAGAGGATATTTTAGGCATGGACTTGGGATGCGGGCAAAATGATTTTTTATACTTAAAAAAAACCACTGTGGATCAGCCATTAATGCTCCCAATTCTGTGACTCTACAAGCAGAAGCAATGGCCACAAAAATGCCGTTTTCATAAATAAGTGCATCAGAAAATAATTAACTGGAGGTTCAAAGGGAGGTTTTATAAGACAATTAAGGAACAAGTTCAAATCCCGGACAGGAGTCGGCTCTCTGATTAGCAGGAAAAGGTTAACCAATTCCTTGATTAAACTTGCCATTGTGGGATGAGTTAAATGAACGCTCAGGAAGTCTGCCACTGGAAGCTTAGGCTGAGTTTCCGCTGGAGGACCCGGTGAAGGTTGGCACTCTGGGAAGTACTGCCCAGCTGGACCTGAGTCGCAGCCCCCAGCAGCCCACTGATTGGCTGATGCTGGTATGTAAACTAGGACACCATCACGGGGAGCTGTCTGAGCAATGATGCAGAGCACCTGCTTGCTTCTGCTCCAGACCTTGCCTTGCCGTGGCCCCTAGACTCTAGTTGCTGACCCTGGTATGTCCCCAACTCTGCTATTTGCCTGCTGTCTGTAACCTGGTGCTGGATCTTGACTCCCTGTTCTCCTGACCTGGCTCGATCCCACCCCTCTTCGCGTCGCCTGACTGCAACTTGGTAACTGGCCAGTGCACACAGGCTGCCCACAGCCCAGCCCTGCCCTAAGGAGACATGATTAGAGAATTCAACTAAACGAAAACTAGAACTGAGAATTCAACGCGAAACTAGACCAAAGCAGAAGTGGGCCTGCTAAACACTCCACCTCAGCTCTGTGTATCCGTGAAATGGGAATGAGGATCTCTGGAGTGCATGTGCAGGCTAAACGGGCACTGCTACTGAAAATCTGTGATCAAAGGTGCATGTATCCCACAAGGACACAATGTGAAGAAAAATGTAAGACGTGAGTATTTGATAAGACGATGCAGGTGTGTTCATGAAAGAATTTCACCTCCATTCTCAGATTAAGGGTTAGATTTAGTATAAGAATCATATCTTTATACACTATGAAATCCGTTGTCATTATGTCTTATGCTTGTAACAGTATGTTGTTACTTAGGGTTGGACTTAGCTTAGAAATACTGGGTAGCACAAGAGAAGAGATGGTAGAAATTTGCTCCATGCAGACTATAACTCAATATGACTTATAAAACAAACCAATTTTAATGTATTCTTACTACTGCAGCACCTGAAAAGAAATTTTATAGGGTGCTTCTTACAAGGCAGAATTCAGGAGGAAAATTAATGCAGCAATCTAGTAATAAAGTTAAAATGCATTAACATACAGATGCACACACACAGTACATGGAAGAATATTAAGACCCAAATAAAGCAAATCACACAAAGAAAAGTTAAGACTGATCCCATCTTTCTCTTTATCTCGCTATCCTCCATAAGCCTTCTATATCTCTGGATTGCAGGGTCTCCCAATAATGAGCGATCCTATGAAACATATCTCTAGTACTCACTGCGATAGAAGCGACAAAAGAACTAATTAGCAATAGTTGGCTTTAACTCCAATTTGCAGTATTGTTTTTCTCTCATTCTTTACATTCGAATGGAGTGTGTCCCCCCTCCTTTATGTGTGCAGGTGTGTGTGTGGTGTTGCATGTGTGTGTGTGCCAGGATCCCGCTGTTGATGGAGGTGCATGCAGAATTTATATACACACAAATGCACATCCTGGTGGTGGATGTGTCTTGTGTAGGCACACCAATGTCTCTCTGTATTTGATTTACATGCAAGTGCTCACAACTTTGTGGAAAGGTGTCTTTTTCTCTTGTGTTTTCTCACTTGTCTTGGATTTTGTTTTGATAGGGCAATTAGCACAATCGAGCAGGGGCAAGCTGCAAGTAAGACCTACAGTTAACACCCATCTTGGAAATAATTATTTTATCTACATATATTTTTAAAAGAATACTATAAATACATATTCAAAGGCATGTAAACATGCAGATCATAGATCTAATACAGGACATTAAAACTCTACTATATATAAAGATTTTAGGGGGGTTTGTGTAGTAGAACTGGGCAGCAGTCATTGTACCTGTCACGGAGTATAGGGGAGTCCGGCCCTGCACCCCTCTTCCACGGATTCACTGGGAGTCTCAGCCAGCCAGTAGAACAGAAGGTTTATTAGAGATGCCAGGAACACAGTCCAACCAGAGCTTGTCAGTACATCCAGGACCCCTCAGTCGGGTCCTTCCGGGGGGCAGGGAGCTTAGACCCCAGCCTGGGGGCTCCCTGCATTTCGCCCCACAGCTCCAAATGGGGCAGGGAGGCCAGACCCTGTCTGCCCCCCTCCCCTCCTCTTCCCAAGCCAGCTCCAAACTGAAAACACACAGACAAAAACTCCAGGAGGCTCTTCCCCTCCCCCCGGGGCTCCTCCTCTCGCCTTTTGTCCGTTCTCCCAGCCAAAGGTGTCACCTCCCAACCCACGTCCTGGCTCATGTTACAGCCCCAGGTAAAGTCTCCCTTTCCTAATGCAATGCCGCAGGTCCCAGGGAACCTCCCCCACAAACCTCCCAGGTTGAATCCACCTCACTCTCTACTCCGTCACATCTCTCCCCCCTTCGAGACTGAACTGAGCGGGGTCACTCTGACCAGTGGCCTGGGGAAGTTCAGGGCCCCCTCTCTGGGACAACGCATCCGCTATCAGGTTGGCACTCCCCTTCACATGGACCACGTCCATGTCGTAATCCTGCAGGAGCAGGCTCCACCTCAGGAGCTTGGCGTTGGCCCCTTTCATCTGGTGTAGCCAGGTCAGGGGCGAGTGGTCGGTGTACACGGTGAAGTGTCGCCCGAATAGATACGGCTCTAGTTTCTTGAGGGCCCACACCATGGCCAGGCATTCCTTCTCGATGGCCGCATAATTCTGCTCTTGGGGTAGCAGCTTCTTGCTTAAATACACGATGGGGTGTCTCTGCCCCGTTTCATCCTCCTGCATTAACACCGCCCCCAGTCCCATGTCGGAGGCGTCGGTGAACACCAGAAAGGGCTTGTCAAAGTTTGGGTTTGCCAGAACCGGGCCCCTGATCAAAGCCTCCTTCAGTGCACAGAGAGCCCTCTGGCACTCCTCGGTCCAGACCACCTTGTCTGGCTTCCCCTTCTTACATAGCTCAGTGATGGGGGTGGCTATGGCGCTAAAGTGGGGCACAAATCTTCGATAGTACCCCGCCATCCCAATAAAGGCCTGGACCTGCTTTTTAGTTTGTGGAGCGGGCCAGTCCCGGATCACCTCCACCTTGGCTGGTTCCGGCTTTAGGCGGCCGCTCCCCACCCGGTGTCCCAGGTAGGACACTTCAGCCATCCCCACCTTGCACTTCTCCGCTTTTACGGTCAGCCCAGCTTCCCGGAGTCGGTCCAGCACTTGTTTAACTTGGGACACATGGTCCTCCCAGGTCTGGCTAAAGACACAGATGTCATCGATATACGCCACAGCGAAGCTCTCCATCCCCTTCAGTAGCCGATCCACCAGGCGCTGGAAGGTGGCTGGCGCTCCCTTGAGGCCGAAAGGCAGGGTCAGGAACTCGTAGAGCCCCAGAGGGGTAATGAAGGCAGATTTCAGCTGGGCATCTGCATCCAGTGGCACTTGCCAGTAGCCCTTTGTAAGATCCATGGTGGTAAGGTACCGAGCCCCTCCCAGCTTGTCTAGGAGCTCGTCCGGCCGGGGCATGGGGTAGGCATCGGATACAGTGATGGCGTTGAGCTTCCGATAGTCCACACAGAACCGGATCGACCCATCCTTTTTGGGGACCAGCACCACCGGCGAGGCCCAAGGGCTGGACGACGGCTGGATCACCCCCAAAGCCAGCATGTCCTTGACCTCTCTTTCCAGGTCCCGAGCTGTCTTCCCTGTGACTCGGAAGGGGGAGCATCTTATAGGTTGGTGCGATCCTGTCTGCACCCGGTGGACAGTCAGATTAGTGCGACCAGGCTGGTTGGAAAACAGCTGTCGGTACAGATGCAGCACCCCTCTGATCTCAGCTTGCTGGGCAGGGGTTAGCTGATCAGAGAGAGGGATCGTTTCTTGGGAGGAGCCAGCTCCTGTCTCAGGGAATAGATCTACTAGAGGGTCACTTCCCTGCTCCTCCCAATGTCCACACACGGCCAGCACCACATTCCCCCTGTCATAATATGGCTTCATCATATTGACATGGTACACCCGGCAGTGGTGTGCCCGGTTGGACAGCTCCACCACATAATTTACCTCATTTAGCTGCTTGATAACCTTGAAAGGGCCTTCCCAAGCGGCCTGCAGCTTGTTTTTCCTCACGGGAATGAGAACCATCACCTGATCCCCCGTGGCGTAGGCGCGGGCCCGCGCCGTGCGGTCATACCAGACCTTTTGCTTCCTCTGGGCTTTGGCCAGATTTCCCTTGGTCAGGCCCATGAGCTCAGTAATTCTCTCTCGGAAGGTCAGGACATACTCCACCACTGACTCTCCCTCGGGGGCCGCCTCCCCCTCCCATTCGTCTCTCATCAGGTCCAGGGGCCCCCGTACCCTCCTGCCGTATAACAGTTCGAAGGGCAAGAATCCGGTAGACTCCTGGGGCACTTCCCTGTAGGCGAACAGCAGGTGCGGTAGGTACTTGTCCCAGTCCTGCGGGTGCTGGTTCATAAAAGTTTTCAGCATCATCTTTAGCATCCCATTGAACCTCTCCACCAGCCCATTGGACTGGGGATGATATGCTGAGGCCCAGCTGTGCCGGACCCCACATTTCTCCCACAAGCCCCGGAGCAGGGCCGACATGAAGTTGGACCCTTGGTCTGTCAGGACTTCCTTGGGGAACCCCACTCGGCTGAAAATGGTCAGCAGCGCATCCGCCACGGTGTCTGCTTCAATGGAGGATAAGGGCACCGCCTCGGGGTAGCGGGTGGCGAAATCTACCACCACCAGAATGTACTTCTTCCCCGACCGGGTTGCCCTGCTGAGGGGGCCCACCCTATTCATAGCCACCTTCTGGAAAGGTTCCTCTCTGATGGGCAGGGACCTCCAGGGATCTTCTTCCTTACCCTGGGCCAGGTGTAATAGCTGGTGATGATACTTCTGGGGCCTCACCGGCTGCCTCCTGATTCCCCACAGTTCTACTTCCCCTTGGGAAGCCCATTCCCGGCACAGGAATCCCTTCTCCCACAGGGATCTGTCTCTGCAGTCTTCCCCAAGGGGGTTTGCAGCGCTGTGGCCAGCAAGTTCCCTTAGCTTCTCCAAGGTGGGATCCCTCTGCAGCTCACTGGCCAGGCCTGGGGTCACCGCCCCACTGAGCCCTGCCCCTGGTGGCTCTCTCCCTGCCGTGGAATCACTTCCCGGCAGCACCTCTGGACCAGGCAAGCCTGGTTGGCAGCTGTCCTGCCCTGCCTGTGTGTCCCCCCACTCAGCTGGGGTCTCTGCTCCCCCTGTGCTCAGCGCTGCCCTGGCTGTCCCTGTCGGGCCAGGCAGCGAGCTCGCTGCTTCGCTCTCTGCATCAGAGACTGCCTGAGCCACCTCTCCATTGTGTAGGGGGGCGGGGAGCATCTCTCTGTCCCACCCCGCCCTAGGGGTCTGGTTACAGGCAGGCAGGTAACCGGAGCCTGGCAGCTCCTCCCCCCTGCCAGCCAGGTCATTTGCATTTTCACTGACCATTTCCCTCTTAGCCAATTGGTTTCCTGAGTTCAAATTCAAATCCTCGGCCGTTACAGGGCCAGGGCCTGGATCCTGTCCCAAAGATACACAGTCACCCCCCAACAGCACCTTACAGCTGACATCCTGGAGACCCCCAACCACCAGCCAGCCCGACCCCTCCTGGGTCTGCACAGGGATCTGGGCCATAGGCAGGGCGAATGGGTCCGTCCCTGGGACCCTCACCCAGGTCACACAGCCCCTCAGCATCTGGTGGGGGTGCACCACCCGGGGCCTGACCACAATTCTCTCTGTCCCGGGGTCTTGCCACCCCCCGAATGTCTCTCCATTGACCATCACCTTCTGCTCCCACTGGGGGTCCATAGGGCTTGAGTCCAGGGCCAGGAGTGGAAATCCGTCCACCATCCCACCCATCTGGCTGGCGGAGTTTATGGCCTTGGGACCCAGCAAGGGGGTTAGATCCCGGGGCTTTTCCGCAGGGTCTCCCTGGTTCCAATCACCAGCCTGCTCCAAGGCAGTGAGGTGGGCCTCCACATCCCCACCCTCCTTAACTAGGGGCAGCAATTTAGGATCGAGGTTCCCTGCGGAGCTGGCACCCCGGGATCTGTCCCCACTTACCCCTGGCGAGTCCCCTATGCCTCTCCGTTCCACCACCGCCAGTTCACGCTGCTGCTTCTCCTGTAGCCCTTTCTCGGGCTCTCGCTGTCTCTCACAGTCCTCTTGCTCTCTCGGACTTAGCTCCAGTCCCATCCATCTCCGATCCCCTGCTGGGGAACCCGATCGTGAAGACCCCCGTCTGGTTGGGGACCAGACTCTTGAGGCTGCCATGCTATCACTCCAGCTGCTCCCAGATCCTGCTGTAGCCCCATTGGGGTCAGGAATCTGCTCCCTAGAATAGTCATCCTCCTCCAGCCGCGTGATTAACTGGGCTTTAGTGAGCTTCCCAATGGGTAGCCCTCTCTTTTTGCACAGGGTTACAATGCTCTTCTTAAGGAGAAGGCGATAGGCCATCACTTCACTGCTCCCAAGTTGCTGTGGATCCGCAGGCCTGTGTGCTCTTAGCTCCCCACGGTTTCCAGGAAGAACCCCAAGTGTGCCAGCCCTTCTCCAGGTCACCGCCTCTTTGCCAGGGTCGAGCTGCAGCTCCTCCGCCCCTGGGTCCACTCACGGCACCCCCAGGGGAACCCTGTCACTGCAAAAATCCTTCTCTCTCCCAGGGCCAAGCCGCAGGCTCCTCCGCCCCTGGGACTGCTCACTGCAGCCCCCAGGGGGACCCCCTCATTGCACAGTCCTTCTCGCTGGTCACACACTTCCAGGGGTTAAGCGTAGCTCCTCCGCTCCCCGAAACCGCTCCTCTGTGGGCCTTCAGCACGCCTGGTCTCCGTTAGCCCCCCTTCGTTCTACTGCTCCCCAGTCACTTACTGCAGGAAGCACCGTTCACGGGGTGCAGAACATCCCACCGCTGCCACCAGTTGTCACGGAGTATAGGGGAGTCCGGCCCTGCACCCCTCTTCCACGGATTCACTGGGAGTCTCAGCCAGCCAGTAGAACAGAAGGTTTATTAGAGATGCCAGGAACACAGTCCAACCAGAGCTTGTCAGTACATCCAGGACCCCTCAGTCGGGTCCTTCCGGGGGGCAGGGAGCTTAGACCCCAGCCTGGGGGCTCCCTGCATTTCGCCCCACAGCTCCAAATGGGGCAGGGAGGCCAGACCCTGTCTGCCCCCCTCCCCTCCTCTTCCCAAGCCAGCTCCAAACTGAAAACACACAGACAAAAACTCCAGGAGGCTCTTCCCCTCCCCCCGGGGCTCCTCCTTTCGCCTTTTGTCCGTTCTCCCAGCCAAAGGTGTCACCTCCCAACCCACGTCCTGGCTCATGTTACAGCCCCAGGTAAAGTCTCCCTTTCCTAATGCAATGCCGCAGGTCCCAGGGAACCTCCCCCACAAACCTCCCAGGTTGAATCCACCTCACTCTCTACTCCGTCACAGTACCTAACTTACAATAGGTAAGAGCCACTCTTAGGGTTAATATTGCCAACAGTTGATTGTTTTTAGCATAACAAAAGTCAGTAGCAAGCTTGTCAGTTTTTGCTCTTTACCATGAAGTCTTTTTCTCATTATTTAAGCTCTGAAAAAGAAATTTCAACCGATAAAATAAGGGGACCTGGAAAGGACACCTATATTTATATGGCTTAACACTTTCCATTACCAAAGATTCTTGCAGCCTTTTCTTTGAGAATCTCTCACACCTACATTGTTTGAAGCAGGATGTTGATCTTAGGTAGCGGGAAAACCACATATCCTCCCTCCCCCCCGCCGCCCCTTTATAGGGGCCAGAGACAGATTACATTTTTCTGGGGCCCTGGGCCAGAGCAAGTGAGAGCCCCTCCCCATCCCTTCTGCCTGTGTCCCTGCTGCTGTTCCACCCCTTCTGCCTGTGACCCCACCCACAGCCCCACCCCTTTCTGCTCCTTCCCTGGGACCCCCCCCCCAATTCCACCCAGGGTCCTCCCCATTCCACCTCCCCATTGCAGCCCCGCAATCCCTTCTGTTCCTTTCTGCGCCCACCCCACTGTGGCCCCAAGACTGGAGAAGCTCTGTCCCCACGCCACAGCCCTGGGGCTGCAGTGTGGGGACCAGGGTTAGGGCGCTGGGGTTCTCCTGTCCAGCGCATCTGCCAGAGAGCAGGTCGGGTGCGGGGGCTTGCCCTGCTACCCACATATTATAATCACATATTTTTTTCAGAGGAGCCCTGTCTCACCCAGTGTGCAGGACAGAAATACAAAGGGGAAGAGTTAAGGTTGCATGAGCAACTGTAAATTTGGCACTTCCGAACTTTCAAGTGTTTGACTTTGCAACATAAATAACCTCTTTTAACATAGGGCTTTTTATGAAACTTTATATACACAAGAGTGTACGTACACACACACACACTCTCTCTCTCTCTCTCTCTCTCTCTAAGGCCAAAATCATGTTTATTTAAAAAAAAAGCGAAGGAGTCCTCTACTTGGCTGGGATGTGGCTGGTATATTCAAAATCCCAGCACACAGTGATTTTTTTGTGGCTGAGCTATAAACCTCTGAAGAATGGGGTTTATAATAGAAACTCTGACATTGTCTAAAATACAGCAGCACTACAGGGTACTGCTGTAACATGACCCTAATTTATAAGCCACTCAGAAATCCTGTTCCATTTGGTAACTGATGGACAATAATCCAGAAAGAGTAATAATCCAGAGACAATAATCCAGAAGGACAAATGGTCAGAATGTCCATAAGATCTGATGTCTGGTCTGTCTAACAATTCAGAAATCAAATAGGATGCCACAATCTTTTGTTCTTACACCAAATCCCAGCCCACCACAACATAAAATCATGGGCTTTAAAAAAGCACAGGTATATCTTATACAGCAACATGCCATTCCACCCACCTCAGAGCAGTATTTTCTGAGTGAGGATTTGATATGAGAACACTAGAAGTAAAAAAAACCGAAACGACCCAAACCTTACAGTTTTGTTTGACATAAATAGATGTTTGTGCAAGAGGGCTTCAATGTACTCTCGTTTAAATTGAAAAAAAGTGGCTAAGAAGCAGATTGTTTACTCACAGGAGACAAAAATTTATCACTAAATGTTAGTAAAAAGCTCTCAATGTTTTGAGCCTCCAGCTCTGTGTTAAAATGCATTGAAAAGACAATAACTCATGGATGCAGTGGAGTCTACTGCTGAAGACCACAAAATCTGTTTTCCTACAGTACATTATTCCAGAACCTTGTTAAAAATCTTTACAATGACCCTGAGATGCTAAACATGGATCCAAACTTGGTTTTTAAGTTTGGAGAATTGTTTTGTATTTGATTTCTCATCCTTCCATGGTGATGCTTTTCACTTTGTTACATTAACAGCTGAACTTGTTCAGTTATCTGGGATGGGAACATGGCTAGTAGAAGATATTTAGACTGCAAAAAAAGAAACTTCTGCTTTCCCTTTGAGTGACAGCTGTTTCCTTTATAGCCCTAACACTATTAGTTGCCTTTTTAGGAAGGTAGTTCTAAACTACCTAGGGTTGCCGATTTTGGTTAGACATCTGCCTGGAGGTTCCGTCACATGACACAATCTTTAATTAAAGATTAATCTTCAATTCCTGGAGATTCCAGGACAATCCTGGAGGGTTGGCAACCCTAACAATGCCTCCAGCTTTACTTCTCATCCCGGGGAGAGGTGAGCCACTGCGTTGGTACGGAGGTTTCTGCTCAGAAGTTCATGTAAATTTAAACACAAACTTCCACACAGCCCATTTCTGTTTCCTTTGAAAAGGAGATTCATGTTTCAGTCAAGTCACCACAATATCATGTTCACAGATTATAGTGCAATAAAGTAAGGTTCACTTACAATTCAAAACATAGGAAGACTTTGGTCCCATGGTACAAAATAAGAGTACAGGAATGAAAAGGGTTTTAATCGTTGTTCTCCCTCTCTAGCTGTGTCACCTAAAGCAAGTCACTTCATCTGTGTGTGGCTCAGGTTACTCTCACCCAGAATATTGGGATTCTACTACTTACCCACTGCACAGGTGTGCTGAGTGCCCAGCTAAAAGATGCTATACAAGTATTCTTTTACAATACACAAACTGTAGGTTTAAGTGAGAAAAATATATATACTTTATACACCTATCTGTGATTCACAATGACTGAGAAGACTGTTAATTAATGTGACTGTCAAGCAATCTACAGATCTGAACCTTTAATGGGGCAGTAAGTATCTGATCAAGAAACAGAATGGATGATGAATTAGAAGATGTTCGCACATCTGGCCTGTCTCTATGTCAAGCAAGAGTCTCTCTTTTCTAGTGAGCCATGTAAACAAATCTCTCCTTTGGAGCTTCACATGGGAAGAGACAGAGGCTTTACAAAGAGTGCTGAAAAAGGCCTGTTGTAGATTTCTGCAAGTTTCCTCACAACAACATGTGACTGGAAAACATTTTCCTGTTAACAAATTATAGAGAGGAGCTGGTTTGATTTGCCCTGTTGGGTAGAATCCATCGCAGAGTGCATGGTTCAAGTCTACACCAGGCACAATAATGTGTGTCATTTCTATAATTTTCAATTAAAATGCTAAAATGATGTTTTAGCTCAGCATGCTATAGAATTGCTGGACAGTTTACGTTGCCACCTAGAGCTTGCCAAGGTCAGCTGTCAGAATTCTTTCCCAAAATCCAGATAAATGATTAAGACAGCACTTGATGTGAAGAGTTTGTGGACTTACCCTTATTCAGGCATTTTCACTCTGTTTCTTGAGTTCTTATATTTGGGGCCATCTGTTGTTTTATTAAACAGTGACTACAGCAAATGAGTTAAGCGCCAAGTGGATGCTGAGGTTGCAAAATGTATTGTTCTCACCAGTACAGTGACTGGATGTGAATAACTGGAATTAAAAAGTTCAGCTGCCTCTGCAGACAGACAGACAGACAGAGAGTACCAATGTGACTATAACTGGGACGTAACAGGCCAGATCTTGAGCTGGTATAAATCAGTGTACCTCCACTGACTTCACTGAACCTATGCTGCTGTCCACTGGATCCCCGTACAAAAGGTTCCTGCTCAAGGACAGGACACAATGGACACAGGGAGGTGTAATGAAATTCAGGGGTAGCCTATTCACTTTTCATTCCACCTGCATAATAATTAGTTTAACAGACCTAGATTTTTAAAACAAGAAGTCTACATGCCTGTTTATCTTACATAATGCCCTATCTTACTCCAGACTCTTAACTAGGTCTGTTTCCTCACTTCAATTCTCTCGCGCCTCGTCCTTTCGGGAGCATCTCTAATCCCGCCACAAGTCTTTGTTCCCAGTTTTTCTTGGGCTTGGATCTGCTGCCCAAAGCCAGTTTGATGAGCTCTGCAGGCAGGTTGAGACAACCTCCTCCCATTGTCTTGTAACAATACCCAAGTGTTTGTTGAGCAATGTCTTATCTTGAGTCACTGGCTTCCCGTCCGGCTTGCTTTTTCCAATGGCCTGCTATTACACCAAAACAACATATTCATACACTAAACATCTCTTAGAACTATTTAGACAAACATATAGAATATACATTTCCTTAAATTGTTACAGAGCAGCTCCTAATCAGTCAGTCATTATCCCAATACTTAGAAACATAGCATTAAAGCTTCCATACTGGTCCCACTAGCCCAGTATCCACCACTGGCAATATCCAAGATCTGACATTCCTCAAACAATTACATGGCTTCTACAGACTCTAAACCCATCAGCTGAGTCTTGAAATCACACTGGGGAAACCATAGGGCCTAACAAGCAAAGTATGGAAAGGTCCTAACAGTAAGCTGACTTCTGAGATACCTAAATGAAGCTGAAGAATGAAGGCTTTATATAGACAATCACTGTCTTATAACCCTTCCTTGTCCCAAAGTGGGGTCTTCACTGCTTCACAAGAGGGGAAACAATCTGTCCCCTTTTACTCTAGAAGATACAGATATCCTCCAGGGGGCATGCACAAATATGAGCCAAACGGGCCTCGGTATCTCATTTTTACCTGCCGAGACCAAGTGCACAAATAAAAGTGCCCAATAACAAAATCCCACCCAAATGAGCCAGTATCTCGGACACCTCAGCAACAGCTAAAGAATAATAGTGCAAAAAAGAAAACAACTTCATTAGGCTGAAATAATAATGAGAGAAATGAATCTATTTCAGGCACTGCACTGACCCATACTCTACACAGCTTTGCCACTGCTGGCATTTGGTTCCTGCAGAAAACCACATTTGGCTCACAAAAGTGTCTACCATGTTCAGTCTCTTAGCACTCCTACAATCTCCAGGCCTGTCAGACAGAGATCGGATTATTCCACAATGTCAGCTGGAGACATCATGCTGGAGACATAGTCCAGAATATCCTAAGCACAATGTAACAGAAAAAGCACTGCTATTAGGTTCCAGAAAGTTCTGCCAAGGCACAATGAAAAATTGATTCTATCAAAATAGCTTGATATCTTTTTTGATGAGATAACAAGTTTGGTTACTAAAGGTAATAGTATTGATGTAATATATTTACTCAGGAAAAATCAGCAGAGTTAAGGACAATAAGAAGGAATTGTAAAAAGTATATTAGGAACAAAAAGAATCCTAGCATGATATTGGTCAATTACTAGATGGAAATGGTGGAATTATCAATAATAATGCAGCAAAGACAGATGTCTTCAGTAAATATATCTATTCTGTATTTTGGGAAAATACAGATGATATAGTCTCATCATATGGCAATGATAACACTCTTTCTATTCCACTTATGCCTCCGGAGGATATTAAACAACAACTACTAAGGTTAGACATTTTTAAATCAGCAGGTCCAGAGATCTACATCCAAGAGTTTTAAAAGAGCTGGTTGAGAGGCTCCCTGGACCATTAATGTTAATTTTCAATAAGTCTTGGAGCACTAGGGAAGTCCCACAAGGCTGGAATAAAACTGATGTTCCAGTTTTTAAAAATGGTAAATGTGATGACCTGGGTAACGATAGGCCTGTCAACCAGATATTGATCCCTGGCAAGATAATGGAGCGGCTGTCATGGGACTCTATTAATAAAGAATTAACAAAGAGTAATGAAATTAATGCAAATCATCATGGGTTTATGGAAAATAGAGCATGTCAAACTAACCTGATATCTCTTTTGATGAGGTTATAAGTTTGGTTGATAAAGTTAACAGCATTGACATAATATACTTAGCCTTCCGTAAGGTGTCTCACTTGGTACCACCAACTAGAATTATATAAAATTAACTTGATATACATTAAATGGATTAAAAATTAGCTAACCGATATGTCTCAAAATGTAACTGTAAATGGGGAATCATCATTGAGCAGGTGTGTTTTTGATGGGATCCTGCGAGGATTGGTTCTTTGACCTATGCTATTTAATATTTTTTATGAATGACCTGAAAGAAAACATAAAATCATCACTGATAAAGTTAACAGGTGACACAAAAATTGGGGGAGAGGTAAATTACAAAAAGGATAGATCACTGATTCAAAGCGATCTGGATCTCTTGGTAAACTGGATTCAAACAAACAATGTGTGTTTTAATATGGCTAAATATAAATGTATACATCTAGGAACAAAGAATGTCGGCCATACTTACAAGATGGGGGACTGTATCCTAGGAAGCAGTAACTCTGAAAAAGATTTTTGGGGGAAGTGGTGGATAATCAGCTGAACATGAGCTCCCAGCGTGATGCTTTGGCCAAAAGAGCTAATGAGATTCTGGGATCCATAAACAGGGGGATCTGGAGTAGCAGCAGAGAGGATATTTTACCTCTATATTTGGCACTGATGTGAGGCTACTGGAATACTGTGCTTAATTCTCGTGTCCACAATTCAAGAAGCACGTTATTAAATTGGAGAGGGTTCAGAGAAGAGCCATGCAAATGATTAGAAAACATGCCTTACGGTGAAAAACTCAAACTGCTCAGTCTTTTTAGCTTAACAAAGAGAAGATTAAGGAGTAACTTGATTACAGTCTATAAGTACTTACACAGGGAACAAATATTTAACTATGAGCTCTTCAGTCTAACAGAGAAAGGTACAACATGATCCAATGGCTGGAAATTGAAGCTAGACAAATTCAGACTGGAAGTTAGGTCTAAATTGTTAACAGTGATTGTCATTAAACAATGGAACAATTTAGCAAGAGTCATGGTGCATTCTTCATCAGACCATTTTAAAATCAAGATTGGATCTTTTCTAAAAGATCTGCTCTAGGAATTATTTTGAGGAAGTTCTGTGGCCCGTGTTCTACAGGACGTTAGACTAGATGATCACAATGGTCCCTTCTGTCTTTGGAATGCATCAGCCTACGATTGTGCACAGGTTTCATTTGCTACCTTCACAGCAAGCTCCCTCCATTGCAGCATGCTATTTTCAATATCACCTTGCATGTCACTTTGCTAACATTATTGAGTCTTCATGAAGAAGTCCTTCATAGAGTATATAGATGTGTGGCAAAGACAAAGGAAACAATAATGGTCATACTGAAAACACCCCTGTGTAATCAAAAAAGATTCTCATTACATTTATGTCCATGCCAGTTCTGATTACATATGAGCGTATGAGTAGCTGGGGACCACTCCAATCACCCGAGTGTAGAGCAGAGCTCTCCAAGCAAACTCAGTTTGCTTCTGTATCAGCTGAAGAATAGTTTCATGAGAAGAAGTCTGGAGGCATCAGGAAATCAGTCTGTGTATGAGGGCCTGCAAACCATTTTCAGAGACGCGTTTCATTTAATAGTTTGTTTAAAAGGAAAATGTATCCAGGGCAGAGGCTTGTGCTGACAAGCAGCACATTGTCCTTGCGCCTGCAGACAGAAACCCACAGAAACATTTCCTCAGACATCTTATGCCATTTTGCCATGATAAATAAAGCAGGAGCTGTATAATATACCTGGAAGCACAGAGGGGCTCCTTGATGATTCTTCAATGGGAAGTAAATAAACAGCACTGGTTTGATATAGCCCTACCAAGTTGACATTCCCATTCAAAGCATGAAAATATTCTCTCTCTGAGCTGGAATATGTTGCGATGAGTTTCCCTTCACCCATATTGCTAGGAATGCATCAGAAGGACATGTTTGGGCTCCCATGGAAGCCAAAAACCAGTAAGTATTCATTTGCAATGGTGGGTGACGCTAAATATTCCATATACCCTATGTATTCTAGGATTCCAGGGCCACAGAATCATCCCCTTGCCACAGAATCATGCTCCAGAAACTAAATTTTCAATTAAACATGTGTTTCTGGTCCTCATGGCAATGAAGAAAACCTTAAGAATATGAATTGAGTGCAAGACGATTCCATGTTGTCTCCCTGAAGCTTCAGGCAGCCTGAAATAATAGCATGAACTGCTTCAGTCAATAAAATGGTGTGTTAACTCTGAAACTTAAAGATGACAACATTAAGATTAACATTGTTAACTATTTTATGCTGCTCATTCTAGGAGAACATTCCAGTTAATGTGTTCCCCGCACAATTCCAAGCTTTTTCTATGCCCCCACCAAGTATCAAAAGCCTCTACTATCAAAAGCTGCCAATATCTCCAATACCCTCCTGATTGCTTCACCAATGCAGTAGAAAAATCTTTGACATATCAAACATTGAAAATATGAGAACTGAGTAAAACAAATGAAATTTCATATCAAAATAAAGGTCTCAGGGGTTGATGTCCTGATTATTGTGACATTCTATGACTTGTGGGAGCGTCCTGTCACTCCCATATTCCCAGAATTTACAGTTTGCCACACAATCCCAGGACCTTATTGCAGAATTTAGGCACAGACAGGGTCCTGACAATATTTAGCATTTATATAGCACTTCTCATCTTCACAGCACTGAAAGATATTAAACCCTGGAAGGTAGGCATGTATTTTCTCTTTTTCATAGACAGGTACACTAAGGACAAAATTTTCACAAATCACCTCCAACCTTGGAGGTTCCCTTTCTGGTTGCCCAACTTGCAACACTTTGGACCTGGATTTCAGAGGTACCAAGTTCTTACCGACTAATATTGGAAAAATGTTTGTCTATAAGTGATTTAGCCAAAGCCACAGAAGGAAATGGGCAGAACCAGAAATATTTAACTGTTTCATGGAAGGAACAATAATATTCCAGCTTGCCTTGAAAAGGTGAAGGATCAATTTTGTCAACCACTGCCCTGTGCATGGACAGTTAGAAGCCATGATCAGCATAAACACTTGTTCTCTCCACTGCAAGAAACAGCTATTCAGGAGCCGACAACTCTTTTCATCTTAGCCATTTCAGCTCCATTTTCTATTGTCCCTACAAGATTTTGTTTTGCATGCTAAGCAAGTGCAAGCATCAGAGGATAATAAATCAAAATTTATTACACTTTCCCTACTAAAACTCAGTAAATTTATTTCTATTTCTCAATAGACTTCACAACTTAATATAAATCAAGTGCACCATCTTCTTGTCAGTGACAGAACTGCCCACCGACTTGATAATATTTTATTCCCTATGGTCCTAATTCACCTAGCTCAAGTGAGCCTGAAGACCTCTGGCCCCTTCATTAAGCTTAAATAAAGCACTGATTTTCTTGGTGACAGAACTAAGGGAGAACTCTAGGCAGCCGTGGCTTCCACTGGAAACGTCACTCCCAGTGACTGACGAAACATTTCATGCCTGCTCTGTGATGCAGACAGATTCAATGAGAGTCAGAGAGGCTGATGATTTCTTTATAAACTGGTTAACAGGCTAAAGAGGGCATCTGCAGAATAGAAATAGGCACTAAAACTGAAGCTAGACACAAAATAAATATTCCAGAGTTGGAATTCTTAAAAAGATTCTGCTTAGCTATATACAGTACCACATCAAATTTTTATTGCCTACATTTTCTACTCAGAACTTGTGCACTAAAACCAGTCAAAATCATATGAAAGGAGTATAAATTCCATGCACCGTTTTCACTGCAAATATCATTCCAGAGAAAAAAACACATGCACTTTTTAATCAAGTCCTTTCCTTATTCTTCCTTCCCCTAAACAGGAACTTTGGGCTGGAACTGAGGACGGTGCAGGCCTAGTCACTAAATTACCAAAGGCAGAGGGAGCCAGAGGTCATTGGGAGGATGTCACATTCTGGGGTGCAATCCAGACCAGTGCAGGGTTGGGTCACCACCTGCCCTGTAACCCTGGGTGCCTCACAGTTCTTCGCTGCTGTAGCTCCCAACCTAGGCCACTCCCAACCAGCCTACCAGCGTGCAGGTCGTACCCTGAGTGCCTGTGTACCAGACAGTTCTGCCCCCAGCAGCCTGTCCACAGCCCCACCACCTGACTCCCACCAGCCTTGGTTACAAAAGGAAGGTGATCCTAACACACTCCCCCCATCCCGAATGTTCCCCAAACCGTGTGCTCTGCACTGTCCAGCCCTCTCTTGGACAGCTCAGAGAAAACATATGGTTCATTTGCTCCTCTAAAGACAAAACACATCACAGCATATTAACTTAACTAGGGTGAATACACTCTTCCCTTTAAACACAGCACTGAACTGGTTTATCGTAAAAATGAAATAAATTTATTAACAAAATATACATAGGACTAAGTGAGTTTAAGTATAAGGAATGAAGACAAAAAGAATTACAAGTAAAACAAAACAAAAAAGGCTTCTTAAGGTCTAAAACTTAATCTAGCAAGACAGACTTTGTTCCGCATGGTTTCTCTCACCAGTCCTTCTTCCCAGCCACAGATGACTTTCCCTCTGTCCAGGCCGTTAACAAAAGTACAAGGTGCTGGCTTCTCTTGTCTTCTTAGACTATGGCTACACTTGCAGCTGTAGAGCACTTTGGGTTAAACCAGCCTTCGGAGAGCGCATTAGGGAAAGCGCTCCAGTCTGTCCACACTGTGGCCTTGGCTACACTTGCACTTTATACTGCAATAAAGCCGCTTAGAGCGCTCTACCTCACTCCCTGTCCACACTGGCAAGGTGTGACGGAGTAGAGAGCGAGATGGATCTGACCTGAGAGGCTGGCTGCATTGGGAAAGGCTACATTGGGAATGCGAGACTTTACCTGAGGCTGTAACATGAGCCAGGACGGGGGTTGGGAGGTGACACCTTTGGCTGGGAGAATGGTAAAAGGCGAGAGGAGGGGCCCCGGGGGAGGGGAAGAGCCTGCTGGAGTTTTGGCTGGTTGTTGGTCAGTTTGGAGTTGGGTGGTGAAACGCAGGGAGCCCCAGAGCCGGGGTCTAAGCTCCCTGCCCCCCAGAAGGCCCCAGCTGAGGGGTCCTGGTCATACTTACAAGCTCTGTTTGGACTCTTTCCTGACAACCCTAATAAACCTTCTGTTCTACTGGCTGGCTGAGAGTCACATTGAATCCCGGGAAGAGGGGTGCAGGACCTGACTCCCCCACACTCCGTGACACAAGGCACATAGAGCGCTCCGACTCCCTGGCTGGAGCGCTCCTGGTACTCCATCTCCACGAGAGGGATAACGGCTGTTGCGTATTGGCTGAGACACCCCAGGGTCAGAGTGAACAGTTAATGCGCTCTGATTGACCTTTGGAAATGTCCCATAATCCCCTTAGGCCGAGTGGTCACTCTTCCCTTTGTTGTGAAATCGCTGCAGGAATGCGGAAGTGCCTTTTCGAAGCTCCGTTTCTGACAGCGGCTGCTTATCTGCTCCGACAAACATTTACTGTTTGCTTTGAGTGAGAGAGAGACAGACAGAGAGAGAGGCAGGGGGGCCAGGGGGCCTGAACTTACAAGACAGCGTGCTGACACACTCAGCACTCCAAAACCCGACTCTCTCTCTCCCCTCACATACACACAACACACTCCACCCCACCCCCCCTCATTTGAAAAGCACGTTGCAGCCACTTGAACGCTGGGATAGCGGCCCATAATGCACCGCTCCCAATGCCACTGCAAGTGCTGCAAATGTGGCCACGCCAGGGCGCTTGCGGCTGTCAGTGTGGACAGACTGCAGCGCTCTCCCTAGCGCGCTCTCCGAAGGCTGGTTTGACCCAAAGCGCTCTACAGCTGCCAGTGTAGCCATAGTCTGACAGCTGCAAGCACACTGGCATGGCCACATTTGCAGCACTTGCAATGGCATCGGGAGCGGTGCATTATGGGCAGCATAAACTTTCAGAAAAGACCTCACTTTATACATGCTTACAATGCGGTAATATTGTATACAATCAGTTGATTCAAAAACTTATCACCTGAGGTTTAGACCAGTACATCTTTGAAATGATTTCTTCTGAATAGGAAAACCCAGGCCAAGCTTCTCTCTCCTATTGGGTGTAGACACCATGCTGCCTTCCCCCCACTTATTAGTATGAAGTTTGCCTCCACCCCTTTTTTAGCTTGATGGGTCTGTTTATTGCTTATTTGTAAATTGAGATAAATACACATTCCTTTGTGTTGGATAATCCTGTTTAACTCCCACGACATAACTTGTTCACACTCACTTTAGTTATAAATTCAGCATATATCCATACCTCTTAATACCCATCATGTACATACATGATGCAAGATTATTATTGATCAGCGAGTTATCAGATTTCAAATGATACCTCACTAGGCATATTCTGTACAAAAACTATTACAGTAGTGTGTAGCCTGTGAATTCAGGGGTGCTCAGTGTCACAGAGGAGACACAGGGAGAAACTGAGCCCGGGGCTGCATGAAAGCCACTGTAAGGGGGCAGCTTCAAAAGGTTCACAGGAATCAACAAGCTTCTGGCTCTTGGCTGAACTGAGCATCTTCTACTGGAGATCCTCACCCATCACTTGTTACAGAATCCTAGAAATGTAGGGTTGGAAGGGATCTTAGATCAGGTGGCTGGAATTGATGACTGCTTGAGGCAGGACCAAGTAAACCTAGACCATCCCTGACAGGTGTTTATCCAACCTGTTCTTAAAAACCCTCAATGGTGGCAATTCCACCACTGCCCTTGAAAGCCTGTTCCAAAGCTTAACTACCCTGAGAGTTGGAACATTTCCCCTAGTATCTATCCTAATCTTCCCGTGCTGCAGATTAAACCCTTACTTATTGTCCTACCTTCAGTGAACATGGAGAACAACTGATTCCCATCCTCTTTATAACAGCCTTTAACATATTTGAAGACTGTATCAAGTTCCCCTAGGGTGACCAGATGTCCTGACTTTATAGGGACAGTCCCGATTTTTGGGTCTTTTTCTTATATAGGCTCCTATTACCCCCACCCACTGTCCCGATTTTTCACACTTGCTGTCTGGTCCCCCTAAGTTCCCCTCAGTCTTCTTTTCTCAAGACTAAACATGCCCAGTTTTTGAAACTTTCCTCATAGGTCAAGTTTTCTAAACCTTTTGTCATTTCTGTTGCTCTTCTCTGGGCTCTCTCCAGTTTGTCCACACGTTTCCTAAAGTGTGGCACCCACAATTGGACACAGTAATCCAAGCTGAAGCCTCACCAGTGCTGAGTAGAGCAGGACAGTTACCTCCCCTATCTTACATAAAACACTCTTGTTAATACACCATAGAATATTGGCATTGTTTGCAACTTCAACAATGTAATGCCTCATATTCAGTTTGTGGTCCACTATAACCCCCAGATCCTTTTCAGCTGTTCTACCACCTAGCTAGTTATTCCCCATTTTGTACTTACACATTTGATTTTTCCTGAAGTGAAATACTTCACACTTATCTTTCTGAATGCCATCTTATTGAATTCAGACCAATCCTCCAATTTATCAAGGTTCTTTTCAATTCTAATCCTGTTCCCAAAGTGCTTTTGCAACCTCTCCCAGGTTGGTGTCAGCCACAAATTTTATAAGCAAATGCTCCACTCCATTATCCAACTCATTAATGAAGATATTGAATAGTACCAGACCCAGGAATGACCTCTGTGGGACCCCACTAGATACGCCCTCCCAGCATGACAGCGAACCATTGATAGCTACTCTTTGAGTACAATCTTTCAACCAATTGTACACTCACATTATAGAAATTTCATCTAAACTGTATGTCCCTTGTTTGCTTATGAAACTGTCATGTGGGACTGTTTCAAAAGCCTCACTAAAATCAAGATATGTCTACTGTTTCCCCCCATCCACCTGACCAATAACCCTGTCAAAGGAGGAAATTAAATTGGTTTGGAATGATTTGTTCTTGATAAATCCATGCTGGCTATTCCTTTTAACCCTATGCTCAATGCTTTTTTTGCCTCTGTCTTCACGGACAAGGTCAGCTCCCAGGCGGCTGCACTCCGCAGCACGGTATGGGGAGGAGGTGACCAGCCCTCTGTGGAGAAAGAAGTAGTTCAGGACTATTTAGAAAAGCTGGACGAACACAAGTCCATGGGGCCAGATGCACTGCATCCGAGGGTGCTAAAGGAGTTGGCCGATGTGATTGCAGAGCCATTGGCCATTATCTTTGACAAATCATGGCAATCGGGGGAGGTCCCGGATGACTGGAAAAAAGCTAATGTAGTGCCCATCTTTAAAAAAGGGAAGAAGGAAGATCCGGGGAACTACAGGCCAGTCAGTCTCACCTCAGTCCCTGGAAAAATCATGGAACAGGTCCTCAAGGAATCAATTCTGAACCACTTAAAGGAGGGGAAAGTGATCAGGAACAGTCAGCATGGATTCACCAAGGGCAAGTCATGCCTGACTAACCTAATTGCCTTCTATGATGAGATAACTGGCTCTGTGGATGAGGGGAAAGCAGTGGATGTGCTATTTCTTGACTTTAGCAAAGCTTTTGATACAGTCTCCCACAGTGTTCTTGCCAGCAAGTTAAGGAAGTATGGGCTGGATGAATGGACGGTAAGGTGGATAGAAAACTGGCTGGATGGTCGTGCTCAACGGGTAGTGATCAATGGCTCCATGTCTAGTTGGCAGCCGGTATCAAGTGGAGTGCCCCAAGGGTCGGTGCTGGGGCCGGTTTTGTTCAATATCTTCATCAACGATCTGGAGGATGGTGTGGACTGCACCCTTAGCAAGTTTGCAGATGACACTAAACTGGGAGGAGTGGTTGATACGCTGGAGGGTAGGGACAGGATACAGAGGGACCTAGACAAATTAGAGGATTGGGCCAAAAGAAATCTGATGAGGTTCAACAAGGACAAGTGCACAGTCCTGCACTTAGGACGGAAGAATCCCATGCACTGCTACAGACTAGGGACCGAATGGCTGGGCAGCAGTTCTGCAGAAAAGGACCTAGGGGTTACGGTGGACGAAAAGCTGAATATGAGTCAACAGTGTGCCCTTGTTGCCAAGAAGGCTAACGGCATTTTGGGCTGTATAAGTAGGGGCATTTCCAGCAGATCGATGGACGTGATTATTCCCCTCTATTCGGCACTGGTGAGGCCTCATTTGGAGTACTGTGTCCAGTTTTGGGCCCCACGCTACAAGAAGGATGTGGATAAATTGGAAAGAGTCCAACGGAGGGCAACAAAAATGATTAGGGGGCTGGAGCACATGACTTATGAGGAGAGGCTGAGGGAACTGGGATTGTTTAGCCTGCAGAAGAGAAGAATGAGGGGGGATTTGATAGCTGCTTTCAACTACCTAAAAGGGGGTTCCAAAGAGGATGGATCTAGACTGTTCTCAGTGGTAGAAGATGACAGAACAAGGAGTAATGGTCTCAAGTTACAGAGGGGGAGGTTTAGGTTGGATATTAGGAAAAACTTTTTCACTAGTAGGGTGGTGAAGCACTGGAATGGGTTACCTAGGGAGGTGGTGGAATCTCCTTCCTTAGAGGTTTTTAAGGTCAGGCTTGACAAAGCCCTGGCTGGGATGATCTAATTGGGTTTGGTCCTGCTTTGAGCAGGGGGTTGGACTAGATGACCTCCTGAGGTCCCTTCCAACCCTGAGATTCTATGATTCTATGATTCTATTATATAATCCTCTAGGGATTGATAGTTTAATAATTTGTACCAGAATCTTTCCAGGTATTGACGTTAAGCTGACTGGTCTATAATTCTTATTAAATATTTGTTCCCCATATAGGTATGTATAGACTATAACCAAGTTAGTCCTTAATCTTCTCTTTGTTAAGCTAAAAAGACTGAGCTCTTTGAGACTTTCACTGTAAGGCATGTTTACTAATTCTTTAATCATTTGCACAGCTCTTCTCTGAACCCTCGCAAATTTAATTATATGCTTTTTGAATTGTGGACACCAGAACTAAGCACAGTATTCCAGCAGCCACACATCAGTGCCAAATACAGAGGTAAAATTACCTCTATACTCCTACTCGAAATTCCCCTGTTCATGGATCCCAGGATCTCATCAGCTCTTTTGGCCAAAGCATCACACTGGGAGATCATGTTCAGCTGATTATCCACCACTTTCCCCAAAAATCTTTTTCAGAGTCACTGCTTCCCAGAATACAGTCCCCCATCCTATAAGTATGGCCGACATTCTTTCTATTCCTGGAGGGAGGACATTCCCAGCTGTTTAAACAAATACATACTGGCCACTTCTAGCCCTGGGAAGTCAAAAGAAATCAGACTTTATTATGCATAGAAAAGCTATTTTAGGTAACTTTTTAGGTTTCTAGTATCTATGAATTATAACTTTTCTCTCCATCTAAATCTGCACAGCTGCATTCAATAACTAGGGCACTCAGATTTATAGCTGGAGAGAAATGAAAAATAGTCCTACTAACCTTTCTGAAAACCCTTGAAAACATTTCTAAAATGTTCTGTTCAACGTGGCATATGTAGAATGCATGATGGTGAAGTGAGGTGTAGAGGTTTTATTGTCATTCACTTGGAATCACCTACGTGACCCATTCCTGGGTAAAAATCATCTCATTCTCATGATGATAAAACCTTTCTACCACGCCACCCTACCATGAATTCTCCATAGGTACAGAGACAGTTTCCCCAAGGTGACATAAAGGCAAAAATTCAAAGGGTGACCATCAGGAAGTTGGAAGGACATAGGTAGTAACAAATCACTCTGTTTAGACCTCTCCATTCATCTTACACGCCAAACACAGTGGTCCAGAGCTTGTAATTTACGACTGCAAACACATTCATTTCCCCCCTTTTATCAGACCGATGCCTTGTGCTGAAACTATTGCTGACTGAAAAGCTAAAAGCAAAAGCAACATTTTGTAGGAAATACTGAAGCTCAGCCCAAGACCCATCTCTGAAGAATGCCCAGCGATCTGTTTATTCAACTCCTGTTTCCTGATTAATGGCTTAAGCAATGAATAAATATGTACATGTCAAGCTCAAGCAAAGGCAAACAGATTGGAAAAAATGGCTTTTAAAAATGTCAGCTTTACTTATTTAGAAAGGTTCTCTTGTGGACGTATAACTCAGAGTGTTGTCTTGCTTGTGAGTGCTTCCTTTTCTTTGGAGACTGGAAGAAGGAATGAGAACCTGGACTCCTTCCTTACAGGATGGTTTGGACTAGAGGGGGATTAAGGTTTTAAACCTTCCATTTCATTCTGTCCTCTCATTTCCCTGTCTCCTCCTTAGCAGAGTCCACTGCTACAGCTCAGAGTCTTACAGACTCATAGACTTTAAGCTCAGAAGGGACCATTATGATCGTCTAGTCTGACCTCCTGCACAATGCAGGCCACAGAATCTCACCCACCCACTCCTGCAATAATCCTCTCACCTATGTCTCAGCTACTGAAGTCCTCAAATCCTGGTTTAAAGACTTCAAGATGCAGAGAATCCCCCGGCACGTGACCCGTGCCCCACGCTGCAGAGGAAGTCCATGTTCCTCCATACTGTGGTAGTCCTAGGTCAGTATTTTAGGTATTGTGGGGCACACTGGAGCTGCACCAGCCTTCATTGTGGAAAGTGCTCTTCAGTGCGGGCTTGGGGCTGCCAGGCTGTTCAGTGCAGTGTGTTGGCCTGTGAGATGTCCTATGGACTGTGCCGTATAGCCCCTAGGAGAGAGAGCGCTGTGCTGTTGGGACCGTGGAGCACTTGCTTCACATGCATCTTCTGTCTGGAAACTGCACGAGCAAGTGAAGTTGCAAACGGAGAGAGAATTGGGAGGAAAACACATTTATTGTACTTTTATTTTCCCCTTTGGTCCAGATATTTCAGTGACAGAACTGCAGCTGTTTCCACACAGAGACTGTACTGGCCAACTCCACCGCTGTCTGCCCACCGCCTTGTGCAGTTCCATCTTCAAAAAGCGCTGCTGGCACCACTGCCTCCCCTTTCTCCAAGAACTATCTCCTACTCGGTGTCCACCAAAACAGGTCACATCTAACTCTAGGCTGCCTGGCGGCAGGTTCCCTTTTACTGGGAAATCTGCTGTGTGAATATGTAGCTACACCGGGCACCGCACAGTTGGGAGGCGACACTGGACAATACAAATAATTCACGTTAATGGAGAAGACATAAGAGTCACAAAACCCGGTCCCCTTCCTCCCTCTGCCTGTCCCCCAAACCTCCCCCAATTTCTAAGCACAAAGTTAAGCCAGAAAATAAAAGTTAAATGGGTTAAAAATTAAATGTTATTGTGAACATGGGGTCCGTGTGCAGGGGCTGCTCTCAGCTGCAGGAGTGCCACAGAGGCTAGAACTTGTCCTACTTGCTCCTTCCTGTGTCACTTGATCACTGGGGCTGTGAGAGGAAAGAGTACTAATGTACAGGTTAGTACATGGCAGATAGGAGGTGACATCTTGTAATGAGTATAATTTCCCGTAATCTGAGTGCCTCACTGAACAGGGCGGCTGTATGTGTAGGGTATATTTGTACTACACTTTTCAGTGAAAAGAGGAGCATTGCTCTATGATTTGGAGCTCATGCTATGAAATGTATGGCTTCCTGAATTGATGCTGCTTTATTACAACAAAGCCCAAAGCTGCTACAGTACATCCATGGAAACAATCCACATAAGTGACCTTGAGAGATGTTGCATTCATTTTTCTTTCTGCATATTTTGGTGATGGATTTAATGTTCAATAAAACTGAAAGAATAACAGCATTTGAGACCCAGGCTATTTGTACAGGTGCCAAATGCTGCGAGAAGAGTTCAGGGCTGATTTCTGCACCTCGCTCAACCCTCACATCAAGACTGATGTAGTAGCTCCGTCCTTCTTCCTTTGGTCTGAGGAGGAAATTTATTTTTCACATGAGCTCCTTTTCTTACAAGAGTTCATGTGATGCATATAAGGCAAGTCCCCAAAAGAACAGATGAGGCAACATATCTGCTGCTTAGTTCGTTTCTTATTCTCAGATACATTGAGTTTTTAATTACTGTAAGCATGAGATGAGCAAAACCTGATTGAGATTAATGCTGATTAAATCCCAAGGAACTGGGCAGGCTTTGGCTGTAATGTTTCAGAATGGCAGCAATTCTCAGGAATATTAAATATCTGATATGGATATTCCGAGAAGACTCCTTTCTAAGGCCACGATTCAGCAAAGCACTTAAGCACATGCTTAACTTTTAAAGTCAGTGGGGCATAAGTATGCGCTTAATTACTTTCCTGAATCGGAGTGCATGTTTCCATGACCACACTGCAGACCCGGGGTTCCTGTTTGCAGACCGAAAGCATTATATACATTTATATTTTATCTTTAAAAATATAGTACCGTGGCTAAAGAAAACACAGAGTGCATGAGAACTACAGAGAGAAACCACAATTGTTTTGTGATCAAACCTCAAATAAAAACGAATCAAGCTAAATAACCCAACCACTCCCCAGAGTACTTCAGTGTGTAAAATTTTAGCAATGGGTTTTGGAGAAGTATGGAATATTCTCTGATTTAAGGGGAGGGGGAATCTATGTGACAGGGTTTAAGGTACAATCAGGAGGTGCAGTATAAACTAGAGAGAAATACATGGAAGAAAACTGATATGACTAAAATTTCAATAAGGACTCTGACACAAAATCCACAGATGTGAGATATTTCAGAAATCCCTCTAAAATTGTATTTCTTGAGAAAACCCTTCATAAATGTAAATAAATTAGTCAACTAAATATGGACTAAATCAAGAACTGTCCCTCTCTTTCTGAGTTCCGGGACTAACTGCTTCTAGAAGCAGTCATTAATGGTGTCTAGAAATGTTATCTCTGGATCCTGTCCTGAGGTGACATGTTCCCAGTCCATATGGGTATACCTGAAATGCCCCATTGTTATTGGGTTTTCTGTTTTGGTAGCCTCTCTGATCTCCCTGAGCATTTCATAATCACCACCACCAATCTGGTCAGGTGGTTGGTAGCATATTCCTACTGCTATACTCTAAATATTCAAGCCTGGAATTTCTATCCTTGGAGATTCTGTGGTACACCTATGGTATGATTTTTACTGTATTTGACTGTTTTCTTTCACAAATAGTGCCTCCCCCTGCCACCACTAGAGCAACCTACTCTGTCATTTCTATATATTTTGTACCCTGTCCCATTGATTATTATTGTTCCACCAAGTTTCTGTGATGCCTATTTAATCAATATCCTTACTTAATATCAGGCACTCAAGTTCATCCATCTTTGTATTTAGACTTCTAGCATGAGTGATACGTCCACAGCATGTGATCAAAAAGAATGAACTCGTGAGAAAGAAGAATGTAGAGCGTTAAACCTGGAGTGATCCTTTGGAATGCCAGTGTAATCTTATTTAAGGTTTGGGGAATAAAGAAAACATGTTTAATTGGGCACCAGGTGAAGTAAATAACTGGTTAGAAATGCTTAGTCTGGTAGTTGGGAAAAATATGGGAAAGTGTGATAAGAAAAAAAATGAAGAGGTAAGAGCACAGCCCTAAACTGCTTCTGCTGACTTTAGCAAAGGTCCAACAACCATCAGTGACTTCACCTGTTTGTTATAGCACATAGAAAAGCAAGGTTTACTCGGAGTACTTTGCCAGAGCTCTTCCTTACCTTTCTGGAGTCATGCCATGATGGGAAGGTGTCTCCCGGGCCTGTTCCCATTGTGAATATTCAGCATATAACAGTATTGTTGCTAGGGTATAGAATACAGGTGTACATGCTTATATTTGTATTTTGGATGTAACCAACATCAAGTGGCCTTTGAACTATTAAAAGAACGCTTCTGTGGAAACCGAGTCATGGTAAATCTTAATAAACTGATTAGGAAAATTATTTCCAGCTGGCCAGCTATGAAATGAATGGCTATCACTAGTGGTGTGGCTGTCCCACAGTGTGTACTGCTGAATATCTGATGGTCACACACATGATTCAAACCTCTCATGTCAATTGGCTTAAATTCACCAGTCAGAGAAATATAACCAGGTGAGTGGGCATTCCCTGGACTTAAGACTGAGGGCCGGGGAGGGAAAGGATAAGTGGCGGAGATCATGGGAAAACAGGAAGATCTTTTCCCTGCAGATAGCGACTCCTATCTCCTCTCTAGCCTGAGCAACATAACTCAGTAAAACAACCAGTATGTGGTGCAGGCTCCACCTTCCAAAGCTGCTTTGATTTATGTTGCAGCCATCGGGTAAGTTCTAAGATCGTCTTCTGCTCATTTGCCCACTAGGCACTTCCTGGCCTTGAAGCTCAAACAATTAAAAAAACTGGAGAAAAACAGCAGTTCTATTTCCCACCATCAAAACCAACCTCCGTGCCCCTCCTGTCCCTTGGTGCTGCACTCCAAAACTTAAACAGAGTCAAGCTTCTTTTGAGAGATTGCACACCAGAATCACAAATAGTAAACAACAAGCTGACATCTGACACATCGCTCATTTAATCAGGAATAAACTGTGTAATTCCCCACATGATTTTTCAGAACAGTTGAAATGGCTGAGGACTCAATTACTAATTTGTGGATTAAAAGGGGAAAAGGGAAATGTAAGGGCTTGAACCACCTTTTAAAAAGGTAAAAAAAATAAACACATTTACTGAGGTGTCTTTGTGACTTTTAACTCACTTGCCAAGTCCCAGAGTGTATTTTCCAGTGGGCAGATTAAGAGCTCGAGTAAATTATTAATGGAGATTTGCTCACTGTAGTCATTTATAGTTCACATAAACTTATACCTTGAGATGCTTTACATAGTAAAACTGTCCTTAGCTAAAGACTTCCCTAGGGTCAAATTCTCTCTACATGTGTTATTTCTGCATTGGGTATTTCAAGTGGGGTTTTCTTCCATCAGGATGAGAGCCCAGGGTGCTACCTCAAGCCCTCAGGATGATGATTAATTGGTATTGCAGTACAACCTAGCGGCCCCAGCCCCATTGTACTAGGCACTGAAAACACACACAAAACTCTCCTCCCACCCACCTCCCTTCAGTCACTGGCAAGCACAGATACTGCAGCCACTTGCACCAGATTCACCTGTGGGTTTCGAGAGTGGGAATCCTCCAGCAGGGATTACCAAATTCCTCCCGACTCCTCCCAACGGAGGGTTGAGGGGAGGAGAGAGCATTGCAGTGGATGTAACACTAGCTTTTTCTACCCCCACCCAATCTGTGGATACTTTTGTAGGAAGCAGGAGGCCCAAAATGGGGGGACATTTGTTCAATCCAAAAATGCAACTAATAATAAACTGCAAGACCTGTGGATGCTTATGAACTGACCTATGCGCTTAGGTTATAGATGTGTTGTAACTGTGAAGAAGCAGCTTTGAGCTCACACTGGACTCTGGTATGTCTGCAATGCCACCCGTGAGGTTAGCAAAGACAAAAAGGGAAACATTTCTGTGTGATTAATAAGCCAAAATTTTGTTTCTGCCTGCAATGCAAGCAGCCTCATTTACTGTGAGATCTATCCCAAATGGCTTTTAAAGGGTTGCAGGAAAAATGTAAATTAAATGAGCTTTCATTTAATAAAGAACACTAAAAATCCCAGCAACCTTCTCTGTCCCCTACACAACAGCACATGACTGCAATTGTTTGCTGAATTATAGATGACAATTATCACAAATGACAAACAAAATGGCAGCAGAGAGAAGTGATGTGTTTGCAATCCTTGTAGCTGGGACATTAACAGGAGCCTCTGTCACTCACAAGGAGAGAAGTTTGTCAGGTGGGCGGATACAATGATTTGATTTTTCAATTATCTACAGGCCTGTATCTCTCATTCCTCAGTAGCAGCCCAATAAATCTGCTGCTTTGAATCCAGTCTTATAGTCTGATGCAAGACATAGTACCTTGTCGTTTATTTTGCAGACAATAGTACATAATTCAACAATCTTGTGTGTCTCTTTTCTCTATAGATTTCAAGTTTTCCTAGATGAAGCTTCAGCATTTACAAGTACAATTCTCTGCTGTCCAATCTTTGCTGCAAATGACGGTTTAATTAACTCTTTTGATGTTGTACCTTTAAACTGAAACTCTGGGACTTCATGCCCTAGTCAAGATAAACATTAAGCAATATATCTTCTTTTAGCCATCATCAGGTTCTACAGAAATCTAGGTACATTGGCTGCTCATGCACAATTTTTGTTCTGGGAGGGTAGGAGTTTCCGTGTGAGGGTTTTGTTGTTTTATTGACTGATTGCTGTGTAGTGGATGTTACCCAAGGAACCTGAACTCTGCACTCATCGACAGCACATGATGTTGCTAAGCGGGAGGATGTGAGGCAGAACCCTGCACTTGTAGGCAGGGATCTGAGCTCAGCTCCCAGCAGCAGCACTCTGGTAATAACTGGGTCTACAAATTGACCCTAATTGTGAGCTTAACTGTAAGTAAATGTTCGTAAAATGCGACCATAGCCTCTAACAACAAATGTTAATGGGAAAAAGTAGAAAAAGAAGGGAAAAACATACAAACCCTCAAACCCCTTAAGTTAATCCAAATACAAAGACCTACTAATTCAAGAACTCTGTTAAAATTATTGCTGGTAAATAAAAGAAATGTCGGATCAAAAATGGGTGTGTCAAAAATTAGGCCTAATTGGTAAATAAATGAATAAAGGTTGGGGCTATTCTGCCCATCACTCCCCTCTGGGGTGTTATTAAAAAAGAACAAGAAAGAACACATGGGATTACAAACTGCCTGCAAGATGGCTAACCACCACCAACTGCCGGCAGAGAGCTGGAAGGTGCACGGTGCCATCTTGGCTACCACTCCTATTGCCTGCGATACACCATTAATACCACTGGGCCTTTGTTGTCAAGGTTCTGACAGATGACCTGACCACACTGGGCCGAAGAGAGGAACCAGATGACATTGCCACCTCCACGGGCTCTGACTAAATCTCAAATACCATCTAGGATGTAAGACTTCATCACCCCCTCCCCCCACCCCAGACACACACAACCCTCATGTGTCCTTCCCCCCGCACCCCATTTCTTCTCTTTCCGATCATCCTCCTTTTGCCTTCTGTCTAATAACAGTCTGGCTTAGCTGACCAAGATTTTACATTTTGCAGCATTGTTGTAACCTTGCGACCAGAGAGGCAGCTAAAATCAGTGCCCTGGACAGACCGGAACTGGTACCAGTCTGGGAGGTCTTGGAGTGGCAGATCAAACCACGTGCTGGGCCAGTTTTTCCTCTAGCAGCGAGGCTGCAATACAGACAGAAGCTGCATTTTCAGTCTTCACTGGTTTTCCCTGTCCCCTGGTGTGTCTGGTTTGTCTTTTAGAAAATGGAACCAAACTAACAGCAGCAGCAGCCTCGGCCCATCTCAACGAACTTCTTCCCTTTTACCATCTTTAAGATCACTTAAAAGACTGCCAAATAGAGTGATGGTGGTGGCATCCTTTGAAAAACTATCTACAAAAGCCGAATTTAGTTTCTACAAAAGCCCCATCACCATACTCTCATCTCTAGGCCATGTCCACAGAGCACCCAACAAACATCAATGAATGTATTATCCTCACAACAGCTGGAGAACTGAGGCTCAGTAATCACACAGGAAGTCTGTGGCAGGGCCAGGAATTGAACCCAGATGTCCAAAGTCCTGGTTAATTCCCTAACCAGACGACCATCTTTTGTTCATGTCTGAAAGCCTGGCAACATATCCCAGCAAATCTCAATCATTGATTTGAATTGCCTCTCTCAGATTCATAGATCCCAAGGCCAGAAGACACCACTGTGCTCATCTAGTCTGATCTCGGGTATAACATACGCCACACAACTTCCCCAAAAGAATTCCTAGAACAGCTCTTTTAGAGAAACATCCAATCTTGATTTCAAAAATTGTCAGTGACAAAGAATCCACAATGAAGTTTGAGAAATAATTACAATGGCTAATTTCCCTCATTGTTAAAAACGTACACCTTATTTTCAGTCTGAATTTGTCCAGCTTCAACTTCCAGCCATTGGATTGTGTTAGATCTTTCTCTGCTAGATTGAAGAGCTCATTATTAAATATTTGTTCTCCATGATAGCATGGTCTAGGGAGAGAATGCCAGCAAGACATTAAAGGAATCACTAAGTTGTTTTAAGCTCAACATTTTTTTTATTATGAAGTGACAGTAAGTGTTTCCTGAAAGGTAGCTTAGTATATTAATATATTACAACATAAGCTCACTGTAGATAGTAACATGTGCCTACCCAATCATTGTAACAAAGGTCAATTTGAATGATGGGACAAAACCAAAAATGTTGTGATACTCTCAGATAAATACATGAAAGCAAGAATTCTGTTATTTGAAATGACAGCAGGATTCTGCTAGAATACTTAGTTTTGTCTTACTGCAAAAAAGCTTTTCTGAGGTGATCCCATTAAGTTTTCTATGCTATTCCATACCAGAGAAAATAAAATAAACTCAGAGAAACATCTGCCCATCATAATGTTGGCTTTCATACGGAAAATCATATGAGTGGCTTCTTTTTACAAGTTGTAGTACTTCAAATCTAAAGATAAAAGGACATAGGAGCAGTTAAATTATAGTTGCTTAGAAATCATTTAAAATACATCTCCCCTTAACTAATTTTGCCTTGTAGAGATCTTGTACTATTCATTTTAAACATATTCATTTTTAAAGCCTTTGGTTTCTGAAATACCTAATATTTAGTTCTAAATGAGTGCTCATCTTATCCTCCCTTTTTCACCCCTTAACACCCTTCTGTCCTGACTAGTTTAGCCAGCCAGTCCCTTAAAAGTTTGGTTCCCCTTCTACTGAGATGAAGGCCATCCAAACTGTACAGACTCTTCTCCCCACAGAAGCTGGGCCAACTTTCTACAAAACCAAAATCCTCTGCATTTCACCCTCTATGTGGCCAAAGATTCACCTCCAGAATCTTCTACCTTCTGCCTGCCTTCGTCTGCCGGACAGGAAAAATCTTAAGAGGGTCACTTGGATATTCTTCTCCTTCAGCATCCCCCTTATGTCATCAACAAGCTGTGAGGTATCCCAGGAAGCAGAATCTTTAGTGGTGAAATTCACCATCACCAATGGATGTAACTGTTGACTTAAGTCTATCCATTCTTATAGTCACACTTCACCTCTTGGCAGATAACACACCATCCTGTTGCCTACATGTCCCTTTCAGAACCTTATTTGCAATCTTCTGAATATCAAATTTCCAGCTAGGATCGTCTATATTCCTTGGACAGTTAGCATTCTCGTTGTGGGACGCATGATTGTCTTGCAGGCTGTACAGGCCAATGTGTTGTTATTTACTGGGAGGGTCATGGAGAATTAAGAGGCATGATCCTGCTGCTGTCCAGCGACATCTTTTGTTTTCAGATTCTCATAGGTAGCCAGGCCTTTAGAGACTCATTGCTGCAGCTTGTTTCGTTGAGGATGCTGCTATGTGGTGACACACATCACCAGGCTTCCATGCAGCCACTCTGGGCAGCATACAAAGGGCCTGTGCTCTCAACCCCATAATCTTATCACTAGTGTCAGGAAGAAATCATAAGAACATAACGGCCATGCTGGGTCAGACCAAAGGTCCAGCTAGCCCAGTATCTTGTCTTCCAACATTGGCCAATGCCAGGTGCCCCAGAGGGAATGAACAGAAAATCATCAAGTGATCCATCCCCCGTCGCCCATTCCCAGCTTCTGGCAATCAGAGGCTAGAGACATCATCCCTGCCCAGCCTGGCTAACACCGATGGACCAATCCTCCAGGAACTGGGCTGGTTCTTCTTTTTAATCCTGTTATAGTCTTGGCCTTCACAACATCCTCTGGCAAGGAGTTCCACAGGTTGACTGTGCATTGTGTGTGTGGGAAAATCGCCCCATGGTAAAGCAACTCTGAGTGAGGAACATTACAGGGGAGGATAGGTCTTATTCTGAAGTATCGAGTACGGGTTGCTGCCAGAGACAGGACACCAGATTAGATGGGTCTTTGCTAAATTTTTATGTTGCTAAATACATTCTTTTCCTTCATTACAGGAAAGTGAGGATCCCAGATAATTTCCACCCTTTCCCCCCAAATGGCTTTGAATACATGGCTATAAAAGGGGAAGGTGGCGCAGATACAGTTAATTTGATAGAGCTGGTTTGTGCTACTATACAATGTTTTGGGGAAACCTGATTTCATGATCTCAGACTGTTGCATTTTGGAAGGAGCTGACTGATAAAAAATGAATTTTAACTTCACTCTCGGTAAATCATGGTTTCCTTACCGCAGATATTTAATAAATCTGGTTGCTAGTCTAATCAATGCAGCAGAAGTACTGGTGCATTCTGAAGGCTATCACATGAAACAGAAGCAAAACTGGCTGATGTTTAACTCAGAAACAAATTTATGATAAGGGAAGTCTAGCACTTTTTCCTTGACTCAGAAAATTATGCCCTCAGGTATGATGCCTGGTCTAGAGAAAAAGCCATTTACTGCTATTCTCTTCAGGCTTTTGCCCTTTCACTATGACATTAAACAGAACCATCAAATCACTTTAAAGAGGACTAAACTGTAACCTGGCACAAAACAGCACTGGCATGAAGGTGACTGAGGTTGGAGTTCATTCTCTTCCTGAAATTGGCAGGCTTTATATTCAGATTCAAAAGCAAGACAGCGTCTCGTATTTGAGATCAAATATCCAAGTGAACGCATATTCCCAATGGGATTTTTATATCCTCCTGTAGCTGTTGAAAGTCATATAATTAGGACTACAGAGCAATAAAAGCAGAACACATTATGGTGTATTGGACATGTCACTCCCATGGCTTCACAGGTGAGCACATAATTCTATAGAGCATAATATGATCTCTGGGCATTTTTAATAGCCTTTACCAACCTTCACTAAGAGTGGTATATCATATATACCATAACATACACAAAGGCCACTTTACATATCCCTACTTGACCTTAAAAATCCTCAGATTCTTTTATAAGATCTGTTAGTATCACGGAAAGCTGTTCTTTTGCATTAAGTGTCTCTTTTTTATGATTACATGGCATATAATCGCCATGCCAAAATACAGTTATGACCCTCATACCTAGCCAATTACTCTCATGGCATCTCACGTATCTCCAGCTTCAGACAAGGGATGATGAATGGGAGACACAAAAGTCATGTATGTGGGAAAAAGTTGCATGATGTATTCATATCATATGATGATGATGATGATGATGAAATACTTTCCATTCCAACAGTAACTCAGGGGGGATGTTAAACTGCAGCTACTTAAATTCAACATTTTAAAATGAGCAGGTGTGGATGACTTGGATCTAAGCATTTTATAAGAACTAGCATATGAGCTCTTTGGATCATTGTGCTGACTTTCCATAAGACTTGGGACACTGGGAAGTTCCAGATGACTGGAAGAAAGCTGATCTTGTGACTATACTTAAAAAGGCTACAGAGGATGAGCTAGGTAATTTTACTCCAGTTAGCCTGGCATCAATCCAGGAGGGGCGGGGGGGAGGGGAAGGGGGCTAATATGGGACTTGATTAATAAAGAATTAAAGGAAAGCAATATAATTAATGCTAATCAACATGTTTATGGACAACAGACCTCGTTATACAAACATCTTTTTCTGAAGAGATCACAAGTTAAAGGTAACAGCATTGATGTAATATACTTAGAATTCTGTAAGGCATTTTACTTGGTACTTGGTACACCATGATATTTCGATTAAGAAACTATAATGATACAAATTCAACGTGGCACACATTAATTGGATTAAAAGTTGGCTACTGATAGGTCTCAACATGTAATTGTAAATGGGGAATCATCATTGAGCAGATGCATTTCTAGTCAGTTCTTGGTCCTATGCTTTTTAATACTTGTATCAATGACCTGGAAGAAAACATAAAAGCATCACTAATAAAATTTGCAGATGACACAATGATTGAGGGCGTGGTAAATAATGAAGAGGACAGGTCACTGATTCAAAGTGATCTGAATCGCTTTGTAAGCAGGGCACAAGCATACAATATGTGCTTCTATACAGCTAAATAGAAAGTCATTCATCTAAGATCCAAGAATGCAAGTCATATTTCAGGATGGGGGACTCTCTCCTGGAAAGCAGTGACTCTGAAAAAGACATGGTGGTCTTTGGTGGATAATCAGAGGAACACGAGATCCCATTGTGATGCTGTGGCCAATAAGGCTAATGTGATCCATTGATCAATAACGGGAATCCTGAATACGAGTAGAGAGGTTATATTACCTCTGTATTTGGCCCTGGTGCAGCCAACGCTGGAATACTGTGTCTAGTTCTGGTATCCACAATTCAAGAACGATGTTGAAAAACTGGAGAGGATTCAGAGAAGAACTATATATATATGATGAAAGGATTGGAAAACATACTTTATAGTGAAAGACTCAAGGAGCTAAATCTATTTAGCTTGTCAAAGAGAAGATTAAGGGATGACTTGATTACAGCCTGTTCTGTTCCTCATGTAATTGGTAACAGAGGGCTCTCTAATTTAGCAGACGAAGATCCAACAGCTTGAAGTTAAAGCGAGTCAGATTCAGACTTAAAAAAAATATTGTGCTTTATTTCAACAGTGAGAGTAACCATTGGAACAATTTACTAAGGGTTGTGGTGGATTTTCTATCACTTGAAATTTTTAAATCAATATTGGATGTTTTTCAAAAAGATCTGCTCTAGTTCAAAGAGGAATTAATTCACAGAAGTCCTATGGCCTTTGTTATGCAGGAAGTCAGACAAGATAATCACTATGGTCCCTTCTGGCATTATATTTTATGAATCTTTTTTTTTTTTCCTGATGCCCATTGCAGGTGGAAAGCACTGGCTAATGAACTCTGCACTAATGTCAGAGTGGCAGAACCTTCCTTCATCTTCTCACTCAGTTGGATGAATTCATTAGCAAAAACTTAGTGCCAGTGACCAGCACAACCATATCTCTCAGTTCCATTCTGCGTTTTCCTGAAATGAATTTGGCAACAGTAAGGAAAAAAGGCAGAATCTGATGTATCCACTTCAAATAATTTCCATCTGGTGCGCACCAAAAGGGAAGCTCTCAGTGTGGTTGGGGTGCAGTGGCAGGGGCTAGAAAAAGCTTGGGATTTCAGTTTAAAATAATCACACTTTCCACATCACAAGAGATCAATTAACAAGAGGTACCTGTTTGAACACATTAGGTGTCTCTGACAAATATTTAAAATTACAAAAAAAGAAAAGAATCATCATAAGCAGGCTGCACTGAAATAAAACCAATTTTCCATTTTTCTGACCTTTTCGCATTTTGAACTCTCCCTTTTTCAAGGGGAGACCTGAATTCTCCAGGCAGAGGACTATTCATATTTCACACTGATGTTGCACAGTCAAGCTTAGCCAAAAGGTTGCAAATAAGTGTTTACAGAAATTTTCAACACATGAAAAGCTAGTACAAGAATCCTGATGTTAGTGCACTTTGTTACTTTTTTAAATAAACAGATCCATTTATTTCTGCCTATAGGTACAAACTCCAAAAGTTCTCAGCCTGCCTACTCCAAGTGCAAGCTATCAATTCTCATCTAGCAGATATAGCAATTCAACATTTAACAAGCTCATGTTACTCATGAGATATGTGGAATAGCAAATCAACATTACATTTAAGAAATGTTCCAATTTACATATAGGAAGCAGTCAGAGGTGAATAAAGGGCAATTTGTTTACATATTACATGAGAGAACAAATGAACAGGTTCTGCTAGAGCCAGAAGACCTGGTGTCCTTTCCACCATCTGATACTAAAACAAAGCAAATGGCAGGTAAGTCAATTAGTCTAGTCAATTATTTTTAACAGCAAGTGTCATGGCAGCCATCTGGTGGGAAGCCTTCCCTCCGTGAAGTGATGTTGGGGTAACCAAATGGGTAATTCCCTTGGTATCCAAACATCAATAAAAACACACAAAGCAATCAGTCTGAAGGCTATGGTGCAAGGGGACTGCTATATTGTACGGGGTGATGGTGCAAGACCAAAGCAGTGCCCACGTCTAGGAAAGCTGACTGCTGAAAGATTTTGTATCAGAAGAGTATTTTTAATTGGGATTTGAATGAAAATAATATGGTTGACTTGTGTATAGGAAGAAGGAGATGATCCAAGCATATGGGGCATCAGGAAAAAGAAGTGAAGCTGACAGAAAGAGGAGGATACTAAAGCTGTCAGGCACCTAGACAAATCTCTGTAAAAATATTTTTTGTGGGGGCATTTGATTCTCCTTTAGCAAGGTCCTTTTATGCCTCTCTGGCAATCTAAAGCAGTTTGAAGGTGTAAAGGAGCCTAAGTGTAAAGGAGAGTCAGGCCGTGGGACTCCAATGACCTCCTGGATCTTTGTGATCCACGAAAGCACTTCACATATTTAGATATTTTTGTTCCCTCCTTATCCTCAACAAGATGAAGACTCTAGTAGCTAACTGGGAGATTCTCCCTTACATTTAAAGGGCAGTGAGAGACAGGACAGGTAGGAAAGAGGCTTAGGAGAAGCAGAAAGAGTGACAGGGGAGCAGGAGGCAATGATGAAGATAGCAGTGGAGCTGTGAGGGCCTTCAGGACAAAGATGAGAAGCTTGAAAACTGAAGCCAGTGATGGGATTCAAAGAGAGCAGCAATAGTCAGAGCATCTGGTGGAGAAGCTGATTTATCTACCCTAACTGAACTAAACACGTCAGCATAATCGCCTGTGAGGAGGTGAAGGAAATTCCTTTTCTCACTCAATCTAGTACATTTCCTCAGCAAAGTGCCTCTGACAGCTCCTTTATTCCCTATGAGTTATCAGTTTTCTTTATTACGGCACAGTTGGCTTTGCCCTTTGTTTGGTAATCACATGACCTCTTTCAGGGATCATACGACCTTATTTGTCATTGAACCAAACTACACAGTGCCAAAAACTCAGTATCAACAGTCCACTCGCCTCATAATTACCCTGCAGGTCAGAGAGAAGAAAGGGGTATGTACAACATTAGTCAGGTGTGATAACACAAAATATTTTACAAACATTCATGTGAATATATAATTTTAGCTTGTAAACAGCTACTTTCATTGCAAGAGGGGCACTGAGGGGCATAAGGACCCTGGAGACATACAGGTTGGAAGCTCCTTCATTAACTCGCTGCAAACTCTGCACCGCAATTCCAGATGATTTCTTTCCAGAGAAGGTGGAGTTTAAGTGTACAGTACAATATGTTCAGAGATCCATAGATCTAAAGTTTGCTACAGTAATCTCCCAGCCAGTGTGCAGCTGAGAACAGCAAAATCATCACATTCTAAAGTCTAAATATCCTGCTCTAGTAAGCAGAGATTTAATAAACCATTAGCTCAAACTTGAGGTGAAATAAATGTAGTGTATTATATATTTCAAAATAGCATTAGGATTCAATTTAAACATCACCAAAAGCCTAATCCTCAATATACAGAGAATAGTAATAAAGACCTTGGAGTCTTTAGTTTGATTCCATTTCCAGTGGGGCTGTGTGCTTTCGTACAATTTGGTTCCCGCAGTGAGAAAAACTGTGTGATAGCATCACAGATCCAGAAAGCAGAGCAGAATCTGAAAACATACACAAGCCCAGCACGTGAGACCCCAGTAAACAAGCAGGTGGAAGGTGCACGTGAGCAATCAGGTCCCAAACTCCACTACCAGTCCTGGATACAGTCTTTAAAACTGTAATCTGCCCCATGCAGACGCCACATCTCAGCAGGGTGCCCTGACATTGCTGAACTAATCCTGTTTCCTGTCCCTTCACAGCTATTGAGGAAAAATATGTTTTAGTCAGTGCAGGTGCTCATTGTATGAGTTACTGAAAATAGACAAACAGTCGTCTATTTGCATAAGGCCAGTGTCATATCAGCCCAGCTGGAATTTTAAACAAACGGCTGCCTGGTAACATTTTGTTGGTTCTGTCATGTGCTGCTCTCCTTTGTTACATTAGCGGAGCCAATAGCACATGGCAGTATTACAGCAACTATAAAGCGACAGATATGCTGCTTTCAATCTCCCAAGTCAGATGTAAAGTGCAAATGGTACATCGTTTCCACAAAGAGCCAAAAGCATAAAATCTGCTTTCCAATTTTGCAGGAATCGTCCATGTTTTGGACTTTTTTATGTTGCCCCTATAATAATTCCTCTTGATTAGAAACCAGCACACGTCCTAAAATGCATCTCTTCTTCTAGAAATGACAACAGATTATTTAAGCAACACCTAAGTACTTTGATTTCATTTTAGTTTGCCTGCATTGATGTCAGTCTTCTCATACATCTAGGGAATGAATCCTTGATTTTCTTTTTAAAAGGTGGGGGTGATACAAAAATTGCAGAAATCTCAGCTGTAATAAAGTGTATACGTTCAAAATGGTTGGAAATTGTTTTTTAATCATGGAGCCATTGGCACTTCTCTCTCAGAATATAGGCTGCCCTCTATACATTTAGCTTTCCTATCCAAATTCTCAGAAAAATGCAGCAAGTATATTAATAAATTATTTATAAAAACATTACAAAAGATAAAGCACATTCCTGCTAAAATGTTTCCAGTCTTCTAGGTAATGAAATCATTGCTGTCTTCCCTTCACTGGAACATCAGCAGAGGGTTATTGCTGCATTTCACTGCAGTCTCCATTTAACTCATCCTGCAGGTGTCAAAGCTCATCTTGTGTTGTGAAGATATCTTGACTTATAAAAGGAGCAGGGTATGTCCCAGCCTGAGCTGCAGTTCCAATTTTAACCAGCACAGTTTATTGCTGTGAGAAAGTTCTACAGAAAAACAACAGACTGCAGAGTAAAAAAGTCTGAAGATCTGAAGATGACATAAATTGTTCATGACACACAGGTTTGCATTGTGAAATTCCAGCTTGGGAACAGTCAGGAAACTCTCTGAATGAGTCAGAGGGCCAGAAGTCAAGATTATGGAGGTCAGCCTGTAGGGAGGGTCATGGAATCATCACTCAGATTAAAAAGGTTTTGAGAGTTAAGCCAATTTAAGGGAATTTAGAATTGGTGAATGGCCTTACGCCCATGGAAGAGGTAGTTCAAAAAACTCCATGGGAGGGACATCTGAAGCTTCCGTTTCCAGGAGAGAATACTTGGGTGAAAATAAACAACTACTGAGTAGCTACCTGACAACACAGTGATTGCTAGATCTCCATGAATACTGACAGCATGGAGCAGTGTGATATTCAGGTGAGGTTATTTCTTAGTCTAAATACATCAAAGGGATTTACCTTTGTAAAACTAAGCAAGGTGATTTTGGAACATGTTTTACAGAATAGCAACAGAATAAGACAGACGAGTTTAAGCAAGGAGCTTATTGTCAGGTAAATATCATGGCAAGAGATGGCCAGATGGAATTCAGTTTTAGTCAAATGGGTGGAGATGACAAAGTTGTAAGAGAGTCTAAACATTCTCAAACAGGTAAACCACTGGAGAGTAAATTCATTCATTCCCTGGGGGAATCACTGCATCAGAGAATGCAGATATTTGACAAAAAATAATCTGTAAAAAAATCTTAATTTAAATAAAGAGAGTTAAACTACAAAGGTGTTTCAAGCGGAGTCCAGCTAGCCCCCAAAAGCAGTACTGTTCCTTCATGACAAAGATTTTACCCCAGGTTAGAAGGTGTGGCCCATACAGCATTCAGGGCTCCAGCCTGATGCTCGCTGCTGTATCATCCTTCACTGATCACTCTCATCTCTCCCGATTTACACGACTCACCATGTGAAAAGGTCAAAACAACAGATTCCTATGAGATTATTGGACATGGACCCCTGGAATAGGAAATTTGATTTGACTGAGACATCCCCAAGGCTGCCCTTTTAGACACTGGAAAGCCACTCCTGTGTTCATAAGATGCCTGCTGTTATCTGTGGCGCATCTCCCCATCTACATACAGTATCTATCAAAGATTCCTGTAGGACTTCTCATCACACCACCTGCCCTTGACCAATGCGGTCTGGCCCAAGCATGCACGCTGCGCAGGGAACAGTCTGGCTGCCAGGGATTCAGCATGAATTAAGGGTCACTGTTAGGCAGGGACCTTCACCAGTAGGAAGAGCACCGACAGCTAGATTTGAATACTGGAGACAAACACAGAGCCACATTTCCCACATAAACTGCAAATGTTTCCAGCTACGATTAACATCGGTGAGATTCAGAATCTAAGAGGTCAAGTAAAGCCTGTCAAGGTTAGGGTTCATCACAGGCTCAGCAGCTCTCTCTGCATTCATGCCGTACAGCTGCAAAAGAAAGGAGACTGTTTAAAAGGAGGTAAACAGGAGAGAGTGTCAGAGAGAACAAGAGCAGCTGTCGCAGTGTGTGACTTTCAATGCCTATCATGAGTGTTGGCAGCGACAGTAGGCCTCCTTCCTTCTCTCTTTCATGGCAGAGATGCGATTGCACTGACATGCCTCGGGGAGACGCAGAAAACGATCGAAAGAGAGGATGACAAATAGCAGACCTGCAGCAGCTGAATGCTCTCAAAGAGAAATTGGTTGCTTTTCATTTTTTTGATGTTAATGACAACTGTAAAAGATGTTTGTTTCAGCGGCATATTGTGGAGGAGTCTTAGATTTCATTTCTAGGACTTTGAAATCCAGGTTGGTCTAGGAAAATAGGGAATTTAGCACTGTGCTGCCAAGAGAGAAAGGTGGGGGAACCTAACTGAGATTGGCTGGGCTGAAAGTTAATATTGTCAACACCTGTACTCATCTCAGAGAGTCAATGAACAGTGAACAAACTCTGGCAGCAATAGCAGGGAATGGGAAGGATTTGAGATGGAAGCAGCACTCAGTCTGGGAAACAAGAAGTGGAGAACTTGGGTAATGATGCAGCACAGAGCGGTGGACAGCAAGCATGAGACACCATAAATAATACTGAGTAGTGCTGAACTTCACTCAGGGTGGGCACCAAATTCACTATTGTCTGCGTAGCTCCTTTGCTTCCCTTTCACTTGCTGTTTCCTTCAACTTTCTGATTTTCAATCTTTGCACCATTTTGTTTGTTCTAGTGAAAATGTCAAATATTGGATGTCTCTAGTTCGGCGCTCCCAAGGACCCATTTCCAGAGCCCAGCTTCTGGAGCAGTAGCGGCTGTGCTGTTTCACAAGCAGTCCATTTTAAAGAGGAGAGATCTAAAAAAAATCTATATTTTGGTGATGCTGGTTTTATTTGTACATTGTTTTCAAGTTCTGACTCATATTTTACTCTTGATTTTTTCTTTGTGTTCAAAGGCAAAAAAGGAAATGTTTCCTTGAGGCAAACTTTTGTCTTTTGCTCTGAAAAAGATCATATCCCCCTTTGCTTTAAAGAAGATTATTTTATTAGGGGTGCAGTGTCAACAGAAGATTACACAACATGCATAACTGGATAAAAGCCCCAAATTATAAACAATCTAGAATGTAAATTAAGGAGATTTTAGTTTCTCTCTGCCTTTTCAAAGTTGACATGTGCAAGGGAGAACAGAATTGTTTGGTGTGACAAATAAAGATGGTAACCAAATGGTTTTGCTAAGTCTTTGTATTCAAAGCAATTGTTCAGCAAAGCTGACAGAACAGAATATTGGAGGCATAAAGCACTTTGCATAGTGAAGGATTAGCAGACTGACAAATTCTGGATAATAAGACTAATTAATAATTTCCATCTCTGAGGAACTACATCTCATTCTGCTTCATTTGTCTTTTCCCTTTATCTTCAGGTTTAACAGTCAGGTCCTGTAAATTATGACAGATGACCGCAGATGTCAAGGATTGGCCAGAGTACACAAATGGCAAATTTCATAGCTGGTCTTGAATAAAGAGGAAAGACGAAAACCACAAAGGCAATTTTCCCATTCAGAATGAGGTGGAAGATAAAAAACAACGGCAGCATTTTCTAGACAACTGGAACATGAGAACGTGGACAGTGATATTGCATACTAGGTTTTGTCACGCACAACTCTGTTTTGAAACAAATGACACAACTGGCTAGGCTACTGGCCCACTGAGAGCCAAAGGGATCAGCACAGAACACTAAAGTACAACAGAGCACAAAAGTGAATTAATATCAGGAAAACGATATCTGACGCCTGTTTAAAATTAACTTTTGGGGCATTTCTGCTAATAGGAAGTCCTGGTTACAAGCAGTTTCCAGTGTTCTAGAAAAGCTACTGCAAACACTCTTACATACTAATCTGATTCCCAAAGAGGCCTAATATGACTACTGCAGAGACTAACAAACGAAACACTGTGATTATAACACCTGACTCACCAAAATAAACTGAAATCAAAGGTAGAAGTGCAGAAGGCAGGAATATCTACTATGCTGAAAAGTCTTGGCTAGGACCCTGAAATCTTAATGAGACTGTACACGTTTTTTGCACAGCTCCATAAATTCTGTGAATTTTTTTTATATTTCAGTCCTGTTATTCAAGGGTCGCTAAATGTGTGGTTAAAAGAAAACTAGAACATGGCAGTGGCTTAAGCATTATGCGTCTTTAAAGGGACTACATGAGAAGCAGAACTGATTCTTGATTTCTTTTTCACAGGTAATTTAGTACAAATGAACATAAGGGAGCTCATTAGGGGTATCTACAACTTTCACAGAATAAAAAATGTTCATCGTGTATGATAAGGTTATGCTTACAGAAGACGGGTCTTTTTATGTGCTATTCTTTCTTGCTTTTGTATAGTTGAGAGCTGTGAAACATGGCAACGAGGTATAGGACTGTGGATAGATTTTAATGTACTCCACTGACATCAAAGATGGCCAGAGCTGGTGCTGAAAGTACTCTTAAGATGCCAGTCATAGCTAGCCCAATGTCAAAGACAAGTCCTTCAGCACTGTAAGCTAGTTCCATATGCAGGAATGCTTCTAGTAAAACTCTCAAAATGCATAGTCCTATGGTCAAGTCAACAGTATCTTTACATTAAAGATGTTACTCTAAAGATATACAATCAGGCCTCTTGACGGGCCTTTACTATAAATATCCATCTATAAGCATTTCCAATCAGTGTAGTTCTCCCCAGCAAAAATGATAGTTTCCATAGCATCTTGTGAACTGCAGTGTGGTCAACTGATGTTGCACTATTTGCTATTTACCATATTCTCTTTATGGGGCAATGAAGTATAGTGGCCACTGCAAAAGTTGGAGCCAGGCTGGGCCTATAATAGGTAGCGTGTGTTCAGAATTTCAAGGATATAAAGAGCTGCTGCACAAGGTAAGTACTAAATATTATGTCCTAATTCTGAGGAGACAAAGGCTATATGATCTCAGGCAAATTCACCTAACTTCCTATACAACTTGGTCAGCACAGTTGTAAAATGAAAAGCCAGAAGCTGAGTCAGAACTAGGCAGTCTAAACAGCATGCCCAAGAACCAGCAACTCAGAGTCCTTAGAAATTCCGAAAATTACAAACAAGACAACACTTGTAAAACCTTAGGCTCTGATTTCACTTTTCACAGCATTTTAGGAGCACAGGAAATGCCATACTGCATCAGTCCAGGGGTCCACCTAACCCAGTATCTTGTCTATGACACCTGCCAGTCCACAAAATAGTATGTGAAAAACTTCATAATGGGCAACTATGCAGTAACCTCCCCATAAGGGAAGTTTCTTTCTACTCCTAGTCAATTAGTGGTTTCAGTATTCAGATCTGAATTCATGCTCCATTAATACGTGAAGCCTCCAATAACGCATTGGAATCAATAATAATACTTTGCATTTATATTTTTATCTGTACATTTTCTTAGATTGTGAACTTTTAGGAGCAGGGAATGTTCCTCGATGTGTGTTTGAATAACACCGGAACGATGGGGTCTTTGGATGCTATTGGTAATATAAATAACAACAACAGATCTCAAAATGCTTCACTCAATTTTTGAGTGAAGTTATCACCACCGCTTCACAGATGAGGAAAGTCAAGTCTTAGATTGTTTATATAATTTTCCAAAGGTCACACAATAAATCCACTGCATGGGGCACAGAAACCAGGCCTCCTGAGTCCCAATTGTGTGCTCAAACCTCCAGACCACACTGCCTCTGGTTAGAGTCTTGGTGTCCTCCTTTGTTATCCTACAATATACTCATAATCTGATCATACAAGTTAAAACTCACACTTTGGGAAAACGTGTTAGTATAATGCCAACAGTTTTTATCCCTATAACAAAAAACTGCAAAGGCTCATTATGCTGAGGGCCTAGACGAATACGTCACTGTTTCAATAACGTAGGACATACTTAAAGTGCCCACATACAGTGCACATTCTTTAATGCTTTATTGCCCAGTCATTTCTATTTTACCCCAATGAAACATAAAAACTGTTACTGTGCAAGAAGTCTCAAGATTTTTTATGAGGCTTTAATATTCCCAATTTATATAAAACAAAAATTCTAAACGGTCTTTTGTTACTTAGGACAGAATGGTAGAACCCGCTGTTTACACAGCAAGGCAAAAGCTCTGTGATAATGAGGAGATGCTTATTTGTCAGGACTCGTTTTCAAAGGAAAGAGCTCTTTTGCCTCATGCCCAGAACATGAAGGGATGTCTGATGCAAAGGTGACAGCAGAAACAGAAACATTTCTGAGGACAGCCACAGACTGCATAAGAAAACATTTGAACTGGATTTACAAGCCTTGATTCTCTTTTGCCTACAGCATTCAGATGTGCCGCTCTTCCAGGAAGGGACCATGCTTTCTTTTATGTTTGGGAAACACGTAGCACGATGTGGGCATTAATAATAACAGATACATATTCAAGTATCAGAAGAAAATCCAGAAAAAAGTTTAAAGGAACATATATTGCAAAAAACGATTTTAGAGTCTCTGATTTTAAATACTGCTTAGAGATAGTCTAAGAGGTACAGATGGTTAAAACATGCACAACTGAATGAATAATATTGTTAGCAGACGATGAGATAATTAAAATCTCTCCTTCAGGATCTTTCACTTGCTTCTGATAGGATACACGATGCTTGCTCCGAATAGCAGCATCTGTATGGTGCAACAATGTGCAACATTGCTCTAGCATTTCACTGAAGCTTACTTCATTGTGGTAGGTGCTGCAGTAAATCTTGTGGCCCTTTAAAACTCACATGGTGAACAGCCAAAGAGCAGAGGTCCATCAGAGACTGTTTTATATACTATATCGTAGAGTTTCTAGATTGCTGCTGAGCCTAGTTTTCCTCATTCCCTTTTCAGAACTTCCTGTGGTGGCACTGGTATCCGTCATACATTTTACATTATGTTCTCTAATCCACTAGCTGGCATGACAAAACTATACCATGTCAACGCTGGCACATGCGATCCACACAAATTGTGCCCAAATGGGAACACATGAATTGTACAGATTTCCTAAAAAATGCTGTACAAATCTGCAGTGCCAATGGCAAAGCTCCTTTGACTTCCTCCAGCCACAGATTCCTTTGGCAATGCACTCTGGAATTGTGCAACTCCTCTGCAAACAACATCTTTGTGACTCCCTTCCAATACTGAGCACGACAAGTTCTTTCATACTAGACAGCTCACTGCATCCCATGGTTAGATACTGCTCCTAAATCCACCCGCTGTTGGGGCTTCTGCTATCTGCTGGGCAGGGCTACGCACACTATGGCCAGCTAACCCATAATTCAATGAATTAGCCTGGCCCCCTCCTAACCCCACGTGAATTACCTATGAACAAATTTTGACATTTACAAATTGGCACATCATTTGAAATTATTCAGTGAACAGTTGATGGGAAGAGACATCTGCTGACATGTTGCCTTCAAATACTGGTTATGACTAATTCACGGTCTGTGCTGTGTGACCCGTCAAGATGGCTATGTAAACACTTCCAGGAGGAATACCCATTCTTACAGGTAGTCATGACACTGTCTCCTTCCACAAAGAAGTTTGCCAACAAAAATTCACCCCTACAAGTGTTAATAGAAAATGAATAAAATAATGAAAATTCTCTGAGCAAATGTGCAGGTTTCATTTGAATGAATATTCACAATTCATTTTATTTTTTGCACTATTTTCTCCAGCTCTATTGCTGGATATTTTTGTCAAGTCAGCTGTATTCTGCCCTATGATGGGTCACTGACCTCTGTTTGTCAAGATTGTAGTTGTCATGTTATCCACTTATTGAAGCAAAGGAGGAAGGTATTTTGAGAGACAAATAATAAAGGGAAGCAAATAAAATATACAAGTTAGCTCCATTTAAGACATTGTGAAGTCAACACTTACAGAAAAGGCACCAATTTGAACTCTCTCTATCTTTCTAGAAAGAAATAATATTTAACCCAAAGCGAAGTTCACAAGATCTTTTAGGATGACCTTTAGGTCAGACTTCATTTGACTGGTGTGGCTCTGAGTCTAAGAGAAATGGGGACCTTACCCATATTGTAATGTCACTTCCCCCATTTACGGCATTTTAACAATCAAATTAAAGTAAATCAGGAAAATATCATTTAATGGGAAAAACCAATTTGTTGGAGTCAGGATGGAAAACAAACACTGAGAGTATCCAACAAGCTCAGGGACTGTAGATTTGCCATGTGAGAGTGGGAAAAGGCAGGAGATGCAGCAGCATTAACAGGAAAGGATGGTGAGAGTTTCCAATAATCTTTGCAAACAGCAGCCAGCCATAGGAGCCTGGCAGCTAGCAGCATTTTAAATTCCTGGGGTGTTAATTACCAATAGACAGAAGGGAATTCTATAATTTGTTATTGAACTATGCCAATGTTTAAAAATCGACTGTGGCCAAGAATCTAAATTTCCTGCTGCATTAGTCATAGTGAATATAAACAGACTTGTTTTCCATTGATAGAAAATCTGGTGTCATTTTGAAAATCTAAACATACACAGCAGTTGTGTTCTTACACAACCCCTTTACTGTCAAACAAGCCAATGAATTCAGTTATAGTAGCTAACTGTTGAAATCTTTTCATGAGCCTGAGGAGGACCTGACATTATTCATACCCAAGAAAAGATTTAAGCAATACTGCTTCTTTATTTGACTAACTGCAAACAGCTGAATTTCTGTTTCTTTTATGAAACTAATAGGCACTGCCAAAAAAAATAAAAATAAGAAGATTTATTCTACCTTGTGTGGCACCTTGTTTGACACTTCAGTGCACGTGAGCCTTGAGGAGTCCTCTAAAGGAAGGCAGCCTTGTCATGCAGTATCAGCTTTTTCAGCATTCAGATAGCTTTCCTTTCCAAGTCTAAATTAGGTGTAGTGCAACTTTCGTAGGGGCACACAGAAAATGTCTCAAAGCAATCTAGGCTGAAATTGTATTTGTTTGCTGAGAATTTGCAAGAACTGCAGAATATCTGCTTTTTTCCAGGGACAGGTTCCCTCACTGGATACCATGAAGAAAGATGAACACTAGAGATATGTCAACTACCCCAAAGTAATTAAAGTAACAATGAAATGCTCAACTCCAATAGCCTGCAGATTTTTTTAAATTGCTTTTTCTGTTTAAAAAAATCAAGTTATAGGTAGTTTGGTTCTGAGATTGTTTTTGGACCACTGGGCATGTTACGTGTTATCTGAATGTGGTGAAATGGGTCAGGGTAGCACTGCAGAGACAGTTCTCCTTTGTTTTCAGTAAACCAGGGACCAACATGGCTGCTTTTGGTGTACTTTGCTTGTTTGTGCATAAGTGTAATCCACAGTGTGAACAAAATGTACACAGTTTTTGGAAGTGTTTCTAGGTGTCATCTGTTCACAGCCAATGTATGGGAAGTTAAAAGGACAAGTTATTGGCTTGATTTGGGACCTCAAATATTAGTAGCTGTTTCTGTTAAATTTTCTGTTTTATTTTCTTGTAGAGGTTGAAGTTAGATACTTGGACACTGGAGGACATTCCCAACTAGTTCATAACTAATGATATGGCAAATTAAAGGTCTGAAGGGCTTTGCAGTAGCATCTCTTTAAGGTGCTATTAAAGATTCATCCACAGCAAGCACAATTACTAAAGGGAATTAACACGATCAGCCTTATCGCTTTATCTGTTTCTTGTACAAATCATGAGCTTATTCTACTAAAATGGGAAAATTTTAAAACAAAAAATATAAAAAATGTTGTAAAATAATGCTTTGTCCTGGTCCTTTCATTTGCATCCAATAAGTAAATGTGAGAGGTCGTCAATGCATGGAGGCTGGAAGGTAAAATATATTTGGCAGAGAAATTACAATGTATATTTTACAATTACAAAAACCTATTTAAAAGTTAAGGGTGTAAATGCAGCATTATCAAGAAAGCTTAAAACATCTGAAAAAAGCGTGAATCCTTCAGAAAATAACGGAAGATTCCACACAGGGAGATTTATTTCCTGTCACTAATCAGCAGCTGTTGTGTGTGTTATAGGCGACCTGCGATCACGGCTCTCCAGCACCACTTTATAACAACAAAGATGTTTCCTGAAAATTAGGCTGGGGCAATTTCTCTTTGGCAACAGCAACCGCTGAAAACATTTATTAGTATGAATCTGCTGGCCTGGCCCTGGAAGAAAATACCCAGGAAGATGAAAGTGCCTTGTTTGTTGTGGCTGTTATTTCATTGAACATCACCCATCTTTTTGTTAGGAGCTGGCTGTCACTCAGCCCTACAGGTACACACTAAAGCTGCCTGCGTAAATTACCACCTATTTCTAAGGTCTCAAAGATGTTACAGCATCAGTCTGATACTCTGCAGCAGCCTGAAGTCAGGCTCTCAGCTCAAATGCAAATAGAGAAGAAAGCCCTGACTTTCCACATGACATTACTGCAATTAGATCAACTGTCCTCTAGCGCAGAAAAGCAATTGTTTAACATTCAAAATCCTTAAAAATACATCCAACTAATGAACAGTATTTGGGGGGACTAAGGAGAAAGGGGGATATTTCAGGACCATGTCCCATATGAGAATGTGTTGATGGAATAAGCATTTTGGATTTTTCGCATGAATACCCTTACCTTTTAATGAGCTCCAGCCCCGTGCTCAGCCCCGTATAATACAGAGACTAATATACAGTCCATATCCAAAAGGATTTTGACATCAAAATTAAACAGAAAATACAAAGCAGACACATTAATAATAAATGGAGATATGCCAATCTCCTAGAACTGGAACGACCTTGAAAGGTCATTGAGTCCAGTCCCCTGCCTTTACTAGCAGGACCAACTACTGTCCCCTGACAGATTTTTTTTTCCCCCCAGATCCCTAAATGGCCCCCTCAAGGATTGAACTCACAACCCTGGGTTTAGCAGGCCAATGCTCAAACCACTAAGCTATCCCATTGGGCTAGGTTTTCAAGTTGTTCAGCATCCACAACTGGGGCACGATTTTCAAAGGCGTTCTGCACTCAACATACTGAGCCCTTTTGAAAATCAGACCACTTCTTTGGGTGCCCTTCGGTGCAAGGATTGTCTCTTTCCTGCGTTTGTACTTCACAAATGGGTCACTGGGCCTTTGGTGACTTTCATAATACGAGTAGTTACTACAATAATAAGGTCTGTCAGTAGGAGCTGAGCTGTTTTGAAAATCTGGGTGGGCCATTATAACTGAAGCACTAGCAACAGCCATAGTTAAGATTAAGGAACTGTGTCCATCACAACCTCCTATGGTCAGCTGATTATACGTTTCTGAAATTTATATCTTTAGAGAAGAAATTTTCTAGACTTCGTTTCTGTCTAAAGGAGAAATATTTTGTATGTTTGAGCAAGAGTGGTTCAGCCATTTCTAGCAGGAGGAGAGTAAAAGAAAGTCAAGGCTTTTCCCATTATAAACAATTCAAGCAACTTTTACAAACAGCACCTGTGCTGAAATAGCTGGAAGTCAGAAGATAAAATTTTGTATGGAAACATCCCTTTTTTTGAAGGAATGCCAAACCTGCAAACCTGACTAGAATTTGGTCTAGATAAAAGTCTTTGAAAATTGCACTTTGTACACAGACAGCTCAATTGTGGATTTTAAAATTACTTTTACCATTCTTTGGAGAGAAGATTGGCTGCACTGCACATGCATGTAGGCTCTGTGCATGAGAAAGGTCTTCAAAAGACAATCTGGGTTGCTGTACATATAATAAATAGTATCTTAATAGAGATACAGGATATAAGCACATACCTGAAGATGGTAGTGTAATGCATATGCATAAGGGGGACTTCAGCCTCCATAGGCCATTCAAACCTAGGCCTTTATGCTGGGAAGGGCAAAAGACTGTTTGCAGCTGTGGGCGGCCATGCCTGAGGACGGTCAGTGTAAACAGTGTCTCACGGCTTGCCGGTGGATTACCCTGATGGGCCGCATGTGGCCCGCGAGCCGCAAGTTGCCCACCACTGCATTAAATACTATTAAAATGTGAAAGAAGAAAAAAATAAAATGCTCAAAATGTGGTGCTGTTTGCAGTCCTTGGGAATATAAATGGGAGGTGGACACGTGGTACATACTTAATGAGTGTGGAAGTGGAATGGGTGGGAAAAGATGTGAACAATACGTGTATGTATTTTATAAGAGAAATGTTTCTTTAAGAATGCACCATTGCTCATAAGTAACCTATATGCCTTGCAATCAGACCATGGTGATGAGCATGCTTTCTATTGACCTGACCCAACAGAAGAGTTGGTGAATGAGCAGCTACTGCCCTGGGGCTGCCAAGACTTCTGTACCCTCGCTGGTGAAAGTGTAATTCAGTTTCTAAAACATATGCAGCATGCCAAAATATTTCTGACCGATAGTTAAGGCAGTGGTGCCTTCCGCTGATAGCCAGATGTCTTGGCCAATAAACTGCAGTTCTTTCCCCTCCTAGACTTGGCAACCCCATGGGTCAGAGGACTAGTTGGCCCATTAACCTGCTCAGCATTAAGCTATAAAATGCCAGAATAGAGCAGGTCCCACAATATCCTCCCGGTAGCATCGCTGTCATCATTAGAGCCCCACTTGGCATGGAGAATTCCAGCATGTTAGCTCCATCCACCATCAGCCTAGATGGCTCTCAATAGCTATCTTCCTTTGCAGAATGAAAAGGTGTTAGGGGAATTGAGTACCAACCCCACAAACAAAGAAAATTGTGTCTAGCATCAATTCCTCTCCTCTGAGAGACTTGCAAACAGATTAATCTTATCTTATATTATTATATGTTATTGCCACAAATGCCTCTTTCAGTCGATTCTGCCTTTGGGGGCAGCAGTATGAAGCCCCAGCCTGCTTATAAACAGGAAGAAGCAATTTATATTACATAATGAAAGCAAGTTATTTATGTGAAAAGATTCTCCTGAGCAGAGCTAGGAAAGAATTTTGCAGAACCTGGTCTTTTTAATGAGAGTAATTGTGAATGGAGGGAACTGTCAGTTGGGACCAGTGTAAACTATTCAGATCCTGCCTCTGAGTCAGCCCACTCAGCAGTCACAGAGGTCCCTTACACACAGAAGGCTTCTCAAGAAGCTGGAACGAGGCCTATGCTTAACTGATGCTCATCCCCGTATTGATCACTAGCCTGTTTCTGTCCTTGTATTGACTAATGGCAACAAAAACTGTGATGAAAACATCATAGCCCTGGCAAAACCAGCACAAATATACACCTGTGAGAGGTGACAAAGAACTCGGAGTGTGTGCCCACATTTTTATTATTGAGAAAAGCAAGTCTGAGTGGGTTCTAAGTCTTGTTTGGTTTCCAATCCCTAGTGGATTAGGAGGTGATCCTAGAGACATCTGCAGTATACTGAGGTGATTTTATAATGCTACTGCATTTTTTTTATGAGCAATACAGATTAGACCTCTCTTCCAAAGTAATGTCCTTTGTGGGTGTGAACCCAGAATTTGTGAGAACCTGGACTCAGAACTGCAGAGGTGAAAAGTTGCTGTACTAACTCCAGGTCCAGGAAACCTTACTGGGCTTTTCACTGAAATAGTTTGGTTAAAAACATTTTTAACCATTCTGTCAGCAGTCTTCACTGTTTTCAAGTTCTGAGTCTGAAGCCAACACCTGAAAACAACCCACAGCTGGAGCAAAGGCCTTGTTTAAAACTTCATCCAAAACTATCTGGGAATGTAAATAAATGACCTCTCATCTCATGCATTGCTATATCAGAGTTGTCTGTGATCCCGTCAGAAGATGAAGAGGTTGCACAGGGTCTTTTCAGTCTAATCCATACTGATTGTCCTTTATTAAATTAGTACAGGTATCCACTTAACTTGTTCCTCAAAATAGCTCCCATTATTTTGTGTATTGGAGATGTCACGCTAATACGCCTGTAATTTTCTACTTCAGTCTTATTGCAGAATTTGTTTCTCTTGGGAAATTTGTGAAGTTTCACTGTCTCAAAAAGGATAGAGTGGAACTGGAAATGTTCAGAGAAGGACAACAAAAATGATCAAGGTATGGAAGGGCTTCCATATGAGGAGAGACTAAAAATATTACGGGGCTGTTCAGTTTAGAGAGACAACAGAGGCAATATGATAGAGGTCTATACAATCATGAATTGTGTAGAAAAAGTGACTAGAAAAATGTTATTTACCCTTTCCCACAATACAAAAACCAGCAGTCTCCTGATGAAATTAATAGACAGTAGGTTTAAAACAAACAAGAGGAAGTACTTTTTGACAGAATGCACAATTAACCTGTGGAATTCATTGCCATGGGATGTTATGAAGGCCAAAAATATAACTGGATTCAAAAAAGAACTAGATACATTCGTGGAGGATCAGTCCATCAAAGGGCTATAAGCCAAGATGGTCGGGGGTGTCCTAAACCTGTGACTGCTAGAAGCCAGGAGGGAAAGATGGGATGGATCACTCCAACTGTCCTGCTCTAGACAGTTCCCCGTACCTCTGAAGCTCTGGTACTGGCCACTGCCACAGACAGGAGACTTGGCTAGATGGACCATTGGTCTGACCAGTAGGGCAGTTCTTATATTCCTTTAGCCCATATGTTTGTTGCCTACTGTTTTGTATTTGACTTATCTCTACCATCCTGTACCATATTTAAACCTGTGAACTAGAAATGAAAAGCTTTGTATCCTATTCTCAGTCCTGTTAAGCCATCAAGTCCTCATCATCTATGTCTGTTTATTTCAAAGCATGCAATGTAGGTTAAAAAGATACTTAGTTTAAGTAAGTTTTCTTTCACTACCAGATTTACTATTTGTGTGCAGGCATGTGGCTTTATGGAAAACAGCATCAGGCCCTTCTGAAGAATAAGCAGAATTGGAGAAGAATCTTCCCAGTAGAAATGAAAAATTGGGGAACTTTTGGAAGTATACTTACAATCAAAGTTAACACAGATAGATAAGTTACTATGTTTAAACTTGAAGAGCAAGGGATAGTCATGTTTGCTATTTATCTAATTTCTTATTTAAACCAACTGTTCTAGTGACAATGATCCCATTTGTAGATTGAGAGAAGCCCAGCACCTACACAGAAAGGAAGATGGCTGCACAGTTATGAACTATCGGTTTCTATCAATATGGAAATGTAATAACCGTCTGAGGAGGATGTCAACATTGTCAGCAACCTAAAGACAGGCAACTAACTCCACTTTTGAACACCTTATTCTGGGGCCTGATTTTCAGGGATGCTGCCCTGCCACAGAAGTCAGGTGCTTGGCCTCTCTGAAAATCAGGCCAGTTATTCAGGATTTAGATACCTAACTTTTAGCCTCCAAAACGGAAAACATATTTGCATATTGGTTCAAAGATGAAATGATGAATGAGGTATAGGAGTGCTATGGACTCATTTACATTCCAACCCCAGAACGACTTCCTTGTCATAACTTTGAAATAGAGATAAGAAGGGCTCAACTCATCAAAGTTTCTCTTGGCAACATAACATCTCTCTCTTTCTGATCTTGCTTGTCCCCGTATTCATCCTGGAGCTGAATAGAAGCACTGTGTAGCTATTAGAATGAGGGTCATCCATTCTTGGCTAACTCCTTTCTTTTACAGAGTTGCACAACCTTGAGAGCATGATTGAAGGATGCCCATTTAGATCTGGAAGATGCTTTAATGAATCACAAACTCCTATTCCTTATAAAATGAAGGCACAATGTGTCCTTGTTTATGAATAAAAGCATACAACATTCATAACAAAATGTACTGCATCACATTTTATAACTAGTATAATAAGAAATGTACTTCCAGTTCACTTGTTTCAATTCCAATCAATTATCAGATTGAAGGATTGTCTAAAAGTCAGCACACACACCTATTAAATGGGAGAGAGAAACTCAGTACCCAGTGAAGCTGAAAGAGACCTGTGGTATTAGTATACAGCTAATTGGATACGAGTTTGCTAATGATAGGGCAGCAAAATAACGAAAGTGATTCTGGGTAGCATACACAGTGGCTTCCTGGGTGACTGGGAAGGTGAGAGTCCCTTCTCTATGTGATGGTGGTAAGACTGCACCGAAAATATACTGTCTGCAGTGCTGGGTAACTCAGCACTAGAAATATGCAGACAGAAGTATTGGAAATACAGAAAAAGATGGGAACAATGATTAAGGGGCTGGAGGGATTGACCTATGAGGAAAGGAGCTACACATGAACTAGTATAGGTTGGCCAAACCGTGATTAAGGGGGACATACAGACTGTGCACAAACACCGAGAGGGAACAGGAATTGTTTCGGCTGGTAGATTAGGGCTGAATGGAAATTTCCTGACAGCGAGATCTGTGAGGGTGTAAAATAGTCTTTCAAAGGAAATGATGGAAGCTTCATGGCTTGAGACATTTGAAACTGAACGGGAAAAACTACAGAACAGTACATTGGACATGGAATAATCCTGCAGGGCCCCAGAGGGGCTTGAGAGGGATAAGGCCACAATCCAATCAAACTCGCCAGGCCCTAACTTCCTTAATTAGGAAGCTATGATTATTTCAAGAAGACAAACAATGTGCGGGGGGAGCCCAGTCCCTTACCCACTGGGTGTGACAGATGATGCTACAGCACCTTGCATTAGCTAGCACCTTCCACCTGCAAAGGTCACAGATCAATCTTGGACTGGAGTTTTGTACTTGGGATTCTGAGTCATTCCCTACAATGCACAGGATAAAGGATGTACTCAGGTTCCTAATCTGTGCATTTCTCCTGGAAGACAAGGACTCCTCCCCAAGATTTCTCAGTTGCTATGAAATAGAAATGGACTCCGGTGAGCTGGTAAGGCTCCAGGTACCTCAAAGCACTGGAGTTGGGTTCACAGGGCTGGTGTAGACAGACAGGGAAAATAAAAACCCTTTGGAGCAATGGGACAGAGAAGAGCTCTGGACTTGTCCGGCTTTGGGGAGAGCAGCAATTTGATTTGGAAGGAGGGAAGGGTGAGTGCTAATGGGGAAGAGTCAGTGACTGCATGGAGGAGGCTAATTATTCCAGGAACTGTCTGTGGTTCAGGGTATGTGCAGAACCAGTAACAGCATGGCTGACAACTATGCACCTATGAACACAGAGTAAACGCTGTAATATCTTTGCTCACTAGCACTGTATGGGACTATGGGAGGCAAGCCTCTACACAGAGACATTAATAGAAAATGGCCGTTTTTACATTTGTTACATTCAAGCTACAGGTTTATTCTCATACATTTATCTAGCTCGCTCTGTATAGCAATTTCTTTCAGCAGATCTCCCTGTGTCTCTGGGAGTTAGGGGAAGGGGAAGAGACAGTGAATGCCAAACAGGGGAACAACAACAAAGGAGCAGATAAAAAAGAGGCGATGAATAAGTTAAAGGCTGAGAAGAAAACCCAAGACACGGAACCACCCCACCAGACCATCCCTGGTGAGAGTCGTCAGGGGCAGATCTGGCTGCTTCTCTTGCCACTATGCCCCTTCTTTACCGGGAGGGAGCACCTAAAGTGACTCAAGGAAAGAAGAGTGCCGCAGACGGAAGCGCAGCAGGGGGAAGTGAATGTGAACCCTGGTGATGTGCACAGAGTTCTGACTGAATTTAGAATTTCAATCGGATTCTTGTGTCACATCATCCATCACACAGACACCAGCAGAGACGGAAGTTAAATAATAAAACAAACAGCTGTCTGCTGCCTAAGGCACATTGGACTCTTACTAAGTTTAGTTTGTGATTTGTTCAGACCAGTGCACTGAACAGTGACCTTTTAATGGCTCCTTTAGCCGTACCGACAAAAGGCTTCTCCCCTTCCTTCCAAGTGCCAGCTGTATCCTACTGCATACACCGGACGTACATTTAAAGGGCACTGTGTGAGTAACTGTCCCTGAAAGGACATGAACGAAAGGTCTGTGGATCTCAAAGCAGAAGCACTCTCCTTTCAGCTAAGCAACAGTAACACCGGCTTCTTTCCCGTTGCTTCCGGCTACAGGAGGCAAAAACCTTGTGAGTTATAGGAAATGCTGCACTATGCATTATCTGTCGTTGAGCTGATGCACCGTAAAACCCACTAGTGTTCAATAGCCCTTCCCTGCAGCATGGACCTAGCTGGTGCACATTAGGCTGCAGTCTGAAACAGGTGGAATACTGGCTCCAGCTGCAAGGCTATTTTTTCATCATACGCTGTTACCACACTCTATTGACTTTATCATTTATAGTAAGCAAATTTAAAGGAGGAAAATAAAGTTCAAAGGTCTGAATGAAACAATTATAAAAATACAGAGATCATATGCAAACTGTGGGAGGGAAAACTGGATGAGAGGGAAGAGAATCTGCTACAAGGCTGCTTGAGATCTTCCACACACCGATCAAATGAGCAGCTAAAAGGCATGTGTTTATACATCATAACAACAATAATGAAAAATTCTGCAGCTGGGCTAATAACTTGTGAATACCAAACCCCACCTCAATGCAGTTTGCAGCGATTCAGATTGGATATGCCAAGCAATGACTATGCATCATGCCTCTCTGTCTAACTTTATTCTGACTTGCTAAAAGACACAACACACACCACAAAAAAGAAGACGACAATTAATTAGTGCCACTAGCACTTCTGAACAACCCAACAATAACTAACCAGGATAAAACGGCCAGCAATACTTGACTATCACACACAATCCAGCACTCATGTGCAAGCCTACCATAAATAACCAGCATGCACAGACCAACTGTTCTAAAAAGCCCTCCAACAGCAAACGAATATCTGCACATTGTAGGAATGTGATGAGAATTCAGTTTGAAACATCCAAGGGGCTTTACTAAGCATACACCAGTAAGAAGAAATACTTGAAAACTGTATTAGGAGTTCTAGAACAAAGGTTGAATCCCACTTTCCTTGACTCTGATTTGCCACCTACTCAGCACTGAAAGATTTTCAAACAAAAACCTAATCATCAACATAGGGTCTCTTTCGCTCCTGTGACATCCCATATTCATGTAGCAGTCAGCATTCTTTGCTCCTCACTGCCTGTGAATAGCTTCGTGTCCAAAACATCATCTCATTTCAGGAAACACTACGAAATCTTCCTCTCATTAGCTGTCCCTCTGTGTAAGGGATGTTTAAACTGTTATCATCTTTATGTTGCTGAATAGTTATCGAGAGAAAAAAATCTCACAGCTCTGAATAGATACTTATTAATTTGAAGACATCCACAGCACTTTCAGACAAAAAGCAGAGAAAGTTATAGATCACTTTCCAGAGGCAATGAAAGCCAGAGCCACACAAATCTCTATAGAACAAAACACAGTAAGAGAGAAATCTCATGTCACCTTACCTGAAGAAGCCAGTAGCACCTTCTGTGGAAAGTAGGGATGATGGACGAATGGACATAACAGCCGTATAGGCACTAGGGAGAAAAGGAGATACAGCGTTACTGAAGGAAATCACTGTTCAGACAGTAACCTAAGGTTAGAAGAAAAGTAAGCCTGCTTCAGGGACTGGCCTGGTATCTACAGTACATTATATGCTGTGTTATGTTGGTATTTACTAAAATCAATACCCTGAATAGATCTTGCTGGTAAAACAGAATACCAGATCAAATTACACCTACACTTTAGAATAGTACTTCATAAACATTTACACAGGTTTAAACCATTAATCGACTAGATTTTTACACCCCTCCCTGCTTTGCACTTTGAGGACCTGTGGCACAGAATTCTCAGACTATTTCAAGTAGAAACAATCAACATGAGATGGCAACTAGGGAGGCAGTGTGGTGTAGCGGATAGAGCACTGGACTGGGATTCAGGAGACGTGGGCTCTATTTCTGGTTCTACCACTGGCCTGCTGGGTAACTTTGGGCAAGTCACTTCCCCTGTCTGTCTCAGTTTCCCCCTCTGTAAAATGGGAGTGATGCGAAAACAACCTGCTGGTGCAAAGTGCTCTATAAAAAGGTTGTGCTACATCTGCCTGCAGTGACGGACTCACAGAAAAGTTATTCATGCCTCATCCTCATAAGAACTGAATTCACCCAAAACACAGAGAACAACCAATTGTTAAAAGAATTCCAGTCAGGTTCCTACAGGAAATGGGAATTTGAAGCTAGGCCAGGGCAGGCACGGTATCGTTCTGTTACAACTAACAGAGCAAAGTAAAAACCCTACACAAACCTCACCAAGCTCCTCACTAATACCCAGCCACTGGGGCTCTGGGTCAGTTGTCATTTCCAGTTCTAAATTCCATTGGTCAGGAATCTATACGCTGGCCCAAACATGCCATTTAAATTCACAATGGCCCCGAGGACCCCTCTAAAGGCTTGCTTAGTTAAGCCTCATGCCACAGGCCCCCGAGGGGAATCCGGAGGGAGCTAGAAGAAGGGTGTTCTTGGGAGACATCCTGGCCCCCTTGAAGTCAATGGTAAAATCCCATTGACTTCAGTTGGGTCAGGATTTCAGCATTGGGGTGGTGAGGCTCTTTGGCATCAGAGCTCAATTCCTGCCTTCATTGGCTTTCCAATGTCCACATTTGTTAACCACCAGGTCCTGCTGCAAGACCTGCTTCTCCATGCAGGGTCTGGAAAGGGTTGGCAGGTGGAGATTGGGATGGAGAGCGGGTTTTGGTTACATGTACTTGAGAGGGTTCCTTATGTCGAACATTGTTCCTGCACCCAAAGCACTAGGGAGGGTTGAGTGAAGCAATAAATAAATAAATAGTTACATGACCGTTTCCTTTGGCTTCCAGGACACAGAAACCCCTCAGAGATGCATGCACATTACCAGATACCTTAGTGAAACCAAATGACTTGATCTCCTAAATCAGCATCACAGAGCTGGAGACACTGCCTTCAAAACCACTTATGAAGCTACCTAGATTCTCCTAATAACCACTTCAGTGATAAGCTACTGTATTTACTCAAAGCTCAGTCATCTAGATAAGGTCAGAGCAAATAACACTGCACTGTATTACCATGACTCCAGGCATGCAACAAAGCAGCTGGTTTGGTCTTTATTTTTCCATCTTTTGTTTCAAGATTATTCTTTTTTTAAACACTCCTTCATAACATACCCCACAGAAAAAAATCAGTGGATTTGGCTTTAAAAATTTCACAATACTTTATTTTACACATAAAATGCCAAAATGACATTTTGTTAATGAAGTTGATTTGAACCCTACTTGTATGGGAATGGGAATCAATGAGGCTAAGGGATTTTGGCTGCAAGAAAATCAGATTTCCAATATGCTAGAACGTTTAACATTGCTGTCAGTTGTGAGCTAAACCCAGTACAAACCAACTAACCAACCAAAGCTGAATTAATTTCAAAGATCTCTGCACAATTCCTGTCCAAAATGTATTTATTAAGCAAGCAACATGCTTTTCTGGCTTCTTTGGCTTTTAATGGAGAGAGGGAGTAGGATATTACACTCCCTCCTACTGAAGAAGATTCTTGTTCTGACATTTTTCCTTAAATGGTAGATTGCAACCACTGACCAACCCACTTGCAGCTTTCATGAGCTATTTTCCCTTGAATGGTCATGTGCCTCTCAGCAGTATCAGTATTTCTGCAATTAAAGGCGGCCGGGGGGGGAGGGGGGGGACGGACGGACCCCACAAACAATCCAATTCTCCTGGCCATGGGTTTTTTTAAACTAGTTTTTAATTTTTGCATTTTATTCTACAGATCTTGTTGACTAGAATAATACTTAGCCATTATATACCACTTTACTTCTTCCAAGTGCTGTATAAGTGTTAACTAATTAACTCTCACATCTGAGGGTTAATAGTCCCCATCATAGAAGGAACATAGCCCAGTTTACAGTGGGAAACTTGTCAGCAATAGCTCCCTCACACAGGTAATGAAAATAGTTTTACTGCTAGTATAAAAGGATAAAAAATGGTTTCCACCACTACTCCCAGAAGTGAGACTGAAACTTGGCTGATCCTCATCATTTTCTGTAAGGGTGCTGGAAACAATTTTCTTCCTTCTGCACAGGTAATTCAGTGGTGTGCAGTACTGATTCTGAGGTAAAAGTTGCCGACAATGGTCATTTTCTTAGCCATTAAATGACTTGTCCAAGGTCACACAGTGAATGAGGGGCAGAGCCAGGAATGGAACCCAGGAGTCCTGACTACAAGGCAGGAGCTCTGAGCACTAGGCAATATTTCCAATCTGCATAACACCTTGTCTTATCAAAGCATCTACATCTGGGCAGGAGCACCATTAGTACTGTCCGCACAGCTCTAAAAATAGCATCTGTTGGTTACTTAATGGTGCTGAACCAGCTGAGGTGCACACCACATTGTTTTCGGAGGGGATACTAACCCTGGGGCTGTTCTTTTTATTTACTCCGTTATGGAGTAATCCAACAATGAGATATTTAGAGTCCAGTGAACATTTCCCATCAAATGAGAAGAAACTTTAAGATAGGAAAATAAAAACCTGTCAGCTTCCCTTTAATGCAATGTCAGGGCAAGGAAGAGTTTCCTCTTTACAACAGATATTCAAAGTCACCTCTGTGGTGCTGTGTTTTGCGGGAGGATGGTGCTGAAATTGCATACAAATGGCAAGCAGGATCTTATTTCAGTCTGAAATACGTATACCAACCAAAGGGGAGTAAATCAGCAGCGTAAGAGAATATCAGATCTTCTTGAACTGAAAAATACTGTTGAACACTCCCTGTCCTGTCTCTAAGCTCCAGCTTCCCTGACCCTTAGCCCATCTCACTAACACATGAAGAGAAAATGCAACAGTCTGTTCATTAAGGCTATAAAGCTCATTCTGCCTGATGCCAATACATGGACCCCCTTAGTGAAAATCGGAAGGTTTTTATGAACATCAAGAAGAGACCAAGTGCTTTACAATGGTCTCTTTAACACATCTAACATCTGGGGAAAACCCAAGGCCCTTTAACGACGCACAAAATGAGAACTAGAATTTCTGTAGGATCAGTGTAACAGGATAGCCATGGCCTTGCTCCTGCAGTTGCTGAGTGCCTCCTGTGAAGTCATGGGAGTGGAGGGATACTCAGCAACTTGGAAGACTGGGCCCAAAGTGTGCCCCACTGTCCAATGAGTAGAAGAGTCCCAGCTCAGTTGATATAAGGAGATAATGAGCTTGAATGGGATCTCTCTTCATTTGCAAATAAATCCTGGTTTATATCCTTGGTTGAGATGAAGAATTGAAACTGGATTAATTTAGAAGAATCCATACTGACTCACTAAAATTTAAAAGAAACCATATTGACCCATAGAACTGTGCTCCTGCCATGCTGCCATAAAAGTGAGAACACCATGGATCTGACACTAAGCCATGAAATAATAGTTAGTGATTCTAACACCTCGGGTTGGGGGTACCCAAGTAATAATAATTAATTCTAGTTTCCTAATTATTTTCATGTCTTTTTATTAAAATGTAAATATCTATCTTTAATTACAATTGGCAACATGAGACCTCCCAGCTTATAGCTTTGTTCTATATGAATCCTAGTCCTAGTTTCTCAACAATTAATGAAAAATAGGATTTCTGCCCTGTGCAATGTTGGGTTAAAAGAAGGCCGTAACAGCAAGGCACTCAAATCCTGAGAAGGAACTGATGTGAGTGCATGCCAGGTGGGAGAAGAAGGGATGTAGTATTCAGTGACAGATGATCTATACAACAGAATTAGCACTGGCTTCTGCCTTCCAGCTACAGTTCAGATGTCAAGGTATGAATAATAGCTATATACATATGTATAGACTGGCTATGTTTAAAGGGAGGGATTTTGCACCAAGATTACAAAGAATGACAATAGCTGAGAAGAGAGCACAAATGCTACAGAAGCCTGGATTTTGGTTACTACACTTTGGGTTCTTTTAACTGCTTTGGCAAACAAGCTTAGCTCCCTTTAGTGACAAAATATTTTAAATATTAAAGCTATTAGAAACTATATGTTATAAATATTTTAAAATGTGCAGTCCCATGTAAATATTGGAGGATATAAACTGAAGGGCTAAGATAAAGCAAATTCACCTGCTGATCATTTGCATCATCTCTATAATAGTGAAATAAATATCAAAATGGAATACGTTATCAGCTTCTTCACAGGGGTTATTTTTAATTCCCTTTTTAATGGTTGCCTCTTCTCTCTCTTTCAGGCTCCTTCACTCGTGAAGTTCTAGTGATGGCAGAAGGCTCCACACACCAGCACCTGCCATGTTTTGATGATTTTGTGCCAAATTTGGTTTGCAACCTGGACCACCTGAGTAACACTTTCTACCATCTCTGGTTGGCTAGGATACCCCGCCCCATCCTGGTGGATGAAGACCTGGTATCAGATATTCATGCCTTCGTCAGCTGGACTATAGAAATGTATATACCTGTGCATGAAGCCCGCAGTGCTTAAGAAACTCCAACTAGTATAAAACCCTGCAATGCGTCTCCTCAGTAATACAAAGTACTGTGAGCACATCAGACCTCCACTCTACTCTGGCTTCCCACTGAATTGCGAATGAAATTCAAGGTCTCAGTCCTTAACTTCAAAGCACTCCATGGCCTGGGCCCAAGATACCGAAAAGACTGTTGGCAGGCCAAGGACAAAGCATCTCATCTGTGTGAGACACAGAACCTTCTCCAAGTGCAGTCCAAGACTGCAGAATGAACTCCCTCAGGAACTCAGGGCCATCACAAATCACACCCCTTTCTGCTCCAAGTGCAAAGCACATTTCTTTAACCTTGCCTTCTCTAAACACATAGCAACAGGTATAGTTTATTTAATAATGACATCACCATCATCATCAAACCATACCTAAACAAGACATTCCAATGTACAGACTTCTCTTTCTGAGAGAGGATGAGAAAACCAACATATGACAAGTGTGTAGTCATGTTGCTTACTGCACTACTGGAAGATGCTCAGATACTATGGTATAAAAACGGATACAGAATAGAATAGAATAAAATAGGACAGTTTCCCGGGTTTCCCCTGTGCATCCACCTTCCTTGGTGCCCCTGGCCTGCCATGCCACCACCGCTTCACCAAGTACCAGATTAGTTCCTGGGTCAAGGTCTTCCCACAGAGTTTCTGCTCACTCCCTGCTATCTGGGCTGGGCAAGGGGATGAGCCTTCATGTCTACCCTGGAGGATCATAAATCAGTGGTCAGAGCATTGTGGGAATGGTAGTTCCCTGCTTGAGCGGATTCATCACAGAAGCACTGCCTCTCTCAAACATTTCCTTTGGTATTTCCATTCCTGAACTTAGTTCAGGGGAATCTAGAAAGCAAGACTGGACCAAATGGGAATTCTGTTCACACTGAATTATGTTCTTTGGTTTTAAGAAGATAAACACTCTTTGTGTGGCTTAGATTCAGTTCCACTGGGATTTCACTCATCTCCAACAGAAATATACCAAGCACTCTGGGTACAGTCCAAGTAGGTGCCCCAGAGCATTGGAGATGTGAGGTTTTCAAGTGGCCCCGTTCTCAGGGGTCTGCTTTGTGAAAAGTGGGGGCTAAGTGATCCCTGAGCTGGGAGAAGGGGTTGTTGTTGGGTTAATGTGCTTTAAAAAAGGGGCTGCAGCATGGAGGTTGCTCAGCTATTTTCTATTAAAGAAAACTTTCAGGTTATATTTGTTTTTCTTGATTTTAAAATTTCCTTCCAGCTGTAAAACTGTCCCTACATATGGTAAAACTCAGCAATATTTTAAACTTATATTAACTGAGACACAAGCAAATGAGTATTACAAAATCCCATCGTTAGATCTTGTTCAAATTGTCTTTAATACCTTTTTCTCCCAGATATGGATATCATGCCATAACTACTAATGTTACGGGGAATCCAGGTTTTATCAGCACTTGTTTGGGTGGCCTGAATAATTTACTCAGCGCTCTATTATGCCTGAGTAATGCCGGTTCTCCAATCTACATGGCAATAAAACCTGGAGAGCACCCTGCACCGTGACATATTCTCTCTTTGCATAATCTCTCTAATACAGGAATTGTGACCATTTTATCCCAATACAAAAGGTTTCACAAATCTTGATTTATAATCCTTCAGCATCGCAGGCACCTTCACAAACTAAGAAGATACTTTGCAAACAATAAGATTGCCAGGCTTGGCATCATTAGCATGCCTCATAACAGGATTAGTGAGAAGGAAAAGCCAGATTCAGGTGTGTATTAAAAATGCATGCTTATCAGTGAATGTACTAAGAGGCTGGCTGTTGTTTCTCCTATGCAAGATAATCACTCACAAGGTCGACTTGAATTAAAAAGGATTTTATGGGCTGCTAGTTTTCACCATATAGTTATTTTAAAAATACAAATGCTGAAGATTAACAAGGTTTTCAAATATGTCAAGGGTAAACTTGACAAAAAATGAGAAATGAACAAATCCCCCCAAAAACAAACCTAACCCAACCCAACCCTGAGAAAATAATCCAAGGAAAAGCTAAAAGTTTTAGTATTTTAATCCCACCATTCAGACTGGGAGAGAAACAGATACTGTTTATTTAGGATAATCTCCAACAGAGATTCTGGGCTGCATTGCAGGCTCATGTTGTATTAAACGGTTTTTAAGGTATCATTATGCTGACTCAGAACTGGTCGTCTGCTCATTTCAGGAGTTAGCCTATCAGGTGGGGAAAAAATTGAGGTGTTCCAAAAAGTTTCCATGTAATCATTTAACAATCAATATTTCTTGAGAAGCCTTTATATGATATCAGAATTAGGAAGGGTATAACTCTACAGTGGCAATGCAGACAATTTATTCAGACCCCTAATAGTGCTGTGATAACCTTATGTGCACCAAATCCAGGCCCCACATGCCCACTGACACAAGGATGCTGATCAGTGCTAAGTGGGCTCTAAGGGTACGTCTACACTGCAATTAAACATCTGTGGCTGGCCCACGTCAGCTGATTTGGGTTCGGGGGCTCGGCGTATGGGGCTGTTTAATTGTGGTGTAGACATTTGGGCTCAGGCTGGACCCTTCCCACTCAAGGGGTCCCAGAGCCTGGGCTCCTGCCCAATGTCTACCCCACAGTTAAACAGCCCCACAGCCCAACCCCCATGAGCCCAAGTCCGCTGACAAAGGCCAGCTGCAGGTTTTTAATTAGTGTTCACATACGCTGAGTGCCCACCAACACTGATTGAGGCCCACCTCCATACCTAGGCCCAGCCTTGTGTGCCAGCTGATACTAACCAGACACAGGCCCCGCTATTGGGAACTAGCACCCACTCCCCAGTATTAACTAAGTGACAGCCTCCCCCCCATTGACATTATTCTGGTCCAGGACCCACCAACTCCAACCAGGCCCAAGCACCACATGCTCACTGACACTAACCTGGCTTAGGCCTTGTGTCCCTGCCAATGGTACACGGCTGCCAAGCGCTCATCAACCAGGCACAGGCTCCAAACATTGCTGGTGTGAACTAGGCTCAAGGCCACACACCCACTAGCACTAACTGAGCCCAGGCCCTGTATGCTCCTGATACTAACCTGGCCCAGCCCTGACATGACCAAACATGCTAACTTGGCCCAGGCTTCGCTTACCTGCGGACGGGCTGGCACCAGGCCTGATGTGCCCCTAGATACTTGCTGGCCCCGAACTCCATTCCTGTCCCATAACAAGGAGCATGTAATGTAGTAGCACAATGCACAAAACAATTTGCTCTTATGTAAGGAGGGCAGCCTCTCCTGCACTTCCCATTTGGGACAGAGCTTCTCTTTGTAATGCTCAGGATCTGCTTTATAGTAATGCTTCATCTTAAAGACTCAAATGCTTCGTTATTGTAATACATCAGTGGCAGGTCTTTTTCTAGGGATAAATCCGCGTGTGTGGAATCAGTGAATAGTAGATACCAAGTAAGTTGTGAATAAGACTACTTTGCCTCCCACTAGACACATTATCTCAGGTATTTCTAAGATGCCAATTATCACAATATCTAAACTGCACTCTCAGCATTGGGTAACTTAGAAGAATTGCTCCTTAAACATGGTACAGTCAGTCTCTGGATGCCCTATGCGGGAAGTTTCTTAACTTTCATTAGGTGGATACTGGTGGAATGTTTGGGAAAGCTAACAACCGGAGCACCATGTTTCTTCTTTTACAAATTGCTATAGATTAAGGCACTATTGCTCCAATTCTGGCCAGAGAGATTATGACCCTGCACTCAGATCCCCAACTAGTGTTTGAAATGCCTTGTCCCTGATCACAAGGTCAGAAGTGAGACCTCCACAATGGACTCGTAGCTTATTCCCCCTTCTGTTGTATTTTGCAGACATGCAAAGGCTGGATATATTTATGGGTTTAGCTTCTATTTTCATGTAGTTGAAACCAAATGAAGGATGTAAATGGAAAGAGACTTCACAAAAGAAAACACTCTACATTTAAGATGAAGATGAAGTATCACAGGTGGCATTTATTTTTCAGTGGAATTAGGTTAGTAGCAAAGGTCATAGAGCAATTCCACACACAGAAAGCCAACCTTGTTCTGTCACTGCCTTCATTACGGACAGAGGACTTAAATTATCACGTGTGGTACCTGCTTAGTCAAAAAAAATTGGGTAATATTAACCTGAGATTAGACAAACCAATTAAAATCCCATTCCTCCACCAAAAGAGGAGGCCATAGAATTCATTAAGTAGTGAATTGCTTTAAAATTAATTTTAACTAAATGGATTCCAGTTTGATTTAGCCTTAGGTGCTCAGTGATCAGAGTTTCAGTGTAGTAGCCGTGTTAGTCTGTGTCAGCAAAATGAAAATAAGAAAGAAAAACTTGTAGCACCTTAGAGACTAACAAATTTATTTCAGCATAAGCTTTCGTGGGTACTAACCCACGAAAGCTTATGCTGAAATAAATTTGTTAGTCTCTAAGGTGCTACAAGTTTTTCTTTCTTAGTGATCAGAGTGATTCTGAATATTAGTCCATTCATTGATCAACGCACCAGAATCTAGGTTATATTTAATAGATAATCTTAAATTGTTCCGAAAACAGCACAGAAACTGGCTGAAGAAAATACATCCCTATAACTTAAAATGAAGTTGCTTATGACTTATATTAGAAATTTCCTGAACCACAGTATTTCCTTCTAAGTGGGCTCTAAGATGCTTAGATAGAACGAGTTCCCAGGTTAAGAGAGCATGATTTGGCAGTGTTCAGGCTTACTCTTTTGCAGCTGAATCTCCTGAACCAGACAATTATTTTGCAAATTCCTCATGTGATTCATTGATATAATCTAAAACAATCTGCAATTTGTTATAAGAAAAGTGTGCAGCTCCGAAAAACCCACTTGAGGAATTTAAGGTAATACTCATGTTGTGTGAGTGTGTGCAGCAATGTTGTCCCTACACAGTGATCCCACTAGATCTCACAAGCAGGGTTGGGTCACTACTTGAAATGGAGCTCGTCAAGGAACATCTCTAGGTGCTGCTGGAAGTACTATGGATTATTCGGCAGGTGAAACACCTACGTCACCTAGGTGTTATGAGGTGACATTCATTAACATTCGTAAAGTATTTTGAGATGCTTAGATGAAAGGTATCTACAAAAGATATCTACAAAGTATTGCTTAGAGAGAGAAATTCCAACACCTGATTCTTCATTTACACCTGGTGTAAATCAGTATAGTTCCACTGATTTACAGGGCTCTCACAGTTACTCTTTGTGATTAGAACACACAAATCAGTACAGAACAAAGGTGTGTGACTATTGGGACTCCTCTAGCATGCATTTTGTTTAGCTTGCAGATATGAAGAGTGCCCCATTCCCAGACCGCTCTGTGTAAGGTTTTAGGTGTGCCATTACCTTTTGGTCTGCTTAATTAAAGATGCACAAGTATCTCACACCCAATAAACCTGCTTATCAAAATCTGAGCCAAATGTTAAGAAAATTCAAATGTTTTATAGAAAAATAAATGTGAAGGTGCCTTACAAGATACATAAAACATGCAATTGATTCTCTCGCAAAGGGTGTGACATGAGACCCAATCTCGAGATGCAGTTGTCAACCTGGCTATTCTAACTTGAGTGGTTTGGAAGTGAATTAGCTCCTTTGGCTTACAGGCCTTCCTGCCTCACAGAGATATGGGGTGGCACAGGCAGCAGGGAAGCTCTGTTTCTCAGTGACATCATATCTTTGTGTTTCAGAATTAACACAGCTGCAGGAGAATGTGCTGCAGCAGAAGAAACAAATCTTAATAAATCCAATTGCTAGAATAAAGATGACATGAGTGAAGACTGCAATAAACATTAACTGAATTTTCAGATAAAAAAGCATAAAAATCATGTTTAAGATATAAATACAAAAGCCAGGATATCTTAAGCTTTATTGTTTTTTGGGGATTTCCAAAGTTAATAAATTAACCACCATAAAATGAAATAATAGCTAAAAAATTGATAACATGGTAAATTTGGATTTACAGTGGGAGTCAGACATGTCATGAATTTTAGTGCAGAACAAGCTGAGAAAATAAAACAATCAAAGGCATAAATAACTGGCAACCTCTATTCCCAGACAGGGTGTGTGTATGTGGAAAGTTATGTGGTTTCCTTGAAATTCTTCCATCATGGTCCAGATTTGCATGCAAGAGCCCTGGCGTGCAGTGCCCTCCACCAGCAGGAACTGCAGATCTGCTTGAGGCAATGCCTGCAAGCAGCTTGCTTGGGTTAGGCCACCAAATTGTTTTTGGGTGAGGAGAGTGTTGGGAAAATCCAGGAGACCGTTATCAGCCCAGCTCTGCCCTCTCCCTACTTGATCTCTACACTCTCCTGCAAAGGAGCTTTCATGAGGCTTTTGTGAAGTGATGCCATAAAATCAGGCTCCCCAGAGTAGACGACATCGGTGTTCAGATCTCCTAGCAACAGGTGGGGTATTCGAAAATATATTCGATTCCCGTGACTCCTGAGCCAGACGTGCCCTCCTTGGCTGCTCTCTTGCAAAGAGAGATCTCGAGAAGCATTGGGTGCTTAAGGAAAAAGGGGCGAGTTCTCAAGCTCTTTACTGTATGTTGACAGGAGAATGGCTTTGAAGGAGTAGCTTTACATGAAAAAGCACATGGGTCAGTAAGAATAATTACTGAAATTACCTGTAGAATTTCAGACTCCTTTAAATGGCATAACACAAAAACCAAGCATTTCCAGGATCAGGAAACAGTATGAGAAAACTTAATACTAATAAAAATACTAAAGCAAATGCAGAACCAATTCAACAAAGATGAACTATCCGCTAGATAAGCACTGACCTATCCATGGATGACATTTATGTCCACAGTAAAACAGCTGTCCTGTGTCACAAATCATATGGTCTGAGAATTATTGGTATATGGCCCTATCACTCCCTGGTTCTAGCAGTACAGAAACATCACAAGGAAGCTATACAAACTCTGCTGGGAAATTAGGAGGGCGGAAGGGCATTAACTGTACACCGCGTGGATTTCCACTTTTTAACGTGTGGTCAATCCCACTCTTTATCCCTTTCTTCTTGCTTTGGAGTTTTGGAAGGTCATGTCAATTTGTAAATCTGAATGGTGCCATGTGCGCTTTCTCCACTTTTAGCCTCTCGACCCCGTGTGAGTGGATGTCCCAAGTTAGTTTAAATCCAATGGACGCAATAACTTTTAGTTATTTTGATGACAGCTACATTAACTCTAAACAAATGTATTATGATTAGTTTATCACAGTGAATTAAAGATAAGGAAATGGAAGTGTCTCCCTATTTACTGAAACAAAGCTGAAAAATTGGATTTTCAGTCATTTTTCATGAAATGCTGGCTCTCTTTGCATACATCTGGACAGAAGGTGGCACTATAGAGTCTTTTAGTAACTGTTTCTTGAATGATCTAGCACTGACCTGAGAGACTTTGAGGGTGCCTGATAAATAATATGACAAAAAGGGTGAAGAAAACAGTGAGCGAGTGACTAACCCATGTGCCCTTCACGTAAAGTTTTAAATGTGAATAAATCAGAGAAATTTTCCCCACTTAAACAAGGCTTCTGTCTGAAAGACAAGCATTGCCTGGAGACAGGAGGAAAAGGGATTCTCTCCTTATCTGTATGTCACCTTACAAGTTTTTGTTTTCTGGACAACAGCAAATTCCAGACTGAATATCATTTTAAAAACAATTTAAATAATACTGAAATAGTGTATTTAAAACTAATAGCAGAGTTTTATAAAACCCGGGACCCTTGCATTGGTTTGTTACTGATTTCCAGGATGACAAATGATAGGTCATGAAAGGACAACAGTGCACAGCAATAGCTCAAAGGTTAAATAGTATCAGCCAGAGAATATGGGTTAACGTGCAGTGCTCTACTAGAGGAAGCATATAGAAATATCACACTGTGCACACTGGTTAAATTTGCCCCTCTGTAGAGAGCCAGTCACTTATAAAGACTTAAGTGGAATCTGCTGCTCTTTGCACTGGGGTGAATTTTAGCCAGTGTGTGCTGCATTTGCAAATTTTTTATTACTTCAGTTTTTGTAAGCCAACTAAAACCTTTAAAAGTCCATTCCCCTGTAATGGCAAGTTACACATTTTAAAAAGGCATTAAAAAGGCACATTATTAATTCTTATCAAAGTAAATTTTTCAATAGTCAAAAAAAATTACAATGCGCTGATAGGCTGAGGCGAAGCAGGTGGGATTTCAGACCAAAGGGTTTTCTTTTATTGGAAAAGTTACTAATAGTTGACAATAAGAGAACTCCCCTTTTAATTAATAGTATCTGAAAGTTACAAGGGATATTTAATGGCAATGAACGTTTTTCCTCTTCATATTTCCTGAAATATAAAAATTCTGCACAGAAATGAACTGTAGGAGTTGTCACTGTTAATTAGAATGCTGTGTCTAGCAGGTCAGAGTATTCTAATTCCTTCTGGGGTAAAAGTTCTTGGAACTGATGTCCCATGTGCATTGCAAAGAGCTATAACACTGAGGAAGAGACTGAGTATGACTAGAAGTAGCCGAAGCAGGGTCTGCACCGGAGGGAAGCTGAGGGAAGTGGTAAATTGGGGCCAGCCAGGGTCACCCTCCTCCCTGCACCTGCCTGGACCCAGAACTGTGTAGGGAAGACCTCACCACCCACCTCTGGTGGTACCCCACCATGTAGCCCTGGGGGAGAACTGCAGAGAGGAGCCAGCCAGAGCCCCAGCTGGTAGGACCAGAACCAGCCAGAGCAGGGATCACTGGGCATTCGGAGACCTGCCTACAGCTTGACTGGACTTTCTCTGCCCTGTGCTGATTGGCCGTTTGCTCCAACCCCGCCCTTCACCTCCGCGTCACTCCACACCTGCACCCTTACTCTCCCCACCCCTGCCCCGTCCCACTCAACCCTGCCCCTCCCTTCCCTGTTCTTTCCATGGAGCTGATCCCCCGCAAAGAAACAAACCAATAAATCCTGACCCTGACATGCCGTTTGCTGCCATCACCCAGGTCCCTGCTGGCGTGTTCCAGCCCTTCCCACCCTGAGTCTGTCTGGTCTATTGAGACTGGACACTCTTCAGGCAAGGACAGACTGCCCCTCTGTGTCCACGGAACCTAGTACAGTGGGGCCCTGTTCTTGGTTGGGCTTTAGGCACTAATGTAATTAATATGATTTTATAACAAACAGTGGGCGACGGGTGAGCCCAAGAACAGTGTATTTACTACCAGCTCCGAGGGGGACAGTTCCTTCAACTCCTAAATGAAAAGTTCCTTCCTCCAGGACCAAACGCCTAGGAAGTTTGCATCTTGTCAAAGGGAAAATATTCCTTGGCACCAATCTCTAACCTACTTACAAGGTGAAAGTGAGAATTCTGACCAACTGGGACTTTTTAAAACTGAAAAACAGTGCACAGAAAGCATATTTCCTTGTATAAGGAGGCCTGAAAGTCCCTCGCTTACTGTAGTTAATATTTTAATCAGCCTTTTCTTTGTTGCTTTCTGTTTTACCAACACTAACAAAGTAGCTTGACTCATGTGATTGCAAAGAAATACTGCACTCCCCGAAGAGGAGTTAATTATTCACACAGTCTTTTCCACTTCTCCAATCCTCAGGAACATGTTTGGGGCAGCTTCTCAAACATCCCAACTTCAAAGGATATTAAAAAATCACCACCAAGAACCACCACTAGTCCAGCAAGGAGGCTGGTGAAGATATTGGCATATTTGTTATATGCCTTTTCTTGTAGGTTTTGCTCTGTGTCTTCTCCATGTCTTAAGTCCCCATCACTATGGAAGTAATAGTATCATTAAGTCTGTTCATTCCCCCTGCTCAGTCCATCCTTGGCCTCTCTGCTGCAACCTCCAGGAAAGGAGACAATGGCAACTGTCCACAGAGAATTGGACTGGACAATTTATTGCAGGAGGACACTAACCACTGAGCAAAAAGGAATAATTTACTTATTTTCTGTACACGATAAGACTAATTCCAGCCACCATTAACCAGGGTTATAATTGACAGGAAGCCAAATTTTCAATAGCGTTCAGAGCTAGATTTTTAAGAGCTGTATCACTGACAACTAGGCCAGATTTTAAAAAAGTTCCAGATGTTGGGTTCGGACTCCGAACTCTTTTGAAAGTCCGCACCAGTGACTAACACTTTGTTAACATCTTGTTTAGCTGGAAGCATACGTACAGCTGCCTTGCAGGATAGGGCACAGGTAAATTATTATAAATAATTCCAGAGGTCGTAGTTTGGTTTGCAGTTGACAAGGGATGAGCAACAGTAGTGAAAACAACAAAAAAACCACAGCTATAATAGTCACAGACCCGGCTGGCTGTGTGATATAACGCTGCTGCCAAGGACAAATGTCTAACCAGAGACCAGGAGTTCACTTGACTAAAGAGAGAAGGTGCTAGTGCAATGAGAGACTGGGACAGGCAACCCCAGAAGGTGAAAAATGTCTTTCCTTGAACCTTTCTTGTGCAGCTCAGTCATTTGAAATGTTACTTTCTCCCTCCCTGTCTCCAGCAGTTGCTCTTACCCCAGTCCAAGGGCATCCATTTCAGGAAAAGAACTGGAAACGCACAGGAAAACACCTAGTGCGGGGCTGGAAGACATTCTGCCTGTTTGCCAGTTGAGAAGTCTGCTTCAGATTCAGCCACACCCTCGTCCCAATCTACCAGAGACAGATTCCAGTCAGGATAATGCAGCTTCTTTTGGTCTCTCTGGGATGTCCTGGACTCTTACAGGGAGGGCATAACGCAATGTACTGCAACTGTCAGTGTCTCTCTCTATTGGGATTCTTATTGAACAAAATAGGGGCCTCACGTCCTACAACGGGGGCAGTGAACGGAGGCAACAAAACTACCTCCTTGAGCTAACCCCTGTACAGGCTGAAGAGAGCTACACCCAGCCCTCCTGTGCCACAAAGACGCGCGGACTCCATGCAGGGATCGCAGAAGACTCTCCACCCAGAACAGGTAGGTTTAAATTAAAGAACCGCCAGCGACTGAGGCCAGAGCAGAGAATTGTGTAGGTCACTCCATGCGAGAGGCCGCTTGCTCCCGAGTAAATGTGATTGCTGTTGCGAGTACCAGGCACCTTGTGGCAAATGGAGACTATAGCAGTGTCCCCCAACTGGGACAGGGACTAAAGCCATCATGCTTATGCTGTTTGAGTCCTAACACGATTAGTGGCTTTTGATATTGTTCCATTTGTAACAGGATTATGCATCTGTAGGATTTCTGAAATTCCCTGCCCATTTGTCACACAGTTTGTTCTTCTGGGCAGGCTGCCACGCAATGAGATCAGGCAGCGATTACCAGGGCACTGCAAAGGCACCCAAAGAGCACAGGACTCCTTCCACGACCGCTTGGTAAAACTGATCTTTGTACAAAGACGAATAATATTTGCAAAGGACTGGGAAAGTCCCTCTCTGAGCTGACTCCAGGCTGCAGTAAGCACCTTGGGGAAGCAAACATGACAATTTCATTAGTGAATCTTACCCTGTTTCACCTCGTTTTCACCCCAGAGTTTCATAAATTCCTTGTGAACCCATCAGAATAAAATTACAATTTTGCGGAAGACTTGGCCTTTCACTACCAGTCAGTTGTTCAAATCAGGCCAGGACGAAGTAACTCAAAGCTGCTCCCGTCGGACGGGTGCTCAACAGCCTCTGTTAAACGTGCAGTTAGCCCCAGACCAGTTCTTAGAGCACAGGCAGCCACAGCACAAAAAGACCAACCTGCCGCTAACTCCCCCCTCCCCTGCGCCAGTCTCAGCATAGACTCCAAGGACTGCATGAGCGACGAATGGGTGCTGAAGTCTAAACTCCTCGTTACCTCATCCATGCTGGGTCCTACCAGTCAGGGTTGAGGCTTGTTAGCAGGGCCAGAAAGCGAAGTGATTGGAGGAGGAAAGATCATACACACGAATGACAACGAGATTTAATTATGATCTTTGACAGTCTTCCTTAAGGGCAACAATGAACCTGGCCCAATCCTTACTTAAAACAATGGGTCACAGCAACAGAACTGCGAACTCCAGCCTCTCCTAGTGCTGTCACTGTCCCAGAGGCCAACCAGACAGTGAAGGACACTTTCACAGACTGTGTGCTCTGTGTTCCGCTTACTGCAACTTTATGGAAGAGTTTTGCTAACGGGTTTGGGGAATGGAGCATTTTGCTAAAAACAGAGTGCAATGGGGTTTCTATGCCAAGGAAGGGGTGAAGCGCCAGAGTTGCCTCCCCTCTCTATAGGGGTATGCAGGGTAGAAGGGCAGGCCCAGAAGAGGGGAATTAATGCCACAGAACACTGGAAAGCAGTGACTGGAAGGAATTCCAGGGAAAGGAGTGGAGCTGGGAGATCAGAAGCTTTTGCTCCTTGCTGCTTTTGCACATGGCTGCATTGTAGCCCTATGGCTAATGGAAGCCCAGTGATATTTGCGCTTGGCTCCTAAGTGGCAGGATGTTGTTTTGTGTTTTCATAGAGCACAGACCGCCCCAGCATTCAGATGCTACCCAGGTGGGAGAATCCTGGATTCCCAGCCTCAGTTAGTTTGGCTCACTGCACAGAGTATGTCAATGCTTTTCTGATGATCTGGTGCCCATAAAGTTAAGCCAGCTACACTCGGTTTCCATTCCAACCAGCAAGCAAAGCGAGATATCAGTACTGGACCCAGCCTAAGAACCTATTAATGCTCGTTTCTCAAGCATTTTACATTAAACATCAATGTGATTAAACATAGGTGCCTAGTTAAACTTGTGTGGCAAGTGCCCTTGGGAACAAGGGCAGGAAGAGGGTTTACTTAATGTTTGTCCATTGTTTCTATCTAAAAAAGTGTGAGTGTGTGGGGGGGGGAGGTAGGTTCCACACTCTCCTTTTGCGGCGTGGAATCCTCCTTGGACACATCGTGGTCCTGTCTCCGAGCGCTGTGCAGCCAAGGCGCTAACTGCGTTCCAGAGGAATGCCAGACTGTAGATGCTGGGACGCGAATACCGATCCTGGGACATGAGCCAGGGAAGAGGGGGCAGCACAGACAAGTCGGCCAGGACTGGATGAGCTGCACTGGGCTATGAGAGGGGTGCAGGGAATAGCTATTTTCTTGAATGGCTCCCTCTTCTGGGAGGCCTGTGCTTATTTACCTGTAAAAACCAATCTGCTGAACCGTGGAACCCAGGCTAATTAACCACACGGCCCATACAGCAAGCAGCGCATCTCTTCACACCAACCAGCTATGCAACTGCAGCCGTACCCTCACACCTGTGCAAATTCACCTTTTCTGGCCTCTCTCTATTCCCTCCTAGGGAATCTGACGCTTTCTCTTTGCCAAGTTCCCACAATCTCCTATTCCCCATACCTGCTTGCCATGTGTCTGACTAGAATGAGATCAGTGGTGTAAATTTACCACCATTTCTGTATATAATTAGCTACGTGGAGGCCAGAATTACATCCCCGGCTGTCCTTAGGAGCTCGGTTACCATGACACACTCAATCCACTTAGTTAAAGGAGTCCTTAAAATGAATTCTTGCTTAAAACATGCAAAAGGGGTTTCATTAGCTTTTTTTTATTGGAGAGGTAAAAAACGCCAAAGCCTGTGTGTCTGTGGCTATGTTAATGCTGGGCTGGGCTCCCAGCCAAGGCATTAAGTGAAATCGAATTCCTGAAACCAGCTTTAATCAGCAGATTTTTAAGGTTAGAATTACTCTCTCCTCTGGAAGGCTTGCCAAGGTTAATTCTGTCCTGAGCATGCAGAATTAATGGGCTGGACAGAGAGGAACATTTTTTTCATTATTTTCTTTAAAGTTTACAAAATCTCTAGAAGGAAAGGAGCCACATTTCTGAACCACCTGAAGGGAAAAGCCACTTCTACAGCTTATTGATTTCTGTTCTGAAAACAGATACAAATATGAAAATGTGAAGTTTGTCGCCTTCCGGATGAGAATTCAATGCAAGAACGGGCAGCAATTTGTCTTTAAAGGGAAATGCTAAGTGGAATCCTCTCAGTTGCCTCTTTCTGTGTTCAGAGTGGGAACAATGCTTCTTTGCCTCCAGTAAAGACAAGGAAAACATTCTGCTCCCCCGTGCAGGCTGATGCATCAAGGGAAAAGGGGACTGATTCCTACTCCCCGAGAGCTACGCCAGCTCAGCAAGGACACCTCCAGAATGGCCTATCTCACCTCGTCACTAGTTACATCACAGACAAAAAAATCATTCTCCCGAGGAACTGGCAAAAAGTGGGCACAATAGGATGTGTGCAATTGAGAGGCGAGAACGTCACACAAATCACAAAAGCATTTTGGGCCACAGGCCACGCACCACACTGGGTGAGCAATGCAACAGACTGCCCCATCCCGAGTCTGAAAGATTAGTGTTCCTATGACTGAGGGAATTCCAGGGTCTCTGTGTAGCCCTCGCTCAGCCACCATCCTCATCCTCTCCCCTCCTGATCCCATCTCATCCCAAAGGGTGTAAAGGCAGAGGGAGGAGTTCCGCCTCAGTCCCCATACAAACAGGAAGGGAGAAAGGGAAAAAGCTCATCACAAACAGGGAATATTTGGTCTAGTGGACTCAGCACACGACCAGGCGCTGGGTGCTCTCGAGCGCAAGTCCTCAATTCCCCCGCTGAGTGTCTGTGTGACCCTGTGCTAACCCCTGCCCCATCCATACTTCCCTCCTCCCCTCTGGAACACTGAGGTGATAATTGTGACTGAGGGTCTGTATGTCAATGAGTTAAAATCCCTGCTGCCTTGGGGGTTAAGCCTTTAGCTAAAAGTTAGGGTCCCAATCCATAAAAACTGGCTCCATTTGATTCTTGGGGCCCTTGTGCCGTATCAGCCCCCAAATTATTCCATGATGACCTGACCTAGTATTCAACTGCTATGCCACCTGACTGGCCTTCAGCAGCCACTGGCACCCTGCATGGCCTGATGTGTTCAGTGGGTGATGCATCTTTATGGGCGCTGGATCAATGGCAGAAGAACACAAGGTAGAAAATGAAGATCTTGGATAGATGTTGTGGTATTTTGAGTGGATCAAAAGGGACTACACATCCACAAAGAGATTAATAGAGCAAAGTACAGAATGGGCTACCCATGGCTGCAAACCTCCAGTAATGGAGATGACACACAAAAGGAAGATAATTAATATGGAATAGAATGATGTTAAGAATGAGTTATGAAAGTCCATAAGCTGCATTTCTAAATGCAGACAGGTATGCTCAATGGACCTCTGGCAGGCCAGAAACTGTCTGCTTGGCGAGGAAGTTAAGGAAGTTAATTAGCATTTCTAAAGACCTTCCTCCAGATGACAATCACCCTGAGAATCCAAAATATTTACAAACACCCACTGTGGATCTATCTACAAAGAACTATGGTGAAAGGGGCTGTCTGGTATGATGATATACCAGAACAAGTGAGTAAACACTGGGTACAGGAATGGGCAAACAGGGGATGGATCACTTGATGATTACCTGTTCTGTTCATTCCCTCTGAAACATCTGGCATTGGCCACTGTTGGAAGACAGGACCCTGGGCTGGGTGGACCATTGGTCTGACCCAATATGGCCATTCTTATATGCCAGGCATATCGAAGCACTGGATATGGACCTGGGACTTGAGAACCAGGTTCTCAGAGTGTGTTCTGAGAAAGCAGAGGAGGGAGATGGGTAACTGACAGCAGATCTTTGACAAAAGTGAGTCAAATGTAACATTTCCTTTTATTATCCTGTAAATAAGCTGAGAGGGCTTTCTCTAGCGTATGAGAAGTTTAAATTTAGATGTGCTACCCAAATTGCTTCTTTTATTTTACAACCACTTTCTCTCTATTTTCAGTAAATCTTGTTTTTAATGCAAGTCTTGGGTGGCTGCTCTGGGGGGCTCTGTGAGCAATTACCCAAGAGAACAGCCTCTGTAAGGAGAGGCGCTGGTGGCTGTCTGGAGCCCTAGCCCCGCTCGGAGATCCCAGGCTATACCTGCACACTGAGCTGGAGGTGTAATTTCCACCTCGGGTAGATGCACACGTGCTGGCTGTGATTGAGTTAGTGCGTTAAAGAGAGAAGTGGTGCCACCCCGGCACCAGCGCTGGGACATGGTAGGCACCTGAGTAAGTACCCAGGGTCCCAGGTGGGATTGTACTCAGGGCAGCCATCCCATCCCTCTGCTTTGCAATGCTACACTATCAAAGTTAGCACATATACATGCACCCAAGCTGGAAATAATGCCTCCAGCTCGAAGGGTGCATGAATGCTTAGACAAAGGCCCCGGCAGAGGTGTCCTCTCTCAGAGGGGTTGTGCTAAGGGTGGAGCTCAGGCAAAAGCCAGAAGAGTGCAGAGCAGTGAGGAGACACAAAGGATGTAATGAGAATAAACTAATGAATGTTTACAAAGGTCCTGAGGAGTTAATCCCTTAACCATCAGCTACCTGAGCCTAAGGCAACTATCCAATACCCTACAGAGGCACCAATATAACTACAAATAAAAGGGACTGATATGATTTCTCTTGCCTACCCAAATTTCTCATGGACTTCGCTGGGAATTTTGGGTGTGCAAGAAATGTAGGATTTTGTCCTGAAACTTCTGTCACCTCAGGAATCTCCTCTCTGTGCTGATAACCCAGCTAGCTAAAAGACTGCCTCCTTGTGACTGCTACACTTTGCTGGCCAAAGGGTTGTCAGTACAGACTAGTTTTCTGTAGCTCTCCCCATCTGGAGGGTGGTGAAAGGACTTGGGGTTTATCCTCCAAACATCTGCTGAGGAAAAGGAACCAAAGAAGAAGATTCAATGAATTTGTGTGCTAAGAGCTGGGAAGTGTTCGAGGTTAAAGCTGTCTCTTCATTCTCTGAACAAGCCAGCAGTCTCTCCATATCATGCCAGAAACAGAGATTGCTGGTGGAGCAGAAATTCAGGAGTCTGAATATGCAAAGTCAAGGTCTCACCCTTCCTCTCCTATGCTAAATTCTTTGCAGTAACACAGGGTTGTGTGGAGCTATCATTTTTTCAATGCCGTCTGTGCAAGCAACTTAATCTAGCTCAAAGATTGGTTAAACTCCTGACAATTTGCAAAAACGATGCCATTGGCTTTGCACTCGGAATCCCCTGTCCACAGCTGGAGGAAGAACACGGTCGAATCTCTTTTGGATGTGAAACTTCTCTATGTCTCTAGAGAGGCTCAGCTACAGCTAGCTTCTGTCTAGGCCAGCGGTATGCTGTTCCCCAAGAGTCAGATCCTTGTAGATCCCACTACACCTTACTAATGAATGGTCAGTTAAAAGGCCCTCTTCCAATAGAGACAGCGATTTCTGCACACAGACTTGCCGATTTTAAATGCATTTCACAGATTATGTTACCAACATGCCGAAAACCGGGAAAATATCAAAGTGTTTGTGGATTTTTTTTATGCTGAGCTCCTTAATGTTATTGTGTCTTATTTTAAATATATATATTTAAAATAAGACATAATAATATAAAATAAATAAAGACACAATAATATAAAATAAGACACAATAACCATATATAATGATCGTGCAGAGGTGCGAAAATGGAAGAGCAAGAGAACCAGAAATCCAAGAGAGGGCTGGACAAGCTTTGAAATCCTTCTCCCCACTGAATTACATTTGTGGATATTTTAAAAAGTAAAATCCTTATGGATTTTGTTCAGATTTTCACACAATTGCCAATTCCCCTAATAAAAAGTTAAACCAAATCATATACAACCTGCACCTCTAAAATGTTAAGAAATACACCTGGGTAATTATTTTGGAAGGAGTCCTCAATTTTCAAATATCCCTGCTATTTGCACACATCATGGACACATTTAGTGCAGAATAACAGGAAAACGGGGGGTTCCCTGCCTCCTATCCAGAGCTGAGACAGGAGACAGCTCCAGCTTCTCACTCACAGCCTGGCATGAATTCTCCTGCCATGGCTTTTTTCCCAGGCAGTGAGCTTTCAGCAAATGTAAATCAGATCGCCTTCCTTCCCCATTCAACAAGCAATTTCTTCAGAGCTCCCTCTCCCCGCTCTGCCTGACAGCCAATTTCTCAGGCCTTTCTTGCTTCTCCCAGATAGAAGAAGAGAGACAGAAGAATTAACCTGTTAGCAAAAGGGCACGCTTCCCATACACCAAACCCCTAACAATATGGGATTTACACTGAAATCCCTAAACAAACGGTTTTTTTCAAAGAAACATACTCATGGCACAACTAAAATGCCCGAAATAAAGGAATCTGATTAGCAAACAAGTTAAATCCATAAAACAGTTAAATGAGAAAATCTACTTTGCACAAACCTGTCCACACAGGATGAGAAATTCCCTCTGAAAGGACTCCTGAAGTCAATGAATGAACATGTACAAGAAAGAGCTCCCTTCCCTGGCCAGGTTGTGCATAGGGAGGTTCCATGTTATCCTGCACTCTTACAGAACCCTGCCTGTCCCTGAAACAAGATGGGCCAGATAACAGAATTCAAGCCACACATCCCAGGAGGTAATTCACAACAGTCTATTCACCTAGAAGTCCAGGTCTATAGGTGCCCCGCTAGGAGAATACATTATATTGGGGTGTCAGCTTCTGCCAGGGGGACTGACCGGTACTGGAACAATAAAACATAGAGACACTAAGTACAGATCAAAGGGGGATATTCTGGTCTTTTATTCCATTAGAATCTCAGAATTAAAAATGTCTTTGTTAAGTTTCTTTGCAAGACTGGCATTTACCACCTACGGCTCACACCCTGCCATTCCTAGATACTTGCACTTCTGAATCTCCAGTTTCTGCAAGCAAAATGCCTCTGCCCTGTGCCAAGCAGTTCTTGCTGCAAACTGAGAGCTCATTCCCCACCTTGAAGAGAATGAACCAACGACTACCTAGATCTGCAGAGACACACTAGGCTCCATTTTGTACTGGCTCTTTTGATAGGTAGAGCAAATACTTCTGTATTTCTTTGGAAACTGTAGTTGATGCTAACTGGTCTAAGATGAGCTTCTAAAAGTAATATTTTTGTGGCCCACAGTGGAAAGTTAAAATTGCAGATAAGAACATAATGCAAATGGTTAAGAAACAAGGGACAGGGAATGGAGAGACAACAGGATAACAATTGTTTTAATGGCTTGTGATACTGACAGGCATGCTTGATGAAAAGCCACCATTGCTGCTGTTAGGCCTCATGTTGTTAAGCAATGTGTACTTAGGCCTAGCAACTAATCATAATCCATTAAACAACTGTACATCCTTCCGTAATTACACCTTCGTCTCAGAGCTCCTCCACAGATTTTCATCAGGGATACTGAATTGCCTCGCAGCAGCGGCAACCGCAGCCATGATCAAACCTCCCAGGAAAGCAAGTGAGGATTTAACTTTATTCTTAATGAAAAGATATGGGTCTCTTAAATTAACTACAGTCTCCGAGCCCAATCAAGTTTTGCTCTTAACCTCAGCCCTGCAAATTATCTACTCTTCTATATAAGAGGCTTGGGAAAGAGAGAATCCTGTATTTTAAACCATGCAATGACGTGCAGGCTGCATGTGGTACAAATTTCCTTGGATGTACAAATGGGAAAGAAACAGGTTTTATGTCGTTATTCTGCTCATTTAAAATATGAGCCGTCAGATTCCAACATAGCCCTGACCAGCACCTCTCTGGTGAGGAATCTTGCAGGCATAATGTCAAAGTTGTGAGCCTTGGAGGATCATTTAATCCATCCTGCCTTTGTGGGCTTGCAAGGACACCTCGGCGCGTCTTCTGGGGGAGGAGGATGAAAAAGAAACATGTAACTTTTCACACAATAACCCGCATTTCAGAGGAATAAATCAAAAAGTACAAATCTGTTCTCTTGCGTTTATCATGAATGTTCCCTTTATTTATTTATTTAAGTATGCATATGTAGCAATTATTCCTGTTTTTTCACTGACATTTTATGCTATTTTACTATTTTAAAAGCCCGAGCAGTTTTAAAGTGCTTATTTCCCAGCAGATGCACGCTCTCTCCAGTCTTCCTGAAACTGATTTACCCAGACTGTGTGCAAGTCGTTATCAATATTCACCACAGGTCGCTGGTTGTTTGCAGTAACATTTTTGTTTTGTACCTCGGAGCAATTTTCCATCTGTGTTTGTAAAGAGAACGCAGGAAATTCTCTCTTAGTGAAACTGAAAGGCCAGAGCCGGGTTAAAAGAGTCAGGACAACCGAAAAACCTGTGGGTATTTAGGATCAGGTGCTCATTTCCCCCAAATTAGCAAGCACTGAAAAAAACCTCAAAACTTTATATAAGTGTCATCTGCCTTTTCGCACAGATCTGAAAGCAGTGCCCTCTGAGATCAGGTTATCTTGTAGCAGATGGTCTTTCCTTCAGGACACAGAGGCTAAAACCACAGACACGTTCCAAATCCATTTAAACATCAGATTACGTTCATTCCTGTCAGCTAAAGAGCTGGGAGACTTCACCAGTTCCAGCCTGCTCCATTAATCAAAATTCAGTAAGAAAAGCCAACGTGCTGCTATAAAATCCCCTGACTTGATGCCAGCACCATGCACAGGGATTCCAGTGCCATCAATCTTACTTTCTCTCCCTTAACGCTTGATTGTGCCTGGGGAAGCGGAAGGGGTGATGGAGCCTTGGTCAAGTGGGCAACACCAGGAGAGGCGATTTTCTGACATGTCTCGTAGGGCAGAATGACACAAGGTTGATGGGGATATGTTAGGAAACCAGCCTAAACACTCCTTTAAAAAGATCAGTCCCAATTTGCCTGCCTAGGAGATTGCGGGGTAACAGCAGCTGAACTTGCAGCAGCCAGGACCCCAACAGGAGGGAAGTCAGGCTGCACTTGAGATTTTTATTTTGTTCTAATAAGCAAAATATTGTCATAACACAGAGAGGCATCCACAATTTCCCCAACACAGCACATCCTCCAACGAAAACATTGCTAAACATGCCCCATCCCTGGCCTCAAAGCTACTGGTCTTAGCAAAACACAGACATTAAATGTGTTTACATTTGTTTTTCAAAATTATTCATAGGGGGTCTTGATTCAGCAAAAGATTAGTGCACATGCGTATCTTTCAGCACATAAGTGATCCCATCCCCAGTCAGCAAAGCATTTGAGCAGGGCTTTAAACCTCATGGAAGTCAATGGGATTTAAGCACATGCTTTAGTGCTTTGCTGAGTAGGAATGAGATCACTCAAATGCTTAAGCGCTTTGCTGAATGCGGGCCACAGTGCTCACTTTACTCAGGCGAAAATACTGACATGAGATTCAAGGCAGTGGAAAACCAGGCCCTCAGTCTTCAAGAATACAGGATGACCGACCAAAATATAATCCCATGTGGGAAAGCTTTATTTTCCTGGAGAATATAGAGCAGTCATGGCTTCCATTAATGGGGGTGGTGGGGGAGTGTAGAGCAAGCCCAGACCCATGGTACGTGTATTGGTTTGGCTTTACTGTGATTTTCACCTTGTTTTTCACTTTCATTCGGGGACTATAATTATACTCAGTAGTAAAATACTTATTTCTGTGCAGAGAGCCAGCACACGGTCTATGACCCCCTCGGAGGGAATTAAGAGGTGCCCAGATCCTGTGCTGGCCCTCTCCCCAGGGATGAGCTCCCCTTCCCAGAAAGGGACATCCTAGGTGGTAAGCCACCGAAGGAAACTGAGATGTGTTGATGCTCTAATTTGCATCATGGCCAGTTTCACGTGCATTTTGCAACTGCTACTAGCGTCTGGGGAACTACGTATGTTTTGGACATTCCATTTGGTCTGAGATTTGAGATGGGGTTTTGCCCAGTGACATGACCTAGGCAGCACTGACAGCTTTTGTTATCAAAGATCGTTCTATTTACCTTTGCTCTTGTTAGAAAGCCATTTTCGAAATGTTTGATACTTCATGAACTATTTCCATGTTGAATGGGCTGTTTTCCAAACCTGATTTCCCATAATGGAAGTTTGGGGTCACTGCGAGGGTCCTTGTTCACTTGCAGATTTTAACTCCACCCAGGACCGGAACTTTTTTTCTGAGGACATTAGACAATTGGAGAACGTTGTCATAAGCGACTAGTGATTTTTGGTACCCAACTTGAGACACCTTAAAGGAACCTGATTTTCAGAAAGTGCTGAGCACCAGCCCTCTAAAAATCAGGCCCCTAAAAACTGGGGGTCCCAAAATAACTAGTCATGTCTCAAAATCTTGGGCTTTATTTAGTCAGCACTGGAAGCCCTGTAACAAAACACAGACCTAGCTGTAGCCCTTCCCCAAGGACCTTACATCTTAGAAGAGACCCAAAGTAAAACTTTCCAAACTAGCTAAGTGGCTTGGGAGCCTAGATCCCACTGATTTTCAATAAGATTTTGTGCCTAAGTCACTTTTGAAAATGGGACTTAGTTGCTTCAAAAAATTTGACCCACAGACTAAGCATTCAGACCCATCCAAAGACGTCATGTTGAAGCTGGACAGAGGAGGAATCTTGCACACAAGTTATCACCGGAGAGCTTTGGGGAAAAGGCTTCATTATAGTCTAACAACATGCTATTTTAAACAACCATGCCACACAGGGCCAGATCCTGCTCTCATTCAGATTACAATGGTGTAGCAGAGGCATAACTGAGAGCAGAATCCCTCCTATTCAGTCCTTTGAATCTTAAATAGCTGTAAAAGGGTGGAACACACTGTTCTACAAATTAAAAACTGAAGATAACATAATGCTCATTTTGAGATGCAAAACAATGAAGTGTCAACCAACTAAATTATATCATTTCCCTGCTTTGAATCCCCCTAAAAATACCCCCCGTCCCGCTTTGCTTACATCATCACATTCCAATTTCTAATCTGTGCATTCCAGGCCCTGCACGACGCTGTATCTCAGATCTTGTCTTTTACTGTGTCTGCGCTCACACCCTGTGTTATTGAGACAAGTCTCTCCACCTCTCCATTTTCCCACTTCCATCTTCACACCTACTTCCATGCTAACACCTATGTAGGGACGTGAGCTCCTAGTGCCTTTGCACCAGGTCCTAACTGCTCCCCACCCTCAAATCCCTCTGAAAGACTCATTTACTCTATGAACATTGTCCTGTGTCTTTCAGATGCCTCACTAACCTAATGGACTGAAGGGAGGGTGAAAGATGGAAGCTATCTAAATTAGGTGTCTCCCAGAGAGTTCTGGTTTCTCTAGGTCTGGCTTTTATAGTGAGAGTTTTTCATGAGGCAGATATCTTGATTTGTGTATTGTACAGGGCCAAATACATAGTTGGGCCATAAAACTAATATCAAGTATATCTAATAATGTTTTAGCCTAATACTTAGCTGATAGATATTTGAATTTTCTTTTTTTTAGCACATACAAAAAGTTCTCTACTAGACCATAAAAATTCTGTATCTATTTCTTATCCCTAGCTCCATTACAATTCAAAACAAAGTATTCAATCCCAGAAGCCTCCCGAAGTGAGTGCCAAGGGTACAATATGTCCTCAGTCTCATTCTTTTCTGTAAGCAAAGAACACTCGGAGGAGACTCCCTGGCACTCTCTGTTCAGTGAAGAAAGCAGCATGTGATAAAGGGGGAAGGAGTCTGGATGTATCATTACCTGCAATGGTTTCCGTGGCAGGTCTCAGAAGACTCAGACTCCTAATGTTTGTGTCTTACTGGAAAGCCAGTGTCACATCTGACTGATCACTTCCACCATTATAGGGGCAGAAGCCTTCCGAAGAGGCTCTGAAAGAACTCTCTCAAACGCAGAGCCCGCAACGCAGTTCAAATGAATGAGTGGCTGATTTGGTGCATCAGCGGCCACTTGAAAGTCACTTCAGACATGAAAAGCTGCATTGTAACTAGCGTGACCAATGTCCCAATTTGATAGGGACAGGCCCGATATTCAGGGCTTTTGTCTTATGTAGGTGCCTATTACCCCCAAACACTGTCCCGATTTTTCACACTTGCTATCTGGTCACCCTAATTGTAACAGGCTTTAGAAATTCAAATTCTGCCTCTGTTTAGCCATATTGCTGATACCATTTATCCCAGCACCCTCAGAACTCCACTTTTAGTTTAGGCAGGAAGCATGGAGAAGAGATTTCAGTTGGGGGGGTGCGGGGGGGCTCAGGGTTCAGCAGGAGCGGGGCTGAAGCCGTGAGCCCGGGCAGGCGTACTCTGTGAGGCTGAAGCCCCGAGATCCGGCAGCCACACCTCGGCGCTCTAAATTCTGAAGGTCGTCGTATGCAGCTCAGAGGGTCAGTAAGTTTGGCCACCCCGATCTAGACCATCTCTGACAGGTGTTGGTCTAACCTGTACTTAAAAACCACAACCTCCCTAGGTAATTTGTTCCAGTGCTTAACCACCCTTACAGTTAAGGAAGATTTTCCTAATGTCTAACTTAAATCGCAACTTGCTGCAATTTAAGTCCATTACTTCTTGTCCTGCCCTCAGTGGTTAAGGAGAACAATTCCTCCTCCTCCTTTTTATAACATCCTTTTTATGTACTTGAACACTTATCATGCACACCTTCCCCCCACCCCCCGGGTCTTCTTTTTTCCGGATTGAACAAACCCAATGTTTTCAATCTGTCTTCGTAAGTCATGTTTTCTAGACCTTTAATCATTTTTGTTGCTCTCCTCTGGACTTTCTCTAATTTGTCCACATCTTTCCTGAAGTGTGGTGCCCAGAATTGGACACAATACTCTAGTTGAAGCCTTATCAGCTCAGAGTAGAGTGGAAGAATTACTTCTCGTGTCTTGCTTACAACCTTCCTGCTGATACATCTCAGAATGATGTTCACTTGGTTTGTAATAGCATTACACTGTTGACTAATACTTAGTTTGTGATCTATTATAACCCCCAGGTCCTTTTCTGCAGTATCCTTCCTAGGCAGTTATTAGATCTCATTAAACAACTATTTCCAATATTTTTGGTAAGAACTGCTAGTAGTCCACCTAGCAAAACTGCCAGTTCTAAACCTGCACCAGAGAAGTGCAGATGTGGATAGGGAATGCCTCTCTTCATTGTGGTGAGGTTTAAAAAAATTCAGCAACCAGGTTTTCTAATATTTCCCAGCCCCTTTTGAAGAGACCCCTCTCTTCTCTAGCCTTTTCCTTTCCATTGGCCTCCAATATAAGAATACTAACAGCATTCAGTGACTGTATTTGCTTACCCACTATTGAATCCTGCTGAGCCTACCCATTGATCCCTTATCTGCAGCTCAATACTAAATTAAAGTCCAAGGTCAGCTCTTTTTTAGTGGGCTGTTTATATTCTATAGTAGCCACAACCTGTCTTCTTCTGAGGGGTCCGAGTATGGGCATTAGCTGATGCCCCATTCACCATTATTGGCTTGGATTAAATCAGCCAAGGACAAAGGCTTTTGATCCTTAGAAACAAACAGCCAAAGAAATGAGTCTCCTTCTGCAGCTAACAGAATGGCAAGCAGTGGGGTGCCCCCCAGATTTCTCCAAGTATGGGCAAAGTTGCTTTCACACACTTTCCTACACCATCTTCAGATTACAGATAAGAGCAATCGCTGTTGGTGGAGCACACCACCACCAAACAGCAGGAAGGGCTCCGAAGCAATGAAGAGACAGAGTCCCAGGATGCAGCGTGATGAAAGCGGGGAAGCTATCAGATATATGTCCATTAACATAGGGGAAGTACATCAGGCACGCAGCACAAAAGTGAAGGAAGGACAGGTGTTGCCATTGTCAGCAGTAGACAAGAGCCCTGTATTCTGCTGGCAAAAGTAAAGGCAATCTTGCTACAAGGCAGCACACCAGAGCAGAAAGGAGGCTGGGAGAGCACGAATGCAGAAAACAAACATTTTTAAAACCATGCACAATTGCTAACACCTTTCTGTGACTAAGAGCCGTGTATTCGCTTTTTCTCTCCCTCTCAAAAACTGAAATAAAATAGTAGCACTCTGGATATCGTCTATCAAACGCTTAAATTTTTATGATGGTAATTCTTTTAATAAGAGTTCTTTAAATATTTATGAAAACAATGTATGAGACCAGTTCAACGAGAAATGATAGCTTTAATCTCAGCATGCTCTGCAGCATTCCCCACTTCCCAGCACTCACTCACTCAGGAAAGAAATGGTTTGCAAAGTCACTAAACACACTATGGGAAAAGGCTCAGATTTAGGTGCCTAAATCCTATTGAAATCAATGGAAGTTAAATGTCTGGAAGATAGATAATTTAATGCCTATTTTTTAAAAAGGCACCAGAGGTGACCCTAACAATTACAGGCCAGTAAGCCTAACTTCAGTACCAGGCAAATTGGTTAAAATTTTGGTAAAGAATAGAATTACCAGACATATAGATGGACACTATATGTTGGGGAAGAGTCAACATGGCTTTTGTAAAGGAAAATCATGCCTCAATCAATCAATTAGAATTCATTCAGGGTTTAAACAAGCATGTGGACAATGGTGATCCAGTGGATATAGTGTACTTGGAGTTCCAGAAAGCCTTTGATAAGGTCCAACATCAAAGGCTCTTAAGCAAAGCAGGCAATCATGGGATAAGAGAGAAGGTCCTCTCTTGGCTCAGTAACTGGTTAAAAGAGGAAACAAAGGGTAGGAATAAATGGTCAGTAGTTACAGTGGAAAGTAGTAAACAGTGGAGCCCATGAAGGAATCTATACTGGGACCTGTGCAGTTCAACATATTCATAAATAATCCCGAAAAACCAGTAAGCAGGGAGGTGGCAAAGTTTGCAGATGAGAGTAAAGTTGCTCAAGATGGTTTTAAGTCCAAAGATGAATGTGAAGAGTTACAAAGGGATCTCACTGAATTGGATGACTTGGCAACAAAACGGTAGATGAAATTCAGTGTTGGTAGGAGCAAAATAGTTGCATTGGACAACATCAACCCAACTATACATACAAAACAATGGAGTTCAAATTAGCTGTAACCATTCAAGGAAGAGATCATGGAGTCATTGTGGATAGGTTTCAGTGTAGTAGCCATGTTAGTCTGTCAGCAAAAAGAAAATAAGAAAGAAATACTTGTGGCACCTTAGAGACTAACAAATTTATTTCAGCATAAGCTTTCGTGGACTACATCCGCTTCGTCGGATGCGTAGAATGGAACACACAGTGAGGGGATATTTATACAGTCAGAGAAACATGAAAAGGTGGAAGTAACCATATCAACTGTGAAAGGCTAATTAATTGATTATCCGTGGTCCCCCTACATCTTGAATACTGAATGCAGTTCTGGTCGCCCATCTCAAAAAGATGCAATAGAATTGGAAAAAGTACATTAAAAGGTAACAAAAAAATCATTAGGGGTATGGAACAACTTCCATATGAGGAGAGATTGAAAAGTCTGAGACTGTTCAGCTTAGAAAAAAGATGACAGAGGGGATAGGATAGAAGTCTATAAAATCATGGCTGGTGTTGAGAAACTGAATAAGGAAGTGTTAGTTACCCCCTTCACATAACACAAGAACCAGGAGTCACCCAATGAAATTAATAGGTAGCATGATTAAAATCAACATAATGAAGTACTTCTTCACACAACACACAATCAACTTGTTTGGAACTTGTGGCCAGCAAATGGTTGTGAAGGCCAAAAGTATAACTGTGTTTAAAAAAAATGATAAGTTCACGGAGGATACGTCCATCGATGGCTATTCGCCATAGTTTCATAGAATATCAGGGTTGGAAGGGACCTTAGGAGATCATCTAGTCCAACCCGCTGCTCAAAGCAGGACCAATCCCCAATTTTTGCCCCAAATGGCCCCCTCAAGGACTGAACTCACAACACTGGGTTTAGCAGGCCAATGCATGATGGTCAAGGGCATAATGCCATGCTTTGGGTGTCCCTAAGCCTCTGACTGCCAGAAACTGGGACTGTATGATGGAATGGGTCACTTGATAATCAACCCTGTTCTGTTCATTCCCTCTGAAGCATCTAGCACTGGCCACTGTCGGAAGACAGGATACTGGGATACATACACCATTTGTCTGACCCAGTGTGACTTTGACAGACCAGGTGCCAGCTCGTGCCTAATCCCCTAGGTCTCAAACAAACACTGACAAACACAATGCTGGAACCAGTCTGGCTCACGTGTGTGTGTGTGGATTGTTAATACAGGTATTAGAATAACAGGAATGTGTTTAGACTTTATGAAATACTTGTAAATTGCTGCATGCATTAATATCACTTATAATATCTGTATCCCATGTTAAAAGGCAGTATTTAAGTGTTTGCCTTGTAATCCTCTGCAACTGTGTTAACCACCAGACAGGAAAGAAACACGAATTAGTGTGAAATGCTGGCTTCCAAGAGATGGCATTGGGTCTTCCTAACAGAGAAGGCCCATCAACACCAGACGAACTATTGTGGAATATAAGAGACAAAAGACTGCTGTTTCCATCCCCCTCCCGCCGCCGCCCACGAAGAAGAGATGGGCAAGTGAATTCCTCCCATCAGCTAAGTTGAAACTCGAAGCATAAGGGAAGAGGGAATAAAAAGTCCTAACAAAGAGGAACTGTATCTCTATCCTGATTGCACACTTGGAGGCAAGGTTTTCTAGGCAAAAGCAAGAGATCCCCAGTGCAGACCCCAGGTTAACCCTAAAGGACATGTAGAGCTTACTTATCATAAAAGCTTATATTACCTCTTGAAACTTAGACTGTAACTCATCTGTGTGTGTATGTTTACCTGCTTTAATCTTGTAAATAAATCTTTCCTTTTCATAGCTAATAAATCTTTAGATAGTTTATTATAGCATTGTTTTTGGTGTGAGATCTAAGGTGCAATTGACCTGGGGTAAGTAATTGGTCCTTTGGGACTGGGAGTAACCTGAATATTGTTGTGATTCTTGGTGTAAAGGACCATCTGTCACAAAGACAAACTTACCTGGGTGGCAAGATAGATCGGCATACCCAAGGGGACTGTCTGTGACTCCGTGTTAAGTCTGTTATAGTCCTTGAGGAGTTTAGACTTGATAATTGCTCGGTGAAATCTAAGTACAGAACCCACAATCAATTTGAGGTTGTGCCTTGCTCCTTAACACCTGCCCTGTGGTTGGTATTCATGCCCATTGAGCTGCTGCTCTGACCCAGTACGGCCGTTCTCATGTTCACATGGCTCTCATCCTCCAAAAAGTGAGTCTTTGCAGCTAAATTTGTTACAAGCTTGGCCATATTCCCACTGTTGTGAATAGCAAAACACCCATGGACGTCCATGGGAGCAGGATTGAGCTGTATGTGTTAGCCTGTTATGTCAATATACAGATCACAACACCACATCCCCAAACTCATGTTAACAACATGTTGGCATGCAGGTACTTTTGAGTTCTATTCTGACTGACATGAGTAAAATTAGCCGCATAAAAATCTTCAATGAACTATAAGTAAAACAAATTCCATAGCTTGATGCTGTTGTAGAACCAGCAGATATTTTCTTGTATCACTGACAGATAATAATTGGTATGCAAACCTGCATGCTCACCTACAGTAGCTGCCTGTTCATAAATGCGTATTTTTTTATTAAAATGGGGATACTTTAATCTCAGTCTAATTTTATCTTTAGGGAAGCTATATCCCTAGACAGCCTAAAGCGAAAACCCTCTAGATGTAATAGTGCAATTTGTATTCAAACCAGCATGTGTATCTGTCAACATGTTGGTCTCCTGTATCTGCCATATCTTATTTATAATCCTGCTCAGATTAATGAATGACAGTCGTTCTCATCACAGGAAATTTGATTAATCAATTTAAGTGCTTAATCACCACAGCCTGGGTGAGAACCCTACAGAAGGAATCTCACTCCGATGCAGAGGAATTTAAAAAGGAGTAAAAAAATGTCAAATCTTTCCCATTCAAACCGTACAAGATGTAGAGTTTCTATTTGGGATTCTTGACAGGTTTACAGAATTCCCACGAAGTTAAAAAGGAAAAGAGGGTACTCTTTCCTCAGGGCTAATAGTCGTGGTAAATTATTCAACTACAAAATATCTTTTAAACTATGCCATAATCTGTCAAAAATGGCCTAGATATTTCCCTTTTTTAAAAAACTATACTTGCTCTTTAATTATACTGAAGCATAGATTATAAGGCCAGAAGGGACCACTGATGATCTAGTCTGACCTCCTGCATAGCACTGGCTAGAGGACTTTCCTGAATTAATTTATCTTTGAGCTGGAACATGTTTTTTAGAAAAAACATTCAATCTTGATTTAAAGGTTTCTAGTGATTGAGAATCCACCATAACCTTTGGTAAATTGTTCCAATGCTTAATTAACTTTACTGGGTACTTTTTGCACCTTATTTCTAGTCTAAACCTTTCATGTTCTTGTTATACCTTTCTCTGCTAGATTGACCCGTTAACCTCTTCTTTGAGAAGCTAAACAGATCAAGTATCAGAGGGGTAGCCGTGTTAGTCTGGATCTGTAAAAGCAGCAAAGAGTCCTGTAGCACCTTATAAACTAAAAGACGTATTGGAGCATAAGCTTTCGTGGGTGAATACCCACTTCTTCAGATGCAAGTAGTGGAAATTTCCAGAGGCAGGTATAAATAGGCAAGCAGGAATCCAATATGGAATCCAATATAGCATATGCAAGCAGGAATTCCTGCTTGCCTATTTATACCTGCCTCTGGAAATTTCCACTACGTGCATCTGAAGAAGTGGGTATTCACCCACGAAAGCTTATGCTCCAATACGTCTGTTAGTCTATAAGGTGCTACAGGACTATTTGCCGCTTAAACAGATCAAGCTCCTTGAGTCTTTAAGGTATGTTTTCCAATCCCTTAATCATTCTCATGGCTCTTCTCTGAATCCTCTCCAATTTTTGACATCCTTCCTCAATGTGGACACCAAAACTGGACGTGCTATTTCAGCAGCAGTTATACCAGTGCCAAATTGAGAGGTAATATAACCTCTCTACTCCTACTCAATATTCTCCTGTTTATGTATGATCACTTTAGCCCTTTTGACAACAGCATCAAACTGGGTGCTCAGTTGAGCTGATTATCTACCATGACCCACAAGTCCTTTTCAGAGTCATTTCTTCCCAGGTTAGAGTCCCCCATCCTGTAAATACGGCCTGCACTGTTTGTTCCTAAATGTGAGACTTTATACTTGGCCATACTGAAATGCATATTGTTTGCTTGCACACAGCTTACCAAGTGATCCTGATTGATTGCTCTCTGAGAATTCCAAGAACCAATCCCTGAAGGACCCCACTAGAACACCCCTGCTTGATGATGATTCCCTGTTTACAATTACATTTTGAGATCTATCAGCTAGCCAGTTTTTAATCCATTTAATGTGTGCCATGTTGAATTTGTATTGTTCTAGTTTCTTAATCAAAATGTCAGAGAAGGCATTCTCTAATGTCTATGTTAGACCTAAACTCATTCTCTGTATATTTAGGTTGCAAAGAGCTCATTAATTGGACTTCAGTCAGCTTGAGACATCATAAAGCTCGTTTGTGAATTAAAATATGAAGTGATGCATTATCATCCAATTTGGCAGTCAAAGAATGCATATGTCACCCTGAAGTCCTCCTACTCCTGTCTGAGAACAATGTGAAAAGGAACACTGTCTCCAGACCTCCTCACCCATCAATAAAATGTAGCTGTGCTTCAGAAGAGCCCTGGACACATACGAGCTAACTGTAGATTCTGTCCTGCTGTGGTGGGTTGTTTTTTTTTTACAAGATAGATAAAAGAGACTCTTATAATCCAGTTGTCTGTGGCTGGCGTACAGATAAATTCTAATTAAAAAGGAAATCATCATTAAAAGATGTATCCACTCTGAATAGTGTAATTAATCAAGTACTTCATGATACATATTCATACTCTACTTTCCAGTCAGAAAACTGAAGGCAGTGAATATAACGTAAGGACTTGTTACGAGGCCAGATAAGGCAGTGCTACTGTGACCAGCCATTTTTGGCTGTCTAGTATCCTGCTGCTCAGTTCTGTTTGCAATGGTATAGAGACCTTGTCTAATTCTTTGGTAGCTATATTTCTCTTCATTGAGACCTACGGCACTGATGTGTGTGGACCCTCACAACCTTCCCAGGAAAGATTTGTGGGAGTTGAAGGCCATATCTCTGCACTTTAAGATCACACTTTGATCCTAAACATCTTACCAAGATTCTCCAACATCAAATATGAAAACTATTTTTTCAGAATAATGCTGAATGTTAACATATTGAAATAGTTACACCATTCTGAAGTAAAATATAACATGGACAAATGCAAAACCAATGGTTATAAATATGTCTCACAGTAAGTATAAAATGACATACAATTTGCAAGAACCATGGAATAGCCATGAATAACTACATGAAATGTTAAACAATGTTAAGAACCAATTAAGAAAGCAAACTATAATTAGGCTATACAGTTATAGTGAAGACGCTGGGATGCATCACTGACAGTTGAGAAGGTAGAGGATTGAAAAACAAAATTAATCCCTATGTTAGATTAAGTAAACTATGAAAATGGGATACTAGAAAAAGTACTCTGTACAGTATAAAGGGTGAACTGTGTAAACCTTAGTCATGCTGCAGTCTGCATAATCACACAACGCAGCAGCCTCAATATGCTCTTGCACCTCAACAAATGTTCACATAAATTACGTGCACAACAGCATGTTCAAAATGTGTTTAATTGTTGACCAAATGACAACAATAACCTGAGATACTTCTAATCAGCAGCTTCCCCTGGAATTAGAATACAGAGTTGTGCGAGACACCAGTTGGCCCCACAGAGGCTTCTAATAACCCTGATTTGATGTATAACACAAATGGCAGCACAAGGTGATCATGCACGACTGTGAGGTTTCAGAGAGATTGAACTGGTAGCCCCTGGTTGATTAGAGTAAGGAACCACTGGTTTTTCTCCATATATACACAGAGAGTTCAGGAATCGGAGAGGCCTACACTTCTACTCTAATTGTGCCTTCAACTGTGAAAAGGGAGTTAAAGTTCATAAAATGTCAAAATAACTCACAACAGCAGATGTTGATGGAAAAAGCTGCAGAAGGAAGACAAGACTGAATTAGTCCAAACAAAAGGGCCAACTAATGTAATTCAAGGACTATGTTAGAATCATGCCGGGTAAACAAGAAAAGAGGGGATGAAAAATCAATGGACCAAAATTGGTGTGTCAAAATTTAGGCCTGATTCTTAAACAAAATAATGAAGGAATGAGATATTCCGTCACTCCCTTTTAGAGTTCTCAGATAAAGACTAAGGCCTGGTCTACACTGGGGGGGAGGGGTCAACCTAAGATACGCAACTTCAGCTACCAGAATAGCGTAGCTGAAGTTGACGTATCTTGGGTCGAGTTACCTCGCGTCCTCACGGCACGGGGTCGACTGCCGCCGCTCCCCCATCGACTCCGCTTCCGCCTCTCGTCTTGGTGGATTACAGGGGTCGAAGGCAGAGCATTTGGGGATCGATTTATCACGTCTACACTAGACGCGATAAATCGATCTCCGATAGATCGATCACTACCCGCCGATCCGGCGGGTAGTGTAGACATACCCTTAGAGGAAAAGCTGGCTACTGTGGTGCTGGCTGAGTTTCACCAGGACTAACTGAGTTTCACTGTCATGATCCAGTGTGACACCATCGTGCCTTCTTCACCCACATCCTGAGAGATGTCCCAACCAGACAAAGCCAGAGAGAGGGACTCGGATGACACCATCACCTCCACTGGCTCTGGCTAAATCTCAAATGTCAGCTGGGATATGAAACTTTGTCTGACACACACCCCGCCCTTTTCCTTCCCTACCTTATCCCGTCTCTTCTCTCTCTCTCTTTTTCCATTCTGCCTAGTAAAAGTCTGGCTTAGCTAGCCAAGACTGCATGTGAGCCTCTGACCAGAAAGAGTCAGCTAAATGCAATGCCCTGAACTGACAATGCTAGTATAAATTTGCCAGGTCTTGGAGTGGCTAGTTAGGCTGTGTGCTATTCCCGTGTTTCTCTAGCAGCGAGGTTGCAAGTGAAAGTCAACATCAGAGACAGAATCTGCATTTTCTATCTCTGAAGTTCTTTTTTTCTTCCCTCCTGTGTGCGTTCTGTCATTTAGGAAACGAGATCGGACTTTAACAACAACAGGACCAGCCCATCTCAAATAACTTTCTCTTTTCCCCAAAATGGATACTTATTACCATCTAAGATTATCAAGTAGCAGGGTTTTCCTTCTAAAATCTCTCTCCAGCTAAAGGGAAAGGAAACAAGAGATGTTTTAAAAATAAAAGCCTTACTTAATACTTTACATTTCAAATGCTTTGACTTTTTCCTCTCCTTTCTGTATCTTTAATAAAAGGTAATGGTGTTTACCATGGTACTAAGCAGGCTGGGGTTTCTGTATATCAAACACCAAACCTCGTTTAAAACTGCTTAATGTTGGACAATTTCAGGGTCGTGTTAACATCTTTACCTCTTTGGGCCCTTTATTCCAGCAAAATTAATACAACAGCCCATGCAACGGAACAGAAGGTTTGTCCTATAAAATGCTGAACTGTGAAAAAAGATTTTTCTTGTATCCTCCTTTTATCCATTATTTGTGACTGGACTGTGCGTGTGTCTGGGCAGCAATGAGCAACTCAGAGGATGGCCCATGTGTGCTGTGGTCCTGGGGCCGCCCGGCAGAGACATGTTACCCAGTTAGTCCTGGTGAGTCTCGCTATTGGGCATCCTGAGGCCTTTTCACCTTAGGACTGCTGTGGTGAGGACAGTTTATGTTCTACATACTTTTCCTGATTATATGAATGAGAGGCGGAAGGTGTTTAATGTTGTGCCTTTCTCCCCTAAGACACACTTGAGAAAAAGGCTATACCAATCTCCAGGGTTTATCTGGTATGCAAAAAAATGGCTAAACAAACCAGGTAAAGCAAAGTCTTCTCTTAATCTGCCTGCCAGGCATCATCCTTTCTCCCTAATGCATTTGCTTTGGCATTTTCTGCAAAGAAGGTAATAAAGAATGTAATAAATAATTCTCCTCTGGTATGCTGGAAAGATGAAGGGCCCTGGATAGAGATACAAGAGATACAGAGCTCTGTGGGAGACAGCAAATGTTTGTTACATTTGAGTGAAACCTAGCAAATGACAAGTTCTCTGTCTTACAGAAGGTTTGCAGTTACTTGAAACCAAGGACCCAAATCATGATGTTTCTTTCCATTACACATCTGTGTTTGTTATTGCGAAAGAAAAAAAAATTAAAGGCGGTAAATTCTACAAACATGATTTCTGCATGAACACAGGAGTAGGGAAGCACAGTGACAGCACTTAGAAACCGGTGCACTTATTTCAAACAGGACCAAATGTATCATCTTCGACAAAAGCAAAGGACAATCATTCAGCACCAGGTTTAAAAACACTGGGAGGACAAATTGTAACAGCTTGTTAAAGATCTTTTTTCTCTCTGACTTATGTCTTTAAATCCATTCATTTGATATGAAAACAAGAGTCGGTTCAGTGGTATAGCAACTAACCCAGGTGATGGTAGACAAGCAGATAATGAGATGGCATGCAAAACTCTGCATGAATTAAGCAGGACACAGATTCAGGAACTCCAAAGATAAAGGCTGGAATCTCTAAGTGGAAATAACTGATCTGGTACAGAAACTTCTAGAAAGGAAAGATAAAAGCTGTAATGAATGCATGGAAATCAATGTCCATGTCCACAGACTCCAGTGCCCATGTGAACAGCTGATTAGAGCAATCACATATGAGCAGAAGCAGAAAGTGGAGTCAGCTCGAGATGTGAAACACAGAAGCCTGTTCCAGATACTGCGCAGGCGCTGGGGTGAATAAGGACTATAAGATCTCTGAGGGTATGTCTACACAGCAATGTAAGCCTACGGTGAGTGGCACTTGAATTAGCTGACCCATGCCAGGGGACCCTGGGCTTGAGTGTCTCCACTGCATTTTAACACTAAGTTAAGAATTTTCTGACCCCTGCTTGAACCGAGGCCTCTGGCATCCACAATGCAGTGCACAAAGTAACCCTATCCCAAATGCCTAGCACCCCACAGTGCGTGCACACACACACACACGCGCACACACGCACGCGCTCTAGCAATGTGGTGCACTGAGGGAAAATTCCACTGCCCACCCGGCACATTACAGGTTTTCCTCTTTTCCTCCTCCGCATATATGGCTTTTTCCAGGAGAAGGGGCCTGAAAGAGAAGCCCTGGAGACTAAATACGGTTTTAAAATATCTATGACAGTTTGCCAAATCTGGCTAGCTCACAGCTCTGCAAAAGTAGTCATCATGGGGGAATAATCATCTAACAGGGTGTTTCTAGTGGATTTCTGCAGATAACAGTACTAGGCCCAATGCATTCAACATTTTCATCAATAATCTGGGAGTAAATATAAAATCACTGCTGATAAAATTTCCAGATGACAGACTGGTGGCATGGTAAATGATGAGGAGGACAAGGCAGCCATATAGGCCAATCTGGAGCACTTGGTAAACTGGGCCAATTAAAATCAAATGCATTTTAATACAGCCAAATGCAAAGTCACACATCTGGAAATTAGGAATGCAGGCCATATCTACAGAATAGGGACTGTATCCTGGAAAGCAGTGACTCTGAAAAGGATTTAGGGGTCATAGTGGACAAGCAATTGAACATGAATTCCCAGTGCGATGCCTTTTAGCTTATCAAAAAGAAGATTGAGAGATGACTTGATGACAGTGTATAAATACCTTCATGGGAGGAAATATTGGATATTAAGGGGCTCTCTAGTGTAGCAGAGACGGGCATAACAAGAACCAATGTTGGGAAGCTGAAGCCAGACAAATTCAAACTAAAAATAAGTCATACTTTAACAGAGAGGATCATTAGTCATTGGAACAAATGACTGATGGTGGATTATACTGGATGCCTCTCTGGAAGATATGCTTTTGCCAAAACACAAGTTACTGAGCTCAATACCAGAGTAACTGGATGAATACAGGAGGCAGACTAGATGATCTAATGGTCCTTCTGGCCTTAAGATCTATGAATTATCCATCTCATGGAAGCATTAAAAATGAGCATGTTTCCTGGGACCCCTGCAGAACAGAGCACAATTAGAGCTGCGACATCATCAGGCCTGACTGCTTCAGAACAGCTCAGTTTGAGAAGAATTGGCTGCACTGACAACTAATATCAATCACTCTGAGGTTATTATAGTCCAAAAGAATATTCAAGACTAAGAGGAGGAAGATAATTAGTAAGTGACAAGAAAACTCACCGATGGCTCAAAATATATGTGAATCACAGCCCAAATAGCATATATATCCAGTCAAATGCAGAAAGCATCAGGATTGTTACTTCACTAGCTTTTCAACATCTTACATTTGTATATGATAAGTGGTTAGAGACCAGACTACATATTCTACCTTATGCATAAGCAGTCTGGGATGGAACTTTATACAATACCTCATGCAAGGTAAAGTTATTAGCGATTGCAAGCAGTTAGCACATGCCCAGAGGAAAGAATGTATAAGCCAAATGAGAGACACAGTTTGCAGTTTAATTTGGAAATCTAGGGTCATCCACCCTTAGACTGGAGAAAACCAGCTCACTGAGTGAGTGAACAACATGAAGAGCCTATGAAAGGCTACTTTTTTCCCATGAGAAAATGTGCCAAACATAAACCATCCCTCGCAGTTACTTAAGCAAGAAATGTAAAATCTCCAGGCCAGAGCATCCCAGTGCAGGCAAGTAATTAGGCTTCCCACACAATATATTGCATCTCCAGTAACTTGTGCAACTGCACCTTTATTCAGGTATGAAGATTTCTTGACTGTCACCACAAGGTTAGAAGAAGTGTGAGCTGGAAAATCAGGCAGCATATTAAAGTCAAACTGAAATATGGCCACAATACAAAAAACATTTTATTCTCTTTTAGAAATTGTTATAAAGGGAATATAATAAAAATGTTGCAAATGAGTCAAGTGTTTTCTTCCTAACTCAACAATAAAAAGTGTGTCAAAGAATTGCCTGAAATCCTAATAGAAGAAAAAATAACGGACCTGAGATATGACAGGATTTAACTGAGGTTTTACTTGAAGCCTTTAATCATGTCAGCAGCAAAAATGGAAAATCAGATACAAAGCTGCACTAACTACTAATGTATAGACCTTGGTTGCTTCAGCTATAAGAGAGATAGCTGAGACTGAAAAAATTCAGAGGAGATTATTAATGAAGATGGTTTGATGTCTAAATAGATTTATATGTGTACAAAATAGGATTATTTAGTTTAGAGGAGCAGAGTTGTGATTGAAGTATAGCATACACAAATATGAAGGGTTTAGTCACTCGATTTTAACTTATGGTATAATAAAACAACAAAGGGTCTCTTGATTAAATTAATGGCTGACCAATGGTCCAGTTAGCTGAGTAGCCTGTCTTTTGACAGTGGCCAATGCCAGATGCGTCAGTGGTAATGAACAGCACAGGACAATTTATAGAGTGATCCATCCCCCCAGTCCCAGATTCTGGCAGTCAAAGGTTTAGGGACACCCAGAGTATGGCGTTGTGTCCTTGACCAATTTAGCTAATCCTCCATGAATTTATCAAATTCCTTTCTGAACCCAGCCATACTTTTGGCCTTCACAACATCTGCTGGCAACAAGTTCCACAGATTGACTGCGCGCTGTGTGAAGAAGTACTTCCTTATGTTTGTTTAAAACCTGCTGTCTGTTAATTTGACTGGGTGACCCCCTGGTACTCGTGTTCTGTGAAAGGGTAAATAACACTTCCCTATTCACTTTCTGTGCAGCATTGATGATTTTATAGACCTCTATCATATCCCTCCTTAGTCATGTCTTTTCCAAGCCAACTAGTCCCAGTCTTTTTAATCTCTCCTCGTATGGAAGCTGTGCCAGATCCCTAATCATTTTTGTTGCCCCTCTCTATACTTTTTCTGATTCTAATGTATTTTTTTAAATGGGTGACCAGAACTGCAGGCAGCATTCAAGGTGTGGGCATACCATGGATTTATAGGGTGGCATTATGATATTTGCTGTTTTATTATCTATCCCTTGCCTAATGCTTCCTAACATATTGAGCAGATGTTTTCAGAGAACTATTCATAATAACTCCAAAATTTCCTTTCTTGAGTGGTGACAGCTAATTTAGACACTATTGTTTTGTATGTATAGTTGGGATTATGTTTTCTAATGTGCGTTACTTTGAACTCATCAACATTCAATTTCCATCTGTCATTTTCTTGCCCCATCACCTAGTTTTGTGAGATCCGTTTGTAACTCTTCACAGTCATCTTTGGGCTTAACAATTTTGAGTAATTTTATATCATCTGCAAACTTTGACACCTCACTGTTTGCCCCCTTTTCCAGATAATTATTGAATATGCTGAATAGCACTGGTCACAGTATAGATCCTTGGGGGACGCCGTGATTTGCCTTTTTCCATTGTAAAAACTGACCAGTTATTCCTACCCTTTGTTTCCTGTTTTTTAACCAGTTACTGATCCATGAGAGGAACTTCCCTCTTATCTCATGGCCTCAGACTTTGCTTAAGAGCCTTTGGTGAGGGGCTTTCTGAAAGCCCAAGTACACTATGCCAACTGGATCACTCCTGTGCACATGCATGTTTTAACCCTCAAAGAATTCTAATAGATTGGTAGGGCCTGATTTCCCTTTACATTAGGCATGTTGGCTCTTCCCCCAACAGATAGTGTTCATCTGTGTGCCTGACAATTCTGTTCTTTACTATAATTTCAACCAATTTGCCTGGTACTGAAGTCAGGCTTACTGGCCTGTAATAGCTAGGATCACCTTTGGGAGCTTTTAAAAAAATAGGCATTACATTAGCTATCCTCCAGACATCTGATACAGAGGCTGATTTAAGTGATAGGTTACATACCACACTTAGTAGTTCTGCCATTTCAGAACCCTTGGGTGAACACCATCTGGTCCTGGTGACTTATTACTGTTTAATTCCTCAATTTATTCCAAAATGTCCTCTATTGACACCTCAATCTGGGTCAGTTGCTCAGATCTGTCACTGAAAAAGAATGCCTCCGCTGTGGGACTTTCCCTCCCATCCTCTGCTGTGCAGACTGATGTCCATGATCCATTTATCCGAAGTCAGAGCCCCACCACCCAGAGCTGAAGCCCTCAAGCTTCGGCGGGCGCCCCGCTGGGCAGTGGGGCTCAGACTTTGGGTCACGGTGCAATGAAGTTTGAGAAACCCTGGCATAGACGTTAATGAAACTATTTCAAATTCACACCAGTGTAACAGAGATCAGAACTGCTTCAATGGAATCCTTGTGAGCATAAAGGGTTTACAAGACCTGGCCCTAATTTTGCTGCAAATACATTAAAAAAGTAGTTTGCAAGGATCTTGGAACCTTCAAACTCCTGGATTTTGTCCATTACTAATAATCCAATCTCATGCTTCAAAGCATGACTTGATTGTCACAGGGATCAGAAAGGAATTCCCCCACTATATACATAGCATTGTACAATCTGGTAGAGGTCTTAAAAAAATACACTTGCCCGTGAAACATCATGTATTGACAACAGGGAGAGCAGGATCCTGGATCTGATGGCCTAGTTCTATGGCATGGGAACTTCAAAGCTCCTACATATGGAGAAGTCTGTGTAAATGTATCAATTTATCCTCTACTAGAGATACCTGATTTGCTACAAAGTTTTCTTTTTAATGCCACTTTTTTTCTCTATTATTAGTTTGATCCTATATTATCTTACATATTGAATTTGCACTACTGAAAAAACATCAAGGGCTGGGTGTGATGAGAATCTATAGTGCAAATACAGAGCATGGAGCTTTATTCCAAGAAGTTCCCAGATTCCCAACTCCACCAATTACACAAGGTGATGGTGCATCTCTCAGAATCAGGCAAGTAAAGCAGTGTTTTACAAATTTACCTCCCCCCCCACCAAAATCAACCCACATGCTAGTAAAAGCGTTAACCCACACGAATAGAAATTTACCCAAGAATACATCAGACTCTGTCTAAAAATGACTGCATTCAATGTAGATGTGAGCCACTTAAAATGTGTTGGTCCAGGTTTCTTTCTATTTCTTGATTACCTTTAGAAGAAGAAACCATTAAGTTCTGGAATTTAATAATCAATACCCAAAGTCTTCTGTGTGGTCAATTTAAATTCTTTGCAAGGATGTCATATTTTACCTGTTAATCCCACAAAAATATTTGGGCAAAAACACGATGAAATGAGGGGAAAACCTGAATGGATTCCATTCAGAGGACTTCAGAAATTAATATTCAGTTCGTCATCACTAAAAATATTTCTCATGCCAAGCCATTTAGGATTATGAAACAGCCTTGCAATTCTGAAAATATACCAAATGTGCTCAAAACTTGGAAGGATCTGACCTTCAAACCTCATTTCAATGAATCCCCGAATAAAATACATTTTCTACATCTTAAAGCAAATTATTCTGTATGCCAATAACACAATCTTACCATTCCAATTTAAAATCCTTAAGCCCTCACTATAGTTCACAAGCTATGGCAGGAACTACAACAAGTATGCATTTAAGAATGTCTTTCTGGACAAGCTGTTGTAGAAATACCAAGTTTATATTGCTCACAATCAAATTTTAAATATTTCATTCATGTCCCAAAAATCCAAACATCAAAGTATTAATCTCAAGATTAGTATGGCTAAATGTACTCAAGTTCACAATGGGCAAACAGAACTGAGCTTTTCTGACATTCAATAAGCAGCAAAAAGGTCGACATTTTACTTGTATTAATTTTTCATCAAAGACTAGAAAGCTTGTTTTCATGGTAGATAATAAATGCTGGAAGAGATCTGCTACTGCAAGATATACAGCAGTGGTATATCCTGGCATATGAATAAAAGCAGAATTTCAGAAAACATTCTCTTGTCTTCCTGGGATGACTTTATGTCTAAGATACTGTAAGTTATTGCTCTGTTTCTTGAAGAGTTGTTCAAGACCATTTCATAGTTAAGACACTTATAACGTTGAGTAAGGAAAATACAACACTAAACCCCAGAGAGGAGCAAAAATCTGGCACATGCCCTTATAAATTATGGGGGAGGGTGGGAGGGAAAGATCAAGGACCAAGAACTAGTTCATTCCTTATTTGTAAAAAATGTTTGGAAAGACTTAACCGCGGGCTTGCCTTTATGTACGTGTTTAAGTCCTATTGGCTTCAGTAGGACCAAAGAACACATCAAAGTGCTTTCCTGTGTCAGAGCCTTAAACTGCATCTTACTTAAAGGTAGATTGTTCCTTTACCCCTAGCCTTGTGTAAGAGTTGATTTGTAGTCATAGTGCCAGCAACAGCCCAGGGAAGGAATTGTACCTCAAAGGAAGGAACTGACCTTCCTTGTGACCAGGGGCAGATTTTGACTTCCATTTCCTGCTGACTGCACTGTGCTGGCCAGTGCAATGGGACTTTGCCCAGCCCCCGTCCCTCTCTACTTCACCCACCTGCACGTGAGGGAGGCAGCGAGTACGAGTGCACAGCCCCTGCTCTCTCCATGTCTGCAGGAAAGATGAGGGGAGGGTATAACTCTCCCTTATATGCCATATGGCCACACCAAGCCAGGCCACAATCTGACCCTTGGATTGCAAACTCTTCTGGGCTAGAAGCCAGTCTGCCTCTGTAGAGTACCTGGGACAATGGGCTTTGGCTGCTACTGTCATATAAACAATAAAACCACCCAAACCAAACACACGATTAACTGCAGAATACCGCTGCATTCACATCTGAAATCTCCCCCATTTAAAAGGTGTGGAGTGAGGGGATTTAATTTTATTTGAAATAACTTGTCACTAGTATCCAATGGACCAGTGAGCTGTGCTGATTCTGCTCTACAGCCAAAATGCTTCTGAAATAAATGTAGTCAAACTTTACTAATTCTGGGTCACCGAGAACGAAAACGATGCTTAAAATTGTTGCTTGGCTCTAGTTTTCAAGACATGCTATTGGGTCAGTATATACGACCCTTGACTTGGGAATGGCGGAGGATAAGTGAGTTATAAAGGGACGGATCTCAATTTAAACCAGAAATGACTAAAATACATCTTTGACTGGATCTATGAATAAATCTATGACTGGGTTTGGACAGTACTTGCTTTTTAGGCAAAACAAAGAATGATGCAATCTGAAGCTGGTATTGCGTCATACATAATATGAATTGCATCATGTTATTCCTAGAAGTTATGGATGATGCAATCATAACGAAGCTTACATCACTCTGCTGAACAAATTGCCCTATATCAGCTCTAGAAATCATACAGTGTCGTGCTCTCTTATTTGTCAGTGTTTGATTTTGCAAAGGGACACATTTCTGTTTAGCCAAAGTGAGCAGAGATGCCTCGTACTTGTGTGAACAGTGCAGATAACTTCTGCTATGTTTGTGGTGAAGTGACTTTTGCATCACAAAAGCGCAGTATAACCACTATGGTTAAGAAAGCCTATCACCTTTATTTTGGCTGCAAAACTGGAGATCAGGACAAGAGGTGGGCCCCACACATATGCTGCAACACTTGTGCAACAAATCTTCGCCAGTGATTGAACAGGAAAAGGAAATCTATGCCTTCTGCAGTGCCAATGATTTGGAGAGAGCCAACAGATCATACCAGCAATTGTTACTTCTGCATGGTGCCTCCAGTTGGGAAAGGTGTGTCAAAGAAGAAAAAGTGGACTGTGCATTATCCAAACATTCCATCAGCTATACGCCCAGTACCCCACGGAGAAGGACTGCTGGTTCCTGATGCACCAGAATCATTCTCACTTGAGTCAGACGAGGAAGAGGAAGAGGATGAAACTTCTGGTCCTGAACCATCAGTGTCACAGGACCCACATTTTCTCCCATCCTCCTCCTCTGAACCACACCTCATAACACAAGGTGAACTGAATGACCTTGTCAGGGATTTGGAACTACCCAAGAGTAAGGCAGAGCTTTTGGGCTCCAGACTACAGCAGTGGAATCTCCTGGCAGGTGATGTTAGGGTTTCCATGTTCTGTGACCGTCAAAAGGATCTTGTCCCATTCTTCTTCATGGAAGGTGATCTTGTAGCCTGCAACAACATCGATGGTGTGATGGCAGCCCTCAACATCGTTCACGATCCAGATGAGTGGAGACTGTTCATTGATTCATCGAAGACGAGTCTTAAAGCTGTTTTACTGCATAATGGCAATGTTTTGCCATCAATTCCAGTTGGTCATGCAGTCCATATGAAGGAAACCTATGACAACATGAAACAACTTTTGAGGTGCATAAACTATGACCAACATCAGTGGCAGCTTTGTGGCGATTTCAAGGTTGTTGCTCTCTTGCTTGGTCTGCAGACTGGATACACAAAGTACTGCTGTTTTCTCTGCGAATGGGATAGTCGTGCAAGAGATTCCCACTACATCAAGAAAGATTGGCCACTCCGACAGTCATTGGAGCCTGGGAGGAAAAGTGTTCAGCATCCACCACTTGTTGAATCAAGGAAGATTTTGTTACCACCCTTACACATCAAGCTGGGTCTGATGAAGAACTTTGTCAAGGCCATTGACAAAACACAAGCAGCTTTCAAGTACCTCCGTGGAAAATTTCCAAGGTTAAGTGAAGCTAAGATAAAGGAAGGTGTCTTTGTTGGTCCTCAGATTCGTGAACTTCTTCGAGATGATGCATTTGACCATGCACTGCGTGGCAAGGAAAAAAAGGCATGGAAAGCCTTCCAGTTAGTGGCAATACATTTTCTCGGAAACAACAAGGCAGACAACTACAGGTTGTTGGTGGAAAACCTCCTCTAGGCATACAAAAGCCTTGGTTGCAACATGTCACTAAAGATACATTTTTTGCACTCTCACCTAGATTTTTTTCCACCGAACTGCGGAGCAGTGAGCGACGAGCACGGCGAGTGATTTCACCAGGACATTGCAACAATGGAGAAACGCTATCAGGGCAAATGGAGCCCATCAATGCTTGCAGACTATTGCTGGACAGTGACAAGAGATGCTCCATTTAATGAATACAAGAGACAAGCCAAGAAGCGCCGAGTAGACACTGAATAGGACTAAACTATGTACATAATAGTTTTTTGCCTTTTGTTTCATAATACATTTTATTTATATAACCCCTTTGCTGATTTTTAAAGTGTTACATAAACAGGACAGGTGAAATAGTATCATGTAAAGCAACCATAAACACATGAAAAGACCTAGGTTTACAATTTATGATTAAAACTCTACTATCTACACAATATACATAGACATAAAATGTAAAAACTTAAATATCTTAGAAACAGTAGCCAATCAGTTGTTTTAATTGTCATATTTGAATTCAGCACATCAGAATACATACTAAATAGCACATTTTATCTCTGAAGCAGACGACTTCTCAAAAATTGTAGACCAGTGTTAATTATGGATTACCTAACCCAAAGCTTTCATCTTATATGATGAGTTATATAAGAAAGTTCATCTTATAAACTCTTCTGCAGATGGGATCTTATATATACACCTCTTCAACCACTTATACTTTATAACTAAGAGGCAGAAAATGCTAACAAAGAGTATCAGTTGAATCAATACAGTTATGGAGCAGATAATAGGCTAGGAGTCAAAATGCCTCATGTTTGCACTTTCTACATAAAACTGTAGTTACCCTAGACCTCACTGTTTAGATGATAATTGATACTTGATGAAACTACCCTGCTCAAATTGAAATGACCCTGCCTCTTTCTGTTTCTCTGGGCTTCAAGCACTAGCTGTTATACATATGGAATAAGGTTCCACCAATCACTGATGAAAGTCAAATATGATTGACTGGAGAGTTAAAACAAACTGCCTTTCTCCTAGACACTTACTTTAAAAACCCAGCAGTTCAGAGACGTTTGGCCAAACAGAATGCTCGTATCACAGTTAGCGAAATGCCTCCTCCCAACTGGCAGGTCATCTGCTGCTATGGAATTTGCCTGACCTCATCCCAACCTAGCTTTCAGGCTTCCAATTTCAATTCGGGCGGGGGGCACAATTATAATTTAGAAAATAAACTTTTGAACTTTATATGTCATTCATTCTGCTCTTTCTAGTCCAAAAGGCTCTGTTCACAGTTTGCCCTCGCTGGGACCGCTCAGCTAAGTTTCTCATTCCTGCAGCCCAAACCAAATACTTTTTCAGAACCCTGAAGGCTGCCACCAAGAACAGCCTTGCTATCCCTTTACTTAAGCCAGGGGCAAGACTGACATGCCAGGATGATTTTATCAGTCCTTGCACTCTGCCCTGTCTCCAGAAGCAGCTGCTCTGAGAAGCACTTTTATTTGCTTTGCATCTCTGGGCACATCTGCTGGGTTTCCTGACGGGTTGCCCAATGTTTTTGCAAGAAGTAGACATTCTAAACTAATCCTACTCTTTCCAGCTGCGTGACAAATAGACTGGCTCCTGAAACATGAGTAGAAGCACCTTATCCACCCTCTCCTGTAGATGTTGAGTATCCTGTACGCGAAGGCTCTCTGTGCTCAACTCCAAAGGGGTGAAACAAACCCCTGTATTGCGCAAGAACTAAGTGCTGCTTAAATCCAATTTAAGCTCTATTTTCAAGGTTTAAGTGGGATTTAAATCATAGAATCATAGAATCTCAGGGTTGGAAGGGACCTCAGGAGGTCATCTAGTCCAACCCCCCGCTCAAAGCAGGACCAAACCCAATTAGATCATCCCAGCCAGGGCTTTGTCAAGCCTGACCTTAAAAACCTCTAAGGAAGGAGATTCCACCACCTCCCTAGGTAGCCCATTCCAGTGCTTCACCACCCTACTAGTGAAAAAGTTTTTCCTAATATCCAACCTAAACCTCCCCCTCTGCAACTTGAGACCATTACTCCTTGTTCTGTCATCTTCTACCACTGAGAACAGTCTAGATCCATCCTCTTTGGAACCCCCTTTTAGGTAGTTGAAAGCAGCTATCAAATCCCCCCTCATTCTTCTCTTCTGCAGGCTAAACAGTCCCAGTTCCCTCAGCCTCTCCTCATAAGTCATGTGCTCCAGCCCCCTAATCATTTTTGTTGCCCTCTGCTGGACTCTTTCCAATTTATCCACATCCTTCTTGTAGCGTGGCGCCCAAAACTGGACACAGTACTCCAAATGAGGCCTCACCAGTGCCGAACAGACGGGAATAATCACGTCCCTCGATCTGCTGGAAATGCCCCTACTTATACAGCCAAAAATGCCGTTAGCCTTCTTGGCAACAAGGGCACACTGTTGACTCATATTCAGCTTTTCGTCCACCGTAACCCCTAGGTCCTTTTCTGCAGAACTGCTGCCCAGCCATTCGGTCCCTAGTCTGTAGCAGTGCATGGGATTCTTCCGTCCTAAGTGCAGGACTGTGCACTTGTCCTTGTTGAACCTCATCAGATTTCTTTTGGCCCAATCCTCTAATTTGTCTAGGTCCCTCTGTATCCTGTCCCTACCCTCCAGCGTATCAACCACTCCTCCCAGTTTAGTGTCATCTGCAAACTTGCTAAGGGTGCAGTCCACACCATCCTCCAGATCGTTGATGAAGATATTGAACAAAACCGGCCCCAGCACCGACCCTTGGGGCACTCCACTTGATACCGGCTGCCAACTAGACATGGAGCCATTGATCACTACCCGTTGAGCATGACCATCCAGCCAGTTTTCTATCCACCTTACCGTCCATTCATCCAGCCCATACTTCCTTAACTTGCTGGCAAGAACACTGTGGGAGACTGTATCAAAAGCTTTGCTAAAGTCAAGAAATAGCACATCCACTGCTTTCCCCTCATCCACAGAGCCAGTTATCTCATCATAGAAGGCAATTAGGTTAGTCAGGCATGACTTGCCCTTGGTGAATCCATGCTGACTGTTCCTGATCACTTTCCCCTCCTTTAAGTGGTTCAGAATTGATTCCTTGAGGACCTGTTCCATGATTTTTCCAGGGACTGAGGTGAGACTGAGTGGCCTGTAGTTCCCCGGATCTTCCTTCTTCCCTTTTTTAAAGATGGGCACTACATTAGCTTTTTTCCAGTCATCCGGGACCATGATGACATTTCATTCTCTAGGCACAGTCTCCACTTACAAGGCCAGCGTTAAATCCCCCTCGGCATACACACTTGAAGCCCTTTCTAAATTTTACCTGTTTCCATTATAAAAATGTAACTTCAAAAACTGATTAGCGCTTTTGCATGTAATTTGTATAATTCAAACCTTAACAACCATCTGATAGCTCAGAGGAAGATTGATTGTGGCATTTGTAAACTTAAGTTTTGTTTATTTTCATTTTTGTAAAGAGCAGTTTATCAGCATCCCAGGGAAGAGGCAGGAATATATACTCAAATACTTCTTTACTGTCAAGTGAAAATACTTCATTGAGATTGACCACGTACTGAGTCTTACTTAAGCTGGCTACAGCAGTAAATCAAAAAGCAATATTTTCTCAGGCACTGAAACCAACTCACGTTTGTTTGGGATTTCAAGAAGAAAAAGAAAATCCTGTGTTGCTAGCTTCCCCAAATTGGAGAATTCGAAGATAAACAGTATGTTAACGCAACAAAAAGTACCATTAAAAATGAGTCCTCTGGGAGTGCACAAACCTGTTCACTCAACCCTCCAATTCATCAGTTTTAACCAATACATTGGCTGCAGTTTTTCAAATCACAAAGAATTTACCAACTGCACTTTCATAGAATCATAGAATCTCAGGGTTGGAAGGGACCTCAGGAGGTCATCGAGTCCAACCCCCTGCTCAAAGCAGGACCAACTCGTAAGTAACCGTGGACATAAATCATCAGCTCAGGGCTGGTCACATGACATGCACAGTGTCACTTCCACATCAAATTTCATTATCAGTAATTGTAAAGAAATAATCCCTCTCAAAGAACCACCCTGTTCAGTGTACAGACTTCCAGAGCGCACAGGTTTCATGTATCCTAGGAAGAGCTCAGAACCAGGCTTACTTGTGAGGAGGAAGCACAGAAGAGTTGGAAGGGAAAAGTGAGTCCCTGTCCCAGAAACAATCTCAAGAATAAGGGCCACCAAAGGACTTTAAAGCACATTTAGAATTGATGCTGAATATTCACCATCTCCTCTCACTCCCAGGCATGAGACTCACTATCCTTTCCTGCACAGTTCCAATGGGATACCATACAAGCCCGTTTGGAAGCTCTAACGCCCATTCTGATGTGGTCTCAGCAGAAGGTGCATAGAGTTTGGTTACTTGGAATACATTACTCCATGTTTAATTCATATGAGAAGAATAAAGGATACATGATGCAATATGTGTGTATTAAAATGTGTGTGGACCTGATTTGGTTCTCACAACCATGTAAACCTAGAACCCATGGAGTTGCATGGGCGACAAGTAGGTACATATCAGGCCCACTCTCTGGAACTGCTTATTTGTATCGAGAGAGACAAGGTGGGAGAGGTAACAAGCTTCTGTTGGCGAGAGAGACAAGCTTTCGAGCTCTCCTTCAGGTCTCAGGACCTCACCCACCTTGTCTCTCTAATAGCCTGCGACCGACACAGCTACCACTATGCTGCATGTTTGCACCATGTTATGCAGCCTAGACATGTTTAACAATCCACCTTGCCAAGGAGAACAGAGTGCAGGTTTCACAGGACAGATACTGTAGGTATATTGTTCAATATACTACGTCATACAGATGCACTCCGAAGGTCATATTTACCCCATCCTTTCACATCTTGAGTAGTGCCCCCCCCCACATGATCTGCCATCTGAACATCAAAGTAAAAGAAACAATGATGCTCTTAACTAACAAGTAACAAACTCCTTTTGGAGTGGAATGGGGTTTAAGTGTGAACTCATCCAGGATAAATCTATTTCTAGGAATTATTCTCACCAGGGTGTAGCACGAGTAATGGGCCCTTACGTAATGTTCATGGTCCTGCTTTGAGCAGGGTGTTGGACTAGATGACCTCCTAAGATATCTTCCAACCCTCATCTTCTATGATTCTCTGTGTTTAATTTGGCCCAAGCAGCTCAGCTGTATTTTCTCTTTCCTCTTTTGATAATGGATCCGTCCATCATTGTCATGGACAGACTTGCAATGCTTTTCAGAAATTATAACTGAGTGTTAGGCTTGGGAATAGGATTCATTTTTTGCTTCCCCATCAACTTGAGCTAAACCTGACTGTGACCTCCCCAGAATTCGAATGGCAACACTTTAATTCCATGCTCTCGACAATATGCAGACTGTCCCAGCACTAGTGATCATTCATGGGTTGCAGCTTGCAGTCATATTTGGCCATAGCTACAGTAAAATCACTTTTCAGAAGTTAAACATGCAATCGTTTGCCACTGTATTGCACATTACTGGGAAGAAACTATCTTTGGGTGTTGTTGGGTTGTTTTGTTTGTTTAAAATCCATCAACTCATACAGTAGAATAAAGCAAATGATTTGGTGATTGAAAGTTCCTACATGGCTATGGGCAGGAATATAAAACATCTCTGTGGCCTATAAAAAGCCAGGTTTGCACCTCGTTTAGAAGAGTTGTTTTTTTAAATTGGCATAAAGCAGAAGGACTATGACATGGAGATTCCCTTCTGAAATTCCGGCTGTTGCTTTGCAGTTGTTAGTGCATCTCTTCAAACTTTTGATAGATTTACATCTGAAACGGCAATTAACACCTTTTGCAGGTCGCCCCACAAGATTAATTTTTTGAACATAGATTAATGAAAATGCGTACTAAAGTGTTCGGAAAATATTTTCTCTATTAATCTCAATCAGTAGCAGATTACTGCTAGGGTGGCTAATGAAGATGTTGTATTATTCAGGTGAAAGCATGGAGTGAAAGAACCACAGTTAAGCTTTCCCAGGCCCCCATGAGAGGATGGCTCTGACAGGAAGAACTTTGTTAATGTCATTTATAGGGAAATGCATAATGGGGCTTAGATAGCCAATCAATTAGTATGTAGTTTGGAAATAATTCACAGATCTCTCATACTGCCTGTTCTCTCTGCCTTAAGAAAACCATTTTTTTACCTTTGTTTAGCATGAATCAGGAGCAGGGTAAAATTTCCTGTGTGCGCATATTGCAGCTCTGATATCCTCACGTACCAGCTATTTGTACCTAGCCTACATACTCCTGAAATACAGAAAGAATGTTCTGGAGCCTCCTATTTACAGCATCCTATTCTACACCAGAGATGCTTGCAAACCTCATCCTGAATTTATTGTACCATGAATAAAGTCACTCAGGGCAGCAAACTGCATCTGAAACTTTCCAGAGAATGTATTTACAAGTCCAAAATAACTGTTTCAAATATACAGACTGGTCCATGGTGATATTCCCGTAGCCGTTGCTGGAGAATATAGTCACTCAGTGCCAGAGCAACTTGATACAAAGGATTGGGATTCCCTGATGCAATCTGCTGAATGGGAGCTTCCAAGCTGCGTAGGGCCAGGACACCTTATGTTAGAATGACTTCTTAATGCTTCCTCCACTTCCAAATCGTTCCTCAAGACTCAAGCTTATCAACTGCTCAGCCTCCATCATTGACCTTCACCTTCATTCGGGACCTGGCTGAACCCAAATACCTTTGTACGTATTTCTTTAAAAATCCAAAGCGGCCCTTAAACCTATCTCATGCTCTCACTTGTGACATGGTTCCCAAAAGTTTGCTTCCTGCCATTCTTCACTTCCTAAAGTCTAATTAAGGCTAAAGATTCTGGGGGCACAGATCTGTCATTTTATTTGTATGTAAACCTGTATCAATTAGTAATAAACAGTAACATTAAGGCTTTAAAAAGTCACTATCACTATAGGAGTTAGTTTAAAAGGATGTATTAACCAGTAACATAATTTTGCACCATAAACACTCGAGTGATTCAGTGAGTTTATTTCTGAGTGGTTGAGGATGAGAAGCCAGTTGCTACTTCTAATGTGCCCTCTGCGTGGATGGCACATTATATACTAATAAAAAGGCAAATCATTGCTCAGAGGAACTTGCAGTCTAAGGACTTGAACTGGTAAGGTGTTGGGCATCATAAAGTCCTAGCGTGTCAACCGCTGCAGAGTGTCATAGAATCATAGAAGATGAGGGACTGACGAGACCTCAGGAGGTCACCTAGTCCCACCCCCTGCTCAAAGCAGGACCGACCCCAATTAGTGCAGCCACCGGGAGGCAAATCCCAACTGAGATGGGCTCTGCACAGGCCAGAGCTCCAACTAGCCTGGCCTGGCGGTGATGGTTCCTTGCTGAGACAGACTCAGCACTGCTAGGGTCTCATCTGGAAGAAGGGCAAACGATGGGCATGCAGGTCTTAGTTGCCGTAACACAGAGAACACACACACATGAGTTCAGACATTGGATCGGGGCAGGATGTCCTGTTTGTTCTAGAGTGGTGAGGAGAATCTGAACTGACCAGTTGTGTTCATTCCAGTCCTCTGATGCTGAAGTACGCAGTTCTGGCTACCTGGCGATCCTACACAGTGAAATTTACCCCTGATCACAGGGTCTGCACAAAGCCTATGTGCCTCTCAAATTATACTTCATTCTCAACGTATGACTAAGATACAGAGTAATATTCAGTAGATGCACATACAGAATAAATATGTAGCACAGAGAAATAAAAGCTATGAATCAGAAAATGACTGTCTACAGCACACATTCATAGCTATGTGAAGTCTGGTAATTTCTCACTCATATACCTTGCCCTTGGAATCCCTTTTTATATGGTCATACTCAGAGATGTGGGTTGGAATTCCTGCTCACTAAAATCAGATATTTGGGTTTAAGACTGATGTTTTCTTCTGTTCTCCTGACAATTCAGAAAGTCTTCATCAGGAGCAATGCAGTGATTAACTCAGATCTCAGGATGTGGATAAATTACTCATTCTTGTGGACTAGTTTTTTTAAGGGCAAGGAACCCTAAAAGCTGAGTGGTTGCATAAAGGAGATTCAGCTGGTATTGCCTGTGCGCCAGTCCTAACCCAGTGCCATTCTGCCTAGCCCTCAGCATTTGTTGTGAAGGGATAGAAATTGAGACCTCATCTGCCAGAGTGAAGTATGGAGTGCTCTCTTTAAAATGACTGAAATTATTGTCATCAGGTCACAGACTCTGCCCCTTATGAATGCTTATTGATTGCTTAGACAGCAAAGAATTTGAAAGATCTGGTTTTAACCAGGGCTGAACCTTTCTCCTGACGAATGGAACAAGATAAACTTCTTGGAAAACCAATTTTACAGTATGTGTCACTGATTCTCAATAAAACAAAGTTTGGAAAAAGTACACTGAATTAAAAATCAAAGTATTCCAAGACACAAAATAAATTTCCTTCTGAAAACAGAGCACAACAAACTAAAAAAATGTGTCTCTGGCGAAGCATTTTGTTATATTTCTGACATTTCCACATATTTTACACAGAGTCTGTGTTTCAGTGACATTAAGGAGTATGAAACCTTCAGGGTGCCCTTATTTATGGCATCACAATTCTGTCCATGGAAACACACCACAATGTCACAAATACTGGGACTAACAGGTTATAAATTCTCCAACTTGAGCTAATACAAATCTATTTAAAAATCTTCAATCCCAAGGGCCAGGCATAAATATTAACAGCAGATACAATTTCTCTTTGTTTTAAATACTACATTAAAGGATTTTTAAGCCTTCATTTTCTTGGAAACACTTTAAAAATATACACAAATCACAAAGTGATGTTTAACATCACTAAATAAAGCATTTAAAACAAATAAAAAACCTAATGTAGACGTGAAGATTCTGCCATACAGATTTTACAACACAAACGAAATCATAAGAACAGGGATCTTTACAGATTTCAAGGCCCAGGGATCAATAAAACGGGGGATGATACACACCAGCCACAGACCGACAAGGTCCTTTGCCCCCAAATACTCCTTTTTCCTGATTAGCCTATCTTGCATGTCCCTTTCTCTGATAATCATACCTAGTCGCCTCTGTCTGCTGGAGTTGAAATGAATGGTGCATTCTACCTTTTTCTTCATATTGTTAAGGCAAACTTTGTTTACTACAATTTGTCACACCCAAGTTTATTTTCTTTCTGCAAATTCACCAGGCTGCTGTACTGCATTTTGGAATGGTTACAGTTAAATCCTGGTTCAGTTTTGTTTTAAAATTGCAAATCTGTTTCCATTTACCTATATTACCTTAAGGAAGGAAGTTCCCTCTCACCAGGCTCAGTGTAAAATCAATTGTAACACAGACTTCATACTTTTCATAAAGGAAAGGCAAGAAGCAAGATAAAAAGCTAAACCCACATCCTCTGTCCTTTGTAAGAAACACAAAGCTTCACAGTTACTGCACCCTTCAAAGCTCCTTGTCCTTTCCAGGCAGATAGCAAACAATTACAGAGAAGCTGGGCTTCCTCCTTAGTAATTTACCTGTCCTGTTACAGCTACCGGAACCAGCACAGCTTTCAGATCAACAATGAAGGCTTCTTTTAGTTCAATACCAATTGTATTGATTTGATTTGATACTGAAACAACATCCAGATTGACTCACCTAAACTCTGCTGAGAGAAACACAGCTTTTTCACCTTTAAGAGAGACTTTTTATTATGAAAGCTACTGTATGCGCATTCGTATAACTGGCACTTGTTTGCAGATCTGACTTTGCCCAGCTCATGTCTAGTCTCAAAGTCCATTTGCAGAAGAAGAGTTCTGTGCATCTAGTAGCTCCTTCCTCCCTCTCCTGCTCTATCCCTACGCAGACACAGAACTGCATTTTGGGTCTCCTATTCTAAAGTGTGTCGAAACAGGACAGAATTAGTCAGAAAATGCGAGGAGGCACAGATTAGTTCATACACCAAGCCTGCTAATGTTGGAAACAACATTATTAGCATGAGGCCCCATTATACTAGGCGCTGCGTGTATACTGTAAGAGACAGTCACTGTCCCGAAGTGCCTCCTGGAGAAGAGCAGCCAAGCAGAGCTTCTCCACAGGCTGCAATCTCTCAGCCTGCGGAGCATCTCTGACTGGCTGCCTTTCTACAGGAGGTAAAGGAAAAGCAGGCAATCAGATGGAGATTTCCCTATACAATACTTCCCCACAGAAATGTCTGACAACCTGTAGTCTAAGGGGAAGACCCACGGAGCAGAAGGTTCGCCTACAATCTCAACAGCCCAGATGAGACAGACAACGGATGAGAGAAAGGAATTTTCATCCCCATTTTACAAATGGGCAGATGAGACTCAAAAGACGTATTCTGCTAAATGCTTAACTTTTAGCATGTGCTCACATCCCACTGATTTCAACAAAGGTGCTTTCCTGTACCCGGGAAAATACCAAGTGATTTACCCACAGTCACACAAGAAGTCTGTGGCAAAACTAGATATCTCCTGACCCTCAGCCCAATGCCTTAACCACAAGATCATCCATCCTTTCAAACCAAACCCTCACCTGGAAACTTATCTTCAGTTGATAAGAGTTTCTTAAGAGCCTCAAATTAATAAATAAAGCAAATCATCAGTAAGGAATGCACTCATCTGTTGGAATGGTACAGAGATCCTGGTGTGTCTCATTTATATACAGCAGGTTCCATCCAATAATCCCAAAATGCTCAAATACTCTACCAACAAAAAGCATTGCACTGCAGGCTCTGGCTTTTATATAGGGATCACTTCACCCACCAATGAAATGCAATCATATCTGGGATGAACTAGGGCATCCATTTAATAGCATGCAGCACCATTATACAACCATACAAGGAAATAACGAATACAAAAACCAAAGTAGTGTTTAGGTAGACAGAATGACCAAACTGGTTAAGGGTTCAAGTATCAGAGGGGTAGCCGTGTTAGTCTGGATCTGTAGAAGTGACAAAGGGTCCTGTGGCACCTTATAGACTAACAGAGGTATTGAAGCATAAGCTTTCGTGGGTGAATACCCACTTCTTTGGATGCAAGCAGTGGAAATGTCCAGAGGCAGATATACCCTACTGACATGTACCTCTACTAAAACACAATTACATCACTAAGCCTGTTAGTTTGCCAGGGGCACTTAAAGTGGTTAAAATTTGTAAGTTTTTGTATATGGGCTCCATTCATTTGACTCTGGGTTGTAGATTTCAACTGTATTCAGGAATTCATTGCCATCAAATCCTCCAACTGCATAAATGGTGTTTGCCACAGCTGCAATACCGGCATTGCTTCTTGGAGTAGTCATGTTTCCCATCATCTTCCATTCATTTTTGGCAGGATCATACATCTCCACACAACTGACAGCACGAGAACCATCAAAGCCTCCACCAACAAAGAGTTTTCCATCATGAACAGCCACTCCAGCTCCACGCCTAGCCACATTCATAAGTGCAATTAGAGTCCAGGTGTCATTCTCTGAATTGTAACGCTCTACACTGTTCAGACAATTCCAGGACTCTGCTCCTCCAATTATATACAAATATCCACTTAGCTCACATACTGCAGACTGATGTCTACGAATGTTAAGTGGAGCACAGCTTGTCCAAGATTTTGTTATAGGGTCAAACACATCACATATATCTGCCTCTGGACATTTCCACTGCTTGCATCCGAAGAAGTGGGTATTCACCCACGAAAGCTTATGCTTCAATACCTCTGTTAGTCTATAAGGTGCCACAGGACCCTTTGTCGCTGGTTAAGGGTTGTGTTTTTTAAAAAAATTAATGACCACAAATGGTCAGGACTTCCATTTCATACCTCTTCTGAATTACAGAAAGCCAGCAATAGAGCCATCAAATACTTGATGCAGTGGTATAAAGGGGCTATAAAGCTTTAGCATTTCGTCATTTTTTATCCACTTTCATGAGTATAGCACGTGGGCAGAAGCTGCACTTAAGAAAGTGATTCTCAGTCAGACAATTAGTCAGGGAAATACGCTTTCTCAATTATATGCTCCATTTCCAAAAAGAAATGCATCACAGCTAACGATGCATTTCTCCAAGATCTAATTGCTTATACATTATATAAACCGAATTAGCAACTCGCATGTGCTGTGGCACGATTGGAGGGCTCCCAATAACATCACATCCAACTTATTATAGAAGAAAAAAGATTCCACGGGCATTGTGATCATCTAGTCTGACCTCCTGTAGAACACAGGCCAGAGAACATCCCCCAAATAATTCTTTTAGAAAAACATCCAATCCTGACTGAAAAATTGTTAGTGATGGAGAATCTTCCATGGCCCTTGGTAAATTGTTCCAGTGGTTAATTACTCTCCCTGTTAAACATTTATGCTTTATTTCCAGTCTGAATTTGTCTAGCTTCAAATTCTTGCCATTGGATCATGTTATACTTTTCTGTTAGACTGAAGAGCCCATAATGAAATATTTGTCGTCCATGTAGATACGGATATGTTTGCACAGTCTCTCTCCTTGCTGGGGAAGAGGTAAGGGCATTAGTGTTCCTTCCTAGTATTTGGACTGGCAGATCCATTTGTCAAAGTGCACATTTTTGCATAATGATTTCAAAACAATACACAGTCACAGCCACTTACTGAGTCACCAATACCGCTTCCTACCTAGAGACACATAGCCATCCTTAAAATACTCCCCACATTTTAAGTCTTCCCATAAGTCAAAATTTACATTTAAAATGTATCGATAAGAACTAATATGCCAGGACAGACCAATGATCCATCTAGTCTGGTATTCTGTCTACCTGAGAGGAACCAATGCCAAATGTGCTGAAATCAATGAGAAGGGCTTCTTACTGGGTCCAAAGATGAGAGCTACAGAGATACAGCAACAATAAAATAAAAGTTGTCTATCGGAAACCTTTACTTATTTTGTATTATTCATTTTTAACTAAGTAGGCATTCCATTTTTATTTCTTGGAATTGAGTACGTTTCCTCACAAACGATAGGCTCTTCTTTTAAACTCACATCCAAATATAACATTGCCATAAGTGGGTGTAACTACTGAAGTCCATGAATGGAGCGGGACTGATTTATGCTAAGGCTGGATTTGGATTGAGGATCACCTAAGCACTCGTGGAGGATACATGAAGACGACACCCTTGGAGACTGTTCTGTTCCTACATCAATTTCCGAGTTAGTTTCCTGTGTTCTGCCAAACAGCATGGCACAGCTGCAGTCCAAGTGCATCTTCTTGGGGAGAAGTAGGCAAGAGAGACAGCCCCTCCACACAGTGAACTTACAGATATGGCCAAGGCTTCTCCCTCTCTTTTTACTGGTGGGGATCCCTTAGTTCCTATGGAGTTAGAGAAAATTGATGCAGAAACCTGGATGCATTAAAATAAAATGACATGTGCCTGGTTTTATTTTTACCACCACACACTTTTAGATCTTTGGAGGATTTTGATGGATCCTTAAGAGGAAAATAATGTACGTGGAACGTTGCTTAGACTAGAGGAACAGCACTGCTGCTCTCCACCTGAAGGGGAAAAAAATTCCAGTGGCAATGACTGACAAACAGTTATTTATTTTGCGTCTTGCTGCAGCGTGGCGCACCGTGGGGCTGTCTCTGACTAGCAGCATTAATAGTTTCTTGCTGCAGGCATTTGCTGTGCGTCACCTTGGGTCTGAACATCTGTCTCTCTCTCTGCAGCTGATAGCAAACTCATGGAATTCCCTCCAGCCTGTCAGGTAGCTAATATAACACAGACAGAAGGAGAACAAGGCCTGCATTGCAGCAGGAACTGGTCAGGCCAATACGTTTACTAACCCTGCACACCCCCAAGATTTTCAACTGCTCTGGAACTGAGGTTACAGTAAGATCTCTCAGGGCACTATCTGAGTTGAACTCTTCTCCAATCCCACATCCCAAAAATTTAACAGCAGAGAAGACAAAGGTCTCTTCCTTCCTAAAAATGCAGTGCTTGTCTAGTGCCCCAGTGCAGCTCTTACAATGCATTTGCTGCCCAATTTCATTAACTTGTGGCATCATATTGGATGTGAAATTGTTTAATTTTCTAATCTCCTTCAAGAGCTGGTAGGGACTCAAGAACCCCCTGACCCTACGCTGTGTTTATTTGGTAACATTTTGCTCTGCACTTAAGCATGTGAAATAAAACTTTAAATGAAAACTTCCGGAAAGTCTTAATATTTATTCACCTCTGGAAGGTTTGTTTATCTACCAAAAATTTGATTTTTGACCAATCTCTCTTGCAATTCTAATACCTCAGTCTAGATCAGTGGCTCTGACTTCACTCCATGAAAGCAGCCATTTTTGCAGAAAATGGGATGGGGAATGGCTAAACAACATTGAGTTTTGGCCGCAGTGAATGGCAAAAGTAGGCAACCTGAGCGCATTTCCAGGCATGTTCCGGCGTGTACTGAACATTGTAAGTGCAACATGTTCTAATATTAATTATCTTTGCTATGTTGTTCTGCAGATATTATTTGCAATTTTTAATTTTGCAAGAATTGGAGCCTTCTCTGAGAATCTGTGCTGAAAACACATTTACACTGCTCCAACCGCATTTGTACAGCAGAAACCCAAAGACATTGCATGCTCCCCGTTTGTGTGCATCACCAATTCAATTAATACTTCATTTAGCTACATGCCTATAAGTGGTTTCAGTCTCAGACCAATGCACTGATACCATTACAGGTAACTGGATAATAAACTGGCAAGAGAAACACATAGATGGGTAGTTGTCCTGTGTGTAATTCACTCTCTGAACTTTTAGTAAAACCAGTCAGAAAATGTAGTTCTTTAAACTATGTGCACTGCTCGTAATTCAATATTTTTAAGCAAAATGTGAAGTTCAAAGCCTCTCCTATTAGCACCTTTCCAGTGCAGGCAAACATGGCAAGATTTAGCAGCACAGGTATTTCCTGCAGGATGTATTTTCTCTCCCACATATGTTCTCTGTAGTATTAAGTACCTATAACTTTTAAGTCCTGCCCTGTATGATAAATGTAGCAGGTGAGACCAGTGATTTAGTGCAGAGAAAGTGTTATTGTGCCATGACATTTCTTATTAACTATTGCTGGCCCCACAGCCACCCGCAGCTCTCTCTTGCCTGCCCATTCCTCATGGCTTACATGTTCCCTGACTCCAGGCGGATGCAATCCCCATGGCTGCTGCTAGTCCCCACAGCACAAGCGCTCCCACCTGTACCATCCTCTCAGTATTGCAGTGAGGCGAGAGGCAGGCATCTGGGAGAAACAGAGATCCCAGAAGGAGTCGTTTGCAATGGCAACTGCTGGAAAGCCTGCTTCTCTCTCTCTCACAAAATCGGGCTGGTACAATAGGAATAAAGTTTAATGCTCTCCCCATTTTAATGATATTTTCACTCAACTCAACTGTAAAATTAACTGAGAACTTAGTTATACTAAAAAGACCTTTATTTTATGCTGATAATCAACTAAGGAGGTTTCACACTTGAGATTTGTTATATTAAAGGGAACTGAAATTGCTTATATCAATTACTCTATTCTGTGTGGACTGACTCCTTATAAAATATTGAAACTGTTTTGGAACTATGGGAAAATAAAAAGGGAAATCCTAATGCGCCACCCCCGCTTGAAGCAAGCAGTAGCAGCTGTATTATTTAAATCCCTAGAACATTTGGGTCCTGCTCCAAATGAATTCCATTCATTCTGTTGTCTGGCTGTCTGGTTGGAGGATTGTAAACTATAACAAAAGCTCCAGACAGACTTGGCCATAGGAGAGAAAACGGGGCACTGGGAGACTCAGCCATAAAATCATCAGTCTGCTTGTATGCTATATCCCTTTCCGCCGCCCTTTGTCTTACCCGTGTAGACTGTAAGGTCTCCAGGGCAGGGACTGTCTATTACGCTACGTTTGCAAAGTGCCTACCACAATGAGACCCTGGTCTTGGTTCGCTGCTAGGCACTCATGTGCTTAAATAAATAATAATACTGGTAGGCCAAAGGGGGGTTTTGTGAGACAGAGCCATGAAGGTCCGAGAAGGGCAGTGAAGGGATGGAGAGACAGCCATGCTGCACAGGAGGTTACTCTGAGATACAGTGCCAGAGACTCACTGAATAGCGAAGGACCTTGGTGCAGGCAAAGGAGAAAAATTAATGGAGGTTATGGTCAGAAGGAAACATTATGGTCATCAAGTCTGCCCTCTTGCATAACACAGGCCACAGAACATCGCCCAGCTCCTGCATCCAGCCCACAACTTCCGGTTGAATTAATGTACAGCAACATTTAAAGATGGCAAGTGGCAGAGAATCCAAGGTAATTTGTTTCAATTATTAATAACCAGCACTATTAAAAAACTTGCACCTTAATCCTCATCAGAATTTGTCTAGATGAATTTTTCTGAATAAGGTCAGATACCGGTAGTCATCATTAGTGCTGTTAGGAAAGAGACGTTTAATCCTTAGTGCTAGTGGACTTGGACTGGCTAAGCATAAGAGGTTTGCTTGTTGCCCATATAAATTATCTCGTATTAGACCATGACCAATACAGGGCTGTCTGGCAACCAGTATTGTGTGTTAATAAAGAACGTGGCTCACAGAATGAAGAATTATAAGTGGTGTTTTATTGAGCCAAAATGTTTTTGAAAAGTGGCCTGGAGAATCCCACAGATTGGACAGGGACAATATGGAGTCAAATGACTCTCAGCTTTCGCCATGCAGTGGATATGGCTTGCATGCTTGCTTATGCCAACTCTTCATATGAAAAATTGTTCTCATCAGCCTAGCTGGGCTAATCAGATGATACCAAGCAAAGTGTGATGTTGGGGGGGGGTGTCACTGACCTGAATGATAGATTTATTTTTATATTTATACTGCCAATATCTAGATCACCAAATATCTGAAACTTCACTTCAAGCAGGATTTAGAATGACAATATTGGCACCATACCAGCTGATTGCATTGACCGCCAGACTAGCAGCATCTATCAACATATGTAACCAACAGCTTCACAGTCTTATTAATCTGCCCTTGTATTCTGCTAACTCAAGTAATGTATTGTGACATAACATGCTGTCCAGAAAGGAACACACAGGAAGGTTGACTTGATGGAGAAGCCCTGAATCTGCCCTTCTCTCTCTCCTCTTTCCCTTGACAGCTTAAGAGAACTTACCTACAGCATTCAGCACTCAAATATTGACTTACTGACTCAAGGGTTCTCTCTATCTGACTGTCCACAGTGATCAAAGAGTTCATAGAGAATTAGCAGATACCCCCGAATCTTCTCTGTTCCAAAGATTCCAGCAGGACACATCTCTGCATGAGACATATGGTCCTGATGCAGGATTTGAATTGCACACTCAGTTGTGATGAAAGGCTTTTATTGAGCAGCCAGGGCTTATTTGTACCAATATAACTAGTCTATGAATGATGTAAGCACCATTACCCAGCCCCTGATATGAAGAGATTGGTGGGACTTGGCTGTTTGAAAACAAACAAAACAAAATAGGGACGATTGCAAATTGCTAAACCTGCTCCTCCTGATACTGTCATTTTGGAAGAGGATAGTTCAATGCACGGTTCAGATATCCTACACTACCCACCCAAGCCTAAAGATTATAATGAGCACATTTGCTAGTTAACAAATAAATCTCATCTATTTCAAGCATTCAAGCAGGGAGTGCTTCCTTTTCCATTAATTCTGTTACTCTTCTGGATGACGGTTTATGACAGCTTAAAAATACAATGCTGAATACATTTTGGAGACTCATGTTTCTTGTCTGCCTGGTTCTGAAGGTGCCATGGCTCAGATCCATCCGTGACAGGGATGCTGTGGACTGTAGTAACCGTGGAACCCTCTTTTCTCTCGCCCCCCCCCCCCCACACACACACTTATTTTCTAGCATTCAGTCAAAGCCTGATTGCTGTTTCTACTTGCTCTGAGTTGCTATGGAAACATTCCCAGGCAAGGTGGCAGCAGAGAGGCTTGAGTGACTACAAACACCTAGTTGCTATTTCAGTGCACTCGAGGGAGAGCAGGAAGGTGTGAACCATACTCAGTAGCTGTCGCGAAGCTGCCGAGTGTGTTTTCATTAAGGGCAGACATTTCTGCATCACACACTCACACACACCCACACACCCTCAGTTAAAAGTTGGATGTGCCTGACCACACAGTAGCGAGGTCTATCAGGGGTACAAAACTGGCAGCTACTTTGAGCACCAGTCAGATCCAGTCCAGCTCTGCAGGGAGAAGATAGAGCTGCCAGGGGTAACCCAGGCTGAATCGGTGGGTTGGGTCTCAAAACAAGTTTGTATAATTTTACTGAAGTCAGTGGGATTGAGACTGGGAAATCTTCATAAATAGTTTACTGGAAGCCAAACGTCTTCATGAGTCATATTACATCACTGAACCACAGACAGCATGCAAGTCTAACCGCCATAGGAATTGTTAACTTTTCTTATTGAAAGTTGTGTGCACTCAATATTGTGGATGCTGAAAAATTGGTTACGTGGTACAACTAAATGTTTTATCCAATTGCAATAGAATACCCAGGGTGAGCTTCTGTGAGAGCAGAAGACCTCCGATTGTCAGAAGTCCTAATTCCTGTACTTATTTTGTAAGGTTTAAAATAATACATTATATATTTGGGTTTAGGCCCTGTGTTATATTTTTCATTGGAAAGGAAAATAACAAATCTCTAGTTGGTGATGTTAGTCAAGCTAGGGCGCGTTGTAACTGCTGTGCTATAACGGTTTGTTTTTGGAGTCTTATTCAGTAAAAAGACATTTTAAACTGCTGGGTGTGTACGACTGTCCTATGGTAAAGACTGGAACTAAGTTCCTAGAAGAAAAAAAAAAGTGAATCCTATTATCATTTTCACCTTTAGTATTTAGAGGGTTCCTATAGAAAATCCAGCTGTGGTCTCTTGCAAGCATATGAATCCATGGTCTGTTTAAATAATTTAAGTCAGATAGAGGAATTCTGTAGGAGACCAACAATTAAAATGAAAACTGAGATTTAGAAGAGCAACTGAAAGATTTCTTTTTAAAATGAAATGAATTAATTTAATGTTTTATGCAATATTTATTACCATCTACTATTTTATTATCTGTATAATAACTTTTATAGACATATCTGTTGCCTTGCCTCCAGCCCTGAGATTTACTAACTGTTAACAGGGCACTTGCATAGCTCTGTTGTCTTATCCCACATTTTAAAGACTGATGCAATGCTAAAGGCAGTTTAGGATTCCTCTATCTGACTTAAATTATTTAAAAATTAGAGCTCTTCATTCTCAAGAGCATGCTCTTTTCCTCTAAAAGCATTTTCTACTCAAGGTAGATGCCCCCATTTTTCTCATGTACATTTCCTTTCAATTAAGATACATATTGGGACACCAGTTCCTGTATCACAATCCGTAACAAAAGGAAGCGGAAGACTCTCTTGCCTTAAAAAAAAAAAAAAAATTTCCCCCCAATTCTAGAAAATCTTCCCAAATGAGAAACAAACTGAAAACCCAGCCGCCTTCAGACAAATTGGCAGACCCTTCGGAACCTCTGGAGTGACAGAGGCTGCCGCTGCACATTTCCCACACTCGTTCTCTCTCCTCACATAGCATAGCAAGTAAGATAAATTACCTTGCAAGCTATGTGCCCATGCAGATCTATCCTTAATCTACAACCTGTTTCGTAGCTGCAGGCATCTATATTTAAGGGACCAGTCAAGGGTAAATCACTGAAGCAAGGTATGCCCATTGTTTATTAATTATATTTTATATAATGATAATGCTCACTCCGACATAGTATAGAATTAGGCAAATTTGAGGAAGTATTTTAGTCTATCTTTCTCAGCTCTCTCTAGCGCTCTCTTTCTCTGCACGGGAGCAATGCGTTGACCTGACCAGATGGCAAGCTGTGGAAGAGAATATTTCAGAATCATTTCTAGGACAATCGCTCCTCTCAAGCGCAGGTAGACCACAAGCCAGAGGCAGCATGATATTGGCCCCCTATGGTGCTGTCAGCCTCGATCTGTTGAACTAGAAGGCACCAGCCAAAACTGGTTTGTGAGCCACTGATAACCCAAGCGTCTCTCAGACAAGAGTTCACCAAAGCAATTATAGTTCAGAATGTCCCATGCTGCTGTTATTAAAATGCCAAACTTAGTAGATGAAGTCATTGGATGCAGATAAATTTGGGATTTCTAAATGAAGGAAGACAGGAAGGATGGGTCCTTCCACATAATGTAATACAACTACATATAGCATAAGGTTTTTCACACAAACTTTGTGTATCCCAAATTGGTTTACAGAATTCAATAGTATAGTTGTAGAGAGAAATAATCAGGGCCGGCTCCAGGCACCAGCCAACCAAGCACGTGCTTGGGGCGGCACCTGGAGGGGGGCGGCACTGAGGTGTGGTTTTTTTAAAAAAAACACTCTTCCCAGAGCCCCGGCTGGGGCAGCGGAGCCGCGGGCCAGCCCCGCTCCCAGGCGGCACCCCAGCCGGGGCTGCAGGGAAGATGCGCTCCCCGCCGGCCCCCCGGCCGGGGCAGCAGGGAAGCCGTCCTCCCAGCCGGCGCCCCGGCCGGGGCGGAAGCGGGGATGCCGCGCTCCCCGCCAGCGCCCGTCAGCTGGGGACCGCGGCATTGCCCCGGCTAGGGGAGCGGGGCGGCAGGCATGCCGCCCTCCCCAGCAGGAATGCCGCACTCCCTGCCAGTGCCCTGGCCGGGGCAGCACGGAGCGGCATTGCCCCGGCCAGGGGACCAGGGCCGCGGTGCCCTGGGGAAGCCACCCTCCCCGCCGACGTCCCGACCGTGGCAGTGGGGAAGACACGCTCCCAGCCAGCACCCCGGGCGGGGCAGCGGGGAAGACGCCTTTCCCGCTGGCCCCCTGGCCGGGGCAGCAGGGAAGCCGCCTTTCCCGCCGGCCCCCCGGCCGGGGCAGAAGGGAAGCCGCCCTCCCCGTCGGCCGGGAAGGCAGCGGGGAGCGCCATCGCCCTGGCCGGGGGACCGGGGATGCCGCGCTCCCCGCCGGCGCCCGGCAGCTGGGGAGCGCAGCATCGCCCCGGGCAGGGGGAGCGGGGCGGCAGGCATGCCATGCTCCCCGCCTGCGCCCCGGCCGGGGCAGCGGGAATGCCGCCCTCTCTGCCGGCGCCCGGCGCCTTGCCTGAGAGGGGCAGCCAGTGGCTTTTTTGCCTGGGGCGCCAAAAAAGCCAGAGCCGGCCCTGGAAATAATAGAATGAGTGTGAAATTATTTATTACTTATAGAGAGCTGAATACACAAGGGAGAACAATTTTTTTCAGCTAAGATCTGAACTAAGATGGAGAGTCGATGATACAGCAGGGCAAGAGAGATGGAAGTTGCAGTCAACCTGAAGGAAAAATATGAAATGAAATTAATTTGAATACACTTCTTAGTTCGAATCAAATGGATTTCCAAAGTAAAAAAAAAAAGGAAAGAAAGAAATTACACCTAACTCCTTAACCTAATAATCTGTTTGTTTCTATATAAGACCACAGAACTAATTAATGAGCAAAACTCATAATTAACAGTTTATTTTACTCTAGGCTGGAATGAGACTAGATTCCCAGAGTTATATTCCGCCCCCCAAGCTTTCGCTGTTGCCCTATCATTAGAAGTCATTATTATTATTAGTCTTGGCAATGTTCCAAGTCAAAACAAATGCATCAGTATTAAAAAGGTTAAAAATATCTTCATGTTGAGTTAAATACCCCACTTTCCAGGTGATCTGTAAGAACAGTTAGAGATTAGCAAGGAGTGAAAGATGGATATATATTTTTATCCTACTCAGCTTGCATGCATCCGTTAATTGCCAAATTAACTCAGGCAAATTTAATGAGACAGCTTTTACCAAGGACAGAGCCACCCTCTGCATCCTCCCCTCATAGTAACAGACGAGGCAGCTGTGCCACCACAGCAGCTAGTACTAATGGGAAAGCCACAAGAATGGGGGACATTTCAGCTACGCTGACCTAATTGGGTTTGGTCCTGCTTTGAGCAGGGGGTTGGACTAGATGACCTCCTGAGGTCCCTTCCAACCCTGAGATTCTATGATTCTATGATTCATAGGCTTGCCAAGACCAAGAAATCATGCAGAAATCTTTTACCCTCCCTGAAAAAGGAACCTGTAAGGATCTGCAGTATAATCCCAGGTAAATATGACTGCAAAATGGTTACAATAAAATAGTACTCTATATTAATTTCAATTTTTTAAAAAAATATAGCAAAAAACAAAGCCCAAGTGTGTTGGAAATAACATTCCAGAAAGGCAGATAAACCTAGGAACTTCATCAAACTCGATTCCAACTTGATCAGCATGTTTTTGACCTCAAGACTGCAGAATTCTTCTCAATCATAGCCTCCTGCCCATCAGTATATAGGCTCCGTTTTAATACCATCAACATTTGTAAATCCATTCCAAGTTCCTTCATGCATGACCATTGGACAGTCGATGTTGGTTCAACTTTTTGAGTAAATATATATGTGTGTGTCTGCATATATATATATATGAAGTATTAGCAAGTATTTTGTTTTGAAGCTGAGATCCAAGCTAACAAAACGAATGAAGATCCTAAATGAAGCCTGTTGTGAGATTGAACTGCTGAGCCAAAGATCCCCGGGGGTGCAGTTGACCAGGCATATAAAAATCTTAATTGTTTGATAATTCCATGACAAGGGAGACCATAGAGCAAGGTCCCTCAATAAGCAGAATGGGCTTGAGTTAAGTAATGATTTACTGGTTTTTAATGGTGTGTCTTGAACCTTCATGTTACATTAGCTCAGAATCAATTTCTTTTACCTTGGATCATAACCCTAATAAAAATATTCCTGTACGGGCCCGTTTCTCATGTCAGTTACACCAGTGTAAGTTAGGAGTAGCTCAGTTGAAGTCAATTAAGTTGCATGGATGAAGTACAATCAAAACTTGTCCCTCAGTTTCTAAAGCAGTGAAATGACACCATGACACTATTGCAAGACTGTGGACAATCTTTGTTGAATACTTAAGCATTTTCCAGAAAGGGATATACTGATTACAGACTGTTCAACATTTTCTCTCTTACTATGACACCATTCCTAGAGATTTGCTCTGTAGAGCTCTGACACCAAAGCACTTATGTGCATGGGGGGGAGGGGGGAAAGCTATCACAAGAAATGGGAGCTGTGCGCGCACAAGGACTGTAGGATCATGCCCATTTTTTAACATTATTGTTGCTTTGACATCCTAACTTGGCTTCTGATCCTGCTTTCATTGAAGTCAACAAAAATCCCAGTGACAGCAGGATCAGGTTCTTGATCTCTTTGTACTCCTACTTAGCTAAAACCTCTGGCCCTTGCTCAGGCAAAACTCCCGAGTGAGTGTTTATTCACAAATGGGGTTTTGGCTGAAGAAGCCATACAAGATTTGGCATACTAACATTCGCAGGAGCAGATAACACTAAGGACCATTCAAGTCTGCAGGGAGAGCTCAAAGTAGCTGCCTATGTCACTGTTTTCATACTTATATTTGTCTGTCATTTCAATACAGTTTTTGTTCCAGGCCCCCATGGGCTGAGCTTAGGGTGACCATATAGCAAGTGTGAAAAATCAGGACGGGGGTGCGAGGTAATAGGCATCTATATAAGAAAAAGCCCCAAATATCGGGACTGTCCCTATAAAATCGGGACATCTGGTCACCCTAGCTGAGCTCATGTTGAGAAACATCTTCTTGCAGAGTTTCCTACTCCCTTCCTACACACAGGGTGTATTTTTTTTTTTAATTAATGGTTTCCTAGAGCCTTGAACAATATCTGGGTAGTTTACAGGAGCTTATCCAGTTAATTATATACAGCATGAGCTTCCTTTTAGTGAGTCCCTGTGATCAAACCTTCTACACTCCAAGTTTCATATGTTTAACCATTCCCTTCTACAGCTCATAGGCTGCCCTTTTAATTCTGTAATACCCACTTTAATTCTCTTCAATTTCTAACACCCCTTTTTTTGTGAACCAAAGGAGTTCTTGTCTAGAACTTAGTAAAATAAAAACATCCGGGAGGAAGCCAATTTTTTTGATGCACCTAACTAATAAATTTCCCAAGCTCACTAGAATAACCTTTAGTATGAAATAAACATTGCATCTAGGATGACAACAATAACGAATGGGCTAATGGGATAATTAGCTATGGGTCTAAACACCGGGGGGGGGGCGGGCATTTAAAGTGGCCCAAAGTGCAGTAAATGGGAGTAATGGACTGAACATGAGGAAAGGAAAATCTAGCCTGAATATCAGGACAAATGTCCTGACAGTGAGATCTATTAGACTGTGGAATTGGGAGCCCCATCACTTAGGCCATTAAGAAAAAATGGATAAAGCATTGGAGAATGTATGTAGAGAGCAATCCTATACTGCCAGGGGGCTGGACTAGACAGCCTAATGTGCTGTCTTTTCCACATCTAATTTCTGAGTGTGTCAAATCTCAGTACATTTTAATTGTATATAGGCTAAGATGTGATCCCTGTGCCCCAGCTGCTCCAGTGTCAGGGTTTGGATTGTAAATGCCAGCTCAGCTTTAAATACAGTGATGTTGCCAGTGTCATAATGATGCTATGAATGGAACAGAAAAAACAGGATCTGTGTTATGATTATTTTTTTTCTCAGAGTCCAATATTTCTATACAATTTAACAGATTTTTTACCCTTTTGCATGCAAAGGGGAGTTGATCTTGTGAGCTATTACCCAAGATGTCTATTTTACTTCACTCAACAGTCCACTTGTGATGAGGAAATTTAAACATTCAGAATATCCCTATGGAGAAGCTATTCAAACAAAAAAGTTGAAATATATTCAAACTGAAAGTTAAAAGCCTAAAGCAAATATCTATGCTGACTTATTTGTTCAAGAAATATTGGTTGATGTTGCCCAACTAAGATTAAACATTCTATTAATAGCAAACAAACAAAAGGAAAGAGAAGCACCAATCTACACAGCGAAAAAGGCAAACAAGGGCCTTGGGGCATTTTTCTCCATTCCAGAGCCATATTTATCTAGATTTCCTAACTATGATGCTGTATCCTTTATCCTCATCAACTGAGACAGGAAAGCTGAACATACATAAAAACATAATGCTAAGATGCAGCCTGTCAATATTGTTAAAACAACAGCACTTCTCCAGCAGGTGGGCTTTGTTAGGACTCTTAGGTGCACAGGAAATACACACAAGCATGAGTGTCAGTGGAATCTAGATGTCAAGCACAGCTGCATCCAGTGAAGAAACCAGGCTCGGTCCCTCAGAGACCTAGTACAAAACATCAGCTTGCAGTGACCGTCAGTTCTCCAAAACCTGCCGAGTCCAAGTTGGGTTTTAATTCCAATCCTCCTCATTAACTGGGCATGGAAAGAGAAGTTCTAGTTTTTGGCTCACAAACATTGTGCGCGCCATATAGCGCTGTGATTCACTGAGCTTTGTGAAGTATGGTTTAAACATTTAAAATTTACTGTACAATTATTTTAAATTAAAATTAACAAAATGATTACAAAAGCTATTGTTTAACTGACTCCGAAGCATGAGACTTTGTACATTGCTGTGAACTCAGCATATCTGTACAGATTTCTCTACTCATTTTAGAAGGAATAAAGAAAAAGATCAAGCATATAATTCAATTATTTACCAAAGAAAACAATAACTAATGAGGAAGACCTATCAAACACATATTTTTATAAATCATGTCACATGTGCAGTTATATTGTTAGGGTTTTTAACTTTACTAATACTTGATAAATATAACTAAATATGTAAAATTTGAAGAGCCTCTGTAATTACCTTGTTTCAGAGGTAGAACACCAATACAAGTCTGCCCTTTTACAGGTATCCAAATAATTAGTTAATATTGGTAATGGGTTTTGCAAAGGAAATACTATAGAAGTATTATTATTATTGGACGCATGAACCCTCATTGAGGTTTAAAGCTCAATCACACTAATTTAGATACACACACAGACGTAATGTAAGGAAACAAAGTGTTCTTCAGGTAATTGTTAAAATGCCACAATTTTACAAACACAACACAATTAGAAAAAAATTGAGGGTGTCACAAACAGAAAGCCTGATACCCTGACAGACTAGACTCCTCCCACTGATCTATCCATAGCTCTCTTCAAATTAATTTCCAACACTATCTACAGCTTCCTTCAAGAAACTACCAATTTTTGCACAACCTTGCAAAGCCAACTGGAACTATTCATGTGAGGAAGTGGTACTCAACACGAGTCAGGGTTTTGTGTGGTTTAATTGATTACCACTCTTAAAATGCCGATGATTGCATTGCTATTTCAGCAGAAGACTGAATTTCTTTTGCAACTATTATGCATATCTGTTTTATTGTAATCCACCTGCTCATCTGATTTCATTTCCCCACAATAAATGTGTATCCCCACAAAATGGGACTTCTTTTCTGTCTGGAACAAAAAGATGCTAATTCAGCAGGGCTTGATTTTGCCAGCAGGGAGCATAATGCTCTCATTCCACACGCACCAAGAAAATATTGACTGAAATCCAGTAGGGGGTCCAACCTCATAGTTTATCATTTTGCAGTCACTGAGAGAATTACTCTTAAAGATACATACTTCTGTGACACTTACTTAATGTGCTATAAACGTTCAACTTGTAAGTCAACATGCCAGAGAAATGATCCATCAAAAAGACAATGTCTATACATGTAACTCTGTCCTTGGGGGAGGCTAATTTAGAGAGGTATTTGTAAAGTACAGGGCCAGAAGTAACCTTTGAAGCCTGCTCCTAAAGGTGGATCATATTGTCCTAAAATGACATGTGCAGAGATCTATTTTTGCTATCTATATAAATTAAAAATGAATCCATCACTGTAAAGCCTAAGCAACTAACTAGGAACTAATATTTCAGTGTTCCTAAAACACACAGTATTGACCTGTTCTTTGGTGAGCACATCATTCTCTAGAGCAGTTTGCCAAGTATCATTCACCAGCAGTGCAAATTTACAAATTCGCACAAAGTTCTAACTAGATTTGTCCATTTTTATACAAAGAATGTTTCCTCCTCTCTCTATTTACATGCAGACAATATAGCAACAAACAGTGGTTTGTTTTTATCGCTGCAATGTTCCTTTGTTGGGACCCATAGAAAATAAGGGTGTTGCTGAACTGCTACAGATTTCATGATTGGTAAAAAATTGCCTTTTGCCCTTTCCATTATCACAACCCATCTCACTTACTAGTCGAACTCTAGATCGGACTCTGCAGTGTTGATTGGTTTGGAAACACAGTAGTTGCATTAAAAAGTCAGTATACTACCAACTACTACAGAGGTGTCTGAGGCTAATACAGGTTTCCTTTATACCCAGAATAGCAAACAATTGTCTCTCCAGTACCCTGATACAGTAAATGTTGACTTTTTACTGGTGACCAACGTATATAACCTCTGAAATGGATTCATTATACTAAAATCACTATTAATCACCATTACCATGAGCATGCAGAGAAGAAAGGCAGTTGTGTGGCCATTGAATAAAAATTTAGGTTTATAATTGTAAAAAAATCCTGTGTATAATTTCTTATTAAATAGGCATAATTCAGCTTACACTGAAACACACAGAATGTGTGTGCATATTATGCAGATTTTATATGGAGTGCATACAATATTTCTAAGTAACATCTCATTTTGAATGCATCTCAAATAAAGAGCAATAATGATATAAAAGCTAGTCTGCACACTTCTTACAATTATATTCCCAAAGTCACAAGCTACATGTTGATTATCTTCTATTAATACATTGTGAAATCTTCCTTAACTTTCTAATAAAATGTTTATCTCCAAGGAAATTCTGTAGAAAAGACTATATTTGCATATAAATAATAGACATGTCAAAACATAATATGTTAGGATTTGGTATTCTTAATAAGAGTGTAATACACAATTTATATTAATTTCCTTAAACTCCACAAATTCAATCACTAGCAGTGGCATTGTACGATTAATTAAATTACCATTATTTTTACTGAAGTTATGGCAGCTGATTAAGAATTGCTCTTTTCAGCTATGCATATTTTGTGCTTACCATTTTATAATCTAACCATACCTAGTTAATTCTGTGCTTCATAGGGGGAAAAAAGGAATACAGTAAGGCTTTTAAAGTAGAATTTGAAAAATTAATACAAGGGAAAGTAATCGTCTCAGAGGGGGAGGAGGAGGGAAGCTTTCAGGGGCCTTTTCAGGAGTACCAGATATAATGATGCAGCAGAACATACTATAGTAGGTGGTGTCTAACAAAGTTTCATCATCTGACCAACTCTGCCTCTGCCCTCCTAATCTTAGCCCAAGGTGCCATTGAAATTACATCACCAAAAAAGAAAAGTCCCAAAGGAAAGCTCCTCTCTGAAGATAATCATCTACCACAATGGATTTCAAATTGTAATAAAAATACCTTGAATGTTAAAGGTGAATTTCAATTAAGGATCCTTGCATTCTTTGCTCCAGACCACAATAAAAATGTATTTCACTGCCAACAGCAAAATTTCCTGTGAGCTCCTCTTTGAAAGCTGGCTATTTTTGGAACATGCTCTAGTATATAAAGAAAGCAGCATTGTATGTAAAATGTAATACTGAAAGGTAGATCTTAGTATACTGACATTATAAACACTGGGCAGCAATGGGAAATAATATTTTTACATAGGCTGCAAACACAAATGCAAGACTGAAGGGAAATGTTATGGATACCGTTGAATAATATGGCATTATGTCTTCCCTCTCCTATTGGTGAGCTAAATGATTCAAGAAATGATGGTAGAACTACAGCAATTGCTATACTGGACCAGACTAGTGGTCCATCTAGTCCAGTATCCTGTCACCATGAGTGGCCATTGCCAGGTGCTTAAGAGTCAAGTACAAGAAACCTTGAGGTAAGCAGTTCCCCTAGAAGAAGGCTCCTCTGGACCCCCAATAGCGAGGCACATCCCAAGTCCACCTTCAGGTGCAACTGGCAAATGCTTAGACCCTCTGGGCATTTCTGCAGGGGGGTTTTTTTTTGGGGGGGGGAAGGGATGGGGGAGTTGGTGGTTGCAGCAATGAAGCAACCTATATAAAGTAAAATATCAGTGTGAGATGAAAGCATAGTGATTACTGAGTAAAATGTAAAGAAAAAATGAGCATCTGCTCTTGCAAAGACACTTGGCAATTCTGTTAACCGCAGTACTAGCCTCTCCATCTTTTGGGCACCTTTGCATGATGATAATAATACAGAGGAGTCCCTTTTGCTCCAATGCCAGAGATTCGGAAGAGGTATCACAAGCAAATATTGTGAAGATAGTGATGGCTGTTAGACACCTGAAGTGTCAGTAAAGGAAGCATCAGTTACATAAACAACCTGTGTCAACAGACTGCCTCACACTGAGCGATGATACCCTCTGGTACCTGTTCACTACAGAAAAGAGGCTATTGCTTAGCTGTTGAATGAGGTATAAAGTGCCCCCTCCATGTCAAAATGTGGGATAAAGGGGGGTTCCCTAGACCCATATTTTTAGAACTATTTCAAGTAGCTGGATGAACACCACCCAGATGGCGAGTTTGCTGCTTCCTTGCTGATAAATACTATGCAGCCAACAAACCCATATGGCCAAACAGAGAAATCACAAAGATTACAATATGCCTGCACAAGCGAAAGGTTAATGAATTAGGACGTGCGGAGATAAAATCTGCTACCTGGTACATTAAACCTGTTTATATATATTTTTGTTTACATTTATTTTCACATTTTGTGATTCATAAATAGACTAAAAATTGTAAAATGCAGAGCCACTGCCATACAGCCACCTATACGGACCAGCCTACTTCCTCTACTCCCAATATCTGCCCCTCATTCTTCTGAAAACTGGGTCTACAAATATTTAAATTTCACTGACTGGGAGGTGGATGAGAATCATCAGCAGATGGCTCCTAGCAGACTCATGTGTGGGAATTACAGGGAAATTTCTCCTTGGCGACTAATTTATTTTCTCTGAGAAAGTCTAGCCAGCATCCCTCACTGGAAGGTGTTTGTGTCCACTTCCAGGTCCCAGAGGCAGTAGACAAAATGTCAATCAGGGGTCATGAGAAAGACAAGGTAAGTGAGGTGGACGAACGCCTGTTGGTGAAAGGTACAAACTTTTGAGCTACATGGAGCTTTCTTTCAGGTTTGTGAAGCTCAAAAGCTTGTACGTTCCACCCAACAGAAGTTGGTCCAATAAGATATTACCTCATCCACCTGTCTCGCTCACATCCTGGGACCAACACAGCTACAACAACATAGCAAACCATCAGGGGCCATGTCACTTTTTGAACACTGCCTAAAAATGAATCCCACACAGAGGGGCCTTCCAAACTTGTAAACAACATTAATAGAACATGTAGCACCAGATTACAAAGAAAGAGAGACTTAATATTAAAGAAAAAACTACAAGTGAGAGGGATACTAATTTTTATTACTACCTCCATCTTCTTTTAAACCAGCTGGGAGGGTTTGGTCACCAAAGCAGGTTTTCTATTAGCAGCTAAGGAGAAATATCCTTTTCTCAGGTGAGAAGTGTGCAGCAGTCCTCATTAGATGGGAAACAGCCAACACCGCGCTGCAGTGAGAATGAGCCAAGCTCCACAGAAGACACAGTACTCATGCAATGTTTTTGTTTTGAAAGGCCCTGGGCCTGAGAAAGGCTGATTCAGAGGGGGATGTAACTTCCTCAGAGGTGTGGGTGGAAAACCACCCTGCAGTTAAGCATCTGTCTTCTTGTGTGTATTTCTGACAGGCTTTTCACCTGAGTGTGCGCTAATACGTGAACACTTGCTACCCCACACCAGTTTGCTGATTATTTATCCCAAGATTAATCCCATTGGAGGTTACAGCAAATTTTATGAATGCTATGGATGTTAAGTTTGAATGCTAAAGTTTCACAAATGTGAAGCGTTCTGCATGGAAGAGCACAGGAATCGTATTACACAAGCCTGAAAATAAACAACCCTCCTATGAGCACTTACATGACCTTAAAATATTTATTCAGCTCCCCTATTAACTTTCTTAAACGCTGAGGAAACGTTGACTCAGCTGCTTAAATAACAAGAGGAACAATTAGAATAATAAAAAGCCAAGAGATTGTATCACCCACAGAACTTCTAGCTCCAGCATTGTATTGCAGCCCTTCTAAAGCTGGGCCCACAGCATCAGTGAACTCTGGGAAAGTTTGGAACCACACCTTGTGGATTGGGACCATCTTTCATCGATGAACAAATAATTGGTCTCCCTGGTGTGAGCAACCTAGTGACTTATTGATGGGTAAACCCCAACTGGCAAAATGGATACAGTGAAGGCTTTGTACCTGCACAATTCCAGGGTGTAAAAAAGGTCCAACACTTTGACTTCCATTGATATTACAACACTTCCTGAATTGGCATTTGAGAAGGAGTGCTCTTCAGAGGGAAGATGCTTAATTTCTACATAATGAAGAGTGTGAGATGCAGGGCTGGAGAGCCATGTGACAGATCTTCAAATCCCATCTGAGTAACATCTATAGACTAAACAGGAGGCATGTGGATGGGTGTGCTATGGGAATGCTAGATGCAAAGAGTGACAGCATGGAGCACAGACCTTGATGGAAAAATGCATGTGTCAGATTATTTGTTTTTGCAAAATTACTGTAATTCCTCCCTGTTAAATCTTTTGTTAGTTTCCAAAAATGGTGGGAGAAAGACTGTATAAAGGAAAAGGGGTTGGAATTTTGACTCCAGAGTTCACTGGTTTGGACGGGGCATGGCTAGGTTATCTGGAGAGGAAGAAAAAATAGTTTCTGTATTTCAGAAAAAGATTCTTCCAGACTGAGGATTTCTACCCCGTCTGAATTTGAAGGAACAGACTGAGTTTGCAGCCTACTAAAGGAGGCGCAGCCTATGGCACCTTTACGTGACTGGGACTGGAACAGAAGAATATTTCAGTAAAGGTCTCAGAGGAAAATGAACTCTGAATTGTGCCCAGTGTGTTTACTTGACTGGTCTCTGGAAATACCTCCTGCTACTCAGTAAAAATCTTGCTGACTGCAATCAGGAGGAGATCCATCACATTTATATGGACATTGAGACCTGGCCTCAGAAGGCCCCCTCTCGTTATAGAAATGAGAGCATTGCTAGATATGGACTGAACCCTACATCCTAACTGCAAGACTCTCAGAGAACAGCGCCATCCGCAAATCTGGTGGGGAGATTACGTTTTTCAACTATCCCAACTGTCCTCCCAGGTAAACTGCAGACAGAGAGCCCCCATCACGCTGTGTGGTGGGTGGGCAGAGAGCTCCCGCCACTCCCACAGAATCTGTTCTCAAAGTCCCCATCTCCCCACGTAATCTGTACACAATCTTCGCCTCCTTCCCCCAGGTAATCTGTTCATACAGAGGCCCCACCTGCAGGCTCACACATGATGAAGTTATCTTTCTCTACCAAAGGGTTTAGATCAGTATCTGCAGGGAAACAAGCATTTCCTTATCCTCTCCTTTCTGCTTCCAGCTGATAAATTCTGGCAGAAGCTGCATTGTGCATTGAGATGAAGGGGCCAGACTCCTGCAAGGCTCTCAAGCATCATCTGCCAGTGACATATTTACTTGGAACAGTTTTATAGCCTTTGTAGACACAGAAAACCAGCCAACTATCTATTGTGACATCCCAAGAGAAAAATCAGTCAGGAGGTCAGTAGGCACCGTGAGATTTATAAGGCGGGACTCGTAGCTATGAAAGTATCAGGATGGGGCCTGCAGCCATGAAAATCTCCATGTATCAGCAACCTCAGGCAACAAACGCCACCTGTGCTGGGGAAGGAGCGACAGGAAGGAAAACACTTTAGCAACTGGAGCTTTTGGTTTTTTTCTGGTTTGATCACATGGTGAGTCTCTTGTGCAGGCAACTGGCAAAATAACTAGGTGCCGAGTGTGAGACAGTTGACTCTGTTACCAACAGATGAAGAGCTTGTTGCACGCAGGTGAACCCGCTCACATAAAGCTGCTGCAGAAACAAGCGCGACAATGCTGCATCAATTATCTCTGAATTTTATGCACATCCAAGCTCAGCCAGATTCCTGGTCACATAAAAGAGGGTTTGGTTTCCCTGCATGGAAATAATGTCTCAGCCATTAAACATACTGAAATTGCTCACCAGTTTCAGGATCCTGTAGCCCAGTATTAACATGGTTGGCTATGGTAGAGGACAGTACAAAGGTATTTTTGTGAGCCAGACCAGCTGCCCAAGTATCATATTTTGCACAATGCACCTTCAATTCATTGATCTGTACAGCTGGAGATTTCAACTGCTAGACGTTTACTCTGCATTTTCGATCAGTTGTCCTAAAATTCTGCCCTTCCTCCACAACCCTCTGTGCCCAGCTCTGCCGTCCCCTGTATTCTCTGTGACTGTAAACCCATTAATTTGGCCACCATTTTTGTTTGCTTCTGAGCTGACATGGAACTGAAGAGTTTTGGAGGGAGCTGACAACATGAATCTTTTATATTTGGACTAATCAATTAAAAGGCCATTATAGCAGGAAATGCCAGGATGTTAGATGGCCGAGCAAATCTGTATTTATGCCCTTCTGCCTGGAATTCCTCACTTACTCTTTACCATCACACTCTGAGTAATCTTTCCTATAACCCACACTCAAAAGAAAGGTTTCGCTGTATGTAAAACACAAGGCATTTTGGAAGGAAGGGTATTTCTAATTCCTCTTGGTATCTAACTAGTACTTGGAGACCCTGGCCAGATGCTCAGTCCAAACCTAAAGGCACACAGTAAACGACACCAGTTTTTAAACACCCTTTATAGACTTTAGAAGGCTGTGTTTGTTTTCTTCTCCCTCCCGATGTTATTACACAACCCCACCTCTCCAACTCACAGAGAGAGCCCAGCCATGAGGGTCTAACAGCAGTGGTTTCCATAGCAACAGTGACTATCTGAAGCATGATTTCTTTTTCACCAGTTGAGATGGTTCAAGTAGCCATTAAACGTTATTGTGGTATATAGAACAAGCAGTACAAATTCTGACAAATCAATGGGAGACACACTTTTATCCCTCACAATATGCCTCATTTCTCACTGCTAGTTTGAAACTAGCCATACAAGTTACTCTCTACTGATTTTCACATCTGAGAGCAATCTAGGGGGCAGATCCTGAGGGAGTGTAAATTGTCATTGTTTCATTAAAGTCAATGGAGCTATGACAGTTTACACCCACCTAGTATCTGTCCCTAAATAATTAAAACACTGTAAATGTCAAATCTATCCACAAACTAGAGCAACTGAGCTCAAAGAGGACCTGTAAATATTAAATTGCATATTTTCCTAAATGTAAGCCATCCTACAGCTTTCCACCTATGCTTACCCTAGTCTCTTACTGGATGCCGACAAGGTGCCTCATCTATGCTAGCTTATTCCTTTTATTTTATTGCTGAATGACTGTACCTGTCATGAAAGCTAGGGAGTAACAGTGCTGGCTCTCTCTATAGCTCTGCAGATGCACCTCAATCCCCCGTTCAGAAACTCTCACTAGTCTAGTCCTGACATACACCCCATCCCAAAATCTAATCAATGTACCTCAGTTTTGACCTACTGGATTCCCTGCTACTCCAGTCAAGGAAAAAACACTCCTATTCCCCCAACTCTAAGCATGCACCCTTGTGCTGTCCTGTATTTATGCCTCAAATTTCCAGTCTTCTCTGTGACATGCATCATTGCCAATGCACCTCAATTTCAACCCCTAAACACTTTCATTTTACATATTAGCTAGAATTTTAAGGAAGATTTTGCCACTTACAGGACCTTCTCTTTAATGTGTTAACCTTTTATAAAGGTTAAGTCAGACTGAATTCTGATGGTCTTTTCCTTCTTTGGAACAATAAACCCTCTGTCTCTGCCCAAGAGAGTGCTGATATGTCATTAATCTTTTCTGAGTTTATGAGCAGTGGATATTCCCTCACATTTTCAAACCTCCTGTGAATCATTACTTAAGTGGCAATTATTGACCTCTTAATTTAATAGGGAGTACATTGTTATGTAATTACAGAGCAAATAAATATGCGATTATTTCTGCATTCTAAACTAAAGGGAGGTTACAACGTTGTAATTACATGTAAGAGTTCCATTGTGTGCAATTACCCTGTAATCTGCACCACAACATCATTATTCAAAAAGGGCAAGCAGGATGACGTGGGTAACTATAGTCCAGTTAGCCTGACATCAATCCCAGGCAAAATAATGAAAAAGCTGATATGGGATCCAATTAATAAAGAATTAAAGGATAGGAATGTAATTAATATGAGTCAGCATGGTTTTATGGAAAATAGGTCTTGGCAAACAAACCTGATTTCATTCTTTGAGGAGATTACAAGTTGGTTGATAAAGGGAATTGCAAAGCTGTAATATACTTAGACTTTTGTAAGGTGTTTGATTTAGGACTGCTTGGCATTCTGATTAAAAAATTGTAATATACAATATCAATAAAGCACACATTACATGGATTGTGAACTGGCTGACAGATCCCAAAAAGTAGTCAATGATGGTGAATCATCATTAAACAGGCAGAATCATCATAGAATTGGGGTGTTTCATGTGGGGTTCTGCAGCCATCAGTACTAGACCCAATGCTATTCAACATTTTCATTAATGATCTGGGAGTAGATATGAAATTATTCCTGAAAAAATTTGCAATGACAAAGATTTGTGGAATTGTAAATAATGATGTGGACAGGGCAGTCATACAAAGTGCTCTGGATCACTTGGTAAACTGGACCGATTCAAACCAAATGTGTTTTAATACAGCCAAATGCAAAGTCATACACCTAGGAACAAGGAGTGCAGGCCACACTTACGGAATGGGGGACTGACTCTTGGAAAGCAGGGACTCTGAAAAAGATTCAGGGGTCGTAGAGGACAAACAATAGAACAAGAGCTCCCAGCGCAAAGCTGTGGCAAAAACAGCATATGTGATCCTCAATGTATAAACAGTGGAATAGTGAGTAGGGGTAGAGAGGTGATTTTACCTCTGTATAGGGCATTGGTGAGAGCAATACTGGAAAAGTACATACAGTTCTGGTGCCCACATTTTTAGAAGGATGTTGAAAAATTGAAGAGGGTGCAGAAAACTGCCACAAAAATTATTTGAGGACTGGATAGTGCCTTAAAGTGAGAGACTTAAAGAGCTCAATCTGTTTGTTTGATCAAAAAGATTGAGTGGTGACTTGTTTATAGTATGTAAATACCTGAATGAGGAGAAAATATTGGGTATTAAAAGGAGCTTTAATCTAGTGAAAAAAAGGCATAAGAAGAACGAATGTCTGGAATCTAGCCCCCCACGAACACCTCTAAGGACAGCAACGCAGCTCTCTTCCCTGGCCATTTATCCCAGTGGCCCACGCAGTGTTCACTCTTTTAGATCCATCAGGAATTCCACCCCCATTCCTTAAAAAAAAAAAAAGCCATGTAATTCATTTTGCCCCTCTCAGCAATACAGAAACGCATCATATACGGTACAGAGCGTACACAGAGAGAGCTGGACAGCCACAGAGAACCACTGGAGAGTATAAAAAGACGAGTAATAATACCCAGCACTATTAACAGTATAATAATATACTACTAATATAGTACTTTCCATCAGCAAGAGATAGACCAGCATTAGCTTCTTGATTCCAAAACACAGTCGGTGAGGAAAGTACAATAAAACATTGTATCTGTGCAAGAACGCATACAGGCAGAGGCATATGCAAACAATCTCTCTCTCTCTCTCTCTCTCTCTCTCTCACACACACACACACACACCTGCTTCCCATCACACAGAGAACTGAAGCCTCTCAGAGTGTGAGAGTGCAGCTGCTTTCTAGCATTTTTTAGACTCCATTGTTTAGTTTGGGAGCCTGTGTAGTATGTTTTGTTTTGTTTAAGTCACAAAGCCAGTAGTAAAATGCTTTTTCTATAGTTTTTCCTTTAGGACTGTTCTTGTTCCATCCTCGACAGCCATTCTTTCCCATTCACCCCATCAGTGTGGGAGTTCTTTATTACCCAAGGAAACAGAGGATGTCCACTAGCGAGGGGGGAATAAATCATTGTTCTCAGCTAAATGGAGTAGTGCAGATCTGCTAAAAATGCTGCCTTTTATCAACAGTGCAAATAATGAAGATTCCATGCACTGAGGACAATGCAATGAGCCGCTGCACTATTGATGGGGTATTTGTAGAACTCCACGAGTTATGTTTCAAAACTAGGCTCTATTAAAGATGCAGAATCCTTTTTCAGAAGCAAAAGATTAATACTGCTCTCCCAATAATTTAGAAGTTTTCCCCATTAGGGATAAAAGCAAAGAGATCTAAAAGAAGGATCTCTTGGTTATCTTTCCCCTTTCAAATAGTCACCACATTCTATTGAATCTGGATGATTACCGTATATCTCTTTTGTACGTGTAACTGAGCACGGATTAAGAGAGAGCGTGCATGTGGGTGTGTAAAAAAGGATCAAGGTAAATGTGTAAAAACCTGCACAGGAATGTGTGTGTTTGTGAATGAGCGTGGCTGTGCACATGTGGGAGTATTTTTTAGTATGTGTGGAAGATATTTTCTACACTGGAGCAGACCTGTGGTCCATCAGGTCTTGTATCCTATGTCTCAAGGTAGCCAGCACCAGATGCTTTGCAGGAAGGTTCAAGAAAACTTGCAGTAGGTAGAGGTGGAATAATCTGCCCCTCATGAAGGTCTCATACCAGTCCCTAGTAGTTAAAGATTGGCTGTAAACCCTAAAGCTGGAGGGTTTGTGCCTATTCCATGGGCATGTATATGGTTTGCCTGTTTGATTATTACTTCTATTTTAAATAATAATACTGTGAATTTCACTTTCAAAGTAACTCAGTGCAACAGTCTTTGGTTTTGCTGACGCCAGTCACATATTGTTGTTTATCTTTTGTACATTAAAGTTCTTGCAACTAATGACTTTTGTCTGAAACTTTGTTTACAATATTCTCTAAACAGGCCATATGGATATTTTGTAAGAAAAAAGAAAACGCACTCAATGCAGAATGTATGACAGAAACTGTACACTCGAAATCAAGACATCATTCTGCCCCTGCTGATGGGTCACAGATTCCATCTGTATGTAAGGACGGGGGTTACCAGCCCGGAAAGTGCACCCTTCGGTCGTCCAATATGTCTGAGGGGAGCCTGTATATGTTTCAACATAAGAGAGAGATCAGGCTAGTAACTGTTATGAAGCAAGCGTTGCTCTTTCCCCCTCTTATTTTTTTTCCTCTCTCTCCATCACCATCCATCCATCAAGTAAAACAATTTACACAGAAATAGGCCCTCTGCAGAATGCTAAAGAGATTCTTTGGAGGAAGCCTACACGAGATTAGCTTCAAAAATACATTTCATCTTTATTAAAACACCTGCACGGGAGGCCAGTCATTTTTAGTGTTATATAAAAAAGGGTTTTCTAATGCTTTCAGCAGCTTAATGGAGTCAAGAGCTAAGGGACAGTGGTAAGCTAGCAGAGTTTAAAACAGTCATTAATTTTTGAAAATTAACTAATCTGCAAACATGTGTAGTCACTACACATAGATGGCAGGATGGGCTAGAGTTAGGACAGTAGGAATCTCCACTCTGCCAGCCATTCACTTGGGCAAGTCACTTGATCCAGCCGTAAAAGAGGGCTAGTCAGACCTCCTTCCCCAGTGCAGGTCAATTAATCTTTTCACAGTCTTTCAGGGTGGAAAACCACAGGAGTATTTTTATTATTTGGTAGTAGCAGTGGCAACATTGTGCTGAGATGCCTGTTGATACCAGCTGTGTGTGTGGGGGGGGGGGGTGTTTGTGATGTGAACAGTGTCCACCGCAAACTGGACAGCAGGGTGACTAATGACATAGGCTGATTCTGAACCCAGGGTCCCATTACTAAGCCATGTTCCCATGCTGCAAATAAAGCCTCTAAATGCCCAATGGAAGCAAGATCAAAATCAGGTTCTTAATTTTGTAACTTTGTCTTGAAGCAACGTCACTGAAAAGTGGAGCACTCACCAAACTCAGTGATAGGGCAGAACAACTGATGGGAATGAAAGAGTTTTACTGGCTTATTCTCTGCAACGGTTTGCAGAGAATGCATGAGAACACCTTTATTAGGGCATAAAGAGGAAAGGACTATAAACCTATCCAAAAAAAAGCACAGTACGTTTTAAAAAGAAATACAATGAAAATAAAATTGTAAGTGAAAACTAGACAGCAGCAGCTACTGTGTTTGCTCAGGTCAGAAATGTAAACTAATATTTCAACCTCATGAAAGGTATCACTTTTCAAGTTCACATTTTTACACTAAAAGAGGCAGGAGATACTCCTCTGGAATTTTCCACTGAAGTTAGTTAATAATGCAATTTGGTAGATTTTGTGGCAATTGTATTTAGGAAGAAAAAACCAATGTAAAACAGTACAGAAATAAAACCCTCTCCATGACTGCATTTCCCCCCTAACTTTACAATATTTTAATCTTTGAACAATAATACATGTCAATAAATAATCATCTGTGACACATGAAATGTTAAAAGCTTTTCTGGTAATGCATCTCTTCACTTGAATTCTACTTATGCTGTAATGGATTCTTTTATTCTATTTTTTATATGCACATTTTTACATATATTTTAAAACCCGTGGGTTCAAATGTACCTTATTACATTTTAAAGCCTTTGGATTGTAGCACAAAAATGTTCTGCACTATAAAACAGAGCATAGTTGAGGTTTGATAGGTTTACTTCTATTATCTACCCCACAAAACACTTTCTAAATGCCATTAAAATTTAGCATACACCATAATAACCAGGCTGCATTTGTTCCATGTTTAAGTCAATTGCCTTCCAAGTTTTATCTCTCCAAATACATTGGATCAAATAAAGTTGAGAAAAGGATTGTGGAAGACCTAATTGTTACAGCATACAGTCTTGTAAGAAGAAGTTTATTTAGTTCAATTAGAAGAGCGGGTGCCCATCTCCGACAGAATGGGAATGTTCTAGAATCTTCAATCTATGCGAGTTCGAACTGGCTTTTGTTTTAAAAATCACCATATTGACATGCACAGAAAAATGTGCTACAGAGCAGGTGATAATCTTAGTGGCTAGGTTTGGCACCTTAGGGGAAGCTCAACAACCCAGAATAAAGGTGATTAATAAAATCATATTCTTGAACAACATTAAGCGTGTCTCATCTCAGACACTGAGGCACATGTCACTGTGTGATTTTAAGAATCTGCACAGGCTATTGTGCATAATTTCCCAGGCTGAGGACCACACATAACACATCACCCCGAGAGTATACAAGTGCCTGACTCTCACGTGCCAAATGCTTAGATAATTTAGGCATCCAGCCTGTAAAATGCTTTTCATGGGAGGTCCCCCTACCCCGTGTCAATCCCCACTGACTCACAGAGGGTGTGAGTCTGCCTGCACAATCAGATAGGATGATGGGGGCCTTAGACTGTATGCTCCTCAGGGCAGGGACCATGTCTTCATATGTATTTGAACTGACTAACACAATGGCACCCCAGCCCCTTGGGATCTTTCAAAGCCACTGTGGAACAAACAATACTAATACTACACCTACAGCCAACAACCCACAAAGGACCATGTGCCAAGTGCTTGTGTATCACAGACTGAGAATCCCACACCAAGCTTCCATGTATTATGAACTAAGCAACACACTCCAGGGGTTTAATCTATCTGAGATTAGGAATCTACCGTTATGACAATAAACACAGAATAAGATTCTCGGGGATTTGTGGGCATCTCATCAGAGTTCATGAACCTGTTTCCTCAGGGGGGGAAAAAGGACTAGAAAGTGCATTACCTTAGCTAACTCGCAGAACTGAATGTATGTGATTTAAACTGGCTGCGTAGATTTAACTGCTTTACCTTTACCTGAATTAGATTAGAAAACTTTATGTTACAGGATTCCTTTGTTCCTCCAGCACATTCATAACATTTGCATTTGTTCCCTCCCCACAGTTTTACTCTAATGCTAATGCAGAGAGAAAGTTGAAGAGTCTTTAGTGTGTTTAGTTTAGCAGGAGTTCAAAGCAATAAATCCTGCAATCTGTACCAAAAGGTGCAGATTTGGCATAAAAAGTATCCTGAGCAGAGCCAAAGGGTTAGGATCCCAGCACTGGTGTCATTTGTAATTTAGCAATCTTTGCCTACCGAACTGTGCACAGAGCAAACTGAAGTGTAAACATCCTAATACAATCTGACAGAAGGAAAGTAAAAACAAACATAATAAATCAAATTGAATGGCTATTATGATGTAAAGTTCGGGTTTGTGCCTCTTTTATGTCAAGGGAGCTCACAGCCAGGCTCTTTTCGTTTTACCTGGGGCTCTGTTCTTCACAGCAAATTGGACCTTTCGCTCTGAAAGAAATAATTACTCTCTGAGGAGCAGGGAGCTGGTCATGAATGCTGATCTGACATACAATGTCACCTTGCCAGTCAAAGGAGGACTACGGTGCCTGAGTTTGGGCTCTGTCCAAATGCCGATTTCTCTCTCATAATGGAGGTCACCTCTCCATAGAATTTGTTGACTATCTCCAAAATGACAAGGAAGAAAGCTCCTGTCAGCATCTTTTTTCTTTTTTGGAAGAGGAAAAGATTGCAAAGGGAGGACAGAAATGGGGGGAAACTAGACAAAGGTCAATTTTTGCATAAATTGAAGCAAAACCGACGTACAGCGGGGTCCAAAATTAACTTCTGGAGGCGATAATCCAGATAGATCAGGTTGCAGAAAAACAGACTCCACTTTCAATTTCAGGAGGGTAATTTGCAGCTAAAGTTCAGTGATCCAACTGCTAAACTGGCTGGACATCACAGTCTAATTTCATCACTAAAAATTGCACTGTGTGTACAGTCTGTAGTTTGTGCTTCAAGTGCCTTTATTTTTAAATCAATAAACTCTTGTGCTGAATTGCCTGAGAAAACAAAAATATTTGTAGTAACACCATTTAAGAAACTTTCTTGGAAAAACTCTAGTTTTGTTTTAGAGTTAAATACTGCAATTAGCATCTGGGTGAGACATGTCAAATCTGTATCTCTTGGTACAGTGGTTCCATTATAGGTCCTAATCCTGCACCCATTACATCAATGCAGAACTCGCATTGACTTCAGTGGTGTAGGATCAGAACTATCTTTACAAATGTCTGTAATGACACTAATGTATTTTTACAGAGCATCAAAATTGTGCGAGGCATTTAAATACCGGGGGCCTGTAGGTAATATTGTAATATCCAATTGGGACCTGTAAATAACATTGTACAAACTACCATTCTAATAGCATTTAACTGGAATAGGAAATATACAAATACCCTGGTAACATTATCTACCTCCAAAGGCAAAACTGTAACGCTTGTAATGGTGACCACTGTACAGTATTTCTGTACACCAAGAAAGCATTTTAGATTGTTGTTGAAAATAATTCCATTTGCTAAAGACACAAAATACTTCAGATTGTGTTAGCACTGTGGGGAAGAATCATATAATCCACATCTGAAATGCAGCCATCTTCCAGGTGGAAAACAGAAGCTGTTAAGTAGCACACAGCAACAGAGTTTAGGACAAAAGGTGAAGAAGAGTTTGTTTTCAAACTGAAGTTACTGGAGGAATTGAAGGAGTCATAATGGAATTACCTCACGTAGAATCTGACCAGGACACTGGGCTTAACACCCCCACTGACTGAGAGTGGTCAACACCTGTTTTAAATGTCATTCAAAATACAGCACCTGCACAAGCACACAAGCCCCACCACCATCCTTGCAGCACCAGTTCAGCACCCATCCTGAGGGAAAAGAGCCACCTACTGAAGAACCCAGACAACTTCTTTCAGTATCTAGGCTTTCCTTGGTAAATTCCTGTATAGGTACTGACCAGGCCCAACCCTGCTTTGCTTGTGATGGGATCTTGTGAGATCACACCCGAAAGCGGCATGGCTGCAGGAAACAAAGAAAGAAGAGCTTCAATAGTAAAATAAAATATTGGCTTACAAGCAGCTTTTGAGCAAAACTTTGATCAGGATAATCTACAATTATTAAGCAGACCACATCATAATGAGTTAATACATAGAGAGTAACTACTACACAAAAGATCCTCTTATGGGTGCCAAGAACAAATAGTACATCTTATGTCTGGGCATAGTATCATGAAGAGCTGCCATACTAAGCCATATCGACAGAGGTTTGCAGATCTTGAAACTGCCACCTTTACTTGTTTTGTATCTTCCAAGAGACTATTCTATCGGACAATGATAGCAACAAACCGAAGGAAGTATTTCTTCACAACGAACTCGTTGCCAGGGGTTGTTGTGAAGGCCAAAATTATAACTGGATTCAAAAGAGAATTAGAGAAAGTCTTGGAGGGTAGGTCCATCAATGGCTATTAGCCAAGATGGTCAGGGATGCAGCCCTATACTCTGGGTGATAGGGGATGGATCACTCAAAATTGCCCTGTATGTTAATTCCCTCTGAAGCATCTGACACCAGTCGCTGCCAGAGACAGGATATTGGGTTACATGGACCATTGGTCTGACCTAGTATGGCCAATTTTATGTTGGTGCTGTTAGCTCTGTTCATGGAGCAAGAAATTTACAATTGCAATTGCCACTCAACATCAGAGCATCCAGTGTGATGTTAGAGTATTTAACACATCTGGGATGCTTTCCTGGAACGTTCCAATGCTGGAGATGCAAGCCAGTGAGGAACACTTTTGTTCATATGTTATGGGAGGGCCCAAAAATACATATGCTTTAGGAACTATGAGTAAAACAAAGCTGAGATGTAACATTCCCTCACCCCAAAGTATACATACGTTTTGGGCACTCCCATAGCAGAAGCACAAAAGTGTTTCCCACTGCCTTGCATCTCCAGCTTTAGAGCCTAGTTTGCAGAGTTGAAAAATCTCCTTGATGATGGATAACAATTTAAAAGGGAAATTTCCACCTTTCATTCCCCTGGTTCTGTCAGCCGTGAAGGTGGTGGTTATTATTATGGTTGAAAGTTTCTACAGCATTTTACTTTATACCTTAAAATACATAATTTCTCATCTGCCGGGGGAAGACAGTTTTCAAAGGAAGTTTCTGAAAGTGTAATTTGCACTTGAAGAAAGAAACAGAGAATGTAATAGGTTGCTGCTCTTCTGATGTCCCCTTCTTTCCAAGAAAAGGGCTCTGGACTCTATACGGGGCTAAAAATCTCTATTATACTAAAGAGATTAAGAAGTATAATGGAAATAGCCTACAAATGTGAAGATATCAAATACCTAAGGAGGCAAGGTATTATTTGGGAGAGGGCAGAAAGACTGTATATAAGTAGAAGTAATGGGAAGAAATTGAGGAAAGGACAATTAAAGCAGAATATCAAGAAAAGCTTCCAGACAGCAAAATCCATTAGGAAATAATGGTGGCCTCATCACTTGGGACATGTAAGACTGCGCACAGCATTAGAAAACATACTGCAGGGCACAATCCAACCTTGGCCAAGAAGATAGTTAGCCCAGACTGACAGTTACGCCCAATAGATTTTTTCCCCATGTCTAGTTTCTCTGGTTCAAGGAGTGCTCAGATTACAGAGAATTCACAAAGGAAATTGATCTGACTAAGATATGTATGCTTCAAACAGCAACAAGGCTAAGAAAGAGTCACCTTTGGGTCATATTTGCAAATAGGTCAATGAAAAAACCTGGGGAGTAAACTTGTGTGCTCAAAACAGGCCTCTATTAACGATTTGTTGGCAAAAATTTGGACATCTGCCTCACCATGGTTTCCTCTTTGATGATGTCACAGAAGTACACATTCACTTAGAATACACGGACAAGCTCCTGTCCTGTATTGTGCTGGTGAACTTGGGAAGAAAGAACACAAGGAGCTGGCCCTGTTCCTTTGTCCTCCTGTAAACAGGTCCATCAACCAAGGAAGAGCCAGAAAGGATTCTAGCACACTGCCTACTGATGTACAATGACCCCAAGAGGCATGTCTTGGGTGTGTGATTACAACCTCTCTCTCTCCTAGGCTTTGCAGAGCTCTGCTTTTCTGAGTGACTTTCCCTTGCTGCGCCTGTGGGCTCTCCTCAAAGTTGGGATCTTCCCAAATTCACCTGAGCTCTTATAGGATTGACAACTACAATATCCTGAATAAAAAAACAACAACTAGAAATCAACGTTAAAAGTAAAGATCAAGTGAAGCTCCTGTGACAGATGGTGCTCTACAAAAGGTCAATCCTTGGCTTATTCTGCTGTTCGCTATTTATTAACAATCTCTCAGACGTTAGCATTACAGCAAGTGTCCAGGGTTATGCAGATGATAAAATATTATATTATCGCTCAAGGTTGCCTACAGGTGTAACAAAAATGTGATTCCAACATGTTATCTAGTAATTTAAGGATCTGCACTAAAAGTAAAAAGAATCATACTGAGTTTAATTCAAGAAAATGTTTAGATATTGCTAATTAGTAATGGAATAATTAATTATATCATCACTGCTTCAAGATTTTGGCTGAGCTAGGTCAAGTTTATATACACATCCAACATTTAACCACTTATGAACTTGGTATGAAATGTACAGAATCATAGGAATTAGAAATGGAAAATGCCAACTAGGTTCTTTTACTCATCCTCATCTACCCCAGTCAGTGCACACCACCTTGCTGGCCAATGCCCACAAAACTCACAGCACGAACAGGACACAGGAGGCTGGTGATACAGTGGTGAACGGCACAACACCAAACCTACCCCACATCCAGGAGCACTTTTCCTGCTCTCTCCCTGATGCCCACTAATTCTACCGTGCAGGGATGCCCTTTAACAGGAGCTTTTTCCAAGCCAAGCAGCTGCAGTTCTAACAAGCCATGTTGCAACTGGCAGCTGCCGACTTATCCTCCTGTATTCTAGCTGATAAGTACCTAGCACATTCTCACAAGGTCCTACTTTAAAAAAAGAAATATACTAATAGTGATTGCAGACAATCTGTTATCAAGGCCAAAATCAGCTCCAGAACCAAACATGAAATCTTGTTGGTTTTCTCCATCATAAGTGAGAGACTTTTTAATAGTGATGACGACAGGGTTATATCTAGCGCACCAAAGAGAAAAGCTCATGGAGGAACATGACAGACGTAGGAATGAGACAGAATAATGACAGAGATTTCCCCCTATGAAATAACTGTCTAGCAGCCATGTGAAATTGTTCCTGTAGCAAAACAAATACAGCAAAAGAAAATTTTAATCTTTTCAGCGACATAGTCCTATTAACAACAGCCGGTGTTCTTCCCGTCCAAGAGCCACAGATTCATGTATCAGAAAAAAATGACCCTGTCACATTCTCCAGTAAACTTACTTACATGAATTCTCCTGTCCCCAGTCTAGAGAGTGGATTTAGAATAGTAGACAGAAACAGAAATGTCTGACAGGACTTTGATTTGGCTCTCATTTGACGAGGCATTTTGCACTCCATGCACCCACTTGCATATTCTGCCATACCACTGTGTCTCCCGCTTCTTTCCTTAGAGAGGTGAAGAACCCCAGGGATGTGTCGCAGAACCAGCCCCTGCTGTATCTATGAATGCACCTGTGATGGGACCTAACCCCCAGCACTTGCAAGGCCAGGCCAGAACCCCAATTAGTCACACTCCACACCTGAGGGATGGTTGACTGATTCTTGGCCAGAGGAGGCAGAGCTAGGCATGATAAGTAGACTGAGGTTGCTCAGGTTCGGAGAGACTGTAGCGGGACAGGTGTCTCTGGTGGAGAGAAGCCCTGGGATAGGGTTTAACAAACAGGAAACAATGGCGGAAGAACACTACAGGGGCAAGTTAGGCTCCTACAAGGGAAGCCCTGAGGTAGAGACTACAAGGGAACTACAGTGAAGCCTGAGAGAGATGGAAGGGCAATTAGTTTGGATTTGTTTGTGCTGCTGTGGAAGGGATTTAGGCTTTTATGTGATGTGCTCTAACTGCTCTCATAGTGCTCTTCCTCCATCCTTCTTAGACGTGATACAAATCTGCTAAATTTAAAAAAAATCAACATGAATGAAAACTAGCGATGAGAGAAGTTGGGACCTCAGAATATTCAGTTCAAAGATAGAAAGGGCTACTCAGACTATGGATATATAAGATAACCTTGTACATTCTGGGGTTTGATGGCAGCCACATAGTTTGGTATTTTAATAACTATTTCAGTAAGTTATTTAGCATGGTTCAACAACAAAGCAGTGTTTTGGTGACTGTATGACATACAAGTACTGCCACTGTGTTTATTTCAAAGCTGTACCATACAAACGTATGGCATTGAGACACAGGGTCAAAGAGTCAAAAATGAAGTCGTCTGTTCACACTTTTTTATTTTATTCTGAGGACCTTTCTTTACTTGTTTGTTGTAACAAGAAATAAGTACATCCCAGAGCTCGAGCAGCTTGTTATAGCTGAGGTCCTGCAGATGCAATTGTGCTGTGTTTTGTCTGTTTATACTAAGGAGTCTCCCATTACCTTACTTGGAGAAAACGAATGGGTGTGATCTCTTTCACTAGCTTCAGAAATGAGTAGTCTGTCTAGCTGCTGTGATTAAAGACTGTCAAACCAAAATAAAACCTGGAAGATATCGCTGATATATTAATGGACATTCCTGCAACAAGTTGGAAGAACATAGACTGCATTATAAATGACCTGATCATGTCCTTTTTAGAATGATAGCTACATATGCATGAGTACATCAATAAAAATATAAACAATGTAAAAAGTAGTCAAGCAGAAATAAGTTTATCACTAATTATGAGCAGCTTGACATGCCCTGACTCCTCATAAAATAAATGAAGTCAATTTTTAATATCTGCTAGCGCGACTTTTAGATAATAGGCAAATTTACTTCAAGGTCACATCTCATTTGTCAAGTCAGGGATTTTAACTACATGTACAGAAACCAACAAAGGATTCCACTCCCCATAAAACTGTACAGTGAATACATCAGAAATTGAGTTTTACCTTATCACTTTACTAAAATATTATCAATAAACCAAAATGCATGTTCATGAGACAGAATGGAGATCAACAATGCCCCTAAAATGTTTGTTGCTGAATGAGAAGCCAAGACATCCCAATTACTTTAAACTTTTAAATTAGTTAATTAATCTTTATTTTTCATAGTGCAATTCAAGAAAATGTCATTAAGACTTCCCTGCATTAATAAAGAAAAGCAATCTAAATCCACATATGAGTAACAAAACAGATTAAATCACATTCAGCAACAATTACTTTAAACTTTTAAATTAGTTAATTAATCTATTTTTCATAGCACAATTCAAGAAAATGTTGTTAAGACTTGTCTGCACTAATACAGAGAGAAGAAATCTAAATACACATGTGAATAACAAAAAGAAAAACACATTCAATCATGTCACCAGCTGTGTAAAAATCTTAAGGAAACTATTTTAGGTTTGTTCCTACTTAACTGCAGAGTGGGTGCAGACCTTCTGGAAATGAAGAACTCACGCTTTCCTTATAGCAAAACCTATGGAAGAATATAATCTCTGACATTTGTCTGCCTACCATCCAGAAACAAGAACATAAATCCTATCCATGGATTTCAAGAGATGGGCCGGAACTTATACCATCAAAATGTCAGGGAGATACACTATAAAGTACTTGCAAAGAGCACCGACTAGTAAAACTAGGCAAAATTTTTCAGATATTTCTATTTGCAAAAAAAGCAGTTTCTGATCAATCAAAACTATGGGTGAATTCAGGATGAATTTAGCAAACAGTCTTTTTTGCTCCAAAATGACATTTCATTTTTAAATTTAGCTAGATTTATTTTTTTTCAAGGTAAAAAGCACCCAAAATTTCAATGAAACATTTCATTTTGGCTCAAACAAAATATTTTTTGTTTGGCTCAAACAAAGTATTTTGTTTGACCAGAAACTACATTTTTTCAGTTTTTCATTTCAGCAACAAAACACAAAACATTTCTATTTCAAGTCAACCCTAAACAATTTGGGGTTTTTTCAGTACAGCCACCAATTATTTTTTTTGCTCAGCTCTACTGCAAGTCAATAGAGGGACTTTAAACTCAATCTGCCACTTCTGGGAAGGCAATGTAGTATTTGAAGCACAGGAGAAATGTTCTTACAATGAATGTCCCCAGACAGCAGCCTAAAGGCAAATCACTCACTAGCAGAAGGTGCTGAGGATTGTTCTATATAGGAGAAGCAACTAGATCTTCAATAAAACCAAATAAGGTGTTGTCACTGAGAATAGTAGTCAAAAAGAGATATAAACAGAGGAGTAGCTGGGTTAGTTTTCAAGCCAGATAGATCCTACAGAACATGCTATAATACTCTAAAAACGTGTAGAAGCAAACACTAACTCCAGTGTTTTCAGATTGAAAAGTGACATTTGTTATCCTGTTAGAATATGGCAGCTGATGCATGTGATTGCACAAACAATGTGTACAACATTTATGGATATTTAGATGCATCAGCCCCAACTGAACTCTTACACAAGAAGTTGAAAAAGATAAGAAAGGTGCAAACTTGGTGCTTGAGTTGTATGGAGTCTACATTCAACGATGGGATCAGATGACTAATAGCTTCTTGGAATCGTCAGACTCCTGTGCCAAGGAGTCCAGTGATAATTGTTGTTACTTAAATCACAAAAACTACTAAAAATGATTCAATACCATACAAGTCATCCACAATAGTATGTGTGTTTGGTACTGCTCATCACCAGAGCATCCGAGACACTCACAGGGTCAGTTGTGAAAGACAACATCAAATAAACATTATGTCAGTATAGATTTAAAAAGAGTAAGCAATCTGACATTTGGAATCTCAGCTTCAAAAATGCCCATTTAGAGAGCTATTAAAGTCCTTGGAATGTATTGATCTAAGAAATAATATTGACAGAAAATAACATGCACCAATTTAGTTGCAACAAGGAAGTGGCCAGAAAAAAGGATCTATAAAGTCAACTTTTGTAAATTTTATTGTGGAGGTACAGATTCCTAAAGCTCAGAGGGTCTTTCGCTGGGAAAACTACAGGAATAGGTGCAACAGACTAAGGATGTGTCTTCACTGCAGCCACAGGTGTGATTACAGCTCTGATAGCCACACCTGTGCTAGCTTTAATCTAGTTAGCAATGCTAAAAATAGCAGTGACAATATGGCAGCATGGGCTTCCATGCAGACTGTACAAGCCCACCCAGGACCCTGGGTATATACTCAGGTTGCTACCCTATGCCAGGGTGCACTGTTATTTTTAGTCATGCAAACTAGATTAAAGCTAGCATGGGTATGCCTACCCAAACTGCAATCACTCGGCCAACGGCAGCACAGACATCCTTTAGAAACACTATACTTGGACCTTACTTATAAGCAAGTGAAAGCTGAAGGAACCACAACCCTAAGTAAACTGGCAGCTCATGAATTACAGGAATCTAACTAGGAAATAAGGACCCTCAAATCTTTCTTGCAAGGCAGAAGTCAGCTGAACTCTATTGCTGAAATGACGGAACGATGATATCCCTGATACTGAAAAAGACGACCTTTGAAAGAGAGGGGTCATCTCAATAGCCTATCCAAGGCCTGATATTTGAGGAGGGACCTATATCAGAATTAGCCAAAGGAACCGTCAGGACGGACCCTACTGCCATTTCGCAAGGGCTCAGGTCCAATGTGAACATCACTTTTTTTTTTACTGTCATCTAATTAGATCGAGATACCGAACAGAGGACTGAAGGGTAACAGCAAAGTTCTTGATGGGTGGGAATCAATACTGAATAAGGTTACAACACTAAAAGCTTTTTTTTTCTTCAAAAATCCTGTGCTGGTCCATAGTATCTTAAGCCAGCACCACATATTTATCAGTAGAGACTTTAGTCTTGGATGCCCCTGGACCTGACACTTGCATGATGGTTTCAATTTTCTGCTCTTCGCTTTTCTATTTTATAGCTGGTAGTATTAAAAGCTGGAGCATATCACTTTGTTCTCTTTTGTATAAAAGCTCCTCTCACTTGCGTGCTCTCTCAGCTTGCCATTTTTCCTTGATCTAAGCCTGATGATTTGGCAGTAATAACACTCTGTTTATACTTGCCATAAATGTCAAGCCCAAATAATATACTACAATCACATTTTATCCTGCAACACAAGGATTTATTCACAGCTGTAAATGTGGAGTAAAAAGGCTCCAAAAAGTGCTATAACACCCTACCTTCTTTTGAATGATTACATGCCAAACTGCAAAGTGCTCATGGAGTTGAGATCCTGTTGCTTAAACCTGGAATATATCAAATATAAAAATCTTCATTTTCAAGTTTAGTCCAGAACTAAGTGCTTGCAAGGTTAAGTAAACTGCAAATCCAGAAAAGCAGACTGTCTAACCAATATGAACTGGAAACTTTAAAACACCCTCTAACTTGGGTACAACATGGAGACATGCTCCACAACAGACCTCCAGAAGAAAAAAGAGGAGGGCCCATTTACCCCCAATGCAGATAGAGTCAAGAAACCGTTTTCAGGCTCTCTGCACAGGTACTACAGTGGAGAATGGTTTGGAAGAGTCATCTGAGGGAAGAGATCAGAAGACCGGAAGGCATGGGATGCATTGTCCTAGGGATGGGGGTTCCACGACTACCACTCCCAAGACGAGGAGACGGGTGGTGGTGGTCGGGGACTCCCTCCTAAGGGGGATGGAGTCATCCGTCTGCTGTCCAGACTGGGAAACTTGAGAAGTTTGCTGCTTGCCTGGAGCTGGAATTCAGGATGTGATGGAGTGTCTGCTGAGACTGATCAAGTCCTCGGACCGCTACCCCTTCCTACTTCTCCACGTGGGCACCAATGATACTGCCAAGAATGACCTTGAGAAGGTCACTGCAGACTACGTGGCTCTGGGAAGATGGATAAAGGAGTTTGAGGCACAAGCTGTGTTCTCGCCCATCCTCCCTGTTGAAGGAAAAGGCCCAGGTAGGGACCGTCGAATTGTGAAGGTGAATGCGTGGTTACGCAGGTGATGTAGGAGAGAGGGCTTTGGATTCTTCGACCATGGAATGTGGTTCCAGGAAGGATTGCTAGGAAGAGATGGGATCCACCTAATGGAGAGGGAAGAGCACCTTCGCAGGCAGGCATGCTAACCTAGTGAGGAGGGCTTTACACTAGGTTCTCTGGGGGATGGTGACCTAAGTCTGGAGGTAAGTGGGGAAGTGGGATACCAGAAGGAAACACAAGGAGGAGGGTGCAACAGGGGAGGCCTCCTGATTCATACTGAGAAAGTAGGGCCATCGGCTAGCTTTCTTAGGTGCCTGTACATGAACGCAAGAAGCCTGGGAAACAAGCAGGAAGAATTGGAACTCCTGGCACAGTCAAGGAACTATGATGTGATTGGAATAACAGAAACTTGGTTGGGTAACTCACACGACTGGAGCACTGTCATGGATGGGTATAAACTGTTCAGGAAGGACAGGCGGGGGAGAAAAGGTGGCGGAGTTGCACTGTATGTAAGGGAGCAGTATGATTGCTCAGAGCTCTAGTATGAAACTGGAGAAAAGCCTATTGAGAGTCTTTGGGTTAAGTTTAGAGGCGAGAGCAACAAGGGTGATGTCATGGTGGGTGTGTGCTATAGACCACCAGACCAGGAGGATGAGGCAGACGAGGCTTTCTTCGGACAACTAACATAAGTTTCCAGATCACAGGCCCTGGGTCTCATGGGGGACTTCAATCACCCCGATATCTGCTGGGAGAGCAATACAGCAATGTACAGACAATCCAGGAAGTTTTTGGAGAGTGTTGGGAACAACTTCCTGGTGCAAGTGCTGGAGGAACCAACCAGGGGCCATGCTCCTCTTGACCTGCTGCTCACTAACAGGGAAGAAATGGGTGGCAACTTGGGCAGCAGTGACCATGAGATGGTTGAGTTCAGGATCCTGGCAAAAGGAAGAAAGGAGAGCAGCAGAATACACTTCAGAAAAGCAGACTGACTCCCTCAGTGAACTGATTGGCAGGATCCCCTGGGAGGCTAATATGACGGGGAAAGGAGTCCAGGAGAGCTGGCTGTATTTTAAAGAAGCCTTATTGAGGGTACAGGAACAAACCATCCCAATGTGCAGAAAGAATAGCAAATATGGCAGGGTAACAAGAAGGGTTTCTACAGGTATGTTAGCAACAAGAAGGTGGTCACAGAAAGTGTGGGACCCTTACTGAATGGGGGAGGCAACCTAGTGACAGATGATGTGGAAAAAGCTGAAGTACTCACTGCTTTTTGTGCCTCGGTTTTCACAGACAAGGTCAGCTCCCAGACTGCTGCACTGGGCAACACAATATGGGGAGTAGGTGAGCAGCCCTCAGCCTGAGGGAGTTGGCTGATGTGATTGCAGAGCCATTGGCCATTATCTTTGAAAACTCATGGGGATCGGAGGAGGTCTCGGACGATTGGAAAAAGGCAAATATAGTGCCCATCTTCAAAAAAAAAAAAAAGGGAAGGAGGAGAATCTGGAGAACTACAGACGGGTCAGCCTCACCTTGGTCCCTGGAAAAATCAAGGAGCAGGTCCTCAAGGAATCCATTTTGAAGCACTTGGAGGAGAGGAAGGTGATCAGAACAGTCAGAAGGGATTCATCAAGGACAAGTCATGCCTGACCAACCTGATTGCCTTCTATGATGAGATATGATGACTCTGTGGATGAGGGGAAAGCAGTGGACGTGATAGATCTTGACTTTAGCAAAGCTTTTGATACAGTCTCCCACAGTATTCTTGTCAGCAAGTTAAAAAAGTATGGATTGGATGAATGGATTATAAAGTGAATAGAAAACTGGCTAGATTGTTGGGCTCAACAGGTAGTGATCAATGGCTCAATATCTTGTTGGCAGCCGGTATCCAGCGGAGTGCCCCAGGGATCTGTTTTGTTCACCATCTTCATTAATGATCTGGATGATGGGATTAATTGCACCCTCAGCAAGTTCCTGGATGACACTAACCTGGGAGGAGTGGTAGATATGCTGGAGGGTAGGGATAGAGTCCAGAGTGACCTAGACAAATTAGAGGATTGGGCCAAAAGAAATCTGATGAGGATCAACAAGGATAAGTGCAGAGTCCTGCACTTAAGACGGAAGAATTCCATTCACTGCTACACGCTGGGGATTGATTGGCTAAGTGGCAGTTCTGCAAAAAAGGACCTGGGGATTATGGTGGACAAGAAGCTGGATATGAGTCAACAGTGTGCCCTTGTTGCCAAGAAAGCTAACGGCATATTGGGCTGCATTAGGAGGAGCATTGCCAGCAGATCGAGGGAAGTGATTATTCCCCTCTATTCGGCACTGGTGAGGCCACATCTGGAGTATTGCATCCAGGTTTGGGCCCCCCCACTACAGAAAAGATGTGGACAAATTGAAGAGAGTCCAGACAGGGCAGGCTCTACTGGTTTTGCCGCCCCAAGCAGCGCGCCGAGTTGCCATGTGCCGTTAGGGCAGCATGCGCCTTTCCTCCACAGCAGCGGCAATTCAGCGGCAGCTTCTGTCTTTTTGAAGACAGAAGCTGCCGCCGAATTGCCGCCGCCACCACGGGCAGCTGAAGATGGGAGCTGCCACCAAATTGCTGCCCCGCGGAGGAAACTTGTGTGCTGCCCTAACGGCACATGGACTGCCGCCCCTTACAGATTGCCGCCCCAAGCACCTGCTTGGAACACTGGTGCCTGGAGCCAGCCCTGAGTCCAGAGGAGAGCAACGAAAATTATTAGGGGTTTGGGACACATGACTTATGAGGAGAGGCTGAGGGAATGAACTGGGTTTATTTAGTCTGCAGAAGAGAAGAGTGAGGGGGGATTTGATAGCAGCCTTCAACCACCTGAAGGTGAGTTCCAAAGAGGATGGAGCTAGGCCGGGGGTGGGCAAACTTTTTGGCCCGAGGGCCACATCTGGGTGGAGAAATTGCATGCAGAGCCATGAATGTAGGGCTGGGGCAGGGGGTTGGGATGCGGGAGGGGGTGCGGTGTGCAGGAAGGGGCTCAGACAAGGGGTTGGGGCACAGGAGAAGTGCAGCGTGTACAAGGGGGCTCAGGGCAGGGGGTTGGGATGCGGGAGGGGGTGCGGTGTGCAGGAAGGGGCTATGGCAGGGGGTTGGGGTGCAGGAGGGGTGCAGCAGGAGGCTCAGGGCAGGGGGTTGGGGTGCAGAGTGCAGCAGCGGGCTCAGGGGGTTGGGGTGTGGGGTGCTGTAGAGGGCTTAAGGCAGGGGGTTGAGGTGCAGGAGGGGTGCAGCATGGGGCTCAAGGCAGGGGATAGAGGTGCAGAGTGCAGGAGGGGGCTCAGGGCAGGGGGTTGGGGTGCAGAGTGCGTCAGGGGGCTCAGGGGGTTGGGGTGTGGGGTGCTGTAGTGGGCTTAAGGCAGGGGGTTGAGGTGCAGGAGGGGTGCAGCAGGGGGCTGGGGTACGGCGTGCAGGAGGGGTGCAGGCTCTGGCCCGGCGCTGCTTACCTGGAGCAGCTCCAGGGTGGCAGCAGGGCTAAGGCAGGCTCCCTACCTGCCCTGGCCCAGCGCCGCTCCCGGAAGCGGCCGGCACCAAGTCCCTGTGACCCCTGGGGGAGGGGCAGAGGGCTCCACACGCTACCCTTGCCTGCAGGTACCTCCCGCAAAGCTCCCATTGCCCGCGGTTCCCCATTCCCAGCCAATGGGAGCTGCAGGGGGGAGGTACCCACAGATGAGGGCAGTGCACGGAGCCCTCTGCCCCCTCTCCCCCAGGGGCCACAGGGTCTTGGTGCCGATCGCTTCCAGTAGTGGCGCGGGGCCCACGGCACCAGGGGGTGGCAATCCCACAGGCCGGGTCCAAAGCCCTGATGGGCCAGATCTGGTCCACGGGCTGTAGTTTTCCCGCCCCTGAGCTAGGCTGTTCTCAGTGGTGGCAGATGACAGAACAAGGAGCAATGGTCTCAAGTTGCAGTGGGGGAGATCTAGGTTGGATAGTAGGAAAAACTTTTTCACTAGAAGGGTGGTGAAGAACTGGAATGGGTTACCTAGAGAGGTGGTGGAATCTCCTTCCTTAGAGGTTTTTTAAGGGCCAGCTTGACAAAGCCCTGGCTGGGATGATTTAGTTGGGGTTGGTCTTGCTTTGAGCAGGGGGTTGGACTAGATGACCTCCTGAGGTCCCTTCCAACCCTAATCGTCTATAATTCTGTATTCTACGAACAGGAGAAAATATTGCAGGTACATTAAGTTCACACTAAGTAGTAATGTAGCAGCAGTAGGAGATAACAGAATACAAGCATTAAAACAATGACCTTTTTAAAAGAAGTATATTTGCGTAGGATGCCAATGTACAAGTTAAAAAATCCAAGATATTTTGTAACCCCAGCTGTCTGCATGGACTGAAGCCTCTGAGCTCTTGTACAGCATTACAGGGAGGTCACAAAGACAGGAGATTCAGAAACCTTTCATATTCTCCACACACTTTCTAAACTACAGCAATTGTTCAGCACTTAGAATTGATGCCTGTGAAAAGTTTAATGAACTTTTAATGGATCCCTGAGAAAAAGCTAATGTTGGCAGGTATTATTTTCTTGAATTTGTATTCTGTTCCGACTTGGAGTTCGGATAGCATAGTGAGTGCTAGTCATAAGGAAACTATGAGACAAACATCCCAGCATCTGAGTACAGTGAAAATTACTAGAAGACATTCTGACAGAAGCAAAGAGCATGCTATCCTTGCATATAAAAATTCTGGGAAATCAAACACACTCCTTTCAAAGAAATGATATAGCCTCTGTGCAATAGCAATTAGCACCATGACAACACTGAGGCAAGACAAACTGATGTTTAAGATGAAGCAGTCACACACTAGAGCAGTTAGAATATATATCTTTCAGAGAATGAGCTCCATCTACCTTGGCATCCAAAATACACCAAACAAACAAACAAACATTTTTTCCTTAAAATGGTCCTTATTATTAGTGACAACTATGCCATGTTGTGGCTGGAGACGTTCAGTGGCAGAGTGCCCCTCACAGAGTGGAGGAGGGAATTGGGAACACATGGGATTTATTTCTCATGCACCTGTAAACACTTTTTTCCATTTCATAGACAGAGGCCTCTCACTTGGACTCGTAGAGCTTGGGAATGCGCTGCAACTTAACTGTAGCATGCTGGGTATGTAAGTTGCTAAATTGCAATAGCAATCACAACATCCTGATGCCAAAATAAACAATGAACAAAAAGAACAAGGAAGACAGACAAGTTAATGGACACCTCCCGTGGATCCCTCAGAAAACAGCTTGTGCTACAATAACAAGAATTATGATCCTCATAAACCAGTAATTAAGTAACAGCCATGGGATATTATGCTTATTGGATGCTTTAGAGAGTTTCTGTTTTGCTGACTATGGTGAAAAATGGTGAATAAATAAATGTAAAGTACATTGGTGATGATGTTAAATGATGCTTTATCTAATTATCACTATTCCATGGTGTCTTTAACATGCACAAGCACAGAATACTAATGACTAAGTTTATATCACAGCTAGGGTTTGTTGTCTAAACCCCACAGCATGGTTATAACACATTCCAACCAATGCAACTTGTAATGGTACAAGACAGTGGTGGGCAACCCGTAATCTGATTGTGGGCCGCAAGACATTTTGCTGACATTGACCGTCTGCAGGCACGGCCCCCTGCAGCTCCCAGTGGCCATGGTTTGCCATTGCCAGCCAATGGGAGCTGTGGGAAGCAATGGCCGGCACAACCCTGCGGCCCACCACTGGTGTAAGACCTACAGGCAGACGACAGGATTCGGGCTTGGCAACAGACAATGGAACAAAGCCCCATTTTCCAGTAAGATGAATATGTAACTGTTACAGAGAGATCAAGTATAAAGAAAAAAAAAACAAGTAGTCCTTCTGGCACCTTAGAGGCTAACAAATGTATTTGGGCATAAGCTTTCGTGGGCTAGAACCCACTTCATCAGGTGCATGGAGTGGAAAATACATGAAAAGTGGTGAGTTGCCTTACCAAGTTTGAGCTCAGTGTAGAGGAACAATTCAATTGACAGCAGGATACCAAGGGAGGAAAAATAACTGTTGAAGTGGTAATAAGAGTGGCCCATTTCAGACAGTTGACAAGAAGGTGTGAGTAACAGTAGGGGGAAATTAGTATTGGGGAAATTAGGTTTAGGTAATACTTTTGAAATTAAAGTACTACTATCAGCTAACACTGATCCTAAAATAAAATACCCCATAGTCTGCACATCTACATGGTTTTCCTAGAAGCAACTGAGATGTCCTAATGAGAGAGTGAGATAACAGAATAGCTAAAATCTAAACTATTTCTTCTAACCATTAGCAGATGTAATTGCCCAGTGACTCCCTGTGCTGAGGAATAGTATTCATAAGTAAAATGAGGTAAATGGAAGTGTAACATTTCCAGCAATAAAGAACACTAAATATCTTGCCACCTCTTAATATTTAAGTCTGGAGGCTTCCAACCCCTTCAGACTATTAGCACCAAATCCTCCTATTTATTTTTGCCATTGAATCAGTTGTGTATTTTTTATTAACAAAGAAGGCTTGTTTGCACATCTGCCCCCATTTCTCACTTATTCTCTTAATGGCTGTTACGCTCCATATTTTTTCTTTAAAAATACAGTGGGCCAAATTTATCCTTGGTGTAATTACAATTTCAGATGGACGTTTCAGGCAATTCCATTGACTTCAGAGATAAATTTGGCCTATTGTACCAATCGTTTTCCTTTAACATTTTAACTGTGATGCCAATTAATTATCTTCCATCCTGTAGGATCTATAAGGGACTTACAAACTATATGCTTATATAAATGTCCACCCACAACAATTTAATACAAACCTTAGTACATACTCAGTGAGCTCAACAGACTTCCCAGACACAAAAAACTCCCCACTTAATAGTAAAATGGGGAAATAACTGGGTAGGTGGTAGTACTGCTGAAAAGGATCTGAGGATTATAGTGGAACACAAATTGAATAAGAGTCAACAATGTGATGCAGTTGCAAAACTGGCCAATATTTTGTATTAACAGGAATGTTGCATGTAAGACCCGGGAGTTAATTGTCCTTCTCTTGGCACTGGTGAGGCGTCAGCTGGAGTCCTGTGTTTGATTCTGGGCACCACACTTTAGGAAAGATGCGGATAAATTGGAGAGAGAGTCCAGAGGACAGCAACAGACATGGCAAAAGGTTTAGAAACCTGGGTTTTAGTCTTGAGAAAAGACGACAAAGTGGCGTGGGGGGACACCTGATAAAAGTGTCCAAACATGTTAAGGACTGTTATAAAGAGGATGGTGATCAGTTGTTTTCCTTGTCCACTGAAGGTAGGACAAGAAGTAATTGGAGCAGCAAAGGAGATTTGGGTTAGCTATTAGGAAAAACGTTCTAACTATACAGGTAATTCTGGAACAGGCTTCCAAGGGAGGTTGTGAAATCCTCATCACGGGAGGTTTTGAAGAACAGGCTGGACAAACACCTGCCGGGGATGGTCTAGGTTTACTTGGTCCCATCTCAGCACAAGGGGCTGGACTTGATGACTTCTCCAGATCCCTTCCAGCCCCGCATTTCTGTTATTCTATTAAAAAGATGGGCTGAAGTGCAATAGTTTCACTGAAAGGCAGCAACTCCTCTCCACACCGATTGGGCTGCAAATCAGATGGTTAGAAGAAATAGCCACCTTACTAGGGCTAGGCCTAGATCTAAAAAACACTTTTTTATGCAACAGCTCTGCATCCTCAGTACAGTTCATTCAGAATCAGTAATGACAAAAATGTCTTTACTATCTTTTACTCCTGTTAGCTTTGCAAAACTGACACATCTGAGAGAGAGAGTTAGATTCTACTTAGGTTCACTTGTGACCAACAGATTCATTAGCAAAGTCAGATCCAAAAGTCAATGGTGGTCCCTCTGCCAACTTCAATGAACTTTGGATCAGGCTCTAAATTCTGAATGCAAAGCCTAATTCTTCCCTAAATTACACCTCTATATACTGAAGTTTACTGGGTTTCAAAGGTGTAACTAGGGAAGAATTTGCCCCTGTTAAATATTTATCACTAGTTATAATGTATGAGTCAGAAAGAACCTATCTTTACTCTCAGATCCCAGGTGAATTTGTAGCACTAGCTGTTAAGAAAAACATCTTTCTTTTTCTGTCAACTCAGCAAATATGATCTGTAAACCACGGAGAGAAAATAACCATAAAATCGACATTGCCATTTTCGCAGGCACGCTGCTCAGGGACTTGCCCTGTAATAACATGGCAGTAAGCCCTCACAAAAAAGCAGCAATGTATTTTTAAGGAAAAAATGTTTATTTGCTTAGTGTCTTTTTTAATATTTAGAGTTTCTATTATTTTCTCTTAAATATTGGACAAGTTCTGCTGCAAAGAGAGACAAGCAACGAATAATTAGTGCAGTTTCACAAGCCTGAGGTTCTGTCTCTGCTAACACCACCTACTGACCTTTTGTTCTTCAACAACTCATCAGCCCTGAAGTTAGCTCAAACAGTGGCTTTATGTTTCCTCTTTACCGGTTTAGAGGTACAGACTCCCCTCAATGTACACACGGCTCCCCGGAAAGCTAACGGTAATGGTATTTTGCATCATTGGAAGAACATACCCCATTGTAGCTACAGATGGATCAGAAACCTGTAAACGCCTCATATTCATTCATAGAAACTAGCAATTCCCATTAGGGGTCTCATATCTTATTAAATAAGCAGCTAGGGCACCATAACCATCACTAAAGCTACTGGAGGTACAACGGGGTTAGCATTTCCCTTTGTGATGCCCAGCTTTCAGGGGGGATTAACACACACACACACACACTTTAGGGACAAGCCTCTTCAGAGGCAACATACCAGCTCTTGAATGGTTGTTCTTCTTCCACCGACCTCCCTTCCATCTCCTCCTCACTGGAAAACTGTCTGAGATGACTCCAGAATTTATTTATACTCTTTGATTCAATTGTTTTCCCTTGTAGCTTATTCCATGGGCTAATTTCGCCACAGGTCTGAATCGGCACTGACGTCACTGTAATTTCACTCATTTACAGGAGAATTTGGCAACACAGATATCATTCTTTGCTTGAAGAACTGCTGCCTCGGTTCCCTAAAATCCTCCCTGTAGAGATGGTACTTGGCATGTCAGAGCTTAGTCTGGTAGCCATTTTTCCTATCAAATCTTGAAAGGATTTCATTAGCTATCACTTAAGTGAAATAACATTTGAATATTTTGACATAAAAAGATATTTTGCATGTGTGTCTATCTAATTTTGTTCCCATAGAATATTCTAAGCAATATCTACCCTACCTATTCAAATATTATTGCCATCTATTTTCTGTGTGTTTTAGTGATCTGCTGGCTCTTTAAACTGCTTTTTCTTATTACCCAACTTTTCTAAAAGACAAAAATCCACCATTCACTTCAGTCGTTTCCAAAGTTGCTGTTCTGTAGTTCAATGCTATTGATCTTTGTTCTTGTGTTTATTATTTGGAGTCCAGTGAGTATTGCTTTACATTTGTCAGCATTAAGGGTTTTGATTAATAAATGCTTTATGCACCCGTGAGAGTTTATTTATTTTTAATGGAAAAACAACTTCATTAAATGCATTTTTTCATTCATAGCAGCAGTCTCCTTCTCTCACTGTCACATATCTAAGAGGTGGTTTCTCTACCTGCCAACTGGTGGTCAAACTCTAGAGCAGATTTACAAAACTCTGCGCCCATCATCTGGTTGCTGAATCCTGTGCCTTCATCCTCTGTATGACTTCAGGCAAAATCTGGCCTGGGACACACCTGATCTACAAGCAGCAGCTCCAACAGGTGGGTGTAGGGGGAGCCTCCCTGTGTCTGGGCTGGTAGCTGCTCTGTGCTGATCTTGCAGTGGAGTTCAGCTAAGTATTTGGGTTGATGGGGGTGGGAGAGGAACAAGAATTCATTTGGTAGAGGCATATTAGCCAGTGTCTGACAAAGAACAAGTTGACATGGGAATTCTCTCTTTGCCCAGACTGTCATTTTTGGCTACGTTAGGGGGGTTCTGGTTACTCTCCTGAGTTGTAGTGATGGTGCATGTAATACGATTCTCAGCCACAAAGAAAAAAACGGATTCCTGAGCGGTAGCTGGGACTACACCTTTATATGCTCTCAGGTAGGGGAGTACAAGGACACAGGCAGGTTGCACATGCAGCATCACTGGACACTGCTGTCCAAAAGTTCCCAAAACCACACACGAGGCAAAGTGTGAATAGCTCAAAGAAAAATAACCTTCAGAATTGTTAAGTGTTAGTGCGCAAGTTACGCCTGCCTCAGCACATGTGTAGGGTTGAGCTGGCAACCTAGAGGTCAATGGCTCTACGTTCATATACAACCCTCTGAGCCATTCAGTTCCCTTTCCATGTGGGCTTTTAATAAACTGGATCACAAGTTGCATTTGTTTGAATTTAAACTTTAGGATTGAATCACTTTCCTACTTTTTGTTTTTTTGTTTTGTTTTTAATATCATAAGAACATAAGAACACTGGGTCAGACCAATGGTCCATCTAGCCCAGTATCCTGTCTTCTGACAGTGGCCAATGCCAGGGGCCCCAGAGGGAATGAACAGAACAGGGAATCATCAAATGATCCATCCCCTGTTGTCCATTCCCAGCTTCTGGCAAACAGGCTAGGGACACCATCCCTGCCCAGCCTGGCTAATAGCCATTGATGGACCTATCCTCCATGAACTTATCTAGTTCTTTTCTGAACCCTGTTATACTCTTGGTGTTCAAAACATCCTCTGGCAAAGGGTTCCATGGGTTGACTGTCCCTTATGTGAAGAAATTCTTACTTGTGTTTGTTTTAAACCTGCTGCCTATTAATTTCATTGGGTGACCCCTAGTTCTTGTGTTATGAAAAGAAGTGGTAACAGCTAATTTAGACCCCATCATTTCATATTGTGACGGGTCCGGCACCACAGCGCCCCTTTGTGGCAGGAGTGGCTGAGGGTTGGGGCCTCGCCACTCAAGTTCCCACGCCCGTCCCTTTAAGGGCATCACGAAGTGGCCTAATGGCCGGTTTCCCCTTGCTCGCCCCTGCACCCCCCCCCCCCGCCCTGAGTGTCAGGGCAGTGTGGCTCCATGTCCAGAGTCCCTATAACTCTCCCCGAGTATCAGGGCAGTGTGGCCCAATGGCCAGAGTCCATAGAACTCGCCCCGAGTGTCAGGGCAGTGTGGCCCAATGGCCAGAGTCCATAGAACTCTCCCCGAGTATCAGGGCAGTGTGGCCCAATGGCCAGAGTCCATACAACTCTCCCCGCGTGTTAGGGCAGTGTGGCCCAATGGCCAGAGTCCATAGCTTTCCCTCTCTCAGGCGGGGGAGTGCAGCCTAATGGCCGGAGTGGTAGGGGGACCCGGGCCCGCCCTCTCCACCGGGTCCCGACCCAGGGCTCACCTATTGGCAGGGTTCCCCCATGCGCGTAGCTCGGTGGGGATCCACCCGCAACATGCCCCGAGGGGCCCCTACACCATCATCTCATCCATGTATTGAGACCCTGCAGTTGCCCGTCTAGCTAGCCCTGCGCATGGAACTGGTAGCATTTCAGAGAATGCTACCATAGAGGTCCTGGACTTCAATCTCTTATCTAGGAGCCAAAATCAGGCAGTCCATTTGTGCAGATTACCAATGTATACTGAGGTCATGTCTGACGCAATGTATCCTATATTCCATTCAAACAACAAGCCAGGATTTCTCTCTGAACTGCCCTGATGGATGAGACTTTACTAGAGCTCCAGTGTAATAATGAATCAAGTTATGTTCTATTTCTTAGGAGGATGGCTGGAGATGAATCTCGAAAGAGTCGTTACCCTAAAGACAGGCAGCATCAAGTTGATTATTTGTCTGAGCCTCTTTCAGGCACATTGTAGTGAATACTCGCATAGCAATGTGACAGGATTGGTGGCAAGATTGGACACAGTAAGTTTATGTTTAAACTCTTTCTGCACAGCCGGCCTTCCATAGGCAAAGAACCCACTTTTACAACATGTAGCCCTGATAATGAAACCGAGCACTCACTACAACATAAAACTCTACACAGCTTCAGGGCACTGAGCCTTGATATTTTATTTCACAATTGTGTACCTACCATTTAACTCTGAAAGATATTTCTTACAAAAAGATGATTCCTAAAAGGAAAGTTTGGAATTTTATTATACCTCTGGGCTAGACTGGCCGATCTTTGAAGAAATAAAGTTGTACTCTTTTCATTTCATATCCATAGGACAATATTTTAGCGGTATGTGAGGTCAGAAGAACAAGAACCACGGGGCTATTGTCATGTGATGCATTGCTTAAAAACCCAAAGCCAAGATCACTATGCTCAAAGGGCAGTCATTACATAGGCCTTAATAACATAGCATATCAGCGTTTGATTGATTATACCTAATGAGGTGGGAAAATCCCATTTTAAGGGCTCAAAAAGGGGAAGGAGCAAGAGAAAAGCAATCAAAGATATGCAAGAAAAATGCAAATTATTCTCACGGGACAAAAGAAATCACACTCTTTCTGGCCCCCTTGGTTCCAAGAATTTTTGCAGCTCAGCCTCCTGTGTACAAAGACTAAACCGTTCTCATCACAATCAAATTCATAAAACATTTTCAAAGGAACCTCTCTTTACTTATCAGAACTGTGGACTGGAAGAGGATCACAAGGAAGAAGCACTGCAATAAACTCCTTTCCCACAAGGAAATTATTCTTTCTGTAGCTGTTGCTGCATTGTAACGGAAGAGGCGCATCCACACTTGTTAATATCAGAATGGGGTCTTGTGATTTCTAGTGATGCATAGTCTTTTTTAAGGGAATGCAGCTTCAGGTTAGCACATGAGGATTTAGCAGGGCAAATCCTGTTAACATTCATGCAAGTTGTATAGCTAACCCCCCTGCACTGGAAATTTATCTTCCAATGTTTTCATATCTCCAGGCCCTGGAGAGAAAAAAATTCTTCAATAAATTCTCAAAAGTCTAAGGCAGTAAAAGTTTGAATGGAAAACAAAACCTTAAAAGTGCAGTAAAATAATAAACAACTTAATTAAATTGCATGTCATGTTTTAAAAGTTATTTGCAAATAAAGTCTTTTACAAACATTTTAAGACTCTTTGACTCGTTGTTCTGTTTCATGTAGTAGGTCACATTTATAATGGACTCTAATGAAAGACACCTCACCAACAAATATCTTGTGCTCTATAGGATGGTGAAGTACATCGTAGCAAAACACGATACAATCAATTGTTCATCTTTTTCAGAAGTAAATGAAGCTATGAAGCTATGGCTGACTACACTGCTGGAAATATAAGCGATTACAACTTTAAACTCAAACTGTTAGCAACTGCTGCACCTTCTCCAGTCACAGATAAAAGTTTCTACCTCCGAACCCTGCCTTTTCCAGCTTCTTTTGATACAACGTACATTGCCTTCTCTTGAAATATATAAGATCGATCTCTTGCAGCATAATGTGATATTAGTATTTTGTTTCCTAGAATATATTATGCATCCCAGAAAACCTGCCAGGCTCTAAGCAGGATGCAAAAAATGGGGTGCTCACCCAGAGAAGAAAAACAAATACATTCTCCTCTCAACATCACTCACAAATACTGGGACAATGTGCAGGGTCCTTGGGTACAGGGATGTATATTCATGTTAAAAGGAACTCCTCATGCACATGTGGGACTTTAAAGCAGGCCCCAAGCAACTGAAACTTGCATAATCACCACAAATCTGGGCAATAGGGAGGGATACCTCACACAGACAATTCTTCCTAAGCAAGTTTCTCGAAGTATAATTGAAAGATTTCCTCTCTCTTGATTTGTAATGGACCTAAATGCAACCTAGTCTCATGTCCTCACACCAGAAAAATCTCTTAGTCCAGAAGGCAAAGAATGTGAATGCAGCAGATTTTTACTCTGCATGAGCACCTTCATTAGCTGACTCTGCTGAAGTACTTCAAACACCCATCTTCCATGAATCCTGGTGGTTTTACTCACCCTTACTGGGAGCTGCCTCCTTGGGCCAGAGAAGTTAATCCCATTTCATCAGGTACACAATGGTTTACTAAAACAAGCACAGAAAGTACTGGAAGTGCTATTTGACCGAAAAGGAGCGCACACGCTGAAAAAAGCTGAAGAAGATTGAAAACAGACAGCACTGAATTTTACCCCCATCAAATTACCGGTAATTCTTTTGGGAAACTGCAAGGCACAAAAAACTTGTCTCCAAAACTCTCATGTAGGGGCAAAAGATCTAATGAATGCCAGGTTAATGTATGCGATCCTAAATAACAGACAGGTGACGAGGATGAGTGGAGGTGAAACTGTGCAAGCAAAACTGCATTGAAGCCAGAAGAAGGATGTTTCTGTTGTGTGGGAAAATCACTAGATTCTGCCCTTAAGTCACAGGTTTACTTCTGGTGTTTGTACCTGTGCAAGTCTCCTGGCGAAGACGACCCTGGTCTGTCTTTCCACATGTGGGTGCCACGGTAAATCGTTGCTCCCTCTGGCAGAGGATTCCACTGCTGTGGACCTGGTACCTGAAGTGCTGCCTTGGCAGTTGTAATGAAGATAAATTTATTGTGGCTTTTATCAGAGCAGTTCATAAAGAGCCTAATAGGGATGGGATTTCTCGTCAGCAGGCCTGCAGGGACCAAAAGCCAGGCAGCCAACTCTGCAGCTGGCAGGGACTTTAATTTACCGTGCCACCCCCTCTAAATCGCTAGTGCTGAACAGAACTAATTCTTGGGCCAGGGATAGCAGCAGGCCACCTAAGCAGACAAACGAGAAGGGTTAACAGAACACCGGCACACTATGAACCTGATTCTGATCTCAGCTCTTAGGAAATTAGGAGAAACTTCGCTGAAGTTAATGGAGTTACAGCAGCATAAAGGAGATCAGAATAAAGACTTAAGATTCCATGTTCATTAGCAGTTAATGGAAACAACAGATTTCCTACCTTAGCATCCAAAAGGCCTCTCTGCTTTTATACAGTTCCCACAATTCATAACAGACATTTATATTATTGTATTTTTTAACTTCGTTTTGCTATATGAGGCACAGCATTTTCCTCTTTCAGGTTCTTATTTACTCCACAGAGAGGGCACAGAGCCCAGACTGAGACAGACACGATTTAAAATTCTGCAGAGGCGGCACTGGACTCTGACCAAATTACTGAACTGAGGCTGCCTGAATATAATGCATGCAGATGATATTTATGAGAGGAGAGAACAATCACACATTCATTATGAGACTGTCTCTTGCTGTGCTACTATTGGCAAACGAGTCTTGATGGGAACTCCTTGTCAGTACTGAACCAGTTGCATTTCTTTCACAGCCATTTACTAGAAGGCAACTCTGAATTGGGCGACAGTTCAGTTCAAATACAGCAATACCTTTTCTCAATGTGCTAGTATGGATGACTCGTCAATGTTAACAACTCCCCTTTTGTGTTGGGGTGGGGTGTTGCTAGGTTTTGAAGAGGCTGCAATGCTTTCCGGTTATTGTTCCCCATTTTCCAGAATTTAAACCGTTTCCTACCCGCTGCGCTGTGCACAGTATAGTAAAGTGGTCGCGACATGGTTCACCGAGTTACCCAGAGTATTAGGGAATGGAGTCGTGCTTCACGCCTCCAGACTTCCTCTTACTCAGTGTCAGTTTTTCTCCCCATTCATTTTGTTTGTGATACAGCAGCACATTCCCAGCCTGCAGACCTGTGAGCAAACCCTTTCCAGTGCACAGCACTGGCCCTACATGGACGGCCTTCTATATAGCACCTTACACTGTCTTTAACTTTTGCTTTCTAATGTGTCTATTGGTAGTTGGCCCAAGCATATTATTAGGCTCCCTATTACACACAAACAATGCTATTTTACTTGTCAGTTACCAACTCAACGTTTTTAATGTTAATGCAATTTACATAATGTATTTTAGTATATCTGGGTGTGCACCCAGGGCTAGATTGAGATTATGTTGCCATTTTAAACAGTCCAGTATATTCTTTTCCATAGAACAGGTCACAAAGCAGGTTAGTTTCAGAGCTCATGAAATATGAATATAACACAGAATAGAAAACAGTGCTAGACTGCTCTTCTTACTCAAGATCCTATTTGGTCTCTAATCTGTTAAAATTATGCATAAGAATGAGTTTATTTTAAAATGGTCTAATATGAGTTTTAAAGAAATGATACAAAGTCAGCGTTCTCTTTCTAATTTTTCCACAATTTGGGGCACGTCTCAAATGCAATTATGCCAGAGGCGATTGGGCTGAGGGTCTGACTATCCACGTCAGGGTCTAAAACGATTGCAACTTTGCAGCTAATCCCCAAAACCTCTCTCTGTTCAATACTAAAAACACAAACAACTTCCAGAACATATGGTGAAACTGCTGCACTTCTCCCCTCCACACACACTCGTTGTGAGGGACGCACTCATCCATGTGTCATGCCAGCACGTAGTGTTAAACTAACATGAATGGATAGCTGCCTGCATGACAGGCGCTGCTGTCACCTCTTCATGCCTGCCATGACGGAAGCCGCTTTGGTACAACTTTGAAGGAGAAAGCATGAAAATTAGGCAGCCTCCGTGGTCACAATGAAATAGCTAGAAAGAAAAGTTGAGGACCACCACAGCACTTCCCCAGATATTGTCATTTATAGGCAGATGAAGCCGCCCCCCTCTCCTGTTTACTGCACTGTCCTGAAATAAGGGAACTAAGGAGGCAGATCGTTTGCTTCTGCCGCAACAAGCTGCACCTACTGGCTGTGTTCCCCGCTCCCCTGGACCGGGACAAAGGGACTTGCAAAGTTGTCAGCATGCTGAACGAATTAGAAATCTGACCCAAGCCTTTTATTTGTTGTTCCTGCACTGGAGTCAGTAACTCATCCAAGAAAGCGGTTCCCAATGCTTACCAATGCTGTGTGTCTATTCTCTTCCATTCCAGATTTAACACACACACGTGGGCTTTGCTTCCTTTCATTTCCTAATTCCTTCTCTCCTTGCTCCAACTCAGTCTGAGGCCTTGTCTACACTACGGGCTAAATCGGCACCACCGCGATCGATGCAGTGGCATCGATTTAGCAGGTATAGTGAAGACACATTAAATGGATGGGAGAGCACTCTCCCCTTCACGTCCATAATCCACCTTACCAAGGGCAGAAGCTATGTTACCAGGAGCACATCTCCCGTCAACATAGCGTAGCGTGGCCACCGCTGTAAATCAACCTAAGGTACGTCATCAACTTAAGTTACGTTACTTACATAACTGAACTAGTGTAACTTGAATCAACTTACAGCATTAGTGTAGACCAGGCCTGATATACCTGTTCTCTAGTTAACATGTTCTTTATCCTGTTGGTAAAAGTAGGAAGTATCCCTTTAGGGTCGGGGTGCTGCCCTGATTAACATGAATGGGAGCTACACACACCAGCAGAGAAAACGGGGCCAGAGTTTTATAATGAGATCAGATCTGTGAATGATCCATCCCTTTAAGAAAAAAGTGTAGCTCCTCATTAGTCCCTGTTGACTACTGCTCATTGTCTGAGAAGAACAGGACATCAGTCTTTCCACCTCTTCTCAGCACCCAAGGCCTTCTTGTTCCACCATTTCTTATTTGTTCTGCATGCAGAGGCTGCCAAGTCTCCTGTTCTGCTAGAGATGTGCTAAGAATGTCCACAAAGTGAGCAGATAGTCCTGTGGCCACAATCTCACCATTCCAGCAGGAAGGGAGTGGCTTTTATTTCAGGAGCTAAAGATAATTCAATAGAATTCACCCTGCAGGACAAAAACTCCCCAACAACAAGACCACCGGAATTTTAAAGCTCTTGTGACGTTAGCATGCCTTTCTCTCTTTATTTTCCTACTGACCCATAATCCTAGCAACTTCTAGCTACTATTATTTTTAACAGTAACTAATGGAATTGATGGAGTCACCCCAAGACTTTTTCAAGATCCCTCCAATCCAGTGCTCCAGATGCATGCAGGAAGCTGATAAATCTAAAGTAAAGGATATTGAAACACTCCCGGGAGCAATGGTAGCACATCAGTTTGGATTTGCACAGAATAACATCCAGAGAGTGATGTCATGTGACAGAGTGTTCCTGCTTCCCCTTCACACCCACTCTACATAGCTACAGGTAGCAGGGAATGTGAGTAAAAATTCTGAATGTGAATTTGCAGCTCTTACCTATAAAATGAAAGGTAGGCACTTTCCCATAGTTGACTGGTTGAAATGTGATGTAATTTGATCTGTTGCTGATCATGGTTACTGAATCAGAGTAAAATGAAGATACATGGACAGAAGAGAGTCCTTAGGTGATTATGAACACTTAATACTTTCAGCTATCACACTGTTTACTGGTCTGTGTGGATAGCATTTCCCCAGATCAATTAGCCTCTATTATGTATGCTTTGTACAGTAGAGCTACTTTGGGAGGAACTATGCAGCTAAATATAAATACGGAATAGTATTGGATATTTTCAGATTTTCAAATTGGATGCCTTTATGATTCCTAATAAAAAAGCACGAATACGTACACAAGCATATTAAACATTAAGCAGAGGTAGGTGTTCTGGACTATTGTTATATTTATTTTTGGGAACATATCAACACATTTCTAATAAGGTAATAAAAGGGCAATAAAACCACATGTCTGTATATAGTTTCTTGTATGAACAAGCTTAGGAAAGGAAATGATTGAATAGTTTGCTACATAATTTTTATAAACAACATCTCTGGGTATCAGCTTGTGACTCATTTACTAAAAATTAGGAAATGAGTTTTATTTAACAAAGTTCAAGGAGAAAACACTGCAATGAGACTCAAATTATACATTGCACATTGTCTACCTCATAGTATTACTTATAAATATGTCATCCTTTACTAATTGACAGAATTAGAATACGATAAACCCATAATTCTTGCTATCATACACACTTGCATATTATTTGCACTTCTCCATGAGTCTAAATTGCCTTTTTCTGAGAAAAGCTGCAATAATTTATTCCTGGTGCCCAATTTCCATGTCTCCCAGGTACAAGCAAAGTATCTTAATTCAAGATACAGTACATCAATATATGTCAGCCACAGACTTTAAAAAGGTACAAGGTAATAAAACTTGTGTTTCATATGGTTGAAAGCTAAAAGCTGCCCTCACATTAGCCACAAATATAGTTTGAAATCCTTATATATTGACAGCTAGCTAACAGTTTAACTGTAATTTAACCTGTATGTTTTCTTTAATAAATGTGCCAATAGACACTTGCTGTCTATAAATTGTCATTGTAAGGAAGAGAGAGTCAATATCCTTTAAATAAATTGATTTCAAGGGTTCTATATTCCTAATCACTCAGCTTTTCCAGAGGAAAATTAAAGTTTCAATAACAATTTAATATCCTACTCAAAACTTCAGTTTCATTTTTAAAAACATATCTGATTAACTGAATAGCCTGTGCAACTTTGTTTGGCATCTAGATATCTATCAACATTGCATTTCGACATAATATATGATACGAGTAAAATCAATGCTGAAATGTTTCAAAGTGAGAATTTGCAGACAAAATTGTTTGTCTTAACAGATCTGTATTAGCTTCAGCAAGCAGATCCATCAGTCTAAATTGCCTGCAAATTGCAAAATCAGAGCTTCCTCCTAAGCCATGATATGCTATGTTCTAGTTAGAAAGTCAGCTTTCACAGGCGCTCCAGATGCCAGGTGATAAGAATTACTGATGCATTGCTTTCAAAGCAGTTTGTTTTATGGCTTGGCAGGTCTGGCTTTTAAATTCAGCTGTGCTTCATTAACATACAGAATGACAGTCTACAAAAAGGTTACATTATGGCATCAAACATGTTCGGCCTTTTCTATTTCTGCTGCCAGTTATAGGTCATTTTAAACAAACATCTGGCAAGTGTATTTTTAAACTGCATCTGTAGTTTTTAATTAGGTATCTCCTGGGAATGCTAGGAGAGGAAAGAGAAAGACTTCCCTAGGGAAAGAGCTGGCAATTTGGTCTGTGCAATGCTACAGTAGCTGACTTGGCTCATTTTATTGTATTATACAAATCAACAGTGATGCGAAGAACCTTTTTCACAAGAGAAAGTTAATATTAACTACATGCAAGGATAAGCAGATCCTTCGTGTCTTTAACAGCAACATGGAGCTGCTACGTAGGGACTAACTACCGAACAGAAAGTTGTTTATTACACACTGAGCAGGCAGGATTTTTCCTTCATGCAGAAAAGGAAACAATAAAGAGCGCTACCGCACATCTCCAAAGAGCTGGGCTAGAATTTCATTGGTTTCTAGAGTTTTCTGAATGTCAGTCAATTTCACCAAGCTCCTTTGTGGAGGAGAAGAACCATTCCTATATTCCAGCAAATTCTGGACAAATATTTTGAGAAGGTTAGGTGTTTTGTTTAAATTTCCTAACAATCACACAACAAACACAGCAGAGATTTATCTTCTGGCATGGAGCAATGAGATGTAGCCTCTCTCTGTTTGCTACTCATTTTTTTCCGGCTGACTCCTTTGGAAATGTTTTGCTCTAATGTCGAATTTTTCCTGGTACGATATATTAATCATCCAATTGCACATATTTTTGCTTTGGCTACCAGACAGGTTAAAATTTACATGGTATTTTGCCCATAACAGTTGTGTTTGCTGATTAGTTGGAGGAGAGGGCTTTCTATAGAAACATGCAGCTGGGCTGCTTTGCTTTTTTCCTTACTGATATATATGTGCAATAAAAAAAAAATCTACTCTACAGCAATGCCTATTAAAATGTAAACACGGCTAGAGAATTTTGAGTAGGATACAAGACTGCTTTATTCAAAATCAGAGGGAAAGGCTGTCTAAAGCTGTTTAAACTTACCACCGCATGTAAATACATCAGGTTGCATGTTCCACTAGAGATCTACATTATGTTTGTATGTTTACTGAAGTTACTGATACGTGGTAGCTCTCTGCCAGAGAACACTGGTTCTAAGATTCAAGTATATCTCCTCACCTGGCACATCCCTATGGGAGTTCTAGCCCACCAATCAGACATGGCCTCATCTTAACACTTAATCAGAAAGATTTTTTGTAATCATACTGAATCCCCAATGTCTTGGTATGATGTAGGTTTCATGGGCAGGAACACGAACCTGTGCTCCACTGGACTGGAGGTAAGAGCAGATGAGCTACACATTTAGTTCACTTGACCTTGGATTCGGATTCAGCCCTACTGATTTTTGTGGGACAGTCTGTGTATCCAACACTGCGGCAAACTCCTCTCTCATGTTAGGAATCCCTTTGTAATTTAAACTAAATGAGATGCTGATGACTTAAAATCCAGGGCTCCATGGTAAAATGCTATTCTAAATGGAAGAATACACTTTATGTATGCAAGTAAACTATATGTATGTAAATATATAAGTACGTAAATGTATATGTATTTAAATTAACATCTTGAAGGTGCATGTTGCCCCAGGGCGACAAAGGTATTGAACACAAAAGAGAAGTGTTTGCATAAAAAGATGGTCAGATGTGTAATACTGTAGCTAAGAAACCAGTCTGCAAATGTATAATAAAATATGGCCTTAACAATCAATTCACCATATATCATCACATGTAAACCCACCCGCCATGCTCCAGAGGTTACAACCCTACTAATGTGTATTTTTTATGGCTTGTTTTTGTCACACTAAAGATAATAATACATTGCACATCACCCTGATCTTAAATAATGGATCTGCTAAAAAAAAGCGCATATTGCGGTTATGTAAAGTCACCCCTCATGTGTGTCATTTTGCAGCTCTATTTAGCAAATCAGTTAAATAATACCATGTTATCAATCTGCACTCTGCAGCTAAATTAGGTGAAGAGCAATTACGACATTACACTAATAACAGTTAAAAAAGAAAAGACATGAATGCTTAAAAATAACAAAACAATATGAGTGATAGATACGAGTGTAAGCTCCATAGATTATCTGTGCTCATCTTCCCCAGAACAAGTTGGGTGGGGTTTACATTAAAAATAGAATAGACTCCTATATACAGACTTGTGTTTATATGGAATGTTGTGATAACTGTCATTTTGCATTCATCAGAGAAATCCCACAGGATTTGTGTAAGTATTAAATGTACCAAATTTTTGTTTACTGACAAAACATAATAAAACCAGTCTCCTGGATGGCGTCCTGGCGGGGTTTTTCCCCCTCTCCCTGAAGCCATTCATAAAATAAACATGTTGTACCAAGTTCCTGAGCAGAAATGCTGCTTTACCAGGGCACAGGAATGTGAAGATTGGAACTACAATGGGTAAGCAATAGGAGCTTAAAGACTTCCCATCTCCAGCTCCTTCTGCATTATTTCAGAATACTTAAATAAGATCTGATCTGACTTACCCTGGCACAAATCAAGAATAAACCCTCCAGTCACTCGAGACACATCAATGTAAAAGTAGCATCAGTGAAATCAAAATCATGGCAATTACTAGTATTTACATTTTATTAAGTGCTCACAGGAAAACTTGAGTCCCACAAAATCCTGAGTGAAAAATGAGATTGAACCAGACAAAAAGACAGGCATTAGGATCTGATATCCTGCTTAAAACAACTGATTTCATATTTCCTTTGCTCTTTTTCCAGTCCAAAAGGATAAATGGTTGCATTTTTAGTCAATAATGATGTCACAGCCTGTTGGCAGGAGAAATTTCTAAGGGCTAGTCTACACTTACCCGCTGCGTCGGAGGCGACCAATCGATCTTCTGGGTTCGATTTATCGCGTCTTGTCTAGACGCGATAAATCGAACCAGGAAGTGCTCCCCCGTCGACGCCGGTAATCCTGCTCCGCGAACGGAGCAGGCGGAGTCGACGGGGGAGCCTGCGCGCCGCCGTGTGGACCAGCGGTGAGTACTTTTAAGTTCGAAATAAGATACTAAATATTCATGTAGCTGAAGTTGCGTATCTTAGTTCGAACTTGGGGGCTAGTGTAGACCAGCCCTAACTAGTGAAGAATTAATAAATTCACATCAGTCCCATGGAGTGCAAGTTCTCATTTAAACCCACTATACTAAAAGACAACACGCAGGCTATCATGGGGCCATACCTAGACAACTAATACTGAACGCTAGAGGAGCCATCACTAAGGCCTGGTCGACACTTAAAACTTAGGTCGACATAGCTATGGCTCCAGGGGCGGCTCTACCGATTCTGCCGCCCCAAGCAGTCACCGCCGAATTGCCACCGCGGCAGGAACAGCAGCGTAGCTGCCGCCGAATTGCCGCTGCAGCAGTAACTGGGGCAGAGCTGCCGCCGAATTGCCGCCGCGGGACACGGACTGCCACCCCATGCTGGATGCCGCCCCAAGCACCAGCTTGGAAAGCTGGTGCCTGGAGCCGGCCCTGTATGGCTCTCAGGGATGTGACAAATCCACATCCCTATGCGCTGCAGCTCTGCCAACCGAAATCCCCAGTGTAGATGCAGGTAGATCAACAGAAGCATTCTTCCATCCACCTATCTACTGGTCACTTGGGGAGGTGGAATTACTACAGCGCTGGAAGAACCGCATCCATCGCTGCACTGTGCGTCCACACTATGGGGTTACAGCGGCATAGCTGTGATAGCTGCACTAACCCCCATAATGTAGACAATCAGCAAAACTCAAATTCTGCTCCTCACCTTAAAATAGAAAATTGGAACATTTCAGAAAGAAATTTGATTGGAAATAAAATACCACTTTTCTCAGAATTTTTCCCAATGGGCATTTCATGTTTGTCTTCATTAATGGACATCCCTAAGCATAGGACATTAAAATATTATAGCAGCAATGGACATAAATCATTGCATCCAAAGACTGATAAAAGTAAGAGTGTTGACATAATAGACTTACATTTCTGTAAGGTGTTTGACTTGCTACCGCCCGACATTTTGATTAAAAACTAGAATGATATAAAATTAACATGCAACACATTAAATGGATTAAAATCTGGCTAACTGTTAAGTCTCAAAATGTAACTATAAACAAGGGAATCGTCATCAAGTGGGTATGTTTCCAGTGGAGTGCCACAGGGATTGGTTCTTGGAATTATGCTATTTAATATTTAAAATTGAGGGAGTGGTAAATAATGAAGAGGACAGGCCACTGATTGAGTGTGATCTGGATCGCTTGGTAAATTAGGCACAACAAACAATAAGCATTTTAATATGACTAAATATAAACATATACATCTAGGAACAAAGAACACAGGCCATATTTACAGAATGGGGTATTTTATCCTGGGAAGCAGTGACGCTAAAAAAGAGTTGGTGGTTGTGGTGGATAATCAGCTGAATCCACACCCAGTGTGATACTGTGGCCAAAAGAGCGAATATGATCATGGGATGCCTAAACAGAGGAATCTCAAGTAGGAGTAGAGAGATTTTTTACCTCTGTATTTGGCTCTGGTGCAACCATTGCTGGAATAATGTGTCCAGGTCTGGTGCCCAGAATTTAAGAAGGATGTCGACGCTTTAGAAAGGGTTCAGAGAAAATCCACAAGAATGATTATAGGATTAGAAAACCTGCCTTACACTGACAGACTCAAGAAGCTCAATCTATTTAAACTGAACAAAGAAAAGGTTAAGGGGTGACTTGATCACAGTATACAAGTACCGATATGAGGAACAAATATTTAAGAATTGGTTCTTCAGTCTAGCAGGGAATGGTATAATGTTATCCAATGTTGAAATTGAAGCTAGACAAATTCAGACAGGAAATGAGGCATACATTTTTGATAATGAGGGTAATTAAGAATTGGAACTATTTACCAAGGGTCGTGGCGGATCCTCCATCACTGATCATTTTTAAATCAAGGTTGGATGTTTTTCTAAAAGATCTGCTCTAGGAATCAATGTGCAGAAGTTCTGTGGCCTGTGTTATACAGGAGGTCAGACTGGATTATCACAATGGTCCCTTCTGGACTTGGAATCTATAAATCCTCTGATATATGCTATCATGGAAATAGATCTTTTTAGGTAAGGTGATGTGAAAGTTTGTTTTTGCAGTCTCATCAAGAGGCCTGACTGAATGAGCATGGAGACAAATCTCTAAGAAACCCAGAGGTGATCCTTCCATGCTCAATTTCAGACGTAGTGGCCAGGAGAGCTCGCACCTCCTCTGCTGTGGCTGAGCCTGTTCTGTGGATAAACACAACACTTTAGTCAAGCCAGCTTCTTTCAAAGTTCTAAAATTCACTCACTAGTTGTTTTTTAAACATTTTTTGGCCAGATCTGGTGCTCTCAGATAAGTTTCTTAAATGCCTGTTCTCACTAACTGAGTCCAACTGAGTCACTTCTGTTCATAGCTAGTAGCATACAAGCAAAGCAAAGCAGGGATTTCCTCCATGCATATAAAGTTTCAGGCTCTACCTGCTTTTGTTTAAACATTTATATTGAGAAAAACAGCCAAAAGAAAATGACAATATAAAATATCCTTGTAATCTCATATGGCTCCTGTGGCCCCAACATCTAACAACCAATTAGCACAAATCAACATGTTTAAATAATTGCTTTATATTTTCGAGCAGTTATGCACTTGTCCTAGGTGTGATTAAACATCTTCATTTAGAAGAAATAAAGTCTGCAGTGTGAAAATTATGCTGAAATCAACTTGAATACACAGAATGAACCACCAAATAAAAGAACTGATTAACTTAGACATCTAGCTAAAATCCCAGGAATGGCACAAGGACAACACATGCACAACTCTATAGTATCAATAGAAAAACATCATTTCATGTGTTTACTTGACTAATCTCTTGAATTGTTACATTTGGCCAGGGCACCTTCCTTCACATGACGAATATGGAGTCTGCAAATAATTTACAATGTATTCCTTTTTATTGACATAATGAAAAATAATTTAAGATGGAATCGGAATAGCACCTTCCATCTGAGGACAACACAGCACAGAACACCTTGGTGAGGCAGGTCGATTTTATTAAGGTCATTTTGCAGATAGAAAAACGGAGGCGCAAAGTAAAATTCCTTGTCAGGGTCACTCAAAGTACTTCACTGGGTGCCACTGCTGCAGATGTTGTTTGGAAAGCACGCTCTCAACTGAGATGGGGAAGGCAGATTTGATTCTTTTCTTTTGCTCCTGTGACTCTCATTTGGAGCAAAGGCTGCAAGGAGCAGTTCTCCTCCAGTTCCCCCATCTACCCTCACTGGGCTTCATAATATGCAACACAGAACACTCCTATTCATAAATTAAAGAATTTCCACCATTTTCTGTGAACATGGGACATTGGTTTTAAGTTCCTCTCATTTATTCACACACATTTAAAGTCAAGTTAAAGTCAATAGAGAAAGTTAAAGTTGAACACAGCACAATCTAATTATGATTTCATGATCTGCTTCGAAGGTTTTAAAGAGCCTGCAGCTCACCAGGTTAGACTTAAAAATACCCTGTTTGGCTAAAACCCTATTTCACTCTAACATTTTGAATCTGTATTTCCTTTCGCATCACCACTAAAGACTAACATATTTGTGTATGAAAACAAAAGACATTTTCTCGTCTTGCTTGATTCCTGATGGTCTGTCATATCCAGAATTATTAATGACATCACAAGTGATCACAGTGGAAGTAACTGTGATTCACAAAACTTGGATAACTCAGGCAAGCTGAAGAGAACATGAAGAGGAACCTCAAAGAATTCAGAGTTCAGTTTCAGTTTGGATGCTTAGTTGAAGCTAATCTGAACTATCCAAACCTTGCGGGTTTGCAAAGTTTCACTAAAATATCCAGCACTTCTATTTCAATTCTGGCTGGAAAGACTCTATTCTACAACCTCTCTCCAAGATTTCTGCATTTCCGTTTCTAGACCTTGGTTGGAACCTCGACGTGCGAAACTGAAGTAAAATAGCGGCCTGGGAAAAACATTAATCAGAACATTTGAATTTGGATGAAGGGCAGGAGGTTCCTCCCTCTTCTCATCCAACATGGTTCAGAAATAGCTCAGCAATCCAAAGGGATGGGATAGGAAAGCAAGTATCTGACAGGTCTGCAGCCCCATTCAATAAAGATGAAAGCTTATGTCTGATCCAGATTCTCTGTCAGACAGAGAAGGTGCGAGTAGGGGAATAGCCCAGCAACTAAAGCCTCACGATCAGCTGTCTCAGGTCTGATCTGTGACAGGTTGGGTCACAAAAACCCCCTTGGGACTGTCACCTGATGTGCTGAGACTATCTCGGAGCCCATTTTCTCTGTCAGCTTGGGCATCCAGAATCCTGCCTTGTTGAGCCAGACATGCCAGTCTGCTCCAACGCAGACCCAGGGTCTGAACCATGGGCCCAAAGCTGCAGACTTAACTGAAAACAGCTTAAGAAGTGCTCCTGTCTCCAGCACCCAGACATCCAGCTCCCAATGGGATCCAAACCCCAAATGAATCCGTTTTACTCTGTATAACACTTACACAGGGTAAACTCATAAATTGTTCACCCTCTATAACAATGATAGAGAGATATGCACAGCTGTTTGCTCCCCCAGGTATTAATTACTTTCTCTGGGTTAATTAATAAGCAAAATTGATTTTATTAAGTATAAAAAGTAGGATTTAAGTGGTTCCAAGTAATAAGAGACAGAACAAAATAAGTTACTGAGCAAAATAAAACAAAACACACAAGTCTACGCCTAATACATTAAGAAACTGATTACAGATAACATCTCACCCTCCAAGATGTTCCAATAAGCTTCTTTCACAGACTGGACTCCTTTGTAGTCTGGGCCCAATCCTTTCCCCGGTACAGTTCTCGTTAGCTCTAGCTCAGGTGGTAACTAGGGGATTTCTCATGACTGGAACCCCCTTTCTTCTGTTCCATCCCCTTATATAGCTTTGGCACAAGGCGGGAATCTTGTCTCTCTGGGTCCCCAACCCTCCTTCTAAATGGAAAAGCCCCAGGTTTAAGATGGATTCCAGTACCAGGTGACATGGTCACACATCCTGTGAGACCCCAAGCCTTCATTCTTCCTGGCCTGACTCACAGGAAGGCTTGCAAGTAAACAGAGCCATTTACAACCAATTGTCATAGTTGATGGGAGCCATCAAGATTCCAAACCACCATTAATGGCCCACACTTTGCATAACTACAATAGGACCTCAGAGTTATATTTCGTATTTCTAGTTTCAGATACACGAATGATACATTTACATAAATAGGATGACCACACTCAGTAGGTTATAAGATTTGTAATGATACCTTACCATAGACCTTTTGCATGAAGCATATTCCAGTTACATTATATTCACACTCATTACCATATTTTCATAAAATCATATGGAGTTCAATGTCACATGATCTTTATTCATTCAAGTCACAGATGGAACTAGGCTTTTTTAACATTGGAGATGGTGAAATGAGAGCAGGGATTTTCCTTTAGTAAATAACATTACAGTGTGTTCCTCTCCGAGCCTGATCAGTCTGACAGGTTGGCAACAGTTCCTGGTAGTTGGCTGACAATTTCTAAACAAAATGTTTTTCATTTTTTTAATACAAGGAAAAGCCTACGCATTTCTATTTTAAACAAGCTATCGATTTAATTCTATTTAGGTTTTGGGGTTAAAATTATCCCCACTCTCTAGATCAGCCAGAAAATAATGCACATTCTTTCAGATTTGTCATATGCAATAATTCTTTCATACAGACAACCACTTTGGCTGATATCTCAGCTGAAGAATGCATCCAAGAAATTCCATTAATACGGCTAACTCCTTTCCAGTTTTGACTAATTTTGAAAAGAAATCAGTAATATCTGCCTGTAGCTTTGGTTACATTGCAAGTTTGCATAACAAAGATTTCTTCTTAATTCAAATAAAATCACTTAAAAACTTTGAGAATCCACCTCTCTCTCAGATTAAGGTAATAAACATACATGCAAATATATCCAGAGTTGTTGCACTGTGAAAAAATGTTCTCAGGATAAAGCATGCAGAAGATCCAATGCAATACAGTATGCAATGATAAGTGAGAAAATATGCATAAAATCTGATAAAGTAAAAGCACAGACTAATTCTTCCTTTAAGTATTTGGGATCAAATCAAATGCAGCAGTTTGTAAATACTGCCAGAGGAACTTCAAAATTTTTCTACTCTGCCAGTCAGCTTAATTTTTCCAAATATTCAGATATCCATGACCTCTTCTAACGTATCACCCACTGTTTTCTGCATTGACTTTTTCCTTTAAAACCAGAGAACCCGTGTTTTTAATCATCACACATTTTATTTCTGTCAAGCTGACAATCATAGCTCCACCCCAGTTTTCTTAGCTTATTAAGGTGGGCAGGAGACCCCTAGAGAGAGACGTTTGCTCGCCATGACCTCAGGGGAAACATTTTAACTAAGTAGCTGAAATTTCAGAAACATGTTGTTCCCCATTTAACCTAACTGACAGACTATAACTGTTGATTAATTACACAGGGAAAAGGCACAGGCAGGGTTCACTTTTATTTCCAGGATCCTTCATGCGTGTCCATAAGGGCTATCCTCTGTGTTCTGCATCTAAACAGTTCTGATGGTTTCGAAAGTCAGGTCAGATCCACGATGCTCACAGCAAGATCTCCAACTCTTTCCATCAACATGTACTCAGTTTGCACAGTCTGACATCAATGGGAGCAGGATCAAAGTCTCTCTGGTTTCAATTTGTTTGTGTTCACGAGTGAAGGACTGAACAGTATTGGCTAGAAAGAGGAATGGACTGAGTGGAATCTGATGACGATGGAGTACAATTCTGTCCTGAAGCCAATGTGCTGGGGTGCCTTTCTTGAAAATATACTGTCAACAGTCCTGTGGTGTGTAACATTATGTATTGGTTTTGTAACACATGTAGACTAGTCTGAGATCATTATGCTCATTTTCACTTATGGTTTAAGCAAGGAATGGAACTCCAAACAGCAGAAGTGAATGTTCACTGCAACTGAGTCGCTGTGCCACTTGGTCCACATTTTAAAACGCTGTAACTATTCAGCTTTTGTAAAACACTATATCGATCCATTCCAGACCCTGACAATTGTAGCTTGTTGCTCTGCTACTAAATTTAATGAGACAAGTCAATATTCAAATTCCACAGCCTCAAAAAGTGCTCTGCATGCAGCCAATTATTCACATTTTAAAATTATAATCCCAAATTATCCAGACTGAAGAAAGTTTGCACAGTCTCAACAGCATGTTCCTGTTGCAGTGAAACTCTCTCTTCCTAGAAAGGATAGCAGAGAGGAGTGGGCACAATCTAGACATGAATATTATATCTAGCAGAAATAATCCTTGGTCATGGAGCTCAGCCATAACCTGCTCTGAATCTGAAATTCTCCAAAATATAAGTGTGTCCAGATTCACTGTTTCTACTCAAAACGTTAGAGCGCGAGGCTAGTGACGAAGCTGAGCTCGTGTTGTAAGCTGTACTCCCGCAAAGATCTGGGGACAGGGATGTGGTTCTGGGGTTCCTGCTCTAGCCCTTCTCTGCTAAGTAGTAGTAGTTTGCAGTGCTCATGAATAAACAGATACTCTCTTGCTCCATTTTCCTCTCGCTTGTGTGAGGAAGCAGAGAAAGACAGTCCCTCCTCACTTAGACACTCCGAAAAAAATCTTTTAAAATCCAGAGTTGGAACTGGTATTATTTACACACAATAAAAAAAAAGCCTGTACAGATGAGGCACCTTTCAAGGTCTTGGTTGTTATTGTGAGTTCCTTGCAATAAAAACAGGCTTTTCATAAAGGTCTGAGAGAGACTTTTTACTCTATGAAATAAATTCATAATACTAAGAGCAAAATGTATTCTTAATAGCAATGTAACTGCTCTGCCAAAACACCATGCCTAAATCATCCTTCATTTTATTATCACCATTCTTAATCATTATATAGTCCTATAAATATACACAACATTCTCAAAGAGTAGGGTATATCCTACGCCCCCAAAGAGTTTCCACTGTTGGACAGAGAAGGTAAACAAAGGCAAGACAAGATACAAGACAGGAGTTCAGGGGAAGGTCTGGAGAGATTACTAGTAAGGATTGGGAGGAATGAAGGGAACAAGAGAAAAAGAGGACAAAGATGGACATCTGAACTTGAATTTGATACAGAAAGGACCAGGAAGCCATTGAAGGGATTCCAAGAAGGAAGGTGATGGAGATGGGGCTGTTTTGGACAGGCTGGAACACGGAGAGTGGAGAAGCAGGAAGACTGGAAAGAGGTTTCGGTAGTCAAAGTGTAGAGAAGGTCTTTTAGCAATGGGAACTGCAAGAAAAGGCCATATCTGGGTGAAATTAGAGGAAGAGTGATGGGACTCTGTAAAAAGCAGCTTGTGCAAGAAAGGGAAATACAATCTGGTGAGAAAATAGCTTTCCAGCACCTACGAACAATCAACACACAGAACTAGTGTGCATTTGGGCTCAGAACACTATCAAGATGCAGCATAATAACTGCAGCAGTCTTCTTAAAATTAAAAATAAATGATAAACACTGAATGAGAGCAGTCTCAGCAGATTCAATGCTCTCAGACTCTCCCCTCTGCTGTGACGCCTACAATAAATCTGCCAAAACGTGACAGCTAGGCTCAGGGCTTGTACATTAAAAGTGGGTATAGATTTTGGAGCTTTCCTTTCTCTAACTTTTGTAGATCACCTATCTTCTTAAATTACAAGATCCTTGGGCAAGGGAGTGTGTACTTGCGTGTTTGTGCAGAACTGAGCACAATGGGGCCCCACCATTGAGTCAAACCTCTGGGTGCCGTTAGAATATAAGTAATAAATAAAAGGAATAACTACCACATGGATGTATCTGGAAGGATGAGAAATGATCCAGTATATATGGACCTATTAACAGACACTCTAAATCTGAATTAAGATTCTGATTATTGTGGAGGTTGAGCTGACAGTCTCGGCTAGTATCCATGTTTCTTGCCAGAGGGACTGAGTAGGGCATGGCCTTCACTCATGCTACTGACCAGAGCTCAACTCTAGCTCAACTCTCAAAACGTTCAAATGTCAAATATCTAGTTCTGACAACACAAAGACAATCTGCCAGTGGCCTTTTGACATTCAGATTTTCCCTCATGTATGGCTTCAATTTCAAGTGCATCTGGGCATATTTGTACTGAAATAAAATCATATTGAAATACAGCATGTCAAGCAACTTCTGATCATTTAGGTTGGGGATTCACTCAATAACATGACCACTTTCCTCTTTGGCAAAGAGGAAAGTGGTCATGTTACTGAGTGAATAGTTTAGCCAGTTTGACACGCAGTATGTTGGATTCATGTTGTTCTCCAAAGCCTTCTTTCCCCCCATACAGGAAAGGCTGATCGTTCATCCATCACAAACTCTGTCGTTGTCCTTTGTGCCCCATCAGCATTGGCACTGGTACTGCAGACTGACCTCCGGCACCTTTAGCCTATACCTTTTCACTAGTCTCAGGGGGGTAGCCGTGTTAGTCTGGATCTGTAGAAGCGACAAAGGGTCCTGTGGCACCTTATAGACTAACAGACGTATTGGAGCATAAGCTTTCGTGGGTGAATACCCACTTTGTCGGATGCAAGCAGTGGAAATGTCCAGGGGCAGGTATAAATGTGCAGGGAAGAGTCAGGCTAGAGATAACGAAGTTAGTTCAATCAGGGAGGATGAGGCCCTCTTCTAGCAGTAGAGGTGTGAACACCAAGGGAGGAGAAACTGCTTTTGTAGTTGGCTAGCCATTCATATTTCACTAGGAGGGTGGTGAAGCGCTGGAATGGGTTACCTAGGGAGGTGGTGGAATCTCCTTCCTTAGAGGTTTTTAAGGCCCATCTTGACAAAGCCCTGGCTGGGATGATTTAGCTGGGGTTGGTCCTGCTTTGAGCAGGGGGTTGGACTAGATGACCTCCTGAGGTCCCTTCCAACCCTGATATTCTATGATTCTAGAACAACCTCTCTCATCAGAACTCACTGAAAACACTTGATACTGGGCATAGTGCTGTTTGTCCCCACTGACTTCAAAGGGACTATGCACAGTAGCTAGCACTATGCCTGGTGGAAAGTGTTTGAGAGATCAGAGCCTTAGATAGTAAACTCCTCAGAGCCAGACTTTGTTTTCTTACATGACTGGAAAGCACCACGTACACCCGTGGTCTGAGATCAATAGCTATAACAATAATGCAATGGTCTTTATTGCTTCTCTCTGATTAAGTCTAAGAATAAAAATCAAGTCTAAAATTACCTTGAATACAAATACAATATACTCTGTTACACTGCTTGGAAAAAACTTGGGAACACTCCCACATTTACACCATTAAATGCATCTGTGAGAAGGGTGCACAAAACTGGGGAGTGAGAGAATGCATCATGGAGCATTAGTGAACATGCCGAGTTCTAGGAGATGATCTAAGCATACTACTGCTACTAGCAGGGCCGTCCTTAGGCATACGCAGCATACGCAGCTGCGTGGGGCACCCAAAAATCTGGGGCACCCCTGGGTCTGTGTTCACCTTCCCGCCTCTTCCTATCCCTGTTTTGACCCTTCCTGCAGGCTCCCACAGCTAGCTGCTGCAGCCGGGTGACTCTTACTCCGGAAGGGATCTAGTAAATTAAAAGTGAAAAAGCCTCCAGCCTGCCAGACCTATTAGCACAACATTGAAACTGTTAAGAGCCATTCAACTGGTAATGAAGCCATTTAACAGGCATTTGCCAATCCCCAGGTATATACACTGTCAGTTTCTGAATTTACTGACAAAAATAGTTGTGTTACTGTAATATTTACTCAGAACATGTTAGTCTACAGGACCTTAGTTTAAAATTTGCTTTAAAAATATTTCATTAGTGTGTTGCTGAAGATGATAAAATCACATCTCTAAAAAATATTTGCATAGATTTTCAGATGCACAATCTGAGTATTTATCTTTAGCCTTAAATGCTTGGATCTTCAGACACATAATTTTTTTAATAAATCCTTCAAAGGACCACCCTTATCTAAAATACACATTTTAATAATATATGGAGATATGTCTATCTCATAGAACTGGAAGGACCTTGAAGGTCATCGAGTCCAGTCCCCTGCCTTCACTAGCAGGACCAAGTACTGTCCCCTGACAGATTTTTGCCCCAGAGCCCTAAATGGCCCCCTCAAGGACTGAACTCACAACCCTGGGTTTAGCAGGCCAATGCTCAAACCACTGAGCTATCCCTCCCCCACAATTTTAATTACTATAGTACAAAAAACTTGCTTCCAAAGTCTTCCTGGCCTTCCCTTTCTCCCTTCACCACCCTGTTGTAGAGAGCCCTTAAAGGGACAACACCCCTTTCCTGCCAGATAGCTGGACAAATGAGTTTCCCTTTCTTTACTTCTGACTATTTGATGAACTAGTTTTAAGAGAACCCTCTAGCAAAATCAGTACCTTAGTAAGATATAAAATCCTTTGTTATGCCTAAAATCTTTGGAAACATTTTTTAAAGTTGGTAAAATTTCATAAACATGTCTATTGTTATGGAGATCACACAAAGTAAATTAGCATTCCCTTTTTCTAAAAGCAATGAACATTTTTATGAACACACTAAACCTCTGTGACTGATTATTTTAAATTAATGTCTTTGTTTCGGTGAGTTAAATATGTAGTAATCTGGAATGATTACTTTATGAAGGCTTATGAGTACATTTAAAATATAAAATCACCTTAGAAATACTGATTAAGAAAATGTAAAACAGAGAAGAACTGCATCATGTATTCCATAATATTTAATGTTGTATTCAGCAGGACAGCTGACTTTGCCCGTATTACAAAGTTTTTGCAAATAAATCTCTGACAAACTTCAGGGTACATCAAAAACGACATGACTGACATTTTTTTATTTCCAAGTTTCGTGCTTTTAATTAGGCACCTTCTGCATGTCCAGTCTTCACCTTCTGGCATGCAATTTAAACACTACCTACACCAATGGGAGGTGCTCTCCTTCAATCTAGGTAGGCAATCCACCTTCCTGAGAGGCAGTAGCTAAGTCAACAGAAGAATTCTTCTGAAGTGTACTGCTGTCTACACCAGGGGTTATGTTGGCATAGCAAGGGTGTGGATTTTTCACATCATTTTTCACAGATCCAGCTATGCCGATGCAAGTTTCCAGTGTAGACCAGCTCTGTATGTTTTCTGCCATAAAATGGAAGATTTAATCAACACTGTAGGTCAAGCCACCCTGACGGTCTTAGTCAGGAACAGAATTAATAGAATTATGTGCGCTTACATAAACAGATTCCACAAACTGTCACAGCAGTGACTGCATCAATAGTAACTGAGAGAAACAGGAGGAGAAGGTAGTCAATGTTGAGATAAAGAATCAGTCTGAAGACTGTAGCTTGGTTTGCAAAAGTCCAGTGTCAAACCAGGAGAAAGGGAAGGTGGGATGCATGGGGAAAGGAAAGTACACATGGAACAGGGAAGATTGCTGGAAAGCTTTGCACACAACTGAATTGCACAAAAACAACAAATAATACTAAAAATACACGAGTAGGTATCACATAGATCTCAGACAGTTCGATCAATCTTGGAAGTTTGGAGCCTTGAAACAATGGTTGAGCAGAGATTAAGAGTGTGAAATCTCCTCTGCACATGGCATTAAGAAGCTAAAATAACAAACACATCTTTTTCTGCTTCCTAGAGTTGTTCTTAAAATGTGGCAACAAAGCATGAGAGAGCATTTTGGAGGTAGCCAGTGCTTCCCATTTAAATCCCTTGTATAGTTTATGGAAAAGTATAAAATTCTAATAACATCTAACAATAGTCCACACCTCTAATAAATACAGCTATTTTCATTTAGCACAAGAGTTAACAAAAATCCATCTTTTTAAATAAATAATCACCCTGCACAAGTCAACTGCATTACATTAAAAAAAAAAAAGAATAATTAAAACCTACAATTCTCACAATACCACAGAGTCAGGCAATTATAAGGCACTTTTAATGAGTAATTTAGGTAATTAAAAAAGTCAAACATATAATATGCAAGGAACGCTTTCAGTGAATTACTGCTTGGTGGTTCTGTGCACTTTGCTCTCCAATTCTGGCCTATGCCCGCTGTTATGCAAGTGCAGCTTCTGCTCATATTTCTGTTTGGCTGGATAATGGTGAAAGAAGATTTTCTGCCTAGGCTCAGGCTAAGATTCATAGTTAAACAGTATGCATTTCTGACTTACTTAAAGTATGGTAGGTATTGCTGCTTGAATCAATGTGTGTGCTGTCTGATCTAGGATATGCAATTTAGTGGCTATATTCTAGTAGGAGAACTTTATGGTTTGCTGTCATGATAAATAAAAGTTTATGGCATAATGGAATTAATATTTACTTTGAAAGCTACGTAGACTATGCAAATAAAATGGCTATAGATAGAATCATTTTAACCAATGGGAGTTTGTAAATGCTGTAAATTGACAAGAGAATCCACAGTAAGCACCAAGCTCCAATGCCCGCCAGTCATTAATAACCCTTCGGATTTCATGTTTTAATCAAAACTTTTCCATATATTTTATACAATTACCGTAGTTCAAAAAGTGTTAATTGAAAAGTATGACAAATTAGATACTGAAAAGCCTCAGAGCTCGGGAGATTTCTCTCCCCACCGAGGATGCCCTGTGCGTGAAGATATGGGAAGGATCCTGGCCTTGGACTCAGAATGCTTAGTAAGCATTCTCCCCATCTCTCTCTCTCCCCCCACCCACCCAAAAAAATTTTTTTAAAGAAAGAGAGAGAGAGATTATTTTGCTTTCCTTCTCCTAACTAAGATAGCTTACTGGGAATGGCACATTTTTTGCTAATTACAAAATTACTCTATTATTATTATGCAGTAGTAGAAAAAGTACTTAAAGTCTAAATAAATTCCTTAATTGCATAAATCTGTTTGAAGCAAGGAAAAGATTTTTCTTAAAGCTAGAACATACTAAAAGTGCTTCTCATATTTGTCACATATAGGTACACAGTGATCATTAAACTAGCTAACTAGTTTATAACATGTAACAGAATGTACCCAGCCACATGTTCTCCATGCACAAGTTTCCAACATGAGGCAATGAAACATCACAATAATCTGCTTGGAATCTTCCCTTAAGGAGTCAGGGTAAGGCACTGACACCACCACAGGACTGGTAGTGACTTTGGCAACAGACACACATGGGTTGTGGGACACCCATGGGGGACAAGCATCTTTATGCAATTCCCTAGGCACAGCAATACAGATCCACTAACATTTCCACCTGCCTGCCCAGAAATCCCCCTCGAGATTTGGGAAGGGAAATTGCTGGTTCGCAGCAATAACTCACAGTTGGCCATTTCACTAGACTCAGGAGGTAGGGGATGTATGTGACAGATAGCTGTTCCTCCTCCCCCAGCAGCGTAGTGCACACCCCACCAAAGGTACTTCATGAGAGACTGGCAGAATGCAACAAAGTCAATATTCTCCCCCGTGACTGGTTTGGGGACATCTGGGGTAGAACATAGCCCAGTATTTCTGAAGTGAGTCCATGAAAACCTATGGCATTGTATAAATAATAATACTCAAACCCACTGGGAAGAATGGTGGACTTCAGATATTTACCCTGGGAAGCTCAAACCAACCCCTGAACAGCACCCGGCTCTTAGGCTTCAGCTGCTTGTCTTTCAATTAAAGCAGTAATTATTGTGGAGCCTGGGTAGAAAGTGTTTCCCACTGAGGTCCAAATTCTGCCCTTTGACGGGGGCACAAAGACAAACTTCCTACCAAAGCAAAAAGTCACCGCATACCTGTGCACAAGTGCAGAATTGGGTAGTGTTGTGTTTGTCAGGAGCTGCATGAACATGATACCCCTCCTGAGAGAAGAGCTAAAAACCTCCTGAGAGAAGAGCTAAATCCATCAGATGATGAGATGTGCAGGAAGGAGAACAACTTCCCCAACTCTAGAACAGTCGCCTTGGTGCAAATTCCTCATTAACAAAATATTTTCTTTATAAAAAACAAGTCTGGGAAAAAAAATGTTCACATCTGACATCTTCAGCCAAGTCAATATTAACCAATAGGAAGAGCTAATCATCTTGGGCTTGCACAAATCGTGACCCTGCAGAAATGAGCATCAACAGCAGAAGAAAATATATCAACATATTCTAAGGGGAAAAAACAAAATACCATTTGTACTTGCACAGAATAGAGATGATTTTCATCTGAGGATCTCAAAGCCCTTTATAAATAATGATTAAACCACACAATATTCTCTATTGTGATACAAAGACAATGAGGCAAGGGACCCAAGAATCCCAAGTGATCATAACCCAAGCCATTGTTTTGGGCTTCAGATATTTCTCCCTCATTACCCACGGTCACAGTATGCTGAGCCAGCCTGTCAGGCATCTGTGATCCACAAAGGTCGCATACAGGCTGATCTGGAAATCCAGTGTAATGGGAAGAATGTCAACAAAGCCAGAAGTCACAGCCTCCTGAGGTACATTATAAAAAGGACACTGGCAAAAATGAGTTGGGGAAAATATACCAATCTTCCTAATCAGTTTTGCATTTGCAATACAGAAGAAATCTATAACAGTAATTTTTGCTCAGTTAAAAATAGCAGGTACTGATCAAGAATAGCAGCTTTATTTCTTAAATCAACATGGAGGTAAATATCCTTTTCCTAGACTATGACCAATTTGGAAATCCCAGTAAAGGGTTGATATGCTTGATAACACTCATTTATTTTCTAACGATCAAAGTCTGCATTATTTGCCTTCTACAGCCATGGGTAAGCTATAAAAAAGCTGAATGAGTGGGAATTGTATAGGCAGAAAGAAGAGAAAATAAAACCCGTGATAAATGCCTGTACTTAAAACTGGGGGGAGAGGGAGATGGGACAGGTGTGACAAGAAAAAATAACCTACTCCACTTTCTGAAGCTCAGAGCCACCTCTAGTTGAAAAGGCATTAAAATACATCACTTTGGTCACAGGGGGCAACATACTATATCCTGTATGGATACATATGTACTATGATAGCAGTGAGCCTTCCTGATCAAGATTAAGAAGGGAGCTTATATTATGAACACTGCATAGCTTGGGAGATAGATAAAGCAAAGGTAACATTAGCAAGCACAGCACTTGCAGTACATAGATTTCATGAACAACTTTCAATTTTTATGCATAAAACATTTTTTCACTTACATTTTATTAACAACTTGTTTATGACAACAGGAATACAAAAATTGCAGCCCAAGTACAACCATAAACAGTAACACTCACATAGTATTATAGAATGTACTTAGGTTAGACAGAAGACATAATCCTCAAAAACATATTTATAGTACTGTAAAATGTTGCAGTCCTTAGCAGCATGGGGCCTTTTTATGGAATAATACACCATATTTGTTGCAATAAGTGACAAGAACTGGCTATAAGCAGACAGGGGAAAGCAGTTCTGGAAATGTAACTTGTGGGAACAGAGACCTGAGAGACTGCGCTATGTTGATGAAGGTCAGGAAGAGTTAATTGTTCAGTTTCATGACGCAGTTCTCCCAATGACAATCACTGTCACATGTAGCACTGTATAGATTCCAAGAGACCCAGGGTATAGCCAGATGCAATCCCATGTCAGTGTCCTAGGACTAGCCTTCAAACCCTGCATTCAGAAATTCCAATTCCAGAAAGATGCTTAATGCACCATTATTTCCTAAGACTTCAGGCTGATTTCCCCTTCTTGTTATCAGAATTCACCAAACAGTTAAGCAAATATGACCTTGCAATTACTGCATCCAGGTTGGGGTGTGTTTTTTTCCCTGTTCTGTTGCTGTTATGTCAATAACAAAGTCAGTATTTTTATAGCATTTTGTATAAATTTGCAGCATTCCAAATTAAGTGAAGTAATCTGCTTTCATTTACATCAGGAAGGGTCCCAAAGCCCATGATAATTCAGCTACTAAGCAATCACAAAAGGTTCAAGCTGATCTGTCAGAGAGTCAAAACTCAAACGAGTGCTCCCTTACAGAAATCAACATGTAATAAATACAACTTTGTTGAGCTGCAGAGTTAAGTAACAGAATTAGAAGTATACAATAGTCAGTTATAAAGGGATAGAGGAATGAAAAACAGAGGGCAAGAGACGAGGGTGTTTTTCAGCTGAGATTTGAAACGAGATGAAGAGTTATGGAGACAGATATTAGGACACTTATTGAAGTTGGTGGGGCTAGCAAAGGAGGAGGCTCTCTCAACAGAGGAATGGTGTGAATGGACAGATAATAGGCTTGTGTCAAGGGAGTGGAAAGGACTGAAGATGGGTCTAATGAGACACAGGTTCTGTGCTGCAGGCTGGAGCAGGACACAGAGTGTGTTGACTGGCTAGTAGAAAAGGTGATTAAAGAATTTAAATAAATCAGTCACACCTTTGCTGCCCAAGTCAGGAGCCTCTAATGATCAACTTCATTAGTTCCCTCACAACAAGAAAATTAGATATACAAGAGTGATAGGTTTCAGAGTGGTAGCCATGTTAGTCCATATCCGCAAAAAGAATGAGGAGTCCTTGTGGCACCTTAGAAACTAACAAATTTATTAACATTGGATAGCCACAAGGTGGCAGTAGAAATATGAAAACGCAGCAATGAATGAATATATTACCATACAATTATAATACTCTGAGACTTTGCAAAGATTAAGCAATTGCTAAGGGTAACCTAATATCCAGGTTATTTCTCAGCCAAGTAAGCAGTGGGAAAGGACCAGTTTTCCTTTTTTCCAAATAATAAAATTTAAAATTGCTATATAATTTTCACTGTTGACAGTGGTGTTTGAATTTTCTTGCTATGGAATTAGTACATTAAAATCCCTTTTGCCCTGCCCATCCCAGAGTGTGTCAGGAAAACCCAAAGAACAATTTCTGATTCAGCTAATTCCTTCTGCCTTCCAATGTATTTTTTCCAAGCTTTGGTTGAATCATGATCCTGCAAGGTGCTGAGTGTCTCCTGGAAAAGTGCTGAGTAATCTCCGCTCACAGGCACTCCCATGAGAAACGTTCCAGCTAATTTACTCCCAGAAATAGAATATTCAGTTTGTTAAATGGCTGTCTGTTTCTTGTTTTCAAGTTCAGCATATTCACTGAATGCAAAGCATTTCTAGGCCTGTCAACCCCACCACATCCCCAGGCATTGTCAACTTCGTTAACATGGTCTAACATCTCATTAGTGCTTTTGTGTTTAAGCTGCTTATTTAACACTTTCACAACAAGGTTATTTTCCAGGAACTGATTATTTTGCACACACTTTGCAACTAAAGTGAGAGTGTATATAACCAACTGACAAAGCAGCGGACTGAATGGACAATTACAGTTTTAACATCCACTATTTAGATGCACAGCGTCCATCCTCATTTGTCATGTACAAAGCATTTAGAGTCTTAAATGCATGACTAAAACTTGCATTTAAGAATCTGCACACAATTTTGTGGCTAATTGGTAAGTACAACTTCTACAATTGCACATGCAAATAGGATGTTAACATTAATAAATGGACAGACTCAATTGTCAGTTTGCACACAATATCCAATTTAAAAGAGGAAATACTGTATGCAGAATTTAGAGAGCACAGTTATACCGACCCCACTTTTTTTAAAATCAGACACATGGATCTTTTAAAGTTTTTCAAGCAGTTAGAGAAAATATACATTTTCCAGGCATCTGTCCCCAAGAGCTCTGTAAAAATCATCTCTGCATTCAAATGGCTCTTTGACCTTTTGGAAATCTAGGCAATTTCATTACATATTTTTTTCAGAGTCTCTCTTCATTCTCTCTATGGAGGTGGCATTCCTTAGCCACTAAGAATTTTCCAATAGCTCCACTTTGACCTTCATAGTTTATCTATTTTCTGTAACATGGCAATAGTTAGCATGCATACAATGCTTTATATTTCAAAAGTGCTATGCAAAAACTAATTAATTCTCAAATCATGCCAGTATGATAGCTGAATAAACATTATCCTACACAGTGGTTGCCATTAAAAAGTCAGCATTTGCTAACTGTTACCACACAGTGAAATCCAGTTTTCTGCTCTACTTATAATAAGGAAGTATCTGTGGTAACTATGTGGTAAACAGTTGATAAAGTTGACTTTTTAATGGCTGCTTATACATGAAGAAACTATAACAAGCTGCCTTCATCTTAACATAACTACTCAGGCCCCAATCCTGCAAGCAGCTCACTGCCAGTAGACTCCTATGTCCACAAAGAACTGTTTGCAGGACTAGGACCTAAGATTACATGCGCTATATGAATTGTTAGCTGACTTCCTTCCTACTGTGTAGTCAGAAGTCTAAGTTCACCAAATAAAAAGAGTCACGTTTGCTTTTCAAAATTCCCAACAGCATTTAAGACTCTGGACCGGATTTTGATCTCACTGCATTTACTTCTGATTTGCACAGTTATAAATTAGATCAGAATCAAACCCTCTCTCTTCCAAAGAGGAATCTCTGAAATGAGGATGTTAATTCACCTGTTCTGAATAGACAGTTATTAAGTAGATGGCACATGGTATTGATAACAAGAAGTCATCTTTATTGTAATCTGCATGTTAGAGGTATACAATAAAATATGTTTTAATTCCTAAAATGTCACCCCCAAAAAAACAAAAAAAGTGATATCACACAAAGAGCTCAGGTAGAAATGTTGTACAACATACAGAAACTCAGCATTTTCTGTCAAAGTTGTTATCTCAGTCACAGCTGACAATGTAATTATAAGATTACAAAACACATACGGTTTAATAATCTGGACACTGTGTGATCATGTGGACCCATACAGAAATAGTAAACCTGCTAATCTTATGAGGAACTGCAATGGATTTTAGTCAAAGTACTATCCTCAAGTTTCTAAAGGACTATAAATGAGTAGCTGGTGGAGAATATTTGCCTTTCAAATGAGTTCCAGCTAAACATGTGAAGGTCACAGCTAGAAAAGAAAGGAGGGACACTAAAGTTGTTATCCATGATAAATGCAGCAATAAAAACAATGTGGCGCGGTTCCTCACTGGACCGGAAATGGAGCCTGTCAGGATCAGGTAGGCCAACAGGTGTCAAGAATGAGATTTTCGGCAGGAATCACAAAGCTATCAGCAGCAACAGGAGTACAAGTTGCTTCACAAGCAAAAATGTAACATCCAATGTTATTTAGGATTTTTAGAGTTGAGCACATAGTCAGTGCCATCTCTATTCACAGCCTGGACACTGCCATTATGTGATTTCTAAGAATTCACAATGAAAGGTGCTGCACAGAGTCAAATTGTATTTGATTCTGATTTGTGACATAAGAGAAGGGCCACAGCCATGAAATCCATATAAAAGAGATGGAACCAGTGAAGAATCAATTTTTATTTAAAAAACTAACTTAACTAGAAAGAGTTAACTGGTTTGGTCAATCAATCCACAATTTCTCTGGTGTTAAATTAGGGGAAACCAATTTCTACTGAGAACAAATGTACAGATGCATAAAAATATCCTTCATGAAAATAATATTTTAAATCTTCAAAATTAAGATATGATTTTCAGGGCACATTCCTTGCCAACATGTTCTCATTAAAAGTATCTGGTATACTGAGGGTGCTCTAAAGGGGGCACCAAGTGAATGCAGACTATTGTCTCTGACTGATAAATTAGGGTGGCTCTTTTTAAACTTTAGTTTTCTAAATTGCCAAGATGTAAAAACTGTTTTGCAAACACTATCAGGAGGAAGTTCAGTCCAATAAACCTCAACCTTCAGCTCAAATCCTTGGCACGTTAAACAGAGACTGCAGATTGAGCAATCCAATCTCCATATATTTTATTCTCAAAATATTTCATTTCTGGCCACCAATCTTTAGATCTCCTATTGGATTTTGTTTCCATAAATGGATTTTTCATAGTGCAGTGGAAAGCATATTTCATTTAAAATTTCTTCAAACTGAAAGAGTCAATATAAATGTCACTGTGTATTTGTGCTTTACATTCTCCCCCATGGCACAACCCCCTGGTTTAAGATGGACATATAAGGTTGTGTATTAATGACTCATTTCAAATTTGTATACTTGTTCTAATATTTTCTTTAATAAGGATTTTTAACAATATGTAGAGGTCTCTCCTATACTAATTTTCTTATTAATTATAGTGTCATTAATTAAGAAATACATTAAATGTTTTGTTTTTGTTTTTTTCAGAATGGAAAAAGAAAAAAAAATCCTTTTACTTTTTTGTTAAAAAAGCAGCTTTTAGAAGACAAATACGTTGAAGTACGAGTTAGGAAATGCTTACTTTATCCCTAACGAAGCACCCTAATTTGTTCACCTCTTTTCACTGGTATCCACAATAATAACTACTGACTACAACGAGACAAGATGCAAATATCTCTCTGGCGTGCAAGTGACAATGTCAGAGGGCACGCCCTGGTTTTCATGACACCTAGGCCTTGTCCGCACTATAACATTTTGTCGACAAAAGACAGCTTTTGTTGACAAAGCAGTGAATGCGTACACCCTGCAAGGCGACTTTTGGTGGCAAAAATGCCCTGTTTTGGTAACAAAATAAAACCACCCCGATGGAAGACACAAGGCTTTTCCCCAAAAATGTTTGTTGACAAACTGTAGACACCACGCTTGATTTTATTGCTTTAATTGGCCTGCAGGAGGTGACCCACAATGCTCATCGTGACTGCTCTGGTCATCAGTTCGAACTCCACTGCCCTGCAGCCAGGTAAACAACCACCCACCCTTCCCTTTTAGGAGCCTGGGAATTTTTCAAATTCCATTTCCTCTTTAACTCAGCATGGGAGAGGTCTCATCGCATCTTCCCAGGTGGCCATAGCGGGTTATTGCAGCAAACACTCTCCTGCTTGGACCACTGTGGAGCTGTTGGATCTGATCAGTATATGGGAAGAGGAGGCTGTGCAGTCCCAGCTGCACTTGAGCCCTAGAAATTGGGATACCTACGGGCAGATCTCTCAAGGCTTGTGCGAAAGGGGCTATGATTCTGATACGCAGCAGGGCAGAGTGAAGATAAAGGAGCTGAGGATGGCGTACCATAAGGCGAGGGAGGCAAACCGTTGCTCTGGTGCTTCACCTAAGACCTGCCGGTTCTATATGGAGCTGGATGGTATCCCTCGGTGGGGACCTCACCATCACCACCAAGAGCCCCGTGGATACTTCGGCAGGCCTGGAGGTGGCAAAAAGAAGACCTAACCCAGAGGACAAAGTCATTGATGATGAGGTGCAGTTAGATGACGATGGGGAGCTCCCAGCAGGGTCACCCGGTGGGCAGGCAGACAGGAATTGTTCTCCACTCCAGAGGTGTCTAGCCAGACTCAGCAGTTGCTCTCTGGCAAGCAAGAAGCAGGAGAGAAGATGCCTGGTAAGAGGGTGTGGTTTGTGTAGCGCAGAGGTGGGTTCAGGGTATAGAAATGTACATGGCTGACTGTGTTTCTGTGAGGTGGATATTTCCCTGTGCAGCTAATCAGTACAGAGGAACAGGGTGTTGATGCATGTCAAGATCTCACGGGAATCCTCCAGAGAGATCTCTAGGAAAGTTTCTTGGAGGTACTTGGCAATCCTCTGCCGAAGGTTCCTTTGCAGAGCTGCTTTGTTCCTTCCCCATGGTAGGAAACTTTCCTGCGCCATTCAGCAAGCACTTGTGCAAGGACCAAAGTGGCACACAGGCGAGCAACATATGGACCAGGGCGGAAGCCACAAGTGTGTAGTAGATGTACCCTCACTTCCCTGCTTATCCTCAGCAGTGAGATATCTGCTACAATGACCCCTGCCTGTGGAAAAGTGTGGGAGAATTTCAGAATTTTCCCCCGTGTCAGCTGCACCGCAACCCTTGCAGAGTGCTCTTTTCCCCATGTAGAGCACCCCATCCCCCCAGCCAAAACTCACCATGCTTTGGGTGTTCGTCGAGATGTGTGCTTGTTGAGGGTCAGTGAGAAAGTGATTGAAATACACCTCTGGTAATATAACACTTAAATGTTTCAATACTGTGCATGAATTTAACAATCTAGCTTCTGTGCATTGTTCCTTCTACTTTGGCAAATGTGGCCTTGAGGAACACCCCCCTGCCCCACGCCAGCTGAGCATCTCTGCCAGATAAGGAAGTGCCCAAGATGGAACAAAGACGACATGTTTCCCGTGGTACTTCACTGCTCCAATGCAGAGAAAAGGGAATGCAAGGAGTGCTGGGAAGCCGAAAGACAGGCCAAAAAAAAATACCAGGAGTTTGTTAAGGATGCTACTGAGTGGATGATTAAAGTCATTGAGGAGCAAATGAGATGCTGAAATCCTTAATAATGCCACAGACTGGGCAGATCCGATCCTGCCCTCCCTTGCAGCACATTCAGAACTCTTTTCCATGCCTCTCCCAAACTCTGCCCACACAGTCCTTTCCGCTTTCTGAGACTGCTCAGTTTCCCCTTCACTCCACCCCCTCGGACAACTTTAAAAATGATAGCTGGACTTACACACAGCTCTGAGAGTCTGCCCTTCCCTGGTGTGTGTGTGGGGAGGAGGGCGGGGGGGGGGGGGGGGGAGAGAGAGAGAGAGTGAGTGTGTGTGTGTGTCTGTGTTGTTGCCTCAAAGCTTCCCTGCTCTGATTGCCTCTCTCTGGGCCCTTCTGACAGCCTGGTATCTGGCTGCTCAAAATCAGCGGCCAAGCAGTCTGCCTCAGCACTCCACCCCTGAGCAAACTTTTCACCCTTAGCTTCACAGAGATTATGCAACGTACAGCGTGTGGCTATAACCATGGGAATATTATCCTCATTGAGGTCTAACCTGACATGAAGGCATCGCCAGCGCGCCTTTCATCTTCCAAAAGCACATTCAACTGTCACCCGGCATCTACTCAGCCTGTTGTTGAACTGCTCCTTGCTACTGTCCAGGTGTCCCATGTAAGGTTTCATGAGCCACAGCTGTAAGGGGTAGTCAGGGTCCCCCAGGATCACTATGGACATTTCAACATGCCCCACTGTAATCTTCTGGGCTGGAAAGGAAGTCCCCGCTTGTAGCTTTCTATACAGGCTGGTGTTCCTGAAGATGCATGCATCATGCACCTTCCCGGACCACCCCGCGTTGATGTCAGTGTAACGCCCACAAGTGCCCGCAACACCATGGAGAAGTACCCCTTCCTATTGATGTACTCTGTCGCAAGGTGGTCTGGTGCCAAAATTGAAATGTGTGTGCCATCTATCACCCGTCCACAGTTAGAAAGCCCCATTTCTGCAAAGCCGTCTGCTATTTCACGCACATTTCCCAGAGTTATAGTCCTTTGTAGCAGGATGCGATTAATTGCCCTGCACATTTGCATTAACGCAGCCGCAACGGTAAACTTCCTGACTCCAAATTGACTTGCGAGTGACCGGTAGCAGTCTGGAGTCACCAGCTTCCACACAGCGATTGCCACGCGCTTCTCTACCGAGACAGCAGCTTTCATTCTGATGTCCTTGCGCTGCAGTGCAGGGGCGAGCTCCGCACACAGTTCCAGGAAACTGGCTTTCTGCATCCGAAAGTTCTGTAGCCGCTGCTCGTCATCCCACACCCGCATGACGATATGATCCCACCATTCAGTGCTTGTTTTCTGAACCCCAAAGCAACGGTTCACCCTCTGCAGCTGTTCTATGAATGTCAAAAGCAATCTAAAATTGCTCCTATATCATACCACACAGCATGTCAGGCAACTGGGAGTCTTCTTCAGTTAGGAACTTCACGATTAACTGCACTGCCATCTGCGATGACTTAATGACAGTTATCAGAGCATAGGAGAGCAGTGCGGGATCCATCCCTTCTCACAATGAGACCTGGGTACACAGCAAATAAGGGACATTGAAAAATGCTGGGGGGGAAAGCCAGAAGCCCATGGAATACTGGGACAGAAAGCAATGCATCATGGGACATTGAGCCCAGTCCCGAAATGCACCACGATCCACTCCCACAATACCTAGCGGCAGAAGGTGTTGAGCTGGACTGTGGGATAGGTAATCCGCAGTGCACTGCTCACACTGTTGATGCTAGTGCCCCAAGGGTGGATGTGCTCTGCTGACAGAAGGAGTGAGCGTGAACATGCAATACTGATTTTTATTATAGCACTTTTTGAGAGTGGACATAACTTTTGTCGACAAAACTCTGTAGTGTAGACAAGGCCCTAGATGCTACCTCCCACCTTCCATTTCCATCCTCATCTCTAATTACACGGTAATTCCAACGGAAAATGTTCAGAGAAATTTTAGCCATTGCTACTGTAGGTGCTTTAATCAGGCAAGACGTACTTGGCTCTAGGAAAAGTTCCTTCTTCATTTAACTTGAGATACCAGGTCTCCATCTCGGGCTCAGCACTCATGATAATGAAGCATGTTTCCAACAACAGAATTAGAATGTCGAGGCCGTCTCATCCCTGACCTGGTCCTTCTGAGCCACTTAGTGCCAGTGACTCAGAGCTTTGCCCTCATGCCCCTGCTGGGGATTCTGCCTGCTCAGGGCGTCCCCAGCTGACAATGGACCAGCAGAGCCTAGGGATAGTTCACGCACCACGCTCCCCACTCTGGCTTCAGGGAGGAGCCAGAGTATATCCCCAGCTGACAGGTGGTCCCTTACAGATCAGGGCCAGCAGAACACTACAGAAGATCCAAGCTGCTCTACCATGAGCCTAGAGCTGGAAGCAAGAAGAGAATTAGGGAGTGGTTACATCCAGGTAATTGACTGTCAGTAGAGAGGAATGACTGTCAATGTCCAGCACAGGATAGATGCAGTAGCGTAGCCGGGGGGGAGCAGGGGGAGCGGCTGCTCCCCCTGTGAGCAGAAGCGGTGCGCTCCGGGTCTTTGGTGGCATTTCGGCAGTGGGTACCACCGAAGACCCGGATGAGTGAGGACCCACTGCCGAAGTGCCGCCGAAGACCCGGAGCGCCGCCGGGTGAGTACAGGGGGAGGCGCCTTTTTATAGCGCCGCTCCCCCTGTGTTCCGGACCTGCCTACGCTACTGGATAGATGCAACAAAGAATCTGGCCATGGCGTTAATGGGGATTCTCACGGAAATTTTCCATGTCTTCGAAAACAGGCCCCTTTCTCATTAACATATTCCTCTGTCTGTGTACTGCAGCTGGGCTTACCATCACTATTATAGAGCGTATTAACTACTGGACCTGCACCCAAGGAATCAGCAATCACCCAGGAATTCATCACTCCTGATCTATTTGTTTCTGGTAGTTCCCACAATTTGCTAGATACTTTCCTCAGCTCCAAAGGGCTTGCACTCAAAGAATACAAAAACAGACAGACGGCAGGAAGGGAAAGAGAAATAAACAAATAATATGGGCAGGTGATGATTGCACATCATGGGAAGATGATCCCAGATTACCCTACCAATTCAAAACACATCCCTCAGGGGAAGGTGGGAAACCAGGATGGAGCCCAATAATTACTAATGATGATGATAAGCTCTCATACAGTGCTTTACATCCGTAGATCTCCAAGTATTTACAAAGGGGATCGGTATCATTCTTCCCATTCTACAGATGGGGGAAATGATGCACAAACCAGCAAAGTGACTTGCCCAAGGCCTCGCACCAGCCCAACAGCAGAGCCCGGAACAGAGCCCAGGTCACCTGAATCCCAGCAAGCACAGTGCTCTGTTCATTAGGCAACACTGCCTCTTCCCAAAGGTGACTCAGCAATTGCTTTGCATTGTATTGCTGTCTGCAGCTATACAAGATGTCATGGAAGTTGCTGCCATTTTGTATGCAATTATACAAAGTAATTTCACAACAGACAAGATTGTTATGTTACAATCTGCCTCAAGAAGGGGTAGCACACAGTTACGTTGCCTCAGGACTAAACCAAGAGTCACAATCTGGTTCCTGGTTTCCCCGTTTGCTCCAGGGGAGAAGTAATCTGGGCCAAGTTTAGGGCTGGCAACAATTACCTCTCTCTCAACAGCAGCTCAGCTGCACTGCCCAGCTTCTTGTTCAGAAGGGAGAGAGCCCAGACTTTACTTCTTCCCTGTCCCTGCCCAGTGCCCACCTGCACCAAAGGGGGGTTAGCATCTGAGAAGCAAATGTTTCCAACCCCCTGGAGCTTGGCGACATACTGACTCCTGCTGTGGTCAGTGAGATTTTTACCTTAACTTTGTTTTTGTGAGCCAAGAAACGTGGAGGGTTCTGGGTCAGACCCAGAACAGGCAACAACCCCATGCAGAAGACAGCCTCTTAACACCCGGCTTTTTCCATAAACAGGAATATCAACTGGAAGGGTTTTTAATAACATCAGAACTACTAATACACCATGAAATTGAAATAAACTAGTAAACTGAATGTACAATTGTATTAAAATATTTCATTAAACATTTTATGCCAAATTAAGCTGCTGTGATTATATTGATGTTGCAAGCCTACATTTAACCTAAAATTATTTTTAATATTTAGTGTGAGTAATTGTGCAATTAAAAAAATTAAAAATAGTTTCAAGGCTTTTAAAAGAAATGAATTTATCTACTTTCATGGTTTGTCTTATTTTCCACACAAGTTTATTCTATGATTAAATATATTACTAACACGGGATTTAAGCAGCAGGTGACTGTCCTGGAAACTTCTCAGCAGAGGAATACCTCCACGGTGACGATCACAGACTTCCCAGAGCTTTACACTTTGTAAAACACCATTTAGGTTATTTTGATAGTAGCAGACAGCAGATGTCCGTAAAGCACTTGGAGATTCTCAGATGAAAGGAACTATGCAAGTGAAAAGTATTACTGTTATAACATCCAAATGGATATTATATAGGTCACATTTAAGAGGCATGATTCACAAGAAATGCATTGTACTCATCTAAGGGAAGAGCTGAGGAGTTGTAACAAGTTCTTCAGCTTTCCTGCTTTTATATCTGTTCTGGATTTGAGATAATCTTGTCTTTCCTAACACACCACAGTCAGTTTGTTCCTATGTCCCTGTGAGCCGCTGACCTTCCATCTGCCCTAAAAACACATTTCACAAGCCCTGTGTAAGGTCAAAACTCATCCTCTTCCTGGGGTTTGACTTTGTTAACAAACAAATTGGATTCTATACAAGAATAACCACCCACATATGAACAAAAAAACCAGTCCATGCCTTCTACTCAGGTTGCTCTGAGGGTTCCTAGACGGTGGAATGAGTAGCACAGACCTCAGTCCTCTCTGACTCAGACTCAAGATTCCTCCACCAGGTAGCCCACCCCAAAAGCCAATTTCTCCCTCTGTAGTTAAGGATTTTGATTCTTCAGCAGGGTTCTCCCTCCACTTTTCCTTCCTGAACTCACTAACCACTTCAGTTTTCACTTACAGAAGGTAATCCTAGGAACTACCAAAATTACAGCAAATGTCACTTATGTATATTGTCCTATAGGACGTACTGCAAATACACTCTGTATTTGCTAGGGCTTTGGAGATGGCAAAGGATATGAAGCTCTTTGGTGGACTGAATATATTTTACTGCTTTAAATTGCTGCCTGGTTAAGTGAATTTACTTTTCTTATAAATGAACTTTGTTAAGCTGCTGGCTGGTATGGAATCTGATTCTGACTAGTTGACACAGGGTGTCCACTGATGTGCATTGGAGTCTTCTTTGTATTTCAATCTAAATAAATAATGAACTGTTTTTCACGTTCCCTTCGGGGACTGGATTCACACAGGATGTATGAAATTTACCAATAGTTGAAGCTGGTTTGGACTCACCTTCAGAACTTGAGGTAAATTCAGAGACCTGAACACTGAAGTATTCTGAATAACTGAAGCGTTAACTTTTTCAATTGTGATCTTGGAAGTAATATTATTCTCACCTAACGATTGGTGCTTGTATCTCAGGCTACAATGAAAGAGGGAGCAGGTGCCCAGGTGGGAGAAAGTCTGAAGGACTTGTTAATAGAAAGAAGTAAGTATTCTAGACTTTGATAGAATTATTTTTGCTGTTAACATCTATAGCATAATAAAAACTGAAAACTAGAAGAAATCTGAATCTTTACACTGAAACTAGCAAGTCATGTTATTTACGATGCCCGATAGTAAAGTTTTCATGCATCTAAGACATTTAGCAGCCACACTGCCAATTCTGCCTTAACAGAGAAGTATACAAGTTACATCACCAGTTTCTTTTTTTCCCCAAGGTATGCCATGCGGTTGTAGTATCAATTACTCAAACAATTTCAATCCATCTAGACACTAACGTCATTAGTCCATGGAGATCCTTTTGGAATAATTTACATAGCAACTGACTTTACATGCTAAATGAAAAATGTTCAGCCTTTAATGAATGGAATTTGAATTGCAATCCTATCACATGTGATTCAGCTTTATTCATTCTATTTATTAAACAGGAAAAAATGGATACAGTCAATTACAAAGCAATTACCTGAACAATTATTGCAAACCTGTGCCACACTGTGATTATTATACCTTGCACTGAAGAGACAGTTGCACTTGATTTATATGGAGTTTCCCTACATTCTACTTTGTATCCACCCAAAATGGATCCTGACCCCATTTATCCTCAATCGAGCCAAACAGGATTCCTTTGTATTGCAATAATCACTTGTATGGTTTTTAAGCTGCTCATGTCAGGTCAACACCTGATCTTTTAATTTGCTTTTTCCACTTCACTGTTGTTCAGTTTTTGGTTGTTTTTTTAAAATAAGGGATAAAACTTGTTCTGTGGTCAAAGTCCCTTAGGCCTGGTCTGCACTACAAAGTTGGGCCGATATAAGTTGGCTTGCATCAACCTCCTTGTGCATGTGTCTACACTGAAATGTGTCTCCCGAGCAGCCTGTTATGGTGATGCAATAACCCTGCATCCCGGAACAGCGCTGAGCCATGGTCAATGTATTGTGGTCAACGCAGTGCAAATGTAGATGCTGCATGACCTCCATCGATCCTAAAAGTTCTCCAGCAGCTGTCCCACAATGCCCGACAGTGTCCACTCAGCCACGTAGAGCTGAAGCCATCCCCATCCCCACCTTTAAAGCTCCAGCGTGTTTTTGAAATGCCTTTTCCTGATTGCCTGGCTTGGGGAGCACATGGAGAAGCTCTCCCTTGCTGTGTACAATTGTCCAGCCAAACATGTTGGCTCCACGCTCCAGACATGCTCTTGCCTGGAGCAGACAGGAGCTATTGGATCTCCAGGGCCTGAGAGAAGAAGAGGCTATACAGGAACAGCTACAGACCAGTCGTGGAAACATGGATACCTACTAAAAGCTTGCACTGGGGATGGAGGCAAAGGGGCACGACCGGGATCAGCAGCAGTGCTGCATGAAAGGAAACTAACAGCAGCAGACGTACCACAAGGCCAGGGAAGCCTACGGTTGATCTGGTGCTGAGCCACCACCCAGCGGCTTTACAACGAGCTGCATGCCAGACTTGGTGGAGACCCCACTAAAACCCCACAGAGCTCCATGGATTCCTTCCAAGAGCCTGAGACAGATCCCTGCCACGAACAGCAACGAGGAGGACGTACACATGGATGGGGGGAGGGGTCCAGAGACTAGCTGGACACATGGATGGGGGGAGGGGTCCGGAAGCACTACAAAGCTGACGTGTCAATACCACCCTTCCACCAGTGGCTCATGTTTGCCTCACAACTCAATGCAAAAATTCCCCAAAAGGCACTGAGCCGGAAGGTGGTGCATGACATACTAGGATATCTAACCATGGTGCATCAACACAAGCACTCCAGGTGAGTATGTGATGTGCTGATGCAAGTTGCCAAGTATCCACACACAAGTGATATACTAACTGCAATGGCCAAAGTTTGTAGAGTAGACATGGTTTTGGTAACAAACTTTCAGCGGCTTAACAGAGTAAAACTTCCAGCTTCATAAGTATAATAATAGTGATGATAATCTCTTTGAAAGTGCTTTCTGCAGATAGATTTCAAAGCACTTTACAAAAGGAAGCAAGCATTATTATCCACTTTTTACAGACTTCGAACCTGAGGCAAAGGGAAGGAACTGATTTGCCATATTACATGGCATCCCAACGGTTATTAAAATGTAGCAGTGACACCCAAAAGAAACACACATTTTGGACCAAAGTTACTGCCACTGCATGCGGTGTCACAAGGACTTATCTTCCTCCTTTCCTGAAACTCACCAGTCTCACAAAGCATTCCAGGTACAATCACCACCCACCCAGCACACAAAACTGTGTTTTTCTGTCAACCAATTGCATGGATTGCTCTGTATCAACTCATATTTTTATTATTACTTGTATAAATCAGCCTGACAACATCCTTAGCACACAATATAAGCTCAGTAAGACCATACATTAATTGAGGCAGTGATTCTATTCTTTGGCTGTGCCCTTCACATTCTGTTGGGCAGCACCATCCACTTTTATGGCTGCCTATAAAATGAATAAAAAGGTGCAAATGTTGCAATGATGTACCAGTTTTAAGGGAGAGTGGGAAGTGGAAATATCATAGCAGGGTAACTAGGGCTCTAAGAATGAGTCCAGGAGACCAACAAGGAGAAAGTACTTGATATTAGGCTGGAGACACCGTTGGTGTAACTCCTCTGACTTCAATCCAGTTGCATTAGGGCTGAATTTGACCCAGTGTGTTACAGGAACACACGCAAGTGTCCTTATTTTCACACAGAAGATTAATTTTGCCTCTGAACCTGAAAGAGTGCTTAAACTATATGAGATTACGTTTTTTTATTAAAAGGCTACCCAGTAAATCTCACAGACAACTGTTTTTCTCTGGATGCCTTTTGCTATCATAAAACACTTATGAAAGTGAAATGCAAAAAAAGTCATTTACATTCCTCACACTGCTACAGGAGAACCTAGGTCGGGGTGTTAAAGTTTGAAGATGATATGCACGAATAGGAGTCCATTAGTAATTCTATATGTCACTGACATTCTGCTTTAGCAGTTAAACTTGATAATATAACCCTATGTCTATCCATAGACAAAAATATCCCATTTCCACGCACAATACCAAACGGAAGTACATGTGCAGAAGAATCCTAAATAAAACATCTGTTTGTGCTTTGTTCTCCTCTCATTTGTCTGATATGACTGTTTTTTTTCAGGCGTGCATAAAGCCATATTAAAAAGAGTTACCAGCATTTGAACCATGGCACTTTGATACCTGTTAAATATCCCAGATATGTCCAGGAAGAAGAACACCCCGATTGTACTGCTGATGTTGTACATGCATCCTAACATCTCTTGGATTTCAGTGGGGTGTCCCTGGAGTAAAGCAATCCAGCAACTGAAGTGCAAGACCAGCAGTCCCTGCATTAAAGTAACTTACAGGGTTAACATTTTCGCTGCAGTTTAAATGTTACGGCAACTCCCCCCCCCCCCCCCCCCCCCCGAAGATTAAGTGAAAGTAGGAAAGAAACTTAGTGCACTTGCCTACATAGCAGCCATCTCTATTCAGGAGGGCCAGTCACGAGTTAGTGAGCGCCGTATACATCATTTGTCCCTCCAGAAACCTATGAACTCCCTTATGTCCTCTCAGAATTTCAAGTAATATTAATGAAGAAATGTGATGCTAATATCCTTGTTCTTAGAATTTGACACCCCCTCAAGCAATCTTCCAGGCATGCGCATGTAGGTGTGTTTCTGGAGGGGCATGTATAACTAATGAAAGCGCGGAAGTATCCCAGATAAGCCAGTTATATCTATTCCCCTTTCCAGAAGTTGACGACACTTTGTAGTTATTGGTCACACAAGTTAAAACACCCTGAAGACAAACAACTAGCACAATGAACACTTGTGCGACAAACCCCCCTGCGTGAACCTGGCAACAGCAGAGATCTCGTACTTTCACCAGAAAAGATTACTGAACATTTTCTGACGTATCGGGCCTTAAAAAGCTTCTCCTCTACATCAACAGGAATTACAACTTCAAATGATTATTGAAGAGGATGCCAAGCAACAGGATGAAATTAAGAAACAAATTAGGCTGAGCAGCCGGAAAGGTTTCCTGATGGTGAGATCTATTAGATTGTGGAATTACCTCCCAAAAGAAGTAGAGGTAGCTCAGTCAGTTGGGACATTTCAAACTAGACTGAATAAAACATTGCAAAACACACTTCAGGGAGTACACATGCACTTGGGCCGGGGAGATGGGACTAGTTCTTCCATCTCTAACTTCCATGATGGTATGAAAACACCCTCTTCCCATACTTACTTCCCACCTGTGCAAATTCTCTCTCAGGACACTGCAATAAAATCACATTAAGGCATTTCTTCTCTAGTCCCTATTATGCTACCCCCACTAGCCCACAGCCACTTGATAAATGATTTACACTGGATATTTCTGTTTTGCATTGGAGACCTTGTAAGCCAAAGAACTTTTTTTTAAAAGCCCTCGCTATGCCTATATTAAAGGATGCAGCTTGCATTAGCTCCCAATCCAGTATGATGTGGACTTGAACAGCAGTACTAGAAACAGGCTACTGAGGAGAAAAACATGGCCTGCAGCTAGCTTGTAGCCCAAAAAAAAAAAAAACGTTGCTGAAACCTGAACATTTTATGTATGTTGTTTTGTAAATGCACAAAACTGCTCCAAACAGCTGCTTCACGCATTTCCCGATACAAAGCTGCTTTATATTCTGCCAGAAAGCTGCCCCAGCCCTTGTAGGATGTCTTGTGACAGCTTCAGGAGTTGCAAGCCCCCTGGCCTGGTAGATCTGAAGAATACAAGACCTAAGCCATCTGGATATAGTCACTTTATTACCCTTACGGCCATTCTTATTAAAGTGAAAACACACACAATCCTTTTGCTACCTCACAAAGCCCTCCTGTTTTAAAAATAAAAGTTAAGAGTCCTTCGGGAGATCCAAAGGACAGGAGCATTGGAGGGTTGTTTGGACAAAGGCATGCCATTTTCTGATTCAAGAGAAAACCTACATTAGTATACTGCAGTGCTAGGTATGCCTATTTCTCAATGCAACTACAATAGCACATGTTAAAGCTAAACTTCCTAGTAAATAACTTGTAAAGCTAGCCAGAAAACCCCTGCATAATGGAAAACAGAAGCTTGACTGTGGGTCTCATAGGTTAATCTTAAGAACAAGATTTCTGGCTCTAAGGGCCCAATATAGTCTAAATACTCTGAATCTCTGTCATCCTAGAACAACACACTATGAGGGGGTAGAAGCCAAAAGACAATGCCCCAATATCACTTGACAATTCAATCAAACAACTCTTCAGCACTTCGCACGTTTAAGTAAGTCTTCTTGGAAACGTTTCAAAGTGCAGGGAAACCGAAAACTGTAAGAGCAAATAATACCTCTCCCCCATGAAGCTAAAGCTGATCAAATTCTATTAACATAAGAACATAAGCAAGTCCATACTGAGTCAGACCAGTGGCCAGCGCCAAATGCATCAGAAGGAATGAACAGAACGGGGCAAATATCCAGTGGTCCATCCCCTGTTGTCCACTGCCAGCTTCTGGCAAACAGAGGCTAGGGACACTTCAGAGCACGGTTTTGCATCCCTGCCCATCCTGGCTAACAGCCATTGATGGACCCATCCTCCATGAACTTATCTAGTTCTTTTTTGAACCCTGTTATAGTCTTGGCCTTCGCAACATCCTCTGGCAAAGAGCTCCACAGGTTGATCGTGTATTGTGTGCAGAAGTACTTCCTTTTGTTTCTTTTAAACCTGCTCTCTATTACTGTGATTAGGTGATCCCTGATTCTTCTGTTATGTGAAGGGGCAAATAACACTTCCCTATTCACTTTCTTCACACCATTCATGATTTCACAGACTTCTTATCATAGCCCCCCTTAGTCCCCTCTTTTCCAATCTGAAAAGTCCAAGTCTTTTTAATCTCTCTTCATATGGCGGCTGTTTCATACCCTTAATAATTTTTGGTTGCCCTTCTCTGTACCTTTTCCAATGCTAATATACCTTTTTTGAGATGGGGTGACCAGAACCGCATGCAGTATTCAAGGTGCAGGTGTACCATGGATTTGTAAAGTAGCATTCTAGCCCACAGGATACTTGGCTAGATGCATCGTTGGTCTGACTCAGTATGGCTATTCTTGTGTTCTTAAGCTGAACGCAACAGGAGGGTAAGCATAGAGTTTCAGCTTTAGCTCTGAATTTTCCATTTTGTTTTAAATTAAAGATCAAAGTAAAAAAAATAGCTGCTTTAAAAAAACACATTTCATTTTAGCTAAACGCATTTCCCTTTTTCTCTTTATGATGAGCCAAGTTCAATGGTCCTTTGGTACCATTCTCACCAATTCTGGCCCGAGATGGTAGATCAGCTACAAGAAGTTCAATGCCATTAAGGGGTCAAAATCCGATGACATAGAATCTGAACCTGAAACCCAGACATAAATCCTAAATCTAACCTAGATCCTGACATTTTCCTGCACCACCTTTGATTTTCACAGCAGACTTTTTAAAGGGGGTGTGGGAGGCTGAGCAAAAGAGAACTTTGCCTGTTGATGAAGTGCACAATTTAAGAATCCTTTACACTGGAATTGTTTGTGTTAATTTGCATCCATAGCCTAATGGTTCTCTCCAAGCAGTTTCAATGCCTAATGAGAGCACAGTTCAATAAGAACCATGTAGTAATAAAAGAGTGAGTCAGCACTCACACACTAGCCCTGAAAGTCAAAGTCAAATCCATTCTGCAGCAGTACAATACCTAAATTGTAAACCAGTTAACAATTGTTGGATTTGGGGAGGGATTTTTGCGTTCCTGTTAGTGGAAAATCAACAAACAGAATTAAGTTTTGAATGCTTGTGCCCCCCCAAATTTACTCCAAGATTGAGACTTTGTGCCCCAGGGTCCAGCCTAGAACATATGAATTCATTATAACCTCAATTTGTGATTCTGCACTCATTAAAAACAACAAGCAGATTTACAGCAACCTGCCAGTTAAAAATTTGTTTGTTCCCACAAGGCTTCTTATGTGTTCTTACAACAAAGGTTAACTCAGCCAATGAAGGCAGTTGAGCAACACATCAGCACATTCAGACCATGATTGCAGACACACAAGGGCCTAGCAATAAAAGCATTTCCGCACAAAACTCAAACTATAATATTGTCTCTGCTCCTCTAATGAGAATAATTTCTGCTTCACAGATACATCACAATAACTTTCTTTACTAGTACAATTCATAATTAATCTTCACAGTCTAATATAAATCATTCAAAATGTGTTTACTGCCCTGCTGGTATTAAGGATGATATCCTGAATGGTCTAGTCAATGCAAAAATATACAATATTTAATTGAGAAGGAAGTCTTAGCAACTATATAGGATTCCAATTTTCCTGTCTTTTGACCACAGTTCCAAATCTAAATAGAGTCCAAACACATCCCAAAACACTTGTTCAGTGAAACATAAGCCACCAGAAATAATATCAATCAGGTAATTACTAAGAGTAGATATCTTAAAGTGATCAGAATCATACACAATGGTGGAGTTAAGTACTGTTTATTAACCCATACATTTAAATCTTAACCTATATACTTAAATCTTCAGTGTAGCTACATAGACCATATTTTTAGTGCATGAACAGTATTAAACCTTTGCAACTCAATGATATAAATGTGCATGTGTTTACGTCATACTTAGGTCTATAAAAATAACTTGCATGTGTGTCATGGAAATACAACAAATTAAAATAAAGCACAGAGAAAAGCATAAGCTTTTTTTGTTTTTTAGTATTAAGAAACATAAGTCAAACTTAATGCATCCCATTTATCACTGGTAAAGGGCACCACTTCCTGGACTGTCATAGATATGTTTTGTGTAAATTATTAAAAAGGTGAATAGGTAGTAAAGCAGATAGCACTGAATTTAACAGATTTCTTAGCATTCATGAGCCAAAAATTTGCTAAAGCTTTATAAACAAAGATAATGAGTTGTATAATTTATGCAAATTAACTAAAGCTGATGCATCTTCTAGAAATAACAAAGTGCAATATTTATTTGATGTGCTTTTTGGAGTAAAACATGTAATTGGAATTTTTACCCAGCAGGTTCCTACTATTTTGTTTATTAATAGTTTCATTATAGAACACCAAACACAGAAGGAAAAAATTGTTACATTTACTGATCTTCTGTTTCTCTAAATATGATTTTTTTTAAGCTGAAGTCTGGGAATTCATTCACAACTGAATCCACAAGTAAAAAAATGGATAATGCTAGATAAGTTACTTAAATTGACAATGTTCCTATTGTATATATACAATTTTTATGGATCTCGGGTGTTTAAAATCATCCATAGATCTATACTAACACTTATTGTTTTAATTTTATCATAAAAATCCTTAAGTAGTTACACAACATTTTTCTCCATATTCTTTCCAGACAGGTTACTGGCACATAACCTGGATCAGCAAAGAATCCTGTTTTTTTTTTTTATTTGTTTATTTGGTTGATTTTGTTCTTTTTTTATTCTCTGCAATGAGATTAATTTTATCAAAGGTATGTATTTTTTTAAAAAAATTGTCACTATACTCGGGCTGTATTAAATGGTAATATTAGCAATCAAACATGATGGTGATTAACGTTAAAAATGCAAGGAAAGATCATTAAGCACAATAAATTAATTATGTTTCTTGAAATACTCTGCCACACACTTTTTGCTGCTTAAATGTTTCCAAACAGCTGTTAGCCTACCATACTATTTATCCTTCACTATAAATTAAAAAACACAAACATTTTGAAATAAAACATACCAATATAAAAATTCCTATTCTTAATCTTGTTTCATAAACAAGTGTGCAGAATAATACGTTGTTGATACAATAAAACAAATTGCTTTGAAAAAAGAACCTTTCCTCTGTTTTAGTTTCAAAAGTTTTCCTACATCAGGAATAGATTAAGCCAGAGTAAAAATTCTTTAACCCACTAAACAGTGCAAAACCAACAGCTAGAATAAAGCATCTAAAAGAAAGAACAGAGGGTAATGTACTGAATTTATTTCATCTCATCTCCCTTAATCATGTAAAAACAAAATCAAAAAATGTTCTACATTCTGGTTTGTGTCCAACACAATGTTTGAACTAATTGAGTGTAAAAAACGTTGCTTTGCATTATATCAGTTAAAGTAAGTGTAACAATTGTTCTTTCTACCCTGGAGCTCTCTTTTATATCTGTTTTTGTTATAACTCAGTCCATTCACAATATGTCATTGGAAGCACTATTTGCAAAAGGAACTATAAGAAACAGATTCTTTATTTCTTCGTGAATTCATTTTCATTTCCCTCCTTCTAAGGCTCCTTCCATTTACCAAGTGATTCCATCTGGAAGCCTCAAAGTAACAATTTTATAGACTAAGTTGCTATCCATAAACAAAACAAACTTTTATCAGGTAGCCAGTATTTAGTTAGTATAAACTGGATATTGCCTTTTTATAGGAGACTGAACACAATGTGATGTAAATGCTGTACTGCATTGTCTTACTATTTCATACATTTCCTACGAACATTCACTAATCTGTTTTAGCAAACAGTTTAAAAGTTCATCTCAACTACTGTGATCTACACCGAAAAGCTAACAGTTAGGTAGGAATTCCTCAGTAGCATAGGGTTCAGTTCAGTAAAGCACTTAAGCATAGACTTGACTTTAAGCATACAAATGATCCTATCCTTTATTTTTAGAAAAACACTTAATCATGTGCTTAAATTTAAGCACATACTTAAGTCCGATTTAAGTCAATAGCATTTAAGAATGTGTGCAATGGCTTTGCTGAACAGAGATAGATCGCACACATACTTAAAATTAAGCATGCGCTTAATTCCTTTGCTAAATCAGGAGAACTCATTGAGAAAGCCATCCTGGGCTTCAGAATGATGGAAATGATACAATCCTCTCTTTTTTCATACTCATGCAAAACAAGCATTATGCCACAAAGACCATAGCACACCAGTCCCTGCGGATTCATGTTAGGGAGAGAAATACTGTGAATACTGGCTGTGCCCAGACTGTAGCTTGCTCTTCTGGACCAAAAATGTCTAAAGACTGATGCATTAACGTGTTGACATTCAGTGCTGCCTGCTACCTATTTTCTCCTCATACTCCAATGACCAAAAATAACAACTCTGATAACCCAGGGCATCTAGGGTATGTAGATGCCATAAGATCTATATCAGTATTCCAAAAGATACAAGCTTGTGAGAAATGTCCAACTTCATATATAAGATCTACCTGGAAATTTTGGATAGAAGACCCTGATTTCTGGTTAGGGCAGGCCAGAATATTTCTAAGGAAAGTAAATAATAATTTAGATTATTGTTAAATTATCTTTGTCCAGAGTGTATTTTGTCAGCATGTTGAACATTATACAGCAATATACCGGTAACAAGGTACATTGCTGTCTGCGCCACCAGGAAACAAAACAAAGGATTTTAAATGTCATGCAAATATCAACAAATATTGAATCCCCACCCATTGTACCGTTAACATATAAACAAGGAGCCTGTGGATTTCATTTCCTTTTTTAAAAACGTAACAGTGGATTCACTTAGTCTGATTCTGATCTCACTCACACTTGGGCAAAGGAGGAAGAACTTCACTGAAGTCCTCAGAGTTAAATAACGTAAAGCCACTGTAGGTGGAATCTGAATCAAGCCCAGTATGTTGTTACATCCATCTCTTTGGGAAGGAGACTTTGCTAAGTTCTCAACCACATGCAATAGCATACTCAACAGCATTCTTCTTAAAGTGTTACCTAAGTGATGTTTAGCTACATCAGGAAAAACTGACTTTCCTATGATGTAGCACTGTTTAATGTTATGCACATTTGGCCACAGTGCATTTAAAAAAAAAAGACAAAAATTCTGTAGAGTTTAAAATAACTAACTAACCAGAAGTTCTACCCAACAAAGCACAGTTTACACATCTTTGTCACCAACCTTTCCCACAATAATTTGCTCAAATTAAAAACCTAGTAACAGTTTGCATACTTTCTTCTTAGGGCTTTTACTCAGAGGACCCGTAGTGGATTTAATAACCATCATAGGTCCCATCCAAGAAAACAAAGTAAATACTTTTAAGATTCCCACTAAAAAAAATCATATGCATACAAAAAATTATTCCCATCTCTACAGGATCTTAGGCTCTGAAACACCCAGATATTAAGAAAGCTTATTATTGTTAAAAGTTATAGAATGTAAAACAAGCTATCATAAGTAAGGGATTGGACATGTTATGTATTTGCTGGAGGATTAAAAAAAATATACACACTTCCCGGTGTATATTGTGTTAGGAAAAACTGTCAGAAAGCACAACCATTCGCTGTGAATTTATGTTACTATAAATGAATACATTAGGATCCCAATGTAGAAGAGGAATTATTGATATGTATGTTCCCTTCAGAACTGATTCTCAGGAGACTCATTCCAGATTTAATAATAATCCATATTCTCCTTCAGAAACTGTAAGCTAGCTCTTTGATTTCCCTAGCACTGCCATAGATATATGAATCATTAAGATGCTGTAATGACCATAAGTTCAGTATATCATACACCACCTAGAATATTTAATCAAATAAATTCCAAATAATCAATTCATGAAGAATCAACATTTTTTACACATTTGTAATAAATGTCTACCAATCAAATCTATCATTAAAGATGGGTGTAAATTATGGCAGCAAAGATTAAAGTAACAGGCACTAGTTTTCTTCTACTGTCATGTAAATACTTAAACATGCAGAAATAATGTGTGTCCTCTTCACTGTAACTATTCCCAGGGGATTTTATTAAATTCAGTGTGTCCAAGCGCCTTTCAAAATACTCCATGGTTAATAAATGCCCTTGCTACAGACTTTCCCTTTCCCAAGTTATACTTGCTATTTTAATCCACTTTCCATTTTGCTCTGTTCCAGCTAGTCTGTATTGCTTATTATTTGTTCAGGGGTAACAAGGTTCTCAGTGCTAGCCAGGACACAAATGATAGTACCGTCCCTATGCCGCTCACAGGGGTGCATCTCTTGGGCAAGGACACCGGCCAGGCCACCCACACACAGCAGAGAATTGGTGGATAGGACATCTCATCCCAGCAAAGTTGTGGCACAGCCACTGGGCAGAGATAGCAAAATGCCAGGATAGAACAGGAAGGCTGCCTTGGAATCTCAGTTTGCTGTCACATTCTACCCTTTGCCTGCCCCTCCCCGTATCAGTGTGTGGGAGCTGTTCTTTGCCTCTCATTGGCTGGCCTCAGTTCAAACCTCCTCTAGGCTTTCCAGAGCAATCTTGCCTCTATGGCTGCCCGGCTCCCTCCTCTGCCTCTCCACAACTGCCCCATAGTTGAAGTATATTGAGCTTCCAGGATGCTGAGGGTCTGACCAATTGTCTTGTTGAGGGGGATCAGGAAGGAATTCTTCCCCATTGGGTCAAACTGGCAGAGATGTGGTAGGTTTTCCCTTCCCCACAGCGTTAGGTGGGCTCAGTTACATTAAAGGAGAAAGAACGGACGTTTACATGTTACAAGATCATAAATATTGGAATGTTCAGTTCACCGCAACTTGCACTGGTTTCCAGGCGGATAATGGCTTAAAAAGGCCTGGAACTGTGCCTGAAAGGAGAAGGGGAGACCTGACGTCTTCCAAGACCAAGGTCTCCCTTGGTCCCGTTTAATCTCCTTACAGGGTGGAGGGGAAGAGGATTCAGAAGTGAGCTGGGTTCCAGGGACAGGGTGAAGAGGCCCTACCCCAAACTTCTAGTTAAATGGTGGGAACCCTGTACTCTGCATTGGACCCAGATAAGTGCCGGGTATGCGAGAAGGGGTGGGCACTGGCACACCTCCCAGCTGCTAAATTAAAGTTGCAGCCTGCTTCTTAAAATCCATCCCTGTGTCTGTCTTTCACTCCTGCATGTCCCGATCCATCCCGAACCAAACGTAAACACTAACAAACGCATGCACTAACACACTCTTCGGTCCTGTTTATCTCTTCAAGAAGAGTAGCTAACATGGCAGAGAAGCACGCACCCTTTGCGATGGAGGGGGCTCTGTGATGAGTTCACCACAGCCCAAAAATACTACATTGTGACAGAAATTAGAATCACAAGAATGAACTGCAAGGATAAAGCCAGGGAAAAGCTACTTCCCCCACTATGAATCACAGCAGACTGCAACCACCCCATCTCTGAGTCAGGTTGGGAGGATATGCAAGGGAAAATCAGATGAAAGTTAAGCCAACAAAAGTAGAAAAATAAAAGGAGGTTAAAAAAAACCCCACCTAATAGTGACCGCCCAGAATACGTTCATGCAAAAGCTAGGGTGACCAGATGTCCCGATTTTATAGGGACAGTCCCGATATTTGGGGCTTTTTCTTATATAGGCTCCTATTACTCCCCACCCTCTGTCCTGATTTTTCACACTTGCTGTCTGGTCCCCCTATGCAAAATCTGCCACTTCTTTGGGGTAGAGTTTGAATATTTTTTGTTTGCAACACTGTGCATGTGTGGGCATGCACATTTGTGTGTGCATATTAGTATCAGAAGTCTTTCACCTTCAACTCTATTTTCTTCTCCAATCTGGTCCTACTCTATTTTGCTGGAATGCATTAAGCAGCCCGACTAAACATCGTGATCCTAATTAGTTTGCAAAGTACATAGCACACTTCTGATGGTGAGTAAAACTCATGTAAATTAAAGTGAATTGGATCAGACTATCCTAGAACTAGTTTTTGAAATTAGTGTTGCTTGAATGTGCGATCTTAGAAGTTGCTTCCCCCTCCAGGAATAATTTAGCAATAAATTGTACTGACAATAGCAATGAACTGAAAGATGTAAAAACAATCTATAGTTTAAGATTGAGTGAGGGACTGTATTACATGCTGCAGAAAAAGCCCATTTGGTCACTTACTAAGAGAAAGGTATTTTGTTCTTAACGTGTATTCCCAGCTTCCAAGCTGAAATAATAACTGATGCTATTATCACCAACCTTATACAGCCTATGTAATGTGTATGCTGCACGTTTGGACCCAAATGCTAACGAAGTCTTTTGTGAACGTTGACAGTGATGTCTCAGAGTTTATATAGAAATTGAATACTCTAAAATTTCCATACATGTCCTTGTGGGCTAATCTGTAATAATGTTAAGGGACTGTTATGATAATAATTAAATACAGGTTCTGCATACACAATTGGAATTCTGCAGCTCTCTCCCCACAAGGGAATTTCTTGCTTAATAAAACTCAAATCAAGTTTAAAAAAAAAGGAAAATCACAAAATTTAACATATTGTAATATATGAAACACATCCAGGGTGGATAATGGTCCACTCTCTATATATGTACGGTCCCATCAAATCTCAAACTAGCAAGGTCAAACTCGGTTGATACTTTGATGGGAAACTCCCAGTAAGCACGAGGTGCTGCTGAAACTGGCTTTGGCAATTCAGTAGTGGCACCCTTCTCTCTCGGTCAGCCCGGTGTTTCGGGGGCACTCCAAAGCTGGAATCTCTTTCATGTTGCACTGAATTTCTGAACATTTATGACAATAAAAAAATCCCATTGAATTTTTTGTAAGACTTGGGGGTTAATACCATTATCCTGGCAAAATTTCAATGTGGGTAATTATGTTCTGCTTTCTTAGATACTCGTCCATCCCCAGTAGTTTCAACTGAATTTAGTGTTTTTCTTTTATTGTTCTAAACAGCTGTGTAGCGTTGTTGTAAACTGTTAAACAGCTGCTCCCATAAACCCAGAGGTGGCTGCGTTTCAGTAGTGGGTAAAATGATTACTATATATCCCTTACCTACTTCACAAGTACATTGTTCAGCTAATTAATTACTAGAAAGTGTTTTGAGAGCTCAGAGGAAGAGAGCAAAAAAATATTATTAGCAAACTCTTGCTACAAAGAGTTAGCATTTTATTTTATAGCCATACCTTCCATGGCACGTCAGATTCCTATGTGTGTACCCAGACGCAAGTGATTTAAGGACAGGAGAAAGTATTCCTTCCCAATTACATTTGGAATCAGGAGGGGACCTGAGGTTAATATACTCACGAATCAGATTTGCAGACCTGGGTTCAAATTGGATAAGGTCACAAATAAAAATGCATTTGGTTGGTTTCCCCAAGTCCCCAGTAGGCTATTAGAAAGCTCACTGCTCTGTAAGACCCATTAAAGCGACTTTGTGAGCTCAGAAAAGGCTCTGGCAATTCCAGGGTTTCTATTTCTTTTTCCTTGTTGGTTTCTCCATTGACTCTACTTTCATTCTTTTGGGGTTTACAATTTTAAAACAAAAGAGAGCTTGCTCCCTTTGGCGGGTGTCTAAGTTATCCCTTCTAGATAAACCTGTTAATCAGAGGTACCAGAATGGAAAGTAGCCTCACAGCATGATACAACCAAATGGTCTCGACATAGATTTTCAACTTCTGCTACTGTTTATTGTTATTACTGTGTCCTGGACTTCAGCATGGCTCCATCACCAGTTATCTAACACATGTGCATCATCAAAAGATCAAGACCCAGAGAAGTATTTGCCTAGGGCCAGGATTTCCACTAAGATTCAGAAATGCAGGAATTGTTCTCTTTTGGATGCTGTAGTAGTCACTACATTTCCAGCATCTTTCTCCCCTCTCATTTTCCACATTCTTTCCTCCCTTTGCCCTTGATCCTATTAGCAGATTAAAAGACAGAAGAATTCCCAGTTATTAGGAGACCACTTCCTGAATTACTATGACCATATGACCTCATTCATTTTAGCAACATTCTACGATGCATTCAGGTGTATATGCAATTTATAGACAGTGAGACAGATTCATGCACAAGGAAAGGCAAATACATTAACTGAACCAACCATCTGTAAATTCAGAGCTGTGTCAGTCGGGAAATATGCTATTGCTATTTCAACACACCACTTACTATTATTTGTTAAATTTTTTAATTATGTGAATTGATTAGCAACATATCACCAGGGATCCTAACTAATTAGAAATTAAAGAAGGACTATGGATTTGGATCTTGAAAAGACATATTTAGGGAAAGACCAAGTGAACTTCTCACTGTTGGTTTACCCAGAATTTGCTAGAGGATGGTACACCAGTTTAACCAATAAAGTAACGTGAAGAAACAGTAACCAATGATGCTAATCTAGACAACTTTTTGATTAAGAATCTCATGGAGTTATTCACCATCACCCTGACATATAAGAGAAGAAATTAAGCAAGTTTTATTACATTTTCTAGCTTTACTGAAGTTGCTTTACCTGTATTCTCTATATGCACCAAATTCTCCTCTATTGTGTTAATCAACACCTTGAAAATAAGTAATTGATCTAAACTGATTTCAAATGATTTTTTTTTCAACCAAAAGCTAAAATGAGCATAGCACAAAGCATGCTGAGGGCATTCAAGAAGTAATTTATAATAAAAATACATTAAATATAAAACCCTTTTAAAGAATTTGCCTGATCAGTAATTTCATTGCCAATTTTGTTTCTCCTTTTTGCCCATTAACTGCCATTTTCAAAACTTGACTTGGATACTACCAATGTTCTTGGCTGGCTTCTTTGTAAGTATTTTTCCATCAGCTAGAAGTACGATACCTATTTATCTTCTGGCTACAAGCAGAGCTGAAATGATCTGGCAGTGCCACAAGGCAGACAGTTATTTCATGCCCTGTTAATTCCTAATGTGGTAACTACAATATCATCCCAACTTTAGGAGGAGCTTTTTAAAATCTGTTATCTAAGTGTCCAAGTAAAGAACATCACTTCCAATTAGAATGAGCTCAGAAACATAAGACCACAACTCCATGCCTGAAACAACGAAAGGTGTTGTGAGTTAAACTAGTAATTAAGCAAGAACTTTAGACAATATTTAATTTTCTGTGGGTAACATTTAGAAGTCACGAAAATGACGATGAACTTTGTCTACAATTCAGACTGAAGGTTGTTACTGAGATTTAAGATTGCGAGCCAAATGATCTAGCAGGCAGCAACAAGACATCCTACAAGAGGTTAGTCAGAGAGTGATTCAGGGTGTTTTAGGTGCTTGGGCTGGATGATGTGGGCCTGGGGATTATCCCAGAGGTGAGGCATTTCCCATAGCCACTAGAAGATACAGAACACATCACTTGCAAGCAGAGGGTTTGCAAATGATTTTACAGTCCTTTGGAATGAAGATGCTTTTCCAACTACAGGATGAGTATAGAGTCATGCCCCTGCCATAAAAGAAAGCGAAGGAGAGGGATTGGATTCAAATGGGTAGTAAATCATCTTCATCTTCCCTACTTAGTGTGGCTACATCTTTTTCTTTTCTTTTCTTTTTGGCTACTACATTGGGAAAATATGAACAACGCTTGCTAAAAATCAGGCAGCTGTGGGAGCCTCAAAGACTCACAAAACTGAGGCCATCTAATGGCAAAATTATAGCAATATTGATACTTAATCCTACACACTTAATAGAGAAGATATTCCCTCCATTTATTAGCCCTTGGCAATACAACCATAGCACCATATGTAATAATGCTGTGAGCTGCATAGATCCAACATTTAAATGTTCAGCCCAGCATGCAGGAGCAGTGGAGAAGGCTAATAGGCTTGTATCAAGATAGGTATCTTCTATGATTAAGGACCTTGTTCTATATCTTTATTAAAGAACTGATTAGATCACATCTGCAGTAGTACAAGGTCTAGATTTAGTCATCCTAGTAGAAAAAATGGTAGTAATTAAATTGGAGAGAGTTCAGTGCAGAGCAACAAAAATGATAAGCAAAAGAGGAGCAAATACGTTAGAAACACTGGCAAGATTTGGACCATTTAATCTTGAGGAAAAGTATCCTGACAGAAATATTTAAAAATGGCTAAGGGTTATTAAAAATTAAGCATGGTAATCCATATGATGCTGCTTTACTGAGCAGAATTAAGGAGCACAGGAGGGAACATATATAAGAAGAGCTTATAACCTGATTCTGCCATGCGCAGTCAGGGTAAGTAGTACTTTGAAGCACATGCAGCCCAGTGACATGTATCAAAGACCCTCTGGGTGTGTAGCAGAGACCTCAGAGGCCCCTGCAGCACTTCACCCCTTCCCACTGGGCTCCCGATGCGGCACAGTGTGCAAGGTTTGCACTGGAGTGGGAGACCAGGCGGGCCAGATGCAGAGTGTTCCCCTCAGGAGCTCCCCCAAGAAATAGGGTGCAACCTGCTACGCCCCTCTGCAGCCTCAGGGCCCTGGAGGAAGCAGAAGCAAGCAGAGGGAATCCCTGTTGCCACAAGAACTCAGCTAAGGGACACAGCAAATGAGGCGGCCCTGGGGTATCCTCATATAAACAGCCCTCGCCTTACCTAATCCCCCAGGGTTAGGGTAGGACCCCCGCCTTTTGCCTGCTTTCTTCTCCACCGTGGAATAACGCATGGGAATTTGTGTTCTCTCCCCACCCCACCACCAGTGCCATAAGGGGATGATCTGGCCCAGCGACAGCAGTCAGATTTCAGGATAAGGTACTTCGCAGAGGGAGGGCGGATGGCAGAACGTGGACCTTAAAGAACGATTTGCAGGGCACCGTGCTGGTACCCGCACCAACAGGCACCACTCCAAAGTAAACATTACACTTAAGACAAAGTCTAAACACCTGATGTACATGCCAAGTCGCTATATCTCCTGACAGACACTAGCCAGCTTCCCACAACTTCCCCATTCATCTCAATCAAGGCCCTGTGGACTCCAGAGCCACAGAATTTGGCTTTTCTTTTCTTCTTTAAAGATACCATGGAATTCAGCATTTCTGTTGTGGAATCCACCATTTTGCTGTAGACAGGTGCCAAACGTTGTATTTTCAGTCTCCCTGCTCCGCCTACTGCTCACCAGCTCTCCCTACGAGTGGGAAATGCATGCTCCTGGCACTGTTTCATGGAAGTAGGCAGCAGGGGCTCAGGGAGCCAGAACTGGAGTCCGGATTGCAGGCAGAGAGTGAGAGAATGAGAAGTGCAGACTGGCAAGCCAGGTGCCTGGAGAGCAGATCAACAGTCAAAATGCAGGGAGCCAGGAGATGAGCGATCCCTTTCCATGGCGCACATGAGGCAGTGTGGGGGGAAGGCAACTGTCAGCCAAGTTGCCTAGAAACCAGCCAGGAGCCACGGCCCCGGAAGTGAAGGTGATCTAGCTAATGATCTGAGAAGAAAAAAATCCATCCTCATAATCACTGATGACTATAGATAAGGCTGTTTGAGTTCCTGCTTTAGCATGAAGAGGAAACATACTGCATCAAAATACCTTCCACAAGATAAAACTCTGATTTACAGATACAATACGCCAAAACAGCTAGCGAATGAATTCCTACAACTAGCACTGTTTGATACAGAAGCAGACTTATTTGAAATGATTAATAGAGTTCAATATACAACTACATAAAGCATTACAATAGACTACTGGTATGTCAAACTTAGAAAGAGTATCCTGCGTCTGCTGGAAGCCTTAAATGAAATCTATTTAATCATGTGAGCCATGGTATTTGCAATGACTTTTTTTTTTTTTTTTAACATTCAGGATTCCCAAAGTGAATCATGATTAAATGGTTGTAGGTCTAAAGAGTCTGTTCTAGTATAAAATAGGGACCTAAACAACATCCAGCGCTGATTGTGCCGACTCTGTGGAGAAGAATTTTCATCCCTTATGGGTGAAGCTGCTCTTCATTACTGAAGGGATATGAATGAATCCTTCTCATGGCATCAGATGTCGCTCACGGCACAAAGACTATCCCATCTCCTGGCCACGCTGTGCATACCCTCTAGGTTGTTAAATTCCATATGTTTTCCTTCTCTGAGTACTGTGCTATGAAGAGATTATTTCAGTCAGATCTTTTGGCCCATTCCTCCAGCTGCCCAATGGCATGGTTGCCATGAGAGATACTCAGGCTTCATTCTTAACACATGTCCAACTATTTCTATCTTCTTTTCTGGATAACTTTAGAGATAAAGGGTTACTGAACTACCTGATGGATCTTGGCCTTTGTTATTCATAGAATCTAAGGCCAGAAGGGAGCATTCTGATCATTTGGTTTGATCTCCTGGATAGCACAGGGCAGAGAACTGCCCCAGGATAATTTCTAGAGCAGATCTTTTAGAAAACATCCGAACTTGATTGAAAAATTGGCAGTGATGGAGAATCCACCATGACACTTGGTGAATTGTTCAAATAGTTAAATACTTTCGCCATTAAAAAGATATGCCTTATTTCCAAATAAATTCATTCCCTGTAATGGCTAGTATTTTTCTAGTGCATTTGCTTTCTAAGGCTTTTAGACGTCTATCTTTATTGCCTGCTTTCACAGCCATATGTAAGATGGAAATAACATTTGAATGGAAGATTCAGTGTTTGATTTTAAGTTGCCGACTTTTGATACCAGCATAAAGGAGATTTGGTTAAGTGCTGCTGTCACCTTGCCAATTGGTGACATTATTTCCTTCCGGACATCCCCATTGGCTTGCATGTTACTGTCAACATATGTAAATTAACTCATTTCTTGTATTCCTTTGCCTTCTAAAGTAATGCTTGGGTAGGGAGTTGCTGGGCCTCTCGTTAGCTTTGTTTTTTCCTAACTTTTTTTGCAATGCTGAAGTCTTTCAGTCTTCACATGAGCAGCCACTTAAAAGAGCAATGTCAGCAGAAAACTCTAAATCTAGTATACCGTTGTTGATGCCTGTGTTATATCCATCTACACTTCTTCTCATAATGAAGTCAATGCCAATACCAACCAGTAGTGGTGCAAAAATGAATTTTTGTCTGACACCAGTGTCAACATTGAACTGTACTCTCAAGTCTGCATTTACTTTAACTGTGAATGCTGCATCTTGATACAAGGCCTTGGTTATATTAATTATTTTTGTTTGCATGCCACTTCAATATGTTCCTCAGTCAATCATGATGAAGGCTTTCAAATGATTTCTTAAAATCTGTTAAGTTAATGATAAGTTGTTTTTGCCATTCAATGTTCTCCTCTATTATTCGTAGGGTGAAAATCTGGTCAACATATTGCCTTCTCAATTGAAATGTATAATGTTCTTCCTTTAACTCTGCCTCAATCACATCCTTTATTCTGCTTAAGATGATATTACAGAAAACTTAACCTATCACTGAAAAGAGTTCAACATCTCACTAGTTCTTGCAACTGCTTTAGGTCACCTTTCTTTGGTATTTTGACTAGAATGCTATTTTCCTTTGTTCTGAAGCTTTTCCTGCTCCCATATTTGTTAAAGAGTTCAATGATTTAATTGATGGTCTCATCATTGCAAGCTTTCAGCACTTCCCTAGTGACTTGATCTTCACCTGCAGCTAGGGTGCCCAGACAGCAAGTGTGAAAAATCGGGACAGGGGGTGGGGGGTAATGGGAGCCAATATAAGAAAAAGACCCAAAAGTTGGGACAGTCCCTATAAATTGGGACATCTGGTCACCCTACCTGCAGCTTTCCCAAGTTTTAACTTTTTAATTGAGTCTTTCACTTCTCTGTTTGTGATGTGAAATCTTATGAAAACGTTTCGCCCAACTCTAGTTGTGTTCTCTAACTGCGGGTGTTTCATTTTGTTGTCAAAGCCAGTGTTTTGCGTGGTATTGGTCTTTTCTGTACCTCTTGAAAGTGCTCCATCTGTCGCTCTCTTTTTCTGTTGCAAAAGTCTTTCCTTAGTTATCCTTCACAGTCACTCCAATTGACAAACTTGCCAGTCAGGACTTTGTTGAGCTGATAAAGTGTTTTATTCTCACCTCTTTCAGCAGCCTCTTGAGCTTCTTCGGCATTTCTATCTGTGTATTTCTTTTTGTCTCCTCACACACTGCTTTTTTTCCTCTTGTATATAGATATTTTGCTCCTTCCTTTCTCTGGACATGTTTTTGAAGAGTTTGTTTTTGCTGGTTTCCTTTCTTCCACATAGTTCCATGTATCTTCACTTATCCAGACTTTAGGCATCCTTGTCTGGAAACTAGTTATAGTTGTTGCGGAATCTACGATATCAACATACATAGATGGTTCCTAGTCACTCAGTCTGGGAAATTCCAAATCACGTTAGGGATATCTTTGGATGGTAATATAGTGTTCCACCAATTATGAGCCCTAATGCCAAGCACACTTCTACAAGTCTTTCACCATTTTGATTTTGGGAACCAAGGCTGTGCTTGCCCATTGCTTTGTTCACCTGATATGAAACTTGGAAAAAAACTTTCACCTGCTCTTCCATCCAAACTTATCAGCCCTCCATACCCATAGCAGTGACCCCTGGCTCTGCCCTTATCCAAAGTGAGAGACAAAGAGCTCAATCTGTTAATTTATCAAAAAGAAGATTGAGAGGTGACTTGATTACAATCTATAAGTACCTTCATGGATAGAAAATACTGGTTATTAAAGAGATCTTTAGTTTATCAGAGAAAGGCAGAACAAGAACCAATGGTTGGAAGCTGAAGCAAGACAAATTCAAATTAAAAATGTTATTTTTTAACAGTGAGGATCATTGACCATTAGAACAAAGTACCAAGGGAACTGTTGATCTTTTCACGTTAAAACAGGATGCCTTTCTGGAGGCTAATCTTTAGTAAAACAAATTATTGCACTCAAAACAGGTTACCGGGGTGACATTTAATGGCCTAAGATGTAAAGCAGGATGGTTGAAGTAGACGCTTTTCACATAACGTAAATAATCACTGCATCACACTGGGTTTGTTTAAAAAAATGGCTGAAGAAAAATTGCTATCTATAGTCATGAGTGTCCTAATCAATGGTCACAGTTCTGTAGATGGGCTTCCTGGTGACTGTTTTTGGTAGTCTGTATTTTAATGTTCATTGGAGTCAGTTAAATCATGCTGTGAAAAACCAGAGCAAAGAGTTTACAGAATTTTTAGTATAGTAACTTTTCTTTGCTCATCGTAATAAAAAATACTGGTATTAGATGTTAAAATTATAGAGCAAAGTTGCATCTCTGGTGTAATATAACAAAACCCATTTATGCTATTTTAAACATAATAAGCTAAATAATATGTATTGCAAAATGTAATAATGATAAAGTGCCTAGAAGAAACTTCAATATGGTAGGGTAATCCATTGAACTCAAGTGGTCTTGTAAATTCAGTAAACAGTAAATTCTGCAACACAATACCAGATGCAGAAAAAAATATCTGGGCTCACATTTTCCTTTAGCACATCATTCCTAGCGTACATCTCAAGGCTACAGTAAAACAGGAGGGGGGAGTACACTAGGTTGGGCAGCAGTACCATCGCTATGCTGATGATACTCAGCTGTATTTCTGTTTCATCAGACACAGATGGTACTTTTTTTTTAAAACTTTCCCAAATTCTGGTCTAGATTGGGATTTGGATGGTAGAAAACTGTCTGATGCTCAGTCTGGATAAAACAGATGTGGTGCTAGTTAGGATCCCGATTCAGCAAATTATTTAAGCATGTGCTTAACTTTACCCACATCAATACTCCCAATGACATCAACAGAATTACTGACATACTTGATGTTAAGCAAATGTTTAAGTGCCTTGCTGAATTCAGGGCTCACTGGTGTAACAATTAAAGGGAATGTTGCAGGTAATATGCTACCCATTTTGCTACTAAACTTTATTGCTTCTAGATGACCAGACAGCTGTAGTAGTCAAAAGTTCTTTTAATCTGCACTTGGCAAAAAGATTGTGACCCTTCCTTGCCACAGCACTCTAGACCTTTGTCACCTTCGGATGAGGTTATTATAATGCACTTGATTTGGGCGTCTGTATAGCTTTACCATTGTTATATGTGCCTAGAGACACTGATTATACACTGCCATCAACTACAATAGGAGTTATAGCAACATAGCTGAGAGCAGCATTGGGTCTATTAGAACAGGCACATGGTTGGTATAAACTGAAAACAAATAAACAATCTCATCAATAAAGGTTATTTAAATATATTAATGAAACTCATGAGGCTTCCATCAGCAATGATCTTTCTAGGAAAAGGATGTACACGCAAGCATGCATTTGGGAGCATGCCCCCACACACAGACACACACACACACGTACAATTCTCTAGTCACTTTCCTAGAATGGAGTTTTCCTTGATGCTTGTCAAGCCCTTTCCTCATTTTGGTCTTAAGTATGGAGTAAACCTGTCTTTCGTGTTTTGAAGGACTTAATGATGCAAAGCAAATCATTTGTAGTAGAGGCTCCACTATTTGGGCAGCCAGGGGCACTTCCCCATTTGGCAAAATTAAAAAATAAAATGAGATTTAAATAAATGCATCTTTTCTCCACTTCCCCATTCAAAATATTAATGCAATTGAATAGCTTTTCCTGATGCAAGATTCAAGAGGCGGCAACTGCTCCAAGGAGTCACTGTGTAGTACAAATATACCTATTCTAGGAGAGAATTTATAAGCTACATCTGCATCACGACTTTGAACAGCCCAGCGAAGAACAGCAGAGCAATAAGAGGCGCTTTCAAAACATGCCTTGAATTAGGGTCCAATCCTGCTCCTACTGAAGTCAATGTATATTCCACTCCTGTTTCCAATAGGAGGAAGATCAGATCCTTCATGTAAAATCAGGGCAAGTTACAGTGCCCTACTTGAAACTCTGAATGACAGTCACCAAGTAGTAAGTGCATATTAATCATGTACATGGGAAGGCACTGATGCTTACCCAGTTCTAAGAGAGACGACTTGCAAATGATTAGCAACCCATGCTTGAGATGTTTGCATGCCTTTGCAACAAACTGCTGTAGAAAAGCATGCACCTTGGAAAAAACATTTTCCAACACTTCAATATCTTCAACAACACTCTGACTCCTTAACTAGAGAGTGGGCAATATTTTGATGACGTGAAGCAACATTTAGATTTTACGAAAAACTATAATACTGATTTTTAGGGGGAAAACAGGAATTCAGCAAATATAAATATAGTATTTACAACTTTACATTAACAAGAGCAATTAATGAAGCACTGCTCTTTCACTGTTCCTTCCGCTGAAAGACAAACCCTTTGTTTTCCTACCTCCACTCCCTGGACCTTCAGTTTCATGTGATCCTCTCTGGTGGTTTTCCCATCTTTCCTCTTTTTCCAGCAATATCCATCTTTCCTGTATTTCACCTTCTTCCTGTTGTACAGTATCATAGAACCATTCTGTGGTCTGAAAACAAGAAACAGATGAATTACGTAAAGAAACACATGAGAAAAATATATGAAAGATTGGCGTAACATAATTTTTCACCTTTGATTGCTGCTCACCAGATTAACTATGTTTTATGGTCTGCAAAAATTTACTTGGGATTTTGTACCTAATGAATTAAATGTGTCAATGATAGTTATAAAAAAAGATTCAGTTAGTACTATCCACTGTCTGACCATGATACATTACCCGTAGCCTGAGCTATGCTCTAAAAATAGAAGAAAAAGAAGGTGAAAGAGAAAGGATGCTGGTTACTTTATGGTACACAGTCTCTCATCTATTTTTAAAGGAACTTCTACTACATCGTTTAATCCATCAACCAGGATTAGGTAATAAGTAGGTTTAACAGCAGCTGAATGAATATGTTAGCAAAAAATAAATAGAAAAGGCATTAATTTATAGCAGAATACATGGTATTCATTGCACGCACTTTAGATCAATGTTAGACCTAAAATAGTTCTTTCATTTTTGTTCATTATCTTAACTTCAACGCTACCTGAACACATTTTCCACTTAGGAATCATCTATTGAAGTTTGGGGATATCAATAGGTAAGCATAACTATTTGTCCAATATACAGTAGTTAATATCTTTTTGGTACACTACAATATTTCGTTGAAATGTTTCATCATATGCTAAACTGATATAGCAGAAATGCCATTTTTCTGTAACAAAAAAAATCACTAAAAATACACCATGCATCACATGCAGACATCAGTAATGTAGATGCTTGCAAAAATTTACAGTGGTACATTAGTCACAGTAATTTGGCTTTGGAATACCAAGAACAGAAAGAAATACAACAACATTAGCAGCAGCAGCAGCAATATACAACTTTCACAGAAAAGCTTTCGCTGGCGACATTTGATAAAGTAAAACTCCTGAACTTGTATAAACAAAACAAATTAACATACAGAAACCCTTTGAGGAAAAATCTACACAATATACTTCACACCAATTTTTACAGAATTCAATTTTAAAAAACATTTTTCTGTCTGGGCACCTGTATTTTCAGAAGGAGCAAAGAATTATTTGGAACTAACAAATGCTACTAAACATTTGCAGTGCCAGCAGAGAGTTTCAATATAGCTCCCAGCCAAGAAAGCTCTTTAAACAAGCCAAATTAAGTGGTCTGTTTTATACAATATTGGCTTGTGGTTTCAAAGCCACACCAGAGGTGAAAAAAGCAATACTTAGACCAGCTGGAAAAACATCCCCACCCCCCATCCCCCCTATTTTTATGCTTCAGACATAGCCATTCCAACAAGATAAACTGAAGAATATCATCTTATTCAGATTTTCTGCAAAAATGCAGAGTGCCACTATTTGACATGTTTCTTCTGAGCAATACCCTAGCTGAAATGATCTAGACTAAGCTAATATCCTTGTCTTTATTGTATGTCAAAACAAAGCGCATAAACAATGTGGAGAGACTGCGACAAAACAACATACCTGTTCTCTGCTTCTGCACTTGGTCCTCGCCTTCATGTATATAAGTAAAGCAATGTTCATTATGAAATACTACCTAATCTGCCTTCCATCTCTTTCCCTAAATAATGCCCTGCAAGGTATACAGAATTATACCCACCATATGGAACACAACTAACATGGACAAGAAACTACTTCAAATCTTTCACCATGAAGATGAACCTACCATATCCAAGCAACCTGACTGAATTCTATTTATAAATATAGAGAAAAGACACCCTAGCAGCCAGTTTCCTGACACTTTTAAGCCAAACAAAAATATCCACCGTATTGGCATTTCTTCTGTGAGGCCCATATACACTAACCCAAATTCTATCACCACCTCATTTGCAAAAAGCGAGTGGGGAACATGACTTCCTTTGTGCCTTGTATTGGGCCAAGCTACTGTGAGCACCTGAATAAAACAAAGGCTCACGTACAGCCTCAGGGCACAATTCTCCAAATGCAAAGTTGCTAGGAACTGAGGTGGGTGTTCCAGAGTCTGGGCTGTGAGTAATTAATGCTATGCAAACCCATACTTCTCTACCTGCTACTCAGACGGGCTGGAGCATCGAGATGAGCATCTCCAATTTCTCTGATATTTTCCTTTGTTTGCTTGGCCTTTTGAGGGCTTTTAAAAAACATTTTAACACACAGCTTGGTGGCACCTAAAGGCCTCATCCAGGTGGATACCAAAACACAAGTGACAGTCCCAGTCCTAAAGAGCTGTTAGTCTGACTAGCACGAAATGTTTTCCTATCAACTCTGTTGCTCACCTGCATTACTCTTTGTTAATATTTATACTTAAACAGCACCCAGAGGCTACAATCAGCCCCCATACAAACATAAATGAAGTTTCTGTCCAGAAGAGTTCAAAACCTAAGAAAACCAGTAACACAAAGAGCAGGAGAAGAGATGGTTATAGTCTCAGGTATACATGTGCAATTCCTAAGTGCCAACTATTCTCATCTGCCCCAAGACATCCTTAATTAGCTGATTTTAAGCATCTCAGCAGAGATGGGTTTAGAGAAGCGGTCTGACAGAGAAGAGAGTAAGGAGCCTTATGGATCAGTTCAGGGAGGATGTTCCATGCAGACACAGCAGAATGGAAGGAGGTGCAGAGAGAGTAACACAATAAGAGACCAGAAGGGATAAGTAAAAAAGAGGCAGATTTGTGAATGGCCCTGAAGGTGAAAACAAGAAACTCGAATGTGATGCAGTGAAACAGTTGAACTGAATGGAAGGATTCAAAGAGGTGGTGATATGGTCAGAACAGTGGAAAAGGAAGGCAATCCACAAAACTGCCTCTTGAATGGACTGGAGAGTGGGAAGAGGGAAGCCAGAGAGGAGGCGGTTTTAGTTATCAAGATCAGAGATGATGAAGGCCTGGATGAGAATTTTGGTGATCTGGATAGGAAGAAAAGGGTGAACCTTTGACATTTGTATTGATTTTGTATTCTGTGTTTACAGTGCATGAATACACATGATTTTTCATTTAAAATACAACAAAAATATTAACTGTATTCTTAACAAAAGATACCCGAGTGCTTTCCAAGGCCAATGAGACAGCAAAAGAAAAGAAAAGAAAGGAGCCCAAATATAGTTTAGCCACTACTATTAATACCACCAGCTGGCAGTTACATGGCCCTTTTCATCTGAGCATCTCTTAGCACTCTCCATATAAGCCACAGGGCCATTTTCATACCTACAATATTTTTTCCACCATCAGCTTTCTAGGAGAGTGTCTCAGGCATCTTGTAATAAGATCTCAATTGAGCAGAATAATGTCAAACGTCTTACGCTCCTTCCTGCTAATCTGACTGTGCAGCAGGAAAACTGCTACCTGTTTCCACTCCTAAGCATCTGAGCCAGACCTGGATGTCACCAGGAAGCTTTCACCCGAACTCTCTCTCTCAGCTGAAGGGCTTTATGAACATTTTGATATAAGCAATAAAAAGTTTATTTCCTCTCTCTACCAGTTATAATTAACTGGATTAAATCTGGCATCGTTTTCAAGACCACATCTACCACTTTTTGAGTGGACCAGAACTAAGGATTCTTAAAGGTGCTTCCATGCTCTATTGCTATACAACCTTCTGAAAAATTAACCTTTAAGCATCAATGAAACTACAGTCTTGATTTGACAGAGCTGCAGATAGTGCTGGATTAATGCAGTAAAGATATTACATATGTTGTTAGTGTTTATTCTACAAAGTTCTAGTCATTTCACCTGTCAACTCAAGCTCTCTTCAAAACCTCAAAGACTGGTGTTTGTCAAACCCACTAAAATATGCCTCATGGCTCACAAATCACTACCTTTTTAGGGCAGGTTGTGAAGAAAGAGGTAATGGGGCAGCTCCAGTCACTTCGGGAGTCCATAAAGCTCCTTAATCCTGATCAGTTTGGTTTCAGCACTTAGATACTACGGTGAAATAGGAAAACCTATGCAAGACAGATTTAGACTAGGATATTGCATGGAGATAGTATCGACACCTTTGACTGATGATTTACTTCTAGCGATGGATGTCAAGAGAGGTCACAGTGGTTTCTGATACCTTTGACTGGAATGTTACGTTGGTGTGAATGGGATGGCTCTGCAAGGGTTCTGCTCTTTCCTCAATCAGAGATTTTTCTACTTCCCTGATAATGCTCGAATGTGTGGCTGTCGGGGGGTTCAGTCCCACCACCCCTTTTGTTCAATGTGCATGCAAGTCTTTGGGTGAGAGTGTGAGGAATTAGCCTTAATCCTAAAATTCTGCCATGGTTATTTTTAGTAAAAAAGTCACGGACAGGTCATGGGCAATAAACAAAAATTCACGGAAGCCAACGCCTGTCTGTGACTTTTGCTGCTACAGTTCCATGGTTTCCCCCCGCCACCGTGGTGGCTGGGAACTGTGGGGTTCCTCCTCTGCCAGCGGCAGCTGGAAGCTGCAGGGTGACCATATTTCCCAAAGAGAAAACGGGACACCCCCAGCTGCTCGCCTGAGGAGTCTGCCTCCCCCCATGCGACACTGTCGCCGGAACCTTGCAGGGGGCCTGTAGCTGCTGTCACTTGTAGCCTGAACCCCCACTGGCTGTCAGCTCCAGAGTCCTGCAGCCCCAGAGGATGAAGCAGAGAATGTCACGGAGGTCTCTGGAAGTCAGGGATTTCATGACTTCCATGACCTCTGACATAAATGTAGCCTTAATTATGATCTGTAACGTGCATACGACAATTCTATTATTCTTTTTCATCAGCCCAGATGTTTCTGTTTACGTGCTTTCTCCGATTATCACCAGCACTATCAATATGGTCTTAGTTTCTTTATGGTTTTGTTTGGATATGCTGAATTGATGAAGGGTGAGACACTGAGTCATTTTGACTTTGTCTGGTTTTGTTACAGCTACTTTTGTCACAACGAACTACACGAAACACTAAACATAGAAATCAATCATGAAAAGTTCTATACACCCATTTGATTGGGCTGAGTAATTTTTTGATGGGTGATTAGAATATCATTCATTTTCTCATTACCATCTGTGACGGAGTAGGGAGCGAGATGGATTTGACCTGGGAGGCTTGCAGGGGAGGTTCCCTGGGACCTGCTGCATTGGGAATGCAAGACTTTACCTGGGGCTGTAACATGAGCCAGGACGGGGGTTGGGAGGTGACACCTTTGGCTGGGAGAATGGACACAGGCTAGAGGAGGAGCCCCGGGGGAGGGGAAGAGCCTGCTGAAGGTTTTTGTCTGGTTGGTTTCAGGTTGGAGCTGGGTGGTAAAATGTAGGGAGCCCCAAGGCTGGGGTCTAAGCTCCCTGGCCCCCAGAAGGGCCCGACTGAGGGGTCCTGTTTGTACTGACAAGCTCTGTTTGGACTGTGTTCCTGGCATCCCTAATAAACCTTCTGTTCTACTGGCTGGCTAAAACTCCCAGTAAATCCGGGAAAAAGGGGTGCACCCCTAACTCCCCCACACTCCGTAACACCATCATCATTACAGCATGAGTGGGTGACCAGATTGTGTACCTGGCCTAGTACAATTTCATGATGATTTTGCAAGGCTGAAATAAACAAACACACACACACAAAAACAACTTTCCTTCTATTACACAGCACGGAACAGAGTAAGATGTCACTGGACAACACATAGCTAATATGGTTTGGTTAAAAGTCTAGTAAGTTACAACCGTCTGTTCCCATTTTCTCTATTTAAAAAAAAGTCTCTTACAAATCTTGTGAAAGTCTCTGACTTTGATAGCAGTGTTTCAAGTTGGTTTAATGCCTATAGAAAACAGCTGTTTCTTGGATATCTTCATAAAAATGAGGAACAATTTTAACCTGATATAAATTGTTCCTATATTTCTCTCTTGTTGTAAGAAAAAATAGAGAAGGTACGTCTCCTGCGCTTATCTCTGTCTCACACAAACACAGCCAGGAGTAATAAATTGATGGTTACAGCAAGGCTGAAGAGATCAAGATCCGATACAAATCCTCAGAATGCACAGTTGGTATATTACAAAACCCAATCTCATCTAAAGGCTTTGCCTGTATACTTACGTTCAGGAATACCACTCAAACCTTTACAGGATATTCTAGATTTTAGGAGGAGGAAAGTTGCATACCTGAACTTAGATTCTTCTGTGATCATAGTTTCTTACTGGACTATTCTAGTTTATGTTTGTAGGAGGTTTGCAAGGGAAATAAATTAAACCTGTGCTGCATTTGGTCAGATATGAAAAGCAATTGCTTTTTTTTTTAATTCTTCACCTGAACCATAGCAATAATAAGTAGTACTAGAATGGAAACACCAATTGACTTTATTTGATTAGCTCCTAGTTTGCAGCTCCACAGCCATCTTCATTTCATTAAAATAAGTCTATATTGGAAAAAGTAAAATAGTATTTTAATATTATTGCATAATGGAAACAATACGAAGCAAAATAATCTACAAATATTGTAATCTCTAGCTCCTCTTGCAGTTTTACTGCTGATATAGGGTCAGGCTAATTAAAAGAATACTGGGAACATATTTGTCATGTTTCACATATAAGTGATATTCAGTATTTTAAAACAACCATACATGGTTCTGATAATAATTACTCAATTACTATATTTACAGAAAACCAGTACTTCAGAAATTACTTTTTGCTTTTAACTACACGTGTACTATATTTGTGACGGTTTTCCATCAACAGAAAGCATCATAGTTATTAAAACTAGGTAATATGTCTTTGCTTGTGCATATTAATATCTAGAAATTAAATTTATTCACTAATGTCTGATAAACCTGAAATATCTCCTTGTCATCTCCTTGATAATTCTGACCCATAGACCAAGCCATAGCGGAGCATGTAATTAGCTGACTACATAAGCAGCTGTGACATAAGGTCTGTCAAATTTTGAAATCTTGGAGTCTAATTATTTTTTTAAGTGGAAATTTTATTCACATGTTCTAGTTACATCAGATGGGTCTTAAAGGGATATATTTATATATACATATATGTCTGAGAATGTTTAAGCAAATATTGGCATGCCCTGTACCTGAGTTTCCTCTACATAAGGAGGTCTGATGGGTTCTGAGAGCTTTGGGAGGGGAAGTCAGGGGAGGGCAGGGTCTGGGGGAGCCCAAGACTGGTGGAGTCTCAGAGCCTAAAGGGAGAAAGTGGGGGGACAGGTGGACAGGCAGTAGGAGCCCTAGGCCTGTGGGGGGCTCTGGGAGCCTGAGATGGGGAGAGGCAGAGGGAGTGCAAAGCCTGTGGGGGCCCTGGGAGACTGGAACAAGCCCCCGCCCCCCCCCCCCCCGATCATTTCCTTACTAGCCAGAGTCTCCTTCCCTCCTGAGTAGGGTGACCAGATAGCAACTGTGAAAACACGGGACAGGGGGTCAGGGGTAATAGGCACCTACATAAGAAAAAGTCCCCAAAAAATGGGACTGTCCCTTTAAAAACGGGACATCTGGCCACCCTACTCCTGGGGGCTTTACAGTGCCTAGAGCGAGCAGAGATGGGGGAGGCAAAGTTCTGAGAGCTTTGGGAGGGGAAGTCAGGGAAGGGCAGGGTCTGGGGGAGCCCAAGGCTGGTGGAGTCTCAGAGCCTAAAGGGAGAAAGTGGGGGGACAGGTGGACAGGCAGTAGGAGCCCTAGGCCTGTGGGGGGCTCTGGGAGCATGAGATGGGGAGAGGCAGAGGGAGTGCAAAGCCTGTGGGGGCCCTGGGAGACTGGAACAAGCCCCTGCCCCCCACCCCCCCGATCATTTCCTTACTAGCCAGAGTCTCCTTCCCTCCTGAGTAGGGTGACCAGATAGCAACTGTGAAAACACGGGACAGGGGGTCAGGGGTAATAGGCACCTACATAAGAAAAAGTCCCCAAAAAATGGGACTGTCCCTTTAAAAACGGGACATCTGGCCACCCTACTCCTGGGGGCTTTACAGTGCCTAGAGCGAGCAGAGATGGGGGAGACAGACCAGCACTCCCCAGAGGCCAGCAGTGGGAATTGCACCTGCTGCTCAGAGCCCAGCCAAGGTGAGGGCAGGGGTGATGGGACAGAGCAGATGGGGTTTGTGCAGCCCCCAAGTTGCTCTGGTGATGCTGAGCTGAGGCCTAGCATGTTACGTGGGGCCTGGTTGATACTGTTCAGAGTGAGGTTAATGGAAAAGCAGTTTCTGTTTCCACATGTATTTATCCTTTAAGGTCCCTTACTCCTCTGCAGGGTTGAGCTAGAATGCTGCACTGGCAGCCAAGCAAACCTTGCCCACATTCTCGCTACAGCGCTCACCATTTCTCCCGCTAGGAAATGGGCTGCGGGCTGAGATTTGAAATACAGAGCAGAGCCTCCGAGGTTTGAGGCTCTGTTGGGGAGAGGAAGGCTGGTATATTTTCAGAGTGGAAAACAGAGAGTGTGGAAAAAGGAAAATATTTTTAAGCAAATATCTGCAATTCTGTGGTGTAAATATAGACTTGTAAGTTTATTTCCAAGTACCTACCATCATGTGCAATCTCGAATTTTCATGAACATGTCTGTCTAGAGCAGTGGTTTTCAACCTCTCTCATTTGCGGACCCCTAAAAAATTTCAACTGGAGGTGGGGACCCCTCTGGAAATCTTAGACGTAGTCTGCAGATCCACAGGCATCCGCAGACCACAGGCTGAAAACCACTGTTCTATGGTAATGACAACCTTTTGCGGATCCCTTAGACATAGTTATAAACCACTGGTCAAGAGGACAGAAAATAGGGAGACAGGAATTATTGTAACTACATAAAATACAAGTGTCCAGATATATTTTTATAACATATTTAAAGAAATAGGTTGCCTACATTTGTTGGGAATTAATTATGCATTATTGATTGATTCTTGCTATTGAATATTGAGTTATTAATTGTATATTTAATATCAGATGTCATTCTCCCTAATGTACACTTAATAAAAAGAAAAGATGGGAGACTATCCCCTCTGGAGTGGGTCGTTAATCAAATACAGGCCAGCAGAAAGCCCTGTTTTCTTTTTTTCCATACTACTGTCATGCACACTGAATACATTTATCAACCAGAGATACAAAAGGACAGTGGTGAATAAAGTAATTTAATTGTATCCCTTCAAGTGGAGAGGCACTGGAAACTGACCCTGACGATATGCAAAAACTGAAAGTATGTGTTATGTGAAACAAAAATTATCTATAATTACTACAGCTGTTCTGCCCAGAGCAATGCCAATAATACAGGGCTGCTAATTTTTCATCTGAATAAAATGTTTTTCAGGCACTCACAATGTGGTAGCTTGCCCTTGTGTTGGCCTTAAATCTAGCACACAGGTGTTCTCAGCCCACAAAGTCAGTCTTTCTATAAATAATTATAGTCGTTGGATGGAACATGCTAGCAGCGTGTGTCTAACACCACATCCTCTTAGCAGGTTACTAGGAAAAATGTAAGTGTAAATGGGTTCTGCTGGTTCACACAGACTGTTTACTCATTACTTGAGCTGACTGAAAAATCTGAACTTTTTGTCCCAGAAAATTTCAATGAAACAGACAAAAAAAATCTTCATTTCCTATGAAATTACAGTATGAATGCCTATCTTATTGCCTGTTACCGAAGTGCCGTAATAGACAGTGATATAAAAATATGGGATGAAATCCTGGTTCCACTGACATTAATGGGAGTTTTCCCATTGAGTTCAATGGAGCACGGATTTTACCCCGGTAGGAAGGAAAGATGAATATATACGAAAAGAAAGGAATCCAAGATGGCTGCAACTTACTGTCTAATGAAGCTGACAATCATTCAGTTCCATTAACAGCACAGTTAAAAAGCAAACAGATTGCTAAATGTTTCTTGGACATTTTATACCTAGGCACAACAGACTAAAAGGCAGGAACAGTCATAGTTCTGAGATTCTTTAGTGTGCTTCAGTCAGACCTTTCCCCTTATCTTAAATGAATGAGAAAATGCACCTGAGATAGTTTCAGAAGGAAACCATTGCTGTGTAACACAAGTTTCACATATATTGTGAAAAAACCTTGTGTCCATGAAATGACAATTCATCCTTACAACAACTCCTGACTTGTCATAGTCTAATAATTTCTTAATAATCTAATACAAATATAAACAAAAATTAATCTGCCACCTCTTAGCAAAGAGGATTAACCATATCAAATGGTGTTTGTTCTGCAGGTGAGAAATACAGTGACGAGCTAAAAACTGGTGAAGGGACCAATCCCATGTGTTCTGATGGAGATTTTCACACTCAGCAAAAATCTTTTAGAAGATTTTGTTTTGTTTATGATCTATAAATGGTATTATAAAAGAATAGTGCAGGAACAACAACCACAATGCAGAAACTTCATAAATGACACTTCTATTTATTATTACTCAATAATACCACAGACGTGCACAATGCTTTACATAAACAAACATTGGAGTCCCTAGATTCAAAAACATCCCACTCCTGCAATCAGATCTACTACTATTAGGGTGACCAGACAGCAAGTGTGAAATATCGGGACGGGGTGTGTGTGTGTGGGGGGGGGAATAGGAGCCTATAGAAGAAAAAGACCCAAAAATCGGGACTGTCCCTATAAAATCGGGACATCTGGTCACCCGAACTACTATGGACCCTTGCCCAAGATGGCTTTGCCATCCAGTCCCACCAAGATAGCTGCCACTCAAAGGGGGTGCTGTAGTTATCAGAGCCTAGGGTGAGCGTTTTGTGAGCCATGGTATGTGGTGGTCTCAGCAGAAGGCTTTAGGTTCTGGAACTCCCTAACGCAAGAGACCAGGATTAGCCCCGTTCTGATCAGGGAATAACCACCCTTTCACACAGCAATCTATCAGTACCGAGCACAGAAGAACAGCACACAACATTTTCTCATAAACTATAAAAAGAAAAAAGGAAAAAGCCCTGAATAGAGGAGAGTGGTTATGAAGAAAGAGCATGTGATCATTAATTCCGATCCCATTTGGAGGGGCTTGGATATCAGCTCTGTATGACACTATTTGCTTAACACTGAAATAGAACAGAGTACTTTAAGGATGAAGTTTAAGTTATAACTATGGATTTCCTCTCTTTTATGACTCTGTGGCATTTAAAAGCTGCCTGTAAGTCTCCACAGATTTCTTGTTTGTGGCCTGGGGGAAGGAGGACAGGAAGAATAATTATGAAGCAGAAAACACTCTGTCATGGGCATGTATGAGATTTGAGATGTCTGTCTCCCTCTTTCTCTCTCTCTCTATCATGGCTATTAGATAAATAGATATTTTGGCACATGGGCTAATTTTATCCAAACTGTGTTACTTCCCAAATTGGTGATAAAGACACTCGTGGTCCTTTTCTTATATATGCTTTAAAAAGGGAAATCTGACACAATCCACAAGGACCTCACTGTGTTTCATAGAGACAAGGTGGGTTGGTTAATATCTTTTATTGGACCAACTTCTGTTGGTGAGAGAGACAAGCGTAAGGAAAGGCACTCAAAGTGTCCCAGCTAAATACAGAAGGTGGAGCAGATTGTTTAACATAAGCAGTTAACACTTATTTCTCTCTCACCAATAGAAGTTGGCCCAATAAAATATATTACCTCACCCACCTTGTCTCTCTAATATCCTGGGATCAACACTGCATACTGTGTTTCATGTAATGCAGCCTCAGTTCAAGGATCTCTGAACTATATTGGGTCATTTTTTTCTGCCAGACACCTGCACTTATTCTACATGATAAAAATACTAAAAAATAGAATAATATGTGTTGAAAAATATTAACTGATATGCAACTAATTGGCTTTTAAATCTCAGTATCCCAGCCCAAGGCAGAGAACTGGCTGTTTCACCAATATTTACTCCTGAGCAATTTTTCAGATCCTTATTCAAAAGCTGATTAAATAAGTGATTAATAAAGGAAATGGTGAAAAAACTCATCTTCGCTACTATGGGAAAGTTTATACATTAATACAAATGAGCCCAATAGACAGTATGGCACCTCATTTAGTAAGTGCATCCATGCTGGTGAAAGGTTCCAGATTGACAGCCCCTAAGGCTGACGTCCTCAGTGAGTCCTCACTACAAATACTGCTCAGGTGGTTGCAGCACTAGCTTCCCACACATGCTGCCCTTTGTCCTTTCAACGGTTACATTAATTATAACATAAAAATCAAACTGATAAAGTCAGAACAAAGCGTCACTGAAACTAAACATTTCGATAACGTCAAAAATAAGCATTTTATAATATTTTATTTAACCAAAAAATTGCAAGATTTCAAATTTTTATCCTGAATCAGGTCAAAACCAACTTTCAAAATCTCAGAACTTCCCACAGGATGGAAGTGCTTATTTTCAACCAGCTCTATTCATTATACATGGACTTTCATTTTTGAAGGGGCTCTCTCTATTATTATTTAATGTTTTTAATATAATGGTGCCCCTGGTAAATTCAACATGATTTGATAGCCAACAAGGGGCCACAAAATTGTTTGTTCCTCCAGGTTTGCCAGCTTGTTTTGTGACTTGATGCATTGATGACAAAGCAACAGATTATTTTATCAATTAAAAAATACACATTGAGGATGTAGAGAACATTTTACTAGCTACTTACACCAATTTTAATGTAGGTGTGTTATACTCAGGACAAACTACCTAAATGCAATCTTCCCCTTTAAACCTAAACTTTTATTGTAATACCCTCACACATTACACACACATACTGCAAAGGTGCCTTCTGCATTTATTCCTAATAAAGTAATAATACTCTGCACTTTTGTAGCACCTTCCATCCGAGGATCTCAGCATGCTTAGCAAACATTAATTAATTTAGCTTCACAACACCCCTCTGAGATAACTGAAGTACATACAAATCAAGTGGAATTCAGCAAAATAATTTTGTGAGTGAGCTCTTCAGCATTTCCCAAGATCTCTACTACAGGGAATTCTTCAAGTTAAATCTATTTTTTTCAGGTTTGACACCACCACTTTGGTGTAACTTTCCTAGCAATTTATCACTTTTGCAAAGGGATGGGTCCACCTCAATTTACTTTTTATAAGCCCCTTCCATTACTGAGTTTGCCACAATGCATGCATGAAATGCCATGAATAATGAAACAAACTGGTGGCATAAACTGCAACAGAGACAATAGATTGGGATCTAAATTGAACCAGGGATACTTTCAAAAATGTGACCAAATCCAAGCTCAGCAACCAAGTTGGCAGGAATTAATTTATACATGTCCATTTTCTGTTTCTAATATCCAGGTTGGTTTTTTTGTTTTTTGTTTTTATAAACTCTGGTGTTTGGATAATGAAAGCCAAAGAAATGCGGCCTTCTTATGTTTATGAGACACAAACACACTAGGACAGTAAATACAATATGAATTGTGGTAAAGGTATTTTGGTCAATAGACACTTCATAGCCACTCTACTGAACTCATAAATTAAAGCCCCTTTGGTCTAAATGATCAGGATGTTCCCCTAATCATGTTACTGCAATATTAATAAGGCTGTTTAATGCAACCAGTTTCTTCTAAATTGTCACATAAAAATGTTGGTAAATGTCAGACATCATTTAATGGAAAACTACATTTTACTGCCTAGGGAGCTCGAGTGGCTGAGAGCATGTTGTAAATATTGCAAACCTAACAATGACTCTGGCTTTCTGGGGCAAAAGAGTAAGATCACCCCGAACCCTTCTTCTAGAAAGGCTGGTCTCCAAAACGGATTATTTTCTATTCCACCCTGCAATTATTTCAATCATCTGTGAAAGCAGCTCAATTATTTACCATACAAATATAAAAATTAGGTCTCAGGTTTTTTTAAAGATACGTGGCGCAGTCAACAGGCATCAACACCACCCGCAATAACCTCCTCCCTATGAACAGCTCTTCCAAAATGAGGCAGAGTCTGTTCCAGTGATCTCCAGCTCAGGCAGAACGAGAGACAAGACACTTCAACAAGATCAAACCAATGGCTGAAGCATAAATGAAATCCCAGGACATCCAATGTATGATCCTCCAAACTCAGCATACAGGTATGTCTGGCTGTCCTGCCACACTGACTCCCAGCCTGCTTCGTTCCTGTGAGCCAGAAGGATTGTGACAATTACAACAATCCAAGGCTTGGAAAATGGAGCCAGCAGGTAGACGCAGGGGCTGGTGATACGTGAACCAAACCAAAGCTATTAGGACAAATGTTAGGCTTACCAACCTTGACAATGCTCCTTAAAAATATTGTCAGGGTGAAGGCTGTGTGCCAAAGTTTACTTTCTTTGCAAAACAATAAGGCCTATTCTGTATGATACTAGGAGGAATGTGAATAGATCTTGATTCGGAGTCTGATTTGATTTCTCTGCTGAGATGCTTTGCTTCCAGTGGTATCCATGAACAATACATAAAGACAGAACTGGGCTTTGCCAGAAAGTTTTTCCACTATGGTTTTTAACCCAACACATAGGCAGGAAAATCCTCTTTTCTGACCATATCACTGAACTATGGCAATGGTAAAGCAGGAACTACCTTTTTATACCTTATTCATCCACAAGAAGCAGACTCAGTGAACACACACTACATAGGGAAAGCCTGAAAGTCTGGCTTTCCAAGCATGGTACTGAGAAATGACTCCTGCTAACAGTCTGGACGGTGTTATTTCTTATTCCTACAAAGCTGTTGCCTGTTCTCTGTAGTTGGAGCTACCATATGCTTGGGGGACGGGGGAAAAGAGGCTCTCTGCTCTCTTCTAAATCTTTGCATGATAATATCAGGAAATTAATTTCCATTCCCAAAGGCCATAACGACTGGTGCAGAAACTAACTAGAAACTGACAGCTGGAAACTTCAAGGGAGGCCCTAAAAAGAGACCTGGGCTTTTAATAAAATCATCGTACTGAATCACTAGCTTTGGATCCCACTTGAGTGAAAGAGAGAAACTAAAAATAAGTGAAGAGGACAAATTCCTCACACTAGTCCTGAGAAACAGGCTTCTCACAATGGCTGAAAAGCAGTCTAGGACTATGTGTGAGTGTAAACCAAGAAGCCTTTCCTTACCTGAGTAATCCTCACTGTCCTATTGAAGGCAATGGGATTACTCACATGAGTAAGATCTTGCAGAATAGATCCCCAAGTTTGTATCTAAAGCAATACATTGGAACCCCTTTTTAGCAACAGCGGAACCCAGGGAAATGTTGCCCCATGACGCTGGCAGACTGATGTTACTGGTATCTATCCTGAACAATGTACAGAATGAGCCTTCTCTCATTCGCAGGGCCGGCGCTACCATTATGCGACCCTAGGCGGTCGCCTAGGGCGCCAAGATTTGGGGGGCGGCATCTCAGGTCCCTCGGCAGCCACCGACAGGAGAGGCTGCTGCTGAAATGCCGCCGAGGTCCCCGGTGGCCGAAGAAGCTGCCCCCGAGGACTCTGGTGGCACTTCGGCGGCAGCATCTTCGGCCGTCGGGGACCTCAGCGGCAGCCTCTCCCGCTGCCGCCTAGGGCGGCAAAAAAGCTGGCGCCGCCCCTGCTCATTCGTTGGACTAGCTTCTCAATATTTTTGCTGTGTTAGGCAACGTTAGTTTCTAAAACCCCTAAGAAATCAAACACAAATGCAGGTTTGTGGCCACAGTTTCACAGTGCGGAGCGTTTCTAAGGTTTGTAACCTACAGGACCCATTCGATCTCCAGCTGCTGGATTTTCAGGTGGGGAAAATGGTCAAGGACACTTTCTGTCACCTGTTCTTGGTAAGGAAATTGCATCTTTTCCTTCAGATTCAGGGCCTCATTACTGTTAGGGCTTTTCCACCTTCAGGTTAGGTTCCTGGAATCATGGGCAATAATGGATAGCTCTTTGCTATGTTAGAGAACATAATGTAAATCAGACTGCACAAGAAGAACAAATGAAAATGATATTTACAAACCACAATCAATCATTTTGGCATCAGCCCTAAATTAAACAAAATACATGGGCTGTGTCTGAGCTTCAAAGAACTTCAGGTATGCTCTCTCACACTGTCATAACAAACATATTAAAAGCAGCATGCACTGTGTGTGTCCAAACCAGAGCAAATGTTTTCAAGAAGAAGTGGCATCTGAGCCAGGACCAATATGTTTAACTGTCAAGATACATGCAGGAGTGACAACAGCTCTGGAGATCTGTCACTGCTGCTAAGCTTTCCAATCTGCTCTCAACAGAGCACCAAGTCACATAGTGGCTGAGACTAGGGTATGAGGGAAAGTGCCAGTTACCATAAGGTTTTCATTTGCTCTCCCGAAATAGCAATACACTTAAAACATAGAAGCATTACTGGCTGGGCATTCGCTAAATATTTAACTTTAGCAAATAAGAGGAGGATCTGGATTGCCTGGGCTGTTCAGCATTCTCTCTCTTCATCAACCCTCAAGCAGGTCCTTAGTCTATTACCTGAAATATTCCACCAGCTATAAGAATACTGATTTGTTTCCAAATAGCTAATTAAACTTTTCCTCCTATGGGCCTTAGTAAAGAAGTTGCTTTTTTATTTGTTAACTCTTAAAGTTAAATTGTTTGTTGTTAGCTGTAGTTTGTGTATCATTATTGTCGCCCTGTGTTGCTAGATTGGTAGCTGAAGGCCGGTCATGTGATGGCATGCAATCAATACGGCATGTGGCAGCTTTGATTATTCGACATGTCAAATCATATTTCTACTTTTCAACATCCAAACTGATGCAAAACATGCACCTGTTTTTCTTGTTGTGCCTTTGCACCTCCTCAGCACGGTTGTTGATGGCTTAAATAATGGCAGAAGAATCAAATACTATCATTTTCTTCCATAAGAAGGGAAAGAATGAGGAAGTCAACAGAAAATAGCCTTGCCACAACCTATTACTTTACTAAAGAAACCTGAGCTCATGAAAACGGCAGAGAATAACAATGCGGTGGGGTAAATAGATACTATTCCACTGACTTTAGCATAAGTGGGTGCAACGCCACTACAGGTTAATTTACTCGCTTGCCTTCCTAGTAAGAAAGCTGCAATGGCCTGTGGCAATTAGTCACCAGACACCCAATTTCAGATACCGAGGCCATAAGTGGTACCTATAACACCTGAGCTACAGTGAAAACATACTTCTTCTTTGAAAACCCTTACCATTAACCTACTGTTTACTCTACAAATTTTAATGCTTCACAGCTAAAATAAATTGGCAGAGGATACAAAAAGTTTAAATTCCAACAGTTAACTCAAACCACGTTCCATACATGTATTATTTTCTATTTCTGTTCACTTTTAAGTCTGGAAGGTGTTCCGATACCGTAAATTGGGTGCCTAACTCCCATTGGTGCATTTGAAAATCCCCCTCTCCCAGACAGTATGGAACAGAATCCTGCAGCAAAGACCCATCACCCCAATTTTGTAGACCCCAACACTACAAAATACTCTACTGCGGTTGATTAGACCAGAGAAAGCTGTGAGGATGTCATGCTCATGAAGGGCTGGGATCTCCATCTAGCGCTTTGAGTACATTAGGAAAAATAATCTGTATTAAGAACAACCACAAACACTCACTGGATTGCACAAGGGATATCTGAAGGGGATAGTGCAGTCCCGTTATTTCCCTCATCTCGGATACTCAGTGGATTTGCTTAAAAGCGCCGACTTTTTTGTTATGCCACTGAACTGGTTCGTTGAGCTGGAAATCACATTTGGTCCGTTTCCCAGCCACATCTGCCAATATCAGAGACCTGTGGAACTCATCCGGCAGCAAAGACCCATCACCTAGGACATCAACATTTGCTTTCTGGTTCTTCAAGAGGAGAAGGAATACGGAGAGTCAGTGATTGAAGTGAGCCAGTTACTGCAGAGAAAACCAGCCCCTCCGTTCCTCCAATCTCCCTGTGACAGGGTGCTGGGCACGAAGTGCTTAATCAGCCCCCTGCCACGCCAGCCCCAAACTAGGGGAATGGATTGGGGCAGGCTGAATAGCCCTGCCTGCTTGGCCACTAGGAACAACTACCAGCCTAATTAGCCAGGGGCTATAAAGGCTGGGAGGAGGGAAGCCAGAGAGGGGGAAGAGAAAGGCCAGAGGCTGGGTGGGACTGGTGGCTCTGGTCTGTTGCTGGTGAAGTCTGGCTGTAAAACCCTGTACATAGCTAGTAAGCTGGTGGTGGGAAAGAACTATAAATAAAGTACCCAGGTGATTCCATCGACCTGAGGTGTCCCTGATTGGTTTTGGGAGGGCAGCAGGGGCAGAAGCAAGAGGGACCAAGCTACACCTCACAACACTCCCAAAGAAAGGAGTGATCGTTGGTTCTAAAGGCAGGAATTAAAACAGATACAAAATAGGATGGCTCAATTTGGGACTGGCAAGAACTGCCAAGATCAAGTGCTCCCAAGTGCCTTCCATTCAGACCAGAGCCTTCTGATGTCGCATTCCAAGAGAGACATTTTATCTTGTAGAATTCTGCTTGATTTAAGTGCTATCAAACATTCCAGATGATAGATTTCCCGTAAACCATCCCATTAATTTCTTTTTCCGGTACTCAGTGGATTTTTCTAAGCTCTTGCACTGCAGCTCTCATGTGCAGAGTGATGAAGGATGCTTGGTGACTGTTGATTGTGATCGTTTGACTGACAACAAGATTTTAAAAATATTGCATCTTTCTTATTTCTTGTATTTAGAGACAAACCACCCAATGACAGAAGTTATTTCTCCATTGAGGAACAGGCTTCCATAGGTCTTCATTTGCCTTGACATTTTTCCCCACTGTACCATTGGCTTCGTCAGAAGATTAAAATCCAAAGCTGGTGCTGTAGCTCCAAGCCTGAGACTGAAGCTAAAAAACAAAAGATCAGCGAGGTCAATCCCAGCCATTCAGAAGAGCGTAGTCGATTCCTTCCCTTCACCAGCATGTTGTTGCACTGGATCAGGGGAAGATGGGAGGGAAACTCAGATTCAGAGCCACAATCCGTCTTCCTGGTCCCTCCCTGCTGGGGGTGGGGGCAGGGAGGGAGTGGAGGAGGGAAGAGAAATACCCCCATTGGCTCTATACCTGGCACAACATATGTCCTCAGTGTGCCAACCAGTGGGGGAAAAGGGGGAAATTGGGGTAAAGTCTAGACTATACCCATTCCCTGCCCCCTCCTGCTCACATGCCGGGGTGAGAGGCACGCAGCACTTCCCACAGAGGTACTTATTCATCTGTGCACCTGGCTCAGTACAGACAGCCTTCTCAGAGGAGTAAGGAGGTGCCTTATGCCCTCCGACTTTCCTGTGCAGGCATACAGCACAGGCTGTTTTCTGGCCCTAAGCAAATATTTAGAAAATTAATTCCTTTCATAAAAGAGGAATCCTAACTCTGAAGAATTCCATGTAGCCTGGGTTCAACTGTTGCCCTCTCCCTCTTATAAGGGATAGAAATCCAAAGTCTGATTGTTTATATTATTGATCTTTTTTAAGAGAGGAAACAAGATTCTGCACATTGAACAGTTTTACCCGGAACAGGAAAAATATATATAAAATAAAGGATCTTTTTGGAAGGACAAAAATGCTTTCAAACAATTTGAATGGCCCCATATGTGTTCATTGCTCAAGGAAACTAATTTAGTGATTGCAAAAGTCACAACTTTCAATCAGGGGTAATTAAATACAGGAGCACACAATTCCATCTTACAATATCGCATAAATGAACACACTTTACAGTAGATGCATCCTCAGGATTCTTTCGTAGCTGCATGCATTTCACTATACTATGCCACAAAATTTTCATTTAAGTTTCTCTGTAGAAAATGGCTTTTTACAATCATAGCTCTTTTTCCATGTGCACAATCCATAATCCATTTCAAAATAACTCTTAGACAAACTTGGCATCCTTAATCAGGGAAGAGGAGGCACGTGGCTCAGAAGGGTGGGGCTGCCTTTCACAGGAATACCACTGGCCAATTGTATATACAAACCAAAAATCACTCCCCCACCCCAAAATAAGTCCTAGCCTTTTACCCTGAAGGGGAAAAATCCTGGTTTATTTATGTTCAGCCTCTTGCAGCAGAGCCACAAATAAAAATAACCTAATAGAATAACGTAACACAAATTCACAGAATTTGAAGTCTCTGCTGAGGACATGGCAGTATTTCATCTTGCATGGAGACTGAATTACTCCTCAACCTTTGAAGACTTTGCTCTCTTTAGTTAATGCTGAGGTTATTATACGGCAGCAGAAGGAAGTTTGAATTATGTGTGCCAGAAGCTAACCTGTTCTGTAGGTTCTACATATAATGAAATTAAGGTTCCGGTGATGATACGCTGCTTACCCATTTAGGGACAGATATAAATCACAGAAAAAATGTAAATACACTGGCTATTTTTTGTCTTTATATTTAAGATGAAAGTGAATTTGTTCCATATTGATAATATTTTAAAAGTTAGTCAAGAACAACAGACTTCGCAATTGTATCCAAAGTTGCAATTAATGCAGTGACTAATCCCATCAAAGAAACATTAATTGGTGTCTAGATGCTTCTTCATAGCAGCAGTAGGCCATAAAACTTAAGCCTTACCTCCTCCTGCCAGCATGTAGCCTCAGTGTTCATCAATAAAACTAATGCTATTCATTAAGTATGGGTGTAATTACCTACAGCTCTAACAAAAAATGACTGAGGTGAACATCAGTACATATTTAGCATTTATGCCATGTTACAAGACTGTTTATGAGCTGCAAAATAAAGCATTTTTGTAAGATCTGTTTTTAGAATTTATACTGAAATGTCCAATGCAACGCACAGTACAAAAACTGCTGAGCAATTCTCCAACTGCTGGGGATGTTTTCAGGCAGGATTCATTTCTGAAACCAGTTACTTTTGGTCACTGCAATTTTTTTTAAAAGGTTCCACTGCTGTAAAGTTACAGGTAATTTGGCATTCATATGGGCTGTCTTTTAAGTACATAGCCCTGATTCATAAAAGCACTTATATACATGCTTAAATCTAGGTAAGCACTTAAGTCCTGCTGACTTCAATGGGGCACAAGCATGTGCTTAAATGCTGTTCCAAACAGAGATGCTTTCCTGAATCGGACCCTATGTGACCATTGTATTTTAGCAGCAAGTTGTGCAGTGGTTTTTACATATTAGAGTGTTGACATAATATACTTAGACTCTCCAGGCATTTGACTTGGTACCACACAACATTTTGATTAAAAAGCTAGAACAATATAAAATCAACACGGCACACGTCAAATGGATTAAAAACAGACAGGTCTCAAAATGTAGCTGGGGAATCAGCAAGTAGGTCCGTTTCCAGTGAGGTCCCACAAGGATCAGTTTCTGGACCTACACTATTTAGCATTTTTATCAATGACCTGAAAGAAAACAAAATCATGATTGATAAAGTTTGCAGATGGCACAAAAATTGAGGGAGTGGTAAATAATAAAGAGGACAGGTCACTGATTCAGAGCAATCTGGACCACTTGGTAAACTGGGTGCAAGCAAACAATATGTTTTTAAATACAGCTAAATGTAAACCTAGATATCTAGGAACAAAGAATGTAGGTCATACTCACAGATTAGGGCACTATGTCCTGGGAACCAATCATTCTGAAAAAGATTTGGGGCTGTAATGGATAATCAGCTGAACATGAGCTCCCAGTGTGATTCTGTGGCCAAAAGAGCTAATGTGATCCTGGGATGTTTAACTAGGGGTATCATAAGTAGGAGTAGAGAGGTTATTTTACCTCTATATTTGGCACTGGTGTGACTGCTGCTGGAATACTGTTGGGTAATGCACACTGGAAAACATAATCCCAACTATCCATACAAAATGATGGGATCTAAATTAGCTGTTGCCACTCAAGAAAGATCTTGAAGTCATCATGGATAGTCCTCTGAAAACATCCAGTCAATGGACAGCAGCAGTCAAAAAAGCTAACTAAGTTAGGAACCATTAAGAAAGGGATAGATAAAGAAAATATCAGAATGCCACTATATAAATCCATAGTACGCCCGCACTTTGAATACTGCATGCAATTTTGATCACCTCATCTCAAAAAAGACATTTTAGATAAGGTACAGAGAAAGCCAACAAAAATTATTCTGAGTATGGAACATCTTAAGAGATTAAAAAGACTGGGTCTGTTCATCTTAGAAAAGAGACGACTGAGGGGGGGTATGATAGAGGTCTATAAAATTGTGGATGGTGTGGAGAAAAAGTGTTATTTACCCCTTCACAGAACACAAGAACCTGGGGATCACTCAAAGAAATTAATAGGAAGCAGGTTTACTTCTTCACACAACACACAGTCAACCTGTGGAACTCATTCCCAGCAGGTGATGTGAAGGCCAAAAGCACAACTGGGTTCAAAAGAGAATTAGATAAGTTCATGGAGGATAGGTCCCTCAATGGCTATTAGTCAAGATGGTCAGGGACGTAACCCCATGCTCTGGGTGTCCCTAAACCTCTGAGTGCTAGAAGCTGGGACTGGATGACAGGGGACAGATTACTCGATAACTGCCTTGTTCTGTTCACTCCCGCTGAAGCACCTGGCACTGGCCACTGTCGGGCTTGACGGACCGTTGGTCTGATCCAGGATAGCCACTCTTCTGTTATCAGGTCATTGATAAATTGGAGAGGGTTCAGAGAAGAGCCACGAGAATGATTAAAGGATTATAAAACATGCCTGATAGTGATAGATTCGAGAAGCTCAATCTATTTATCTTAACATAGAGAAGGATATGGGGTGACTTGATTAGATTCTATAAATACCTACATGGAGAACAAATCTTTAATAATGAGCTCTTCTATCTAGCAGAGAAAGGTACAACACCCTCCAATGGCTGGAAGTTGAAGCAAGACAAATTCAGACTGGAAATATTATGTAAATTTTAACTGTTAGAGTTATTAACCACTGGAAAAGCTAACCAAGAGTTGTGGTGGATCCTCCATCATTGACAATTTTTAAATCAAGTTTGGATGTTTTTCTAAAAGCTGTGCTCTAGGAATTATTGTGGGGAAATTCTCTGGCGTGTGTTCTACTGGTCAGACTAGATGATCACAATGGTCCTTTCCGGCCTTAGAATCGATAACGACTCTGTAAGTGCAATACGAGGGGACGGTAGGGAAGAATAATGCTTTGCAACAGCTGGATGTTGGAAAGCTTGAAAAGGCAGGTCAGTTCCATTTTTTCCACTTTAACTGAACACTTTGTATTGGTTCCAAATCCTGTGGTGAGAGTCACACTGTCAGTACGACTCAGAAACAACACAGGAGAAACAGCAGCACTAGCAACGGTGTGCAACCCTCTGAGGTTCAGGCACAAAGGGAGCAAAGAGGAGTCGAGACATGACCTGTGCCCCACAGTTAAGAGTTATCCATTACTCTACACTTACAGTAAGCGAATGCAGACTTTCACTGAAAACACAGAGGCATCATGTGCTGTGGGAGAAGGGAGCAGTTGTCCCCGAAGCCGTTGATTTGTCCTCGTCCCAGACTTTTCATGGGTTTATATGCTCCATTAGGTCTTCCACATTTTGCTGACCACCCCCTCAAACATTTGGAACATTATATATTATATCCTGCAATTATATTGACACAATCCCACCGCACCCCCCAAGAAAACCCAGTGAGGAGCAACTCTTATTTAGTGCTTTTGTTTCTTTACCTTAGTCAGAAATGAATTAAAGTCCGAACACAAGGTGAGTGGGGAGCAAATTGCTATCGGAGGATGCAGCAGCTCAGACTTTCCATCATCTGCCTAGCAATGCCATGGATCCTGGGATAAATCCATAGCCATCAGCACTGCTTTCCGGATGAAATCCGCCCAGGGTTACATGCAGCTATGAATGTATGTGTGGAATGTGTGGAGCTTTGCCTACGGATCTCCACAAAAGCCTCCAAGACATAAAGGAGGTGGAGAATGATGGAGCAGCTACAGGTCAGGCTTTCAATTTCATAATAAAACTGATTGATATCAATAGGTTTTATTTATATTTTAAGTCCCATTTTTATGATGCTCCTGAAAAGAATGTAAATTTCAACTTTATTTTTTGCTTTGCGCATTTGCGCCTTGATTTAACTAGTAGACAGAACAGGGAACAGTGCAGGGATGCTGGAATTTATAGCCCTTCCTTTTCAGCAAATATTTATTTTACTGTAAAGTTTTAAATAAAGAATCATGGTTGAGGGAAAGAAAAGGGACCAGTGCCAATGGCGCCACATTTTGATGCCAGTAAGTGAATTCACAAAAGAATCACAGAACCTCTCTCCATATCATGGGCCTATTAACTCCACTCCTACCTATGCTCTTGTTAACATGGCAGGTCAAAAACATTCTGACGGAACAGTTTTCTGCAGGAAAATTCTGTTTGTTGAAATCAAAATGTTTGTGGGAACACACAAATTTCAACAGAAAGAGCCGTTACAGTGGCAAGGGTTTTCCCTCCTGTTGTCAGCCCAGGAATTAGCCCCATAGTCAGCCCAACATTTTCATCCCCTGACATCCTTCTCATTCTCAGCTCAGGAGTTTCTGTCCCCACTCAAGACTCACAGCGTTAGGGTACAACACAAGAGAAAGGAGCAGTGCTGGGGAACATGGAGACCCAGGACAGGCAGCCATGGCTCCGGTATGTTCCCAAATCCCAATATGTCCTTTTGCAGGAAATACAAAGGTTTGATGTGTTCTGATTTGGAACGGAACAAAATTTAAAATATTCAGAATTTCCCTCAGGACAGAAATTCCATTTCCCAGCCAGCTCAACTTATCACCAGAACTTGTACAGGCAAAACCAGGGCAGCTTCTACCCATCTGACTTGTGCTTCTGCCTCCTCTTACCAGACATGTTTCTCTAGCAATCATGTTTAACATGGTACCCTATTTCATACATAAACATATTTACAGAAAGAACACAATCCACCAGTGTAGAAACTTTGCATAATAGAGCTTAGAAAATTTTCTGCAGAGGTTTCTAGGTTAGTAATTTTTAACCATTTTGATTATGTGAATAAATTCCATGTGCCTTGCTTATATAACAAGGATACACTGATCTGGGAGCTGCGGTGTCTCCAGTTATTATAGTTACTAAGCACTAGGACCCTGACTGAAAGCACACTGAAGTCAATAAACAGATTACCATTAACTTCAATGGACCACACACCCCCTGAGCATACAGAGAGTTCCTCGGTCTGGGGTATTTCCGATAGAGATTCTAAGGCCAAGAGAAACTGCTTAAGGGCGGGACTTTCAGAAACAGCCTTAGGAGCACAAGTCCCGCTGACATTCAATCAGACTCTTGTGCTCCTCGTTCACTTCAGCGCTTTTGAAAATTCCTCCCTAAAATCCCTAATTTGGGAATTCCACAATACAGGAAGTGGACAAAAAGCTCCACACTCCCTAGTGCAGGAGGCATGCAACAGATACGGGCTTCACACAACACACATTTCATCATTTGAATTTTCTCCTTTTTCCCCCCCTCCGTTATTTTTCTCCCACTCAGCATGAAGTCCTGGCCCCCTGAAGTCAATAGCAAAACTCCCTCCGGAGGCCAACATTCCACTTTCAGAGATTAGGTCATTGTAAAATACTCTGTAAAACTGGAGCGTTCCAAAGCAAAATTCAGAAATCATGGTCGGGTTTTCATAGTCTCTGCTATTTGAGTGATTCTGAACTTTAGTAAATTGCTATGTTATTTTCTGCCAATTAAATTACACCAGTTGTTTACACCTTTAGAAAGGGAACACAAAAGTACATCCTTTTCCTACCATGACCATAAAAGCAATCTCCTTTCTTTCTAATGAAGTAATATGTCAGGACTCATTTTTAGCACCCTGTCATTAGGCTCACTAACTAGGAATATACTTCTGGAAACTTGTATAGCCTGGGGATCCTACATTTAGTGCAACTGTAGTGCAGGCTAACAACAGTATCATGGACATTTTTTCTTTCCAATAACTGGATAATATCAGATGTTGATAATTGTATCTTGACATCAGATTTGAAAATTTTCTAGAAACAATTTTTATGGACTTGCCAGTATACCAAGCAATTGAAACCTCTTCATAACGATTTAGGACTGAAGCTGGGATATTAAAATTGCCATTAAGTGGAATGCACATGAAATACTAAAAGTCTTCTGATGAATAATTTCTTGTTATAATGACATGCTATAGACCTAAATCTTAGTACTAGACATGAAAAAAGACAGTTAAATCAACTTTGTCCATTTAAATATAATTTTAAGAGAACTAGAACCCATCTCTTTATTGCTCAACAACCTTTAGCAATTTCTTTTGCCCTCGTTTATTTCTTGTTCCTATGGGGATGCTGTTTGATTTATGGAAAATTAGTTCTTACAGGCAGTGAATGCTTTAAATTGTTTTCATATAAATCACTCAAATATCTGTTAGTGCACCTAGGAGAGTCCCTGTTTGATCTATATTTTCAAATTTAGCTACAGGGTTTCCAAACCTGCTCTTTGTGTTAACAGTCGTTTCGAGTTATTGATTGCTCTCTCCATGGAAACAAGTCATTATCTCAAGGACCTAGGGCTCCAATTAACTTTTAAAAACTTATTTTAACAAGGCTTAACTCTGTATCTTATTATGGTGCATTGTTTGGATTCCAAGAAAACATGCTTTTTCTACAAAAAGGGGTGATGGATGGGTTTTTTTTGCGGGGGGGTGGAGGGAATATACACAATATTTTCTCATTCTACATGAAATTACACCATCGTTTAACCTTTTCCTAGAACACAAAACAAGATTTAAAATATTATCCTTTCCACGTATTTTTAGATCTTAAGCTACAGTATTAGAGCCTTCATTTGTCCTCCTTCTATATTGAAGGCGTACAGTGCCACATTTTTTATAATCAAACTTGAAAAATGTCTAATGCACTCTGCAAAATAAATGCTGTTAAGTATGGTTAATTTTGTTTGGGATTAGTCTTCAACAACAGCCTTTAGGTAATAATTACAAGGAGCTCTGAGATCACTCCAGGAGAAAGCAAAACAGAAGGGGAGAACCTTCCAAGATAAAGCTGGACAATTAGACCCTAGTGCTCCAATAATCTTTCTACAAAGAGAAGTTTCTGAACTAGATAGAGTCATCAACTTGAATAGAATACAAATTTCTTTACACCATTGAGGTGTTGTGTGCAAATCCATAAATTCCATTGAGAGCAGTTAGTGAAATACTCTGCAACTTTAGTGTCTTTTAATGTATTGTAGGTACATGAAGTGCAGTGGGTGTTCTTTTCCTGCTGTCTTTCCTTTCAGATTCCTCTCTAGTGCAGAAAATCTTGGGGTGCTTTTAAAAAGAAATCCTCAAGGCATGTGTATAAAGCAGCAGGAAATAATCCCGCTATACTGATAAATGTATATAAAGAATCATATGTAGAAATCATTTTAAAATTGAGATTGCTTTCAAATACCAAAATGATGTACACATTGAAAGATGTTGCTTATACATTTGCCCCAAAAATGAAAGGATATTAATCTAAGATTTAGGAAACTGTAAAAATCACATAAATATTAAGATGTGTGTCTTACATTCAATACCTGTCTAAATTTACCCATTATAACCATTAGCTCACACTGTAGTTAATATTCTGCCAAGAGAGGGATGGAACAAAAGCAATAGCTACCAGAATTCTCCCATGGTCAGTATGGAGATGGGGTTATTTCTTGCCTAGACAAAAGTACGTTATTTTTATAATTGGTAAATCCTGCAAAAACACCATCAGTCACCATTTGCTAAAATTTTAAAACAAACTGTTATGGCTATGCTTTGTGTTGCTTTGCACAAACATTTTCGCAATTGAATTTTACCAACACAGAGGTTTGTAGGAAGTGAACCTCAAAATCACCCACACGAGTATTTGTATGAACTTAATTTTAAATTTGCACATGTGAGAATTCATACCAGAAGTCCTTGTCCTCACATCCAATCAAGGAACAGAAAAAGTGCCCTGTGGCTAAGCTTACCAATTGCAACTAACCAATTAAACCTCATTAACAAACATCAGATATTCACAGTGGCATTGGAACAATTTTTTTAGTGGGGGTACTGAAACCCATTGACCAAAACTGTAATCCCGGTATATGATGGAAACCACTTCAAGCCAGGGGTGCTGCTCACCCCCCAGCACCCCTAGTTCCAGCACCCCTGCTCACAGGATGATGCTGGATAGTTTCCTACAGAGTTAAATAAAATTTGTAAATTATTAAATATTTTAAAGTAAAGAATAAAGGCGACAGACGTGCAATCTGCTTGTAGTGATTCCTTATGTAGAAAAAGAGGCTAAATTCATTGGATAAATTATTCATTGTGAATTGTTCTCTGAGGTTTAAAAAATATTTTGTCAAATTGAGTTTTCGTAATTTATTGTCCAACTGAAAAACTTTAATTGTCAACCCTCGAAGGGGAAAGAAAATCAGATGTTCCAGATGACAGAACAAGGAGTAATGGTCTCAAGTTGCAGAGGGGGAGGTTTAGGTTGGATATTAGGAAAAACTTTTTTACTAGTAGGGTGGTGAAGAACTGGAATGGGTTACCTAGGGAGGTGGTGGAATCTCCTTCCTTAGAGGTTTTTAAGGTCAGGCTTGACAAAGCCCTGGCTGGGATGACTTAGTTGGGTTTGGTCCTGCTTTGAGCAGGGGGTTGGACTAGATGACCTCCTGAGGTCCCTTCCAACCCTGAGATTCTATGATTCTATGATGAAAATATGCTAACGTTCCAACCAGTACAAATCATCTGGTTTCCACTTTCAGTAAGTGTTCTTAGAAACTTGGAGGTCTAATTTTTCATCACATACTTTACAGTTCAGAGTAAGAGATGGAGGGCCTAATTCTCATTTATACCAAGACCCTTCTATATCACTCTGGCAATGTAAATAGTTCTTTAAGACAAGTCATGATAAATAAAATTTCAGCCCACTTTAAGGCTCCTTTACACTGCCATACTGGCATAAGGGACATTCATGTAAATAAGAATCACCCCGCCTCCAAAGAAGGGCGCCAAAATAGAAGTTCGCCCAGGGCGCCATTTTCCCTAAGGCCGGCCTGGGACTCAGACAACAACAGAGGGCTTGATTGCTCAGCAGCTGAAGAGCTGCATTAAACTGCAGATCAATCAGATCACTGAGATCGGCAGGGGAAAAACGTAATTTATAATTGAACAGTCAGACACAGGTGACAACGCTAGGGGAGGGCTTGTGGGAGCTACCCCAAAATTTGCCTTAGCTCCCCCTCCCCCGTAGCTGCCCCTCCCAGGGCAAAGGTAAAACTTTAGGCAGAAGTAAGGGTGGCTCTCTGGCCGCCCAGCTCTGAAGGCAGCGCGTGGCTGTGTCCAAAAGGAGACTGGGAATGTGCACATGCCGCCTACCTAGCCATGTTTGTGCATGTACATGTACACGCACGTTATGGGCCAGACTGGGCCCTCCTTAACCCATGTGCCTACAATACAAGGGTCAGTCACCGTTACAGTCCTGGCCTCCTCTCAGTGGCGTAGCCAGGTTTAGAGCACAGGGGGAGCAGAGCTAAAAAAAGGCGCCAGGAGCAAAATAAAAATTAAAAAATGCTCCGCTCTGGCTGCAGCGTAGGAGCAAAAAGCGTCGGGAGCAAAAAAAGGCGCCGCTTCTGCTCAGTGGGGGAGCGGCCACTCCCCCTGCTCCCCCCCTGGCTACCCTACTGCCTCCTCCTGAACGCATGAAGCATTCCCGTATAGTGCCTGCCAAGGAGTGGGGCAGGGGCAGGGAACACATGCTGCAGTGGGTGTCCTCCCCAGGAAATGTCCCGCACACCACACCAACACAGGACAGGAATGAACTGCCACAGTCTGGACAAACGGATAACAGCCAGATGCATTTCCGGACAATTGGTTTTAATGTATATCTGCCTCACTATGGCCAGATGAGCAATCCTCTCTCTCTCCATATGAAATCTTCCCCACAGACACTGTCTACCAGCTTCCATAGCTCATTCCAAGTTCCTGAACATTAGTTTTAAAAAGCAATGCAAATGTGGATGGACCTTGGACTACCACCAACCAGAGCAGAAGAGAGCTTGGTAATAAGCATTCAGTGACTAAACAAAACCGAGGACAAGTTCTGCATTCAACATGCCATGCACAAGATATCTCAGCAGAAGCAGCTGTCAGAAAATGAATGAACATATTTGACCTGACGCTGCTGGAAAGAAAAAGAAAGTCAATGAGGGGACATCTCTTCAGCTGGTGACAATGCAACCGGCTGGTCATGCCAAGTCAGGGAGCTTGAGCTAGGTGCTCTGTTTAACCCTGTGTGATGTGATGGGTCTTCTCAGCTGAGCTCTGCTAAGAGTCCAGGGTAACTATTGCTGGCTTCATTGTGAAGGAGGCCAGATGGGCTCCTTGCCTAGCCTGGAATAAGATGGCTTCTTTCTTTTCAGTTGTTTACAGCCAGGATCTGCCTGACCTCAATTTATTTACACCCCCTTCCCGCCCCAACCCCATGAAGGAAACTACTTCCACACAAGCCACTAGCACTGGGGAAACCTATTTCAGTGCGTGGCATTACATAGCACTTAAGCTCCAGTCCGGGAGTCCTGTCAAAATGCAAATGTAGAAAGCCAAAGTCATAGTCCCTTGATTAGCAAAGCAAAAAGCTGATGAAAATGAGCACAGCACTAATGAAAATGCTGGGTGAGAACCGTGTGCTGCTAACCAAGCTTCAACGGCTCTTTTTCCACAGTCCAAAAATATTTTACGCCATGTAGCAACCTAATTAAAAACGTTGATTTACACACAAACTGTTGTTTGATTGTTGATTAATACTAATTATGTACATAAATCTGGGCTGACCCCAGAACAGGAGGGGTTCAACCTGTCACAAATCAGGCTCAGAGGCAGGGGTGTTTTTAGCCTCCAGCCGAGACATATCAGCTGTTTATAGGCATAAAACTTGGTGTGAAGTTTCTCTGCACTTTTATTCAGACAGTGAGACAAGATTCCAAACACAACTTAGGAGATGTGATGGAGCACATGGTCCAATGGCAGTCCGCACTGAGCAGCTGTCATGGCAAAGCCTCCAACACGTTCGGGCACAGCACACACAAGTGACTAGAAGGGAGCCCAGGGGTCTCACAGCCTATGGAAAGTCTTCCCCCCTTCAGGGATTTATTTTTTAAACAGAGGCGTTAAGCGGTTTGTTTTATGGACTGCAGCCTGGATTCAGCGTGTGCCTAACCCACCACATTTGAGCAGTCCCAGTCAGTCCATTGATTTCAATGGGGCAATTACTCATCGGCTTTAATTTAAGCACATGTTTAAGTACCTGGCTGAACCATGGCCTGTATCAGAACTTCACAAAAAAGTTAAGTCCCTCCCCCTCCCATTTTCGAAATTAACCTCAAGACAATACCGATTTATGTCAATTTAGTGACATCAATTAATGATGACAATGCAATTAACTGGAATCCAGACAGTGAAAATAACCACATAATGCCTTCTTTAGAGGAAGTCTGTTCTATATTCCCAATCAGACTTAATCAACACAAACTATTCCAGTAGAACATAGTAATCTAGTTATGGTCTGTGAAATATGAAGGCCCATAGTGTCATGCAGAATTAAGAGTAAACTAGTCTTAGTAAATGAAAGGGGGACATATTTTATTTGTATTTTTCTTACAGCGATTGACATAATGAAAAATTTATCTTGGGTGACATACTGATACTAGCCTGATAGGTACATATGTACATCATGAAAAACATGTTCTATTATTTGCCATAACTAAAACTATATACCACCTTGTATGCCAGCTTCCCAAAATCTTACCTCTGCACATCATTTGGCATCTATATCAAACCAGAAATAAGATGGTATCTATCAGTCCAATTTGTTATCCAAGTAGTTTTTATTTCAGAGTGTAAAACACACAGGACACGTTCACAAGCAGCACCTAAAGCTGTCTCAGCATGGCATACTTCTAACTGATTGTACAATATCTTTGACTTGTTCTAAAGTATTTTAAATCTAAAATGGCTCACTCTCTCTTTTGCCATTTTCACATTCTAAAGTCATCAGATAAAGTCTCTGCTGCAAGTTATTCAGAATACCAGCATTCTTAATACTGATATATTCAGTATACTCCCTCACAGAAAGATACAGAAACATAACTCAGGGAAGCTGACACACAAACTTCTGAATTCGGTGTCCATCAATAGACTAATACTTGCTGAGAATTTGGCTCAAGAAATAATATTTTCAAATATTCTCCATTCTCCGCTTTTATTCTGATTATGGTTTAATACCATGCCTACCTTATTTGGCAAATTGCCTGTATACTGAATATATGAACATCTTAATGGAATTGTGTTATCATGCAGATGTGACCAACTGTTCAAACAAGATACTGTGTGTAGGCTGCTTACTTGAAGAGTTAAGCAGGTGATTTATACACAGAAAAAAATTAGAATATTATTCCAATATTTAATTGTTATGCACTCATGAGACTATTCCAAGTGTTTTAATGTTATTCATCTTATATCTCAATTATTGATTTTATACAATTACCATAATACAAAGTTGTCACAAATTAAAAGAATTTCTCACATGAATCAACAACTTCTCAATCTTTCCCCTTCCTCCTTCCTTTCCCCCTTTCCCCTCCTCCCCCCTCCTTCCCCCCCCCCCCCCCCCGCCAAATCCAGGCCACAGGGAACAAAACAAAACATACAAAAACACAAACTCCGATCAAATAAGCAAGCAAATATAAATGTAAACAGCAACTTGAGATATTTTGAACTATTAAGTGTCCATGACTTATGTTAGGATTAGTAGCTGCATTTCATGATAAAGCTGCTAACAACCTATAGGTTTCATGCAAGACTGAATTATCTATTACAGTACAAACAATTGTTTTCATCAAACCCCCATCTTTTCCCAGACCTTTTCAACAGAAAGTATTTCTGACCTTACATACATTATAGTAGGGTGTATTTAGGATTAACAGTTTAGTTGAAATTACTGATTTTCACATGAATTTATCTTGAACTAACTTTTAAGCAACAGCATACCCTGATTTAAGACCGTGCAAATTAGTAAGAATCCTTTTTAAACTTCATGTATCCCTCCCAATACCATAGGTGGTACTATCAATTTCTAAATTTAGTACACTATGCAAAGGACATTAAGATATATGCTTGCAGTATTTGCTGTAGTGTAAGCGACATACTGTGGGAAATGGTATTTTAAATACTTGGTGTTTATTGCTTTATTCCTTTCCCCCCTTTCTTTTGTCAGCAATTGGTATCATATTAGAGCTGGGTGATTACTGCCCTTCACTTACCACCACCAGCAATGCTACTGTTGAAGAAATTTAAGGTGTTTTAAAAAAATATACATCATACTTGGTACCTCCTTGCCAAAAATAAACCCCCCTAATGCCGGATATTATTAGATCTGATTGCACATGTGTAACATTTGATTGTCATACATCCTCCACTGCCATTTGTGGAATATGCTTTCAATTCAACCTTATTGTCTTTTTCATTTTAGAAACCCTCCATTAACACAGGGATTTTATTTTTCATACAAGTCTCTTGTAAACAGACACTATTTGAAGGAGGGCTTTGTGTATTTTTATGTACACAAAAGAAATTTGATTACAATTCCATTGTGGTTGTTAACCTTTTCTCATGAATACTTCCTTACACTGGAGTACATTAGTTTAGTGTATTTTTATTTTTAAAGCATAATTTTTCCTGTTTGATGACGACTATGGACTGTAGTTGCAGCTGTGGAGTTTTACTACATTTTCAATCTAATAACTACCCTATAGTATAGTAGGAGTTAATCCCATAATTCTAATTAATTGGTCATCAGAAGACATAGGGCTCAGAAAACTTCCTTTTCTATATCCCTCAGGAAAAGACACTGTACAGTAAGATGCATTCAGAATTGTTCCCATGGTCTTCTGCATTTCTATGATGTTTTATATAAAAATCACTGTATGATATCTATTTTAATCTTGATTAATTCCAAGTGCCACAAGGACAATGAGCTATTCCTTACTCAATACACTGGAACCTCTTCTAACAAAGTCATCTCAAAACCATATAACTTTATTGGGCCAAATCCAGGCATCAGTGAAGACAAAGGAAAAACTCCCATTAATTTCTTCAGCATCTCAACTTGGCCTGACACTGTGAGCTGAGTTTCACTGTATCCAAAACTGTAAATAACACATTGCTAGAAATGAACTGGGGCTTTTATCCAACTTAACTATAAAAACGGAGTTTCACTGAGTGCAAGCTCACGGTCAATGGGATCAACCGAAGTAAATTCTCCAGGGTGCTAGAAGCCTTAGGAATGATCATCATAAAGGTAGCAGTAGACGTGTCCCCTGCTCTGATGGGCAAGAATCCACTTCAGTGCTACTTTTAGGAATCTCTAAAGCCTAGAAGGGAAAATACTACAGTGCTGTATACACCTTACAAAGATGCAACACCTTTACCAGTTTACCTGATGGCGTACTAACTTCAGGCCAGACTGTGACCAAATACATATATAAGTCTGAGTTTCAAACACATGCAGAAAGAAAGATCTTTTGTAATCTAATACCTAGGCTTTACACTGTATTGATTAAATGAGAGATAGCTGCCATCTGTGCTTAGTAGCCAGAAATAGTATGACTTCAGAGTGTCACACTACACAACTGCACCTAAAGAGACCGCTCAAGCAGATGTCACTTCTTCTAACTCATCTCAGGATGTTACAGCAAGCACTTAGGTGATAGATGACGGCTGTCCTCCAGCTTCTCACGTGTCAGGAGAAGTAGATCTAATTTTATCTCCCAAGCAGAGGTGAAAGTAAGCTGGTATGCCCGAGTATGGCGTACTGGCAAGAGCCGGTGCGCCGTATTGGGGTGGCTGCCTTCCCCAGGTGGCAATTTAAAGGGCCTGGGGCTCCCAGCAGTGGCTGGAGCCCCAGGCCCTTTAAATTGCCGCCAGAGCCTGGCTGCTGGAGCCCTGGGGTACCAGCGGTGGGACTCCGGGGGCTATTTAAAGGGCCGGGGGCTCCCGCTGCCTATACAGCCCCGGTCCTTTAAATAGCTGCCGGAGCCCCGCCGCTACCCGGGGGGGGGGGGAGGCGGGGTCACTTACCAGTAGAGGGCAGGCAGGGGCTGGCTCTGACCCCCCACCCCTTCCACCTGAGGCCCCGCCCCTTCCTGGGGCCAGAGTCGGCCCCAGCCCCCATACCGGTAAGTCAGTCCATCTACTTTCACCCCTGCTCCCAAGAGATGGGACTACATGTGCAAAAGGCCATTAAACATTCACAGTTGTTCCAAGGCATTGGTGGGTATAGAAGGGAGAGCTTGAAGATTAAAAAAAAAAGCCACATTATTTTGACAGGATCCTGCCCACCCTCTGAGCCCTGGGATATGGGAAGAACAGGATCTCTTATTGGATGTGTTTCTCAAAGAAAAGGAGAAGATAAAATACAACAAGATGGGGGAAAATAATGTTGGTGATTAAGATATTGTAGAAAAGAGTAGAAGAAGCCAAGCTAGGATTTCATCCCCTAAGCAACTGTCAAGGCAGAACTCCGAGACTTCATTTAAGGATCAACGAACTCAGAGTGCACTCGTACTCACATACACAGGTACAGATCACAGGCAGCTGCTTTTTATTTAATTATTTATTGTAATGAGTGTATTGCTCCTGAAACATTGGGGAATAAAAGGCCAGGAGACTGAAGTTGCACAATACCGAGCTGCAAGTATCGCACACATGGGAAGAGAGGGAATGACCTCCCCATGGGGTTAACCAGGAAAACACAGAAGAATTCCTGGAACAACACACAGCAGCTGGCATACTAGGAAGACGGACCAATGACAGAGAATCACGTGGTGCTCTTCAGGCTGCAAAGGCTCTTCATCCGGTTAGGGCTGGACCTCAAGGTCCTGGTGCTAACCTTTAAAGCTCTTAGTGGGCGGTGCCCTGGCTAGTTAGAAATCACACAGTGGAGAATGCCGGGCAAGTGAATGGTGCCTGACCCTGTAGCTATCAGCACATGGGGTCCAGGTCACGCGTGGTGGCAGGCCCTTGGCTGTGGAACTTTCTACCAACAGAGACTGAGATGTGCCTGAGCCTTGTCACTACTGGGGCATGACAAGTCTCATCGGTTTGCATGGACCATGCCTCAAAACTGATGCCTGGAAAATGGCCAGCAACATTTCTCTGGAGACAAACAAGAATAACCCTCTTTAGAAGAAGCGGCCTAACAAATGGAGGGGTGCAGAAGGTGGTCGTCTTATAGGAGAAAAGCCGCCACTGCACCTAGAAGTACCAGTGATGCACATGTTGAGAATGCAGACAAAGTAGGTAGTCATTTCCTGTGGTGGTGAATTCTGCATTCCAAGGGACAGTTCTGGAGGGAGACACTATCTCAGCCACAAACAGAACATTGGCTGTTAAATTCTTCCCATTTTTCTTTATGCAGTGCTAAGCAACTTGACCCATGGTTATGAGATCTAGGACCTATCAAAGGTCCCAGAGTCTAAAGAATCTATGGTGAGGAATGCACACCTTGGTATAATTTTGGTTTTCTTTGTATTTTCAGCTGCTACCACTTTTTGTGCAATTAAAGCCACAGCCAATAAAGAGCTGGGAAGAAAGAATCTCACTCTGATGCGGGACTCGCTTCTCTGACAAGGAGCACAGTTCTCTGTCATACTCAGATTCATGATTCACTTTCAGACACACAAGTGGAATGACATCTACAAGTTTGGGCTGGATAGACATTAGTACTTTAATCCTACAACTGGGACAATCCTGAGCCTTGTCTGGCAATGGAAAGAGGTAAAGCTTCCTAAAGCTTTTTCTGTTGAGACTTGTGTTAATAGATAAATCGCCTCTCATGGCAATAAAAGCCTGCTCAGGTGTGATCACTAGCATCTAGCAGAGCTCTAATCAAATTTCAGAGGATTCTCAATTATTTTTTTTTTGGTAGGGGAGTGGAATTTGCACCATGAGATCAAAGTCAGCTTACCCCGACAGCAATCCTGCTAGTGTCTAGCATTGAATGCTCTAAATGACAGGGAATGTCACGCTATGTGAACACAAGACACCTACCAGTCCTCCCAAAGCCCAAGAGGGTTTGTCACACACCCCTACCCTAGACACTGAGGTGTAGAGCCCTGCGTGGATACAAAATTTGACTCCGCATCTGATCCGCGGATATAAACCAGATATCCACAGATTTGCAGGACTCTACTGAGGTGGCTAAAAACATTAAGAACTTCAAACGGTGTCAGCTGCTTCTTTTTATCCAATTCTACATATTTTATTATCTAGTAGCATTAAACCCGAACTATGCATTTTAAATCTACTTTTCAATTGACTACACTTAGACACCAATTCTCCTAATTATATTAACGAGTTAGAAGTTGTATTTGTTTTACTATCACTACATCCCGTGTTCACTTTCCTAGACCACTGGCATGTCAAACTCACTCAGTTGCAAGAAAACAAGATTAAATGTCAGCTTTCATATGAACTATATGATTTGAAAACATAAAAATACAAATATCTAATTATTTTGCCCTTTATATAGGGTTACCTATGAAGTGATGTATGAAATTAAAAGTTTTAAATCATCAGAATTGAAAATTGACATATGGTTCCCAGTTTAAACAAAAAATTACTCAGCTCTTAAACGAAGCCTACTTGGGGGACAGCAATGAAAGGGTGTCTCCCCACTTAAATACAGTGTTCTCATTAGAGATTGGGTTTTCTTCCCAAGTAGAGTCCTCACCTCTCTGAGAGATGAACAAATCTAAAGAGCGTGGATGTTGCAAAAGGAAAAGTATTCTTAACTCTAAAGATGCAGGATGTGTACCTCATTTTTGTAAGCATACTGAGATGTAATTTACTTGTTGGTAATTTAAATAGCATTGGGGGCAGAACACCGTGCTTTATGTTTAACTAATTTACCATATTAACCTTACAATTATAACCCCATGCCTAGGTTAAGTTACTTTATTGATTTTTCTACTACTAAGATAATGCAACCTGTTTGACATTGGTAAAATAATGCTCATAGTGAAAAGGGATACAAGATTAACACCCTGAACTGGCAGTAGCTGATGTGACATTGCTGGAAAGTCCAGTGAAAACAAGAGATGTTATGACAGCGATGAATAGCTACAAGAACAGAAGGAGCAGTAAAGTTAAATGGCTATAGGCTCCTTGGTGGGGAATGAACTCATGGCTACCGGATGTGTTGAATCAAGTTATAATAAATATGGGGACTCTCTCCACACACCTAGCACTCTGATAATGACACCCCAACGTTATGCCCAGCAATGCTGTAATGCTACACCCTTTGGGGTGTGATACTGCTCCCACTGACGCCAGTGATGCTTTCATGCTACACTAACAGGCATATTAGATTAGACATCAAAACTCCATTGACTTCCATGTGAGCAGGAGCACTTCACTGATTCTTGAGAGTGTAAAATATTTACAAACACGTTTGCATTGTCATGGGAAGATATTCCAAATTGGAGACCTCCGGACAGAGTCGCCTTTGGGAACACAAGACGTAGTTGAGACTGAACAGCAAGATTTAATAATCTCATCTCTCATTTACCATGTTGTTTATCCAGACAACAGTTATTTTCTATTCTGAATATAAGATGCAGTATTCAAGATACCATTCTGTGATGACTGTGGATATATGCTGACATTTTAACAGTCAGCACTGTTGCTCAAAATTTTTAATTTAACTTCAGCTAAAGTTTCCTTCATAGTGAAAAAGCTTTTGACTGTGTGGAAATGTAATAATGATTCTGTGTTTTAAAATGGTTTGGTTATGAACCTTCCTTTAATAATAAACTGTTTCTCCTTATATAGTTATCCAACAGAATGGATGAGTTAAAAGTAGAACAGACAAATTTAATTAAAGAAGATATGAGACCGGTATGCTTACTATCCTCTCTTCTAGCTCTCTTCTTTAGATCCATACATGAAAGCAGTATAGAATTCCTTAGTGTAAAATTGATATTCTAATGTTTGCAACCAATCCAGAGAAACGTATCCAAATGATGAAGAAATATTAGGTATAAAATCAAGAGCACGAAGTCTAAGCTTCCATTAGCGAATGAGCACCGGGGTTTTCCCTTACAAGGACACAGACCACGTTAAAGTTAGCCTTAGCATGTCTTTTCCACTCCCTTCTGTGTTGTACACAGGAGTCAGCATTCCCTCTAGAGCCTAGAATCAGACCTCAGAACAAGTATATAACTGCACCTCTCTTTTCCCTGGCCTACTGATTCCTGGAGGTAAGGTGTTTAGGATTCCAAAGATCCCTTGTGTTCGCACTGTAATTTAGCATCCACATTTCATTCCAAAGCCCTGAGGAGGCTTTCTGAGTTCTTCTCTTAATAAGTCAGAGGCTGATGACTTTGGTCATCTGCTCAAGGGCCAGTTTTTCATTCAGAATGGTTCTACTGAGGCAGCGCAAATGCCTTTTTATTAAACAAATTCAATCACTGTCACTTGTCTATTGCCCAATATTGAAAGTGCAACTCTGCTGCCTATTCTGCAACACTGACTGACGGGAGCAGAACAGCCAGACCAGATATTTTCTTTGTGAGTTCTCGCTGTGCTTGAATTCACTAGGCCAATTTTTGACAGTGGAATACTAATGAGCAGAGTCAGCACAAAGAGTGACAAAATGATTCATGGCCCTCTGTTGGGTGGATAACCCTCTTTAGTAAAAAATTAATTGATGGCATGATACTTGATCCTGCAACTTTCAAGCAACAGCTCACCAGCAAAGAACTGGGAACCCACAGAACCTTATGATATACACCTGCTGGCTTCTGCCAGAAGAATTCTGCTCTGGTTCAAGGTTATACCAAGAATTTCTTTAACCTCTTCTATGTAAAAATAAATAAAACAATAATAATAATAAAAATTACAACTACCAAAATAATGAATCATTTAAAATGAAACAGGAAAGCACACACAGAGAGCACGCACACACAGGGAAACTTCCTCCCTGTAATTTACTTACTAAATTAAATCCTAGATATCATGGTGAGTGATCCACTAAAAAGACATTGATAGAGAACGTGTGTTTGTGTGTGTGTCCGTCCTTTGATATACCTAATGCCAAGACTTTATAGCTGCCACCCATTTCCTATTGAGACCATATGGTGGCCACTTAATTTAGATGCACATTTGCACAAAACAGGGAAAGGAGATGTACACTAATTTATAATCACAATTTCAAAAGAATGCACTCTTCTCTCTGTATTTATGTGGTCCGAGCTCCTATTCCTGAGACGTGCTAAGCTTCTAGCAAGAGGTACTAAACATCTCCAGTTCACTGACTTAAATGGGAGTTGAGAGCTCCCATGCACCTCAGAGAACTGAGTTCATGGTTTCTACACTGAACCTGTACTACAGTTAACACTGGTGGAGGTGTGTGTCACAAGCATCCATTCAGTGCAAAGTTCAATGACTTTGTGCACATTCAATGAAACTTACGGAATTACTTTAAAGTGAAAAAAGTCCCCATGATTTGTATGTACTTTTTCAGCTCTCTCATTTAAATTTTAGCAGATGATGTTGACTCTGGAAGAAGGAACATTCACAGATCTAATGAGAATTTTTACAAATATTTCACTCTATTATAATTGCTTTTTGAAAACCAGTTTGTTCCCTTCCCCCTGCCCTGTCTTTCTCCTGTTTCCACTTCTGTATAAAAACTAATTATGTTAACTAGTGCCATGTCCAGTACATATTTGTTTTGTTAGTGACCTTTCTTGCTTGAGGCAGGTTTTCATGCCACTTCAGTATCAAATGCTGCATCATTTCTGGGCCTTAATATTCTACTTCGCACATCTCACATACTACAGCTTTTGAAAGGGAAAATTAAAACCAACTAGCCGCATGGACTGATAAAGTCAATTAGCCAAAACTTCTAATGAATTCAGATTACACAGCAGAAGTTTCTAGCAATTGTGTATATTCACACTGTTGGAGAAAGGACTGGCCCGATGTCCCCTTCTTTGTGTATTTTGCCAATACACAAAGAAGATGAGCCCCTACTATAGGTTTTGGGCCATGAGCAGAAATACTCTTTTGGCTTTGTTAGTGCTAAAAAAATCCCTTATAACAAAAACCTTTTTTTTTTTAAATTAGTAAATCCTGTCAGGAAAGTTCTAACAATTTGGGGAAAACATGGAACTTCTTCATGACCATCTGACATGAACAGTCATATTGTCAGACCTGCCAATCCGACTTTTCTTGTTAGTGGGATGTTTGCAGCGTGGTCGAGGAAAGAATGAGAGGGGAAGGTGTAGCAGCAGCGCATTCCACATGAACACCGAGACTTGTTCTTCAGCTTCTGTATTCTGGCTCTGTGCTTACAGCTATGACTGGATCAAAAGCTACAGACTGAAGTCCGACACCAGGACAACAGCCCAGATCCCGCAGTGCAGGAAGAGCATGCTGCTTTATTATAGGTGATATCCTTCAGAGCAGAGGTTCTCAGACCTTTCTAGTGGTGACCCCTTTCACATAGCACACCTCTGAATGTGACCACCCCCCCTTATACATTAAAAACACTTTTTAATATATTCAGCATCATTGCTGGAGGCAAAGTGGGGTTTGGGGTGGAGGCTGACAGCTCGCTACCCCCCATGTAATAACCTCGCGACCCCCGGAGGGGTCCCGACCCCCAGTTTGAGAACCCCTGCTTCCAAGCCATTCCAAGCCCTCTGAATAGGGACTGCGAGTGTGGAGGTCAACACTCCCTAGGACACAACTTTAAATAAAATATAATTAAGGACCCTGATCTCTCTACAATAAAACCAGTTCCAATGTGCACGGCTGTGTGTGAACTACAGCTGATGCAACTGGGAAAGACAAAGTTGGTTTGCTCTGCATGAGCATTGCCCTGCTGGTGCCCAACTTCTTATTGAAACGTGTTCTGCAAAAGCAAATTCAGTTCTCTGTACAGTATATTGTCTGTTGCTTCCTAAATTAAAACCAATGGCATCCACACCTTTTCCTGATTATCTTCCTTCTCCAAGCCCTTTCTCCCTGAACGATTTCCTGTGTTTAATTTATGTTGTCTCTTCTGGAAGATTACCCACAATGTCACCTACTGGCTAGACTAGTCTCACTAATATTGGTCCAGACAAGCAGTACAGTGGGAGGTTTCTTCAAAAGCTTGGATTGTGACTCTCATGGGGCTGTCAGGGGAAGGAAGGGAAAATTCATGACAATTGCCAGGTTTGTGCCAAGATACTAAGAGGCATCCTGTAATATTTACAATTCAATTTTTAATATTTTCTCACAATAGATGACAGACGGTCACACTGTGCTTGATGTATTTATTCGTACTCACATTGCAACCAAGTTTTCTATGTAGCAGGGACTTTGTCTTTTTCATGAATATAAAACATTTCCATTAAAGGTCCATGTTTTTACATTCTAAATACAGGAGAGACTGAAGTTCAAGACATTCATTATGTATCTATCACAACACCCACAAATGGCAGTAGTCTGACAAACTACTCTGATTCAGCATCTCTGCATTCATCCCAAATTGTTTCAAGTGTATATGAAATGACCTTTGAGTTCACACAGTTCTTGCTACTGATGCAATATGCAGATTTTACAAACAAGATTTAAGCTCACAGTGACTTTTCAAAACAGCTTAGAATCAAAAATTCATCATATAGAACAACATGAACTAGTTCTTATCAAAATGTCAAAATCTATTTTGCCATTAATCTTTGCTTAGAACATCTTTGCAAACTTTGGGAAAAGCACTATTGTTTACAGCACAATAGTAACATGGAAACCAAAAACTGAACCAGACAAGTAAAACAAGAGTTGTTAAACTGAAGTTACAGCTGGTCCTTGTTGAAAGGATCTGTCTCTGTCATATGTCCCCATTTTAGAAAGCAAAAGAAAGACAGGAATCCAATGATATAGTCTCAGACCTTCTGTCCTGAGATGTGGGTGATGTGTGTACCTGTGCATTTCCCCACAGTTCTTTGCAAAGAGCACAGATATTTACAATCCATTAGCAGTGCCATTATTACAAAACAGCACAAGGCCATTAATGCATCATCTGCATATTATCAGGGTGGCTGGCAGCAAAGCCAAAGAGGAATGTGCAGTTCTCAGACTCTCCATACACTCTGCTAGAGCAGTCTATGCTAATATGACAGGGGAAAATTGTGGGAGCTCCAATATAGGTGCCAAATTCATATGGCTCACTAAGACGACAATAAGATTCAGACACCAGAGATATGGGATAATTCCGCATGTTCCCTGGAAATCCCACGCTTACACGGTTGTGAGAGAGATCCGCACAATTCATACCGGGTGCTGCATGCTTACAGTGTATCGAAAAGAAAAGCCTGGGAGAAAATGGCTTAAACAGAATTTCCCCAGGCTGGTGCTGTGCTGCTTTTTGTGCTCATACGCCGTCCTAATGCGCTGTACCAGGGTATGTGAAATTCGTTGATTATCCTCATTTCGGTATGTTAAGATCCAGTTTCAGTTCCACTAACCCATCACCAAAGCTTGATGCTGCAAGAGGGCTGATGGAGAGCTCACGCTAACAGGAATGAGTACCATGTCCAGACCAAGAGAGGTGCCACGGAATTATAGCTGGAAAGAGAAGATATACATACCCGACACTAAAGAAAAACTCAAGTCATTCCCTGAAAAAATGGAGGCTGTTAAAACAGCAGTCCAGCTCTGATGTCTAAGGTCAAACTCTGATAGTTTCATTTTAGGTTTGAACCTCCCCTACCCCATCCAAGTAACTGTCTTAGAGTTGGCCCTAAATCAGTAAACCCGATAGAAGGGTGCTCTGCCCTGGACACACCAGATACAGCTGCCTGGAATAGACTACTCTCCTAGGCTGCCCAGATTTCTGGAGGTACATGTAATTGCTCAGCTGAATGAGATCTACCCCACCCCTTTGTTTGATTTTGTCTTTCCCGGTCGTTTACCTAGGTAGTCTACTCAAGTGGGAGCTGCATATGAAATTGGAAACAGCACATTTCTGTAACCTGGCTGAAAAAACCACGTTACTGTTCACCTGTCCAGACTCACTGGGAGCAAGACCCAATTCGGGCCCTCCAACATTATCACAACATTGTGTGCTCTCTGCACACAATCTCCACAATCTCTTACATGGCACTGGCTTAACTGGAGGTCAGAGCTAATTACGGACTAATTTTTTTCACTTCAGACAGAATCATAACACTATTAAGATCTAATACATTTATTACTGTGACTCTCAACCAGACAGTATTAAAACTTGTGAAAGTGACTTTGCAAATTACCAAACAGTCACCAAGCTAATGAAGCAGGACTTCTAAAGTGACTGAGAAATACTTCCCATAATATAAAGGACAGCAACTTACTATAAAGGAGAGATATTTGGTTTAAAGAAAAAGTGCACTACAATGTGAGAAATATTAATCCATACCGTATCAGAACACAGCTAGCTGAGATGGGGAATAGACTTAACTCTGATGCAGTAAGGCACAGGAAAGAGCTAACGCAATAGATATACAATAACAACAATAGTAACACTGGGCACTTATATTCCCACTCTCACCTAGAGCATCTTGGAGAGACTAAATTGCTTAAAGTAAAAGTTGTAACAACAATTAAGAAAGTTCTGAGACCAGTTTCCCTAACTGCCATGTCATCTGAAATCAAAAGAACACGCTGCATTTGTGGCTCTTGAATTGTGGGAAATAGAATTAATAGTAACAAATATCAAACATAATATCCAAAATGTACTAACTTGTCCAATGCGAATTTAAAGTTCACAGTGCCATTTGGCACAAATGCAACAAGTTAGCAAAAGCAAGAAAGGATCTGGAGCAAACACCTTTATAAGTCACGTCAATTCTCTCCCACAGGGATAAGAATGAGCCCAAACCCGACCATTTTCAGAGCACTCCCCTCCTTGCAAAAGTCTTCCTACAATAACCCAAGACAAGGAATCACTACAAGCAACTACAATGGGAAAGGGGAGGGGAAAGCTGCCAAACCTGAGTGAGTCCAGTACAGCCAATTCTGTGAGTGTCCTACGCACTTGGGCTAGATTCTGCCACCTTCACTTACAACATAGCACATCCTCAGCTGCCATTTCAGTAGAGCTCTGACCATTTGCTGAGGATCTCCATCCCAACAAGTAAGACCTGACTACACAAAGGCTCCCATAAAAATCAATGTGGCCCACCTATAGAGTGAGGAACCAACCAGGACTCAAGGCATCACAAGCTGGCCTTTTCTTTGGTGGTCAGTACAACAGTGTTGGGCACCCCAGAACAGATCGTTCCTATGACACACACATGCACTGATGAAAGCTTTATGGCCTGATTCCCAAGGGTGCCGAGCACCTGCAACTCCCAGTGACTTCACCAGGAGCTAGTGTTGGCTCAGCACTTCTGAAAATCAGGCATCTGTGTTTAGGAAATGTACCGACTTCCTTTGTACTCTCAATTACTCTTTGAACAAGTTTACACACACACACACACACACACACACACAAACACACACACACACACACACCCCTGGATTACTTTAAAAAAAAAACTTGAAGAGAAAAAAGGAAAAGAAAAAAGAGAGAAGGTGAATGGCAGAGCGGATGTGCAGAGTGGCATTTGGAAAAGTCTGTTTAGTAAACTAGGGTGGAGAGGGAAGGACAAATAATGTAGAAGTGATTAGAAAATCCTTCCGCCTTTTTAACTTCATGACTTCAAAACAAGGCACAGAACAAAACGGGGTTTTGTTCATTATTATTTTTATTGAGGAGAAGTTATTCAAAAATACTCCCTGAATAAGACAAGTCTGATAGCTGTTCTATGCAGTTCTGATTACATGTGATTCTTGGAAGAAAAATATATTTAACTAACCTGTCTCGTTGGGATGTGCGTGTGTCCTGGTATTTGTATTTCTCATCTGTCTCCACACCGATCCCTAATGAATACTGGCATGAAAGAGGTGAGGGGTTGGAAGGTTACAGTATGAAACATGAAAACCATAGTCATGGAAAAGCTTTTCTCTATGACCCAGTGAGATACAGCAGTCGTGCTACTGTCTGACCACCACAAGAACAAGGGAGGCACAGGGATGAGGGGATGGTTCTGGAGGTCTTGCACAATTCAACAGAAATTCATTGTCACACAAAGAAAATCTTCAGCTTCTCCCTTCTCTTGGTGCATACATTCATTAAAGAATGTTGAACATTACTCTTCCACATCATCATAAAAGCAGATAAGGATTTGAGTTGATTTTTATTCCCCCTAAGGAAGGATATTTGGATAGTTGCCATTGGGACAGTCACTAAATTTATCAGAGCCAAATGGCATTCCACATGCAGGAGATCTAACATGGATCCCTAGATCACAGAATTTGGGGCAGGAATAGGAGTCTCTCTCAAGTTACAGGACTCAGGATCCCCTGGTAGGCTCTGTATAACCTAATCAAGCACCCTTTATATCACCAGCCTTAAACACAAAGGCCAGGAAAGAAAAGTGATTCTTACTCTTTGCTATTCTGTGGAATGACTGCATTTGGTCTGTGTTTGTGCAGTGCCCAGCACAATGCAGTCCTGGTGCTGGGCACTAAGGTAGTACAAAATAATAATAATAAAAAAAGATCTCAGGAATCCCATGAGATAAATTAAATACAAGAAATTGGCATAAACAACACTGAATATTTCAGACCCATGTTCTCTCTTTTGCACCAAGTTAACTTAACATTGCGAATTCTAATAATCTGTCACTTTAAATAGTGCAAACTAGAAACAGAGAGACAGACAATAAAATCTGACTCCAAGACATGTTTCCTCTTAGCATTTGATGGCTAGGACAGTATGTTATTCAGTGAACCAAATCCTCCTTTACAAACGAAAAAGTATTTTCTTGGTAACTGGCCCAACAGTTTCAACCTTTTCCTAGCAGCTTTCAAATCCTGTTATACAGTAAACATTTGTACTGTAGCATTAATTTTCTCACTGTAAACAAACCACAGTAACTTAGGCAGATCATTTGATGAGTCACACAATATGCTGGTGGGCAGAGAAATTTGCATTCCTTATTCAGACAGCGTGTAATAATGCTATATAATATGACCTATACTAAAGTAGTCTGGTGCTAACTCTTGGGGGGAAAGCAAAGTCACACAATCCCACAAGATCCTCGCGCAACCTTTGAAATACTTTAAATGTTAATGTCACCTTGGGGTTTTGAGCAAGGAGTGCAATTAGGAGCATAGCTATGCAAGTTTGCATGCTTAAAATATTCCAAAACATTTATAAATCAAACTCGTGCCCTGGATGCAGTTCAATTAACTCTATTAGCAGATCTCTGCTTGTGATCTGTACATCTGACCTTTTAGCCAGTTATGAGTAACAATAGCATACAGTAATGCAAGTTACCCATATGCACAACTCCATGGTTCTGAATCAGTTGAAAATGGTTGTTTCTTTTTCTTAAATGAGCTCTCGCTAACTGCCATGTAGCCTAGCTAGGGTTAGCTTTATTACACTAGTGGCAGGGTTGAATATAAGAGGAAAAATGCATTTTATGCAGCACTTATATGGCCAGGTTCCTGGCCTTCATACCTAAAACATGGATGGATCACGGCCCTCAAACGTGTGCACCAGGAAGCGGGAAGAGATATCAGCGATCTCCTTTTGTTTATAAGCAAACATTGTTTGATTAAAGCATGGGGTACCTCTTCCATCCCACAGAGCTCCACACGTCACTGAACAAAAGGCATTGCTAGCCTTGGTGAAGTTTCAACACTTGAGGTACGGAGACAAGATTTTGCCCCAAGAACAAGCCCTGATTGAACTTGTTTTCCAGAAGTGTCACAAAAATGATAAAAGGTTGTCAAATATCAGTCATTACCTACACACAGATATTCATGCTCCTAGCACTGAGTTCATGTAACACACATACCTTGTGTCTAAGTGCCTGACGAGCGAAAAGCTAAAACTTTGCCACCCTCTGACTGCAGTAAGCAATTTCATGTTGGGTCGAGGTGCTCTGGTGTTGCCACTGAACCCTGCGAAAGCTACAGGGGCGGCTCTACCAATTTGGCTGCCCCAAGCAGCTGCCGCCGAATTGCCGCCATGGCGGGCAGAGCGGCAGAGCTGCTGCCGAATGGCTGCCGCGGGACACGGACTGCTGCCCCTTCCTGGATGCCTCCCTAAGCACCAGCTTGGAAACCTGGTGCCTGGAGCCGGCCCTGGAAAGCTAAGCCGACAGTACACTTCCCTAGCAGAATCCATGCGCAAGCTGTGAAAGGTGCGTAAATGGATTTGACACAACACTTTGATGCGACGCGTTAAAGTTTGATATTGTCCAGGGATGTTAACGGCACTGTCCCAATTTGCCCTCAGCAATATGTATATGAAGCTAGTGACGAGGCTTGCCAGTTCTTCACCAGCATCTGACATGAAAGAAATTATTTCTGAACGTTGGTCAAACGATCACTTTCCAGCTCTGTATTTTCCTACGCACATTACCTGGCCCATGCGGCAGAGAGAAGTGAGTGCTACAGCACAGCACCCGCCTCAGTTCATTTCTGCAGTAACAGTTTTCAATAATTGCTGTTTTAATTAAGTCACTTTCATGGTTCCTGCACTAGGCTCACACACCCTCGCTGCCAGGGTAAAACACATGCCCACTAACAGCTGGGCCAGGCAGCCCCTGCTCTCCAGGGAGCGGCCTTGAGCTTGCAAATCCATGCATACTGCCAGCAAGGGAATAGAAGGTGGTTGTGCTCTGGTGCAGATGTATACGGAGGCTAAGCGTGGGGGAGGGAAAGGTGCAACTCAGTCGCCAGGCACTAGTGCTCACATTAATGGAGGACCAAAGTCCTCTGCATTCCCCTCTCTTGCTCAGGACTTTACCTTCTACTTATAAGCCCGACAGTCTGCAGCTCTACTCTGCAGTGTCAAGCCCTGAAAGCTGGCTGCTGCATCCGCATTAGTTATGGGATGCTTGGTTTGCTCATTTTCATGGCAGCACCCAGAGAAGGCAGTGAGCAGTGGAAGGGTCCCATCCTGGTCACCTCACCACCTGGGCCCAACATTGAGGGTGCGTAAGCTTTGAAAACAGACTCGCTAGTTGGGCAATTGTTGAGAGTGCTCCGAATCCTGTTAGTCACCTGCAGTGTGACACAACAATAACTACTGGTGCTGAGTCCCTTTTTACCACTTTCATTCCTTAGCTCCCGTTTTATTAAATTACACTCTGGTTCAAGAGATTACACCCGGGGCTGACGTAAGCATGGGACAAAAGCGGTTTCGACAATAAGATGCATTTTGACACGTAGTCGAGTTGATAGATTCCCTGTGCATTTTCAGACTCCAGTCTCTCTTCTGCTGCTTCTCCTGAGCTAACCAAAACAGAGCATTATCGAGGCTATTTCTGTGCATCTGAAGGTTGGTTTTTCAGCAACCACAGTAGCCTGTGGAGGAGAAGCATGCTTCCTCTGACAACAACTGATTGCATTAAAAAGGGAGAGGAACAAATACTCCCAGGAGAAGTCAGTTTCTCTATTCACTGAAGTTTTCTGGAAGTGGCTCTTCTAGAAAGGCCACAGGAGCGCTGCTTTCCAGCAGCACTCTCATCTTTACTTCTGGATGCTGTCTGGGGAGTTTCAGACAGTCAGTCAGTTTTGGGTCCAGGCAATACGCATGTAAATCTCCATATATTGCAGGTCACTTTGTCAGGCCATCGGAAGTATTAGTTTCCTGAGCTTTGACAGCCTGAAATGTACATGCTAATGATGCTAGTTCGTACCATGCTGACTGCTCAGAAGTGCAGTGGCTCCACAGGACAGCAATCACATTGCTTGTTGAAGTATACAGGAAATTGACGGGTTTTCTGCTCCCTTTTATGGGGTTACTTTATTGTTCAGCCATCACCTCTGCCCTGCTTCTCCAGCTCCCAAATTAGCTCTGCTTGCTGGGCACCCCAGGGCCAAGGAAGTCTTGCACTGCAGCAATTCCAGAAGGGAGGAACTGATACGGTGGGATCCTGGTTGGGAAGACAGTTTTACTGTGGGCACTGGTTAAGATCAACAGCTCACCATCTTGCCCTGCAACAGAAGATTCCATCCCAATCAAGGTGGGAGGCTGATCAATGACACAATCCCAGATTTGTCTCACTGTGTTGGACTTGGCATAGCTGAACATAGAGGGAAAGCTCAGGGGAAAATGCCTGTTTTCCCCAAGTATTTTGGGGAGAGGGAGCAGAAATACAGATCACCAGACAGAACATTAATCGCAACCTTGGACATTTCAGGTCAATGATTGTTCAGACCAGACCGGCCAGCCTGTACATTCTTGAAGCACGGGGTTTCTTTTGCACTCCTTTCCATTCCAAGAATGTGACAGACTCCGGTTTGGAGCGGGGCAGGGAAACCTTACCTACCCATTGTTTTGTTTAATACTGAAGTGAACGCATTTGTCCGAGACTTTAACAGATAGGTCCCCCTGACCTCATGGTAGTAATTGCCTAGGAAATGACCGGCATCTCTGACCTGACAAGTATTTGAAAAGCTTCAAATTGGCTGTTGAACAGCTGCAATTTTTCACACTTAGTCACTGAGTTAAAATGCACCAGCTCTCTGCAGCGGCAGGCTGTTCCCCAGCTCTAATTTTATCACACACAAAGGCACAAAATTAAATCAAACGTAGAAAAAATATTTAGGGATAGAAAATTGTTTATCACGCTGACTCACCAATTTTTTTTTTTTTTTAAGCACAAATATTGTACCCTACCCGAGTGGCTGTAGTCTGGCACAATGCTCGTAAAGGTGCTGCGGGAAGCAATCCTCCTTTGGCAGGGAGCTGGGTTAGATATCCTTGCAGCTCTCTCCACTCTTCGACTCTATGACCTACACACTGAGCAGATGCCCTTTGTTCTCAGGCACTTGAGTCCTAGGCAGACTATATCAAATGCATCAGCTCTCCAAAAACTCATAAGAGGAGGGACCCTGTAGAAGGACATTTCATGTGGCTGGGGATTTCTCCAAGTTTACACAGCACACTGCGAGGGATATAAGGCCCAAGGAGGGAGAGCCCAGAACCATCCAATAAATGCAAAATAAATGTGCATCCTGAAAAGCTCATGGGAATTATTTTACGTTTAGGATCTGAACATTGGGCGAAATTACACCAGCCTTGCTCCTGTCCCTGGAGAGACTCACCTGGAGTAGCAGGGGAATGACAAGCAACATTTCTCTCCCTCAGGGCTTCTGCAGTTGGAGTCAACTTTAAATCTCACGGTGAGCGTCACAGAACAGAGTGCTGAATTCAGAGCATTCCTACGCTGCACTGGCACGGCCCATTCCTGGCCAGATTCTGGCTACTTCCATTTCCATGATTCTCCTCCCTTTCCCCACAGACAACTTTCCACGACAGCGGGCCCCATGCCACTGAAAGCTACTTCAGATCCCAGGTGGATGGAGTCCATTATCTTAAGCAATAGACCTCGCACTTTTGTACGTGTGACTCGTGTATCATCAGTTTCCATTGTAACAAATGTAAACCTCCATGACTCAGGCAATCACTGAAAATAAAGCTTAGAAATGAATGAACAAACAAGCAAACAAACACGCACAGGACACAGCCCCAGTCAATCCCCAGCTCTTGGTAATGGTCTGACATCACTGGGGATAGCCAATCAGAAAACAGCATTTGCTTTGCATTCTGCATTCTAAAGCCGTTCCATAGTGACTATTTAAAGCCCTTGTTCAAAGAGCCTGCAGGAACGTATTCCAATCCCACGGCTTAGTGGTCTGGCTTCATTTAAACTAAAGGCCACTTTGGGTATGAATCATGCATCTGCAGCACCAGTTTCACACAGAATATTAATGACCACCTAGTTAAACAAATGAACTAGATACTCCTAGACCAGACACTTTATTGAAATAATTTCTCTCTCTCTTAATTGAAAGGACCTTCGCACATTTCCTCATCTCTTAACTTTCTTTATTTGTATCTGTGGAAATTAACTATTAACATCCCATTTGCACATGGAGATACTGAGCAGCCAGCGGAGAGAGAAGTTCAGGAGCTGATTTAGGATCAAAGTCCTTGGAGCTGGAGAAGTCTAAGCACAGTGTTGTGGATATCAAACAAAGTCAGCTAACAGAGGTCAATTCAGTGTGAGCCCTGCCCACCTCATCCTTTGAGTCTTTTATTTTAGTGAGTTGCTTATCCAGCAAAGGATAAGGATAATTCTAGGGGCCAGTAACTCCGAGGATGTAAACCATTAAAAGGGTAGGATCCCACGGGTGGAGGAAAAGGGAACACAACCAGAGAAGAATTTAAAGATCTTCCTCTGAGATAAGGTTTGACACAAGCTTGGTCCTTCAACTGGTGATGGGGACTGGAACAAGAGAGTAAAGAAGCTTGTGAGGAGGTCAGCAGGAAAACCCAGCATCTCTATCAAGATGAGAAAAACAAGGCTGCAAATAAGACTACAGCATGTAAGAGTTTAATCCTATTTCTGCCTGTCTCTGCCGTTGTAACTCAAAGTGATGCATTAGCCTGTCACTTATATTTACAGTAGAACTTAAAATATACAACATAATTTCACTTGTAAATATAGTGTCCTTCTGTCATCTGTATCACTCAGCATCAACAACCCTGCTAGCATATGATACAGTATAGGTGCAATTGTACAGCTTAACACTATGTTTCTCAAACACAAGCTTTTCAATTTTACTGCAAAATGAGCAGGACTGAGGGAGAGATCAGACCAGCTAACTAGCATTCCAAGATAGTGCAATTATAGAACAGGTACAGTCTCATTAAAATTCTGCAAATTAATGTGGGGAAGTGGCCTTATTTGTCCCCATTAAGATAATGGTTATCTTACATTTATAAAAAATTAGATTTAGAAATATTAAGGGGCTCAATTCTATTCTCACTGAGACCTGCGAGAATCAGATGCAACTCCAATTAAAGCAATGGGGTTACACCATTGCATCGTGGAGAGACAGCAGAATCAAGCCCAACTAGTGGCTTCTCCCATCCTGCACTCTTCCCTCCTAATTAGCTCCCCAGCTACAGCTGCTGCCTGTGCCCCGGGATAATGTAACGTTCACTCTGGCCTGACCTTGGAGAACTTTTTCATGACACTCCATGTGACCCATTGATGTGGCTCAGTGAGAGGCAGGGAAAACCCAGCTTTCTAACAACATTACCTAGAGTCAACATTAGGGCCCTAAAGCATTCGGAGCCTCAGATGGAAGGGGCTAAAGAAGTGCCAAGTGTCACTAAATATTATTGTTCAAGCCAGCCGCCCTCAGATATTAAATGAAGAAATATTAGGATGACTTTTTTTTTGCATTACAATTATTTTCTAAGGAAAGTCTTCATTTTTCATTTAAACATGTACATTTTGTAAAACAAAGGCAATAAAAAAAACACTTCTGTGGAAATGCAAGACCAGAGATACGTAGCTGCGACACCTACAGACTTCAGCAGATGAGTTCATCCAGCCCTGGTCACAGGTTATGGCTCTCTGTCAGATACAGCCTATGGGGAAGGGTGAGGGCATTCCACTCAGCTGCAAAACCAAATATTATAGATGCATCTTGAAATATAGTCGTAGGAGGATAGTGCCCCGAGGCCCCAACTGAGATCAAGGCCCCATTGGGCTAGGTGTCCTGCAAAACACATTACAAGAAACAGTTCATGCCCCCAAACGTTTACCATTTAAATAGACAAGAGAAACAAAGGTCAGGAAGGGGAACAAGCACAGATAGGTGAAGTGAGATACCCAGAGTCACACATCAAGTCAGTAGCAGATGTGGGTAGAGAATCAAGGTCTACGGTGTCCCAGTCCAATGCCCTATCCATTGGACCACACAGTCTCTCCAAACATTATGAATAGACATAACATGGTCCTTATGAGCCACCTGATCCCTCAAATGCAGACGGTCTGGGAAGGGAAGGCAGTATCTTAAAAGCATCACAGCCAGCGATCACATTTCTTCACCAGTGGTGGGAGATCAGATTTGGTTTTATCAATGGCCTGATCTGCTATGGCATTTCCCACAACCTCCCAACAAGGCAAAAATAACCCTGGATCAAGCAAGCAAAATGGAAAAAATATTTGAATTAAAATGCATTTTCTCTGTAAACAATACCAAAAGATCATGGAACAATTGGGTCATTTTATATTCTGTCGGTAAATTAAACAAAACAAAAAGTGATAGTGAAGATTGTCTGAGGATGCTAAACTTTAAGGTACATTTTTAATTAAAAGGAAAACCAAAGCTGTGATGCAGCATCATAAAGCAGATAATTTTACAGCTGGATGGTCTCCCTCTGATGTACTTGAAAACCATTTTCAAGCAACATAAAGTTTAACATACCAGTACATCTGCCTACCCACTAGATTCTACATGGAATTTAATATTTAATTATATTAAAGGATTGTTACAGTGCACATAGCAAGAATGCTAACCAAGGAGAATTTTAAGAAAAATCCTTGGCAGATTTTTTTAAAAATCGAGGTTTCTCGGGACTCAAAGATCATCTTAACACCTGGAACTGCAGAAATCCAATTTGGATCTGAAAATGTTTATCCACATATACACTGTTCCTTGGGACACTGCTTCCTCCTTTGTGCCTTATCACTCTCCAAAACCATGGAAGCTGTACACGGATACAGCTTGGAATACATACAGGACAACCGTAATGTTCAGAGCTGGGTGAAAAAATCCTCAGCGCCAACAAACCAAGAGAGATCAGATTTGACAATCTGGGCTCGCACCTTGCAGTGTATGCACTAGGGTGACCAGAGAGCAAATGTGAAAAATCGGGACAGGGGGTGGGGGGTAATAGGAGCCTATATAAGAAAAAGACCCAAAAATCGGAAGTGTCCCTATAAAATCGGGACATCTGGTCACCCTAGTATGCACACACATGGAAGTGTTTCCACAGGGAGGAATGTGACATCTTGGGGAATGGGGAAAGAGGAATCCTCTCTAAAAACAAAACATTGCACCTTGAAAGGGTAGTTTTACCCTATTTGCTATCCTGTCCTGGTAAATATCAGGTTTGTCACCCAATTACTAGACCCAGAATGGGTGTGCACAACTCCTTCCATAGCTCTTTTCATGCATGTAAGAATGCCCCACAGTGCTGCAGACACAACATAGCACTGAACCACTTAAAGGCTAAATATAACACAAGATGAAATTTAAAAAGGAGACGCACAAAAACAAATGCCAGAGGACTTGAGCCAAGAGACAGCATAGCGAAAGCTGACAGATTACATACAACATGCTAAACTGATGTATTAGATGTGTGGGACGCTCTTCAAACAGACAATAAGTCTAAGGATCTATACAGTGGAAAGTGCAGAAGGGAGGGACTATGGGTGCCTGGACCAAGACCACCGCCTGTTGAGAGGAGAAGTTGTATTGACAGAGCACCCAAGGTGGGGGAGAGAGTGCGCTGAGGTACTGCAGGAATAGGCACATTAGAGTCAAAGAGTTTGGCAGTGTCCTGCTATGCTGGGGACCCTGACTAGGATGACCAGATGTCCCAATTTTATAGGGACAGTCCCGATTTTTGGGTCTTTTTCTTATATAGGCTCCTTGCTGTCTGGTCACCCTAACCCTGACTCTCTTGCACAATAAAGGCAAGCAACAAAGTGAATAGTTAACTGGCTGTGAAAGTGCCAACAAAACACAGTTTCAGATCTTGAATCCAAAAACTGAGTATTCAACCCAACTGCAAGTTCCTAAATACAATTGCATGAGGCAGCCACTTCCAGCGAACAGCTGTGTCTAGTACGTAGTTGTAATGAAACAGTTTTGACAGAGATTGTTCTTTGTGTGTGTGTGTGTGTATAACACAGAGCCCGTGAAATATTAAAAGTGTAAGGTGCCATAGACCTTATGAAACAACTTGGGGCTGGTCATTTTATGTGGGTATGAGAAACACATACAAAGTCAGGACTTTTCCTCTGCGTCTCTTCTTAGCTGACAGTTTAGGGTCTTCATGTGAGAAACTGTTTAGGGCTTTGTAGTAAAACAAGACCAGTCTCAAATTGTAAGATGGAATGCAGTTTAACATTCTTGGAATTACCATTATATGGGATGGTCCAAGAAGGATCTGAAGAAAGCATTTGGCTTCAATTAAACTATCGTGATTGTGAACATTGACACTGATTGCCTGGATAATCTAACTTTATGTGACTTAAGTATCTCCTAAATTCATGCTCTGGTGTTGTATGGAAGTAAAAGATTCAGGACATCTAGTGATCGATAGATTCAATAATACTTACTAGAATATATTATTAAATGTTATATAATTCACCAATCTAAACTAGAAGAGGATCAATTGCCAAGGATATTAAAGCTATTCTGGACTTTATGCAATGATTAGTATATTATGATCACAATAGCCTTCAAAACAGACAAATTGCACAGTCGTGCAGTGAAAGTTGCATTACGAAAGGTTACAGAATAGCTGCAAAGTTTCCCACAAAACACTTTTATTCTAGATGCAATCTTGCAAAACTGGCTGATCCTGAAGAGTTGATCAGAGATTTATAGACAAGCTTTATGGTGACTGAAAATAATTCTCAGAATTCTGGATATAGAGCAGAGAAAAGCAGCACTGCAATGAATGCAAGAATAAAGTCCCGAATGTCTTACAGTGACTTTATGACAGGGATATTCATTATTATGATGTTATTGTTGTTGAGCCTGAGCAAGGCTTGCATGTCTTTGAAATTAATAACTTATAAAAATGGGAGTGCAACTTGTCATAAGAATTAAAGTTATGGCTCACGAGCCCCAGGAGACTCTACGCACGAGGGACAGAACCGAACAGGTTATGGAAATGGAAAGCACAGGGCACTCGGAAAATATTCACTGTGGAACATTTTAAAAAGTACAGTGTAGTGAGTAAACCTGCTGCAAGGAAGGTGGCTCTGCTGCAAAGCGGAGGTGCAGCACAGCTGGGGCTTTATCCTCATCAGTCATTGTCCATTAGGCGACCAATTAAACCCTACTTGATGCTTACTTTACCGATTGTGTTCACAATTGCCTGGAACAAATAGACAGTTGGCAATTTGCAAGTAATGTATTTAAAAATAAAAAATGTTTCCTATGAATTTTAAAACAAGCGTATCCAGGACACTGTGTTAGCACAGAACCTCAGAACCAAAGGCAAATGCCAGAAAATGGCATTTAGACCAACATTTTGAAACATCTATTTATGCACCATGTCCAAGACTTAGGAGGTATCAAGATTGGGGACGGGCAGGACTGCAGGTGAATATGTAGGTATACAGATAAAGAAGTCATTAGGATAATGGAATATGTTATAATATGTTATTGTTTATTATTAATTGCTGATATAGCATCACAGGAATAAAAGGCAGATGACATAGAAGACAATGTCCTTGCCCTATGAAATTAGACAAACAACAGAATGAAATCTAGAGAAGCAAGGAGGAGAGAGAGCTGATTTGGGGAGAGCTATTTCTCAAGGCTTGTCTATCTGGGGACACCCAGGAAAGTTAATTTGTATTAACTAAAGGTGTGAATTTGAAGTGGATGAATTAAACTGCATTAAACCCCTGTGTGAACACCCTCTTCTAGAATTAAAGTGGCCTTAATTTGGTTTAGTTTATTTCACAAGTGAATAATTCACAACTAAAACCAAATTAAGGCCACTTTAATTCTGGAAGAGGGCGTTCACACAGTGGTTTAATGCAGTTTAATTCATCCACTTCAAATTCACACCTTTAGTTAATTCAGATGAATTTTCCTGGATGTCCCCATGTAGACAAGCACCGAGAAAAATCTGACAATCTAGTTGTTTTGCTTTGTATTTTTCTAGATCTCTTCACCCATCTCCCCCGCTCCGCGATGAAACACAGAACTGAAGCAGATTGACCATAACCAAGGGTAGAACTGGGAAGCTCGCTGTGAAAAGTGACCTTTGAAGTGAGGTTTGAAAGATTCCAATGTGAAAACACACATCTGTGCGCTGGGAAAGCGAACTGGCAACTCCAGGATGGTGAGACACAGACTGGGAGGAAAGTGGCTGCGTTGTGACCAATCTGCTCAGACCCACATGTGGGGCACAGGTTCTACGCCTGGGATGCTCCAAAGGGCAGTGGAGGGAGGTGGGGGGTTTGTGTGCGATTAATTCAGTCTCTCTGTGGCCACAGCTGATTGTAAAGAGGAAGAAGCTGGCAGGTGTGTCCAGAGGCTGAGCCACAGGCATTAGGCCACAGCTGGCCAACAAAGGGGACACGAGGAGACTGCATTCCACTCCAAAGCCCCAGGAGGATGTGTTAAGAGGAAAAACTGACTCCCTCAGAATAACTGTGTAGGTTCCACTCAAGCTCTGAAGCCCATGGGTAACCCTCTGCCAGCCAAAATGGATGAAAAAGCGTGTTTGAACACAAGGCAACTTGCTCATTATTGCTAGACAATGGGACATATTTAGGCAAATCTAAAGCTTCTGTGTTCAGGTGATGAGATTTAGGCAGTGGCACCGTGTACATCATTGGGGAAAGGACCTTGTTTTATCAAATGAAGATTAAAACAGAGGCAGCCACAGCATCAGGCAGAGTTAAAAGTTGCAGAGTTCTGCATTGCTACCTCGTGTCATGCAGCAGCAGTATGGGGCCAGGAGACGACTGGAATAAGTACTCCAGGACCACTGCCACTGGACTGCAACCGGGCACAGGAGAAACAGCTAGGATGCATCATCATAAATCACCATTTCTCTCATCAAGCTATTCACTGAGTAGACCAGTGAGATTGACTCATCACAGTGAGTATGTCTGTGGGAAAACAAGACATTTCCATAACAAATATCAGCCAGCCAATATCAGATCAGGCCTTATTTGACTTTGTCTAATGTTCTTTTTAGTGTCACACACCTTATTTTGATTTACTATTTGGGCTGTTTGCACCTTGCACTGCGGTGTCTGCGACAACAGAAAGTAATCTCCTAGGACACAAAGGCCAGGCCAGGCCACTGAATCAAGCATCTGCCAACACTCCACTCTGCAAAGTAAATACCATGTGGGCTCTCTCAGGGTGGCAGCCCCGAGCATCCCAGGGGCGGCAGACAGGCAAGCAGCCATCTCCTCAAGGGAAGCAGAGGGAAAGAAAAAGGAGAAATGTTGTGTGGCAAGAGCAGCTGACCTCTTTCCTCCACTTCGCAACATGAGAGGCTCTGTAAATCCGGCCAGGTGCACAGGGACAGCTCCGTATTACTAACAGACAGATCGTTTGGAAGTAGCAGTGAGCAGGAGACGGAGCCTCAGTCGTGGCTGGTGTAGGTTTAGGCAGCATGTGGGGGAAGAGAAGGTTGGTAGCTTTCTTGAGTTTTACTGAATAGTCCTTTTCGAATATCATGGGCCTGATTGTCCATTATCTTGCTCCAGTTTATGTCACAACCGCTGCCATCGGTGGATTTACACCAACGTAAAGAAATGGTGTCAGAGCACCCTTGATCTGTATTCCTTTCTGTGCAATGGACAGGGTTACTTGTTTGGCAAATCTCTTCCTTTTTGCTTCCCCCTTCTCCAACCTATAGATGCAGCTTTCAATGTGAGAGAAGCACCACCATGGGAGAAGGGGGAGTCAGAATTTGGGAATAAAATCCTCATAAATTCACTATGAGCCCATCCGGTCCATTGACTGGGAAGACAGCGAACCTATTAGTGCCAGCCCAGGCTGTGTGCATGCCTCACTTGCTCTCCAGTGAGTAGCAGGCACTCAGTGTGTCCTTTTTATGTTATTACCTTTTAAAATGTTTAACCCAATTCATGGCATTAAAAACATTGGAAAATATTTCCATTTAAATGCAAAACAGATGTGATATGCGAATATGCCTAAATAAATGTTTTCTCTCCAGGTAAACACAGTAGGGGACAGTTGCTCATTTTAGCTCCCCACATTCCCATCAAATGTTTGCAAGTCGTTGCTTACGGGTCTTTAAATTATGTTGGTGGTTCTATCGCTTAAAGCCGCAATTGGCTTCTGAGCTCCAACAGGGCAGGTTCTGGTAAAAAGTTTATAGGACTCCTACACTTATCCTGGGAACAAAGAGAGAAACCATACAACAAACACGCATCAATCTTTCATCTGTGCAGGTGGGACAGCAGTGGCAAAGAACCCTCCACTGAAATACAGTCATTCATTAAATATTCATCTCCCCAGCAGGAATGAAAGGAAAAGCAGCAGAACTTGCACCTTGAAAATCCTGCCAAGATATCAATGAGCAGTTTAAATTCCACAGCAAGAAGAAACAAAAACGGAGGCGCCTTAATGAACCGTCCATCAGAGAGAACAATGAACCAGAGCTAGAACAGAGAAACAGCTATTTTCAGCCAGACAGTACTAGTGTCATATGGCCAGAGTTCCCATCCTTCTCCATACTGGGAGTACCCTGGACCCTCACCCCTCTAGCCATGATCTCCCTCCCTGCATTTAGCAAACTGGGAAGGGCAGGGTAGTCATGAACCCCAACTGTGTTAGGAGTCCACAAGACCCCACTCCCCAAGTTCAGAACCCAGGTCACATTGAATGCTTCTCTCCAGTGGTGCAGAGTAAGCCAAAGTTGGTCAGGGCAGTATTCTGCCAGGGCAGAACCACATGAAACCCTTGCCTCATCTCTGAGCTACACAAGCAGTTCAGAACTCTGCCACAAGACAGCCACCATGCTCTGCCGATGCCCAGAGTCCGTTTCTTCACAGAACAGCGCAGAGGCCTGCATTAGCGGGCTCACCTTTAGTACAGTTCACAGATGTTACAGACTCGTCCTGGCATTCTCTATGCCCCCAACACTTCCTAGTGAACTGAACAAAGGCGTTCACATGGCTTGGAGTGCAATGGGCTGGACTGAACACACAAGGCTGCTGTGTTTGCACAGCAATGCCAATCCAACCCAGCTGCAAGAATTGCTTGCCGGAAAGCTTCCCCCATAGCACGTCCTGTCAGTGGAGAGTGAAACAGGCCGTCCCCATGCACAGATAATTCCCACTGGCTGGACAAGTGATCAAAGCTGGGCAGAGGACATCATCTGTAGTTTCATCCACTCCGATTGAGAAGTGCTGGCTCCCCTGAATTTTGCTAAACAGCTGTTCCTGAACATCTGCAGCCATGTCATAAATTTGTCATCAGCTGACTGAGTCACTGGAGGAGAGTGGTTTTGACTGGCAGCAGCAAAGGCCAATATAACATGAATGACATCTGATACACAGCGTGCAATCGGTGTTTCCCCAATTCTCTAAGGCTAGGCAGCTTTCGCTATTCTCGGGGACACCAAATCGGATGCTCAGCAGCACTGCCATATAAGAGAACAGTGTTCTGATTGTGTAAACTCGTGCGCTTCTCCTTGAAGAACTCCAGGGGTTTATTCTGTAAAGATGGATCCTTGGGCTCCAAATGGCTCAATGCACCCCTCAGAATCTGGGGCCAGCTACCCCAATAACTCCTTTGGAGCATCGCGGGAGCGGACTAGCATTCCGGGGGGTCTGCTGGAGAGGGACGCCGCACTGCAGGCATGGGCAGCATGTAATGGAGGCTGGGGAAGGCTAAGCCTCCCCACACCGTGCACCGCTGGGGGGGAGGGGCAGTGGAGGATTTGGGGGGCCCGGAAAAATCTCCCCAGCCGTGGCCCAGGGGCGGAGAAGCCACAGCGGGGGCACAGAGCTTTCTGGTTTCGGGGCCACGGGGAGGAGAGAGTGGGGGCGGGGCCTCGGGGGGGGAAGAGGCGGTATGGGACAGAAGAGGAGCGTAGCCTCGGCCAGACGAGGCGGAACAGGGGAAGAGTCATTCACTGCCCATGACTGCAAGCAGCAGACCCACTGAAGAGGGAAGAACAGGTAGGAAAGGGAGATGGGCTAGTTCCATGGAACGAAGCATGGTTGAGGGGAGGTTTAGGTTGGATAATAGGAAAAACTTTTTCACTAGTAGGGTGGTGAAGCACTGGAATGGGTTCCCTAGGGAGGTGGTGGAATCTCCTTCCTTAGAGGTTTTTAAGGTCAGGCTTGACAAAGCCCTGGCTGGGATGATTTAGTTGGGGGTTGGTCCTGCTTTGAGCAGGGGGTTGGACTAGATGACCTCCTGAGGTCTCTTCCAACCCTGAGATTCTATGATTCTATGAACAGGGAAGGGAGCACACACTGTGACCCAATGAACCCCCACTAGAAGGCAAAGCCAGAGAGCGAGAGGCAGCTGCCAGCAGGTCTCACCAGGGCGGGGAGACCACACAAAATGCCAGCGCCAAGCTGCAGCAAAATGGCAAATTCCACAGCAGAAATGCTGAAAGCCCTGGCATCTCGGAAGTGCCAGACTCTGTGGCCCCAAAATAGCAGAGTCCATAGGGCATTAACTGAGATGAATGGGGTCATTCACGCGCCCAGAGCACTTGTTTCAGGGTGTCTGCAGATTTGGGCAGAACAGCTGCATTGGTTATATATGGTTCATGTTTCCAAGGGGGTCTCTGCAACCAAAAGGGCTAATGAGACTTTTTTTTTTTTAAAGAAAGGGTCAGAAAGCGGGGAAAATGAAGAATGATTGCAGCCTCCAGGAGGCAGGGAACCCCTACGATGTGGCAATATATTAGCGTAATTGTAAATGTACAGAGTGTTCTGATGTAGGCTACCATGTGACCATTCCTTCAACACCTGAAATGCATGCTGTAATACTACACTAATGGGTCACATCAGACATACAGCACCTAAACTGGAGCACATTAACTATGGCAAAGAAGCCTGTCAATCTATGGAAATGGAAAAGATCTACTGGGTTATCTAATCCATCTTCCTGGAATACAGGATTGCTGCCTTCAGCGTCTCCTCCAGTCATAGGTTCTGGAACCAGAGATGCTGGAGGGGGGAGGCTGCCGCACTCTCTGGCTTGAAGCGATTCCATCACATACAGGGTTTACAGTTTGGTCCAATGGCTCTCAGCACCCCACTACACACATTGTTCCAGAGCCCTGCCTCCTGTGCTTAGTCCAGCCTACTCTTAAAGAGCCCTACACAGAGGGTTAAGATCACTATTCCACAACTCAACAGACCTCCCTGTTATGCTACATTTCTTCATATTCAGCCTAAAATTTCCCTTCCTTCCCTTCACTCTAGTATGCGAACCTCTGTCCTCTTGGATCACCTCAAACAATTTCTCGGTGGTGGTTCAAATTAGTAGACTGGAGTTGATAAACTTCCCTTAGCATTCCCTTGCCGAATGGAGCAAAGAAGAGCGGGGAGGGAGGAGAACGGCAAAGAGTGTGACGAATGGGGACTGAGGGGAACGTGGGTGTGGCAGATGATGCTTTTGGGGAAAGTACGACTGCTTTTTGCCCTCCCATTCCAAACGCTGTTTCTCCATCCTTAGATCAGCCTTACAGGCAACGGCGGTAGACAGGGCTACTGTATTCCTGGGGGAGTGGTCCATAACATGCAGCCACATATTGGCCTATTCAGTTATAACTTCACAAAAGAAAATACGAATAATGGAAACAAAGGCTCATATTTGCCAGCACTCGTGGTGACACCAATCTGGAGTCTCTCAGTTCCACGTCAGCATAACAGAAATGTAAAAGGATGCCTCCTTTATATGTAAAATTTGGACACTTCACTATTTTGCTCAGTAGGCTAGAAAGAAATAACGTCTCCGTGACAATGTGTTTATTATCTCCAGCAATATCGGGCGCTAGGCTCTGAGCTCCCATCAAACTGCTTAGCTGCTCTGCCATCGCTGGCATGATCAGTGGCCTTTTCTCAAAATATAAAGCTCCAACTGGCGATGTGTAACTTGCAAACAGTTGGTCAATTTCTACAAAATAGTTTCATCCTTGACATCTCTCCTGGAGGCTGGTCACCTTTCTTCTGCAAACATTATGAAATGTGTAATATTTACCTGGTGCCTTAATGAGAAAAAATTTGACTGATATTTTAATGTTTTCCTAGATAACATCAAAAGACTTGAGAATCAATCAAGCTTCATCACCCATGGAGCATTTGATCCAATGAAACACACTATTGTGTCTGACATCAACGGAGAGACGTACAACTGTCACAACTCTTTGCATATCAAATGAAAGTTAATTTCCAACTGCATTTCTCTGAATTTGCAGCTTCTTGGGAAGGTGAAGAACTCATATGGGGGTGGAGGCGGTATTGAGACACCCACATTCAGCCATGGAAGTTACTGTGATTTTTGGAAAGATCAGATTTAAAAAGCGCAAACAGCAGCAGCCACCTTGTTACTACAGCACGTTTCGTAGACTGCAGCTCTTCGGGGTACAGATTGTCTGTGTTGTGGGTTTGTAAAGGGCCTGGTGCAATGGGGCCTGGCCCATGACTGGGTTCCTAGGCACTACAGTAATGAACACAACAGCAATACTGACCGCAGACCGAGCTCAATATCTGGATTAATTCCGTGGAGCTCGGTTTCCAATAGATCCAAAATCTGAAACCCAAAGAACAGAGAAGTGCGCTGCTACTGCCATCCATGTTTCTTGCAAGTCTCCCCTTTGCTACTGCCACACCGTAACCACTGTTGGGCTGTTATCAGTGTTAGTCACACCTGGTGAAATTCACCACCATGCAGGAAGTCAGCACAAGGCTAGGGACCGCTACACAGGACTGAATTCACCCTTTGAAAGAGTTTATTATCTGTGCTGCAGAGCGAATTTAAGTCAGATGGACAGACACAGATTGGCTTAAGATTCAGCTTCATAACTTCCATATCTCTAGAGCTTGACTGCGGCACAATAAGACAGTTAATTTCCCATTCTTTCTTCTAATGATAGTATCGTTTTCTAGGGAATGCACTGTTATGAAGCGGAAGGGGGCTTTGGTCTGTATCTCCTAAGTCCCTTGCTTTGATTCTATTTTGATGGACAAATACAAAAAATTAGCCACTTTCTTGCTGTCCTGACTCCAGAACTCTCAGAGGCTTGGGGAAGGATCCAAATCTGGAAAGTTCCTCTGTTTGTGGGGCACCAAGAGAAGCCCTTTACTGGTTAGCTATCCTAGAAATGGTAGTCAAGTCCCTCCCAGCTCAAGCGCTAGAATGCTTTAGGAGAAAACACAGTTAATTCCATAATTCCTTAAATCTGAGCTGACGCAAGGGCACCTTTAAGGAATCAGTGAAAGACGGTTATAACGTATAACCACAGCAGAGTTTTCGTATGAACAGCATGTGTTTCTGTGAAATACACAAACTACTAGGTTAGCAAATTATTTCTCATTCCACACAAAGATAAAGTCTGTTTATTACATACACCAAACGCTGTTCTTCAGCATAAAAATCAGCCTCTGGAGTCAGCTCTTCATCTTCTGACAAACAGTTTGTTATACAAATCAATTTGTATTCACTACATCTGAATAGCAGGCCCTCCATTATGCACAGTTCCCTTCAATCAAAGTTTCCTTACTGTGTCCCTGACATACAAACAGTTATGGTATTGCAAAACTCTATTTCCAACTCAAGATTCTATGGGCATGTTTACAAAGCAACGAGAGTACAATTTAATTTACAGATAGAGATACCATTTTTACGGTAAATGTTACACTTTCTAAACCATTCATTGCATAAAAGCCCGTTTATCCACATTTCTGACACAACGCACGCCTTATAATGGAATCTACGCGTCCTGATCACTGTTGGCTAATCATGAGAGAATAGAGAATAACTCAGATGTTTGGTTCCAATCATCAGCATTCAAATTTCAGAGCCAGATTTCTTGGAGTAAAAACATTGCAAATAAATAACCTCAATAAAAGTGTTTTGGTTTTTTTCAATCATCCGTGTTTTGCAGGTCATTAAGATGCAACAAGCAGCCGCAGCCGCTCTCCCTGTATGTTACGTTTCTGATGCACACAATATATTGGTAAAGTGAGAGAATATCATTAAAGGTTAATTATGAGCAACTTAAAGGTTATTTTTGCATATCTCACCTCCTGGACAAAAGCTGCTTCTTCATTACCATATTAGAATATAAATTAAGCTGTAAAGCATTTAAAATGCCACAAAGTCTTTAATTTTATTAGCATGTTAAATACCATGAACAAATACGAGTTTTTCTTGGTCCTTCTGCAATTTTCAGACTTTCCCTGGAGAACATCTTTTCTCTGTAAACTCGATGAGTTTCTGATATTGGGAAAGAGAAACCCTCTCCTCGATTTTTCATATGCTCCCATTTCTTTATTATATGTTTTAACCCGAGAGCATTAAATGCTTAAAAAGAGCTAGAGATCTAGTTCTAGCAGTCAAGTTTCACCACAACCAGTGTTCATAATATAAGGAGAAGTCTCCACATGCTCATCTCTATCACTCTTTTCACTCTCACCGGGTCAGAAACAGCCAACATCTTATTCAGCTGAGGTCTACTGAATCCCTGATAACTAGGGCCCTACTAAATTCACAGCCATTAAAATGGGTCACGGATGGTGAAATCAGGTCTCCCACCGTGAAATCTGGTCTTTTGTGTGCTTTTACCCTATACGATAGAGATTTCACGGTGGAGACCAGCCTTTTTCAAATTGGGGGTCCTGACCCAAAAGGAAGTTGTAAGGGAGCCAAGATAATTTTAGGGGGGTCACAGTATTGCCACCCTTACCTCTGCACTGATTTCAGAGCTGGGCGCTCGGAGAGCAGCGGCTGTTGGCCGGGTACCCAGCTCTGAAGGCAGCGCCCCGCCAGCAGCAGTGCAGAAGTCAGGGTAACAATGCCATGCCATCCCATCCTTCCTTCTGTGCTGCTGCTGGCGGCGGCTCTGCCTTCAGAGCTGGGCTCTCAGCCAGCAGCCGCCGCTCTCCAGCTGCCCAGCTCTGAAGGCAGCGCCACCACCAGTAGCAGCGCAGAAGTCAGAGTAGCAGTACTAAACACCCCCCCCCACACACACACACAACCTTGTGACCCCCCCCCCCCACAACTCCTTTTTGGGTCAGGACCCCTACAATTACACCATGAAATTTCAGATTTAAACAGCTGAAATTATGAAATTTACTATTTTTAAAATAGGACCATGAAATTGACCAAAATGGACCATGAATTTGGTAGGGCCCTACTGATAACACACACATCATACACAGCAGCCTTTGGAATCTTGCCACGTTCTTTCCCCCATATTATTTGATTTATGGCGAATCAGAACCAGTCCAAGTTCTGAATTTCAATTTTGCCCAAATGGAACCATATAATTTTTTCATTGACATCTATTGATGGAAGAGCTGACCAAGCCTGAGTGAAAGCAGACACCAGTTTACTGAATAATTTATTGCTACATTTTGTCAGATAATCTCTTTTTCTGATGATTCCACATTTTCCAGGGTTCTCCCTTTCCAAAGGAAGGATGGGGTTGAAACTGCAGAGCTGCTTGCTACAGCTAATATTGACAGGCTGTCGCGCTCACCCACACCAGCGTGGTGTCTGGGCTCCGACTTGCTGCCCATGTGCAGAGGCAGACAGGGACTAAGGACGTTGCTGTTGGAGTGAGCCTTTGTGGGAACTGCAAAGCAGCACAAGAACATGAGCCTCCACGGCCTGGTATCCCGGAGGATTCCATACAAGGAGGACAGCAGGTTGGACCAGACAGCTTTTCCCGCTTCTAAATGTAAGGACCCAGCCAAGCCCATAAGTGGCTGCCTGGGTTTTTTGGGGTACAACCCACCCCACTTGCTCCCACTGTAGGGGATACAACATGAGGCTCAACCCTTATGTTTTCCTCTGGGATAAAGTGTCTCTGCCCCTGCAATATTAGGAAAACAGGAGGTATAAGCGGAGGATGGGTGAAGTTAATATTCTGTTTCCGAACAGTAAAAGCACAGTCATGAGCAGCTGTACCCATTAACTTGTATGAAAAGCAGAGTGAACTGCCTTACACAGCACTTCAGACAAAGACTAAAATATCAGCATTTGCACCAATTAAATCCCATCCTTTTAGGATACATAGATATCTTATTATCCTGCTAAGTTTGCAGGTATTGTCTATAACAATGATGCCATTCTTCTGAGTTACTAGTTAAATATTAAATAAAACAAGCTCTCCGGTAGCACAAGCTCTCACCTGCTGTCTAGCTGAATAATTCATGGCAAACATATTTGAATGAAATAGTTGAAGACAATGAACTGATCTGGGTCAGTTATCCTGAATGCTCTAGCAATTCTGCTATTAGGTCATTTTAAAACAAAAGAGATGAGCTGTTGAAAGGATTAATTATTGGCTTTTCAACTCTTCTGGACCACGGTGGCTAAAAATCATTACAAATCAATGGCTATTAAACCATCTCAGTACAGTTTATCCTCTTCAAGGGGGAAAAAAAGAGCTGGAAATACAAAGAACAATATGAAAAAAGGGTCAAGATCTTAAAAGTACAAGATGAGCAGTGCCATATGAAGCAGGGATGGTGTCAAGCACTACCCCAAGTTCAAAAGAAATTGATTGCACACACATTTCCTGAGCTAAACACAGAGATATGCAGTTTATGCAGTTTCATAAAATAAAAACAAAAATTCTAGCCGCACAAGCAGAAAAGCAGATTTTACAGCCTATGTAGGTGGGTGGGGCAAGAACTGATTTAAGGAAAGGCTGACAACCCCGACCCCTTTAACACATGCTAGGTGTAGGAGAGAATACGGCTCTTTATAGCCCTAGCGAATGGATCTAAGAGGCTTTAGCTAGTTTCCAACAATATTTTGATGTGCAATAACCAGAGCAGGACTTTGGATACAAAGCTGCACATTTTAACCTCTCTGTTTCCTTCTCACCCCTTCCTAGATCTCTCACCTCTATGCCACCATGTGCCCTTACAAAACCACACGTGCTAAATTCCTTGCACAAAGAACTATATTTTCTTGCTGCTTAGGAAAGTCACGAAGGGGAAAACCACCCATGTTGTAAAAGATACAAAAAGAAAGGACTCAGCGCAATGCAGCAAATGAAGAGTTCAAAAGCAGATTTTCTCAGCAACTGCTGGAGAGTGAGACAAACTCACAATCGGCAGCTCTGCCCATGTGGAGAAGAACCGCTCATTAAGAGTAAGAGGGAGCCCTCTTCTGAATAATACATTAGGTTTCACTCTTCTCTTAGGATTTTTCAGAGTGGTAACACTTGCATCATTCCTGGCCACTGCATATCTGTGAAGTTCTTAATAAATCAACTCAAATACCTGGCTATGTGTTTGGAGATCCCCGCTCTATGGGAAAAGTTTGGGGCAGCATTATACTGCACCCCATTATACTCCACCACCACCCACCATGCCCCCACTTCCCAGCATCCTGCTAAGCAGGCTGTTGGGGAGCCCAGGAAGCATATTTCACTTAGAAAACACTGAAACATCCCCAGCTGGGAGCATGTTTTGGTGTTTCCAAAATATTGCAGAAATTTAGATCCAGGTAAAATTTCAAGTTTGTTTTTTTCATCCCAATTTGGGATGGAAAAATTTCCAACAATCGCACAAATGTTCACAGAACTGAAATGCCATTTTCCAGCCAGCTGTAGGGGAAATAGCAAGCATTCAAATGTCAGGAAATTCCAAAAGTTGTTTCCATAATAGTTGACTCAGGAGCCACCAATGCTGGCCAGTAAATTAGTGCCGAATGCCACTGGCTTGTTATAATGTGGTCCTATGTGCCAAGAGTGCATTATACTAATGTTCTGTGGCCTGTCCTGGCTGCCAACTGGTCTCTGGAATTTAAAGTGGTAATTTGGCTGCATATAGACATGCCTACAGAGTCTGAGACCTTCCTGCCTGAGAAGCCACCCCTCACCCTCTGCCATACTGCTCCAGCTGCAATCAGCGGAAACAGCCAAGTTAAGAGCCCCTAATTAATAAACTGAGAGGGCCAGTGGCAGAGTGTTTTGCATGAAGGGCCCTGTGCACTCTGTTATGTGATTAGCTCTGCTGTGTATTGAGCTTTTCACAATAAAAACCGATTTAAAAAATAAACAATGTTAAAGTATAAACCACATTTTTTTATTTAAAAATAATCAACTCAGCTAATTGAGAAAATTTCAACATATACCCAGTGCAATAAAATACAAGCTCTTCAGCACAGACTGCACCAGAGAGCTGTGCTTGCAAGGTAATGACCTTAACACTGTAAATTAATTCTAAAGCACAATTGTTTTCAATCTTCATTTAAAACCAACCTTAGTTAATCTTGCTTTTAATGACATAGGAAATGGAAATTCCCATAATAAAATAAGTTATGAATATTTATTACCCTATTTTTACCTGAGAATTGAAAAATTCATCAATTAACTTTACTATTAATTATTCAATACAAAATTAATATACTGCAAAATTCTAACATCTTTAGAACCCCATGGCACTTTCTGATAAAAACTAGTAGCAGAAATATAATGTGATTATGTAATGTGTGTATGTATGGGGTATGTGTAACCACACACACACACACACACGCCTATCTATGGCTAAGGTTGCTTTCTTGCCTTGCCTCCAAATATAGGAACGGACTTGGGAGCCAGGGACTATGTACACTGGATGAGACACATTCCTCCCCTGGGGAATTTGGCTGCCTGTCTCCCAGGGCAGTGTACAGACATTTCAAAAATTCATAAACTCACAACAAAATCATAACTAAGGAAGTTCCAAGACACAAAATGTTCATTAAGCTAGAATGAAGGTCAAGGGAAAAAATAGGACGATGACTTCAATCAAAACCAACCTTAAATACTCAGGAAATTGAGAGATTAAGTTAGACTGAATGAAATCCAAACATTTGAAATAGGGACATTCACAGTTAGAGGACTCATCCTTAGCTCTGTCCTCACAGCAATGCGCTGAGAAAAACCAGAAACCCTGAGACAACCCTATCAATCGGTATCAAAGAGCTTCATCTCTTTAGTAACCAGTAAAGTGAGAGTCCCACTCTCTTAGTCCTATAGAAGTTGTGCCGATTCCTGCCCCCTTAGAATATTTTTCTGTGGCTTCTGCATGCTGTAATGTTATAAGTTATTAGCCCTACAAATCACTTAATGAGGACCATCGTTTCCCACTTGTCTTTGAGATTCCAACAATTATCCCTGTGCCACAGGCACAGAACTAGCGCATCTTCAAAGAGAAATCAAAACAGTTACAGGAAAAGAGATGATGCCTAGGCGGCAACAGAGCACTAGAGATGCGTGTGCACAGAGCCAGTTAGAAAGCCAATGCTCTGCAGGCGGGACACGTACAGTCAGTGTCTTCTCCACCTTCAAGACAGGAGCAGCTACAGATTGCAGGTTCCTTCAAGCCATTACGAAAACAAAGATTCCAAAGGAAAGATGGGCCTTCTGAAAGTCCTAGGTCCGATAATAAACACCTTACAAAGAGTGTGTGGAAGGAAGGAAGGAAGAAAGAAAGAGGAGATGGGAGCCTTTCATTGCTACAGAGAGAGAATGAATGTTGTTTGGGAGGCTAGAATTAAGGTAGTTCCTTAAACTCTGGATTTCCCTACTTTCAAATGATAGGTTTATTTTAAAATTTAAACCTTGTCTCTTAGGAAATTAAGTGTCTAGTGACTGTTTTCTTAACTACCATGTTCTTCTCCTTACTTTACTTATTTGCAGCACAATTCTATGTCTGGGATAACACATAGGGCCAGTGGGAGTCTTGCCTGGGAGAGGACTGCAAGGTTTTCGTGAGAACACGCTCAAGGCAGCAGCATCTGCTAATCACCATCTTTCATGTGTTCAGGGTGCACTCTCCCCACTAGGCATCGGGGAGTCCCCTGCTCCTCTGCTTAGAGGTTCTAGCTTCGCTGTGGGTTAGGAGCCCAGCTGGCCTCTGTTGAGGAGCACAATACAAGGCTCCTTTTTCCATCTCCCCAACCCCTCGAGTGCCCATGCAGTGCTCGGGTCCTGCCTAGCCCACCCAACGCCCGGCAGTTGCTATTTCACCATGGTGTTGTCACTCGCGGTGGGGAACAATCCATTTTGCATTGTTTTGTGCGTTTAAGTTCCCAGAGGCAGTTTTGTTGAAACGGAAACTATGACATTGTCTTGCCCTGCTACCTCTCAATCTTATCGTGGGCTAGTACCTTCCTCTTCAGCCTAGGCACAAGCCCATATTCTACATAATGAATCGAATATCACAGCAAACCTGAAAGCTCCAGAGTCTGCAAAATAACTGGGGGAGGGGAGGAGAGAAACAATGATTCTAAAGCTTTTTAAATCATGAAAAGTGATTTCAAACCAGGCTCTGTAATGCACAATCCCTATGGCTTGCTTTGGCTACTGGAGTCACCAGAGAAACTCAAAGAGAATCACTAGGCCCCTCTGAGGCTGTGTCTACACTGGCAATTGAACGACAACTTTTGTTGTTCAGAGATGGGGGGGGGGGGGAACCACCCACACACACTCCCGAAAGACATGCGCCGGTGTGAACAGCACGAGCGCTTTCCTGCCAACAAAGGTAACCCCGCTCGTTGGGGGTGGAAGTTCGTCAGCAGGAGAGTCAACGAACAGTGGCTACACTGCGTGACTTTTAGTGGCACGGCTGTAGCGACACCGTCGTATCACTGAAAGCTGTGTAGTGTAGACCCAGCCTGAGACACCCATCGGAATAACGCAAGAAGAAGAGCGGTTTATTTCCCCACTTCCTGGCTGGGGAGTTGATTAGGGCTTTGGCTTGATTTCTCTTGCAAACCGGATCCCAGCAAATTAGCTCAAGGATCAACAGCGACACAATCCCTTGAAACCCCAACATGCTGCAAAACCCAACATCTCTGGCCCAGTCAACTCCAAAAGAGGTCATCCCCCAACCAAAATGCAAAACCACTTGTAACAGCACTGGCCCCCACCATGCAACCTTGTCTAACTGCAACCCATGCAGTGTGAAACAGACACACAGATCAGGGATTTTGTTCCTTTGGGAGATTGTGGACAGTGATGTATCTCAGGGACAGCTCATCCAGCTGGTATGGCAATTATTCACCTTAAAGACCACCTCTCCTCAGGTCTTTTATTCCAGTTTCCTACTGTATCCCTCATTTTTAGGCCTCTTCCCATGCAGTTCCCTATGCCTGAATATCCTCACTGATCCTCAATGCCACATTTCCTCCATAACCTCCCTCAGACCTCCCCAACGCTCTCTCCTTCCTGCTGTCCCTCCAAAAATGACATTTTGCTTAAGACTCTCCCTCTCCCCATGTTCTATTTCCCTGCATTGGGTCTTTCCTGTAAAGCAAAATTCAAAGTGCTAGCATGGGGCCTGTGCTCCACTTAAACCCCACAGAAACCCTGGAATTTCACCTTTGGCTTATGAACTCTTATGGGCGGGGCTCAGGTCTCCATGTTCTCTGTACAGCTCCATGCACTATATAAACGTGTGAAATAAAAATCCAGCCCTCAAGGCCTTCTGAACAGTCGGAAATTATAAACTGTTCGTGTGCACTTGCATATATGTGAGAAATGCACAGTCTCCCTTTCCAACAACACTCTACAAAGCAGACCAGGCTTTATTTAATGTATTTATTTGTTATGAACTGAGTCTTGCAAACTTTGTGATTTATGAGGTCAGAATTTATCAATAGGAAACACAACACACACTACTGTCCTTGTCTATTAAATGAAAAGCTATGTTGTTTTCCTAACCCAGCAGAGGGAAATTAAAATGCTAAAAATAAACCAGCAGGTAGCAGAAGTAAAACTAAATTACCACAAATAGATAGTGACACTGTATGTAAATTGCTATTGATTTGTATGAGTACATTGTAACTGAACATTTTTAGTTTCAGAAATATTAATCACTGCCAAGTCTCACTGCCTAGAAATGCCAGACGCCACCTTCCTGGGCTGAGAATCTCCAACTGGGATTTCCCCCTTCCTCCTCCCGCTCCTTTCATTAGTGCAGAGTACAGCTCACCACAGTGCCAGCAGTTTATAAGGAAATACTTTTTAAAAAAAAACCTCAGCTCATATTTTTGTGAGCACCAGAGCTAAAGCACAATTGTTTTGCATTATCTCGGCGCCTGCCCTCCCCTCCCACCACACTCCCAGTCACGTCCCAATATCAGAATGTCTTTCAAGTGGCAGTAATGAAAATAAGACTTGAAATGGCGAGATGCCACACAACGAGGGCAAAGAAAGATTGGAGGGGCCATTTTCCAACTTGCAGGACCTTAACGGAACAGACAGCTCCCAAACGGAACGTTCACATCGGTACTTCAGCAAGTAACTGGCTGTGGTAGGTGAATAAACATTGCAGGCAAGTGTCCATATACGGGACATGCACATCTTCTAAAGGTGCTTAGATTAGAAATCAGGGCTTGTCTGTCTGGAATTGTGCCTCAGTCAAGCAGTTTGGTGTCTACTATTTCTTTGCAATCCAGCTGTGTGATCCATGACTTCTTGGAAATGACTGTGCTCCCTCTGGGCTTGCTGACAAGGGGGTGAAGCAACATCTAGGAGCTAATGAGTGAAATCTCCACTCAGGAACAGGACTGCATGATGCTGAAAGAACTACACAAGAATGCAAATCCCACTACAGCCATTTCCTTCAGGATTATCAGAGTCTCAGCAAGGGAAATCCTCAACATGATAGTCAGCAGAGCTGGCAAAAGGAAGTGCCTTTAATTCAAGAAGACTCATTAATTCATCCAGCACCCCTCCTTTCTAGCCTTCAGTCACTAGGCTTCTGCATGCTAGGAATTTAAATATCTAGAGAGACACAGAAAGAGGCAGATTGTTTCCAGAGGAAGGAGTGCCCCTCTTAATTCCTGATCAATGTCTTTGTTCATAGAAAACACACCAAGGTGCAATGATAAGGCATGCGTGGCCAATGAGGAAGAAAAGTGGGTTTGTGTAGAATACTCGGGGGCGGGGAGGGGGGGATATTCAAAGCACAGCTCCTTCTCATGTGAACTTGTGTATATCACTGCCAAGCTCAACGAGACTTGGCATTAGCGTTGAGTTTCAGCACCTGCTTGTTTACATCATACATTCTCTCTCACGGGCTAGAGGGGCAGCGAGAAACCCAACTCCGGCCGAAGTGAAATGGCCAAGCATACACTGTACAACTGAAAAACTAACTTTGCCAGATCTTTTAAACTGGCTCTGAAATGAATTTTTGGCTTTTGCTACAATGGCATATTCCCAGACTGCCAAGGCGATGACTTGGAATGTGGAGCCATTCAGGCAGGTTTGAGACTTCGCCAATGATCGTAGGTTTTATGTCATAGCAAGAATTTGAAGACATACTAACAAAATACTCCAACATTGCACTATGTAACCAGGGTACGACCGTATTAACTGCACGGCAGGCTTCTAATGCAGCACAACAGAAAGATCACCCGTAATTGTCAAAAGAGCGGCTGTATTCCCAGAGAGAGTTTTGCACCCAGAGTAGTTGGTGTACGTTTTTCTACAATTACTCTTACCCCCACCCTCTCCTCTGCACCAAACGTTTGAGGAATGTGTTTATTGAAGGGCTTCTCTACACAGGGACACTCGGGAAAATTAATCCAAATTCACTAAAAGGTGAGAATTTAAAGTGGATTCATCAAATTGCATTAAAACCCTGTGTGGACACACTCATTCAGAATTAAAGCAGCCTTAATTGGGTTAAACTAGGAAGACATTTGCAGGATCCCAGTACTAGTTGTGCTATAATGGCTGTAATTTCATTCTGTATCACCTGGTTTATCTCTGTAGCCCATTGTAACACCTGGGCCTGAATTTGCAGAAATACTCTAGGTTTCATTCATGGCCACTGTCCATGCTGAGTTCTGGAGGTACCTAACAGAATATCTGAACACATGAACCAGCACTGGAGCGGTCATATTGTAACACTACTTCATTTTTCAAAGACAAGTTAAGTACAGTGTTAAGTACAAATGTTACTGGCAGTTAAAACAGGTCTACCTGAAATCATCCTCTCTGCAGTCCCCACCTGTCAGGCAGCTCTAGTTCCGTCAGGAAACTCTAATTTGATAGAACTTGATTTTTCTAATTTATGCAACCACAATCCAATCTAACATGCACAGTGATGTGCTAACTAACACTCCTTGTTCAGGGTTTCGCTTAATTCACAAGAGGTAGGAGACTCAGAGCTAAGGTTTCTTGAGAAATCTGTATTTTATATTGTTGTGCTGAAAACTTCATGCACATTTGTCAAATCCTGGCCACATCTGGGATTTAAAGTCTGAAATAAAGACAAACGGAGATACCTGTGCTCTGAAACTCCTCTTCTTGTAAGCTTAGCTCAGACTCCTTTTTCTGTTTAATTACTTTCATCGATTTTTGTATTATAAAAAAGATAAAATAAGTAAATATCATCAAGCAAAGAAAAAGTGGTTAACATAATGCTACGAAATGTAGCATGAAAGAGATAAATAACCCTGAATCAAAGCACAGAAGTGGATGGTAAAATCTGTATTTATCAGTTGCAAAAAGAGAGACTACTTAATTCTCAATAATCAAATTGTAGTCCTCATAGAGAAACTGGGGTCTTGTGGACTGAACAGCTAACTCCAGCACACGGAGCCTGGGTCTGTAACTCCTGAAATTCTAATCCCAACTCTACCAATGCCCCGCTCGTTTTAGGCTAAATTACTTACCACAGGCTATCTGTGCCTCAGTTTCCTCATATTGGAAACACGGGTAATACTAAGAGTTGGTTGGGAACTTTTGAACTACACTTTTTTTCATGGAAATTAAAAAAATTAATGGAATAATAGCAGTTCTGGGATTAGGAAAGTTTTGTTAGGATGAAATTTTTGGTCAACATCAGAGAGAGAAAGAGACTGTCTGAGAACAGTCAACAGCCTAGTGGTCAGGCAGATGCACATTCGAGTCACTGGTCTAAATCAGACAGAGCAAAGACTTGAACTTTGATCTCCCACGTGAGCACCCTGACCATGAGGCTATAAAGTCAGTCTTTTACACACTCTCTCTACCCCCTACTCCCCCACATTGGAGCTGTTCCGCTTTATATAAATATTCATTGGGCCATGGGGAAGAGAGAGATTGACTCTTATAATCTGGTCATAGGGGCACTTACCTGGGATGTAGGAGACCCAAGTTCAAGTTCTTGCTCCAAATCAGGAAGAGCTACTGGTTGCAACAAACCTTTCATTAGAAAGGTTTCGCAGGTGAGGCATGGGATCCCTGGTCAACAGCCGAGACTCACCTCAGAACAGCCAATAGCCCAGTAGCCAGGGCACTCACCAGGGATGTGAGAGATTTGAAGCCGGTGATGTTATGAGGATTAAAGTTTAACGTGCTTTGCAAATGAAAAGCACTAGAGAAATCAGTAGTTATCGAATGTATTGAGGGAGAAACCAAGATTGTTTGTGTCTGGAAAATCCATTGTGCCACTGAAAACCAGGATTCCTTTCACAATGAAAATAATAATTGTATTCCATTTCCTATGGGAATGTTTAATAATTTTTCATGATTTGCATTTAAATCTAGAAGTATCAAAGATTTTATTAGTGCTACATTACAGTAGAACTTTATTAATTCTCACTAATGACTAGAAGACCCATTGTGGATTAGTTGGCAAATTAACAAGCAAGCAAATATGATTACAAGAAAACATCAAGGTTACTACATCACCAAATGTACTTTGTTAATTTATGTTCATACACTGTTTAGTTTTAATTAGTTATAATAATCTCCAGTATGTTTATTAGCATATTTTGCAAAATAACAAAGTCTTAGTTATACAAAACCAAATAACTACAGTGCTGTCCAACATTTAATCTTTATTGAGCACTAGAAATTCACTTTACCAGGAGATTTGTGAAATTCATAGATTCATACATTCAAAAAATATCAGGTGTGTCTGACTCTTTGGAAGGTTTCTCATTGCTTCTTCAGTCATTATGATTCTGTTAATAGACGTGCATAAGGTACTTTCTTACCCACAGATTACAGAGATCGTATACAAACATTAGGACATCCATGCTCACCCATGTCTTTGTAAACATGGGAACTCAGTTGTTTTAACTTATTAATACCCTTATTATAGATAAATTCACTGAATTATTAAATGGAAAATATTAAGCCATGTTGAAACTCCGGGCACGTAGATACTGCCTGAAACCCAGAGCCACTCCCTCTTCTGCCAGCCTATGTATTGGTGTGGTAGAATTATTTCTTCCCAGGCCAACCCTCAATTCAACACATTTCAGACAGAGCAAACGCCCCAGCCCCAACCCTGAGAAGTGTTTGGTTTCCGTTATGAACACGCCCTTCGTTCTAGTGTCACACAGCAGAGCTGTGCTACCCAGTGAAACGGAAAGGGGGGGAGAAACTGGCACTTCACCTTCCTAAATCAGTTACATGCATATTTCAAATTACCTCTGCACATTCCCTTGTGAACACACAAAACATTAGTTGGAGCCAACTCTGCTCAGGTCTCATCTCTGCCATTCACAACATCCCATTACCGACCTTTCAGGATGAATATTAGTTTGCAGTTAGCTCCTGTCACGTGACATTGTATTGTAATGAAATATTGTCATCAATAGTCAACACACAAGGGCCTCGCCCTATGATCTTGAACTCCAGCCTTCAGAGACAGCACTGAAGGGGACACATCATGGCTAAGGACCTGCAGAGGACACCAAGTTACTCCCTTTTGATGCACACATGCCCCAGCCTGCAGTTTGGACCCTGCACTCCACACTTCTCGTAGGGGAAAATATCCAACAGAGAGAACTTTTTGTGGAAAGAAAACGACTTTTGCAGAAGAGCCACTCCCAGCCCCTTTCCCTCTACATTGCTGCCTCCCACTAAAGAAACATTATCGCACCCCATTGCTGAATCACAAACAGCCAGCTCCCAAGCCCCTCTTTACGAATAGTCCTTACTGCATCCTAATTGTATTGTTAGACCATCAGAACAGCACAGACAAGGGTCAACCCCTTCCTGAAACTCTCAGACCCAACATCTCTCTGAGCGCCGACTACAGCGATTCATTTCATAGCAATTCCTCAGCTCACACTACGTATCATTTTATTAGGAAACTCTGTGTCAGTGGTGCAATTCATTTTTATTAATTTTCTAAGATGAAATTAGCAGCACCTGCAGCAGCAAATGAAGAATGGGGAATGTTCCGGTTCAGTGCTGGATCGATGTCATTAATTCTTTAATACCAAGAGGCCTGTTTGTATGAACTCAGCATTTAACTGCACCAATTAATTTCAATATTAAAAAAATTTCAAAATGAACTCAACAACTAATTTAAGAAGGTCCTTGAACAGCCGTTGCAACTTTCCTCCTCATGGGACATTATGCTTTCAAGTATAAATACACAGGAGAAGGATATTGTAATATTAATAGGAAAATTACTATTTTCATGCATTGCCTTTAGCAAACTAAACAAACCCTTAAAATCTTAAAAACATTTCTACAAACACATGCATATTTCTGATGTATTTAATGGTGCTGTCTATATCCCCTGACTCTGCTTAATATGCTTTCTGACCACTCAACAGGCTGAGTTGGCAAAGGCTCAATGAGACGTCTTTTTCCATTAATTCTATAACTCGAGCTCCCAGGTCAGAAAACAGCCTTTCCAAACACAATCATTTTACCGATTGTTCTGAAGCCAATGGGTGGAGTGAGAGAAATGGTTTACACAACCCCAAGAAAAAGGTGGTAGCACCCAGAGACTGCAGATTGAGATGCCTGTCACTAGTGATAAAATATAGACCCCCATCTAGGCTGGAGAGACACTCTGCACCCCAGGGGAGCACCTGTAACCCCATATTCATCATTCATAGTTGTGATATTGCAAATAAAGCATGACATGTAAGGTATCATGGGAAAGGCTATGATCTGCTGAAACCCACTGTTCCATCTAAATGTGTATCATTAATCATAGAATATCAGGGTTGGAAGGGACCTTAGGAGGTCATCTAGTCCAACCCCCTGCTCAAAGCAGGACCAATCCCCAATTTTTTTTGCCCCAATTCCTAAATGGCCCCCTCAAGGATTGAACTCACAACCCTGGGTTTAGCAGGCCAATGCTCAAACCACTGAGCTATCCCTCCTCTCATATGAAGTTATGAGAATTGTGTTTGGCTGTCACTAAAATATGCTGTGGGTTTGGGAAGTGCCCAGGTACTAGCTCCCCCAAAGACAATAGCAAGGAAAGTAACCAACGCCCGGGCGGGTGTCAAACAACCATCTACAGCCATTGTCTAGCAAGGGAGCTACAATTCAATGACTCACCTGCAGAAGGCCACACCAGGGGAATCAACCTGGCCTGGGGACTCAGCAATGCCCCCAGACATGCCTGGCCTTGTGTTCTCCAAGCACACGGACTGAGGGTATAAAACAGAGACAGTGGCCCCATGCTTGGCCTTTTCTCCTGCCCCCACCCATGCTGCAAGCAACAAGGACACTCAGAAGACTCCAACGGAGGAGACTGGCCCAGGTTTCACTATTAACTGCAATATCCAGTGAGGTGAGAAAAACTGCTTAATCTAGATGTTGCCCAGTCTAATAGGCTTCAGAGTTTAGACTGTGTGCTTATATTTTATTTTAGTAACCACTCTGACTTTTTGCCCATCACGTATAATCTCTCTTTTGTAATCAGTAAACTTGTTTTACTGTTTATCTTTACCAGTGTGTTTGCCTGAATTGCTTGGTAAATCTGCTCAGGTTTAGGCTGGTGTATATCCACTTTCCATTGATGAAGTGGTGAAGCAATTAATAAACTCGCATTGCTCAAGAAAGGGTCTTGAGCAGTGCAAGATGGTATATTCTTGAGGTACAAGGCTGGGAGCTGGTGGGATTTGGCTGGTGCCTTTCTCTGTGTGATTCATGAGTGGCTCAGGGAGCATTCATGCAATCTAGCTGGGTGTTGGGCTGAGTGGTAACAGCACCTGGAGGGGTTTGCTGCTTGTCACTAGCCAAGCATTGAGAGAGACAGCCCAGGCTGGACCCCGGGGATCCCATCACAGCCTGCACCTAAGTTCCTTGGCAGCAAGACCCTGAACTATCAGCAGTTGTAGGAATACATTTGTGTCTGGTGGAACTGTGTACACACCTGTAAAAGCAATAGCACATGAAATCTCTCACCTCTCAATCCTAACACACACCCCATTTTAATAACCATTCATGAAGAACTTGTTTAATAATGTAAGAGGATGTTAAGGCAGCTTGAATGCTAGAGAAGTGGGGGTGGATGTCCTAAGTTTAACCGAAGTTATCTTCTAACTTCCCAAAGAAAGCCACCCTTCTCTTTTCTTTAACCGCTCTTCTACCATCCTCCTTTGTCGAAACCCTCCCCCCAGCTGTGAGCTATTAAACATTCAGCACGTTAATTTGTACTATTTGTTACGGTCAATAACCATTCTTGTATCCTACTATAATTTCTGCCCCTGCTAATTACAAAGGAATATGGTGCCAAACCAAGCAACTAACTATCAAAGATTCATCTTGTGCTGTGTCTGCTGTACCTCTCTCTGTATTTGCATTTCTTGGGGACATCCCCAATGGGAGATGGAAGAGGCACTCTCTGGCTTTACAGTACCCTCTTGTCTGCATTCAGCATTGTCAGGCTGCTCTCCAGGCAGTTGTTGGCACATTGAACTTCAGAGGCCAGAAGTGGGAGGGCTTCACTTCCAGTTACTCTGGCCTCCTCCCAGGAAAAGCACTAGAACGCCTTGTATTATCTGGGGGCAGGTCTTGCCTGAACTACAATACTAAATAGCTCATTATTCCTCCAAAAATGTGTTCTTACACCAGTGACCCAACAGCCTAGTTGTGAAGAGGTATGAAAATGTACTGGGTTTCTCCCAACTACACAGCAAGAAAAACAGAACTTCAGCATGTCCTGCTGGGCTAAACCTCTTGTGACTAATAAACCCTTGCCCCATTCATTGGCAATGAGAAAGATGCTGTAATTTAGAAAAAGTAAAAATGTGGTTTTAGATAACACCCCAGAACTTTACACACTCTCCATAAGCACAAGTTCCTTTTCTTGTTTTCAGTCCCAAGTAGTGTAACTTCATGTCTCTTAACATAATAAAATGATCATCAGGATTCCACAACAGGAAAACATCTGCAGTCTTTAATTTATTGTATTAGTTCCCAGTGGGTTGCAGAAGTTAAACATTTATGGCAGTTAGAAGAATACATGACATTTACTGCTTAATAAACTGCAAACATGCCTGTTAATTTGGGTTTTGGGGATCTCCTTGCCACCAGACACTTAACCCCAACAAGAAACATGCCAAAATACAAACAAATATAGAGTCTGCCTTTTAAACAGGAAAAGTGCAAAGGATTTTCTTTTAGTTTCTGGCTAACAGATTAGTGACAGTAGGGAGCATTGTCAAGATGAATAGCCTACAACCTTCACTCAACAAAGCCTTTTAAATGCATTCATCTGAAAGGATACAATTAAATGTTAAATCATCAGGTTAAAACTTTTACCTGTCAAGGATGCAGGTGGTCTGTTTTTAATCAATCTGATTTCATTCAATAAAACACTCATTAAGTCAATTAATGAGACTTCAGTGTCACAAGCTATCAAGCATGACTTGGAGTTTTCACTTTGTGCCCAATGAATTGATTAGCAAGTCAAGTCATCAGTGAAAATAAATCAATGTACATTTTCACAAGCTGCAATATTAGCAATGTTACCTTGTTTTAGGGGAAGTCGTTAGCCATTCTTCATGCTTTTCAAATGTTATTAAATAAGCTGCAATTTCCTGAAAAAGAAAAATGTGCAAAAAAGAATTAACTTGCATAGTAGTTTTGGAGACTTGAAAGTTTCACAGAACAGAACTTCTCTAAATCTGCTTCACCCTCAGGTAGGATTCTTTCAATCCCACCTTTGCTGCTAGATCCTGGACTTTAAATCCAGTTTGAAATGTCTTCTTTGTACCACTTGGCATGCTATAATGATGAAAGCCTTTGGCTGGAAAGGGCAAGTCTATAGTGAGGACCAAAATATTTCAGCCTTTAAACAGAAAACATGAGAAATGGCTTCCTACCCCAAATGCCATTCATTTAAAAACAGAAGCAGGCAACAGGTCTTCACTTAGGCACAGTCTCAACGTCCTGTGTTAGGGAGGCCTCTGCCAGAGACAGAGCCATCATTTAAATCTTTCATCCAGGCAGGAGAAGTTGTGTTTTGCCAGCTTGGATTCTAAGCCCTAAGCCCCCAAAGCCAAACTGTGTAAATATTAAAAGGAAAAAGGAGAAATACATTAACCTTTCCCACCACAGAGAAAGCCCTGATAACTTCATCTACTGTGCAGCTCCTCCAAGGTCTGTGCTAAGTCAGAAAGCTAAGGGCACGACGGTGAAAACATGGGCACCTGAAGGTAAATTAAATATTTATACACACAACATCACTGCAGATAGAATTACGGATTTATTAATAATTTCCATGAAAAGCCAGTGGGTGACATCACCGTAAGTCATTGCTCCCACTTGCAGGCATGATACAGCCCATTACTTCCAGATGAGAACTGATTTGCTCACAGGAAATTGGCAGAGTCTGTAAGTTAAATTAAGATGGTGCTGGTATATGTGTTTCACAAACCTCAAATTAGTACAAACCACCGAATCAACTTCCTTGCGCCTGATCAAAAAGCTGCTGAATAGGAATTATGCATCAGCTTTCAACTAGAAGACTCAAAACTCCGACTCTGGTGCAGTGCTTTGCACATGAGCATTGTATGGCGAGGAAGACGCTAGACTGATCTCACAGCATCTCTTCTATAGCACTGGATTAGTCACTTTCCACCTTCAAATGTGACATACCAGTCCATTCCTCTCCGGTTTTGTCAGAATATAGGAATTGCCATATTGGATCAGACCAGGGGTCCATCAATGCAGGGGAAGGTGTAAGAAACCCCCTAGTGGACAATTATGCAATACCCTGCCCATAGAAGACGTTTCTTCATAACCTTGTCAGTTAATAGATGGTTTATGTCTTGGAAATAGGTTTCATCTTAGTATGCCTGATACAATTTTGGATCATCTCATTGTCTTATAAGTATCTAATCCTTTTCAGAATTTTGCTTAGCTCTTGAATTCTATAGCTCGTGGCTGAGAGTTCAATAGGTTGATTATGCAATGTGCAAAACAATCTCCTTTTATTATTTTTAAATCTGTTGCTCACAGAATGCAGGCTGTTCTTGCCATTGGTCAGGTGACTGAGCAGGGAAGAGGTTAACAAGATGACTTAGGAAGGGAAGAAGAGTTTCTGGGCAGCCTTTAGAGGGAGCAGGTCATGCTCTAACCCAGTACAAAAGCCTCTCCTCAGCAACTATTACTCCAGCAGAAGAGACTGCACCAGTCCCATTCATTTGGCTTTCACCCAGACAGAGCACGGCCTCCCCTAAGCACATCACACCATGATGCATGTTCCAGCGCCTTCCCATCACTGCCAATCCCAGCAGATAGTATAACTCCTCATATATCAGTGTCATTAAACCATCCAGAGAGCGATCCAGCCACTGTGGAACAATTCCATCCTAAAGAGGCAAGCACTCTACTAGATTTGTACAAATCTCTCTAATCAGTGATTGCTCCTGAGCTAAAGTAGAAGATGGCAGAACTCCCATTTCCCACATACTGGCTGTAGCACTCTGCCTCTGGGCATGTGTCAAAATTATGTCTGAATATCTAAGACCGTCTAGACTCCTATGGACAGACAAGGGCGGGGTGAGGTAATATCTTTTATTGGACCAACTTCTGTTGGTGAGAGAGAGTCTTTCGAGCTACCCAGAGCTCTTCTTCAGGTCTGGGAAAGGTATTCAGGACGTCACAGCAAAATACAAGGTGGAACAGATTATTTAGCATAAGTCAACCCATATTTCAAGAGACCATTCAAGGTCGGTTTGGAACTAGCACACCCCACATTACCATTGTAAAACTTCCAAGAACTTGAGAGAGAAAAACACAAACTGCTCCAATGCAAGAGGTTCTGCATGAAAGCAGCTTTGCTTCAGCATTTCTTCCCCAGTGTCTCATGTCTATAGCCTCTACCCCACACTATTTGCATTAGAACTGTGTTTAATAATTAGAATTTGCATAGAATTGTGTGCAATGTTATTCCCAATGTGAAGAATAGAAACAGGACCACTGTTGCCTACACTCATGATTTTACAGCAAGTCTTGCAGTATTTGGTGCGTTTCTTAAAGCCCCAGCTCCTGGAATCATGTGAATGAGAGAGAATCTTAGCATTCGTTTAAAATATAAGAAGAATATTCTAGCCCACATGCTTGGGTTTGGAAATAGTGCAGGACACAAATACACCACCAAAAGAAGGAAGCGATGTCTGGCAGGGAGGGTGAGAGTGCACCACCCCAGTGAGGAAGGAGGGGAGGGATAGCTCAGTGGTTTGAGCATTGGCCTGCTAAACCCAGGGTTGAGAGTTCAATCCTTGAGGGGGCCATTTAGGGATGGGGGGGAGGATTGATCCTGCTTTGAGCAGGGGGTTGGACTAGATGACCTCCTAAGGTCCCTTCCAACCCTGATATTCTATGATTCTAAGGATCCATCCTCTCCCAGCTGTGAGCTCCTGCCCAACCACCAGCAGGTGCGGAGACTACCAAACATGGAGCCCAGTCTGGGTTGGGACTGTAATGGGGGTTTATAGAGCAGCAATGACTCGGATTAGCAGAGGGCTAGTGAGGTGGGGAAGGCACATTTCCAGCAGAAGAGGGAAAAGGAACTAACAGGGTTCGCTCTGACGAATATACTCTCCCTCAGCACAGCTTTACGGGGTAGGTATAACTCCTAAGGGTTAATCTTCCGACTGGGGTCACATGACTCACCCAAGACAGAACCAAGCTTAGAATTCAGGAGATGCTTGCATCCTGTCCTGGACTCAGGCCACGTCTCTCTCACAACCCTCACAATATATCTCTTATTTACACAAATTAAACCAGTTTCCCCACACAGATTTGCAGTGCAGGATACTGCACATCCCAATGCATGAACAGCTTCAGGAATACGTCTGAGTAGCTGCTGGACTGAGGGTCAGGAGAACGGAGTTCTGCTCCCAGCTTCGAAACGGACTTGCTGTGTCACTTTGGGCAAGTCGTCTTTCTTCAACTGTGAATTGGGAGTAACAATGACATGTGCCTGTTTCTGAAGAGCCATTGGAGATATGTGGACCAACAGTGCTCTCTGTGTGAGGTATTGTTATATGGGATCCCAGTCAGATCCTCTCATTCTATAGCAGCCACTTGTTGCTTACAGCAGGTGCCCATTTCAGCTTGGGGAGATGGAAGCATGGGCATTGGCAACAGGGCAAGGAAGTCCAGCTGCCATTTTTAGCGTGTCACTTGTCCTGTCAATATTCAAAGAGAAAAACAGCAGCACCCAGACAATCTCTGTCCCTAACATTGACATTGCAGGGCATACTCCCCTCAAAGTAACCCGCAGGATTCTCTGATTGTTAGCACTGGCCTCCTTCCCAAGTAACAAACCCAGCTCAGAACATACTTCATAGTGTCTGGGAAACCGATAGGGCTGGTGTGTAAAGTGAGCTAGAATGAACAAGGCAAAATAACATGAAGGCAAAGACACTTTATCTTTGCATCATTTAATCTCCACAGCTCGGATTCAAATCCCAACCAGCCACAAGAACATTTTTATTTTAGCTTTTTGTTATAAATTATGTCAATGCCTCTCTGCTTGCTGATTGATAGGCTGCGCTGCATGAGAGACTGTTTAATTCAGCACAGAGCTGTATCCTGGGTATAACTACCGTACCGGTAAAGGCCCAAACCACTCAATTCAGGTCAGGCTGCAGAAAAAGCTGCAAATGTCTTTTCAGAGATATTCTAATGATCACTGCTGTTCCTGCCAGCCCGATGCAGGATGTGCTACAACAAGTTTAGAGGGATATTTTTTACTCCTGTTTCTTTAAATTATATTGGCAGCATCAGGAAAGGGACTCATGATGATTCACACAGAATGAAGACGTGACCAGCACATGCAGGTTCATAAATCCCCACTCTGATGGGAGCCGAGTGAGAAGAAATCTAACCAAACCACAAGAGTGAGCTACTCAGACTCCAGCAAAGGTCAGGCTGTTACCTGCCATCAATCCAGCCGGCCACTAGGTGTCAAGCTGGCTCTACCACAAACACACCCAGGAGAACGTTTCCTTGTGGGTAAATAAGGGGAGTCTTAAAGATAGTTGCTCTGAAGTGACGAGCTCTCTCACGACTCCCTGCCTTTCTGAATGCTGCCTGCTAGGCCTGGCGGTGCCTGGCTGTTCCTGAGCCCCAAGTGACCTGTCTTCTCCTTCCATCCCCCTTCCTCAAGCTCCTGGGTCTTCTCTTCGCTGCACTGGTGCAGCATCACCTGCCATCCGCCACAGGACAGCCATGCTGCAGAACGGCGCAGCCGGCCAGTCGCTGATCACTCCCTTGGGGTAGGACCAGTGATTTCCCTACACCCACCCTGAATTTCCCCAACACCCCCCCAGTTTTGTGAACTAGTTACATGCCAATTTAGTGACACCCCCCCCCCAGTAAATTCGAACCCCCCCCACACCCCATTTCAATTCCAGGGGAGGCCACTGGGTGGGACAATTGCAAATAGGAACTGGCCTGACCCTCTGCCCCGAGTCACCAACCCAACCTGGACGGAGCTTCGCATTCCCATGATTAGGGGCTGCCTAGGGCGGGACTCTGGACAGCGTTCAGAGATAGAGGACATTGCATGAAACCGCTGGAATCTGGAGTCTCCTCCTGGCTGTGTCCCAGCCACTCTACCACCGCCACCGGGTCTGCCTGCCGCATGGAGAGTCCACAGCTCTCACAGCCATTCTGGACCCGAACACACCGCTGTTTTCACAGCCTGCACACTTCCCGGCTCGGCTTCCCATGGGGTCTTTTGTCTCACGTCTCCTCATGGGGGCCACAGATGAAAAACACTTACAGAAGCCACAACTGGTATGCTATTAAAAACAGCCTCTATAGTGATCCTTTTGATTCCCATCCTCTGGAGCGGCTTTCAGTGGAAAAAGAGGGAGGCTGCCACTTACTAATTACAACAGTTCAATTTGAGAGAAGCAGCATCAAAAATTAGTATTTAAAAAGGGCCTTTGCATAGGAATAAAAGTGACAGCAGATATACGCAGTGCAAATATTACAGCTTTTCATGGGCTGGATGCAAGCGCTGGGTTCTCTCAAATGGTGCCTCTGGGTCTCGCCATGCCCCAAAACTTGAACCTGCACTAGTCCAATGAACATCTCAGCTGAACAATGACAGAATTGCACAGAAAAATGTATGAAAGAATCTCAACTATTTTACAGAACAGTGAGACAAGGCTCGACTGGGACACAAGTTAACTAAGTAAAATGCTGGAAATCCCAGTAAGGATTTGTCTGAAAGTTGCACAAAGCTGGGAAGGTCATAAGCACAAAATGCTCATGGAAAAGGAGAGGATTCACAGTACAGTATTTGCATAATTAGAATCTCCAAAAATACCATGCAAAAATAAAATATTCCCCCCTGGAATCCAGCTTTGGCAACAGGAAGCGTTGGCAAGTGTGCGACCAGTAATGTTCTCTCATTAATGCCCCATATTCAGGGCAACGTGCTGACCTACGCACCCAGCCAATCCAGCGGCTCCTATTTTTCTTGGCAAACTATTCAGCACTAGACAATGAGTGTGAAAATGCAATGTTGTTTAAGCAAAGTTTGACCCCAAATCCATTAGAGTCAGTGTAAGACAGGGGCAGCCATATTCTCCAATGTTTCTTTAGGGCAAAGCAGCTGTGAAAATCTGCTGTAGCCAACTCTGCCCACAGTTCACAATTATACAGCTTCCAATGCTGTCTTGTGCCTAGTGCTTAATTTGTAATGACAGAAGTGCCAGGGCTGAAGCAATTTTTTTACTTTCATAACTGACGCGGCAAGCCCAGAGGGGCCAGGGATATGGACTGCCAAGCCCAGAGGTGCTGGGGCTCAGCCCTGGCACAAATTAAACACCACTTGTGCCAACACAACCACTCTAGTATGCTCTTGTGCAGGTACTTTTCTGCCTCACAGGGAAGTTGCAAGAATAAGCTATTTATTATATTAAGTGCTTAGATGCTGTGGCGATGACCAGCATTGGGAAGCTTATACATAAATGTGGAGCCTCATTAAGTAAGTTTCAAACGTGAGCTATTCAGTCCCTCCAATGTTCCCTAGAGAGCCTGCAATCCAACACAGCATGGGGTAATGTCGCTCTGGCATCCCCATCCATGAGGATGCACTCAAAAGTGTGTACTGCCGCAGCTCTATGTCAATTGATAATCTCTCTCCAAAAATAAATAACTAAGTCTCCATCAGCTCTAGGTTTTCCTTCTCAGGGAGATTTGGATAGCGGTAGCTAGACAGAAAGGTCAGTGAAGCCGGATTGAATGTTATGGTGCCTCAAATTAGACTCAAACATTTGTAGTTTATTCTCCAGTGCTTTTGTAATAAAAGTGTCTACTGTCTACACAATCCAGAATATTATGTGCACACAAAAATGGGTCTTTCGACCATGAGATGATAAAAAAAAAGGTCTTTATGAGAGTTCTATATAAGGGTTTTATCTGTATGGTACCAAAGCTGGGGGGGGGGGGGGGAGACAATGCTCTCCAACCAGCTGGCCCAAGCATCTGCTAGAGCCACAAAATGCAATTATATTACTCCCAAACGAGACGTAAAAATATCTTGTTTCCAATACTCTTGGTTTTAAGACATACTTAATGTCCTTTGAGTATTTCAGTGGTGCCAGATCTCTCTGTGTTATGTACTTTATTAGAGTTGTGTGAATGTCATATTAATAACTTCTAACCAACATGTTTACACTACAAATACATTCTCCCAGAATCCATTGCATGACTCATTTTATGAACAATTATTGGCCTGTATTTTTAACACAATTACTATTGCAGTAGATTTTAGCAATGCCATTCATACATGGATAAGGGAAGAAGGCTGTGCTGAGGTCCTGAATATGCCTCCTCATTATTTCTGATCGGATGCCATTTAAAATGCAGTGTCAAAGTAATGTAGTGCAAACCCCCAGAATCTGATTTCTGGAACAGCTGCACTGGACACGATCTTGGAGTAAGCAACGAATGCTGCACTTTTACCAACCAGTCAAATCAGCTGAATAAGTGAAACAAGCACAAGTTCTAAACTCTGACACTGTGCAACTAAACGAAGATGGAAGCTAGGTCTACATTGCAATTAGACACCCGTGGCTGGCGCGGGCCAGCTGACTTGGGCTCGCAGGACTCAGGCTAAGGGGCTGTTTAATTGCAGTGTGGCTGTTTGGGCTCAGGCTGCAGCCCGAGCTCTGGGACCCTCCCACCTCATGGGGTCCTAGAGCCTGGGCACCAGACCGAGCTACTACACAGCAATTAAACAACCCTTAGCCGAGCCCCGCGAGCCCAAGCCAGCTGGCCCATGCCAGCCATGGGTGTCCAACTGTAGTGTAGACCTACCCAAAGATGACTGGCCCCCAAAACCATTAGCTCTGAAGATGCACAGTATAATGCCTAGTTTCAAGAGTGAAGAAACTCTCTCAAATGCTGTGGGTTTACAAAGCGAGTTCTTCTGAGTTTCTTTAGAGAAAATATTCCAGCAGCTCAAATTATTAAATTAGATTAAACTCATTCAGTGTCTGAGGCATGTCCGGTGTTGGCACTGAATTTGCTATAGCGTAGGAGATATGCTTATGTACCTATCGTGTCATGTCCTAGATGCACCATGTTCAAGGCCCTTCATTTTCAGTTTTTATTTTGTTTAAAGTTTCCTGGGAATTTAATCAGTGTTTGTTCCCCACCCCACCCCTCCAAAAAAAGGGGGGGGGGGGGTGGGGAGTTGAAAAAAAATCAGTGCAAAGATTAACTTCACAGCTTTCTGGATAAATAAATACCATGGGATAGGACGATAGGAAAAAAAGCAATAAATGGAGAAAGTAAAAGCAGTTTAATGCTGTGGTTTATTTCATGAACTGTACGTGAACAGTATGTGCACATGCGTGTGTGTGTTTTCCACTACATTGCCTTACTTTAAGAGAGTCTCACATTTACACTTAGACCAATTTGTTAACAACATAAACACATCTACCTAATAGAAGGTATTGAATTGTCCTAACAATCAGTATGTTCATGTACTTGAGTGCTCTAAAATTTGCATGGAGGGGGGTGAGAAACAGTAAAAACTGAATAATGGTTTTTGTAAAACCTAGGAAATTTTAGGTAAAAATTAGCAAAAACTGAAAACAAAGGGGTTTAACCAGGTTATAGTGCGCACCCAGTCCTACGCTCTAACGGAAAACGAGCCCTAGACTGGAATGGAACAACCAGCACTGGAGGAGGAAGGCAGAGCTTCTGCAATCTGGTTTCATTGTCTGTCAAGTACAGAACTCTAAAGAAGCTATTGGCAGATGGTTTGTACACTCAGGCATTTAAGGAAACAAATGACTTCATACAGAGATAGATTACGCTGGTTCAAACTCTAGATCCCTCCAAAGTAGGTGTGCTCAGCGGGTCACTCATAGGTTTTTGCCTGGGGCAAGTTGCCCTGAGGTGATGCTGCCATAAATCAGTCCCCGTAGGCATGAGGACACCAGAGTTTAGAGCCCTTGTGGCAAACCAATGTCAACAAAGTCAGCTTGGGGAGGTGGAGTGGAGGAGCAGAAGTATTGGAGGGTAATGGGTCCAAAGTCCCGTGTCCTCCCCACCCCCCTTGACCTACCCATCAGCCTACCTGAATATTGCATATTTACCATCTTCCCTCGCCTCACAACAGCTACCTGAGAAAACAACTATGGGTCTAAATTTTTAACATTAAAAAGGTAAAATCCACTGTACCACGTCACTTCTACACTGATGTCCTGAGCTTGCTTAGTGCATCTCAGCAGACTCAATGCTGACTGGATTTTAAATGTACATTATTCTTATCCTTGCATATAAATACCTGCCCACCCAGGCAAACGGCAATTTTTAAACATAGATTAAAAATGGGCACGTAAATATAGCATGTATAAGGTGTATTGAGGACTGGGCTGGAACCGCAAGCTATCACTTGGAGTGTGTGGAGGATTTCCTGGTCCTGCTTGCAGACTATGAAGCTTTGTAGCGAAGTGTCGGGGAATGGGAGCAGTATGGTGGGGAGGGAATATCCTCTATTGGACCGAGAGAGAAGATTTTGAGCCACACAGAGCTCTTCTTCGGGTCCTGACACCTACGTGGCTCGAAAGCTCGGCTCTCTCCCCAACAGAAGTTGGTCCCGTAAAAGATATTACCCCAGCCACCTTGTCTCTCTAATCCCCTGGGCCCGACACGACTACAGCTACACTACATACAACGAGGGGAGCGGAAGCAGCACTCTGCAGACAGCTTGGGGTAAGGTGGGAATTGTGCCTCTGTTTTACAGAGCAGCCGCTTTCCCGCTCTGTTTTTGGTTCTTGTGTGTTGTCATTTTCAATCCTAAGCAACACAACAGCCTTACACTGCAACCTTCAAGCAAAAGTATTTTATGTTTTTACCAACTTCTTTGTGTGTATGCCATGAATGTAACAGGGTGGGCATGCGGGATGCAGTGTTCAGTGCGTTCTTGATTACTTGGGCGATTCTCTCCTCAGGTATCCAGTAAATAAAGATATCACACACACACACCAAAACCCCAGCGAAAGGCACCTCTCCTCAACAGACCGAAGAACAGAACTGTTCAGAAGTTTGTGCATCAAGGAATAACAGACAGAGTGCACTAAAGGATGTTAGAAGATTTTCAAATAAATTCAGCGCCTACAAGATTTCACACAACACAGCTTTTCCAGTCAGGGTTTGGTTTGCTCTTCACCATGTTAGAAGTGGGAGATGCAGATTGGTTTTTATAAACAAGAGGCTTGCTTCCCCCTTACTATGGAGGGGTCAGGCACCTGTTCATAATCTGTTTTACACAGTTCTCGTCGACTGGAGTCCACAGGTATGCAATGAATTTGTCTGATGGATTCTGCCATCTGACAAGTGTGCTGCAGAACTGTGGCCAAACAAGTATGTGTCTTTTCAGCATGGTCACTCAGACCCGGTGGAGCATTTATCCCCACTGTGATACTAGGAAAGACAAAAGCTCAATTCAGGCTCAGAGGGACAGATCTTTAGACAAGTCTAAAAGTATAATTCAATTCTTATAAGAGGATAAAGGAAGGATTCACATCAACTAGGATAGGAGTTCCCAGGGGCTTTCTGCTTAACAACATATTAGAGGCTGATTTCCCTCATCCAGAGGAAATACCTTTGGAGAACAAGGAAAATCTCTCTCACAAAACTGGACAAATTAGAGTCTACAATGGAGAGACAATCAAGTCTCCATGCTGCACTTCATGCACTAACTAGTTACAAAGACTCATGCATTAGGAGGATGCAAACTGCAAAAATGGGATAGCAAAACAGGATTTGTGCAAAGCGCAGAAAAGGCACCCTTCCCAGAAAGCTCATCTTTATAACCAAGAGGAGTAGATCAGTATGTAGCCACTTCATAAAGCCCGCTTGACTGCAAGGAAAAAAGCAGCAACATAAAGCTATTTTGAAACTGGATTCTGTATTTTCATCTTGGAAGCATCAGCTAAGGTAGGTCGTTAGTTGGATGGCTAGTTTGGAAACGGACTATGGGAAAACAAGAACAAGGGCCAAAGTAACTCCCATCAATGTGGTTCTCTCAAAAATACCACTAGGATCCTCAAACCAGTCAAAGCATCCCCAATGCAGCCCAATTTTATAGGTACTCTATTGCCTGGCTTTTTGCTAACTTGAATGGAGCATCGATTTACAGTGCCAAGACAAGCCTCAGTCCAGAAGCGAAGAGAGATTAATGAAGACTACCCAAATGGTCGTGTGTGTGTGTGTGTGTGTGTGTGTGTGTGTGTGTGTGTGTGTGTGTGTGTACACTAATCCCCCAGAGTGCATTAAAATAATATAATTACTGCACAAACAGAAAACGTTTCACATCTTTAAAAAACCACAACAGCGGAGCAGACACAGTGCCCGTGCCCTTGCCACAGCTCAGGGGCACCACGCAACTGCCGACTCTGTGTTGGCGGTGCCCAGGCTGGAAGTGTTTTACTATCCAGAAACATACACGTCGAGGAGTTACTCAGTCACATAAAATGCCATGTTCTAGTCCAATATAAATTCCATAAATTCTCCCACCCAATCTAAGTGAATCGATTTCACTTTCGCCTCATGTACCCACAGCCAGATATCACTTCATCACAGCACATTTCAGCAATGATATAGTTCATAATTTTCTTATGTGGCAAGGGTATCTCCAGCAATATTATGTATGTGTGTCACAAAGGAAAGAGATCAACACACACAGGATTACCACTAAACCTAACTCATGTACTAGTTTGTAAATGATTCCTATTGTATTTACAAAGAGCATTTTCAGTTATTTAATGCCGCTAACATGTCTACAACCACAAATTCAAATATGAAATAGAAAATCAAAGTAACATTTCATTTAAAGAGTCTCTCAACCAAAGAGCCCAGGAGTCATTCTATTCAAACGACTCTACATTATGTAGAAGAGAAACAAGCAAAGATTCATATTAGAGTTTGACACCTACGTGCCAACTTCTGTCACTACATCAGTAACAAGAAGCTGGGAAAACTCTTGTCTACAACCTCACAAATTGTAGCGCTAGAAGAAATCAGCGATTCAGTGATGCTCAGCAGTACTTGGAGTGAATGCTCACAGCACAAAGCCAACCAAAGAGAGGAGTGCCCTGACAAACTGCATTGCTGGAATCCATGAAACATGCAGAGAGCATCAGCGGAACTCGCACAGTGGCAGGAAACTCGAGGCTAAACTCGAATGTCGAGACACCAAAGACTGTTTCTATTACGTCCCATGGCATTTGCGGTGGGGAGCAAAACAACAGAACACAAATATAGTTAAGGAGGATACACCACAAGAATAAACATCCCCCTAGCAATGCACAGGCCAGTCATCTCATGCATAAGCCACACAGCATCAGTGCCCACTCTGCATCATATGCCAGCAGAGGAGAAACAAACATCTGGCCCATGTGAGTAGTGACCCTTCGCCTGCTGTTAATTGGCCTACGTGAAAGGAGATGGTGGATCTGAACCCAGTTCCCAGTAATACATGTATCTACATAACAAAACCCCCCCAGCACAACTGCCACTATCTGGCCTCCTGCAGCTGGCATTCAGCAGACTGGTCAGGGACTTTGAACTCCCTTCTCACTCCTTGGAGACACCCGAGGGGCATATTGGCAGATGTGGTGTGTATCGCTGCTGCCCAACTGTGCATCTGTGTTCTGTGAATAAAGACAGGCCTCCCATTACCAGGGCTGTTATTTCTTTTAAACGTATCTCCGGTTTTACTGTGAACTGAGTGACAGGTAAAAAACTCAGGTGTGATTTAACTAAAGAACCCTAGCTGCACAAGCAGCCAGCAGATGTGTTAGAATCATTTGCTGGTATTAAAAGAGACTCCAACAAGTCGACAATGAAAGGAGATCTCACAGCCCCAGAAACTCAGCCACAAGCAAAGACAAACACGTTTTTTAAAAAGCCCTTTCTCAACTTTACATCATAACCCCACAGCCAATAGAACTAATAAAAACAGAGACAATTTGAACATTAATACATCCAAGATACAAACAAACAGAAGCCATTGATCAAAACCTCATATCTCCTCTCCCAGCTGACAGCTCACTGGCTCCTTCACACCCCAAAATGGAATCCCATTATCTACAAAAGAAATTAAATTCCAAAAGCAGATACACAAACAAAAGAAATGTCAAAGGAAGTCCCATAAGATAAAGGCTCCACCCTCCAAGCCTTTGTTCTACCAGAAGTGTTGAAATACAATCAGGCCAATCCCAGCAATTAGAAATATTGTTAAACAAGGAGCCTGAGGAGTCAATGTTTTAGAAGAGATTGCACAAAACACTGCAGGCAAACACAACCATGCCAGGCCAGGGGCTCCTTGGTAGCCTCTCATGCTGCAGCAGCCGCTTACTGGAAAACGTTGGCGCCATTTTGGGATCCTTATTCACTGACCATGCAACTCAGCTGCGGGCAGAGAATCCACACGAGACCTGTAAAAACCTAGCAGCCCCCCAAAAATAGACTGACAGTTTGAAGGCACACAACTAGCATTGGGGGAAAGTATTAACTGAATTCGTCTTGCAGCCAGACCCAGCCACTCGTTTTCTAAAGCAGGTAGATACCTGAGCCTTCCGGGCAAGGCAGACTGCGCAACATTCCAGACAAGATGGGTGGGAAAACAGTTCCCACGATCACTCCCCAAATGCTGCTATTCCCTGTGCCTGGCAGGGTCGCTGGACCCAGTTCCACACATCCCCAGCCCACACGCATCTACCCAAATCCTCCAGCCAGTCATTATACAAAGGGACCTACAAAGATATTTAACTTCCTTTTCCTTCCTTCCAACAGCAGCCAGTCAATAAAAGATACAAGTGTGAAAGTATGTTACTATGGCACTGGGAGATCCATGCCTGCTCCTTGAAACATAGTCAATCAAAGAAATCTTGCTGAGTAGCTTTTGATGCAATATATATTCTATCAAACACATATAAAGGGATTTTGCTCTTCAACAGTTACTATAAAGAGAATCAATGTTATGAGAGAGAAATTTATGTTTTTTGTCACATTGGAAAGAAACATACACCAAAAAGGAAAAAAACTAACTGCTTAAAATGATTAATAGCCACAAAAGACTCCAGAGGCTTAGCTGTTTCCATTCTAAACCCCCATTTTATAGGGGGCTTTAACTCACACTCAGCTGGAAGCTGGCACTGTTGCAAATCGTTAAATCCAGTACAATTACTTTATATTATTTATTAAAATCAGTGTTTTTATCATTCAGAAATTAAAAAAAAATTCCTAAATTCTGGATAGTTTAAAGCCATTTCTGTGCAGGGTTAGTTTTTGCATATGGTCAGTCTTTAAAATGGACTAATCATTTCTGGCAGCTGGAAAGAAACATGTTTTGGAGGCAAAACAGGTAGCTGGGTTTGCAGCCTACCTGCAGAACATGCGTAGTATCTGGCCTCATAGCTTTCAGTTCACCCACTGGAGATGCTTAGTTTTACATTTATTTTTTTAAAATCTTTGTAGGCATCCATGCTAGATCATATCCTTGCTGAAGCACACTCTCACTACACAAAACTCCATTGTTTCAGTAGGAGTTTGAACAGAAAAATGTCCATTGTATCATGGACAACGTCTTATGATGATGCATGTCATTTGCAGGTAGGCTTCAGAGAACTATAGGTAGGATATTTAGTCTGTTAAATGCAATAGATTTCAATTGGATTTTGTTTTGGAACTGTGAGGCTGATATCAAAAGGGGTCCTGGAGCATTACAATATTCATGCAAGTGCCTAATACAGTCTGCAAATCAGACCTGTTAGTTGACACTGTACCAGATCTAATGAAGCTACAAACAGGGAGTCATCAGCAGAAAGCTGCTGGTGGGTTTCACCCTAAAGGTTTAACACCAAATAAATGAATACAAATTTAAACAAATATCAATTATGCAGAGGGCCTGACTGAAACCAACAAAATCACCCGGAACAGCAAAGGCTTTTGCCCCAGGCCAGCCAGCAGAGGACTGTTCCTTACAAAGCTTCCTGGCCTTCCCCTGAATGTTTTTACTTTGCTTTCTAACCACAGAACTGTCTGTCTGCAAGAGGTGAATTATAAATGAACCCAATCATATTTGCTAGTGCTTTCTCTGGCACAGTTTTAAGTGCCCCAAGTAATGAGATGATCACTTCCTAGCACATATGACCATGAGGCGATTTTTCCTATTATTTAACTTAACAATTTACATTTTTCTTAATTCCTTAGCAATTGCTCTTAGCTACCCCCTTTAACAATCCTAATTACACAGTGGCAGCTTTAACAACGAATTTCCTAGCTTTCTTTATGGCTTTTAGTCAGGTGTTAATATTTATCATAGTTGGTGTTTTTGTATTTTGATTCCGATGTAAAGCATAAACAAACGGATATTAACATCCCGTAGCAAGCACTGCACGACAGGTCTTTATCCAAGGGTATAATGGCAAAGTTGTAAACAACGTAAGTATAAAGGAGAGCAGATTTCCTAGCAGAATAATTGATCCAATCAGACTGAACATAAATAATGCTTGAAAAGCATCACTGGCTGTAGATGCCACGTTCAGCTCTTTGAGCTAAAGAAATGTGCTGGCAGACCCTGCTTGGAGATGGTGGTAACACACCCACTGGAAATGGAATTTTTCTGCATTCCCATTATTACTGGATTAGATGCTCTTGAAACTTGTGACACAAGGGAACCCAGTGTTTCCACCTCCGTCTGTTCAATGCCACATTTCCTGTTTCTTTAAAATCTGTTCCAATGACATTGCCATCTTCTCAATGGTTTTCTTACATATCTTTTGTCCTCCTCTTTTCCATCTTCCACCAAGTGGTGTCCACGCAAGAGCTTGTCTAGGAATCTCTCTCTCTCTTTTAATCTGTACAACATCTCCTTCAATCATTGTCTCCACAGCCTGTTGGCCAGTCTTTTAAAACACGCCAGCAATAGTTACTTCAGTGGACACCAAGTATTCTCCGCAAGCATCTCTCATGGAATGCATTACGGTTTCCTGTCATGGGCTTCTAGCTTTTGCCAGGTTTTAGAAGCATATAACTATGTGGGCATCACAACAACTGGGTTCACTTTATCGTGGTTCTTGTGCGAATCTCGGCATTTTTCAAAATATTTGCCAATCTCGAAAAAGCTCCATGTGTCTTTTCAATTCTTGCTTTCATCTCCTTAGGAAGTTTGGCATCAGCACTGGTTGTGCCTCCCAGATATACAGACTCGTTAACTACGCTTCATCATCAATCGCATCCGCATCCTCACTGCAGACCTCTCTTTCAGTGATCGCGACATTTTCTTTTGGCTGATTTTTAATCCTACTTTGGCAACCTCATATCTGACGTCTGTGGTCCCAGGAAGGATGCCTGTGAAGTCCTTGGTGTAGCAAGGCACTGCCGTGGACGCAGTAGCCTCTCACCCTCCAGCAAGAAAATGCTTAGAGATGATGATCCAGCAAGGGTGAACTCACAAAGCTTCCAGAAACAGACTGGCTCTCCTATGCGCAGGAGTCAGCTACACAGAATGGGAGCAGTAAAGCACATCCTCCTCACTGGCTGTCCCACAAGGCTTTGATCAAGACCAGGGGAAACCTGTGAGCAAGCGCTCAAATACTAGGGGATGAGGACCATGTATGTAACTAGACAGAGAAGTGTGGTAGAAGTAACCATGCTGAATCACAGCATGAGAGCGCAAAACATATTCCTTTGTTCTAAAACTCATCATAAATTATGACAAGTGGAAGCAATGGGCTTGTTCTGATAATGGCCTTGGCTCACTAATTCCCTTCACCCCACATCCCAGTGACCATAGCCGGAGTCCTTACAAAAAAATCAGCATCTTGAGGCTTTAAAGAACTCAGAATGCCGAGAACAGCACACAAGGGCTTTCCCGGTAGTACTAAGCATAACATAAAAACATAAGAACAGCCACCCTGGGTCAGACCAATGGTCCATCTAGCCCTGTACCCTGTCTCTGGCCAGCTACTTCTGGCAGTTGGAGGTTTAGACATACCTGGAGCATGGGGTTGTCCCCTTGACCATCTTGACTAATAGCCATTGATGGACATATCCACCCTGAATGTATCCAATTCTTTTTTTTAACCCAGTTATACTTTTGGCCTTCACAACATCCCGCGGCAATGAGTTCCACAGGTTTGAAAAACTTACTCCCAGGAACACAAGTGCAAAAACCCGCTGGACTTTGTTCAGAGGTGGGTAAATGTTCTCCATGCAGATTACGTGTATGGATCTTCTGGCTGAATCCTTAACAGCTGTGACCCACGTACGTTCTGTGTGAACATTTGAGATCCCAGGGAGTGCTTTTTGGCCAAGGCAAACCCGTATGCTTATCAAGCTTCTCACTCCTGTGCAGAGCACTGGTTGCCATCCCATCCAGGCGTGGCTGCACGCTCAGAGGGGTTGTCCATAGAGAATTGCTGCCAGGAGCTCCCTTTGGCCAGGGGAGGCAAGGAAGAAGGTGAAGGCGTTTATTCTCCCAAAGAGATCTGCCCCAGACTGGCTCAGTCCTCCCAATCTGCACCCCCCAAAGTGAACAGGGAGGGATTCTGCAAGGTCGGCGTGCACAACACCATGGAGGTCACTCTGCCACCTACTTTGTGTCCCCTCCCATGCAGTGGCAGGGAGGCAGCACAACCGGACCAGTCCTTTCTCTTACCTTCCAGCTTTGTCTGTCTTCCCCTCCTCCTCGGGCACTTAGGAATCTAGAAATGTTTCTCAGACGCACACAGTTCTAGTCAGGGCCGGAGATGGAACCTGCCTCTATTCTAGAGCCTTTGGGGCTCTTGACACTCTAACGCCTGACTTTGAGGCCTTCCCCCTCCCCAGTGGCACCCCGGTGTAACAGGCCTGAGAGCAGGGGGTGCTATCGGGAAAACAAGATTCTCCTCCTGTATGGTGCAGAGAGGCCTGGGACAGATAAGGCGGGAGTTAAATAATCAGTTCCCAAGGGAGTCTTTGCAGGTAGATCAATCTCGATTCTGTGCTACCCCTGTTCCCTATCAGCCCAAGCTCACGGACTGTGGTTTAGCTCTTGGGTGCTCACTTTGTCTCTCTCTGACCAGGAAGGAATGGCGACCAGGAATCTGCCATGAAAGCAAGAGCCTTGCCGGAGTGAGAGAAACAGACAAGCTAAACATCCTTGCAGGAGGATTTCACAGGTCACAACAGTTGTGGACTTGCAAGGTGTGGTGCGTCACCCTGGGTGTTTGCAGCCATGGTCTCTACCTCTGAACAGTGCTGCAGCTCCTGGTGGATAAGCCAGCGCTGGGAGGAGGCAAACATTTGAACGCACAGTACCAAGGTTAGGAGGCTGGAGTTACAAGGGTGTGGCTAGGTGAGCACGCTGATCAGAAGGCAGCTCGGCCCCAGTTCTGTGAATATTCTACTTTCTGTAATGACCTGACCTCTTACCGTCACACTGGAAACAAATCTCAGCAAGCAGCAGAATTCAGTTCCTGCAGCATTACACAGGGGCTGAGTTACTGCACCCACAGCAGCTGCTCTGAAGACAGTGCAGGCACCAGAAACAAGAGGGAACTGACTACAGAGAAAACCACGGCAACGTATACAGCCCTGAGGGCTACAGCCAAGACCCTCCTTGAAGCTTCCCAACTCCTGGGAACGAACAGACCCAAATCAGCGCAGGGGCTGAGCTGAAGAGGTAGAAGGCAGGAAAACGTCATTTTTCAGTCCATTGCTCTGGCTAGGGGAGCACTATTTGTTCTTTTAGGATTTCCATGGAGAGCGAGAGCACTGTTCTGTAGCAACGGGACATTAATACGGCTGCATTGCATTCATCAGGCACAACAGTACTGCTGTACACAAGAACATAACAGTAGCCAATGCTCCATCTAGCCCAGTATCCTGTCGTTCGACAGTGACCAGCTCTGGGTACTTCAGAGGGCATGAACAGAACAGGGCAATCATCCAGTGATCCATCCCCTGTTGTCCATTCCCAGCTTCTGGCACACCCAGAGACAGGGGCTGTGACCCTGACCATCTTGGCTAATAGCCATTGATAGATCTATCCTCCAGGAACTTACCTAAGTTCTTTTTTTAACCCAGTTATACCTTTGGCCTTCACAACATCCCCTGGCAATGAGTTCCACAGGTTGACTGTGCGTTGAGTGAAGTAGCACTTCCTTATGTTTGTTTTAAACCTCATGTCTATTAAGTTCATTGGGTGGCCACTGGTTCTTGTGATATGCAAAGGGCTAAATATCACTTCCTTTTTCACTTTCTCCAAACCATTCATGATTTTATAGACCTCTGTCGTCTCCCCCCGAGTCATCTCTTTTCTAAGATGAACAGTCCCAGTCTTTTTAATCTCTCCTCATATGGAAGCTGTTCCAGACCCCTCATCATTTTTGTTCCCTTCTCTGTACTTTATCTTTTATGAGACGGGGTGACCAGAACTGCATGCAGTATTCAAGGTGTGGGCGTACCACCGATTTATATAGTGGCATTCTGATAGATAATAAAAACAGAAAATCTCTTTCCTAATGGTTCCTAGCTTTGTTCACCTTTTTAACTGCTGCTGCACGAATGGATGTTTTCAGAGAACTAGTCACGCCGACTACAAGATCTTTTTCTTGAGTGGTAACAGCTAATTTAAGACCCCCTCATTTTGTATGTAGAGTTGGGATTATGTTTCCTAATGTGCATTTCTTTGAATTTTCTTGCCGTGTCACCCAGTTTTGTGAGATCTCTTTGTAGCTCTTTGCAGTCAGCTTTGGACTTAACCATCTTGAGTAATTTTGTATCATCTGCAAACTTTGCTCTTCACCCCCTTTTCCAAATCATTTATGAATATGTTGAACAGCACTGGTCCCAGTATAGACCCTCACAGGATCCTGCTGTTTACCTCTCTCAATTATGAAAACTGACCATTTATTCCTAAACTTTGTTTTCAATCTTAACCATTTACTGATCCATGAAAAGACCTTCAGTCTTAACCCATGACGGCTTACTTTGCTTAAGAACCTTTGGTGAGGGACTTTGTCAAAGGCTTTCTGAAAGTCCAAGTACACTCTCGCCACTGGATCACCCTTGTCCACATGTTAGTTGACACCCTCAAAGAATTCTAGTAGGTGGGTGAGGCATGATTTTCCTTTACAAAAGTCAGGTAGACTCTTCTCCAACATATTGCGTTTATCTGTGTCTCTCATAATTTTGTTCTTTACTATAGTCATAGGTGCCTACTCTGTGGGTGCTCCAGGCTTGGAGCACCCACGGAAAAAAATGAGTGGGTGCTTAGCACCCACCAGTAGCTCCCTCTCCCCCAGTGCTGCCCCTCTGTCAGCGGCCCTGCTGATCAATTCCTCCCCCTCCCTTTCAGAGCCTCCCGCCTGTTGCAATCAGCTGTTTTGCGGTGTGCAGGAGGCTCTGGGAGGAAGGGGGAGGAGTGGGGACAGGACATGCTCAGGGGAGGAGGCAGAACTGGGTGGGAAGAGGTGGGGCGAGTGTGAGGACATGGAAGAAGGGGTGAGGTGGGGGCAGAGCCTGGGGTGGAGCGGGGGGGTTGAGCACCCCCGGGCCAGGAGGAAGCCAGCACCTATGCCTATAGTTTCAACCAAATTTGCCTGGTACTGAAGTTAGGTTTACAAAACGGTAATTGCCGGAAAGCTGTGGGAAAGCAGGGACTGAGGTATACACAAGCTGGCCTGGGGTTCTGTGGGGTAGGGATAACACAACAGTTCAAGAGTTAGCCTAAGTCACAACTGGAAATGTTTGGAAACCCGTGGCCCTATTTGTGCCCATCACATACGTGCCACATCATTCAGCACTATTAAGGCAGCCCGGGATATGCCTGCTCAAGAGAGGCCCAAGGCTGAAGGGGAGGGGGTGCTGTAGGATCAGGTAAAGGCAAAGGTAGGGCAAGGTGTTTCTCTCCTGGAAGAGGGAGTGGGGAACAGGAGTACTAAGGTGCACTTGTCAAACTATCACAGCACCTCCCTGCCCTAGGGATGAGTCAGCTACAGTCAGCACGATCTCCTCCTTTTTTGCACAGACCAAAATTTCCAAATATGACTGGCCTAAAGTCAGGCTCCTAAATCCATCGTTAGGCAGGTAAGTAGAAGAGGCCTGATTTTCAGAAGTGCCGAACACCCACAAGTCTGGTGGAAGCTGGGACTGGCAGGCATTCAGCACCTTCGAAAATCAAGTCACTTTTATTAAGTTACTTCTTGATCCACCTTTTGGCCTAATTTTATGGATCCAATTGCCCCAGTGCACTAAATTCACACACAGTTTTTGTTACAAAGAAGCCTTTTCTAGGGCTGTGTTAGTTTAGAAATCCAAGAGTCTCTGAGAGATCTGGAGGGGCCTAAGAGAAAAGGCAAGATGCTGAGGTTGAACTGTAACATTTGGGTTTAATGGCGGGCTATTAACGGACTTTTTAGAAATGTATAAACCAGCCTGTGTTCAGTTTTGCAGCATGAGCATTGCTGCTAATGAACGTGCAGTATTTATACGCCGCTCTGCAAAGTACATCACCTTGTGAAACTAGCCCCATTTATGTACAAAAATGAAATAGATTTATCACTACTTGAAGCAAAGTCACTGAAATAATAATTAAAAAACAAAACAAGCACAATAAAAGTTCTATGATAATATAAACTGCACTTTAATGTGTATTAATTCCCCTAATGATTTACTGTATATGTCCTACAGGGTCAAATCAATGTCTTTACAAAAAATTCAATTAAATCCTATTCATTGCATCTTTCTAGGGAGTCTTTTGTTTGCTTTTGTTTCTTATCAAACCATTTGTCAGTTGCTCTTTGCCCAAGATTACAAACAAAAGGCAGCATGTCACCATCAAGGTCAGAAGAGAAAGACCCAAATCCTGCAAAATCCAGCTTTCTGCATTCATGCTCCCTGCTTAATTGCAAAGTGTGTGAAGAAAAAGGACCCCCAAAGTCTCCAAACAGCTGACTAATTGTTCACTTGCTCTCTCCTCTCTTCCACACTCAGCTGTCCCTTCCTAAACCTGTCTCTCCATCCGGTGTATTTGGGGAGTTCTCCCAAAGACTAAACAAGTTTCTGCCACACTGAGGCGTTACTCGTCCCTTTTTAAACTCTTTGGCCCACACAACACACTCTTTCTAAAACCTCAAAGAAACATGACAAGAGTTTTGAATCAACTATAAACAACTGCCATCAGCAGAAAACAATCCCTCAAATCTTAATTGCTACAGTCACTTAAACAAAAACAAAAAATGAGGGAGCTTGGAGAGAACATATCAATGCTGCCCTCCCTGAAGACAGTGTCAATAACCACGGTCAGTCCGAGCTGTGACTGTAATAGGCCTTTAAACCATCAGCCCAACACGGCTGCAGTAGCCGGGGCAAATAGGGTACTAGCCTGTATCAGCAGAAGGATCGAATACAAAACACACAGATGAGCATGTGAGGACCTTGTTTGACTCCCACCCAGCATGTTCTGTCTGGTCCTGTGCACTGTCCCATGAGGAGACTGTGGCCTTGGATATGAGGCAAATGCCAGGATCAAAGCCGTGACTGAAGGTGGAAGGCTGCTGATCTCTGGAAGAAGAGGAGACTTTGAGGTGAGCTAAAAAAGGTCCATTAAGTGGGAAGAGATTCACTTTTCACAGTAGAGAGGAGGCGGCCAGTAAACTGGGGAGTCAGAGCACAAGTTATTCAGGCAGGGACCGTGTCGTCCTCTGTGTCTGTGCAGCACACCAGGGCACTGACCTCATCCAGAGCCAGGGTCGGCTCTAGCTTTTTTGCCGCCCCAAGCGGCAAAAAAATAAATAAATCAAGTCCTTGAAATGTGCCGCCCCAGGAATGGCCGGAATGCCGCCCCTTCGGATGTGCCGCCCCAAGCACCTGCTTCCTTTGCTGGTGCCTGGAGCCAGCCCCGTCCAGAGCCCACAGGCAGTACCATCGTACAAGTCACAAGCAGCTCAGAGACAAGCAAATAAGGCTACAAGTGGAACTCTGGCAGGACACAAAGGGTGAGAACATTATGGAGCAGGTTACTAGGGAAGGCAATTAAAGCAAAGACTCTTCAGAGACTTCAATTTGAGAGGGAGAGATGTTTACAGGTCAGACAAAAATGTCAGGAAATGGGTTTAAAGCTTCAAGAGCCAGAATTCTGGGTCAGATCAGCCACGGAGAGGCCACATGGACGCCCAGGAGAAGTCAAAGCTTCATGAAGTGGATGGAAAGCTGCTCCTAGAACCCTTCAGTACAAGAGTCACTTACTCACTCACACCCAAAGTCTGAAGAAATGCTACTTCGTTCCTTAACCAGGTATGTTTCCGGTAGACAGAGAAGTCTTCCAGACGTTATATTTCAGTTTCAAGCACATAGCTGAGGGGCCAAAAAGTGAATAGGCCAGAAAGATGTAGCTACCCTCTCACCCCTAGAGATGTGCTATGGCAGGGTTCTCAATCTTTTTCTGAGCCCCCCAACATGCTATAAAAACACCACAGCGCAGCTGTCCCACAACAACTATTCTTCTGCATACAAAAGCCAGGGCCAGCATTATGGGGTACCAAGCAGGACAACTGCCTGGGGCTCCAAGCCACAGGGGTCCCCACAAAGCTACCTTGCTCAGGCTTTGGCTTTCTGCCCTGGGCCCCAGCGAGTCTAATGCCAGCCCTGCTTGGTGGACCCCCTGAAACCTGCTCATGGCCCCCCAGGATTGAGAACTGCTCCATCAGTTCTCAACTAGGGGTACATGCACCCCTGGGGGTACACAGAGGTTTTCCGGGGGTACATCGACTCATCTAGATGTTTGCATCATTTTACAACAGGCTACATAAAAAGCACTAGCGAAGTCAGGGTAAAAGTAAAATTTCATACAAACAAAATAAGTCAGCAATTTTTCAGTAAGTGTGTGCTGTGACATTTTGGATTTTTAGGTCTGATTTTTGTAAGCAAGTAGTTTTTAAGTGAGGTGAAACTTGGAGGTATGCAAGACAAATCAGAGTCCTGAAAGGGTACAGTATTCTGGAAAGGTTGAGAGCCACTGATCTAGGTTACGCTGAATCAGTGACCTGTCCTCTCTATTATTTACCACTGCCCCAGCTTTTGTCATGTGCAGACTTCATCGGTGATGATTTTATGTTGTCTTGTGCAGAGCCTGTACTTTAAATTAAGCACTAGGCGCTTTGCTGAACCAGGATGGACCAACGCCTAAATGCTTTACTGAAGCAGGGACCTAGAGTGGATGATGAACTTCTTCTGTGTCAGGGAATCCAGGGCAGACTCATGTCTTGCTTCTGTAGCATGTGGCACCCAGTCGACTGCGCAAGTGATGGTACCATTGGTAGCCTCTTCAGCAGTGCTTCCTGGTTCGTATGAAGTGATCAAGCTATCTCGTTAGCTGTGCTTTAACACTGGCACATGCAGTAACCAACAAGCATCTTCAGCGCACTGATCTTAGCAAACTATTTCCTGAGAGGAACGGATACATGTACACACTGAATTCTGAATGCATGAAATGAATGCAAAATGACTAACCCTGATCGGCTCCCAACTAGGCTCAGAAAACACCTGCATCTATAACCCCTGAATTCCCGGTATTAATGGCTAATGGAAATACAGTAATAGTAGCAGGAGTTATGTCGAGCTGTGTTCAGCCATATCGACACAATCCTTGTAGCTGTCAGAACCCATCATTGGGAGACTTGAGATTAAAGGGAGCAATTTATTACAAGTTGTTGTAATGTCGTCTCTGCCTCTCATTATTCTCTTGGGTTTTCTTGCTTGTTATTTAACAAGTAAAAAAAATAAATCTGAATTCAATGCTGGTGAAAGGTGCCAGACTGACAGGCCCAGGGAGTGATGTCTGATTTATCCAGCGCTCTCAGTTAGGCACAGCAAGCTCAGCAGCCGGGCAAGCTCTGCCAGAGCCATTCCTTGTCAAGGTGCCATATACACTTGTATTGCCTGCTGAAAGTTAGTATTGGATCTCACATTGCTCTTGCTTGCCTTTATTTCTCTCAGTAGTCTTGTACTGAAACAAGAGTATGGAGCATACTGTCAGCTGAAACATGAAATTATAATGTGATCAGATAATTTCAAGGTGCCAGATAAGGATGCCATACTAGGAGATTACCGTGGCAAAAGAACTAGAACCACAAATACATTTTCAAACTAGTATTGTGTGACTGTGTTTTTAAACATTTAATAGCAGCAAATCACCCAGAGTTGAAGAAGAGGACCTGCTCTAACATTCCACGTGTTAGTTACTGAAAATATGTGATATTTCCTGGAAGCAGCAGCTGCAATCTCTGGGAATATCAATTAAGGGATCAGGAAGATAGACCTTCACTATTCTGATATTGTGCTACCTATTTGCCAACAAAGTGAGAAGAGCAAATAAGAAATGTATTGAAAGCAAGTCTTGAGTGAAGCTAATCTTTACTCATGTTACATTTTGCAACATCCTTTAGGACACATGGTTTACTAATAAAATGGAATGACTAAAACCAGAGAGTTTAGACCCACCTTGAGCTAAAAAATCACAATGAACAGCATAAGGTAGTTTTGCTCTTCGCTCGGAGACTTATTGCACCTCTGACAGCGTAAACAGAATGGGCAGACAACGAACGTGATGGGCTGCCCCCTACGCTTTCCAATGGCATTACAGTGCCTCCTAGACAGACACAGTACATAGCAAACTAGGTGTTAATTCTCAGATTATGTGGGGCTCCTCCCTGCACCTGTTGAAGTCAGTCAATTGAAGGCAGAAACAAACCCAACCATGTTCCCAGCTCATCAGAACACAGCTGTTTGGTCTGCTCAAGTCCCATTATGGGGAATATATTTCCTTCAGAATAAATATAGGTCTTCCTTCCTCTTGCATCGATGAAGGGACACCGGATGTTTGATACCTACTCAGTTACAAGGACTGGCAGTGGGTAAGCTATTTTAGAAAGGCCATGAGAAGCCTACAAGTCTGCCTACGAGTCCCCCTGTCTGCAGGAAGATGATCTCCAAAGCTAAACACTGCCCTTAGGGTGACATAGGAACAGAGCTCTCAGTGTAGGCATTTATGGTGTAACCTCAGCATAGTATCCTGCTGCTGCTGCCATCAAATGAAACAGCCCATCCCAAAATTGAGAGTGACTATTGAAGAACATTCAGGAGAGCAGTAGAGCAGGGCAATATGGTTTCAGACTCCAGACAGGATACATCAGACACCAATTAGTCTCAAGAATGAAACTGCCATATTCAGATCAATGTTGGAGGCACAAGAGAATGAGAAGTGCTTCTGTGAATATGCTCTGGGAGCACCCACGGCTACGTATACTCTGGGATGAGCTAATGTTACATGTCAGCTTTGGTTTATAGACCAATATAGATGTGAGCATTGAGACTGTCACCTGGGGAGACAAGGCTGCAAATGCAGAGGCCTAATTTGACAGAGCAAGGGAGCAATAGTTCTTCTCTGTACAGCTCTGGCATGGGCTAAGATATGGAGTCCAGGGGCTCTGGGCATGAGGAAATATTAAATTTCATACAGTAGGGCCAATTCCCCTCCCATTGACACCAGCATAAATCAAGAGTAGCTCCATTAAAGTTAGTGGAGTCACATGGTATAAGTGAGAGGACAAACAGACGTAGTACATACACCTTGGCTACGAGAAAACTGACGGGGGCATACAAGGTGTCTGCAAGTACCTGAGACACCCACACCAAGGAGGGAGAAGAAATGTATTTGAGAGCAGCAGGAAAGGGGTAAAGGGAAGTAGTGCCAAGACTAAAGGGTGAGAAAACAAAGGGGAATATTTAAAGTAGATATCAAGGAAAACTCCCTGGACAGAGAGATCCAGGAGACTGTGGAATTATCATCCAAGGGAAGAGTTACAAGACATTGGCAGGGGGACAGACTGGATGATCCATACAGCAAAGCAAGCGTTTCTAAATGAGAGTGTCTGGTTATTGGTTTTGAATCCGTTTTAGCCACCATCTGATATTGCATCCAAGTCCAGCCAGTGCAGCGTTGCCATACCAGCCTTCAGCCCTGCATGGCCACAGAGAAACAGGCCAGGCACCTGAGTAACACCACCCTAGAAAGTGGGAAGTATTTCACCTTACCACTTGTTGCTAAGGCAACATTAGCACCAGAGTTTTCAAAACCAGAGTTTTGATACAGCTCCCCCACGATGGGCTCTGTGCCTCTGCACTGCTGTGGCCGGAGTCTATAACTGGTGCCATGATATATGGCAGACACGAAGGCCAACCTTGGATGTTGACCAAAACTACCGTGGAACAATGATTTTAATGTCCTTCATTGGAAAAGCTGGCTCCAGTTTGTATAGAGCTGGTGGTACAAATAAATCCCATTTTACACAAACATGTGGTATGGTCCATTTAAGATGCAATGGCTGGGGAATGTCTAAAGGTCCTTGGTAAGAGGACCAGATATCCCCATTCTTTGAAATATTAGTGTCCCTTTCTCCTGCAGCTGCAAATGCCTCTTTGTTTTCTTGATTTACAAGCTCAGCTGTGCTCACCGTGTACAAAATGAACACCAAGGAAGTTAGTTCCTTTTTGAGCCAGTCATGGGACAGCGAGAACAATCAGCCGTCACACAAGAGGACAGCATTTGAAGGCTCTGCCCATGTGGTTTTTTTAGGGGCTTCTATCCAGATGTAGAAACTCTTTAGAGAATCCCTCGCATGAATACCCCTCCACTTCATGCCACGAACTATCCAGAGGATGGGCTGGTAGAGTTGAACCCCCAGTTACCCTGACTAAGTAGAGATACAATTTCTGTGGTTAAGCACTTCATCAGATGCAGCAGCACAGACAGGGCTTCACCAGCTCTGGAGAACTGAGTCATTTGTGGCAAAAATCACTAACTCTCTAGTCACAGAGATGAAGCCTGAAGGGCTATCAAATTCCATGCAGCTCAGAGTCAATCTGAATTTCAGCTCCTTTCTCCCAACTTCACCACATTTCCGACAGGCTCTTGCATCTCAATAAATGCTGCTTTATACCCAAAGAGCAACATGCACCAGGTGTTCCCATCTGGCCTCTGTTTCCTTTCTAATATAGAATCACATAATATACATGCATGTCAGTTTAGATTATTAACTTTGTTCTACTGTAATAAATTGTTAGTTTAACAATAAACCTGAATTCCAGACTATTAATTACAGTGTGTGGAATGGAAGTGTTTCTCTGAGGATTTTACTATACTGTTACTGATGGTTGGGAGCTCTTCTAAACAAAAGAAATTATGAACTTGGAAAGCCTCCTTCTAGGCCACCACTGTCCAGAAAGCTGACTTCCAGTATCTAGCTCCCTTCTCTAGTCAGCCTGACATTAAAATATAAATTCATGTCAATTTTACCTGTGGTTTCCTCTTAATTCGGTTTCAGCCATTTTCATTTTCCACCACAGTCTTCTCTGGGGGAGTGGAGGGCTTCCCCGCACTATCGCAGACATTAATATTCTGGATATTACAAACACAAACTGATCTGAATGTCACATGACTGTGGAGTTCTCGCTACCTTGCTTAGCATCATCAGAATAAAAAATGAAATGCAATTTAATTTGATCAGCTATTTGGCCTAAAATAATCAGAAACCACAGAAAAGGATGACACTTGTTAAACTGCAGAGAAAATGGAAAACAGGAGAGAAGCAAATAAGGTTTCTCATTAGCCAGGAGAGAATTAGAGTCAAGCTAGTGTCAGGCTTTATGAACATCTGTCAACAACACACAGCCTTTTAAAATATAAATGCAATTTTCCCCTGTGGTTAGCAGTGCTCTTATTTAATTTTATGTTTGTCACTGTAATGTTTCCTAGCAAATTTTTTAGTTTAAACTTTGACTGTACTCTCTAGAAGAGGCAGGGAGGCAATCAATACACCAATCTTGCAAAAAAAATATATATATATAAATGCTCATTTAACTAGAAACTTGCACTGGTGACATTCTGAGCGAGAAAAGTGAGCCACTTTTGCAAGGAGGTAGCACCAATTTTAAATTTCCCCAACGTGGTATTCTGCTAACGTAACAAAATCCAGACTATGACGACAGGATTTGGGGGGCTTTTGGGGGAGAGGCAGTTTTAAAATAAATGCCCATGCCTCTATCTTTCAAGCCATGCATTTTCTTCTAAAACTTCTTTGTAGACCTTGGTGTATTAAACTAGGCTGTTCAAAGGTCAGATTTCAATACGAAACTGAATGCAGTAGAAGTGACAGATTTCCTCACACACATTCCTTTACATTGTGCTGTCTAAGTTGATGGCCCCCCCATCCCAAACAAAATAATGTCTCACACACACATTAGACAGACCCTTTTTATTCCACTGCATGGTGAAAGCAGGCTGGCGTTTCTAATTTATCATTCTCATCCACCTATCCTTGTTTCATATAAATACTCCCAAACCAAATCATGAAATTGCTAAAGCCACACATAGAGATCGGGGAAACAATAAAAACGTTAATATATTCTAACATTCAGTCCACATTTTAGCAATAGATTCCTATGTGAGAGACACCACAGGTAGAAAGGAATAGGAGATAATACACTGAAGCAAAACACTGAACACAAACTAAGGTATTCCTGAACTCTGGAACCTGACTTGAGCGGCGCACGGACATCGCGATCACTTTGGCAGTGGGGTCAATTAAGACAGGGCCCTGAATTACACGAACACTAGACCACGCACTTTGCAAAGACGTGTATATGAAGAGAAATGCCACCTTCAGTGGCACTAGATAGGAAACTATTATAAGGGCTCCTGATCTTCATGCTAATGTGAAGAATGATCATCAGCTGGGGTAAGAACAAATTTTCCCAGTGTGGGATATTTTTGCACGAGAAGGTAAACCCACTAGTAATTAACTTCTTCCTCATTTGCCACAGCTGGAGGCAGGATGCTGGCACAGACAGACTAATTGTCTGATCTGGTACCACAGAAGGCGGAATACTGAACTAGATAGACTCATGGTCCAACTTATCAATGCCAAAGCCAGGCTGCCTGACTACATGCACAAGTGATATGATCTGGTATTGTCAGAGGCAGAACTCCTGGGTTTTATTCAAGACCCCTTTTTTCAATGGCTTATAATTTTACTCCTATTGGCTGCTGGCTCCTGTTGAATTGAGATCAGGCTAAGGTGACGATACTCCAATCGGGAAGAGAAAATCTTCCCAGGAAGAGGAGGATGAGGGAGGAGTTCAGTAACCAACTCTGAGCTGCAGTATGGCACTAGCTAACGTATATGAAGCTTTTCAAGGTTGAAAACCCCTCTATAAGGGTTATGAATGATCATTAAATGGATGTAAAGTAGTTTTTAATGAACAGCTCCGTATTAGTTACCAAATTCTTTAAGTGTGTTGTGCGTCAATCTTCCTGTTAATCAGGCACCATGCCTGCAAAACTCTGCACTGTTCAGACTGGCAGGGGCTCTGAGTGGGTCACCGCTCCCTCCCCGTGTTATAGGCTGAAATGGTTTTATTTTCTAAGCAAAGGCTAGTGAAGCTAGGAATGGTGCAGTCTGGGTTTCAGGATCTATGGACCAGGCCTCTTGCCTTTGTGGTGATGAAATGCTGTAAGTGAACATAAAAGTAAAATTAATAAGATATATAACTTTATGTGCAACAAAGGCCATTTCCCAGGGAGTATTGTAGCTGCTTTTCATTGCTTCCATATCTGCGCTGACATCAGCAAGACATTTTTATATTCTATTAATTAAAATTCCCTCATTGTAATAACCACCCAAGGGAGCATCACTCACTTGGGATGCCCCTTCCACCCAGAGCAGTCCAGGCTGCCAGATGCAGACAGAAAACACCACACTGCTCTTCCTTGCCTCTGCTACTAAACGGCACTGGAACACCCACAATGCTGAATGGCCAGGAAAGGGTGTGGGCAGCTGTAGCAATACAAAGCGTGGAAACAATTTCCATATAAATCCTCAGCAGCGTGGCACTCGCTTAACTTGGCTCCGTGCTGCCGAAAAGCCAGGGCACGGAGAGCTAAGGATGGAACTCCCTCTAGCTCACCTGGCTGCACCACAGTAATGTGGCAATCACCCAGCATGAGGCACGGACATTTCAGCTTTGACACAAAGCACGGAGCTACAAGCCTACAGAGAGACAGACTTCCTGGTTGTTGGAAATGAAAAGGGACCTTGCCAAGTTGTATAGACCCCCATCTTTAGATAATTTAACAACAGCATCTGCTTGGACCAGGCCTTTGAGTGTTTCCTCATCTCTCCCTCATAGCCCCTGGCAAAAACAATCCCCATTTAGTAAGCAATCCCAAAGCATCAGCAAGGCGCCTGCTCATGGCAGGCATGCCCTGTGCCCAGCATCTATGCTATGAGCCTTCCCCCATACTCATGTGACCTGCTGGCTGCCAGACTATGGCGGATTCCTATCCCCCAGAGCAGTAGGCGTGGGTCGGCACCCTAGCTGGGAAATGCTCCCAGCCCTCCATACCTCTGCTTCAAGGAACATGCATCAGCCAGTTAGCACCAGTGCAGCCCGAGGGCCAAAGCACAAATTCATTAACATCTGCAGAAGATGAAATACAGCAGCTAAGCAGATTTAATCATACACCTGGATTCCGTTTTACCATCCTACAGAGCTATACTTCTAGGTCTGAAGACTTTTAGAATAATAAAGAATTACTTTGAACCAATTGCAACAGCTGATCATTTACAGACCACAGCTGAGGTGAGAGAGAAAAATCTGCTTTCAAGTCAGTTCAGTCAAAATAAGAAGTCTGATTCCTACAGCGCAAAGTAAGGAAGAGATGGGAAAGGGGGGGGGGGGGAGGGAGCTGTTAGGTTCCTGTTGTCCCTTTAAATCCTGCCTGTCACACTGCTGTAACATACTTCTGTTTGTCGTTTCCTATACCCAGTCCAAAATGTGTCATTTTCACACTGCAACCCCGGGGTGACCTTTCATTTACAGCTATTTCTGTTGCAGAGTCTGCATAGACAGTACATTTATTTCGGGAGTGATAAAATACCCGATCTATAGGTATTCATATGTGAGTGCCAGCAAGGGAACGAAAGACACAAGTTGTTACAATGATATAATGTGTTTATCAATATATTATATACACACACACACCGTTACGTGAAATACAACTATCTGTCATGAAGACAAAGACACAGCAGGTGGATGATTTTAAGACACACTCTGTGCAGAGCAGGCATCACGCAGCAGTGACGGAGAGAGTGCTAAACACTGAAATAATGAGAGTAGTAATGACAAGAAGGCTGTGACCAGCAAGGCATGCCATGTGTACTGAAGAGCAGTGGAGCCAGGTGGCAACGGAAAAGAGTTTGTAGTGACAAAAAACACACAAGGATGGGCCAGGCTGAGATGCAGATTGGCAAGAGTTCCTGACTAGCTGGAAATCAGAAAGCCTAGCAAGCCAGGGCCAAGAGATTTAGGCGGTGCACAAGCCTCTTGTGTGGCTCTGCACAAGATTAATTTAATGGTGTGCTGGGCCATTTCTGGTGTAAATTCTTCTAGCAAAAAGTATCGCACCAAAAATCCAAACCCCAAACAAACATAGAAACCCAAAGAGCATCCCTCCCTTCTGGTTCCTTTCCTTCAGGGAACAGGTTTCTGTTAAACAGAAAAGTGTGTGTGTTGTGTCACAAAGGCTAATCTAAATCTCTATGGATTTACCAACAACCCTGTGATTCTGAAAGTGGTTTATGTCCTCCAGGGAAACCGGAAGCTGGTTCCCTAACAACTTCAATTCAGCCAGTTTGTCTTTATAGAGAAGCCAACAACACTTTATCGTCTCTGAAGAAGTTTATGATCTGCTGACTGACACATGAAACTAGGGTAACCACAGCCATTTGTGGGGTTTCCATTTCATATTAGATTAGCAGAGATATGGCAAAGACTTTGAAACCCCCCACTGTGTAACACTTAGTAATAATCCTGCACCCCGAGAGAGCACTGTGAACATTAATTAATCCTCACCGCACTTCTGCGGGGGAGGGAGACACCCCCTATGGAATAACCCAGAGTTCAGTAGAGAATGGAGCAGCCTTTTGTCAGTTCTTTTAACAGCCCCGGAGAAGGAAGGGATACAGGCTGGTATTTACAAAGGGGTCTAAGGGAATAGGGCACTTATGCCTCAGGCTTTCAAAGGTGCGTAAGGCAGATCTTTCTCTATTCAATTTTGCACAGTGGTTCAAAGGCTGCCACAAAGAGAACTCGGGACTTGGCCTCCCCAGCACATGCTCCTTTCCCCCGTCCTGATGCGTCTCTCTACGGCAGAGAAAGAGAAGAGCTGTGGGAGCCGGCTGCCAGTGTCCATTACCCACAGCCTCTGTGCTAGGACTGAGCCTCTTCGTTTAAGCTGTAGAGAGGCGGGTTTTTAATTCTCGCGACTCCTCAGTTCAACACCAGGAACCATCCAGATGGCAACACAGGTTCCAGTGGTTATGGTTGAACAGTTAGCGAAAGCCTGAGCTGCAAGGACACAGACCACATGAAACACTGACGTGGGAGGCGTATCACCAAGGAACGAGAGCTCAGGGCAACAGCCTGACCCCCGCAGACAGAACAGACTCAGGCCTGCAGCCCACACAGCCTGACCAGCTGAGCTATACCGAGCTATACTGGCTCAGGATCTGGGGGGAGGGATGGCTCAGTGGTTTGAGCATTGGCCTGCTAAACCCAGGGTTGTGAGTTCAATCCTTGAGGGGGCCATTTAGGGATCTGGGGCAACAATTGGGGATTGGTCCTGCTCTGAGCAGGGGGTGGGACTAGATGGCCTCCTGAGGTCCCTTCCAACCCTGAGATTCTATGATACTAGCCAGAGGCTTGCTCTGGTGCCTCTGACACCTGGGAGGAAGGCAGGAACCTCAGGCCTAGGAGCCAGATTGTAAATGTCACTGACCACACGCAGACCATTGTCCTGAGGGCTCCTTAGCATCCCAGGAGGAGCCACAAGAAACTCTGTACCCGCTTCCTTCCACCCTGCCATCCTCCAGGCTTTGTGCTGCCCCTTGGCCAAGTGAGCTGCCAAGGAGACCTCAGAGCCAACCCTGGTCGCTCCTTAATCAGTCACAGACGTCACTGGCACAAGGTAATCGTGCCCCGTGACACCAGACGCACGACACAGCTTTGTTCCACTAGAGGAATCGATAAGAGCAGATTCTCACCAGTGAAGTGTGCACTCTGGCTGCTGCTTTAAACCACAGGCCATTCCGGCTCACCTCGTGTGACCCACACACCTCCTGGGTGGGGGGCTCTGTCCCATCTAGTGGCACCGAGACCACTTAGAGAGAGAGATGGAGTCTGCTCCACAGCCTTAGCTGAGAGGCACATGGCTTTTAGCTCATGCACTAAGCTCCAGAGGTCCCTGGTTCGACCAGGGTCTGTCCGTGTTACATTAGCTCCTCTAGTGAGACAGCGAGGAAGCATTTCCCCACAGAACAGAATTAATTTCACCTGCTCAATGTAACTCATTCAGCATTTACAAACAGGTGAGTAGGCCCACATTTGTGCCCCCCCCCCCCCTTAGAGGGAATGTGCACACTCGCTTTCCCCATTTAGGAACATGGCTCTCACCAGAGATTTGAAGAATGCTGGTTACCTTAGCATTACACTTGTGACAAATCACGGAGTGCAAGTTTCCTCATGGCATCCATAGGCCTCCGGGTATGCTCAGCAAACTAGCAGCCCAGCCCCTTGCTAGCCTATGGAATGAGAGGCCAGGACTGGGGAGTGAACCTAGATCTCCTCCATTGTAGCGTAGCTCCAATATTAGGCTCCCCAGCCCAGGGAGCCAGTGTCTAACCACAGGTTGGAGCCAGATCTCCAGCACAGAGGAACAGAGGCCCTTGCAATAGACATCTAGTCTGTTTCGAATCACTCAGGCCCCAACCTTGAAAACATTTCTGTGCGTGCTCAACTTTGCACATGAGAAGAACGCCACAGAACTCAATGGGATTATTGTCATTTAGAAAGTGTCTATGTGTGTGTTTGAGAGATCAGGGCCTTACAAAATACAGTCCCGTAGGTACCCAGAGCTTTCAAATAGCAATAGAAAGACTGAACACTCTCCAATCTAAATAAATTTAGAAATAAATGTGTTAGTCTCTAAGGCGCCACAAGTACTCCTGTTCTTTTTGCTGACACTGACTAACACAGCTGCTACTCTGAAACATCTCCAATCTATGAAAACAGAGGGGACACTGAGTATTTAGTCATCTGATCATTGCACTAAAAGGCTAACTCCTCTAAGTGGTGGGGTTTGCACTCTTACCGCTTCAAACTACCACCTGTTTTTTCTCCAGTTTTGGGGAGGAAAAAGAAAAGGCCTTAACTGCCAACTTTCAGCTCAGAAGGGAATTTTTATGACCAGGTTATAAATAAGGGCTCTTAACAGAATCACTGACAGACTCTTAACCATACTTGGGTGAAGGGCCCTGGTATAATAAAGTCAAAGCTGTATTTCTGTGAACAAATGTCAGCAGAACGTTAACTCTCAGCACCAGGAAGAGAGGGTTTATTTAATAATAATAATAAAAAAGCATTAAACATTTAAGTAAACAACAAAGAGGGACAAGGTGGACCTGGACTACTCTGCTCAAACTTCTCTAGCCCTCTAGTGCTGCCTGCCGGATTTCTGACTCTGTGCCTACTAATTTCATGGCTCTGGCTGCTCACTGCAGCCCTGGGAAGGGACCCAGTGCATTTGTCTACGTACACCTTTTCAGATACACAACTAGCCAAAATACTCTCAGCAACTTTTCTTTGTTAAACACTAAAGTTACCATTCTTGAGTTCAGAAAATCACCCAACAACGCGGAAAATGGCACTCACAAACAAAAGCAGCATGGAAAATTCGACCCACTCCAACCAATATTAGAACTCGGGTCTCCTGAGCACCTTAAACCACAAGCTCCTCTTTCCTTCTGGAACTCACTTGTGCATCCTGGTTGACATTTCATAGGGGCCTTTCTGACTTCTGGGAACACTTTTCAGACGCATGACATTTTGGGGATGAAGTGTAGTGCCAGAAAATATTACACTGATTTTCAAATGTTTTCCATCGATTCTCCCAGCTAGAATTGGGGGTTGCTTTTCTTTGCTTTCACATCCATACTAAACGGCACAAGTAATTTTCATTCAAATTATTCCCCTGGGTCAGAGGGTCCACTCACCGCAGGCGGCGCTTCCTGCTGGCCACCCTGGGGATTATCTCTGCCAGCTTGCGCTTTCCCTCTAGGGTTGTCTTCTCCTGGCTTGTCTCGCTCCGCTGCCCCCCACTCACTCCCACGTCCGCAGCTTCCTCGCTGTGGCTTGGCCCTCCGGCCAGGTCACTGAAGTCCTCCCCTTCCAGAGAATTCACATTCTTCCCAGGCCTGCTGGCTGGCTGGCCCCTCCAAAGCCCTTGCCACTCCCCAGGGGTTGGCAGGGGAACCCGGGCCCACTCTTTACACTGTGTTCCAGCCCAGGGACCCTCAAACAAGGAGCCACAGTCCCTGTATAGTCCTACCTCTTGCTGCTGTTTCCCTGGGCTTCCTCCCCTCTCTGGGTTTGCCAGCCTCCCTCTCCCTTTGTTCAGCCCTTCCCAGCACCAGCAGCCCCGCTCTTTGCAGCCAGCTACCTGGTGTTCCTGCACAGGTGAGGCTGTCCTTAATCAGCTGCCTCTCTAGCCTAAATGTCCCCTGCTTGCAGCCTAATTAGTTGATTGGAGCCTCCTGACCAAATTCAGCTCTTGCAAGGCTAGTGTAGGGAGTGCACCCCCCACACCCTGTGATGTCATAAACTGAAGGAGAGTTCCTTTCTTGATTAACAAACCCTGCAAACCAGACAGTGAAACTCAGGCACACCCCTTGCTCATTGCCAAATTACTCCAATTTTTCTAGAAATTCCATTATTCTGCAACAAAGCTGATACTTCACAAAGCACAGAATGGGGCCGGGTTCCTGATCGCTTAAGTCTAGCAATGCACATTTCCTGTAATATTTTTCCTAATCAGAAACTAACAGCAGATTTACAATTAATTTGGGTTGCTTTAAATGGTTAATATCCTTAGCATCTGAAAACAAGCTGCAAAGCTTTTATTTCCAAAGAGGAAAGAGGCTGTTTTCCTTAGCAGGTAACTTCTGACAAATGGCACAAAATGAAGGGGAAAGAACATTAAAAAAAGATGAATAGAGATCCTGGCTGGCAGTAATAAAATTTCAAATCATGCAATTCAATGTTGCCATCATTTCACAATGTACAGAAAGCTGCTGCCAAACGAAGATTCTCTCTCTTTCTTCTTCTTTCTTTCTATAAACCAGCAGAGGAACTCAACAGTCCTACTTTCCTCTTCTTCCCGCCTTCTACAAATACCCCAAACCAGGATATTTGCCTATCAAAGCCAAAATATCAAAGATCTCATGACCACATACTAATGTGGGATTCTTTTTAATTTTCCCTATAAATCTGAGAGCAATGAAACATTACAGCAGAATGTTATTTCATTTGGTTTTGTAATGCGAGGTACCTGAAAGTCAGCATTCAAATTACTGAATTCCCTTCCCCATTGTGACTGAATTAAAGACAAAAATAAATTAAAACTTCATTTTAAATGTATTTTTCTAATTGAGTAAGGGCACACCAACTAATCTTCTACCTAATTAGATGGAAGCTAGATTTTATTATCAATATCTGAAGCTAACTCTAATTGAATCATTTACAGTCATTGCTGTACTGAGACTGGCTCCATCCCTTAGAAGAGAAAGACACCAATGATGGGCTGTGTGTAGCATTTTACAAGAGCTCTGTTATTTGTCTTTATTCCCTGTGTCAGAAACTTACACTAAGCCCCTGTTTCCTTATCCCCTTGGGTGGAAAAAAAGAATAATTATAAAATCTAAAACCTGTGCTTAATTCCCTCTCATAAACATCATCTTTCAGGAGTTAATGGGAGTTTCGCCTCCATAAAAATTAGAGCTGTTTGGAAAATGGTGATCAATAACCTACCAGCAGGGTCAGTGTTGGTAGCTGAAGTCCAGTGTCAATGCATAAAGGTCTCTTCTAAAAACATTTAGCGCTGGTAAAAGGTGCCGGATTGATAGAACTGGTGCCGTCTGTGTGGCTGCAGCACTGACACTGGCTTTGCAGGCTTCCCCTGGACAAGGAGAGCCCAAGGCTAATCAGAGAGGAGCAGGTAAATCCCCAGGGCCTCATTCAGACCTAGATCTCTCCACCGAGACAGTCAGCAAGGGGCCAGTTAATGAGATCAGTGGTGGAGTTCTGTCCTGCCCCACTAGGAATGGAACAGTCGATGCCACAGTGTTTAGGCACTAGGACAGACAGACACAGGCCACCAGATAACTAAGGCATGCTGCCCGATGGCTATCAGACAGCAATGACTTGCGGATACTATTGAACTGGGCAAATCTGAACCAGTCACCTAGAGGAGGAAAGGCTCCACATTCCATTCTTAGCCCCTTGAGCAATCAGCCAGCCTAGCTTCTGTGCAAACACCCTTCCAAGGATCTATTATTTAGATGCCACTTTCTGAAAGCATACAGAACAGCAAATGACAAATATTCTGGTTTCCCAGGGTCTCTGTTGATGCTAATCCTCTGTGGAGAGAGAGCAGAGAAAGAATCATAGAAAACGAAACCCAACGCCCTTGAGAGAAATATGGTATCCAAGAGCCTGTCTGAGACACGCTGATCTAGGAGACTCGGCCAGCCAGGCAAGGGGAGAATAGGGACTCAGAGGGAATGAAATGGGAGCTTTTACATTATTAATTTGGTACTTTTTTTCATGACACAAAAACATTTATTTCTAGGCCTGAAAACATCCATTAGAGGCTCAAACCACAGCTGTTGGCCTATTAGCCTAGCGAATAAAGTATCTATGTCCAAAATGTTCTTTATTATTTCCCCCCCCCCCCCTTGTTTTACGAGGGATAAATCAAATGACCTACTGGTCTATTAACAGCTACCAATTCATTCACTAAGTCTTGCCCAATAGAAAATAGATTCCCAATCACTTCAAATTTAAATCTCCCAAATGAGGCCTACTCGTGGTACTGAGACTACTAGCTGGCTCTAAATAAAAATACATGAAAAATGTATTTGGTCTTAGAGATGTATGTTTCATTCCTTCCATTTACGCAACAAGACAAGAGTCTAGATTTCAAATGGCAGGATGTTTTCATTAATAACAATGTCTTATTAATCATCTGTTAAAGGTCTGTGCTCTTAATTTAACAGGAAAAACTGAATAGATTACTCTTACAGTTTTCAATTAAAATAACATGATGTCTTCAAACTGATACCTTAATTAGACATTATAAAATGACATTTAGAAATCCTGAGTTCTGATGAAATCATCTGACTGTGAAGAAGTTTCACAATAATGTCATTGCATCAAGTACTCCTACAATTAATATTCCTTAAGTTCTGGCTGTTGAAAAGTTACAGGGTCTGGGGGGGTTTCTATTTTTAAAAATCAGCTATTGCTTACACCCTAAGTGCATTTCTTATAAGAACAAAATAAAACAACAAAGTAAATCAGATAGCCAATACTGGTGAATGTACACAAGAAAACTAATAACCTCAAACACACTACAATACCCCACAAAGAAAACCTGAGTAAACAGGCCTTACAATATATGTCATGAATGTAACAAACAAACAAACAAAAAAAAGTAGCCTCAATAGCGTACAAGACAAATGACAAATCCCAAAAGCTTAGCATGAACACTTGGACTTCATCCACTGTAGAACTTGCTGGAGCTCTAGACATAACTAATAGTGTGAACCAAAGGCTTGTGAACCAGATTAGGCCTGGCCTTGGCAAAATAACAGCACACTAGGTATCAGCTAAGCAAGTAAGCACATTCCTGGCTGGAGAGGATGGTACAACACCCAGTGTTGCAACTACAAGCAACTACATGAACACATTCTTAAAAGGTGGTACAGGAACACACCGACCCCTTGAAGATAAGGAGGGAATGACAGGGTAATGGATACGGATGTTTTGTTCGAACTAGCAGGTACAGGAGAAGGGTGGTAACTAGCAATGTCTGGAACATAATATGTACCTTGTTTGTATCAATGTATAAAAGGAGATGTTATAGAAGGGGTAACTTCGCATTCACTGAGGACCGCATCCTGGTGTGCAGACCAAATGGGTACCTTGTTGTGGGCATACATGTGTTAGGATACCTGTACCTACCAGGGCTCTAGGACCCTGCTTTGTTGACAGTGAATCTGGACAAGTGCCTTCGGCACCAAACCAAGCCTGTGGTCTCTCTTTATGCATAACATCAAGGACTGCTGAATCAGCAAGCTGTGTCCTCTGCTCACACAGCTATCACCAGAGCGCCAACAACAGCACTGAGCAGCTGTAACAACACTCCTCAGCACTTCACAACACGCACAATCAGCAGGAGCCCAGCACAGCCTCCACACCACTCGCAGGCCTGAATCCTGACAGGAAGGGCCTTAAACATGAGGGCTCTGGACCTTGCCAGCGTGACAGTGACACTCTATAAAATCAGAAGATGAGGAGAGGATGGTGATTGGGCAGCTTCCTGACAACACTTTTCCGGAGATGCAAACATCTATTTCAAGGACAGAAGGGACCATTTGATCACCTACACCAGCACATCCCAAAGTGTGCAGCATGTCCCCACCCACAAGAGCATGGCATGGACTAGCTAGTGGTGAGGGGCACCCAACAGTGACAGTGACGATTTCGCTGGGGGTGCCCTGCTGACATAGTGGGACAGATGGTCTAGTCTGACCTCCTGTGATGAACTAGGACTGTTGTTAAGGTTTCCCTGAGTACTGTGTGGGTGCCTCGGTTTCCCCTATGCAGTGCTTGAGTATCTAGGTGGTGGGACAATGGTGCATGATTGTTACAAAGCCCTAGAAGGCAGGGGTGGGCAGAGGCCTGGACACAGAGAATGGCCCTGTCTCCTGGCAACAGATGGCCTGGCCCCTCCCCTGCAAAGGTGAGAGATGAAGGTGTTGGAACAAAGGGATCAGGTGACCTCCTGGCCCGGGAAGGAGACAAAGGGGGAGGAGGGGCTGGAGAGTTTCAGTTTGGAACTGGCTGGAGAGGAGGGGAGAGAGGCAGACAGGGTCTGGCCTCCCTGCCTCGTTTGGAGCTGTGGGGTGAAATGCAGGGAGCCCCGAGCTGGGGTCTAAGCTCCCTGCCCCCCGGAAGGGCCCGACTGAGGGGTCCTGGATGTACTGGCAAGCTCTGTTTGGACTGTGTTCCTGGCATCTCTAATAAACCTTCTGTTCTACTGGCTGGCTGAGACTCCCAGTGAATCCGGGGAAGAGGGGTGCAGGGCCGGACTCCCCCACACTCCGTGACACCTCCTGCATAACACAGGCAATAGACTACACCCAGAGAGCCTTGCTTCTAGCCCGAGCACCTGTGGTGGAAGTAGAGCAGATCCTTTAGAAAAAGATCCAGCATTGATTTAAAGACTCCAAATAACAGAGGATTTACCACATCTCTTGGTAAGCTGTTCCAATTGTTAATGGTGCTCATGGTTTTAAAATTTGCATGTTATTTCCTCTTTGAACTTTGCTTACTTCAATTTCCAGTCACTGGTTCTTGTTTAAAAAAAATTCTTATTTTCTTTTATCCTCTTGGCCACAGACTGAACTTTTTCTAACAGCTTCCGCGCTCTCAATGAACAAACCCACCACACTCCTTAACATGAACCCTGCTGTGACACAATCCTGCCCTCTCTCCGTGGAGAACACACGCTGCTTTTAACAATCACTGCCTCCAGGCCGCTTCATGACATTAGCATGGTCAAGAATCACCAAGTGCCGGCATCACCTCTTCAGTTCGCCATGGGAAGGAAGAAGCAGCAACACGCTATTGTGGCACATGTGAAAGGGGCAGATACAGAACTCCAGTATCCCCCTACCAAGCTGCTCCAGAGTGAGCCCTGGACTGCACTTAAAATTTAGATTGACAAAGCAATATCACTCAGGGGCCTGAAAAAAATCACACCCGAGCACTGGAATTAAATCAACCGAACCTCCAATGTAGATGCAGCCAGGCTGACAGAAGAATTCATCTGTGACCTAGCTACTGCTACTTAGAGAGGTGGATTAACGACAGCAACGGAAAATCCCCTTCCATCAACGCAGGAAAAAACTACGCTATGGCGCTCCAAGAGCAGAGCTGCAGCTGTACCACGGAGCACCCGTGGCATAGACATCCCCTGCCGATCTTGCGCTAAATCCAGGGAGAAGCCTGGCTTTGCGAGAAACTCAACCCGCTCAACATTCTGTCTCATTGGTACAGAAAAGAGTTCCGGAAAAGCAGGCAGGCTCTCATATCCCTTACCTGGGGAAGCCCAACTACATTTTAAAAAATAAATTCAAACACAAAATTAATTATTCCATTCGAAATGTTTCAAACAGCCTTGCTGGGACAGGGCTTCTGACGACGGGCTTTCCCCTTTCCTCAGACCTGGCTACCTCATTTTTTAAATCACACTTTAAGCTGAACTTGTTATTAAAAGCCTATTTTGGGAGGATAAATCACTAAAAGGAAAACTTTGATGTTAAGCCACCAAATTTCCTAAAGCCCAGTTCAGAGTCGGAACTATGCTGACAAGACTTTCTTTAGGTCAACATAGTGGTCACAGCTTAAAACTATGTTTAGCCCCTATCATTCTATCCCAGACATTTATAATGTAGGAAGGGGAAAATGAACTGCTCTGCTCCCAGAGCTGGAGAGGGTGGAAAGTCACTGGATGAAAGGCATAACTGATTTTCACTAAAAAGACAAGAAAATGTGGGGAGAAATTAAACTGCAAAACCAAGAATGATTTTAATGGTTCACTAATATGATGCTATTAGTGCAGAATGTTAGGAGCTTTTAGAAGTAGGGGGGGAACCTACATAAAACTTCAAAGAAAAAGTAGGCATGGGGTGCAAATCTCCTTAAACGTCATGCAACAGTATATAGAGCCTTTGGGCCAGTGTGCAGCAACAGAACACATCCTCCTCTACTCCCCCCGCCTCCCCCCAAACTGCATGCGAACTGGACAACTTCTCAAACTGACGATCACTGAAGGCATTTACTTCTACTGCATGACTCACCATGCACCCAGGAGTGCTGTTCTCTCAGGATAACTAAATTTCTCTCATGTTGTTACAATATTACAGAAATTCAGGTCTAAAATACCTTACTAGAGGAAATTCAGCTACCGACATGGAACTTTAGAGTCAGCATCTCTGGCAATTTCTGACATTTGTATAATGACCCACAAAGAGTTTGTTACAGCTCCAGTAAATTGCAACAGAACGAAACAAGGAACAGCCGAATGACACCAAAATTAACCAAGCTCTGTTCAGCAATGTGTAACCATACAGTAAGAAACTCCAGAGTTACAAACACCTCGGGAATGGAGGTTATTCATAATTCTGAACAAAACATTAGGGTTGTTCTTTCAAAAGTTTACAACTGAACATTGACTTAACACAGCTTTGAAACTTTACTGTGAAGAAAAATGCTGCTTTCCCTGTATTTTTTGAGTAGTTTACATTTAACTCAGCTGCTGTCTGATTATGTACTTCTGGTTCCAAATGAGGTGTGTAGTAGACTGATCAGTTCGTAACTCTGAGGTTCTACTGTATAATAAATTTAGTGAAATATACACTCACACCCCACATAAATTAACTACTTGCACCCACAGAGCCAAGTATTATATCTGATCCTAAACAAGCGCTCACACCTACAAATGGTCCCACTGAACAGGGTGGGACACAACAGCATATTTACTCACATCCTTAAGTGTTTTCAGCATCACGCTCTACATAAGCCAATATCCAGTGGGATTTGCATGGTTTTTATCTTTACATTTAAACAAAGTCCTAAACTGAAGGATATTCAGAAACAATCTGTTTTGAGGGATACATGATTTAGATAATCGCATAGAGAGTACCCTTACAAAGTTTCAGAGGGGTAGCCATGTTAGTCTGTATCAGTAAAAACAATGAGGAGTCCTTGTGGCACATGAGATGTTGATGAATTGGAGAGGGTTCAGGGAAGAACTATGAGAATGATTAAAGGACTAGATTAACTATGAGAATGATTAAAGGACTAGAAAACCTGCCTTATGGTGACAGACTCAAAGCGGTCAATCTATTTAGCTTAACAAAGAGAAGGTTAAGGGGTGACTTGATTATGGTTTATAATTATCTACTTGGAGAACAAATATTTAATAATGGGCTCTTCAGTCTAGCAGAGAAAGGAATAACACAATCCAATGACTGGAAGTTGAAGCTAGACAAATTCAGAATGGAAGTAAGGTGTACATTTTTGACAATGATTGTAATTAACCATTGGAACAGTTTACCAAGGGTCTTGGTAGAGTCTCCATCATTGGCCATTTTTATATCAAGATAGGATGTTTTTCTGAGAGATCTGCTCTAGGTATTATTTCGGAGAAGTTCTCCAGCCTGTATTACACAGGAGGACAGACTAGATGATCATAGTGGTCCCATCAGGCCTTGGGATCCATGAACTCTTCATCATTAATTATGTCAAAAATTAAAGTCTTTTTCATTGTTCACTTTTCAAGGGGAGCCAGATGTGAATATCATGTTTGTGACAACTTCATTGTGGTAAATACCTAGGCTTTTGGACTAGAATAGTTTATTTTATTCAGAGGTCTAATTCATTTTATTTTATTTTCCCAACACACCTATCATAGTAATTGATAGGCCTAATAACTTAGCGCCGTGATGCATAACCCATAGTCGGATATGGGATTCTTCTTCACTTCCTGACCTATACTGCTGTCTACTGCCATGTGCACTGCTGCTTTCCACCTCACAGGTGACCACCTCCTCTGGACAGTTTCCATTATCAGTTTGTGAAGCACGGAAAGCGCTTTAGCATCCTTGAGGAAGAATGCTAGAGAAATATAAAACTTATTTATTATCATTCAAGGATCCCACTTCTGTAGGACTTATACCCCATCTGCAGTCAATTTTGGCATACTTTACACAGAGAAATTTCACAATTCCTCTTTTCAGTTACATTTTCTATAAATCATCATGCATTAACATAGGTTTCTAGGCATAACAAGACTCTCCACTGCTATGTAGAAAAAGCATGAAATTGATAAAGGTCCTCCCTTAGCCTCCAGCCTTTGCTCAATAAAAACGAATGAGTTTTGCCTGAGAAAGGGCTAAATGCCTGGGCCCAGAGCGAACATGAAAAAGGAACTTTGGCCAACTGAAGTGAGCTAGTTACCAAACAATGCATGGGGAAATTACACATTCATGACAGTTTCCTGGGCCATATTATTTAGCTCTGCAAATCCACCACGCCAGAGAGTGGGAAACTTTTGTACCTGGGTCTTCCATAGGATTGTTGAACATGCTAGGACCGTCACAGAAGAGCCGAAAGCCACAAACTTGAAAGATTCACATGGGCAGAACCCAGAGCCCATGAAGAGCTGGGAATCAGGCCCTAACATAGTAACTGTGTAACACATTGGGACCATGCCAGAAGACCTCCTACTCCATTTTTAATTAAAAGCTCTAGGAGTACAATTATTTTTAATGCTAACTCACAGTTTGATACCAAGAAAAACACAGTAAAGTAGGTTTTAATTATTTGTTGCACATGAGGCAGAAATACAAATAATTGCACAATAGAAAGTACAAAAGTAAAATTGTAATTCTGACATTCTATTTAATTTTCATTTTTTTCTGTATGTCTCCTGCAGCCCTGCTCAGTAGTTAAGGGAGTGAGGCCGTGTCATTAAGCACCTTTTTGCCACTACTACATATATTTGTCTTTTTCAATCAAGGAATCAGAACTGAGAATATTTAGCTTTTTTGGCTTAAAATGTTTTTAAATATACAGTGAAGTTCATTTAAGTCGGAACACCAGTAACTGAAGCAATACTGCAAGAAGTTTCTGCGTTATTAATTTAATCTTTTTTTCCTATTTTACTCAGGTTTAAGTACCACATCATCAGCAAATGCTCTGAATTCAACATTTTTTCTATCAAAAATCTAAATTGGAAGCATTCAAAGTCACTTGATTTACATTTTTTAATGGAAAGCGAGAGTTGGTAACAGGTGAATATGCCAAACCCATATCAACAGCACAATCCAATAGCAGATATTAGAGAAAATCTATGGAGAGGAAAACCTGAAAATCTATTTACATTTACTTCTGTCAATATGAATAGGCACAGCCTTTTGTGAAAGGCAATTTCATATCTAGAATCGAAGACTTTGCTCCCATAATGTTCAAATTTGCTATTCATATCTCCACCTTCAGAAAGCCCTTTTCATTAATAAAATAAAATAATCATAGCAATAAGCACATAGATGGTATCAGATTTAAAGAGACGTGGGATTACTACATAGGAAACTACTGTACACATTTCCAAGTAAGTTTTATACATTGAAACCAGTTCTAAGTATTCTAGCAAGGCCTGGCTGGGCATTCCTCGAACAGCCAAAATTCCCATTGGGGTCACATGGTCTGATTCCCGTTTACACGAGTGTGCAACTATAATTTACTTCCATCTTAAGGCTAGTGTGCTGTGGCCTTCGTGTGAATCAGAATCAGGCCCACAGAGCACAACAGATTTAAGTTAGGGAGGGCAAGATGCAAGGTTTGGCTGCAGGATTTGACAATTAGGCATACAGGTAACGTTATAAAGCCCTCATCTCGCAGACATTTAAGCACGCATGTAAATTTCACCTGTGTAGTCCCACGGACTTCCATGGGAGTCAAGTTACACAACTGCTTTTGTATTTGCAAGACTGGGGCCTAAAATTCAGACACTGCCGAAATTGAGATTAGTATTTTAACAACACTGACTTAACCCAACAGTGCATGTATGTGAATGTATGTTTGTGTACGTACACACACACACACACAGTAATAATTATACACACATACATACACCCCCACGCACATACACTTAGGTGTGCATTATGTACACATATGCATATATTATTAGGGGCAAAGGTCCTCCGAGGTCTCCCTTTAACCCCCTCACAAAACCCAATTCTTGCACTGATGCTCCTTGCAGCAGATTTATATGTATAGTTTGATAACACGTTGTAGGAAACTCTTGGTGTCTGGAAATATGGTGACTGACTATGCTCTGGGAAACATTAGGTTTTGTTATTGCTATTTTACAGTCTGCCGCTGAGAATAGTTGGCTACGAAACTGTAGAATTTTCCTCTTTTTGAATTTCAAAGAATAAAATGTATACATTAAACCATTGCTAATGTAAGACTGAGCAACATTTCCTGTAGATCTCTGTTCTCCTGTTTGTTCTGCCAACAGCTGAAACAGCCCTCTAGAGGCACAGGAAATATATTCACCTTTCTCCAAGATCCATCTGTCCCAAAACCATCTTCCATGTGTAACACAAGCAAGTGGCTTCAAATTAGTCACATCAAGATACTGTGGGATAGCGGTAATTATCTTTTTTTAATTGCTAATTTCATAATCTTAAATTACAGCTCAGCAGTACTGTGGTATTTTAAAATCTGAAGCTGTAAGAGGCCTATAGATTAGGTTTTAAATCTCCAAATAAAACTTTGCTTCCTTTAGCAAAAAACCTCTGTTTTGAGGAGAAAAGACCAAGATTGAACACGACAACCATAAGGAATTTCCAACAGGCATCTGCTGAGACACTCCAAGCAAAACACCCCACCTCCCCCACCCCTTGAGGGTCAATTCCCTACACTAGCTCCAACCAATACCTGACCAAGCAACCCTAGACACACCCAGTCCACAGGTTCGGCCGTTCGCGGCTCCCACTGGCCGCGGTTCGCTGTGCCCGGCCAATGGGGGCAGGGCCGGACGCGGCAGGTAAACAAACCGGCTGGGCGCGCCAGGGGCTTTCCCTGAACAAGCGGAGTCCCAAGTTTGGAAACACTGATCTAGTCTGACCTCCTGTATAGCACAGGCCAGAGACCTGCCTCAAAATAATTCCAAGAGCAGAGCTTTTAGAAAAGACCTCCTCTTCATTTAAAAACTGTTAGTTATGGAGAATCCACCACAACGCCTGGTAAACTGTTCCAATGGTTGGTTACTCTCACTGTTAAAAATTTACACTTCGTTTTCCAGTCTGAATGTGTCCAGCTTCAACTTCCAGCCACTGGAAATGGTTAGACCTTTCTCTGCTAGATTGAAGAGCCCATTATTAAATATTTGTTCCCCATGTAGCTGCTTATAGACTGCAATCAAGTCACCTCTTAACCTTCTTTTTGTTAAACTAAATAGATTAAGCTCCTTGAGTCTATCATTATAAGGTAGGTTTTCTAATCCTTTAATCATTCTAATGACACTTCTCTGAACCCTTTGCAAATTTATCAACATCCTTCTGGAATTGTGGACACAGGGACTGGACACAGTGTTCCAGCAGCAGTTGCATCAATGCCAAATACAGATGGAAAATAACTTCTCTGCTCCTACTCTTGAGTCCTCTGTTTGTGTGTCCCAGGTTGTATTAGCTCCACTACTGAACACCGCATCACACTGGGAGTTCTTGTTCAGCTGATTATCCACTGCCACCCCCAAATCTTTTTCAGTCGCTGCTTCCCAGGATAGAGTCCCCCATCCTGTAAGCAAGCCTGCATTCTTTGTTCCTAGATGTATACATTTACATGTAGCCATATTAAAATGCGTATCGTTTGCTTGAGCCTAGCTTACCAAGCAAGTCAGATCACTCTGTATCAGTGACCTGTCCTCTTCATTATTTACCTTCCTCCAATCTTTGTTGCACCTGCAAACCTTATCAGAGATCATTTATATGTTTTCTTCCAGGTCATTGATAAAAATGTTAAATAACGTAGGGCCAAGAACAGATCCCTGCAGGACCTAACTAGAAACGCACCCACTAGATGATTCCCCTTTAAAATTAAATTTTGGGACTAGTTAGCCAGTTTTTAATTCATGTAATGTGTGCCATGATAATTTTATATCATTCTAGCTTTTTAATCAAATGTTATTCAGTACCGAATCAAATGACTTACAGAAGTGTAAGTATATTACATCATCTACACTATTACCTTTATCAAGCAAACTTGTAATCTAATTTTTAAAAAATGAAGTTAATTTGACAGGATCTATTTTCCACAAACGCATGTTGATAGGTATTAATTATATTACCCTCCTTTAATTCTTTACTAATTGAATCCTATGTCAGTTACTCCATATCTTGCCTAGGATCAATGTCAAATAGACAGGCCTATAATAACCTAAGTCATCCTGTTTACCCTTTTTAAATATTGGCACAAGATTAGCTTTCTTCCACTTTTCTGGAACTTCCACAGTGCTCTAAGACTTATTTTTTAAAAATAAACATTAATTGTCCAGTGTGCACCTTAGCCAGCTCTTCTAAAATTCTTGGATGCAAGTTATATGGACCTGCTGATTTAAAAATGTCTAACTTTAGTAGCTGTTGGTTAACATCCTTCTGAGATGCTAGTGGAAGGAAAGAGTGTTATCATATGATATAGCTACATCATTGTTTTTTTCCCAAATACAGAACAGAACTTTTTATTGAACACTTTTACCTTTTCTCCATTATTATTGATAATTTGACCGTTTCCGTCTCTTAATGGATCAGTTCCACTGTCAAGATTCTTTTTGTTCCTATTGTACTTTAAAAACTCCTTATGGTCCTTCAACTTTGCTGGCCATAGATTTCTCCTTGTGTCCCTTTGCTTCCCTTATCAATTTTCTACAATTCCTAGCTTCTGATTTATATTTGTTGCCATCAGTTTACTCTTTCTTCCATTGGCTATATATATTTTTTATAGCTGCCTTCACTTTCCCTCTAAACCAGATCTTTTTTAAAACCAATACAGCCTTCTTTCTTGAGAGTATGCTTCTGGGCTAAGTTAATGTTGTCATTTTCTTCCTCACATGATCACTTGGAGACAGCATTCTCAATTTAGTGCTCCTAGAAGGACTTTGTTTCGCACTGCCCCCTGCAAGAGGAGAAATCAGAGGAAGGGGACCAGAGCCATCAGGTACTGTTACATGTTAAATTGCAGTGCTGGTTCAAAATAAAGCACTGGCTGAAAAAGGAAGCCTCAGCTCATCAATGCAATGTTCAACAGAGCCTTCTTGCTGGGTGTAGGTGTCAAAGAGTTTGGGGGAGGAATCAGGAGATAAAGATGCATTTGTGCTAAGTATTTTTTTTTTAAACATTCTTTTCTGTGTTGTCGGCGGGGTCAAATCCCCATTCATCTGGACAGCAACTTTCCAGTTCTCTAGGGTACCAACATCAGCATGTCTAGTCCAGATCACCCTTGCTTCCCACTAGTCTGGCTCCAAATAAAAAGCTAGTTCTTTGTACTGATTTCATATTATTTCAAAATATCAATGCTTTCTCAATTTGCATTTATCAATAAGGAGACACCAACAAACCTTTCCACCAAAGAATTGTATAAGGATTATTAATAGGAAAATGTCCATGGTAATTGTTCCTTTCTGCATATTTTTCACTGCAATATTCTCTAACATAATAATGTTCCATATTTCTGCAGAACTGTCTTTTCAGCATGTTTTCACATTATGCTTAATTTTAAAAGAGTTTTTCAGTCCCACATAACGACACAGTTCAATGCAAAATCAGATATAAATCTAGCTTAAGAGACTCTCAACAGGAATTCATTTTAAACGGTAAATGTTAAAAGATTCTGTCTGTGATTTATGTTTTCTTTTTTTTTATTTCAAAGAGGGAATTAAAATGCTTCTTAAAAGAAAGATGCACATTAAATCATGACAAAAACTACGTTAGTGTGATGATGCTGGTCTGACTCAAAGCCACAAAGAAAGGAAATTCAGAGACAGGGCTGAAATATGCTGTCCTGCACCCAGGTATTACAGAGCTATCCTGCACTGACCTCAGTGGGACTTATGCACATGATCCCTATTCTAATTAGTGTGTGATGATATTTCTTGGAGTGTCTGTGTTGCAGGCCCACCCAGGTGAGGACTAAATACAGTGTCTCTCAAACTCCAAATCCCGCTGTTTATTTGTCAAGCAGTAAGAATCACTTTAAGTTAATCGGCTAATGGATTCATTTCTCTTTTGTTTTTTGCATAGAATATTTGTTTTAAAGAGATGCTCTCTCTGGGATGTATGAACTTTAGATTGCAAAAACTCCAAAACCACTGTTTAAAGAGGATTTAGACTATTTCTAAAAGGGTATTACAGTATGCTCCTGATGGATGTAATGGATCGGAGGGGCCCATTATAATCCATTGTATATGCACATATTAAGATAATTTTTAAAATATGTATTATTTACAAGATAGTTCCTTTGGAGTCATTATGGTCTATTATAGTCTGTCATGCAAAACTGTATTTAAGACACTTTTGTTACAGTAAGATGGGTGTACTGAGTAAATAACCTGTGTACTATAAATTGTCTAAATGTGCACATGAATTACTGACTCAGTCCATCACTCAGAGACGGTAAAAAGGCCTACAAACCCTTCACTCATGTGAACAGTCCCCTGCTATCACTGGAACTGCTTGTGTCATTTGGTGTCGACAGCACTGGGCCATTAGCAAAGGCCTATTAAAATGTATACAAAAGTAATAAACAAATCATGGAGCAGTCTGCTGTAATTCCAAACAGTAACAAACATTTTCTAAAATACTGAAGACACCAAAAGGGTCTTTACCACATTATGGATTATTGGCTTCTGATATTGCTTTGTAAAGACGAAAAAATCAGTACACCCGTAGGCACAAAACTGTGCCCAGAATTCATAGCCTTGTCGTGTTTTGTTCAGAATTTACAGTACATATACTTAGCAGATTTAAGAGAAAGCTGCTATTAGAGTAAATCTTTGACATTGCACAAAATGCTTTGACAAGGTGACAAACCCCTCCTCAGAGGTACGCAGGTCAGTTCTGGAAAATAATCAGTTTAAAAATCCCAGGATTATTGACATTTATTTTCTTGTTGGTACATTTTTAGAAAAAAAATTCAAGTAAAATATAAACTAGAGCGAAAACCAGACTGACACCAAAGAACAAAATCAGTTGAGGAGAAAAACTTGCCTCAAAAACATTCATGTTTTATAATCCCTTGAAAATTACCATAGTTGGATCTTGTTGGGATGATTTGCTCCTCAAAAGCCCATCTGTTATGAGGCACTGAAAGCGTCTTTGTGAACTTTTTGTAGGGCAACAAATGTTTCAGCAAAGTGAGTGAAACAATTCTCCAGCATTTGACCACAAACAACTTTGCTTTGCCTGAGAGACAAGGTGGAGGAGGTAATATCTTTTACTGGACCAACTTCTGCTGGTGAGAGAGAGAGAGACAAGCTTTCGAGCCGCACAAAGATCTTCTTCGGGTCTCTGCTTTGCCTGTTCATTAAGGTCCCTTCAGGAGACCTTGATGCTCGGACCTGAACGTTCTTCAATTACCGGCTGTAATAATTAACACCCCAACATCCCCCACAAGTTCCCTATGGACATTGTAATAAAATTTCAGGTCTTCTGCTGCCATTTTTCTTGATCATGAAACTAAAACAGAAAATAAACAAGTATGCTATCTTTTCTGAACTTCTCTCCAATTAATCCAAATAAATCTCAGCCAATACCAGATGTGTCAGTGAGATAATATCAACAATCTAAAAGGTCTTCTTACCTAAAACATTATAAATGATCCTATTACAAAACCAATTAAGAAATAAGTCTTGCGTCAAGTAGACAGAGGACTAGGCAGCTAGTGACCAGAGAGAACAAAATCTAGAAATACATTCAGATTCCCCGTTCCTCCTGAAAGAAAGCTGTACTCAGTTCAGCTTACAGGGCATGCAGGTGGTAGCCACAAAATGGGAGACTCTGATAAAGAACTAGCTATTTAGAACTGATGCAAAAGAAGAAATTCCCCATGAATAGTAGGATTAGGATGAAGCAGATAGTCTAGACGTCCTGTGATAATGTTTGCACTTTACAGCTCAAAAAGCAAGAAAATGTCTGTTTGTTATTGAATTAGCTGGACTAAATCATATTTCCTTCCATTGTGCGTTATTCTGGAAAGAGGAAAATGGCTGAAACCTTTGCATGATGTAGCAAAGCTTTCAGCCCTGATAGTCTTTTTCCTGATTTTTTGCTTTACAGTCAATGCATATTTAAGATGAGACTGCAGGATGTGATGATATTCTGGAGATCAATGTTAAAGCACCTGCTGCTTCTTTCCACCTGACAAATCACACCACTGTGCCACAATCTTTTCAAACTATGACATGTGACTAGAACGGATTCTTATGTCTTCCTTCGCCTCCTCATTCCTCTCTACATCCCCCTCCCCTTCCTGCAGGTAATAAATACATTTCTCCTGAGAGCTGACACATGAAAAGTTATTAGTTTTTGTTACATTGTCCCTGGACTAACAGGATCCTCAGATTGCCAGCTGATGTAAATGTGCATCACGATAGGCTAGAAAAAGATACAGCAATGAGAGTAAAGAATAAAAACATTAAATGGAAACTAAAATAGAATCTGGCATCTATTGATCTCCAAGTCACTGGAAAAAATACATCTAACGTTTAATTTGTCATTTTTCTCCAGACCCAGTGGCCCTCTAAGAATGTTTTCAGGCTGTTACATTGATTACAAATATTTAAATGCCACATGTGTATTGTTATTGATCTTCAAAGCAACATTTTAATGCTAATGTTCACAACGTTAACAAGTATCTTAGCAGTTAAAGTAGAGGGGTGCCTGGTTTGCTTTTTTAATTGTTATTGAGTTCCATCCATATTGCTGTAAAGTGCCTAGCAGCCTTAGAAACTGAAGTCCTCTATTTAGATGCAGAACAGGTATAGCACGGGCAGTGGTAACGACATGGCCCCCCATCACCAGACTATCCATGCATCTGCCATGTAATTAAAAACAGAAATAACACTAAATCTTTTCCCTAAGTTTTCCCCTTTTTTAATTTCAGTTAGCGCCCTTCCCCGCCCCCCCATCACAAACACGCTGTTTCATTGTGTCTTCCCCCGAGACACTAAAGGTGTTCAGCTGTGAGTCTTTCCATCTAAGTCCATCCCTCCAGCCCCCGGGGAATTTTTATGAGTTTTCAGTATCTTTCTGCTATGTGGTGCCCCATAGTGAAAGCAACACACCATAACCAGGTAGAGAGGGATTTATTCCTGCTGGGATGGGATGCCAGGGTACATGCAGCTCAAAGCTTCCTTGTCATCTGTTACCTCCAAGCAGTGCACCCTCGGCGCTCCCCTGGTGCCCCTCAGTCAGTTTCAGCATCACTACATCACAGCGCTCTGCCTCCCGTGAAGAATGGGTGCTTTGGATTATTTTTCCTCAGCTGAATTTTTTAGCGGATTCTTATTTAAATTGTCCGCCTACATTTCTTAATTCGCTAGGGCTCCTCGCATTTCCCATGTCTCAACGGGTGTTCACAACTCATCCTGATTTCATATCCTCTGTGGAAATTTTACTAAGGTGCAGTTTAATCTTTCTTTGAGATCACTAGTGAAAATATTAAAGTAAGATTACAGTCTAACACTGATCTCTGCTGCATTCCACCAGACACCTTCCTTCAACTCAATACATTGCTGTTTCGATTGGTTATGGCCTTTAGTCAACACATACTGAATATATTTCGAAGAAAAGTTGCAAAGAACGTGTTTAATAAGTAAGAATACATTATTTCTGGTACCCTGTGGCAAAAGAATATATTTGAGCTCCAGTCTAAATTATTTCATGTCCCAGGTACAATCCAGCAAATCATATTGTAAATTCAGCTGTTTGGCTCTCTTTCTTCATTTTAAATCACCACCTGTGATCACTGTTCCTTATATGGGGTTTAGAAAGAAAAACCCTCCCAAAAATTAAGCTTGAAGGTGATTGCAGGTTTCTCAGTCCCACCCAGCGCTGTTAGATTGTGGTTTACAATTCCTGCATCTGTATGCCAATTTAATCTAGTAAATCAGGGAATTTTTAGCAGCAATGGCAACTATAGGTCAAGTCTCTGGAAATAGCCAACAAATGCTGATTAATGTACAGGATTGGTTCCTGTGCAACCCATTATGCACACAGCTGCAATAAAACTGTCCTCTCGTTACAATTTTGTTCAGCACATAAAAGTGAAAATATTTCTGGCCTATGTAAGTAGCAGGCTGTGAATATTAAAGCAGCCCTGTATTATTAATCCAGTACCATTAGTCTTAGGTAGTCACAGTGGAACTGACCCTCTAGAAGGAATTCTTCTTGCCATCCATTTTTATTCAGAATTACCCACACTGAAAACTCACCCACCACCTGTGAATTATTTCATTTTAGAAAGGAAAATAAACAATATAAAACCCAGAAGAACTTCAGGGATCCATAAATTCTTTGCAAGTTATTTTCAGAGCTCTGAGATGTGATTCATATTTCACTTACCAGGAAAGATTTTTGCTACCCAGTTACTTCTAAGAAGAAGGTACAAGCACTTAAGGAACACAAGATCTTTCCAATTCTGAGCATCATTAGGCAAGCAAACCTTTAAAATGAACTGCCCAAGGCTACCTGGACTTGCTCTCCAAGGAGGGTTAACCAGACAGTATGCCTAAAGTACTAAATTTCGGGGGGGTGGGGGTGAGGGGGGACTGCTGCATGAAAGAGTTAGGTTTAAATAGCCAGCTGGAGATTGCGATGGGTGTAGAAGCCCTTTGAGGCTAACCAGGCAAATCCCCACAGGCCACAACCTCCACTTCCACCTCCAATTACTATACTGGGACTAACCCCCCCCCCCCACTTTACAAAAGGAACTGAGCTTATACAGGACAGTGGTGGGGGCTCAGAAAGCAAGCTACAGCTACAGCTCCCACAGAATATGAAGATTTCAGAGTAATCTTGAAAGTTTGCAAGCATCCTTTGGAAACCAAGACTGGGATGAATCAGGTACTTAAAGAAATAGAATTTCTTTTAGCTCCTCCCTGCCTTTGTTCCATTGATAAGATTAGTGTCCACTGACTGCTAATGCAAAGCTTACCACGGGATAATATAATATATAACACCTGGCCGCTTCATTCATTCCTTACTAAGAGTTTGGGGATGTGGACAGATGTCTCCTACAGACTAGGATGTAACCGTCTGTCACTGGTGAGCTAAAACATATTTTTAGTTCATGTCTCCAGAACTGAAACAAACCTGCCCACAGTGACACCATCCTCATTCCTAAGCAGGATGACCTGGCTGCTGCTTCCCTCTGGGACAAGAATTCATTTTAGTCTGGAGTCCTAATGGGAACTTTGCTTCAATGTCTCTTTCCCCAGGGCTGGCTTGCTGACTCCCACTGTTCCAACAGGCTGCCCCATCACACCTGACACAGGGGGCTGAGTTATTCGGTAAGTGTTTGGGTAAATTAACCCAGCATTTTCTTGGCTATGTCTGGTTTTGTATTGCCAGGACATTTCACAATTTTAAACAGCAACAGCTAGAGAATAACTGCAAGCCATGTTTTCAGCTACCTCATGTTTTATTAAACAGTGTAGTAAGGGCTGATAGAACTAATATTTCCCAAAAGTTAAGCATTACATACTATTTCATGGTTCTTTACATTTTTAAATGGTAGCTGTTGGTTATTGTCAGAAAACACACCTAAACATCTGTCCACTGATGCTTCTGGCAACATACAAAAGCACCAGAGTGCTGATGGCTCCAGCGGTGAGAGACTTCACAAGATCAGGTGATCAGTTCCAGTTCAGCAGGGACCCAGCTCCATCCGGTGAGATACCACTGTCACATTTTTCATTGTCAGAGCGGTGCTGGAACACCATTCATCACCACCATTTTCAAAACTACCCACGTAAATTTCGGAGCTATTCAATTTGGCCTGGGATTTATTGCCCTGAAAGGATTCTGCAGGGGGGCTGGTTGGCTGGAGGGTTGTGCGATGTGTTGTTATTAGTCTCATGCAGTATTGCTTATTAGCTCAATGTACAAAACGAACTTTAGAAAGCAAGAAATGCATTGGCATCCTTCACACTAGAGAGAAGAGCTCGACGTGAGATGTAGCGAGTCTGCAGCATGGCCACAATCACCCCCGAACCATCCGCCTGGGGAGTGCAAGGCTGCTCACAGCAAAGCAGGAGGCCAGGACTGGCTAGAAAGCACAGCAGCTCCCATGACCTAACACACAAACACGCAGCCGTGGGAAACAGCCCACAGCCTGACTCGCGTTCTGCAAGTGAAACATGAGGGAGGGCGAGTTCACAATTCCCCAGCAAGCATGGCAGGCCGGGAGCACAGCAGCTCAGTGCTGAGAACTCTTCCCATTTCAATCATGACTCTTGTGAGGTTTGGTGGGTCACGAAGCCCCGGCTCCTGGAGCTGAGTAATCACCTGATTTTCAGCTTTCACTAAAAAAGAAAGCTAGTTTCCTGCCCACATGGTGACGGCGCAAAGCTTGAAAATGTGCAGCCCAAAGACTCAAAAACCCAAAGGCAAAGACAGGACTTACTAGGATGTATACGTCCCATTCAGCCCAGGTGCCCAGCACACCTTTGCCAGTCACTCACACTGCTTCCTGCTCGGTCACAGCAGGGTCAGGGGAGCTGGGTGTCTCCTCACCTCCTGCCATATCCTGCTCCAGCGTGGCTCCCCCTCCCCAAAAGCGACGTGCACACCGCAGGCACAGGGGGCAATGAGGATAGATTTTCTACTAGTGACCTAGTAGATGATTTGTTGAGGGCTTATTTTTAATGCACTGGCACACGTGCACGCACCCATCCCCTTCTTCCTCACAGACAATGTCATATACAGAGACACTGTCTCCCGCGCGCGCACACGGCTTTGTTATATGTGATAGGAAAAGTGAGAATGAAACCTGTTTGCAAACAGACAAACGACTGTGGGAAGAAGTCCTGCCACTGAAATACCATCCTGACTGAAACTCAAGCACTGTTACCCGTTTTGTTAGTCCAATTCAAGCAATATTATTCTAAAGTATAAACCCCATTATAAGCACTGGCTGTCACCCAGCCCATTCATATGTCTGTCCTTAGAAGGCCTCATTCTGATGGTTCTTTGTGTTTAGTTCATTGAATTTTAACCTTTAAGCTCTTGGAGTTTGAAAAACCCTTTTAAGCAGCTCTTTGCCCTAATTGGTTCCAATTTAAAGCCTTGATCCTGGAATGAATTACTTTCGAATTCAAACAATGTATTTTCAACAACAACAAAATTGCCTGTTATAAAAGCAAAGTGTTTTTACGGGTAATATTGACATTAATGTGCTGTCAAAATAGAGCTATAAAAAAAATACAAACCAAAAAACCTTGCTTTAGCCTATTCCATATCCACTCCCTGAATAGGGCCATTGAATACCCATTAAAGTAACACTCCTCAGTCTGTTTCACGCACAAATTATTTCTTTAATGCCAGTTTCATCAATTATTTAAAATACATAAAATCATTTTTATACTTTGTTTAACATTGGGGGGGGGGTGTTAAATCTCGTCAGTAAAATATATGAGAACAGCCATCCCTGCTCAAAAGGGAACTCACTGTGGTAAGCAAATAGGGTAAATTTTATTTGGTAAGTACCAGCTTATTTATAGAAATTATATACTCCTGCAGATTCCTTGATGGTCACATTTAGCAGGTGCATATAATCTGCATGCTGGTGCATTACCTGTGTAATTCTGTGGGTCCTATAGTAACATCACACAGTATCTCCAGTTTTATCACAAGGTCATTTGAGGTCTGCCATGAAATCTCACATTCTCTGATCAAAGTTCCAGTTTATTCAATAGAATAGAGGACGTTACCATGAGATTTTGCAGTTACTGTCAGATTGCTCCCTGTCGCCACTACCAGCAACTACCCAAACACTATGTGGCCTTCACTTAGTAATTAAACAATGCAAAGAGCTCATCTTGAACTGGTTCACATTAAAATATAACATTAAAAGGGAAGACGTCAAATAAAAGAGGAAGTATGGCATGTAGGGAACCATCAAAATCCTCTGAGGGTAATGCCCGACCAAAACATTTTTCTCTGTTCTTGAAACTTTGGTTCCCCAGGAGTGAAAATGTTTGGTACCAAGAGAAAGAATATTTTCATGAAAGTTTGGCAGTTTAACTCCTATCACTGAGAAGAGTCATCAGTCTTTTGCATAAGGATGACATTAATTTAGTACACAATACACCCTCTAATAGCCAATATACCCTAACCGTGGGGTTTCAACATTGCATACTAAGTCCTACGTTGTTTAATATATTTATTAATGATCTGGAAAGCAGGGGGGCAGTGAGGGACAAAATTTACAGAGGACATAGTTATTTAGATTAGTCAGGACCAGAGAGGAACTTCTGAGAGATTTAAACAAGCTTAGTGAAAGGGCAACATGATGGCAATTGAAATTGTCAATAAATGCAGAGTAATGCACATTGGAGGGGAAAATGTAAATGACTCATACACCTTAATGGTTCTAAATGAACTGTATCGGCCCAGGAAAGGGACCTGGGTATCACTGTAGACAGCTCAGTGGAGACCTTGGCTTAACGTGCAGCTGCAGTAAAAAAGGCAAAGATGCTGTTGAGATAGATAAAGAATGGGATGGTCACCTAATATTAATGCCTTTATACAAGTCAGTGGTTTGGCCTCAACTGGATACTCTGTGAAGTGCTGGTCGTGCCATGTCAAAAAGGATATTGCAGAACTAGAGGTGATCAAAAAAGAAAGATCAGAACGATCAAGGTTCTGGGAAAAAAACCTCCCCCAGGACGAGAGACTGGGAAGACTGGGATTGTTCACCTCATGAAAAAAACAAGTCATGAAAAAACATCATTAAAGTATATAAAAAGAATAAATGAAATAGAGAAGATAGATCATGAACTTCTGTTCTCCCTGTCTTGTAGCACAAGACCAAGGGAACACCCAATGAAATTAAAAGTGAGAAATTCAAAACTGATTAAAGAAAATACTTTTTAATGCAATGTATAATTAGACTGTGGAACTCACTGCCACAGGAATGCCTCAAGGCCAAAAACATAAGATTCAGAGAAGGGACTGGGAATCTCTATGGATACAAGGACTATCCAGCGTTACTGTAACAATTCTGTGGAAGGGATATAAAACCTCATGCATCAGGGCTTAAGCCAATCTCTGTTAGACACCAGGATGGGATTTAGTAGGGGGCACAGCTTATCCTACATCTGCCCACTGCAGAGTTCTTTGTCCTTCCTCCAAAGCACCTGGTACCCGGCACTGTTGGAAATAGGATACTGAACTAAATGGAACCGCAGGTCTGATTCAGTCTGGCAATTCCTGTGTTCTCCAGCGGAAACTAGTGCAGATTCTATTCTTTGTTACTGCAGTTAATTTTTTGGTTTAAGAAATACAATTGAAAATAACAAGGAGTCCGGTGTCAGTATAACAATGCCTGCATCTGTAATTTTCACTCCATGCATCTGAAGAAGTGGGGTTTTTTTACCCAGGAAAGGTTATGCCCAAATATATCTGTTAGTCTTTAAGGTGCCACCGGACTCCCTGTGGTTTTTGTGGATACAGACTAACACAGATACCCCCTGATAATTGAAAATAGAATCAGGGTGTTTCAGATTCCTTCTTGAACAACATTAAGCTATAAATTACAGTCCCTGCTGCAGAAAAGCTTGGAGGCATTTAACCATTTTAACATTGTTCTCCTTTACATTTTCTGCTCTCCCAGTCTGGTATAAAAACCATTATTCAGAGTCAAGGTGGGAGTTAAACGGAGAAGAGTCCATTCTACATCCTATGTGCTTAATACAATAATGCCTTTATCTTTCCTACTCATTCCTCAGGACAGAGGGATGCTTGTGGTTGAGACAATACAAGTGCCAAACATGTGCTGCTGCACTGAGTTGCAATGGCAACGATCTATGGCGTTGGATCAAAACGTACATCTAGTGATAGTGGGTAAAATGGCCCAGTAAGTGATGTTAATATTTTTAACCTCAAGACGGCTACAGTAAGTTAATGGAAGCCAGTAACCAGTTCCAGATGATTTTTGTCCAATCAGCAGAACAGTAAACAAGCCAAGATCTGTTTTTTTTATTATGAGTTCCAGGGTAATATGTTACAGCTTTCAGAAGGTTAAAAAAATACACACCAAACTTCAAGAGATAGAATACGGTGTCAGTCACTGGGAAATCATTTTAAAAACAGATTTCATTTTCTCCCTGGGATTCTTTTAATTTCACTAGACAGTATTCAGGGAGCTGGCCACTTACACAAAAGAGAAAAGAGATGTAATGAATTACTAAAATGCACTTCACTTAAGGAAAATTAACTGAAAATCCCGTATTAACTGAGCATAATTGAGAATTCAACCTTGCTACTGTTTTGATTATGAACTGCAATTTATAGGTAAAGACAAACAAGCAACTGTCCCCTCCCACAGTTGCGTGCTGAGAACAAATTGCATGGTCATCTAATGCCTTTTAATGTTCTCACTATTTGTATGAAGAAAATATCAAGTTTTCTCTCATTTTCCTTTCCTGCGGTTTTTGCTGTCTTAACCTGTCCCCAATTTACTCTATAATTGTTCTACAGAAATGCTAGCTAAGGGGTCTCTGCTCTCTGGGATAGTATGCAAACTCAGCACCCATTAGTGCTGCTAATATGGCTTATAAGGCTCAGACCAACAAGGGAACAGACCCCTTAATATTTATGCACTATAGAACTGTTCATTTTTAGAGACAGAATCTCATACAAAGTATCAGAAAATGAGACAGATGCAGAGAGCAATTTCCAGATGGAAGGAGGGGGAAGTGGATTTCAGCAATGGGGAAAATGAAGAAGAGCCCTAAAGAATCGTATTCCTGCTGTAGAATTCTATAGGATGGCTAAAAATCAAACCCGACAGAAAGGGTCTTTGTTGAAGTCTATGGGACAGATCCTCAGCGGATATAAATTGATGTAGCTCCAATCACTTCAATGGATCTAGGCTGATTTACACCAACTGAGGCTCTGGCCTTACAGGTTTTTGGAGTAGTATCTATAGAACCCAATGTGTTTAATGTTGATGAAATTGCCACAAGATGGCAGACTCCCAGACCCGACACAGTTCCTCTCTTGAGTCATCCTGATGTCAGATGCCTGAACCCTGTTTGAAGTTACAATGTGCTCCTGACTCATGTTAGCTGATGGGTCGTGTTAGTTCCAACTGGGATACAAAAGAAGGGTTGTGTATCTCCCTGGACAGAATGACCTAGGGTCAGTGGTGCTGGACCTAGGGGTGCTGGGGGATGCTGCCACACCCCCGGGCTTGAAGTCGTAATAACAAACACCAAATGGTTTCCAACATCAGGACCCACACTATAAAAATTGTTCCAGCCACCCTGACTAGGGTCTGAGACAGAGAGAGATTGAGCAGGGAAAACGCTAAGAAGGAGACGGCTTACGCCAAGGTTTATGTTCCATTATTGTTGACATTGCCAGTTAAAGCCAAACCCTAGGAGAAGAGCAAGTTTGGCCTGTGTACAGTGTGTGGATGCTCTTTTCAGAGCAGGGTGGGGATAACATCTGCTTGCCTAATTCTACAGGGCTTGTCCATAAGGAGTTCGGGAACATAGACTTACCAACCTGTTTTAGGGCCCATTGAAGCCAGTCCCCTCCCTGGGATAGTGGCCAGTTGGCTTATACCTTGGAGCAGGAAGGGTTGAGATCACTCGACAAACATACAAATGTTTTAAATGTTCCATGCAACCAGGAGGGGACTGTAAGGAGAAGTAATAGTGTAGAGAGCTCATAAGGGGGAGCATTACCATGAGGAAGGCTGGGGAGAGCAAGAAGAGTGGGAGGCACATCATTGGTGGCTGGTTTTAGTAGGAAGATTTTTAGGCAGGATTTGAAGAGGGAGATCGGCAGATTCTTTGACAAGGAGGGAGAACTCCAAACGGAGAGTGTCCCTGACTGTGGAGAAAGAGAAGCAGCATCCGCTGGCAGGGAGTAGATGGCCTCTCTGTGGTACAAGTCCATGAAGCATTTTCAGTTGGATTCAGAGTTGGATAGCCAGCCGGTGTAAGGGCCGGCAGAGGAAAAGGAAGTTAGCGTAGCCGAGAGAACCCCTTGCTGCCCCAGACACATCTGCTGAATGAAATTCAAGGCCTGCCTCTGAGCAAAAGCCTTCCCATAATTACAGCCCAAAAGAGCAGCCTCGCAGCTCTACGCTGACATCAAGTTAATGAACTATTCCCGCAGCACTACCACAAACGATGCGTGCTCCTTCCTGGAAGAGACCAGGCTACACACGCAGGCATATGGATTGTTTGCTGCTTTCCAGAACATTGCTGGTACTCAGTCACCACTGTGACAGGTGCCTCAAACAGACATGCTATACTATAGGGCAGTGCTGGGGGTCATTCGTCTAGAGAAGAGGACACTCTAGCTGCAGCATTTTGGATTCTGTCAAGTTTGGAGACTCGGGATTTAGGAGACAGGAAATGATCGATGTGTGATTAAAAGATTTCAACAGAGGCTACAGTCAAAGTTAAGACCAACTCTGACAAGATGCTAGAGGTGGGGATAGCTGACTTACAGAGGAAGGAAGTGGGAGAGGAAAAGGAAAATTTGAGACCAAGGATGACTTCACAACATCTGATTTTCACACTGTCCTGTTTGCCTTCCAGTGAGTGACAGCCACCGCCATCCCAATTGGCTACACGTGAATGATCAGTGTGAGTGATACACATGCCTGCACATATGCACATCTACATACAACACAGTCATTGTGCTGATCAGTTCTGCCTTTTATGCATTATGTAACAGCACAGTGAAGTAACACATGATAAAACAGACCTCTGGCTTTTGGGGCTGCATCCTAGTATACGTACGGTAGAACTCAGGTTGGATTTATTTTGTTCCCAGAACAGTTTTCAGGAGCACTAGGTTTGTGAACCAGCCCTGCTGTGTTGTGCTTTGTCACTGAAAGAGCCTAAAGGACGCGGAGCAAAATGAGTTCACATGACTTCAGGGCATTGGGATTTCCACAAAAGGAGAGCCTGTCTCCAAAACGTACATGGCTGAGTGAACTGCAAAACACCCTCCAGCCTCCAAGGCTATTTATAATATCATCACACCAACCACAAACTGTTCTTTGCAGCTTTCACAGGGACTAGTTGAAGGATCAATTCCAATTCAGATTTCCATATGTCCAGAGCTGAGGCAGGTTGCGGGGACCCTTCGGGAATTTTTCTGTTCTATTACAGATGAACGGATTGAAATACTCCCGGAGACAGGCGGCAGCAGCAGCAGGGAAAGCGCTCTGTTCATCCCTGTGGCTCTTCCTCGTGGGACTCCACCCCAGAGCCACAGGGCCAGCATGCAGCTTGAATCCTCTTGACACTCCGGGAACAGGCTGTATTTTAAAGGAAGAGCTGATACCCTCCTGATTGCCACATTCAAGTAGCAGCAAGCGCTCCTTTCAAAGCTCTGTCAAAATTTGGTTCTTAGTGAAATCTTTATGATTGTCTGCACTTTTCCTTTTATGAGACTAGTTTATGTGAAGATTTACACACCCTGGTGGGCAGAGGCCTTTTGGATTTCAGAACACACATTTACTTTGAAATACGTAAACTCCTGGAAGTGCCCCTCTCTCATCGTACGTGATCAAATAACAGGTACCGAGCTCACCAGAGAGAGCTCTAGGCAGGCAGAGACCTTTGCTTGTGGCTTTTCATAAGCTTTTACTAACACTTGGGTTTAAAACTGAGATGTTCGTGTGTTATGGGAACTAAGGCAGCAGTACAGACTACCCAGTTTAAAGGGCTTTTCTGCCATGGGGCTCAGGGGCTACAGCATCTCCCTACCTCTAACACATACCTTGTGCAAACAATATTGTAAAATCCAAACACTGATCAATCCAGATGTGGCTCGGTGCATTAACAAGCCTTTTCACTGGCCAGTGTCTTAGAATAAGTTTCAGAGGGGTAGCCGTGTTAGTCTGTATCAGCAAAAACAACGAGGAGTCCTTGTAGCACCTTAGAGACTAACACATTTATTTGGGCATAAGCTTTCGTGGGCTTTGACCCACTTCATCAGATGCATGGAGTGAAAAAAAGTAGGCAGGAATAGATATACAGCACACTCACCCCTTCGTGTCAACTCTTGGGAATGGGCCACATCCACCCTAGTTGAACTGGCTTCGTTAGCACTGACCCCCACACTTGGTAAGGCAACTCCCATCTTTTCATATGCTGTATATTTATACCTGGCTACTTTTTTTCACTCCATGCATCTGATGAAGTGGGTTCTAGCCCACGAAAGCTTATGCCCAAATACATTTGTTAGTCTCTAAGGTGCCACAAGGACTCCTTGATTTTTTTTAGTCCAAATATTTGGTCACAAGCTCAGCTCGGTTTGGGAGATAAATCAAACGCACTGTAGAGTGCAGCTGTAGCAATGCCCATGGCTCCCGATCACACGCCAGGAAAGGAGCTACTCAGAGACATCTCATCTTTGCAGCAGGCTTTAAGAAAACCCTAATCAAGCAGTGTACGTAGGGGAGCTCAGAGCTGCTCTCCTCTTGGGTTCCCAGCAGGATTTGCTGGAGGCAACCGTGATACCCCTCAAGGATTAACCACACGCACGTCCAGAGCCAACAGCACAGCTGAAACTGACAGCGTACTCGACGACACAGACACAGATTACATTCTGGTGTCTGCTTTCCGTGGCCCCTCCGCATAAAAGGAGAGAAAAGAGCCACAGAAACCACATATAGGACATCACGGAAATTTCTGCCAATAACCTCTAGGTATTAATTCGTTTATCCCAAAAGTAATGGTGCTCCGAGGCCTTGGGCTTGGACAGTGCTACACACTATAAGCACATCCAAGTCTGGATTTCTCCCTCATTGTGCGGGAGCTAGGAATTGTCCTGGCCAAATATACGGATTGGCAGAGTAAAATAAAAACAGTCACACACAAACCCCTAAATAGGAAGTGTTTTCATTAAATTGTAGTGACCTTTCATAGTGATTTGTATGGTAATTAACAGAAGCAGAAATGAACTCTTCTGAGGGGAAGGTCTAAAGCCCCTATTCTCCCATAGACATTACTCGTTCCATTCCAGACCATTACACGCCCCCTAGATGTTCCCAATGGCCCCAGGTTCCAGACCATGAGAATTACACATTGCAGTGGTTATTATTAATTGACCATCACCCCAATGCATCATGCCTGGTTAACCATTGATTCTGCTTGTGCAATGGGGCCCCCTAGTTATGAAAACTCACCTCCCAAAGCATCCTGAGACAAGAGGCCCTGGAAATGGAAATCAACTCCATTCCCACAATATATTTATAGTGCATGGAAGCCTCTTCTCTTCAGATTTACACTGAACAATTTATACTTATTTCTCCCAGTTTTATCCTTCAATTCCAGTGCTACATTTGTTATACCTTGTATTCTGTCATTTAATGTATGCAGATTATGTTAAATATTTCATTCATTAAATAGCTTGAATTATTATTGAATTGTACCTTAAGCTGTGCAAAAAGTTAATTCTTTTTGCACTTATTCAGTAATGTGAAATAACTGCCTTAAATGAATATTTTACGGTTTGTGCTAGACAGAACATTTATTAGCAATTCTATCCCTTTTAGAGTTATTCGTTTAAGTGGGCTCCAATGCATTATGAAATTTAAATTATCAAGATGGAATGATTATTTTTTAAAAGTTGGGTATGATTCAGTTCCAGTAGCAGAGAGCCAGAGAATCTTCCGAAGGGCCAGGCATAAATCAGCCAAGAGAGTATTTATTACATAGACAGGAGTTCAAAAACTGGTTTTGGTGCAGATATATGTTTGAGCACATCCAGAATCTGCATTAAATCCATCAGGTAACAGAGCAGCAGGCAGAGTGGAGAGTGGTAACATTCTTCTCGCCTTTGGTTTGGGTTTCCTTCAGTGTCTGTGTTCTCAGGTTCTGCATTAATAAAGCTGTCAGCGTTTATTGTTCCACCTTTCCCCTAACAAAGATTTTGAGGGAATTAACAAGGATTTTTAAAAACCAGTGGAGGTGATTGGGGCAATTCTAACTCTTTTAGACGCCTGGCACTTACCCAATGAGGTGTACAGAATAGCAGGCTGCCACGGAAGAGAAGAAAAGCACTTGGCTTCAGATATGGGAAGTGCAGGACCGCCCTCACCTCTTCAGCACATGTGATAAAGTGGCCCATTCACGGCTGCTATTTCAATGGAGCCTCGTTCTAATACCTGTAAATACAGACTAAATGCAGCTCTCACCAATGTGATGTTTGAAACATCTCTGCATTTACTGGGAGGTGAAGGTTATGTCAACTGTGTTTCAATGAAGAATAAAGGCTCTTTCCATTCAAAGAAATGGGATGTCATAGTAACAGGAGAATCTGTGGGGATTGTCCAAGGCTACCTATTGTCCCTTTATTGATTTGCACAGTGTGATGGGAGGCTGGGAGCTGAACCCTATTTACAGGTGTAGCACGGAATTAATTGCCAACAGACTGCACAGAAAGCAGAGGGCCTTGTTTGCAGGGACTGAGTTTGTTCACTTGCATTTCTCCTGGAGCTAGGCTTAGCTGGTAGAGGAAGTCTCCCCAGATTAGTATCTCCACGGGGCTGGAATGCTTTCCAATCTCTAGCTTTTCAGGAGAGCACTGCTGTCCCCTCCAGCTAGCTCCTGTCCCTGGGGTAATGGGGATACTCTCTCCTGCCCAGCGTTCGCACGTGCAGTAAATGGCATGTCAGACACACTGCACTTCTCACGGGTACGAATGAGCTGGCTGTGGAAATGTGCAGAGCACAGGACTGGCCCCTACCTGAAAGGTGTAATTGTAAAGCTATAAACTTGTGAAACTTGCCTTCCAATCTCGCCTCCTTCTCCTAGGCCCAGCTTGATTCTTTAAGAACAAAATCATCATCAGCTGGGTGGGACACTGATATTGACTCATCCATGTACTCACACCACATTCACCACCTCCGCATCCAAGCACCTCCTCCCCTGAAGCCATTCCTACTCCCTCTCCCGCCCCGCCCCGCTTCAGTGCTGGAGAGGAGAAGGGAGATGTCTGATTTGGAGATGGGACTGATCTGACAACCTTCATCCTACCCTGTGATTCCCTCCTTTCTCTGCATTCAAACATCCCCCTCCCCAAAATCCTCAATAGCGGGAAAGAAAATTCACTTGTTGGCATGAAAAGAAACTTTTGAGCTGGACTAATGCAGCTGTTTAGCATTGTATATTCACTGCAACCTTCATCTTCCCAACCCTTCCCTGCACCACAGGTTTATTGGGTGCTAAATCTAAGTTAGATTGCTAGCTCCTCTGAGGAGGGACTTGTCATTTCTCTTTGCCATGCACACCTAAATCATTATAACAGCAACTTTGTAGTTTATATAAATGTAAATCATCTCGGACGAGAAGCATAGGATTTTGGCATACAGTACCTACTGGTAGTAGCATCACAAGGATTGAAGTTCCATCATTAACCTGTCCCGCCCTGACCCAGGGATTTACACAGATTGGCGGCTTCTGAAAACCAAGTCTGGCAGACAGGGGCTAAGAACAGGAGCAATTGTCTATCTAGACTCTTTTTTTTTTCCTGACTAATCCATTTTTGCTATTAACTGAAACAACAGAATGTCATCTTGTGTGATTCCTTTGGAAATTAATGTATTTTATGCTCCCCAATTACAAGAATCCCTAACTTTCAATTTAATTTTATTTTTGGCCTTTAAGTTAAGGGAAAGCAATGGGGAAAAAAAAGATTGGAGAGCTTTTTTGTGTTCTCATAATTTAGAGGCAGCTCAGCTTTTTAAAATAAAATGATGTCTGCAATAGTCCATAACATGCCCCAAGTCCTTTGGGAATTTAATAAAATAATAAAATAATAATAAATAATAATAATAATAATTTGAAATGACAGGGCTTTAATGTTTGAGAATTGCTCCCTCCTGTGCATACCGTTATCATCTATTGCCTCAGCAAGACGTATTTTAGTAAATGGTGTAATTACAGAGGAAGCTCGAGTTATTTTCAGCATCACCCTGAGATAACGCAGCAGCATCCTCACTGGTTACCACAAGGTCATTACTGTTTTTAATGAAGGGAACAGGTTCTGGGTGACACATCAGTACAGTCTGGCAGCTCTTACTCCCAAGGAAAGTAACATGGGTTATCACCAGGCATTTTTACGTGCAAGAACCATGCTATTATGGGGTGTCAAATATACTCTTAAAGCTGTGGAAATGTGTGATCACATGGTGGATCCAGAGCTCTAGATACAGAACTTCATATTAAATATCATGTACTGAAGTCCAGAGAAAGCCCAACAAACAACTGTCTCTAAAGACTAGGCAGAAAGACCCGTATCCTGTCTCAGGCTCACCAATAACATAAATCCAGAGCTATGTAGAACCATAACCTCACTTCTGAGGTCAGGGAAAATCAAACTGGGGGTCATGACCTCTGAGAGGGTCGCAAGGTTATTACATGGGAAGTCACAAGCTGTCAGTCTCCACCCCCAATTTATAATAGTGTTAAATATAAACAATGTGTTTTTAATTTATGAGGGGCGGGGGTTGCACTCAGGGGCTTGCTGTGTGAAAGGGATCATCCATACGACAGTTTGAGAATTACTGGATTAGAAGAACTATAGTCCTGCACCTCCACAAAGAGCAAAAGGGTCCAATGCCGGAGCCATGTCACAGAACGAGGACAGGCAATTTGCAGCCAAGTGACAGCACGTTTGGCTATTGTGAGGCAGCCCCCCTGCAGTAGCGAGGCACCTCCAGTTATAGTTGTTTGGGAAAGGGAAGGCCGGCCCAGCAGACAGAGGTGGGGGACTCCATTCTGTTCAGTGTACGTACACGTACACGTACACACACACTATGCCCCCAGGAGCAAGAATCCCCTTCCCTCATGTTTGCTCTCACCAAGATTTCGAATGGCCTCTGCCTGCCGAAGCCTTTGGGCCTAGAATCCAGCCTCATCCTCCCCAAATCACCACAGCATTTCATGCTTCTGATTTCTCCTCCTCCGCCCGCTCCGAAGGCAGCTCCCTCTCCTTGACAACCCTCCCACCCTGCTCCTTCCACATCTCCCGTTAGCGACTCTTCCTCCACTCACAACTCTGCCCTTGGCTGCTGCCGTCTCCTCCTCCCTCTCTGCAGGCTCTCTCCGAACCTCACCCCCTCCCAGGGCCGGCTCCAGGCACCAGCCTACCAAGCACGTGCTTGGGGCGGCACCTGGAGGGGGTCGGCACTCACCGTTTTTTGTAATTATTATTATTTATTAAAAAACCAATCTTCGCTTGGCGACCCCGGCCAGGGGAGTGGGGCGGCGGGTGTGCCACGCTCCCCGCCGGCCGGGGCAGTGGACGTGCCGCGCTCCCCGCTGGCGCCCCGGGCGTTTTGGCGGGGCGGTGGCGTTCGAGGGGGGGTATGTTTTGGCCGGCATTGGGGGGGGTGGAGCGGCGCGTGGGGTTTTTGCTTTTTTTTTTTTGCTTGGGGCGGCAAAAAAGTTAGGGCCGGCCCTGCCCCCGGCACAGATTCAGCTCCTCTCTCTGCTGGTGACTCACAAACCTACTTCTCCCCACTCCTGCATCACAGTGGGACTCTCCAGGGTCTCTCTCTGGATGCAGTCATTGTCCACTCAAATTTACCATTGCTAAAACCAAGCTCCTGTACTATTGATAACTCTATTGATCAGCCTGTAACCTGGGGGCCATCTTAGACTCTTCTGCCTCCTCTGACACCCAGCCCGTCCTTCTCCACAATAAATCAGTAATTCTTCCCTTCCTCTCTGCCCACACAGCCAACAGGCTTATCCACACTCGGATCATCCCTCCCAACACCCCCACTGTCCCCTTCAGACCAACTACAACACAGCCACGAAAACGGCCTTCCTCTCCCATTGATCTATCTGACTGTGTCACTCCCACTCTTCCGAGTCCCCCCACTGGCTCACCCTTCTCCACGGGAACAAGCATCTGCTCATCTTCAAGGCTCTGCACAAAATCTGACTATGAAGCTCCCATTGACTCCAGTGGGATCAGGACTTTGCTCAGGATGCCTTGTAATCAGAGTAAATGGCAAATCCTGGGCAGGGATTTTTTTAAAATAAACGTGTCACATCTGAGAGTTCAGAGAAATCATTGTTCAAAAACCATGGACTATGTAGATAGGAAACCAAATTTACAAAAATGTAATTTACTAAATGTAGACAAATATGTATTTCAGACATGTGTAGAGTGTGCACACACACAAACACACAATGAATCTGCATACAAGGCAGAGTATACACACACATCATATCTAATACACACACATGCAATTCCTCGCTTACCTCCAGCTGAAATGGAAGTCATGAGTCTCTTGCCAAAGGAAAACAGTCAGCTTTTAACAAATATTGGTTTCTCTAAAGCTGTAAGGAGCCCCTGCGAGTTGTCAGAGGAGAGGAGCAGGAGACAAAGAAGAAAGCCACGATGCTATTGAACTCCATGCTGATTCTCAAACATGTGCTCATCCCAGATGATGGCATGTTAGTCCTCTGTACATTACATTAATATGCAACAGACGCAGGGCGAGAGGGCAATTTCTTCACCCATTTTAACCACTCGGTGACAGTTGAATATAAATGTGTGAACTTCCAAAGTTAAAGTAGTTATCACCCATTAAAAATAAATATCACTTGAATGACAGCATCAGCATCCAAATAAAGTCCCTGGTCAATGACCCAGGAAACTTGTCTCCCTTCTAACCATAGAAATATCTACCAAAATGAAGTGGTTTACAGCCTCACTGATGAGCAATAACAGAGCAGATACCTTTAACCACGAGTTCTCATAAATCTTGTCTGGGAAAAAACCTTTCAATTTCCTACGGAAATATGCAAAACAGACTCCACACTGTAAATCTTCCTTTTCGGCTCTAAGGAGATAAGTAGGACCTATTAACCTTCCATGTTATTTTCAACTTCATTATTTGAGCTGACACGACAAGAGAGAGCGGTGACGGCTCTTTTTGGCAGAGTGCATGTAAATCGCTTTCTCAAAGGAAATTACTTCTCCAGGCTGAATGTTATTAATCTAAATTCTCCGTTAGTCAAATTGTTGCCCATAATAAATATGGAACAGGTTGTGATACTTATCTCCTATGGCATTCCATTCCAGCTGCATATTTTTTCTCCCCTTATCCCTGTTTGAAACTGTCCTTTCGAGAGATCTATGTGAACAGCTTGTATTTAAGGCTTAGGGCTCATACGTACTACAGCTGGGCAAGTCTGTCTATCCCGCTATCACTTCAAGTCCAGGAAAGCCCACTAAAGCCCTACAAGGATTTGCAATCTTCTGAAGCAGACAGTGATGATAGGGCTGCCCTGGGAGACTTGAGGAGCGTCTGTCTCAGCAACCGCTGCTCCCACCTCTGATTGTTGTGCTATTAAAATCAATTAACTTTTCACTTGAACACATCTATATTATCTGGTTCCCCTGGGCATGCTCCAGCCCACTTCGTCAGCCCAATATCAGGGGGGCTGCTGCAGCAATTGATACAGTGGAATTGATGCACAACAAGACTAGCCGCCTTTTTTTTAGTCAGATGCCCCTGAAAAGTCCTCAGGAGCAGTCTCAAGAGCACTACTTCGTGGCTTCATGCCCATGTGGTGCACTCCAGCTCGAAGGGACGGAATTGCACAGGCCTTGCACATTTTGACATGAACCAATCTGGGGAGTCCCTTCTTCACTAAAAAAAGGATTACATCATTTCTAGGTGCCATGACTGTGCTGGCATAACCCTGTAGTGTAAACACAGTTTACGGGGATGAAAGGGGGTTTTCCATTGCGATAGGAAAACCACTTCCCCAAGGGATGGTAGCCAGGTTGATGGAAACATTCTTCTGCTGACCTAGCTGCGTCTACACAGGTTAGGTCGGCATAGCTACCTCGCTCAGGGATGGGGATTTTTCACACCCCAGCAATGTAGCTATGTCGACTTAAGTTTTAAGTATAGACCAGGCCTAATAGTCCACAACACTCAAGCAGTACCGTCCTCTGCTGCAGCATTCCTGCTGTAGTCTTTGATTAAGCCTCCACTCTCCACCCTGTCCCATCACCAAACTAATGGTGCAAAGGCAACACCACCTATTACTGATGATAATAGAAGGCTTGAGGGTGTAAGATACAGTAGAACCAATTTCCCTGAGGCAGTTTTCCTATAGGCTGCAGTGAAGTCAAGTTGTTCCTCTCAGGGCCAAATGCAGGTGGGGAGCTATTGTAATGATGCTGAATACTGTACTGAAGTGTTGAATCAATGCAATGGCTCATGCAGTCCAAGGAATGGGTTCCTCTCTCCATACCCTGATCTGCAATCTGTGTTCTAAAAGACAGATGCCAGAATATGGTTACATATCTTCAATATTCACTTAGGTTGAATATGATGCACTGGGAAATAGCCCAGATGTGACCACTCACTCGTTCAGACTAATACGGTGTTTCACACACACACACAGAGCCGCAACTGCTTCAACGCAGAGTAAGTTTGTAGCGAACATGACTCTGTATTGTATGTAAATTAAGCGGCAATCACATACATTTGTTCATGAACACTGGCCTAAAGGTTACTGGTTAAGCCATAGGCTCATACAAAGAAGAGAGTTATAGAAACTGGGCTATGACAAGGTGCCCCCTCTTAGCGAATAAGAGAGCGGAGAAGCCATGGGAACACGTGAGCCAGGCTAAAAGCATTCACCTGTTCGAAGACCAGGAGGTGCAGCATGCAGGAGGTCATCTTGGCCAAGTACTAGAAAGGCATTCAAAGTGTGAATGCCTAAACTGGAGAGCTCAGTGTTAGGCAGGCAGACACCGGAAATATTGCTCCTAGAGAAGCAGCTCAGCTCCCCACCCCCCAAGTGCCAGGGGCAAGGGTTTGGGGGAAGGTGTTCTGAGCCTCTCCAAGCTGGAGACTGGAGTGTTTTCAGACTCTTCTGCCCTTTTGACTTTCTGTGACACTATGTTCACATAATAGAAATTTGTGAATTGGCTGCTTTATTTTTCAAAGCTTCCCACAAGCTCATCATGAAAACCTTCCAAGTTAGTCTGTGAGGATCAAAGGGGCCAGTGCTTCAGAGCAGGTATCCGTCCTCTTGTCTCTTGCCATTATCCAAAACAGTCAAAAGAACAAACCTTGTGAAACTGACTCAGCAGAAACTGCAATACAGCCTCCCCCTTCACATCCCCCAGGTCTCTGAATTGATTCACATTCAGTAGTCTGGGCTAGCATTGAGGTGCTAGGCCTTAAGAGATTATGGACCACATTTTCAAAGGGGTCTGTTATCCCAGCAACTCACTTTTGAACCTGCATTATTCTGAGCTCAATAACAGAGTTTAGCTGGGATTTGTGAGAACAATCTGCTGGATACTTAAATTCTGTCATCTACCCTGCAATCAACTGCACTCCCAATTCTGCACAAAGCAGAGGTGGTTTTGATTTAATTTGTATTAATCTATATTCAAAATACAAAATAATTTGATGTGAAGGAAAAGGAATATTGGTCTGGAGAAACATCTATTTTGAGAACATTATTAATCATCACTTTTTGGAGTTCACTTTTTTTTTTTGTCAAATAAGTTCTGATGCTTAAATGTAAATTGCCTGTTGAGCAAAAGCTGACTCCTCAGTACAGAGACATAGGGAGAAAATTTATATTACAGACCCAATTCATTTCAAATTGCATGCCTCATTTGTGTGGGTTTCCGCATAGTTAAAGCGGCAAACGTTCTGAAACCATTTTTTAGAGTTCACATTCCTTCCAATATATATTAATGTAACTGGAGAACTTTTCATGTAATGAGAGAAGTGTAGGTTAAGCACCATGGGATGGAGGAGCAAAGTCAGGGAGGTGCAGATAAAAACTGGAAAGTCTACATATTTAGCAAAATCTTTAAGGATTTATAATTTCAGGGAATTTTTATTTGCACTCGATTCCTACACTTCATTGAAAGAACCAGCTTATCACCAATAAAGATTTTCATTAAAAACACTCAGAAAACACCTGCGGTTTTTTTCCGCCTTCCATAAAAATACACAATTCCTTCTGCTTAACTAAACCACATTGTGTTGTAAGGGCTGAGATATAAACACGTCTGTGGTTACACCCACACAGAAAAGTATTTTCTATGCACTTGGGGCCTGCTCCTGCCATCGATGAGAGTTGCGCATATTTGGCACATTGCAGGCTTGAACCCCGCTAGGTAACACAGGTGAGCACACTGCCCCGTTTGTAGCATGTGTGCGCGCAAAAGACTTGTGGTATTATTTACGTGAAACAGACATTTTTTTCAAACTGCTTCCCTCCCCGTTCCCCGCAATAGGCTCCAGCAAGTCTCAACCTCTCACACAGAAGACTGCAAAGTGCTGTTCTGTGTCTTCTGGGTTTTTCCAGGGTAATTACAAAAAGTTTTAAATCTACTCTGGGTGCTGTAGTTCATTAAATGAATTTCCATCTGTGTCTCCGCCGCTGTACAATACTTGGGTGTTTCTTGTATACAAGTCAGATTGTTAATTTGCAGCATGCCGCACTGAAAGGATCATTTCAATGGGAACTGATTATGGGTAATGAAACTGGCGCATTTCTGATGCACTTTTAATACTTGATGGATACAATATGTGCTGCACTGTGTGAGCACCAGCTTGTCAAAGCATTTCAATGCCGTGGCCATTCAACATGCTGTGCATCACACACACACCAAGGAGGAGCTGTATATTGTCCCATTAGTGCCCAGCTTTTGTTTATAAGAAATAAGGAGCCCACGGTGCAATAAGATGCTTGGGCCGCTGGGGAAATACTAAAGCCGAACTGAGGTGACGGATGACCACAGAAACCATTCAGTGCAAGTTTCACTCCAACACCATGAGCCTGACTCAGGTTGTACCAACAGACACTACACGGAGAACACAGATGATGAGCAGAGCAGTCGTTCGTTTCTCGGGTGGCCAGGAGGTGTATAATTTCACTCACTCTCTTCCATGATTTCATCCAGGTGTGGGTTGGATGCACTGAGGGACTGGGCTGGTTTTAGATGGAGAGGTGCCTGCAAGGCAGCCAAGGGATGTGACTGGACATGCAGTATCCACTGCTCCCACAGAAGCTGGGTAGTTCTAGAAGGGATAGTGGAGCTTGGTGGGGAGGAAGGTTTCACTGCACTGTGTTGTAACTGGCTGAAATCCCAACTCTTGCCCTCCCGGGACTGACAAATGACACAGACAATTCATCTTTTCATTCAGTCCCGGCACTGGGTCTGCACTGAGATGCAACGTCACCTCCCACAGAGGAGGCAGCAGGCCCAGAGCACATACTTGGACCAGGCTGTCTGAGCCCTGCATTTCACAAGACACATCCCTGGTGCCTCCATCTTGCCCTTGAATCTCGGCAGTGACAGCGCCCTGACCACATACCTCCCTGGGGACTCTGTCCCATGAACAGCTGCTCTGACTGTAACCACGTCTAGGAATCATTTATCAATTTCAGGAAACTACGGGTGAGTGATTTCAAAATCACTCTTCTCCCCACTGCTCCTGCCCATGAGTGCGTACAAATGAGCAAGTCCAAAAGTGATATCCCGGCAGACAGAACCTGTCACTGTTGTTTATGCTTCATGTATCCACCAGGCTCTGGCTCAAATTGCCCCCCCCCCCCACCATGCTTATCATAAAACCTCAAAGATCCCCTTAGCAGTGTCATTAAAACCTAAGTGACTAGCGCCTTCTGCAAAAGTGTCATTCTTTGAATGGGTCTGTTCCTTCAGATAATACATAGACCGTCCCATCCTCAGCCTTACCGCCTGCCCTGGGTAACCCCAGCCCCTGTGCAAACACAGAGGCACACAAACCATCCTTGGAAGGGGATCCATGCAATTTGCTGCAGTCGCATGAGGTACACTCCTAGATCAAGCACTGCATGCTGGGACCTACAGTCACCAGAGGCTGCACTTCTCTAGGGAGGAACAGGAGGGCACTGAGGCACACCTGACATGCAGGTAGCATTTTGGATGCTGTCCCTTTCCCAGTGACTGCACACACACACACCTTTTTTTTTTTTTAATGTAATGAAACGACCCTCCCACCCCACCAGGTACCATAACAAGAGTTTGCTTCAGAGCCCTTAAACCTGGGGACCCATTTCTGAGCTACCTTCTACTGGGCTGTCAGGTCTCTCACCCCCTAAAGGGGAAACCACGTGGCTCCATAACCTCAACCCATAGGCATCTAAACAAGGGACAGAGCTGATGATCACCCACAGTCCCCACTACAGTTGAGAGTACCTCTGAAAATCAGCCACTTGTTTGGGGGCCTCAGTATGCCAAACTTTAGGCTCTTAAAACTACAGCAAAGTCCCCATCTCTAACAGCAAACTTGAACTGCTCTGCACAGCGTGCTCGGTTAGCAAGGGTTTCTTTAAACAATTCAACCAAGTTACGTCAGCTTGGACGAAATACATCTTTGGAAAAAACCACCTCATGCAAATCAATGTCTAAATCCAAATCTGCAACACAAGGCCGCCGAGAGAAAATTTCCACTTTGGCTACCAGCCATGCATGGTTTTTAACACTGAAGCCACAAGTAACTCTTCACTAACCAACCTTTGGCTCTCTGAACTGCTAACACAGGTTGGCAATTTTGGCAAATATCAATCGTGCAAATGCAAGAGAGCTTCTGCCAAGATAAGCTAACCACCGCCACGCACAAAGCACACTCCTACTTTGCTCGTAATGTCTTTAGAGAAGAGATTACTCTCTTTCCTGAGTAGATTCCCTGCTCTGAATGAAAAAACACTTGGCGCAGAAAGAGTTAATCCACTAGCAGTCATAGGTTAGGGGAAGATTAAGCTTCACCACATACACAGAGGTATCGAAAGCATTCAGAGCATTATAAATCCACGGGTACAGAAGGCCCTTTTCCTCATTTGTTAGTCAGCGATGTGTGAAAATGTTAATGAAGGGAGCTATAATCTATGAGAATTTCACTATTAAAATTTAGTTCACGTCTGAAGGCTTCTGCTTACGCGCAGCCCATTGTACATCAATCCTTCCACTGTGCTACTAATAATAGACGTAATTGCCTTACTCTGTCTAGCCACCTTCACCCTGGCAATGCTGAGATTTGCTGGAACTGTTATGGTAGAAATTATTTTCATTCTATTAACTTGGAGTTTTATTATATGTATTCCTAAAAGAAAATAAATGCCGAGAGATTGTAAGTGTATATCTCCTCCCCTATGGAAGTATTTCTTAAACATAATATAATGACAAAAAGCACTGGAGTAAGGTGATATGGCACCTTCTTTTATTGAAAATCTAAATTAGGTTTACATTAGAAGCTGCATAAAGCTGTTCCCTTCCCCTCCATAATGGCATGTTTTGTTCACCAACTGGCTTAATGTGCATCCTATTTTGAAACACTCCAAATTGTTTTTTGGGGTAAGGAGCTGTACAGATAACACAGAGGAGGTATTAGTAACTATGTTTCAGATGCTGCCGTATCGCTTAACTTTGGGATGCTGCTTGAAACAATCGTCTTTTCTCTCATCCATTAATCAACATTTACTTTTCTCTGAAAGTAACAGCAGAATTTCTATTAAACAGTTATGGCTAATTTAAATACTTTAGGGTTAATATTAATGAACGGAAAATGTTCCTGCACATTTTCTATTTACAGACAGGACACCTGGGTGGGTATCGAGCAACTGGCTCTGGGTTAAAGTAGGAAAATCCCTAGTCTTGGCAGATGTTTCTGGGAATCAGAATCTGGGAAACCTGATTCTTCATATTATTCAGCACTATGGAGCTTTACTGCATGTTCGGGTGCTGGACATTCAAATGATTGATGCAAACTAATGTGCCATGGAAATTAAACCCTGTGAATCTCTCAAATTGGAAACAGTGATTTTCTTACGACTTCAGCTTTTCATGAAGATTATTTTAAAGCCCTTTTATCCACTAAACATTCAGGACCAAACATTTGCTACCTGAATGCTGGTTTTCATAATTATTAGGCCTAATAATAAAGTTCTAGCACTATTTAAATTTATCAGGACACATTCCCCCTCCCCGCCGCGACATGCACCCCCCCACACACAGATAAATAATAATTATAAAAATAGAAGGCAAAATCCTCTCTAATGAGATCAGTTCCATCTCCCTTGAGTCACTTGATGCACCCCGTGTATTTATAGGAGTATGTCGATGGAAACAGACAGAGGATGTACAGTAAAGAGATGAGAAGTGCCCCCAACAAATATTGACCCGTCTCATGTAACGAGGTTATTAGCTTCAGACTCCTGAGCAAATGCATGTGACTGAGGCCAAGAAATAAACTCCTATTGGGTATGTCTACACGGCAATTAAACACCCACAGCTGACCCAGGTCAGCTGACTCGGGCTCGCAGAGCTCCGGCTGGGGGGCTATAAAACGACAATGTAGATGTCTGGGCTCAGGGACCCCCAAGGGGGGAGGATCTCAGATCTGGGACTCCAGCCCAAGCCCATGTGGTCACACGGCAGTTTTAGAGCCCCGCAGCCTGAGGACTGGTCTATACCAGCACTTTTGTCGGTATAACTTATGTTGCTGGGGTGGGAAAAAACCATCCCCTGAGCAACGTAAGTTACAGAATTGCCCGAGGGGACAGCGCTCTGTTAGCGGGAGAGCTGCTCCCGCCACTCGTGGAGGTGGTTTTATGATGTCGATGGGAGAGCCCTCCCCCTTTGGCAGAGAGCAGCTACCCGAGCGATCTTACAGCAACGCGCTGCATTGGTACAGCCACTGTAAACTCTCCCGTGTAGACATGGCCTGAGCCAGCTGAGTCAGATCCTGTGTGTCTTGGCAGGAGACCTCAGTGTTCACCTCTTATTGCACTCACCCAAGAGCTGAGCCTATCAGCCCAAATGAAGCCTACCCGTGCAGACAGGTAGGCGGGCCTGGCTATTCCAATTCTTAATTACTCTCACTGTTTAAAATGTACACCTTATTTCCAGTCTGAATTTCTCTAACTTCAACTTCCAGCCATTGGATCATGTTGTACCTTTCCCTGCTAGATTGAAGAGCCCATTATCAATTCTTTGTTCCCCATTAAGTAATTATAGACTGTAATCAAGTCACCCCTTACCCTTCTCTTTGTTGAGCCAAATAGATTGAGCTTCTTGAGTCCACCATCATAATGCAGGTTTTCCAATTTTTTAATCATTCTCACGGCTCTTCTCCGAACCCTCTCCAATTTATCAGCGTCAGTATTCAATTGTGGCCACCAGAATGGGACACAGTATTCTGGCAGCTGTTGCACCAGTGGCAAAAAAAGAAGTAAAATAACCTCTCTTCACCTACTCAAGATTGCCCTGTTCATGCATCTCAGGATCACGTTAGCTCTTTTGGCCACAGCGTCACACTGGGAGCTCACATTCAGCTCAATCTCCACCACAACCCCCAAATGTTTTTCAGTCACTGCTTCCCAGGATAGAGTTCCCCTATGGCCTCTATTCTTTGCTCCCACATGTATAGATTTACGTTTAGCCTATTAAAACACATATTGTTTGTTTGTACCCAGTTTACCAAGCGATCTAGATTGCTCAGAATCAGTGACCTGCCCTCTTCATTATTTATCACTCCCCCAATTTTGTGTCATCTGAAACCTTTATCAGAGGTGACTATCTTCCAGGTCATTGATAAAGATGTTAAAGAGATTTGCCAAGAACAACTCCCTGAGTGAACCCACTGGAAACAGACCCGCTCAGCGATGATTCCTCATTTACAGTTACATTTTGAGCCAGTATTGAATCCATTTAATGTGTGCCATGTTAATTGTATATTGTTCATTTCCACACCAATAAACAAACTCTGCCCCCCATGCATAGCATCACTTCTGACAGACCCCACCAAACACACACATCCCACTGAATAAGGCTTGGGCTCTTTCTCCAGACATTGCCCCATTTAACTCCCCACCCCAAGTAATCGCTGAAGGCTGCAGGACAGACAAGAGACTTGAGGCTAGGGTGACCAGATGGAAGGAGCCAAAAAGCGGGACTTGTCCGAGGGGGGGAAAAAAAAAAAAAAAACCTCCCGCTGGAGTTCTCCTAACCACAACGGAGTTCTCCGAGCAAAACAATTTTTTAAAAAGGAGGAAGCCCAGATATCGGGACAAATGGCATCCCGACCATGCATCGGTTGGGACGCGGGACAAAAGAGGGAAAATCAGGACGTCTGGTCACCCTACTCGAGGCCTCCCAGCTTCTCCTCTCCACCAGTGTTAGAATTATAAACGCAAACGCTCGACATTACGGATGGATTAGTAACCTTGCAGAGCCTGCAAGCTCTCTTGGTTCTTCCATGGCTCTTCTGAAAAGTGCCGTGGGATTGTTAGTGCTCAAGGCCTTGGGTTTCATTACAACAAAATTGATACCTCATTTCGCACCCACTGCTCAGTACTAGAGCTAGCCAAACATTTTCAGACAGGGCGTTTTCCACTAGAAAATGCAATTTCATCAAAAAAACCTTCTGTGGGAATGTGTCAATTCTGATGAAATTTGATTGACAAAAATTGCAAAAGAAAGCATTCTAATAGTGCTGCAGAGGTCCATTTTCACATTTGGGGAACAGACTGTTTTGATTTTTCATTTAGAAAAATATTTTATATTGTAACAAATTTTAAAAGTCTAAACCAACGTGAAATGACCCAAGATCATGTTTAATTGTTTTGTGGGAAATTTTGAAAAACTGCTTTCATGCCAATTCAGAACAAAATCAAATGTTCAAATCGTGGAACTGGCAGTGGAATGACGCTCCGGCCCTCCACAGCTCTACTCAATCCAGATTTAGAAGCAAGAGCGTCACTTGCTGAATCACCAACGCCACTTTCTGCAACACCTGAGTTTTCATTGGCGGTTTCCCATCCATACTCTAACTCGGGCTAACTCTCCTTAGATGTAACAAACTCACAGCCCCTCCATCCAAGCAGATATAATATCAGAGAAAAACCCAGTCCTCAAAGATAGCAAAGCTCTGGCACCTTCAGAAAGGCAGGAAAGTAGAAGAGAATGCTGTTATGAGGTAGTCTCTGAACAGTAATACAGAGCATACTCCAAATCAGTAGCAGTCAACAGGGGGACTGTGGTCCAAATCCGGACCACCAGATGCTTTTGAACGAACACTGAAATCTTTTTATTTACTTATTATCACCATCGTTACTTTTAAAAATATTTTCTCTGGAGTCTGGACCTCGACTAGACCTTGACCAAGAAATTTGGACCTTGACAAAAAATAATTGACTCCCCCTGCTGCAAATCCTCCATATGGCCTTGAACTCCACTGTCCAGCTGAGCCTGAGCTTGCAGATTGACAGAACCTCCTTAACTTAGACCTGCCCTGCAGGACTCCAGCACTCTCCTCTCTTTTTAGACTAGGAAAAGCATCATGTAAAGTAGAGCAGACCATTAGCTTTTGAGGTGCTGATGAGAATCAACGTGTTGCACTCAGACAAAAAGTACCAGAGCACAATGCACACACTGCTAGGAGTAACTCAGCAATACACACCATACAGCGCCAGCTGCAGGGATGACAACACTATCCTAATACAATTTGCACTCAAAACAGAAACATATCATGTTAGAAAATGCGTGAGGAACAGCAGCAGCAGTAATATGTCAACAGCAGCCTCAGACAAAGAACACACATTTCTGTTTTGGCACAGAAGTGAAGGAGAAAGGAAAAATACAATAAAAACCAAGACATGCTCTCAAAAATTACACCACTATCACAGCCTCGTGATTTTTAATTTTCCTCTAATTTCAGGACTGCAGCACTGATATAAAAATTCCTATAAGTGTTTTAGGGAGATGGTAATGGTCCTATACTAAAATAATTCAACCAACACTATAATTTTAGTACCACTATCAAAATGAAATAATGGCTGTTTACTATGTTACACCTTTCAAATGACCTTCATTTGAATACAAATTATGGCTTGAAATTCTAAAGGCTGCTCTATTTCAGCAAGCAGCACAATGAGGATGTTTACCCAGGGTTTGCTCTTCCATTAGAGTTCTCAGCATAACCACCCACAGCAAATGGATTTCTTTCTTGGGAGCTGCTGGAGACTCACTTGAAGCCCCGGTATAGATTTGAACGGTTCTGTCCAATAAGACAAAGAAACAGAAGGTGATGGAGCTCTCGGTTGGGGGCCAGGCAGATCAAAGTTAATGTACATTGCCCGAGTGAAAGTCCTTCGTGACTCCAGGCAATCGGAGGGATCGGCAAATTGAGGAAGCTTTCCAGTGGAAAGGAATAAAGTTCTAAGTGTTAGCTACAAGCAGGGCCGAGTGATGGGCAGCATAGCACATTCCATGCTAAAAACCTCTGCTGGGCTCTTCAATCAGGACAGCATGAGTTCTGGCTTTCCTTCTCCATTTGGAGAGGACATTGTATCTGGCAATATTTTAGCCCTAAATATTGGGGCTGTTTCTGTTCGTTTCTCTCTCGGAGAGGGTGAACGATGAACATTACTTTGCTTCTGCTTTAGCTCAGAGAAGGAAGGTGCTGTATGTAACATGAACACAGCTACTCAGAACACGAGGCTAAAGAACCAAGAGAGAAAACCCTGAACAGGATTAGCGAGACAGAACCAACACATGGGGCTTGTTTTAATTTCTGCAAAGACCCTTTTCCCTGTCACATGGCACCCTGCAGTACAACGAGGGAAGCACCGTGGGGGCTGTGGGGTAGGAAATGGCCCCAGAGAACCTGGGATTTTCTCTTTCCATGTCAGACTCTGGGCTAGAGAAAGCTCCGTGTGCAGGGGACGGGAAGGCTGAGTTGACTCAGCAGTGAAGTTCCGGCCATTCGGCTTGCACTGAGCCTTTCACGCTTGAGGGTCCAAGGCTAGGCACAGACAGGCATGGGGCAGCACAGTTCAGCAACGAACGGCTGTGCCAAAGAAGTGTACTGTACAGGAGAGTCAGCCCAGGAGCTCCTCCTAGCCCAGGGGGCCGCACACCGGGCTGTGCAGCATTGCTAGGCGAGACCAGGGAACTGCGAGGCAGGCAGAGTTGGGGGCTGACAGGGCATGAGCAGGAGGGTAGGGGCAATGTCCAGGCAGGAGCAGAGCTAAGAGAGGATGAGGAGTTGGAGTCAGATGTGGAAGCCGGTGCTGAGACTCAAGGAGGAGCGGCCCAGGTGAAGCAGTGGGTAGTGAGGGCTATTTTGGCTGCAGCACGCTGGAGAGGTATTATCCTGGCCATTCGCAATCGCGATCGTAAGTGGGACCCGCACTGCACCGAGGTGCTGGGGCGCTTGTAAGCAAAGGGGCCATGGCCCAAAATCCTGCCCCTCCTCTGCGGCCTTGACCCAGGGCAGCTAGAGATTTCCAGCTACACAAGAGAGAGGCAGGCATTTGTAGCCTATGCAGGGGCAGCTTTGCCCTGGGGGGGCCTCCCGCCTCTCCCATCCTGCGCAGGAGCCTTGGAGTCACACAAAGCCAGGGCGCAGGCCTTTTGGCAATTCTCCTGCAGCTAGGGAACATAGCAGCTGCAGGGGCTCCTACAGCAACGAGGCTACAGTGGCAGCACCAGAGAGAAATCCCCAGCATGAAGCCCAGCCAGGATTCCACAAACGCGTGAGGACTGGATATTGGAGCCCCTGGAATACGCTTTTGCAGCCTTTCCTTAACCATGCACTCTCTCCTTGTGCTAGCTGGCCCACACCGCCAGCTGCTGCCCACTTCCATCGGACTTACTCTTCACCAGGCCCAGAGCCGAGTCTATTAGGTATTTACAATCAGGACACTTGGTTGGGAAAGGCAACAGCTCCTCCAAGGCTCTCAGCAATGTCACTCAGCTGATCAGCTGTCAGAATAGTGTCTCCTTGGAGAATCAGGGCATCATCTTCATCCTCGCAATACACTTTATCTTGAAGGGGGCCCTAAATTCATGCACAGAGAATCATCCTTCCCCATGTCACACACCTACAAATCCTGGTTCAGGCTGCAAACCCTTGTCTGTTGACAGCTATCGCTGTCAATGTCTCTGTCTAAAGGTTAGAGCTTGTTTGAATGAATCAGCAAGAGCAGATGCCACAGTATAAGATAATGTATTCAGCTGCAAAGAAACCTGAAAACAGAGAAATTAAGGAAATCTTAATGAATTTAAATTCCTCATTTATCTGCCTTTAATATTCCGTCTAATCACTGTTTAGGAATTTTATGTTGAAGGCAGAAGAATGTCAGTATCATTTAATGAAAAGGAGGTCATTCCTTTTCTGAATTCTAACCACTGCTCTGTGCCAAACAAAGACAGGAACAAGGATTATGGGATCATTTAAAACTGGACTAAACAAAACTGCAGAAGATCTATTGCAGGAATTGCCACAGTCCAGGCCTGGTCAGCAGGGAACGGACTGCCTGGCTTATTCCCACTCATAATTCCAGGATTCTAGACAAGACAAAGAATTAAGAGGAATTAAAAAGAATGAAATGAGGAAACTACATCAGTTTAATACACCATGGGCCACTAGCTCAGTTTTGTAATGGGGGGATATTATGCATTACTAAGATGAACGCATTCTTCTTCAATATCTGAATGCCGCACTGACCTGCTCTAACCTGCCCAGGAAACCTGGCATTCTGTGGCTGTTTTATGTAAAGGGGAGCGACAGCCCTGCACAATGCAGGTTACAAGAACTGCAGTGAAGGGATGAACTTATGGGGCAAAGAGCCTACTTCCCAGCGGGAAGCTATTGGAAAGAGCTTTGCAGGCTGATAAAGAGAATAAAAGTTTAACTTTTGACACACACACACACACACACACACACACACACACACGCACACACTTTTTTAACAGCAATGATTTCTACTTCTTAGAGCCAGTTTGTAAGCATCAGAATGAAAAACTGAATTACCTTGAGCAACATTCATGTAATTCAAAATAAACACTCCAATCAACTTGTAGCTTTAGACAGCATTTAGCAGCCTTCATATGCATTTACTAAATATATAAAATGGGAGATGGAGCAGAATGCTTTGAAGACTGGGAAACAACCACCAGGGTGTTATTTTTCATGTTCCAGGTTTTTATTTGGATAGAACAGCTGCCTCTTTTCAGGCTTTTGCTTCAACCTGGAGGAAGAAACATGAAGATCTCCGAAGCTTGAAGGGTTTTGCCCCTGAAACTAAAAACTTTTAGTAACAAACAGACCAAAAATTATTTTATGTGGGATGTAATTAATCAATAGAATTCACTACCACAAGATATCATTAAGGCCAAGAGCTCTGTAGCTGGAGTCTTTAAATCAAGATACGAGGGCTTAGTAACTCAGCCACAGGTTATGGGCATACAACAGGATGCGTGGGGGAGGTTCTATGGCCTGTGATGGGCAGGAGGTCAGACAAGATGACCATGATGGTCCCTTCTGGCCTTAACATATATGAGTTTATGATCTTAGCAGGATTCACAAAAGGATCCAAACTTATGTGGATAATGAGAACATCCACAGTTATAGCAGATATGATAAAAACATTTAAAAGGCTTAAACCTTCCTGTTTCAGTGCTTAAACCAACTGACAAAACGGGAGTTAGGAAGAAAATCTACCATTGGCAGATTATTTCAAAATTATCCATCACAGGATTTCCTGCACTTCACTGTGAAACATCTGATACTGGCCACTGTCTGAGGTGCGATATTGGACTAGATGGATCACTGATCTAATATCATATGGCAGTTCTTATATTCCCTAACACAAGGGTTCTCTGCACTGCCTGTAGCCCTTACCAACTGACGGAATAAAGGTATGAGCTCAGTTGTTTTTTTTAAAACACAAATTTCTGCCCATTTGTTAGTATCAGTCAGAGCAGCCTTTAAAGTTGTTTCATTATTGTGCTGGGAATCTTAAAAGAAAAGGTATCAAGTAATTGTTAATGAAACAACAAATAAGCTTGTGTATCCCAACCCAAAACTGTGTTTCAGACAAAGGCAGACAGCAATGTTTGATCTTTGCACTTTTAAAGTTTGTTTGTAAGTGAAAAGGCTTTCTGTAAAATGAAGCTTCCCTCTAGGCATCAGAAGTTGTATTACAAACTACTTCTCTCCTTGGGACAGGCCGCAGGACAATGTGATTGCAAGGACATCCTTTCCTAGAAGCTAGAAGAAATTCACATTTATTTGCTGTCCTACAGTTCTCAGAAAACCAGAGCACATCAGGAGAGGGGAACATACAGGATACAGCAATAGACACTTTCTGCTCTGAAAGCGTCATTTGCTAACGTTTTTATGAGACTCTTTCAAAGATTCAAGACTGCAAAGCCCAGTTCAGGGCCATTGTAATACAATAAGCAACAACTGCCAGTAATTACGGGCAGCTGACTAACCAGGATTGTGTTGCACTCTGAGAATACCAGCCACGGCCACACTGACCTGAGACTTCCAAACAAGCTGATTTTGGGGGGAAGACTGGGACAAAAGAAAGCTGACGTCCATATAAAGTGACTGTTATTGCCATTAGGAGGTCAGATACCATGGTGACAAGTGGCTTAAAACTGTTTACTGTCGATACTGTCAGTATTCGCCAGCAGTTACGAGAGTGGTCTGGGAGATTATCGCAGGTGCCGCTCTATTCAGACTAGGAGAGACCAGTGGTAACTGTGATCGGTTAGTGTTGATTTTAGTGGCACCTACAATAACTTCACCTCCCCTCCCTCAAGCAGCTCCTTCCCTCATCAAAAAATAGAATCTACAAAAATTGCATGTAAAATGTTTCCAGCTCATCAAAGCTCTATTCCAGAGAGGACGGACCTACCTTCTCCTGCTCCGTGGGCACACAGCGTCTTGGGGGAAATGGGAAACGCAGAGGGCATGGTGCCTTTGAAAGCTGGGACAGTGGTTTTCTTTCTACTTTCCAGTGAAAAGATTCATTTTTAAAACTTCCCTCTTGTGCTAAACTGTTGATTCTGAGCGGGACTGAGGGATGAGTGCAAACAGCAATTGCTGTCTGCTAAGTTCCATATCAGAACGCTACTTATATCACCAACATAAACGCAGTAAACGCAACGCTTGTCCCCCCCAGCATAGGCCTTGTTAGAACACTCGTCGAACTCCACAGCCTAACACAGACGCAAGAAAAATGCTATCTGTGAAAATGTCAACAGCCGCAGCCCTTCAAACACGGAAGGGGCCACTCTATATGTTTTTGCTGGAGAATGAATGAAAACCATGTAGAAAGGCATTTATTAAAAATTTTCAGATCTTCTTACGTCAAACCAGCAAAAAAGGCCACAAGCCCAATTATGGTTTCGTTATCGTTTGCTTTTGAACACTTTATAATAGTGAGGGCCAGCCTCATGCCTACCATATAGCTAGCAAGCTAGTATCTTAAGGATCAAGTCGCTTTTGAGACACCCCTAAAGTAATAGTCAAATTACTGTGATTGCTCTATTTACAAATCTGAGCCATATTAAAATTCTTTTAAAATTCCATTTTCATTTCCAATTAAAGTTGCTACAAAGTAAAAGCAATCTGGCTGCATGGCACACACTGTACTTCCACTGCCTTTTATAACGAGAGTGCTATAAAATTTCAACACTTCAAAAATGTGGAGTGTCTATAAATACTCCCACCCCAAGACACCTACATGTAATTACTCACAAAGAGTGAGGAGGAGGCAAGCAGAAAAAACCCACATTATGTGCTTTTCTTCTCCAGGAGACACTCTTGCTAGTTCTATTAATTACTTTCAAGGTCTTCTCTCCCTTTCTTTTTTTAACCCTTCGACACTCCCTAGAACGATAAGTGTTACAGGAGCATAGTGACTAAATAACCAGCTGACCCAAGAGAAACGTGAAAAGCTAGTGGAAATATTCAGAGTGGACTTAAAAACAGAAAAGAAATCACAGGGCACTTTATCAAAAACCAGTCTCCTCTGCACGTAAAAAGCTGTTCAAGAACAATCTTCAGCATTGCAAGCGAAGAAGAAAATATCAATCAAGGTTCCCAACAAAGAAGAGAGCAACATCAAATGCAGGAAATCACTGAAAACATTAGGCACAGAAGCCTGGGCCTGATTCTTCAGAGACACAAGCCCCACAGGCCATGTCTACATGGGGATAAAAGCCCCGCAGCTGCCCAGGTCAGCTGACTCGGGCTTGTGGGGGTCGGCTCTCCGGGGCTGAAAAATCGCTGTGCAGATGTTTGGGCTCAGACTGGAGCCTGTGAGGGTGAAGAGTCTCTCAGGCCATGTCGGCTAGCCCCATGGCCCGAGTCAGCTGATCTGGGCCAGCCTTGGGGCTTTTATCCCTGCGTAGATGTACCCCTAGACAGCAACCAGCCTTCAGGAAGTTACATGAAGTTGCCATTCACCAAAAGGAGTCTCTCATGGACACCCAGTCAGGGAGCTAGCAGAGGTGCTAGGAAAAAGGGGAGGAGTGAAACTGCTGCACACAAGCAGACAGCCCGGATGCTTGAATGAGGAAAAAATTCCGTATGACAAAGAGAATTGTCTGAAAAGCATGTTGTGGAATCAGGTGGATCCCAAGGAGGCCGAACCCAAGTGAGCTCATGTCACTCCATCTCCAAGAATGTTACATTACCGCAGAATAGTGCACAATGGGGAGGGTTCTTTCCATTCAGTTTTATGGCTGAGGCCAGGAAGATCACTCCCACCCTCCAAGTGCACCCAGGATGGAAAGAACCAACTTTCCCATATTGCATTTGAGAAACTCTTAGAACACACGTCGTGTCGGGTCAGGGAAAATCTAACCACAAGCTCATTAACAGGCCAGTCTTTAAAACTTCTTATGGATTCCTTCCTGCATTTTACCGAACCCAGCCATCTCCCCATTCTCAGACATGAAGGCTGAAGTCTTTGGAACTCGAATGCCTCTGCTTCAATCACCTTCCGTGTGAACTCACTCCATAAGCACTCATCCTGTGACGAGCACGACAGAGAGAGGCGGTTTGTGCCCCTTGGAATGCAGGCAGATTTTTACTCAACTGGCTCTTGAAATTCCTGTCAGCTCCCCACAAAGTCACCTCCTTCCCAACAGGAATAAGCCCATACCAGTAACGCCACAGACAAAGCTTCACCGGGCACTGGAGCCCTGGGGCACCCACAGCAGAATATCATACGTGTGTAGGAAAGTGTCCCACTGTCATAGACCAAGAATGATGGGAATTTGCTTGGATTTGTAACTTTAAAAAAAAAAAAAAAAGCGGTGATTGGCGGTTACAGCTGAACGCTGAAGGCCAACGGCATGGTCCCTGGGCTGCAGATACTTCCAGCAGGACACTGATGGCCACGCACAGACTGAATGACAGGCCCGTCACTCATTCCTGGCACAGGAGCAATGGAATCCACATGAAATTCGCTTTCATACGAAATACAAGTTTTAAATGCATCTCCGGGAATAATGCAAATACCATAGAAGTTAAAACAGTGTCCAACCAAGAGACATTGGGGATGACCGTTCAGGGTTTGTTTTAAGTTAGTGAGAAAGACCGAGGAACACTTGGTAGAGACAGATCTCCTTCGATACGAAGAAAGTGCTATTGGCCTTTACAGCTTCTTTGACTCCACTCCCGAGAGCGCTGGTGTAACGTTCCTGCCTGCGCATGCGCTGCTTCCGGGGCCTGTGTGGATCGCTTGCTCTGATCAGAGGATGACAGTCTCCTAGCAGGTCTGTGAGGCCTCGTGTGCTCTGTTCTTTCGACACACAGCAGCACAGCAGGGTCCCAGCCTCTCAGAGAGGATTCATAAGTGGGCAAAGCCTGAGACATCTCACCAAACAACAACAAAGCATCAATTCAGGGGAATAGCGTGAAAGTTCTTATTCCATTCCCTGTAGTCTGCAGTGGATGGAAGGAGGGAACTGGACTGTTCCCTCAGGATGCTGCCCGGGCCAATCAAGAGACCATCAGGGAGCACTTCAAAGATCAGTTTCTCGGGTACATAAAAAGAAATGTAAATGATTGTGTGTGAGCTTCTGTTAGTGGCTGCACTACTGCATTATGCATGACTCCAGACTGCTCCAAAGAGGAACAAACTGCACAGCCTTCCATTAGCGGTTTGCAGATTTATGCTAAGCTTTGGAATTTATTGGTGTTATTTAGGTTAATGTAGAAGTATTTTGCATATTTAGAATACGACATTTGTTACTAACGGTGATGTAATATCTTGATGTTACAAATCAACCCGGGTTTCTGTAAGGTTTGCAGATTCACATTATGGAGATGACAATCACCTGGGCACTTAGTTGGGTTAAGTTCATTGATGTACCTTGCTCAGTTTCACATTCTGCATGTGGATGATGCCCATCTCATGGATTACCATCCAGACCACCATCCAACTGAGTGGAAAGGGAGGACAGAAATGTGCCCTATGCCCACACGGTACATACGGGCTCCCTTTTTTATGAAAACACACTGTCAAAGTGAGTGTTCGGTCCCCATCCTCTGCCTGGTTCACTTGAGGAGAACCAATTACTGCTCTTAGCAGCTAACGCTAACAAGAGTTGCTCGTTACACTCTTTGCTGTGAGGCTGAAGATCCTGGGTTCAAACCCAACAGGCAGACACTGCACAGAAATGACATCCCGGCAACCCCTCCAACGCTGGCTTCCAAGAGGGGAACGCAGAAGAGAGTCTATGAATATGAGTGCAGGACGTGGCCTCTCTGATGACACTTTTATGTTAATGTCATGGCTGAGATGGACCTGTCAAAACTAAACCTAAACCTGGAATAATATTCCTCTGCAAATGACCCAGGCTGACTTCCTTCCTCACCCTCACTCTGGGAGGGCCTCTGCACGTCTAGGGAGTGTGAGGGGATATCAGACGTGTCACTCATTTGGGACCAGAAGCATTTCTTTCCATGCACCGGAGTTCACCTGAACAGGCAGCTGGGCCTCAAGAGATCTGCCCTCGCATGGCCATTGGCTCGGCTTACTCCAAACGGGGCTTTTGCCCAGCACACGCTCCACTGACGTGCTCCGTGGACCTTCCTCTCCTCCTTATTCGCCACAAAAATTAACTTCTTTCTGTTGGCCTCTTGCCCCACCCACCACCCGTGACGCCCACACCTGCTCGCTTTCCAGACTCCAGTTCACACGTTCTCTTCAAAACAATTCCCTAACAAGTCATCAAGTGCAGAACACGAAGTAATTCTCCCGACTCTTCCCATCCCTTCCCTTCTGCCCGTTCTTAAATAATAACAACACTGCATGCTAATTGCATGCAGGAAACTGAGCCTTTGCTGAAAAGCATGAAGGGGTTTACTAGGTAATGCTATTTTTGTGTGTAACTTCAGTTAAAAAACAGTTCCTTAAGGAAAGACAGAGGGTGAGGAAGCACCTTCCCTTCTGTTCTCACTATAGCTGGTTTATTTACCCTACAAAGAGGCTGTCACTCAAAGATGCTGTTTTGAAGCCTACATTTGTGTCTGGCATTTGGCAGGGATACTTTCAAAACAATTTTGATTTAATTGTGACAGTCAATTATTCATCTACCTAAAATATTTTGTGAGCATGGAACAGCTGAACTATAAACAATTTTACTCGGAGATCCTGAAATACTGATTCTCCTTCATGATGACATTGTTGAGAAATAAATGTGCTTTAAACAAAGGATGTTTTATATAACATCTGAAAACAAGACAAATTCATCATTAAAAATTAATTTTAGAAAATTACCAAGTCTTGCTAATGGACCCTGTGTTAGAGCCTCGCACATTATTTCTAAGGCTGAAGTGAGCAAGGGCATTTAAAACCCATTGTATTGTATTTAATCAAAAAATGAAAAGATAGAGATAAATATCACTGGACGCTCACGTTTCTGCTTAGCACAAATTCACAGCAGGACTACAAATGTATTCAGATCTGAAATCCATGTTAGCGATGAAGAGAACCCACTGCATTGAGCGGTCTTGTAAACCTGTCACAAACCCTCCTCTTTTCACTTTGAATCCCTTCATTTGCTTTATTTTTAATGTATTTTGTTACTTAATAAAATTTCACTTTTACTTGTCACATATACACTGGAGGCTCAGTCCTGCCATCACTTCCACGACATGCACAGCACCTTGCAAATACACAGCACACCAAATAAAAAAGCCACCAAATTCAAGTTTCTCCTTTTCTGCCTCCAAAGCCTGGCCCGTTTGTGCTTTTTGATCCTCACATGCAGTCCTAGGCCACTGCCTTTACTCTGCAACCTATTTTTGACCATTATTAAAATAAAAACCAGCCTTTAATATAAACACATCTAGGAGAGAGTATCCAAAGCTGATACATACACATGATTATAGTTAGCATTACATTTCTGATAAGACTAATACACACTGAAACATGGAGCATCCTTGTATGTGATAGGCCCTCTGAATGCTAAATGGGACTTTATTCTGTCCCAGAATCCAACAGCAACATGTACAAAGGTAATACGATATATTCAAAATCTAAATTAAATGTGACCATTGCATTGCATAACTAATCAGAGCAGGTTTTTTGACTCTTTATAGGTAACTAGGGCAAGTTTCCCAGTTGTCTCATGCTGCCCCCAGCACAGGTAACAGGCAGAAGATGGCTTTGCACTAACTGAAAGAATGAAATGCTCTTTGTTGTCAGATCAGGGGGTTTCACGGTTGTCAGGACTCGCTCCTCATTGTAAATTAGCCAATTTTTTATTTTTTAAACAGGATCAGAGCACAGCACCATTTATCCTGGAATTCCTCTTCGCCCCACATTTGCAGCAAAGCTTCTCCATCTCTTGAGCAGCCTCTCTATACACAGAGAATCGGCAAGGTCTATACAATGGCCAGCATATTTATGACCTTTAGAAGAATTACAAAATTCATCATCTTGGCCTAATCAAAAAAATCTTTTGGGGTTTTAAATTAGCCATGCGAAAATCTATTTGAAATAGAAATAGAAGACAGTTATGCAGAAGCATAAAGAAAAGCTATCCCTTGGAAGTATTCCTTCCTGCTACACCTGGGGTTCCACGGAGTTCATCGTGTTGAACGGTGTTTTCACAATATGTGCTTAATATGCAATAAATGATAATCATATTAGGGTTTGCTCAACCACTAGAAAGAAGGATAAACTGAAGGACTAAGGGCAAAATCCCTTTTGCGTGCTTCTAAACTTCAGCATTTCTGTGCAATCTCGCATTCTAACTGCCCACCCCAGGGGCATGTCCCAACAAGTAGCCCAAAACAATAGAGCTACCTTTGAAAACCAATTCACACTGGCATTTTAAAATGAGTTTTGAAAAGTAAAATACAATATAGGTAAATCATCATGTTAGCACCTGTAGTACTGTTTCAAACAGCAGTTCTTCCCATCACTTCTCAGCCTAGAAACTTGACTTACCCATCTTTAAGAAGCCAAATTTGCAGACACTGAATGGCAGATGTGTGAGCTAAATTCATTTGTCAAATAATGGGCCTGTATGCACACACACACACAAAGTTTTGAAGTTAGACCAAGATAAATGCAATCTTGGAAGCTCTCTGCATTTTATTGCAGGCAACAGAATACTTGCCTCCAAAAAGGTTTGCAAGTTTTCTCTCACCAAAACATATGAGGCGATTGCCTAGTCATGCTTCTGTCTATGGGCATTGACCTACCTGTGGAGAAATAGAGAAAACAAACAAAACATAATGCCAAACAACATGTAATTACCAAATGAAGAGTAACATTTTCTTCTTGCAAATTATGGGTAATTCACTATATGACAAATAACTGCTCCCTGGAAATGAACACCAGAAACTCTTCAAGGCTTAGAAAATGAGAGCCCTTTGGAAGCACAGAGCTGCAGTGAATGGGTTTAACTATTGGCCCTTTACAAGCGTCTCCCTCTACTCCCAAAGAGCAGCTGTAGCAGAATCCAAGCGCTGAGACAGGTGAGATCTCTTCCCTTCAGCAGCGCCATCAGACACATGGGCAAATTCCAGCAGAGGTTAGTTACCATATGCATCAAGCACTGGGGATCTCTCTGTGCCTGCCCTGTGAATGGGCTGATTTGGATTTACTGGCTGCCTTCCCCAACCCAGCATTCCCATGAGGAGCCTGAACATGTCTGTATTTCTTAGCAGCATCTTGTCAGGCCTGGGGTGAGGTTTTGGATGGGAGCGCTTTATGTTAAAAAGAGGTGCCCATGTGAGCTGCCCTTTAGGACACAATGTGGTGTGATGGAGGCAGGAGGGCAATATCATGCCAATTCTTTGCTACGTAAAATCAAAATAAAAGGCTAACTAAGCCTGCAGCGAGATTCCCACACACAATGCAATTTGTTGCCAGTTTGTTTCCCGCACAGGAAGGGAGAGACACTTCTGAGTCCCCTGTGAGCCTCTCACAAGGTGAAGCATTTCATGTGTCAAGTCCAAGGTAATACCCTTATTATGGGATCTGTGGGATGGGTCCCCAGGCAACTCTTGCAGCTGCACTGTCAGTGGAACAGGAGACATTTAAATATTGCTTCGCTCCTGCAGACAAGCTCACCAATGCAAGGCAGGTGAAACTGCGGTTCACACACTGTCGTCTTTTTCTGGCCATTCTGATTTCTCCCCGGCATGTACTTCAGGTTTTAAAGGTCATGTTCCCTGTCACAGGAAAATCTTTCTACATGACTTTCCATAGAGAGAGTCTCCATTTAGAGGCATTTAAAGCAGATGCAGGCAACCCCCAAAGAGAAGAGTTTATAGGTCACGCAGAAACCCTCTTGTAAATCACACTCCCTTTCTACAGGGACAAACTCAGGAGAGGCCAACAGACCTTCTGCTGAGAATCACAGCAACAGCTCGGACATGGGGCCGGGCTGCACACACCTTCCTGCCATCTCCCTTTGCATCCCAATCTGCCCCGCTGCCCGGCAGGAGACCCCGGCATTCCCTGGGGCCAGCATAGGGGGCCTGACTCATCCAATGAACGATAGGGTCCTGGCTGAGGGATATTGGCCATGCGTTAGGGGGAAGCATGTACTGCTGCTGCCTTTACCACGCATGTTCTGTGGAGAAAGACGGACCTCAGGGTGCCAGGGCTTTCACCAGAGCGCGGTCCACAGCCTGTCTTCTTCTTTATAAAGAAACAGCCAGTGAAGGTCCAAGAAGAGAGATTTTTTTCCCTTGAAGGAAGAGTGAGGAATAGAGGGACCCCTCAGGATTCCAACAGGATAGGTAGGATCCAGGTAAATATCCATAGTAAAGACTAATTACCAGTCACCTTTTAAAATACTTCCTTGTTTTCCATTTAAAAGGGGAATAAAGTACCTAACTCAGACAACCTAAATCCAATAACCACAAATCCATTTTAAAATAACTTAACTCAACAGCACAACCCGCAGGCGATTTTATAAGAATTAAAACCTGATTTTACACACACGCAACTCAAATACTCATGCTAAGACACTTACTAATGGAGGCATGCAGAATCATGAATGGTCCAGAAGAGAGCATTCCAATATACCTTCTCTTGCAACACAAGAACCAGGAGACACACAACAAACTGAAAATCAATAAATTTGATGCTGATAAAATAAATCATTTTTAATGTATGATTATCCTGTGGAACTCATTGCTACAAGATATCACTGAAACCAAGAGCTTAAACGGATTCTAGAGGACTGAGTCATAAGGATAATGAGAACAGCCACAATTACATTAGATAGCATTTTCTTGTCTAAGGGCTATAACCACTCCTCCTTCAGGCTATACGCCAACCCCTCTCTTTGATGGGTTTAGGAAGAACCATCTCCTTTGGGAAGGTTATTGCTTAATAGTCCAACACTGGGTTTCCGCAATCTTCTCTGAAGCATCTGATACTAGCCAGTGCCAGGAGACGAATACTAGACTAGACGGACCCAGGTCCAACTGATCTGGCAATTCTTCATTGGCTCCTACACACAAACTGAACTAAGAAGTGGAGTACACCATATGGCCCGTTATAAGAGCTATTTTGCCTCTCTCACTGCCATTGGCACATTTGCCCTCTGTTACAGACAAGTACGCTGCAGTCGAATCAATCTCTGAGGCTTCTCGATTCCTTCACCTCCATCTATTAACGGACTCCAGATTTATTATTACCTTTTGTGTAAGCAGCACTGGCGTAGTGCTTTCCTGCACCCAATCCCCCAATCTATAAATTGTGCTGTCCTCTTGCTTTCATGTCCTTTGAAGTGTTAAGAATTTACTTGGATCAATTTTATCAATCTGCTTGAAATGTTAAAAACGTGAAAGAGGTCATCACAATACCGTCTCTTTTCCAAGGAGAATAAACCCAACTCACCCAATCTCTCTCAATCGCTTAAGTCCATGACACTGCAGGTCATTCTAGTTATTCTGTGCTGCAGCTGTCAAAAGCAAATACAACATCTCCCCCCAAAATTATATTCTATTTCTAACAGGAAAATCTGGACTGATCATTCTGAAGAGGCATTGCAGGATGCCAGAAGGCTAGAAGTCTCAGCCCCAATATGCAAACTGTTGGCATTTATTTGGGACTCGCAACTAAGCTTTTCAAACAAAGCTTCTCCGAAACTGTAAGTTCCATTCCTTAAATAACATCACGCAGCCACTACCACGGGTCACCCAGGTTGATAAATCTGGGGCTGCCCCATGTTGGATGATGCAACACTAAAAATAAAAGGAAAAACAAAATCAATTGGAGTGCAAAATGGCTGGAGGGGACAAAACCCTGTGAATAGAGGCTGGCAAGCATATCTATCCGGGGTGACAGAGAAAGAGTCAGCCCAGCAGATGTGAGCAGGAGGATCTCCCCCAGCAAAATAAAAAACCCCTGTGTGTAGGTTGGGAAGGCTTTTTCCTAGCTGGGTGACACAGCCTTTCCTTTTCTGATGCCGGGAATGCCATGTAGAATAGAGATTTGTCACCACTTCTTCTGCAAGTCACTTCTGTCTGCCAGGCTAAGCCCACAAATCAAGAGAATTCTCTAAGCATACTTGCTGGAGGAACTGACGGGGCACCAAGCGCTCTGAGCTGAAGAGGAGATGGCACAAAGCTTCTAACCGTGAGCTGGAAGATAGGCAAACAATTTGCATGTGAGACATCCTGGGAAATTCTATATGGTGAGAATTCTCTTTGCCATCCAGACAAATTCCAATCTGTCCCGCTCCCCAGGCCTGAGGAGCCTTATTTCTCTCATAGAGCTTCAGCATGCAGCGAGGACACTACAGAGGTTACGTCCTTGCAGTAGGATTCTCACAAGGCATGAAGCCAACCCAGGTAGTAAGCAATCCCTAATGTCCCTTTTTACCAGTTTACAGTCAGTCACACAGCACTGTGAGCACACAGACGGGAATTAAGCTGTTTGCACTTTCACTCTCCAGTCCAGGATGGCACCAGGACGCCCCTCAGAGATGGGTTCTCTCTGCGCTGTGTCTCCTCTGCTTCCAGGGAGAAATCCGCACCACCTTCGCTTTGCCGTTGGTATGCAATGTACTCTTGCCCCTTACAGGTTGATCATGTGAGTGGAGAAAGGCCACATTCCCAGGACAAACACAAACCAACCTACATCCCCATCTTGCTGACGCTTGTTTTCACTTTATCACCTTGTACCCCAAGATGAAGGCAGCTTTGAACCCTCTCACCTTCGGGGATGTTTCAATAGGAGCTAGAACACCCTTTGTTGTGAATTAAAATCTGTTACTTTCATTACACATCTGAAAATGCATTTCCAACTGAGGTTAATATAGATCGTAGTTAATTTTGTAACACAAGACATGAATTCAGAGACAGGTGAGGCTGACCTAGGGATAGCACTAACCTGAACACACAGGGGATATGGAATTTTAATAGCATCCCAGCAAAACCAGTCAGTCCTGAAATCTGCACTCCTGACTAACAACTTCTCCCCAAACCTCTATTCAGTTTTAGGTCCATACTCACAGGCAACAGGCACTTACTAAGCAGAACTCACGGCAAATGTAAGGAGATTTTGTACAGGCTAGAATGGTCAAAACACTGACAAACTCAAACACACACAGACCTTTTTATATTGCTGTGGTCATGGTATGGATTTCAATCAGTGGCGAATCCATTCAGATAATTAGTTCTAGACCCTCAACGCTTATCACTGGCTCTGCATCTCCTTCCATGTCAAATTCACACTCCTTGGCTTCACCTTCAAGGCTCTGCTCACCGCTGCTCACTCCTCAGCAGGCCTGCGGCACCTACGCGCAGGCCAGGTATTCTGCGGACTCCACTTCCCTTCTTGCCCCTTTTCAGTTTTTCTCCCAGACTGGCCCCTAAGCCTGAAATGGCATCCCTGCAGCCTCCATCCAGTTCCCATCCCTCCTTAGACAGCTGCCTTCTACCCACCTCTCCCTGTCTCTTAGCCCCAGACCAACGCCCTGTGCAATACAAATAAAAGTCACTTCATGTTGCATGAACTTCTCCCGCCTTGCCCAAAGTCACCTTCCCCTGCATCACATCAGTTCTTATCTCACTCAGACTAAGCTCTGTGGGGGTCTTTATTCCTCTGTACGGCGTACCACAAAGCTATGCCACTGTACTCCGATGTTAAACAGCAGTTTCAGAGATGAGAACTAGAGTCCCAGGGCCCAGGGAAGTTTTAGCTCTCAGGCCCTGAAAGTACAGGTGGATAAATATCAGAAATGATAGGAACCTTCAGCTATAGACTGATATCTAATTCTAACATGCCAGGGCTGGCTCTAGAGGAGAGGACAGTCGCCGGGACTCTCAGCCACAGACGCAGTCTCCACTCTGCTCGCCTGGGAAACTGGTGCCGATGGAACATAAGAATCCTGGTGCAAGAGCCAGCTGCAGGAATGGGACTCAGTCATCTTTTGGCACCTTGTGGGGCGGACCAGGCGGTGCTCAGTGATACTCACCAGATACTCTCGTGTAGCAGAGAATAGTCTTTTAAACAGCAGCCCGGCTAATGGTACAGGCAGGGCATTACTGATTACGGCCATCAGCATGAGGCTGTAGGAAGGGAACAGCAGGTTTGGGCCTCTGAGTGACCAACTCTTCCTGATCTTAGTTAAGTTGCACGTCACCCCACGAGCAGTCCCGACAAAATCAATGGGACCATTACAGAGCAAGGCAGTCGTCGGCGTGAGCATCTGGCACTTCAGGCAGTACCTGCCTAACTTCTCTGAAATTACAACTTCACTGAAAACGCCCGCCCATCCGCAGGGGTTTGTAGCCATACAGGCTACAAACCATAGAGCTCAAGTGATGCACAGTCCTCGTGCACACCACCTGCCTGGGGCTGAAATGCACCTATAAGAGCAACATTCACTACCTGCGTGTATATCATGTGACCCATTCTCCAATTAGATATGAAGCAGCCGCTCTGCATCGCAGCTCGCTGCAACACCAGCCTTGTTTGGGAATAACTCTTACAAAATCTCCATGATCAGACAATAAGAATGGATCTCAGGTATAGTAGAAGCCTTCAGATATGAAGATCAAGTAAACATGGGTTTGTTCATCTCATAGTTTAAAAAAAAATGAACACAGTTTCAGAACTCTCTAAAGAATTACTGATGTTATTTTTGAATTCTTGACAGCCAGGACGATGTCAAAATATCCAAGGTCAAGAGACCAGCATGGTTCTAGGCAATCTGTACCTCTTAAAACAGTGACAAATATGTTATTTAATTTTAATGAGCTTTTTTGCATCTCAAATCTAATTACAGCATTATCAAGTACTGCTTTGAACTGCAGGTGGCTTCTCATTACTTGTGCTAAACCTGCCACAAGCATTTTTCGTGAATACTAATAACTGCTTAATTTTACTATAATTATTTTAAAACTCTCATACATGGAATATGCTATATTTAAAATCTTTAAGGGGTTAATGATGTTGCAATGTTGTTTAATTAACACAAATAAAAACTATGCTTGGCCACCTGGCCCCTCCATTCTGACCGACAAAACACAGAAAAAAACTGTTAGGGCACAACACAGAATCATGTATTCCAAGGCCAGAAGGGACCATTGTGATCAACCAGTCTGACCTCCTGTATGGAAAAGGTCAGAGAACTGCCCTCAAAACAATCCCTAGAGCAGATCTTTTAGCAAAACGTCCAATCTTGATTGATAGAGAATCTACCATGACACTTGGTTAGTTGTTCCCCTGGTTAATTACCCGGTTAAAAATTTACACTATATTTCCAGTCTGAATTTGTTCCAGCCGTTGCTTCAAGCCAACATGCTTCAAGGAGACGTTTAAGAAATCTATTTTGTTGTTAGCTTATTGCACTACTTCTAATGACCAAAGTTTTGTTGAAGTTCAACAGTGCAGTTAACAGATTTTCTGGGTGAAAGATGCACTATAATGGGACAGCAGTTTAAGATTCCTGTACAATACTCATAAATCTGGGGTGCAGACAGGTCCGTGCACAGACTGTGAGCAGCAGGAGAAAGGTACAAAGGAAGAGCAATCTGATGAATGTCCAGATGTGTGTCCTGTGTGCCATGGGACTCTGTGCCCTTCAGGTACTGAAACTTTTGGGAATATTTTGAAATTGAAAATCTAATTGGCTGCCTTCCTGCAGACAAATGCATGCATTGTGGGAGCCTTGCACTTTGCTTTTATTTTGCAAACAGCAAGGATAAGATGGTCTCTCTGGTAACTCAGTTTTTAGGAGGGGGAGAGGGAGCGGGAAAGTTGGCAAGTGTTGCATGAAAGAATTATCACATCTCTATTCACACACCCTCTATTTCATTATGACCTAAGTGGATTATCTCCAAACACAGAGGTATACTTTTTTTGAGTTATGCTCACATAAATTAGCATGCTGTCCACAATCAGGTTGCTCTGAGGGGAAGTCTGGAACAATATATTGGGATATGCACAGAACTTCTCCTCTTCAAGAGCAGACAGCAGGACTGATTTCAGGGGCACTATTTTTCTCCATGTGAACAGTCCCAATATTTACAGCATCACTTATTTCCCGAGGAAGTGCCTCAGTCCTATTAATAACAAACCTCACAAAATCAAAGCCAATATGACAGCAGAGAAGGACATTGTGCTTTGGGGTTGCATATGCAGGGAGATCACTTGCCCTTTTCTGGCTATGTCTACATTACCACATGTCGGTATAACTTCTGTTCCTCCGCGATGTGAGAAAAAACATCCCTCCCCACCCCCGAGCGATGTAAGTTACACTGACCTAAGTGCCGGTGTGGACAGCGCTCCGTTGGCGGGAGAGCTTCTCCCACTACCATGGCTACCGCCGCTTGTTTGGGGTGGATTAATTAAGTCAATGCAAAAGCTCTCTCCCATCAGCTTAGAGCAGCTACGCTACAGAGCTCACAACTGCATCGGTACAGCTGTAAGCACTCTAGTGTAGCCACAGCCGCCGTATGATTGTGAGATGGCACCTAGAATCCTGTGTTGTAATAAAACTACTTTGCCTTCCACCCAAGGAGTCCAACGCAGAAGTATAGGAAGGCAGGGCTGGAAGGGCCCTTGAGAGGTCATCAAGTCTAGCCGTCTGTGAGTAAACCCAGACCGTTACTGACAGGTATTTGTCCAATGATGGGGGTTCCACAACCTCCCTTGGAAGCATGTTCCAGTACTTCACTAACCTTCTCGTTAGAAATTGTTCTCCCAATATCTAACCTAAATCTCCCTAGCTGCAGCTTAAGCTGATGACTTCTTGTCCTACATGCTTTACCAAAGTCATTTTAGCCTCATATTATACTGACCTCACAAGTATCATCTCCCAGTTTTAATACTAAGGGACCCAGGTTAAATCACTTGCCCAAGGGTGACACAGGTAGTCTGAGGAAATCCGCTAATTTTTTGCTTCGGACTGATCTGCCAGGCCCCCAAATCTGCCACCCAATTCTGATCCCCTCCCACATGCTGAGTGGCACCATTTGACTCAGCAAAACACTGCCAGACATGGGAAGAGGGGAGTCAGTGTCTGGCCTTCTATACAGAAAAAGCACATAAACGTTATTTTGTTTGCTGTTGTAACTTATCACAGCATATACAATAAAATACATTTTGAAATGAAAAACCTAAATTTTGTTTTGTTCTGATGAGGTCAAAATATTTTTTTTCAAAATGCAATTTGGTCAAAATAGACATTTTGACAAATCAACATTTTCTGACAGAAAAACACTGTCGGGTTTTTTTTACTTCTTAAACTAGCACCAGCCGTTTGATTTCTTTCCTCCACAAAGTGTAAAAGATGCTGGCAAAACTGTTAAAATTTAACAAAAAACACTGTTAAAATTGCTTTTGTTTAGACTGTTGTCAGGAGGCTGCCCAGAATGAAATGTTTTCTTCCTATTGGAAATCTTCTTTGAAGCTGTTTTGTGAACAAGGACTCTATGCAAATGGTAATGAGGCCCTAGCATTAACTTTACCTCTTTACAGCATGAAAATGCAGAGAAATGGATTTCTAAAAAAATTCAATCACCAGCCATTATGGGCCTGATCCTGTGCACTCTTACGCATGTGACTAGCTTGCTGCATGACTTTAGCAGAGCTTCTCAATGCATTTGTATCAGTTTTTAACAATTTTATGAAAACTTCAAATTACAGTCATTTAATTTAGTCATGAAATATTGCTTTTAAAATCTAATCAGAGTTTAAAATGTAGCATAACCAATTAAATATAAACTGCTCTTTTTAATTAAAAATAAATATGAAGCATTTAAAACTCACATTTCTAGAGCTTTATCACTTTCCCTTTCACCTTAGCTTCTGGCGATTAAACTAAATCATTGCCCACTTCAGAGTTTGCATCAGCGTAAATCCACTTTATATCTATATATCTGTATCTCCCTCTGCATCGATAGTGACTTTGTGATTAAATTTTGGCTTCCCTCAAAGAGAAGATTACAGTGAAGTGGGAAAGGATCCCTGATGCTTGTCAAATGGATGCTCTGGTGCCAGCTGTCCCACAACAAGAGAGAGAAAGTTAATGGCCCAACACTGAGCCCTTTGTTTTTATAAGAGAACAAGTGGTTTATGACAAAGAACAAAGTTTCTTTTTTATGAGGCTATTCTTGGTGCTCCTTCACCAAGCCCATTAAGTCTAGTTATCTCTTACAAAACACGGCCACACAGGTACCATTTCCACAGACAAGTTCATTTAAGAGAATTTATAGCCTAATTGTGCAGCTGTTGCCTTCCCAGTCAGTTCTAAGAGATTGTTACACAAGCACTGTCATAATTTAGTCATGTTTTCATCTCACAACTATACTGTAATTACGGTTAACAGCAAACAGTAAACAAAAAAGTAAATATGACACAGCCGAAGACTGTACTAACAAATAATGAATCAAACAATTGTCTAGAACAAGTGCATTTATCAGAAGTTCTGCCTATTAGTAAAGTTGCAGCATGAGAATGGGAAACTTCAGCCCCCTGCAGGTGCTGTGGCTACTAATTACATTTGCCCCCTGAAATATCTGATTGGGGGAACGACATTTCCTTCTCAAACTCTAGGCCTGCTTAGATGGAACACTAGGCCCTCCCCACCCCTCTGTACAGGGGTAGATTTCAGCGCTGGTGAAGGGGATTACAGGTGCGGATGCTGTGTCTTTTAGAAGAATGGGTTATGGGAGAGTGGTTGCCTCGGGTCACCAATGCTAATGCAGCCCGGAGCAGTAGCGTGCACAGGTTGTTTTTATCGGAGAGCTGCAAGGCCGAGGTGGAATCAGTTGGTGGATCTCAGTCCAGTCCCCGTTGGACTGGTGTACACGGCACAAAGCAGCCATCAGCACCGGCTCCTGTTGACAACCTGAGGAGAAGCCAAGAGCTGAATGGACACAGAGACTGAACAGGCCTGTCCCTGTAGCAACGACCCCGCCAGGTCAGCGTTCAGGCAGGGCAAGCGACCTTGCACGTGTGCTGCCTACGCTCCGCCTGTCCTGGAGCTGAAAGGACATCAGCCTGGCCCCTTCCACTAGCAGCAAAGCCACGGATGCATTTCAAACGCAATACCGAACCGCACCGATATTCATTTGCTCTCTTTAAAATCTCAGATATCGTTTTCTCTCAAGAGCAGAGGGACCTGGGTGCTTTGGGGTTTTTTTATACTAGCCATTGAGATAAAATAATGTGGCGTCTTGACAGAGTATCTCTGGAAGAGGAAACAGCCAAATCACTATTGCAACAGCTTTTATTTACAGCAAATCGAACACGCTGGGCAGACTCTGGTCTTCGGGGTGAGTTTTCACAGGCAGCAGCCTCCATTTCTGGGGTGGGGGGGGGAGGTAATCCACGCCTGCGGGGTGGCAGAGAGTGTTTCAATTCGGCCGTGACTGACAAAGTTATTAGAGATCCAGGTTCTTCCACTTGTACCACTTGGATATAAGGAAAAACTTTTTCACTAGTAGGGTGGTGAAGCACTGGAATGGGTTACCTAGGGAGGTGGTGGAATCTCCTTCCTTAGAAGTTTTTAAGGTCAGGCTTGACAAAGCCCTGGCTGGGATGATTTAGTTGGGTTGGTCCTGCTTTGAGCAGGGGGTTGGACTAGACGGCCTCCTGAGGTCCCTTCCAACCCTGAGATTCTATGATTCTATGATACCCCCAGTGTCTTTTGTGGATGCAAAAAACAATCAAACCTGGACCACATGTATGGATGCCTGCTAAAAGATCCGCTGGGTCTGAGCCCCTGGAAATGTAGTTAGCATCACAGAAATGATGGAAATGTCAGGCTGGAAGTGGCCTCAAGAAGGCATGAAGAACAACCCCCTGCACTGTGGCAGGACCAACTAAACCTAGACCGTCCCCCACAGGTGTTTGTCCAACCTGTTCTTAAAAACCTCCAGTGATGGGGATTCTACAACCTCCCTTGGAAGCCTGTTCCACAGGTGAACCAGCCTTATCTCACGGTGGCTACCCACTCTTCTACAGAAGCCTCGAACCCTCCCCTCCTCCTTCACAGACTTTCCAGAGACCTTCATTCAAGCAGAACTTTCAATCCTAATGGTTTCATTACAGTTTTCTCTGGGCTCCTTCCCACCTCCAGCTCAAACCTGTCATCTGAATGGAATGTTTCATGGCTCCTTAGGTGCTGCTAGTGGTTTCTAAGCTAGTCTATTCTCTAGTGGCGATGTACATTCTGCAATTCCCCCTTGTAGCTCCAGTCCAGGAAGCACAGTTCAAGCATGATGCACGTACACCATCCACACCTACAGGTTAATCTGAACCTCAAATTAATATTAATATCCAGTTGGGCTGGAGCTCAGAGGAGGAATCCAGAAGCGCTTAATTTTACCAGCGCAGACTACAGGACAGTGATAAACACCCCTCCCGTCTACCAAGTCTCCCCTGTGCTCAGGAGTTGCAGAAAATCTTTAGTCTCGACTTTGCACGACGACTTTCCATTATTGAACTGCTGGAAATATTTCCCAATTGCAACCTGCTGGTACATTTTCTGTGGGAACCTTCCCAAGGGCAGCCATTTTGGAATTACATTAAAACCACAATACACCTACATTTTACAAATAGATTCTTTGATGATGACTAATAAGAATTGCTTGCGGCTAACCATCTCCTCACCTATCAAACACATTACCCTGGGGCAGGGCACATTCAGCAGTAGTACAACAGGAAGAATTTGTAATTCTCTGTGACACGATATTGACCCGTGTGTCTGTCTTTGAGTGGAAGTTAATTTTGCTTGTCTGTTTACTATCTTTACATGTATGTATTAGTTGCTGTACCTTGTCAGCTGTAGTGAAGCTCATTATAGGTTGTTTCTGTTCACAGTCTACAGCTGTAATACTGGGACATAATATAATGTTCCCTTGGTATTCGGGAAAGACTCAGTACACCACCACCAAGACCCCATTGTTATGGGACAGAATCACACCTGCAGCTATTCCCTAGTTACTAGAAAGGTACACATTTGTCATGTTAAAATTCTAATATTTTACTATAAATAAAGACCCCCCAGGTATGTCCCAAGAAGAAAGAACCCCCCCCCTCCAACAGCCCGTCCCCCCACTTGCTCCAGCCCCATGGCAACGAGGAAAGCCGGCCTAGGGGAAAGTTGCTATTATTGCATGACAGGGGGGCTCCAGGGCCCCAACAAAGTGGAGGCCAGTCACAGATTCAGTCACTTTGTGCCCCCCTAGCTGTCCACTAGACTGTTGTGAGTGGACCCAAACCTCTGGATCCCAGGTGGCCGTCTGTTTTCAGCAAGGGAGGCAGGATCCCCTGCCTCATGCATCTCCTACATGGTGACTTGCTTCTCCCTCAGTCTCTTCCCCATTTCTGTCCTTAACTAGTCTGACCCCTTTCTTCTTCCTACCCTAACTTCCTGTGTTTGTGCCCCAGGTTCCGCTGTGTGATGTGGAGTCTTTTTATATATCCCCAACCAACACGTGGCTTTCTTCGTTCGGTGTTTTGATAGCTTTCCACTGCTCTCCTTTTACCCCCTCCCTCCAGACAGAAGAGGAAGTAACTTTTCCCAGCTTGAGCAAACCCCCTTAGCATACCTATTATCCATTCACAGCACCATATTTAACTTTACGTATTCCCTGTCGTCCCTGGTCTGGGGAAGATATGACACGGTCTTGCTGGCTCATGGTAGATGCACATACAGAGGCTTTCCATTGTACAGCAATTTCATGATACCATCTCATCATATCAGCCAGAATTCACAAGTTGTACAGACAGAGCTCCAAAATCATCACATGGCCCTGCTGTGCAGGCACTGTGCAGACCATAGTAAAGGGGGTGTCTGCCTCAAAGACCTTACAGTCTTAGCTGAAGAAAAGATAGAGCAGGTGGGTGAAGGGAAAAAAATGGGAGTGAGGGAACAGTAATACAAGCATGTTGTTTCATAGACAAAAAATGAACGCCTTTCTCTCTCAGGTGCAGACATCTCATCGGCCTCCCCGGGCTTGTCTAATTTTTTTATTATTATTATTTTAAATGTTCAGGCATCTCCCTTGCACTCATCACCCTAGTATCAGGGCACCTATCACATACTAATGGACTTAGCCTCACCTCCCTTCTGGATGGTGAGTGAGTGTTTGTATCCTGTCTCTGAATTTCTGTCTGACAAAAGTAAAGACGTATTTTCTGGTTTACTTAAAAGAAGCTAAAACATAACAATGTTTGTCCTGTTACTGAGACTCCTCCAATCATTTCTCTGGGCCCAAAAGTAGCCAGCTGTCCCTGCTGACAAGGACACACAACTAGAGACATGAAAGTCAGAGGATAAACATCCCCAACAATTGAATTTTTAAGTACATGGATTCTTATTAAAATTATATTTTGAAAAGGGCCATGTGTGAATTACTGTAAGCTGCAGACAGCTCCAGTGAATTATGCAACAACACGCATACGATATGTGCCCCAGCATTACTGTCAATGAAAAACAGCATTTGTCTCTCTGCAGTTTCTGCAGACAGGATACTTCTGTTACCTAGGAGTTACAGAGTCTTATTAATCCCTTCACATGAGCAGTCCCCAACAGAGTCATTAATAGCAATGAGCTTCCCACGGGAAAATAACTCCTGTCCCCAAAGGGTTAAAAAAGTATCCGTATGGCAGGAGGTCTTGATAACCCTTTTGCCCAGGACTTCCACCACCCAGCAGCAACAGCAGGAAATCTGCCCTCAATATTGTTTAGGGTTAGCTCAATAGAGATGGTGGAAGAAGCACTCTCTGGCAAGGGCGTGTCAACGCTGGGAAAGTGGCACTGGTTTAACACAACTGATCTAACTAAACTGGTGCAAACCCCTAATGTACATGCATTCAGCTGATTTAACCCTCACTTACATTGATTTAGGTTAATCTGGATTTACATTAAGATAACCTGATATAAACAGGGTCCAACTGGTTTACGTGCATATACTTTGGGAGTTTGCACCTGTTTAACTAAATCAGTTTAGTTGAACAGGTTGAAGTTTTCTAAAGCAAATCAGCCCTAAGACACTCCAGTTTACCATCGCCTAAAACCATGTGTTGCCTAGTGCAGGACGCACCATTTGTTGCACTGCCATGGGTTTCTGAGTAGGATGGACAGCACAGTGTGTGGAGATGTCTGCTTTTCAGGTGTTGGAAGAGTCAGTGTGATACACTGTTGCTTGATACTGGGCGTTCAGCCCGTATCCTGTCAGCTAGGCTGAAACACCCATCATTCCTCTCCCTGCTGGTTAGAGAAAGTAACCTCCTAGACCCATCCACATTTGAAATTCACACCCTTTTGCACTGTTGGGCCAGACTTCGCTCACATGGTGCCAGTCTGCGGCTGGGGACATGGAAAGGTCTGTGCTGTCCGTGGGCAGGGAGCAAAAGCGAGACAGCCGGTGCCAGAAGAATTCACAGCTGGTCTTCAGACCCACTGCAGAGCAATAAGCCTCCATGCACCCGCAGGTCAGGCTTTCAGATCCCTCTGTTTTTAAGGATATCTTGATCAGATTTTCTAGGTGCTTTTCCAGGGGCTATCTCTAAGGCCAGAATGAAATCCTGGCTCCAGTTCAAAGGAACTTCCGCCAGGGACTTCAGCAGGTCTAGGATTTCACCCAGAAGCTTGCACGGTTGCTGAAGCCTGTCAGTTGTTCATAAGAGAGAAGGAAAACAGACCAAGTGTCTGGGAGCTGGGGAACAAGGGCCCAGACTTGGCAAGTCTGATCTCTGGTGAGAAGCAGAACCATTTCCCACAACTGGCGCATACGGCACCCCTCACAGTGAGCTCTGAAATGCCCAACTTGACTAGTCAGAACAAACGTAACAGCAGCCAGACTGGGTCAGACCAATGGTCCATCTTGCCCAGTATCCTGTCTTCAACCTTGGCCAGAACCAGCACTTCAGGGAGAAGTGTATAGAAGAGGGCAGTCGGACTGATCCACCCCCATCTTCCCCTCCCCATTTCTGGCAGTCAGAGGGTTAGGGTTCCCCGAGCATGGAGTTGTGTTCTTGACCATGTTGACTAATAGCCATTGACAGACCAATCCTCCACGAACTTAACTAGTTATTTTTTAAACTCAGTTATACTTTTGGCTTTCACAACTTCCCCTGGCAATGAGTTCCACAGATTCATTGTGAGAGAAAGTACTTCCTCATGACTGTTTTAAACCTGCTGACAATTAATTTCACCAGAAGATCCCTGGTTTTTGTATTGTGGGAAAGGGTAAATAATACTCTATTCATTTTTTCCACAATAGTCATGATTTTATAGATCTCTATCAAACCCTCCATCATTTATTTTCTAAACTGAACAACCTTAATTATTTTAGTCTCTCCTCAGATAGAAACCATTCCATACCTTTAATTGCCCTTGTTGCCATTCTCTGAACATTTCCAGTCCTACTATATCCTTTTTGAGATTGGGTGACCAGAACTGGACACAGTATTCAAGGTGTGGGAACACCATGGATTCTATATATAGTGGCATTGTATTATTTTATGTTTTTTTATTGATCCCTTTCCTAATAGTTTCTAACACTCTGTTAGCCTTTTTGACAACTGCTGAGCATTGTGCTGAAGTTTTCAGAGACCTGTCCACAGAGATTCCAAGATCTCTTTCTTCCCACCCTTTGTTTCCAATCTTTTAACCAGTTACTGGTCCATGAGAGGATCCTCTCTCTTATCCCATGACTGCTTAGTTTCATTAAGAGCCTTTGGTGAGGGACCTTGTCAACGGCTTTCTGAAAATCCACGTACACTATATCCACTGGATCACCCTTATGCACATGCTTGTTGACACCCTTAAAGAATTCTAACACATTAGTGAGGCATGATTTCCCTTTTCAAAAGCCACGTTAACTCCTCACCACATCGTGTTCATCTACGTGTCTGATAATTCCATTCTTTACTGTAGTTACTACTAGTTTGTCCAGTACTGAAGGTAGAGTCACCAGCCTGTAACTCCAGGATTACCTCTGGAGCCCTTTTACATTAGCTGCCTTCCATTCATCTGGTCCACAGGCTTGTTTCAGTGATGTGTTACATACCACAGTCGGTAGCTCTGCAATTTCACAGTTGTCGCAACACACTTCAAATACAGCATTTGTTTTGGCTGCCTGGCCCCTGCGTTGCTCAGCTGAGCGCCTCCCCAGCAGTCAGTGGGAAAGGGCTGTAGTACTTTAAACAAGACAGAGAGGCGGATGGATGTCAAATGAACTTGGGCTGTAATAAAGATATTTCTTCCTGGGCTAGACAATGCAAGGTTCAAATACCTTCTGGCTTTGGAATGCAAAGCAGTTTCTTTTATGGAGCTAGTTGGCAAAACCAGTTCTATTATCCTCTCAGGAGCTGGCTAATAGGCTTCAAGAGCCATCATTGCTTCAAGACAAATTAATGGCCTTGCAAAACTGTTTAAAATTTATTTGGCTTCTGCACTGGCACATCACAAATGAGAAGAGGTGCTGCACTCTGAATAAGCACCTCCACCGACTCCCCTGCCCTGCTCCCTCCCCAAGCAGACCCTGCACACATGGCTGTATCAGTGCCTCGAGTTCCTTTCCAGGACAGTGCCATGGCTGCCCAGAGGTTTCACCCTTTCCCTTTGTGTCACTTTTTCAACTTAAAATTCTCTTTTCAGTTCTTGCCTTTTTCGTCGTGAGCTGGCAGCAGGCACCAGGCAGGACTGGGGTGATTGGAGTGCAACAGGGCACTGCAGGCGTATGGCTGGACACTGGAGCGATCAATGGCTCAAGACTGTGCGGTCATTGATCACTTGCAATACATTAATGCACCCTCACACGCTCTCATTGGGTCTTCCCGTTTCCCATCACCCCCATGACTTTGCAGAAATCAAGCAGCGAGTCAAAACAATACAAGGACTGTGACATCAGCCTAACTATGCTGCTTTCCTGCTAGGGAAAACTTGATTTTTCAAGCTGATCCCTGGAAGCTCCTGAAAGCACCATGATCTGTATTTACCCTAGTGCAAGAAAGCAAGAAGATTTGCTGAGCTGAGGAAGGATAAAGACAAAAAGACTCCACTGAGCTGAAGGGAATGTGTCATTGCCTCTTTGGCAAGTATTCCTGCAGCAGTGATTTTATTGTGCAATCCTGTATTTTAATAGTCAATTGAGGGGACTTAAAATTCAGCTTTGCACATTAAAATCTCTACTGCAGAAATACTAACAAGAGCTGCAGTCTTCAGAAAGCAGCACTCACTTAGACGGGAAGCAGTTTTATAGAGCACAGAGACGCCCAAGTCACCTTTCTCACTCCCTTCAACAGGGCTGCCATCGAGCAAGGCTGGGTCTCGGCACTGTCAATGTTGCTGTGAACGCCTGCTGGATGCAGCGAAGTGCTTGATCTCAGCTATGGGACACAGCCGCAGGAACAAGCTCTCTCAGGCTCAGGATTTTAAGATGGAGTCACCCAAAACACATTTTGCTAAACTACCGATTGTAGGAGTTGACCTGCAGTGTCTAAAGCTGGTCCAACTCAGCAGCCCTTCCTCAGGCAAAGTGCCCATGAGTACCAGGGTACACTGGATATTGTATTTGGGGAACAGGAGTTTCTTGGCAGTATATATTTTTAAATGGGATATTTTTAAATTTGCAAAAGTATTGCGAGGTTCTAAGTAGTATTTCAATTGGTGAATGGCAGAAGCCTTTCAAATATTCAGCACCCTATGCAGGAAATCCTTTCTGCTCTGTCAGCTCTGAGTTACCACAAGCAATCACACACAGTCACATGGGAATTCTTTGTTAATACTGAGATTAGCTGCTACTCTTGGTGTGGACACCAGTAGAGGTCTGCTTTTTAGCAGCTCAAATGCAGATGAAATTTAAACCAAGCCAATTCCACAGCTCCCGGCTCTTCTGGCTTGGGTGACATGCATGCAGGAGCAAAGGGCTCTCCTTCACAGAACACGTGTAATATACATGGCTGGCTCTAGGCACCAGCTAAGGAAGCAGGTGCCTGGGGCGGCAAACCTGAAGGGGAGGCACTCCGGCTCTTCTTCGGGTGGAACTCCGGCTTTTTTTTTCCTCCTCCTCCTTCTTCAGCAGCACTGCTGTGGCAGCTTTTTTATTTCCTTTGCTTCGGCGGCACTGCTGTGGCAGGTTTTTTTGTTGTTGTATTTTTGCTTCGCCGTTTGGGGCGGCAAAAAAGGTAGAGCCAGCTATGGTAATATAATAAATGTAACAATAAAAATATTCCTGCTCAAGTGTTCCATTATTACCGTAACTGTTCATGGGATGTTTTCCGTCCCCAAGCACCTGGAGCACAAATGCATGTAAAAACAGCAGCTGGCAGAACCCAGCGATTCAGCCCAGCTTGGAGAATGTGCTACAAAGTCTCAAGGATGAGGCAGGGCAGGAGAGAAAGGAAGAGTTCAGGAGTGTTTTAATGCTTAGTACAGATGGCCTGATACCCTCAGCCCTCTGGCACCAAGGGAAATCGCACAGCCTCCAACTGAACCATGATAAAGAACATTCCTATCAATCTAATATTGCCAGAAATGCGATAATCGCTAAAAGGGCTTTGCCAGTCTTGGGCTTGTCTCACCAACTGCACTTGCGTCCTAAGCAACAGTTTGATTCTCCCTGACAAGCAACGTCAAACCACTTCTTCTAGTCTCTTTCCTTGCAAGCACAATCGCCTTGTCTCCTACGACTAGTGCATCCCCTTAATATTCTCCATGCAGAGGAACCTGCAGCACATCACACACTGTATGCGGATGGAGTGCTCACAAAATGAGCGGGGTGTTAGAAAATGGAGAAAAGCAGAATGGCATCCTGGGCCCTTGTATCTTCATACTGAAATAGAGCCGTAAATGTCAATTGGCTGCATCACGCAGGGATCCTTACCTGAGATGGTATAAATTATTACTTTCAGCTTCCTTTATAAAGCAATAAATGTCACATCTATAAATGTAACTTCCTGCCTAAAAACAGCAATTTTCTAATAGAGCCTCAATATTGCCGGCGGCACACAGGACAAACTGGATTTCTGGGAGTGAATGTCACTCACGACCAGTGGCTTGTGAAAGCCAGTCAAAAACCGGACCAGGTTCAAAATTTCTGCAGGTTTTTTTTTTTTAAACTTAAAATGTCTTTGCTGAAGTAAAGATATTTTATTTAATATTGCCAGTTAAACCGCTCCTTTTAATTAATTATAATTATGGCCCTACCAAATTCATGGCCATGAAAAACTCGCCACGGACCATGAAATCTGGTCTTTTGTGTGCTTTTACCCTATGCTATACAGATTTCATGGAAGAGACCAGCGTTTCTCAAATTGGGGATCCTGACCCAAACGGGAGTTGGGGGGGTCACAAGGTTATTTTAGGGGGTCGTGATATTGCCACCCGTGGTTCTGCGCTGCCTTCAGTGGAAGCAGGAGAGTGGTGGCTGGTGAGCGGCAGCTGTTGGCCAGGTGCCCAGCTCTGAAGGCTGCGTCCCACCAGCAGCAGCGCAGAAGTAAGGGGAGCAATACCATACCACACACTTACTTCTGTGCTGCTGCTGACGGCGGCTCTGCCTTCAGAGCTGGGCTCTCAGCCAGCAGCCACCGCTGTCCAGCTGCCCAGCTCTGAAGGCAGCGCCACCACCAGCAGCAGCGCAGAAGTCAGGGTAGCAGTACTAAACACCCCCTACACACACACACACACACACTCTCTCTCTCTCTCTCTCTACCTCTACCCTTGGGACACCCCCGCCCCCCCGACAACAACTCCTTTTTGGGTCAAGACCCCTACAATTACACCACCATGAAATTTCAGATTTAAATAGCTGAAATCATGACATTTACTATTTTAAAAATCCAATGACCGTGAAATTGACCAAAATGGACCGTGAATTTGGTAAGGCCCTAATTATAATATAAACAGAACTTTCCTCCAGTCCTGCAAATTTCCCACTGGAGAATTTCCTATCATTTACACTACGATGTGAGCAATCAGTTTAGCATATTTAAATTAATCATAAATTCTAAAGATAAAATGGATAACCGGATTAGTCATAGCTATCTCGGAAAAGACAGAAGTTTAGATGTGAACAATGTATCTTTATTTAGCAGAAGCCCTCTTCTTGTGCTCTTTTGAAGAACTTCCTGTCTTTGACTGCATTATCTAAACAAAACTGAGTAGATAACCCAACAGGGATAGAGATAAACAAACACACATGATGGATTTAGAGCTATAGGAATTCCTCTTTTCTCTCTCTGAAGTTTACCATATTCTCCTACCGTTGATTTCTCTGTCATGCCAGACTCTCTCCCTCGCGTGCACACACAAGGTGGATACGTAGATAGAAACACACAATTCTGTATCATATCGGTAGATGATAGATACCCTCGATAGATGGGGTGCATACCATGTTCACTGACAAGCGCCATGTAGCAATTCTTGGAGAGACCTTTTGTTTCTATAAATAAGGGTAAAATCTTTGTTTTTCAAGCTAATTATAGAATATCATAGAATATCAGGGTTGGAAGGGACCTTAGGAGGTCATCTAGTCCAACCCCCTGTTCAAAGCAGGACCAATCCCCAATTTTTGCCCCAGATCTCTAAATGGCCCCCTCAAGGATTGAACTCACAACTCTGGGTTTAGCAGGCCAATGCTCAAACCACTGAGCTATCCCTCCCCCCCATAATTGTTATGAAGATTTTAAAATAATCACTATTGCGAGGCATGTGTGTACCTTTGGGAAGCAGTGTGTTGAGAGGGGGACACGGACGCAAAGGCAGCAGGGTCTGGTGGCCTGAGCACAGGAGTGGGATCCAGGAATGCACAAGGTCTAATCCCAGCCCGGCTGCTAGTTTTCACTGGCGGCCTGGCGTAGGGAAGTCAAGTCCCTGTGCCCCTTCCCGTTTGCGCGTGTTCTGCATTCGCTGCCCAGTCAGCCCTGTAGCTTTCCTCCTACTGGGGCAGTTTTTACAGACTGCTCAGGCCCAAGACATGGTCCAAGCAAGTTAGATGCCCAAGTCCCACTGAAATTTAGTAGGAACCAGGTGTCTACCTCCATTAGCTCCTTTGCAAACCCGCCCCCACTCACTCCATCCCCCCGCCCTTCCCTTTGTCGCTCACTCCCCCCCACACTCACTCACTCGCTCACTCACTTTCACCGGGCTGGGGCAGGGGTTGAGGTGCGGGAGGAGGGGGCGGGCTCTGTGAAGGAGTTTGGGTGCGGGAGAGGGCTCGGGCATAGGGTGGGATGTGGGCTGTGGGAGGGAGTTTGGGTGTGGGAGGGGGCTCAGGGCTGGGGCGCAGCATGTGGGAGGGGATTTGGGGTGTGGGCTCCCGGCAGCACTTACCTCAGGCGGCTCCCAGAAGCAGCGACATGTCCCTCAGCTCCAAGGCAGAGGGGCGGCCAGGTGGCTCTGCGCAGTGTGCGCTGCCGCCGCCTGCAGGCACTGTCCTCGCTGCTCTCATTGGCCATGGTTCCTGGCCAATGGGAGTTGCTAATCCAGCACTTGGAGCAGGGGCAGCGCGTGGAGCCCCCCAGCTGCGCCTCTGCCTAGGAGGTGCTTCCGGGGAGCTGCGCAGAGCCAGGTAGGGAGCCTGCCAGCCCCGCTGCACCGCTAGCTGGACTTTTAACGGCCCAGTCAGCGGTACTGACTGGAGCCACCAGGGTCCCTTTTCCGACTGGGTGTTCCAGTCGAAAACCGGATGCCTGGCAAGCCTGGGACAGTCTTCAAGCTCACTCCCCAACCCAGTGAATAAGGTCTCTACCTCCCCTGAGCACTTTTCCTTCTCCTGTGCTAGCAGTCGAGCTGGGTGGGAAATGGAAAACACTAGCTGAGCGTTTAAAATTTTTTCCATGTCTCGCATCAGGCCAAAAAGTCAAAATCTCAAAAATATTTGTGAACCAAAAACCTCATTTTCTTCCCTTTCAAGTGAACTGAAACATTCCATTTTCACGACGACCTTTTAAAACCCTCCTCCCAGGCTAATTAGCTTAAATTTAGGAACAAAGAGTCATTTCAAATCAGAAAAGAAGAATTTTTCCCTTTGAAAATGTCAAAATAAAACCCAACAATTGAAACTTTTTTTCAACTTTTTTTTGAGTTGGGGAATTCATTGAACCCGTCCCTGTGTCATGAACAGTTTTGGAAAACAGTCAAAAAACTCCTTCCCAGCTCTAACGATTGTCACATCTCGCCCAAGTGGACAGCGCAGGGATCCCAGCTACGCTTTTGAAAGACATGCCTCCCGGGTACATTTCTGTGCCTTCATTTAAAAACCTCAGTGTTTTCTTGCTCCTATAATTTTTTCCTTTTTCTTTTTTAATCTGGGTGTTTGTAGCTGCTTGAGCAGCTTGCTCATTCCAGGAAATTGTTTGGGAGAGTCGTAACTGCTATTGAATTCAGCAGCAGCAACAGAAGTACAATCACTGTCAGAAACGGGTCTAACCAGCTATTAAACGGCATATTGGGTCTGATGTGATATAAAATGCACCCCCCCTTATCTTAAAAAAAAACTTTAAACAGATTTTACAAGTGAGAGAGACTGGATTCTTTCTAAAGTACCGTGTAAGAAACCTTGGCAAGGCTACCCAAATGCGTCCCTGATCTGAACTGGATACTAAGAATCAGCTGCTTACACTGCATTCACAGACTCCGCATGATTGACAGAACCACAAGACAGGTAGACAGAACAGCCACATCAGCGCTAAAGGAGCATATTTGCCAGGCTAACCTCTTCCTCAATAACTAAGTTCAAAGGACATGCAACTGCTCTGGAAAGATTCTTGCAGCTGCAGGTACATTAGGGATAATTCATCATTGGTTTAATTTCTTTTTAATGTTAAACTGAAATGTTTGATTTCCATTAACACGTAACTGACACAGGCCACATAACTGCAAAATATATTACACATATAAAACATACTAAGCTTGCACAGTATGGTATGTAGTTTTGTACTAAAACATAAAATGCTTAATAAAAATTAATGTGGGGGGAATTTGTAGCTATCTTCATTTGGAAATTAGACTTATGAATGCCTTCTGCTGTAGTTCCTCTGATGAACCCGTAATGATGTGTTTCATCTTTTCTGACCTTGATACAATCTGTACTTCTGTTTATGAAATGTCTGCTCCTCTTTTAACAACTGTAACCAATTATTACCATATGATTGTTTAATTATATTTGCCTGCACATCAGAACTACTGCTGTTGCTGTTACCCTAACGTCATAGTGAGCTGAGATAAAAGGGGATATATCCAGAGATAATTATAACTGGATGTTTAGTTTGTCTGTGACGGACCAAAGCCCATGAGACAATGGAAGGAGGTGTGGGAGGAGCTTGCGTTAATAGCTATAAACAGCTTCTCCAGTGAATACTGAGCTGACAGGACCACAAGGCTACAATTCAGGGTGCTGAATGTGACAGAGGCTGAAAGGGAAAGTCCCCGTGTTGCAGAGGTTCCCATTTCCCTCCGCTGGACGCGAGCCTTAACAGGAAAGGGATCCCTTCTCATGCTTGTTGCTTTGTCAGCTGCCATACTGCGGCAGACGAGCAGCTGTGAGACCCCATTAGAGTTATTTACAAGTAATTACCACCAGTGTGCTTGGCCCTGACTGCAGCAGGATACAGAAGACAGTCCCCACTTCCCCAGGGCCTGTAAGATAAACAGACTGATAACATGAGATGTGCCCAGAAGGACACTCTGTCTAATTAGCATATTTTTGGTGATGGATGGGTGACACTTTTGTTGACCTGGGGCAGTGGCTTTGTGGAACGGAAAGCAGGGAGCGGGTGCAGTGAGGAGGAATTTGAAAAACGAGAACGACACCTCACACGCTGGGATGGAGGTAGGGGCATTCCAGGCATACGAGTGTGCAAGGAAGGAAGCACAAAGACAAGAGTGTGCAGTGAAATGGGTAAGAAGGTGCACAGAAGAGGAGTGCGAATACAACATTAATGGGCTTAATACGAAATGCATCCCAGAAATCTGCCCACAGCTGAATAACCAATGAGAAGGGGTAGAGAACGAGAGGCACAGGGCAATGGAGAAAAGACGTTTCCTGAGGAGACTACTGGGTTTCCTTTGCCTCTCCATTTCAGTGATACCCAGAGGTGGTTCCAGATGGCAGCAAGGCACAGAGGCCTTTGCATCCGCTTGGGTGAAAATCCAGCAAAGTCACGAAGGAGCTGGGCTGGGAGCACTGAGGAGTAGAAGCAGAAAGAGAGAGACAAACTTTGTAAAACTGGCTGGACAAGTCCATGGAAGACAACCTGGCACTGAGCCTAGAATGAGCACAGAGCCAAGAGGAACGGCAGGGTGACTCTTCTTTACGCGTGCAAGGCAGTGGCAGCAGTATTCTGCACTTGCATACTGGGGGAGACCCAGGAGACGGGGGTCAGAAGTGCCAAGATTAGAGATGAAGCCAGGCAGGGCTGTAACAGGAAGTCAATGGAGACAATGACAATCAGGCTTGCAGACATTCTGGACAGCAGGTGAAGGGGGAGGAAAAGGGGGTCTCAGAGCCAAGGGTGGGGGTGATGATGCCTGTGACGAGTGGGAATTTTCAGTAATATTTTTAGGAATGGCATGCGTGGCAGTGACTTACTTGACTAGGGATTTCTACCCCATGGGCTCAAAAGCGTTAAAATGCTCCTGGGGCAGAGGAGACGTGCAGTGTGTCTCATGGAATGGTTTCTGGTGGAATAAATGGGTCATTACAGGACTGGCTGAAACCAACCTCCATCAGTGGAGGAACTGAACAACAAACAATTAACACCTAACAATGGGAAACTCTGGCAGGTGAAGCATACAACTTCAGCATGGCTCTGCGGGAGGTGGAGAATGGGCTCAGAGGTGTCAGGAGGCTGGGATAAGAGTTGGCTTTCGGAGACACTCAGCAGCTCTCCCCTGGGACTGACAGAGAGAAGGAAAGAGCCGACAGGGATTCCATTGGCACAGGGGGTGGGAGGGAAGGCACACACCATTCATCAAGCAGGGCTTAATTCCTAATGAACGAGGTGCCAGGGCGCTGAACTGGCACAAATTCAGCACTGCCATCGGGGGTTTCATTTTAGCGAGGCGGTGCTCCCTAAGGTTTTCTATAGTGGGCTTGATCCCATTCCCACTGAGGTCAGGGGCAAACTTCTGTGAACTACTCAGTAGGCTCAACACTTGTTAGCAATTGTCATTGAAAAGATTTATCATCATATTAGCTTGGTAGTTTTGAGAAGGCTGGAGTAGCTTGGTCTCCTGGAATGCTGTCATTGGCATGGACGGTCACCTGCCGATAACCACATGACTCACTCCAGATCTGTCCTCAAAAGCTTTGCACGGCAGCACCTCTATTCTACGGCGCCTGGAAAGGCTGTTTACAGTGCTGCCTGAGGGCTACATGTTGAGCTGCCGTACGTTCAGCCATCATCTAGAAAAGCAGGTCTGAGTATAAAGGCTGTGAAACGAGGCCAAACTGTTCAAAGCTGGGGGCCTAAAGTACAGCACCTAACCCCAGGGCCTGATTTTCAGTCAATTTGAAATGCAGGCACTCAGTGCCTCTGAAAATCAGGCCACAGATTTGGATGCCTGTAAGCCCGTAGCTAATTCACTGGCCCATGCACCACAGAATGCTCTCCAGCCACCGGATCCCAGTCCCTTTTCTTCAGAACTTGTGATTTATTAATAATAAAACACAGGTTCAATCAATCAGTCAAGCTCCTTCCCTCTGACCCAGGCTGTTCTGCAGGGGCCTTTCTACCCTCTCCAGGGCTACCCTCCACAGGCCATCTGCCCAGGAGTCCAGCCCAAGAGAGCCTCTCCACTCCCTTCTCGACTGCGCTCAACGGCCATCTGTCTGCAAGCCACATACAAACTGGGTTCTTCTCCCTGCTCCAAGGACTCCTTCAGGAGCCCACCTGCAGCTCTTACAACTCCCCTGAGCTACACACTGGCCAGGTGATCCTCAAGCTCTCTCCTAATCCCTGGACTCAGAGCATCAGCGGGGAGGCAGCTGATTAGACACAGGTGGGTCTGGGCCTAATTCATCTAAAGGACTAGTCGCCCCCTGACAGGGCCTAATTATGCATTTAGGTGTCTATATTTTAGACACCCCATGTCTGAAAATTCTGCTCTGTGCCACATTTTTCTCCATATAGAACTTGGCAACATTCTCTCGCCAGTTATCCAAAACCACAATTCCTAGGTGAGTTATTGCCTCAACCCGAACATTAGCCTCTGCAAAGCAATATAATCCTATTGTGTTTGTAAGATGAATGCATACAATGGGAACTGGCCACTCTGATAAGGGTAACTTCAAGGGAATCATAATTAGGCTTTGTCTATTTTTGATAGGAAGTATTTTTGTTATAAATTGCATAACTTTAAACTACTGTAAACCAATCCAACTCAAACGGAGTTTTACAGGGATTGTCTCAGAACGGCAAAATCAGGGATTAATGGATTCTACAAAAGGCTGCCCCCAAGGAGGAATATTTTTCGTTCTTTGGATTTTGGAATTTATTTAAAAGATATTTGCAAGCAAAGAACTAAGAGGAAAATGCCACTCTTTGGAGGCTGACCTCTAGGAAAGCGAGCTGGCCTCCCAAAGACATTTTACTGATCCGTTGATCGCTATCATCATATCCAATAGCAACAGAACTGCCATACCCCCTCAGAAAAAACCAACTCCACACTAGGAAATGTGTCCCAAATTGAGGTTGGCAAAATCAGACAGCCTGAGCTGTATGTGCAAGAATGAGAAGTATATTTATTTGGGCTTAGAGGGGACATGTTAAATTTTATTTCTTGTAAATGTTTTGCTCACAAAGCAGGAAGTTGCTACGAGTCAAATGGATTAGACAATTAAGGCGAGCGAACATAATACAAATCTGCATTTGTTCAGCTGCTTCTTAAGAGAGTTCACCATTTTCTTTCTCCCACAAGTCAATTTACTCAGGGAGATCAGGCTCTTCTCCAGATAAGCACATTGACTTTAAAATAAAATGTGTGCCAACAGCTGCAGCACTGAGACTGAAGCAGACAGAGATGTGGCAGTGAATGATAATTAAATACATTTTCTTCATCCGTCATTTTTTTACTGCAGGTGCCAGCGTAATAAATCTAGGCTTGACTCTTTTGTCAGCTGGCAGTGAACACATTTTAACGTGAAATCTCAGGGGATGAATTAAGAGTCACTTGGCCTTGTAAAGGAGGGAGGGTTTTACTTCTAACCTGCCAAGTAGGCAACTCATAGCTTATTGGTTTCATAATATTTTATTATTTTGATGATACATATAGGTGATGCTATATTTCAATTCACTACCATACACTGACTGGAACTCAAACATTTCCACCATCCTTTGCAAATAAATATTTTTCCTAAACCTTTCCGAGCTTTTGCAACTTTATATGGTTTAAGGCAAGTAGCCACTTGTGTACTTTACAGTGAAGTTAGATTTAATCTCTTTGTGCTTCTTTCCCCAACCAGCCCCATTCACAGTTACAATGGGAGCATTCTTTACTGGTATAAAAGTGGTAGCAGGGGCAATGCTAGTCTGGATCATTGTGGTAGTGGCCTGTTCATTAGCATGAGCGCCGGAAGCCACTCTACTGCCCTGAGAGCCCTCAGTAAACGGTTTTTTATTAATTATTATATTAATTATAATGGGTGGTGCCTGAAGGCCACGGTCAGGATCAAAGTCCGATTGTGCTGGATGCCTTAACAGACAAAGACACAGACCCCTCCCCAAAATGCTGGGGTGGGATTTTCAAAAGCATCTAAATGATTTAGGAGCACAAGTCCCACTGACTTCTCACTGGACGGAACTTCTGTAAATTCCACCCTTTGACAACAGACAATATGGAAAGAATCAGAGATTAGATTACACCCAAATGCAAATGATTTTCCAGGTAAGTAGGGTTATCGTCTCTGGCCAAAACAGCAAATGGAGATACTATACCAACAAGCCAGACAAAACCAAGATCTTATCAAATCATAAAACCTTGAAAGCAATGGCTGTGTCAGCTCAAAACAAGCAACTTCATCTATGAAATGCTTAATCTTCTGGCGTGAAACAAATACTAATATGTGGTTTCAAACCAGGATTAGTTACTTGGTACACACTTAATCTGAAGATCTTTAGAAGAGAGAGAAACTAATGTGTTCTTGACTAAATGTTGTAATCTCACAATCTAATTTTTTCATTCTGCAATTTACTACTGAAAAGTAATGAATAAGGATTTCTTCACAAACAGCCAGATAAAGTGCTGATTTTAACATTTGCTATTTTAAAAGTGGGCCTGCTTTTTTTTCCAGTGGCAAACGCTAGCAATTATTCAATGTTTACCTAAAAAGCACAGTTTAGCTGATTAACCCCATGTTCCCACTGCAAACTGTAAGAAGTATCTTGGTAAAAAAATTATTTTAAAGTAAAATATCCAGGAAAATTCAGTAAGAGATGATCAGATTCAATTACATTTTCTTTGTAAAGCAGCAGTACTCACATTATCTATTACAGTACTACACACAAGTTCATTTGGCTGGCAGTTTATGTTCTCCCTCTACTATTAGGTGAGCTATTTGTGACTGGAGATAGGCTGTCTCTGATCTAGCCTTTTGCCTGAACCTGCAGAACAGAGGCCATAGTCTTTCCAATGGAATTGACTGTGATGTGACAAATGCAGCATCATGGTCAAGTCTGAGCAAGTTTGTAATCACCTGTACTTCAATCATGGCCAAGCGTCTCAAGAAAAACTCTGAAAAACAAATGAGGTGTAAGCAGTAGTGTTTAGATCTGGAAATTTTCCCCAATATGAAAAAAAAAATACAATCAAGTTGTGCCTGCTTTGTAGCAGGCACCTTTCCTATTGTTATATCAACAACCTGTAGGTCAGTCGTTCTCAACCAGGGGTCCGGAGCTAAACCCAACAGTATGTAAAGCAATAAAAGAACCATTCCAACTTGCTCAAGTTTATATTTTACCATTGTTGACCACCATGTTGTACTGGGTAAAATTCCAGCATGACAAGGACAATAATGAAGTTATTTATCTCCTAGCCAAACTTCTGTCTTTTGACCTCTGCTGCACAAAGGAGGTCCCGCTTTTCTCCCTCAGGATTGTATAGAGAGCACTGCACATTCCAAGCTTCCTGGTGAGCAATTAAAAAAGAGATTGTCAACAGAATAGACTATTGTCTCCGGGTAATGGTCTCCTGATGCCAGGTAAATGCCATTTTGAAGCCAGGGCATTTTTCAGATATAAACATTGCAGGAAAACCAAAGCATTTATTTGCAATTGGGAGACATTCATCCTGTAACAATGTTCTGTTCCAATGACTTTTTCCTATTGCAGCAAATGATTAATGATGTAAGCTCTGTCGCTGTTTGTGATGGATGCTGGGACAGGAAAGTTGCAGTTGTGAGTGTTATTTTAAAATGCTGAATTTTTATTGGCTTAGAGAATGGATGCATTCCGTGCCTCAGCCATGCATAATTTAGAAATCAAATACAGTGTTTTTAGGAATAAGCCAGTCACTGATTGGCTTGGCAGGTTTTCACTGGTAACTCAGTAAGGGGAATTCATCTAGCAGGGGGACTGGCCGACACCAGTTTCATCGGGAAAAACTACATCTCGAAGCTTTGTTCTCAAGTGTAATTGGGACTGATGCCTATAAAGACCTTTCTGGAAAAAAACACCCACCCAAGTGGAGCCGGCTTTGATTTCATCACAACTTTGCTTAACAAGTGAAAACAAAACCAATGCAAACAACTTATATATACACACACACACACACACAAATCAATTACTATAACTACAAATCAGAAAATTAAATGCAATAAGTTTTTAATATGCCCATAAATCAAATCATTGTAGATCGAACCCATAGTGCATCAGCAGCATCATTTCTCTTCAGATATACGTAAATTGTTCATCATTCATATTATGGAAAACGGTAAATGGGAAAGTCTTACAGTAACTCCTCTCCTTTCTCAGTTGGACTAGGTTCCTGGCATCTCGTATCTTAATTTGATCATCTTTATTAGCATCCTTTCTTGGAAAATATAAAAATTCAATCTAAAGGATACTTGGGCAAGAAGAAAAGAAAAACACCCCAAAGATAAAGCAGTGCTTATTTTTCCACTCATGACTTTTGAGAATACGAATTAAGATTACCCCTAAAATAGATCTGAATTTATTCAATTCTGCAGATAACTATTAATTTGAAAGAAATCACTGACACAGATAATGCACTGCAATTCTATCTCCCCACTCTAAGAATTGACCAGAAAGGACTGCAGTCCATGGTGAACCAGAGGGCTAGTTTCATGAAGTATACAGGTTATAAACCACAATTTAGGTAGTGAACAGGAACCACACCTTTATGTACAGCACAGAGCCCACTGTCAGTGACTAAATGATCATGGAAAAAGTGGGATGGATCCAATCAAGTGGCAAAGTGTTTATCAACATCACCTGCCATTTAACTGCATCTATTCAGGGAACTTGGTGTCACTCTCAGCCGGATTACCAACTTGGTTCCGTCTGAGTGCAACAATTTTAAGCATTCGTGAATTAAACAGTTCATATTAAGACCAACAAAAATTCATTTCCCATTTTAGTGTTTACACCCTTTAAATACTTAAACTGTTACTCCCCATCTCACCCGAGTCACGCTTAGGCAAAGCACTATTTAGCTCTTCCTTCAGCATCTTCGTTGCTATTCCCTGAACTTCCTGTACTGAGGAGTGAGAAGTAGTCTGGCAAGTCACACCAGAGCTGTAGAAAAGGGAACAGTTACCACCAGGCCATGTAAAGGCACACCTCCCTTTACAAAACAGGATACATTTTAAAGTGTTCCTAGCATGAAATTAATTTAAATTCTACTTACATGACAGACTGTTAGACTCTCTTGGGTAATGCTTTGGTTTGGTTTGTGGTGCAAATTATTTAAGGTACATACATGTTAAAAGTCAAACTACGTAAGTAGGTCTTTACCCAATAGGCCTAAGCAGCTGAAAAGCTCTGAATAGGCACTTTATAAGCCTCCATTAAAAAGTTTTTAAAAACAATTAAACTTTCTGAAGATACTGACTTTAACTTTGTCATGAAAGAGAAACTCTAATGTGGAAGCTTTTGTTTGAGTCACATTGGCCTTACCTCTGAATTCTACTGCCTCTCTTTCATAACCTGTTCCTCATGAGTGGTGTTTTGTATCTGTACCACATAGGAGCTTTTTGAGGCAGACCTACCGTACAGCCTCATGGGAGCTAAAGGCAGGCTCATAAATATCAAACGCCAGTTGGGGCTAGACAAACTGTTTCAGACGAGTGGGCAGAAGGAGCTTGGTTCTGCAGGCAGCCAGGCATTGTGCTTAGCAGAAGCAGGATAACCACACTCCCTGGACAAGTCTGCACTGAGCAGTTTTAAATGGACCTACCACACAGTGCCAGAAGACAGGACTCAAGTGTACCTGTGTACCCTAGTAAGAAGAACCACCCAGGTAGTACCCAGATCCCGCCACGTGTCCTGGAACACAAATAGTCTCCTTGCAGAGTTCAGCTCACAAGCAAGTGCTGTGAGCAAGAGCAAGCACTTAGTTTAGCACAGAGATAATCTAAGTCTGGGGAACATCCCAATAAAACAAATGGAAAGGAATACTACAAAGCCCACCTTTTCCACCCATGTCTTCTCCAAGGCTGTTGAGGAGGAAGTGGGCTGAGGTGGACATATTTATGTGCCGATTATGTGACATTTACCCAGAGCAGTGAATAGGTGCCTAGAGTTGTATTTTAAAAATCCATAATAGATAAATAGCATCTTATCTTGCCAATATTTCACTAGTACACCAGTGAAATGAGACTATGAAGCTTAAATGTCCAAGCGCAAATAAAGTGCAGCAAGACCTTTGTGTAGCACAGAACCAGGTACAGCAACTACCGGCTGAAGCATTAGCTTTGTTGGACAAGCAGACCATCGCCATGCAGAGCTTTGAAAACCAGTCTCGGATGCAGGCAGCAACTGGAGACCAATAGGAGCGGAAAATGGATCAAAGGGGTCTAGAATAGAGATCACCAGATAAAACCCCATAGAGAAAAATCACAACTCACTTGGCCAATGTGCCGGACACCACACCACAGCAGGACTCCTGTATCTGGGTAATGGTATTGGCTTCTAATCCAAGCCAGGTAAGGTACAAACAGATACTACAGCGAGGGCTTTGCAAACAATCATTTGCCAAGAACAAATTATCTGAACCAACAGGAAATGCAAAAAAACAAACAAAAAGCACAAAAAAGCACACGACCAATACTTGTAAACAATCAACCCTGTATTCTGTGCTTATCCCAAACGCTTCTAAGGCCACACACAAAAGGTGGGATACTGTGTCAGTGTCACAGCAAAGCAGAACATGTATGGCTGGGCCTCTGAAAGGGAGTCTGGGGTCAGGCGTCCAGCTTCCACTGAAAGTGAATTGAAGTTGAGCCCCTAACACTTAGGCTCTTTTTAAAATCCTAGTCTAAAAGTTTAATGGTTCATGACCATACACAGAAGCTCAATGGCATCAGCCTACTTCATCTGTAAGGTAGTGGGAATAGAACTCTTCAAAGAACATCTTCTGTTCCAAAACCAAAGCTCTCCCCTTGTGTGATAAACAAACAGCTCCCCTGCATAAGCAAGTCCCTTATATACAACAATGAAAACAGAATCTTATAACAGAAAGTGTTAGGTAACCTTAACTGTGTCTGTCACTACCGTATCCTTTGCTTATAGAGATATATATTCCATTATGGAGGGTAGTTGCATTTAAAATCCATTTTGTTTAGATTATGGCAGATTTAGCTTTTCTCTTTTTAATTTAAATGCCCATTTTCAATCTTGTACTTGCTAACATAGGTGAAATCGACAAACCAAAACTAGACCACTCGAACATGTCTTGATCAATAACACTGAGCTTATGCATCAGACAATCTCTATCACAAGGAGAAAAAAACCAAAGACTGTCACAGTGTATGTCTGGTGTTGAGCATACGGGGGAAGCGAGAATTTTGTGAGAATACTCCACAAAAACCAAACCCAAGAAAGAGCTCGTGCCTAAAACTCACAGACAAGATGTGACAAGCGATATATGATCAAGAGACACCCTCCTCGTGTGCCAAAGGTTTAAAATTAACATGAAAAATGTAATTTAACACACAGTCAATATTACTACTTGGACTCTGTTTCTTCTGTCATTGAGCTTCGCCAAAATTTAAAGTTTGAAAATGGGATTAGAAGAGATGGAGGACACCAGCAAAGAAGTAAGGAAGAGCAAACAGAAGTCATCTCATTAAAATGGAGATGACACTTTGATACAGTGGAAAGCAATCCCTGAACAGTTTACTTGCCATGTTCATTTCCTGGAGATCTGTAAACTCTCAGGACTAGGCACCACTTACTGTATGATGCCAACATCCACCAAACAACAGATCTTCACCAAAAAAGCATAAAGTGTAAATTCTGAATTTATCGAACATGAAAGCAGAAATACCAACATTACTTCCCAGCCCAGTTCCCTGTAACTGTCACATAAAATGTGGTGAGGGGAATGAGGAGATGGAATTGACTGCATCAGACTGGCAGGAAAAGATCTCATTTAAGACTGCATTAGTGTCCCATTAGCAGGACTACATATATTCTCATCCCCTACCTTCTATGGAGTAAATGTAACTATTTACTAGAGCCCCACTGCCGACTGCCCTAGAAGAGCCATCCTGGGAGAACATTGAGCTTAGAGGTCTTCAACATGGCTCTGTTCAGTTGGTGATACTTCAAAATGGAAGTTTACAGGCTGTTTATATAGGTGACTTTCAATGAGAGCTGAATGCTTAACTGCCCTTTGTACCTTTGAAAAACTCCCCTATAGTTATGTAAAACAAAATAATCGAGGGGATAGAAGTGTTTACAAGGGCAGTGCCTCACAGGATCAATTATTATCTCAACTGTAGGTGCATTTTCAGAGCTTCAGTTTGAGGTGCTTTGTGATCAAACATTTTTCATCAGTGGGGCGACCAGATAGCAATTGTGAAAAATTCAAACAGGGGGTGAAGGGTAATAGGCGCCTGTATAAGACAAAGCCCTGGATATCAGGACTGTGCCTGTAAAACCGGGACATCTGGTCACATTCACCAGTGATCTGAATCATACCTTGTCCTTTTACAGCCATGAATTCAGCCATCCAAGTAAACAAGAAAGATGCAACCAAAAGGGACTGGAAAGGAGAAGAATCTCTCTTTGCCTCCAGATTCCCGCTTAAAATCCCACCCTGGTTGGTAATGGCCGCAAACTGCTGGTACTTGGGTGTCTGATATGAAAAGAATTGGAGGGAACCCAGTCCAGTTCCTAGTGAGCAAGGGTGCACAATAATAAATAATTAAGTGGGTATTGGCCCCCTTGTGGACAATCCCAGGAAAGACGCATGGGACTTAAATATTCTTTCATCCTCTTGAGCAGGTACCTCCTACCTCAGGCTAGAAGCATCTTAGTGCGAGATATTAAGGAAGGTTGCTTTGCCCCTGTGTGTACTGGCCATACGGATAGTTGAACCAGTATCAGAAGGATTTCACCTTAATTTTTTATTTTAATTAAAAAGATGGCAGTTTTGCACAGGTGCTGACTGAGCAAGTATAAATTAATGCAGTCTCTCCATTCTCCAGGTGTCACTTTCATAACAGAATGATTACCGTTTATGGTGACACTGAGTATAATAGCAACAAGGATGAATCCTTTTACTTGTTAAACATCTAATATACCATGTTACCTTTTGCTTTATTATAGGCAGAGTAGTTATGATGAAAATGCTGTTTGCAAGAAAATAAAGCCTAATTTGTGCTGCACATACAGCTCCTAAATACCAGTGAAATTTGAGTTCGTAAAATCAGGATTCAATAAAAGTAGGATATGAAAAGTCTTCTTAAAAAAAAAAAAGATGCCCTTATTAAATATTCCACTCTAGTTTATGACCCTGTTTGCAGTGCTATGTAAACACAGATACTGTGAGATGGATTGAGGGGACAGGATGACCTTCTTGACAGTGACATGCTGTAGAAGAATGCAGAGGATTCTGGTAGAATAATTTTTTTTACAGCTTAAATATAAATCATACAAAATTTCTACTTCATTCATAAAAACGTGTACAAAAAATTTCTCCTACTAAAACACATTTCAGATCCTGCTTTTTGTTTTAAGCAGCTGCTTGATTCTCCAAAGAGGAGTTTTAAAATGTGTCAAAACAGATTAGCAGCCTAGGCGCCACCAAGAATAAACATTCCAGGAGCCAAGGAACAGTCTGTGTCTGAGTTGTAATTTCTATCTTTGAGTTAAGTCTTTTCTAGTTTGGCAATTGAAAAGACCCATGATCTGATCCTCAGCTGGTGTCAATCAGCACAATTTAATGGAGCTTTGCTGCTTGACACCAGCTGCGGATCTGTCCCCAAGACACTAATAAAAATAGCTCCTAAGCAAAACTTTACCAGCAGTTGTAAGGCTTTATGACATGGGCAGTTTATAGAATGGAGGAGGATCTTGCAAGCCCCTGATGACTTCTGTTAGCCAGCTAGATAATTCCAGACTTGTATCTGTGTAGTTTAGGTTGTCTTTAAGAAATGTGAGGCTGTCACAATGAAAAAAATAAAACACCAGACACCCTGAACAGTCACTGCTAGGAGGTTTTTTTCAAGAGAGAGAAAACCGAAATCCAAATTATTGTTTTTGTTGATTAATAAATTGTAACAGAGTTGCAGATGGTGTTATTTGTGAAAAAAAGCTCAAGATTATTCACTAAAACATGTCTATGAACAATAACAAAGGGACTACCTTACTTATCAGCAAGTTGATTATTCAGAGGTATTTTTTACTCATACTATTTCTGTTATGCTCTGTGGAAAAACTCCAAATAAAAAGGAAGGCTAAAAACCGTGCAATCCTACCTTTAATCATTTATAGGTTTTCTGTTGGGAAACATTTTTTAAAAGGTGTCTACACACGACTTTAGTTTATACAAAAACCCACACCAGCCTTCCGAAGAGATTGTGCTCACTTGAGGACAAAGGGTGAATCCATAAAGTTATGGCACATTATAGTTACGGTTCATAACTTCTGTGTACAATAAACCTCTATTTCAAACTCCCTCTTGTCCCAACCTCAGCTCTGTGCCCCCGAGTTTAGAACAAACAAAAACATTGAATGGAAGATATTGATCTCCCTAAAGCATTCGAGATCCACAGGTTTGCCCTGTATGCTGGAGTCTCGGGATAGAGGGACTTTTTTAAATGACTAATTTAAGATTCTAAAATGCAGATGATGCATGTGACAGGGCAAGATGCATCTGCGCCTCGTGCATGGAGGGATTTTCCTCCTAGAACAGACATGCAGCCAAAATATAAAACAGGCAGATGAGACTACAGCTGGATTCCCGAGGGGTTCAGGACTATCCTTTAAAAGCCAGTAGACTGGGTTATCCGAAGAGATGGCAAACCAGGAATTTTCCTATGACGTGTGATTCTATCTTCTTAATCCCACCGCCCTTCAGTGAAGCCCAGAGCTGAAATCCTTACCATTACACATTGATCTACATACCTGTGGTTTCAAGTATCAGAGGGGTAGCCGTGTTAGTCTGGATCTGTAGAAGCGACAAAGGGTCCTGTGGCACCTTATAGACTAACAGAGGTATTGGAGCATAAGCTTTCGTAATACCTGTGGTTATTATTGTGCTTTACCAAATTATGCTTTGATCTGATACCTTTTAATTGCATTGAAACTGATCGAGCAGTTTTAGCAATGACTTCTCAATATTTGTGCTATTTTTAAGGAGGTTGAATACTGTTAAATTAAATATTGCACTTATCTGTCAATAAAAGCTTACTGTGAAAAATAACAGGGAGCACAGTCTGAACACGGTAGTATCAATGAGCTTTGATGCAAGCGACTGGGAAAACACATGGGCAGCCCTAGCAGCTAAGTTGCCACATAACCTCAACCATTAACCCCTGCTTTATGGGGCTTCATTTCACTCTGGCCTGAACGTCTACATAAGAATCACTTTTCTTTTAAGCATAATTCCTAACCACATAAAAATCCATTCAACAATTTTAAAGAAACAAAAACACAATGTTCAACACTTGTTTTGTGCAACTGCTGTGTTCTTATAATTTGAAACCTTACTGGTCTTAGACGCAATATGAACCATTAAAAGAAATCAATTAGAATGGACAAGTCAAGAACGGACATATGAATATCTGCTTCTCTGTTATATTTTCTTTAGTAGCAAGACAATGGTATGTTAATCTACAGTATGGATCAAATTGTTACAATAAATGGGTTTAAATTAATGAAAGTCCTCTAAGCAGATAAAGTCTAGCAAAACAATAATCCAGATATTTTAAATATTTACTTGAGGCACTTGAACAGCTTCTAGGGGGGGAAATTGTCTAAAATGCATATGTTTATTTACCTGATATTTGAACAGCTCTGGGCAAATAAAGTATTTTTTTATGCTTCCTAAGAGCTTTTAATTTTTGTTGAAGGAGGAAACACTGAGTACCATTTGATTTTTTTAAAATTAAATGCAAAAATCTTCCAAATATTTATGTCACAAACTAAGGAAATGCAGGAAACACAAAGAAAAGGGCCCTTTGTCCCTAGTTCAGGATACTGAGCTCTTCTATTTTAAATAATCATCTTGTTTTACCTACCTTCATTTAAATACATCAATTAAAAATGCAGAACTTTTTAATTTATATGACAAAGATTACTGGCAAGGTTATTACACTGCCTGCAGTAACTTCAGCCTAACCTCATTTTCTGTATCAGTGGGGTAGAACAAGTCTAAAATGGAACAATTTTATTTTGTTCTGTGTACTGCACCCTACAGCTACTTGTCATTTTATTTAAGGTCAAAAAAAGGATTTCTGTCTGTTATGGTGGAAATAATGAAAAACAGGCAGAAAATCAGTTTCTGAATTTTTTCTTTCTTCAATGGACAACCCAACAAATTAGCAACAGTAAAAGAAATACAGACAAAGATGCTTGGTGTTTACAACTAGAAAGCAAATTATTGGGAGAAAAAATTGCTCTGACTCCATGTGCTGCATGTTACTGGAGTCAAAAGGCTAGCACAATTCTTTGAACACAGTACTATACTTAGATTATAGAGCAGAAAAGCCTGTTTCCTAGAACAAGGACAGGACAGGATTAGTTACAAAACAGGCAGGAAAGTCCTGAAATGCTCTCTAACTACTCAAGCGCCCACAAGCATGGCTCAACAATAATTTGTTGAGGACATTTCGTGTTCTAATCCTGTCCTCCAAAGGGCTTGGAACCCCTCACAGCTTGGTGTCCTCTGCAAATGTTAGAAGCATACTCTCCACTCCATTATCTAAGTCATTCATGAAAATATTGAATAGTAGCTGGACACCACTAGATATACCCTCCCCGTTTGACAGTGAGCCATTGATAACTACTCTTTGTGAATGGTCTTTCAATCAGTTGTGCACCCACGTTATAGTAATTTCATCTAGACCACATTTCCCTAGTTTGCTTATGAGAATGTCATGTGGAACTGTGTCAAAAGTCATACTAAAAACCATGATTATCCCATCTGCTGCTTTCCCCTATCCAGGAGGTCAGTAACCCTGGAAAAGGAGGAAATTAGGTTGGTTTGGCATGATTTGTTCTTGAAAAATCCATGCTGGCTATTCCTTTTAACCCTCAGAGGGGTAGCCATGTTAAGTCTATAAGGTGCCACAGGACTCTGTGTCGCTTCTACAGAGCCAGACTAAGGGCTGGTCCACACTGGGGCGAGGGTGTTTTTTCGAACTAAGATACGCAACTTCAGCTACGTGAATAACGTAGCTGAAGTCGAAGCATCTTAGTTCGAACTAAAAAGCACTTACCGCGGGTCCAGACGCAGCAGGCAGGCTCCCCCATCGACTCTGCTTACTCCTCGCGCGGAGCAGGAGTACCGGTGTCGACGGCGAGCACTTCCAGGATCGATTGCTTCCCGCTGAACCAGGCGGGTAGTATAGACGTACCCTAACAGACTTATTGGAGCATAAGCTTTTGTGGGTGAATACCCACTTCTTCAGATGCCACAGGGCTCTTTGTTGCTTGCATCTGAAGAAGTGGGTATTCACCCACGAAAGCTTATGCTCCAATACCTCTGTTAGTCTATAAGGTGCCACAGGACTCTTTGTCCCTTTTAACCCTAATATCCTCTAGGTGTACAATCAGTTTGTAAGCAATAATTTGTTCCAGTATCTTTCTAGGTATCAAAGTAAGGCTCACTGGTCTATAATTCCCTGGGTCCTCTTTGTTCCTCTTTTTAAAGAGGAGTGCTACGCTTGCCCTTCTCCAGTCCTCTGTGACCTCACCACTCCTCCATGAGTTCTCAAAGATAAGTGCTAACATTTCTGAGATTGCTTCAGCTAATTCCTTAAGTATCCTAGGATGACTTACATCAGAGCCTGCTGACTTGAATACAACGTATCAAAATGCTCTTTAACCACTTTTCCCTATTTTGGCTTGCATTCCTTCCCCCTCGTTAATATTGTGATGAGTATCTGGTCACCATTAAGCTTTTTAGTGAAGACTGACGCAAAATAGGCTTTAAACCCCTCAACTTTCTTGATGTCCATCGGTTACTAGCTCTCCTTCCCCACTTAGTAGAGGGCCTACGCTTTCCTTCATCTTTCTTTTGCTCCCTATGTAGTTAAAGAACCTCTTCTTATTGCCTTTATGTCCCTTGCTAAGTGTAACTAATTTTGTACCTTAGCCTTTCTGATTTAAATGCAAGCGTGTTAGAGCAAGCAAGAAATTTTACTGTTCTAGGCAGTTTTTGGCATGGTCCTTGAGGGGACAAAAAAAAAAAAAAAAAAAGGAAGGTTCTTCTGCCTCCTAAGAGGACAAGTTAAAGGGAGGGTTGAGGTGTGAGGATATTAGCATGTCATTACCTCAGGGAGTCTGAGAAAGTTATATTAGGCCAGAGGGTACAGGTGTCATGTCAGCCATGAGAGAGCAATTTTTCCCTCTTCTTGACCTTAGCAGAACCCAACCAAATATGAACTCATTTGTTTATACACAGAGAGGAGGCACTGTCACATTTTCAATCCATTCAGGTTTTTGAGACATGATTAGCAGAGGCAGGTTTCATGGGATTCTTTCTAAACTGCATTGCTAAAAACAAAGCCACAAGAGAGAACAGTTCCTATCTGGAGTCCATTTGTAAAAAGCAAAATGTAATACTAAAACAGTCACACTCCACAGTTAACTACACTAGAGAAGCCCTGGGCTCCAATGCTGGTTTCTGTTTCAGATGTTTGATTCTGCTAGGAAAAGTTTTAGCTCAAAGACATTTTTTTAATTAAGAGGCACATGGGCATAATATACATTTAAGTCAGAGGAAAGCAACAATGTATCATAAAACAATTTATCTTTTTTGGCTTTCTTAGCATTATGCATTAAATTTGATGTGCATTTAATAAAATATATTCTGGTATTTGTTTTGTAAAGCAGAGGAGAAAAAAAGCCATCAATCGACTGATGCCCTGTAATTTAATGGTATTTCAGCTTCTTGTGCATTAGGGGACACATCAATGAGAAATCTGGAATGTTTTACATTGCAATTAGAAGCAGGCTAAGTAATAAGGAATTAAACAGGCCTGCATCTTGCCTACACTACAGCTTCTTCCATGCTACACAACTATTAAAGAAAGACAAAATCTTCTAGTGTAGACAGAGCCTAAGAGGACAAGTTGGCACAGATGAAACAGAATGCACCAAAAGAAATTAGGCCCTCGTTACATTAACTTTCTGCATGCAAGTAGCCTCCTTGTGTTCTCTCATCTTTTGTAAGAATGGAAAAGGTGGCATTTGATGGATAATGGGAGTTAGCGTGTGGGAGGCTCACATAAGGAGTGTGCTTTCAGAAGTGATTCGAATGAGAAAGGGGTACAGGCCTGGAACACTGGGATTGGGACATCACTCTATGTATACAGGTTGACATAGTTGAAGGTATAGAGACCAGAGTGAAAAAAGGGGATACCTAGTTTGCAATTCTGCAAACATTTGCACAGTACTCACCTAATCAAAAGGTAAGCAAATGCGTTATGTATTTGTAGGATGAGGGCCTTAGTTCCAAGTGTAGCTTAGGTTGGGACAAAAAGTAGCAAGTGCCACTCTGTCCCAAAAAACACTCTCACAAACCCATCCATCCTCTAGACTTTCACGACAGAATGCACAAAAACAGGCAGAGTGCCCGTGTGGTGAATGCAACTTGCCAGACTAATGAGCTATTTATAGCACACAAGCACTTACATAATTAGATCTCAACAACTTACAGTACAAGCCTGTACATCGGAACATCATTATCTATCCAGATATGATCACCTGCATTAATACAATAGTTTTAAATGTTTGAAAGCTAATACGTACATTAAAACCAAGGATTACATTTACTGTATCTGAGCCTTAAGCAAATGAACTGTAGTACTGATCTGTACCAATGAGAAAAGACTTGTACACACACAGACACAATAAAATTAGGTATTTTCTCTCAAGTCATTGTATTTAAAGCATTTAGTTTTTGTGGTTTTGAAAGCCACGCCTTTACAAAGTATATTTGTCCCCTTTGGGACTCAGCACAGGTGTCGGTGTTTCCACAATGTGTGTGACATTATTCTAGAATCATGAAGCACCACTTAACATTAACTGTAGGTTGCACAATTCTCAGTGGTTTACCACAAGGAATTTACTTAAGATATTTTAAATTTCTGTAAACAGTTAAACTGTATATACCCACACAATTGTGCTACCATTTAAAATCAAAATAACACTTTCTGATTTGCAGTCATTCTGACTGGACATTGAAACTGTAGGTTGTACATAAAAGCTATTAAATAGAATGAAGTTGACAAATGCATATCTCAAGTTTATTTTTTAATATTAAAGTCCAGATCTGAATTGCCAGTTTTGAAGTTAAAGTAAAAAAGAAAAACTTGAGATCCAGATAACTTTCCAATGCGTTAATGCTTAAAAATAAAAGTTCTTTTAAACTTTTTCAAAGTTTCTATTTATACTTGCCCTGGACTTCCTCTTCAGTAATTTATAACCCAGCATGCTAGTTTTCTTAACAATATTTGCTTCCTGCAGAATTACAATGGGCCATATTCTTAGACGGTGTAAAGTAGCACATTAGAAGTAAATTAGAACACAATAGACCTATGTCAGTCTACACAAACTGAAGATCTGGTCCAATATTCCTGAAGTTTCACAGACAGGTTTAGATTCCTAATCTCAGAACAGCTTCACTGCCTCAAACAGGAAGCAAAACGTCCCCTCCATTGGTTTATATGTGGAAAGCAACAGGTCTAGTGGCTATAGCAGTGGATCTATGGGGTTTAGTCAAAACTCTAAAACTGACTCACTGGGTGGGCTTGGATGTCTCCCCTACCTATAACATGAGGATTTACCCCACCCCTTTGTAAAGTGGTTAGAGAGAGTCTGATAAAAAGCTCTACATAAATGTAAATTAACACCCTGTGAAAGCGCAAGCGCGCGTGTGTGGGTGTGTGTGTGTGTGTGTGTCCATCCGGTAAGGCAGAGCTAGGATTACATTAAATGTTACTGCAGAGAAAATTATTTATTCAGTGATGGAAGAGGGCATGGGGCTTACACACCAATGAAAAATTCGCAAAATCCTTGGAAAAAGAGCTCAGAATTCAGCTTAGACATTGGGGTTGGTGAGTGCCTATCGCTAACCTGTGGTGGGACAATGGAGCCTGTATGAGGTGAGTGCTTGCACTGCTTGTGGCTGGTGGTATCAAGGAGCTGACCACTGGCAGGCACACACAAGACTTTCTCACACTAAGGGCAGGTGGTAGTCAGGTGCCCCACTTTCCTGGGTTGCCCTAAGAAACGACAAAATATCCCTGGCCAGTTCACTAGCACACCAGCAGCTCCTACACTCAAATTCACTCCACTAGCCATCTTCTAGCTCTAGCGATCAAGATGTTTTCATCGATTTGGGACCTTCCAATGAGAGCAGAGGGTTACGCTCAGCAATCCACTTTTGCTATTACCTCCAACTAAAAGCAATAGAGATCGATAAAAGCAGTTCCATTCTCACAGCTCCATAACCAGAATTTGGCGGCATTGCTTTTTTTAATGGAAAAAAAGTTAAGTGTCCGCAGGTCTCAAGAAACAAAACGCAGCTGATAAATTCAAAAGGGAATCCTCCATCCATTCCACGAGGCTGAAACACAATACTTTACAAGTTCATTAGAGAAGGAAATGGGCAGCAATCTTAATTTCCAAATAAAAGCAGCTCTTTATTGGAAAAGGGACTAGAGCTTCAAACCTTATCTTCCAGGCAACAAAAGGTTTTAATTACAACATTTATATAATCTCTAAATGCAAACCTTTGCAAGGAACTGTGACTAAAACTGTAGGCGCTAGTCATAAAATTTCAGCAAATGTTTTATTTAAACAATATTAATAGGGCTATCCCCCAATTCCTCAAAGTCACTGGCATGTAGAGAAAGGAGAAACGCCTTTCTGATAATGAAAAAAAGAGAATGAAGACATTGAACAACACAGCATTTGGTATTCTTTCCAGGTAAGGTATATCCACTCCCCGTGTGCTTACATAAAGACTTACCTGGACCTTTTGCTTAATTACCATGTGATTACCCCCCCACCCCCACCCACAGCAAAAAAAAAAAAAAAAAAAAAAAAAAAAAAAAAAAAGATTCCACAATCAATGGGAGCCAGACATTTTTAGAAATAAGGTGGTAGTAATATTTGGCAGTCTGAAGCAAGAATGTTAGAGAGTTTAATCCTACAGATTTGAAAGTAAAATAAACAGTACGAATCCAAAACTGAAAAATCAATGCAGCCAGAGAACAGAAATGATTCAGACATGAATGATCCAAACACTTTGGTGGCTAGAATCTCATTATTCCTCTGTTTGTATGCAAGGGAACGACAAAGAATGGAAAAGTGCAGCCTTGCCTATACCTGTGTCAATAATTTATAAATCAGTTAACGATTTGTAAAGTTTGTAATTTGTGCCACTTAATCTCTTCTAAGTAGTGGTTTATGTTTCCAGTTAACTACACTACAGCCAGTGCAGGTTGCTATGTCGTTCAGTGGAATTCTAAATATACCTCCCTTTTCAGAGGCATAAGGGAGCTTCACATTTCTGGAGCCTGGCCCTCTTATCAGCTTTCCCAAAATTCACTTTACTCACCCAATCACACACATATTAACTGTAAAAAAATGGGTTACACTTCACACCCTCTAAACACTACCTGCTGATCTCACAGGGGCTATGAGGATATGGAGCAGTAAAGTAACATTATACTCAAGAGCAGAAATGCACTTTTCAACCTGTGCTTCAGCACCACTGCAGTGCTCTGAGGCCTATGATACGGTGTGTGCTGAGATCATGCTCTGTGGTCACTCACTTTCCAGAGACATTCACATTAGAACATATACATGCCCCACACACAGCATAAGTTGCTGGCTGTTGTACAGTGATCTGTTATGTTGACCTCTGGCATGAAATAACTTGACTCACTGTGTGTAAACAAATGATCATTTGCCTTCCCTTTTTACAGACTTCAGCGGCAATGAACTTCAGCAGGGTGTGTAACCCATGTCACAACAGCATGGGGTCTTTCCCCAGCCACTGATTTGTTTGGATGCATTTCCCCAGGTCTGTGACTCCATGACTATACTGCTCATCATCACAGTAGCTGAGCAGCTACAATCCCCACCTCACTGCCAATCTCATAATAAAACCACGCGATTCAATTTCCTCTCTCCTGCCCTGAGACAATCAGGTGGATTTATTTTCTCATATGATAATTCCCTTGTCTCTCTCTCTCCTCCTTCGTTGTAATTTTTGTTGTGGATGTGGGAAAGCAAACGTGTTAATCTGAAAGCACTGCAACACATGGCCTATGATCCCTTCAGAAGAGAATTCCAGAAGCCTATGATCTACTGACTTCTTAAGACGCTAATAGGCCTAAAAGTCTATTTTCTGATGGTGGAAATACATAAACTGCAAATGATAGTACACTCAGATAAAACTTTTCTGAATATTCTGGAATTGAAACAAAGATGGAGGGCTTCTCCTGTAACTGCACTCCACACTGTTAGGGTATGAGCTGCATATAATGAATGCATGGCCAGCTAAGCAGCAGAGTAATCAAAAACATTTTTGAGTGCCCCATCAATCTTCTTATCCATTGCGTCTCTAGGGCAAAACTGCCTTCTATAAGGAGCAAAGATTTGCTGGAGCCATCGCAACCTGATGGATCTACTTGTACAGAGAAACAGAGAATGTTGTACCTTAGGTAATGTATATAAAACTTTGCCATGTTAGCAGGAAAAGAAAATCTGGCTTCCTTAATTCCCAGCACAACTGCAAAGACAGTACAGAGAAGTGAATTGGCAGAATTCCTCTACAGTATTATTTCACAGGCCACTGATAGGTCTCCCCACCCACATTTTTTTAAACAAACAAAAAAAAGGCTTTGGAGCAATAGAGATATTTTGCCCTATAAGCCTGATCCTCTGCAATTGTATTACCTTGAACTGTGATCTCACATCAAGATCTCATAAGCTAAATAAGCTCAAGCCTGTTCCAACACTTGATGAGAGACCCTGCCAGGAAAACCTGGATGCTTCAGGAAGAGATGCCCATGCTTCACTTCAGAAGGTGGCATTCTTCCCCTGAAGTTAGTACTAAACCAGTGTCCCAATACAGTATCCAGAAGCAAACCGAGTCACTGACCATGACTCTCCATTTAAAATCCAATGGCACTTAAGGGGGAGGAGAGAACAGTTTTACCTATCTATATGGCACCTAAAAGCACTGTGTTTTTACCCATTACCGTATTTCAGTTTCACCTTTTGTCAGGCCTTGTATTGCAATCTGAGCTTGATCACTGCTTAAATTATAATACAAGTTATACCTGTAAATGTGAAGTGTCATTTCTATCTAAAAAGTATTCCTATTTTTGAATGTATATGCTGAAATGCTTAAAATAGCTAGCCCATCGATGAAGTTTTATTTAAATAAAGGCATATTTTCACTTTATTGTAAATGTTCTTGTGGATTAAATAAAGGTTCAGCTGCAGCCAAAGTAAGTTAAACATTTACTTTCTATTAAAACATCTAAATCATATGATTAAAAACCTGTTTTACATTTAACACAAAGGAACATTCAAATCAGCACAGTGGCAGCTTAACTGGTATTTAATGCCAAGGAATTCTGATGTTGAGAGGTAATCAATTTATGGAGGGAGGGATTTCTTTAAACTCCTCAAAAGGGGAAAAAAACACATTTGAACAAATCTTTTAATTATATTTCCAAAGAACTTCCAAAGCCTTTTTCCTGCCAAGTCTAATAGGCTTTCTTTAAGAGCCCGCTCTTGCCCCAGATTTACTGGTAAAATATTTTTATGCTGTTTCTACTTAGTGTTTTGCTTGTTAGTTTTAGATGGTTTTTCATTTTTATTTTATTTAAGAGGATAGAGGGGAGTTGTGTATCACAGGTAAAGGTTCTATACAGACGATGTAAAGGTTCTAACGACAGTTTAAATACGGTGTTAAATGTCACCCAAGCAATGTGAAAGTTTTTCTGTACAGAGAATGAATTTAAATAATTAATGTCCATACACACAGTGTTGTGCTACCAAAAGGTAACTGGTTATTGCTGAGCAGAAATTCATTGTGGAGTAGATGCAGCTTCCAATTTTACCTAATCATATAATCCAAACCCATTTATCTCTAACAGGCTGTAATTAACTTAAAATTCATAAATATAGTTGAAGTGTTTGATTTTCATTATACAATTCCTTTAATAAGACAAAGCTCACACATCAATATTTGTCACCATCCTTTCACATTATTGATTAACTAAACTTCATGATTATGTGTCCCATCAAAAGGCTCAAATTGTACCGTTTAAAAGTGAGTGACAACCTCCACCCCCTACTCCCCAATATAATGTAAACCTGATCTGCTGGATGTGGACTTTTATCCAAAAATGTGATATCAGAAAATCATGTAAAGAAACAGCATGTGCACCCATACTAACAAGACCATTGGTGAATTCTCCCTGGGAATTACATGGGATGTACAAGGATTTTAGTTGCCAAGTTTAAGAGCGATATGTTCTTATTTAATGACTCCTGGATTAAAAAACAAGACAGAATAATCATGAAGCTCTGTCAGTTTATCTAATGGCTATTCAATGAAATAGCCAGAACATGTATCCTTTGTTTAAAAAAAAATTAGTTTTAATCTTTACATTTATGTTTGAGCCTAACATATTATGCTTTGTTTTGACAAGGATTCTATTTGATTCTGTTGGACCCAGTGCCCTGACAAACACCACACATTAACAAATTTTAACGGGTTCTGTCCCAGAGAGGTGAGTGCTTAGAACGGGCATATCTGGCTTATGTTGTACACAAAAGGCATCTACTTTAGTTATAGTAATTTAATAATCTTATTTCTACCGATTCTGTCAATTAAGTATAAGAATTAGAGAAGGTTTACTTTTTTCCCCTTCAACTCAGGTGAAACGCTTCATTTCATTTTGCTTCCTAAAACATTTCTGTATGGTTTTTACTCACAGCTGAATGGATTTACAGGTTATATTTATTGTGTTTATTGTAAATATATAAAAACAAAGTAAATGAGTTTAGAGCAGACATAAAGAGGATACAGAGAATTGCTGGTGACAAACTGTGAGACCGAAACTCTCTTGCTTGAATGTATCAGGGGTGGTTCAATTGATCACAAACAGGAAGAATGATAGAACCTGTAGGATATTTTGCCAGCTTCCACCCAGGTGTTCCTAAACAATCTTACAATTTCAACCTTTTGCCTTCCATACAGTCAATTTGTCATGTATCTTATATCATTGTGCAGGGCCATCAATCTATTAACCCAGGACCTAGAATTCCAATCCAGACTATTCCCAAAAGACAATGAACATATTGTACTTTGTAGTTAGTGGAACTCAAAAGCGCGTCCCTTCCTGTCAATAGTAATTGTTTTGTCACGAAGGCCCAGATCGTCCCAGTAACATTTGCGAATTACTTGCCTTCACAGCACCCTCCCCAAGGAGGTCTGGTGCCCACATGGAGAGGGAGGAGACAGAGGCGAGCAGGCACAGGAAACATCCTCCTCCTCTTTTTAGCAAGCAGAGATCAACCAGGAAAGATAATTCAGCCTAAATTTAATTTATCCAATGCTCAGAGGTAGAGCTTGACCTCTGCACTTTTCATCACAACTGCAACCTAAGACTGTTTAAACAATATATGACCTCTGATATTACCCAAAATTGTCAGCATCTCAAGTACAGAAACAGACTGAATAATTGAAAAAGTCATTACTGAGGAATTTGGAAGTTTCTGATATTTGTTTGAAATAAGTGGAGAATATAGTACATTTAAACATTACGGATAACGTTGCTTACGGTTATTTCTAATGATGATTTTCAAGAGAAATTGGAAAGTGAGTTTAAATCTTTAAACATAAATACTTGGATGGATGTGTGTGTGAATGTGAGAGGACCGACTTTATTAACTGAAATTCTTTCCCTGGTAGTGTTTAATTAAAAGAAAATATTAAAATAATTTAAAATGTTCATTTGAGAACTAATTTTGGTGAAAGTATTTTATATGATCATTTTATACATATACAAACACTGGCTTGACTGATATTAAATAAGGTTCTATCTCACAGGATCCAGAAAAAGCTCGAAACAGGGAGGACAGGGTTCCCACTTTGCTGGAAAACTGACTATTGTCAAATCAATTGTTAGATTTTATTACTTTTCTCTTCCTGATAATGGAGGAGAGATAAAAAACAATGCTTTAGTTAAAAAAAAAAATCAGACTTTTTATTTAAATGTTTTTTTTTAAAATCCTATCTAAAATTAAATGTGAAATTATGACAATATATGTTAAGGCCTAAACTTCTTATATTAATATTTTATACTTAATTTAAATGTTTTAAGTAGTACATGTTTACTGCTAAGTTTTAAAGATACTCAAACCACTGAACTGATAGAAGACACCTAAGAATCAGCAGAAGTGCTAAACCAGCTTTTGACAGCGGAAACCTCTTCTATAGGTGCAGAGAGAATATTTTCTTCAGTATGAATATCTTCTTTAGATTGAGACAGCAGAGAAGTACCAGATTTACTACCGTTACCATTTAACAGAACTACTTCTTTAACTCAAGTGGTAGAGGTCTATGCCCCACTGAAGGTCTTGGTCCTGGGTTTAAAACACACTAAAGAACCAGGCAGGCGATTGTAAGAGCCCAACATGGTTCCTTTATACCTCAAACGCTTAAGACAGGCTTTTTCTAACAGCAGTATGGAATACAATGGGAGAATCTATTAAATTCCCTATAGTGGTTGGTTCATTAGAGTATAACAGCCTACTACTGCTAGCTAATAAAGCTTCTACTTCAGTTCAAATGGTAGAGACTTATGTATAATACTTTAAGTTCCCTGTCATCACACCATTTTAAGTGTTTCTTTCCAACTCCCACCAGCAAAGAGCTTAAGTTCGTTTATGTGACTTTATTAAAAAGGGGGACAAGTCAGTTTTTAAAAAAAATTAAAAGTTTCAAGTATTACACTTCTGCTTCTCCCACGCAGTTCACAATTCAACTGTTAATACTGAGACAAGACTAAACAATAAAACCAAATGTAAACAAGAAATTAGTAATAAATCCAAAGTAAAGGCAATGAACTAAAATTTGAACAACCAAGTAATTCTCTTATCTCAATGCAAAATGCCCACTAACTTTCAAATACTGGAGGATTTTGTACAGATGGTACACCAAAACACCTGGCAGAAACTTTAAAAAAAAAAAAAAAAGTTGCAAAATAATTTTCTTATATTTTCATGTTACAGAAATGAAATTAAGACTAAAATGGCTAAATTTTCATTTTGCTGTTCATGCAGATAAAATTTTGAGTTTCATAGGTGTGCATGTTTTATATTTTTACTACAAGACAACTCCTTAAGATCTTAATCATAATAAATACAGTACCTAATGCTTCTTGGCATTAATCTCTTTAGGGGCCAAACTCTACTGACTTGTTCTTTTTAAAAAACAAGCAAAGTATAGCATCAGTAATATTCAAAGTTGGATTCTGAGAGGTCCGAATCCATGGTTTTACTTCAACTAATGCCAATGCTGCTGCATTCTTATTTAGCAATCTCTTGCAGAAGGAATATTAATTTGTGCCTTGACGGCTATACTGGTTTCTATTTGTTTTTAGGCGCATTTAAGGTGCTGGTTTTGATCTAAAAGTCCATTACAGTCTGGGTACTTGCTATCTTAAGGCAGGCTTTCTCCTTGTGGTTCACCAATGCAACGGACATAGGGTACAGCATTTCACAAATAGTTCCTAGATTTGTACACCTGGAGCACAGTCTTCTCCGTAGAGGACTATCTACTCCGAAATTCACCTCCAGTACATTGGTCAGACAAAATTCACTTGTTGAGCTTTGTAGTGTCTTTGCAGCATGACTGAAGGTGTAGCAAAAGGAGGTTTGGGATTCTGTTGTGGTAAGAGGAGGGAATCCTTTGAACGTGTTCACTAATTGACACTGTGTCAGCCTACATTGTTCTAACCTGGGAAATTATCTATGGCTTTGGAAGCTATGATAGGTATTTAAAAAACAGAGGGAACACACTGATAAAATCAGGGTTAGTGTGGGCAGGCAACTGACCTGCTGCACTCACACAACTATGCCAGTGCATCTTACTACTGACCTGCCACAGTCATTCTTCCAGTTTCTCTTTGATTAACAGAAAATATTGCCTCTAGGTACTTCTATAACCCTCATCACTATAACTTCTACCAACCTAGGTGTAAAGAGGTCTAGTAGGAACTACTACATGAGACTACTTTGTGGCTGTTCATTTGTGATTTAAAGAAGGTTTATACTCAAGTCCCTTGAAATTAAACGACAATGTTATTTAAGCCATTTGTTCTCCCCCACTTAGTCCCCAAATGGAAGGACAGCCCCAACAAAAAGTGCGACATGTTTATTTTGCATTCTCAACAATAGGAATTCTGAAGATGTACAAGATTGATTTTTTGCAGATACAATCAATCAAAAATAAGATGCACAAGATTGATTTTAGCAGATATAATCAATCAAAAATAAATTGTCACATGAGGATCTCAGATTATACATATGACAAGTTAAATTCAAGTGTGAAAACGGAATTAAAAATTACCTCTCTCTGGTGTTGGTAAGCGTTTTCATTTTAATCATAAAGATACTATCAAAACCTTCCTTCGTGAAGTTCAAAAACGTATTATAGCAGTAAAACTATAAGCATAATTTTAATTTCTGATTGAATTTTCCATTTGTCATTCATATACATTCCCACTTATTTTAATGAGAATTGAAAGAAAATAAGGAAACCTGCCCTACAAGTAAGATTTCTTTGTTAAGCTAGGCTTATTGGGCTTTTCATGTAAATACAATAGCCCAAAAAGAAACATTAAATTTAAGACAGAATAATAGCACTAAAGTGAGACAGTAAATTGTGAACTCTTATGGACAATTAAAATCCTGGCTCTCACTCAACCCCAGCCTATTTTAGCAGTGAGATCAGACAACCTCTTAAAACAGGATAATCTTAATGAACAGCCAAGTGCTCCTCCCTCATGGAGGAAATCTTCAACAAATAGGACAAAGGAAAGGAAGATATACTAATCAAGAGGCACCACTAGCTTGCCTGTTAAGTTGAATATGGGTGGGAACATGACTGAAATCTACAAAAGCCATTCCAGTTCTGGAGATTAAAGTTTATGGAAAGTGATCGTGTGAGGATAAGAGTCGGGGAAGTACAAAAAGATTTAACTCTAAAATGTGAAATCTATTCAGGAGAATCCAGAGGGGGTAAGAAACAACCTGTGGGAACTCCAGTGAGGCAACAGTACAGAACACATTTACTGCTGCTATCATGTCATAGAATTCATGTTCAAAGGATTGCTTTTCACGGTGTGGTAGCCTCTCATCTTGAACTGCTATTACACACCACTCATTATCATCACTGTCAGAAACTACAGCAGCATCTGTGGCAGCAGCAGCATTTTCTGGATGAGAAATCTCCATATTTACCTTAAAGAATATCAATTCTTCTTCCAGCATTCAGCCTTGCTTGGAGGTTAGTAAAAGCATTCCCAGCTTACGCAGGAAATGTGTTTTAATAAATGCTGAAAAGGAGGGCATTTTAAATACTTAACAGAAAAAAATTACCTACCTAGTAATTGTAATTTTTCCAAGCAGAAGAAAAACGAATCTGCACTTTTACACGGGCATGCCCTCTGGATCAAGAACCCTCAGGAAAACCAGGGCTGTTTGAGCATGTATGCATTTCTCTCATGACACCGTATGTTTGAAGGGACTCCATGTTATACAAGCAGCATTGGCCCAAATCTCACTTCAGTTCATTTCCATTGAATCAGAACCTACTCTATAGACTCCAAAGTGGGGAAAGCACATGTGGATCTATGCTGTCAAACTACTCAGAGCTACAATTACTACATTAATAACCTTTCCTTCTCCTTCAAATATTCACAACATAAAGGACACTTGGGAGATAAATTAGCAATAACAACCCCTGAAAAGATGGGTCCGTGGAAAACTATAAATACAAGGGTTGCAGAACTGCTCTCAAATTGGGCATCAGATATGAAAGTCAAATCATGAGTAATGCTGTGTCGAATGTATGAACTCCAAGTAGAAGTCATGCTGATTTGAGTGAATGAAGTATATCTAGGTCAAGTAGCAGAGGCTGCTCACAGAACGTGTCCTTCAGTCACAGACACTTCCAAAATATCACAACAAATTTGTATACAAAATGTGGTCCACTTATACAATTTCTGCTGAGACTATGCACCTCTTGGCTCTGGAATGACTAAGGCTACCATGGGGAGAAAAAGGGGAAAATAGGATGGGTCCTCTGTTTTCTGAGAGGGATGTGGAGGACCTGAAGTTCTCTTCTGGAGTTTAACCAACATTCCCATTTCAACTCATAATACTAGGATTGTAAATAGACACAGGAATAAGTGTTAAAACTGAGGAAATATAATGCAGTAGACTTTATCACTACTTCAAAGTGCAGTTCTAGTCTGAAAAATGAGTAAAATCATCAATGCATCTGACGAAGTGGGGGTTTTTACCCACGAAAGCTTATGCCCAAATAAATCGGTTAGTCTTTAAGGTGCCACTGGGCTCCTAATTGTTTTTGTGGATACAGACTAACACTGCTACCCCTCTGATAAAATCATCAAGGGATTCTATTTTTGTGTCTCAATGATCATACCTATTCTACAGGTTAAAATATTTTTATTTTCTAACTAACATCTCTGCCAATCCTACCTGTACTCAGAGAATGAAGATAAGTTTTTTCAACATTTTTAGTGATAGATGTGAAACATATTTAAGGTAATGTGGTTGAACACACACAACTCATTGGATTTTAAATAAACAATTCTGTTGATGCACAAAGAATTGAAGCCAGCTCAGTCATTCTGAGCTGTATTGACTCTGCAATGCCTTCAGGAATAAAGAGCAGTAAAACTATTTCTTCTCTGAAGTAAATAGGTATAGTGGAATACAAATATGGAGCTTATCTGTAAGACAGTGACACCTTTGCAGGTTCACTTTTCAGATTTGAAAATGCTGTAACGGTTTTAGCATCTTTGGTGGTTCTCATGATAATCTGCATTTTCAGCAACAGATTTTAGCAATAGTTTAGACTTACTTTTCTTCACAGGCCAAATGGACAAAAGCAGTGAGCTTGGAGGGTCTAGTTAGCAAGAGCTCAAACCTCCAATCAACAGCTTACTTCAACCCTAATTTTAATTATAAAACTTTTATAGGTATCAAAACAACCTCAGAGAAGACCTAAGTATATTTCAGTGTTCATTTAGCAGCTTCAGCTGTGTGCAATTAAAACTTCAGCATTAAATGTTGGAGAATAAAATAATGAGACACTTACAAAAATAATCTGTGCTTCAGTGGACTATGTTTAGTAGATTTCATATGATCATTTGTAAGACAGAAACAGATTCCTACTAAAAGCCATTGCTAGTATCCAGAGTTAATGCAAATTGCTTTAAATTTCAGCATCTTTTAAAAAGACAAAAAGAAAAAAGTACTGTGGCTTTAGGATGTTCATACAATATTGACGCCTCTAGTACTGATAATTCTGAACTCTGTCAGATCACAATACCACAATTGCACCAATGCATCACTAGATTAAACAGATAATGTTTAAATAGCTGGCCTTTATATCTGGGATGAGAAACCAAAACCTTAATCGTATCCCAACTTTATATTACCGCACAAGTGAAAGGAAAAAAAATCTCCAGAACAATAAATGAATGTTAAAAATGGTATAAGCTTTTTATTATTTTATGTTCCTTAAAATATTATATTTTAAATGTTCTCACAATGGCATTTTAAACTATTAAAATGTGAGTAGGATAGAAAGAAAACAGCAGACGAAATGCAGAGAAATTCCTACTGATACTGATAACTACTGAGGAAATGCAAGTTAACATTTAAGAAGTACAAAAACAACAAAATAATAAGTTAGTTTTAAGTCTTCTAAGGACATGGGTAGAAAAAGTAATGCACTATACAAAAAACATGCACAGTTAAACTTAAAGAAAATGAAAACAATGAGAATTTTTACACTTTATTTTTACAACTGAAATGAATTTTAATACAAAAATGAAGCCGGCATTATATAACTTTATAGATAAAAGGAACATTTATATATTTGGGGAAGTCAAAGAATGTTACAATTTAAGATGATGAAATGTTACAGCTTGCACACAAAAATTAAAAAATGAAATTAAATTAAAAATGAAATGGTTACCAAGGTAATGCAGGTCAAGGGATCAAAGGTGAAGGGTCACACATTATTAAAAAGAAATCCAAAAGGACGTCTGCATCAAGATCTCTGCAAAACAAAGGAGCTACAGTAAGTAAAACTAATACCTTTCATGGATTCAAATCAAAGTTATTGAAAATAGCCTCTTTCCAAACTGAATACAGTAAACCGTGTGATGTTTGAATGTGTAGTAACCTTTACGTTGCTATTAAGCTCCATTTTTACTCTTTAATGCCACTTCCTTTTTTCCCCTCCTAAAGTGGCTTATATACAAACCTTTCCATTCAAAGAAATATTTAAGAAGGTTTTTGCTCCTCAACTTGAAAAATGTTCTTATTAAAAGTTAGGAAAACTAAAGTAACACAGGTAGGCCAACTTATGATCCCACTGTTTAATCTATGACACAAAGTCAAAGAAAGCAGCAATTATAATCATACTGATAACAATGTTGATCAGGGAACCCATTATTTAAAAACAGATAACTGTCAAATGGGTTTTGATACAAGTATGTTTAAAATCCATTTTCAGTGCAAAAATTATTCCCTTATTTTTAGTTTTCTTTGTTCAGCATAAATACAGAAATCTTATAGTTATTGACACAGACATACATAGTGATTTTAGTATTTCCTGTATCAGTTAACACTACAATAAAATAGTCCTTTAACTGTGATTTGCAAGACAAAATTCTTTCCCGCTAGAATTTCAATGACATGGAAGTTATGAAGAAGCTTTGGTATGCACTCTCAAGCAACAAGCAGTAACTTTTAGTCAATTCTCTTACTGAAATTATGCAGAAACGATAAATTTACATTAAGCTTACATCATGCCTTAAAAGCAAAACAGCAACTTTACAGGATTGTATGTGTGTTTTTCTTCCACTATATTTTTTACATTTCCTACAATAAGAAGTTTCAAGAGATTTTCATTTCTTTGAGAGAAATAATTTTAAATTTGGAACAAATCTAGGTCAAGAAATCCAACCAAAATTTACACATAATTTTAGCTAGAACAAACTAGGAACAGCTGACCACCAATGATACAAAACAATTCAGTTTAAAGTTAATGTTTTACAGCAATTATTTAATTCTCTCTTCAATTGTGCCACAAAAATATTATTAAATATGAGTTCTCTTACCACAGAAATCAGCTGGACTAAGTGTCAAATTCTAGATTACTATCATATTGTTCATTAGTACCAACCGGCTAATTCTGGTGCTAAAGTAATCCCTAACTCACGTTGGGTTATAACTAAATAGTTTCAAATAAACTCCTTCATGATGATCAACATTTAACCTCTTTTCCAATTTTCCATGTTAAAGTTAATTCTATACAAACCCTCTGTTTCAATTCACATTTGATTTTCTCTTGTTAAAATATAATCCCGAACTATTGTACATTAAAACAGACCACGGCCAAAATGTATCTTATGAGAAGGGCACAGAAGGAGATCCTGCTAGCTTAAAGCAACCAATGAATAAAAACTATATGAGAGTAAAACTGATGCTTTCCTCAAATTAGGTTTTAATAAAATAACTTGCCATTTCATGCATTGGAAACAAATCGGTTGATAGCTTAAGGCTGCATTTCTGAGAAACAAGAGGTAGGGGGTTTTGGGGGGTTTTTTTTTTGCATAGTTCTTGGAATGGGAATGTAAACCAGCATTTCATTTCTACTGGAATGCTCATCTCATATTGAATCTATCATATATGTATTCACAGCTAGGAGGCATTCAAGCAATTTTAAACATTATAGAAAGAATCAATACCCCATCACAATGCCAGTATGAGCCATACAATCCTTTAGAGGCAATGTTATTTATAGCGTTCTAGTCTTTGCAGTGAGGTAAAAACCCAGGTAAGTAACATAAGCATGATAAAGTTTCTGACTCATCTCAGTAGATGTGCTACCATTGCGAGAAAAAATTTAACACTTCAGATGAAGTACTATGATTAAATATATTTGGATATGTAATATTCCCCAGTTGCTCACAGATTCCAAACAAAAAATATAAATTAAATTTTTATGATAAAATTTTAAGAAGGGGGGCAGTTAACAGCACAATGAACAGTCTGCTATGGATATTTTTGTGAAGCAATATACACGCAATTTAAAATAATTGGTATCTGTTATTTGATTCACCTGCCATTTAACAAGAAATGGTTGATTAATTAGCATTTATTTTAAACCGAAAGATTTTAAGACAATCCATCTTCTTGAGAATGAAATGAAGTTCTGAAGCAGTAAGCCAGAAACAAGTATTTTAACTTGAAAATAGTTTAGCAGTTACAAATGGGTAGACTTGACCTCCATAGAAGCTACCCTCTAAGCCGTGGTTCTCAACCAGGGGTACGCATACCTTAGGGGTACGCAGAGGTCTTCTGGGGGGTACATCAACTCATCTAGATATTTGCCAAGCTTTACAATAGGCTACATAGAAAGGACTAGTAAAGTTAGTACAGACTAAAATTTCATACAGATGAACTGTTTATACTGCTCTATATATTATACACAGAAATGTAAGTATAATATTTATATTCCAATTGATTTATTTTATAATTATATGGTAAAAATAAGTAAGAAATTTCTCAGTAATAGTGTGCAATGACACTTTCATATTTTTATGTCTGATTTTGTAAGCAAGTAGATTTTAAGCGAGGTGAAAATAGGGGGACAAGACAAATCAGACTCCTGAGGTACAGTAGTCTGGAACGGTTGAGAACCACTACTCTAAATCAGTAGTTTTCAAATCTTTTTCCATTTGTGGACCTCTAAAAAATTTCAAATGGAGGGGTGGACCCCTTTGGAAACCTTAGACATCATCTGTGGACCCCCAAGGGTCCGTGGACCACAGGTTGAAAACCACTGCTCTAAACAAATGTAGATGGTACTATTTCTTAATGAGATAAGTGCAATATGTTTTCAAAGGTGCAAAATATATTCAGGTAGCTATGAGTTGTTAGTGTAAATTTTAAGGACAATTTTTTCACTGAACTTCCAGGTTCAGATACTGATAATTCAAATTCAAACATGTCCGTTTCCAATATGGATCACAAATTCCAAAATCCACCCCTTTATATCCTACAATTTCTATATAGTATAAATTTCATCAATATAGTTTGCCCATTCAATATCAATAGAACTTTAAGTGCCTCGATCACTTTTGAAAATGGAATGTAGGCCGTTTGAAAATGTTACCTAACATCTTAGCAAGTACTGAAAAATCTGCTCTAAGTGGAAGCTAAAAAAACAACAAAAAAAGCTTTCTTTATGGCATATTGAAGTTGGGGAGTTAAACCATCAATTTCTGGGCAGAGTGAAATTAACAAAAGGTCTGTTTCACAGATGCTATTCACTATTGGAGTTAATCAACATTTTTGAAGGAAAACTTTTTTTTTTTTTTTTAAAGATTGTTTTTGAGAAAAGGTTAATTTGGTGAAAAAAATTCCTTTACAATTTTCAAAATCCCCTCCCCCCCCTCCCCCAATGAAAACTAAAACATTGTTGGGCTTTTTTGGTTTTCCTCATTTCCTTTTTCAGTGACAAAATGGAAAAAACAGAGAAAAAGAGAAGAGGGAAGGTTGAATCGAGAGACTGAAAAACCAAAAATGGTTTAAAAAAAGACACACATCTCCAAAATAAGTTATTTTAGAAAAGTTTGAAGCAAAATGTTTTTGAACATAAAAAAAATCTTTAGGCAATGTTTTGTTTGTTTTTCAACCAACTAGTCTCAACTCTGTATGCATCAGTGAAATTGACAAGATGCACTTACATTTCACACATATGCTTGATAACACTATCAGCCTTGGTAGGGGAGAAGTGCTTCAAATGTTCTTTACACCAGTGTCTGGACAGCAGGAATCTGTGATCAAAACCCCGAGTAGGGTCCAGTGATGATGCCTTGTTGGGAATCCCAGAATCTTCCCCACTCCAAAGAGCCAGGACAGGACACCAGGCTCTTCATGATGGCGTTGCCTGTCAATCTCACTAGTGACCCTTTTTCTCTCTCTCCTGAGCACGATCACGCTCCATATCAGGCCATGACTGACAGCCATATTTCTCTAGCTAGCAGGTGTCCAGTTACATTAAGGTCAGGCTTGACAAAGCCCTGGCTGGAATAATTTAGTTGGGGTTGGTCCTGCTTTGAGCAGGGGATTGAACTAGATGACCTCCTGATTCTACAAGTCTATGACAGGGAAATGAAAGTTTTGGGGGACATGTGGGAGAAGCAAAGAACATTTAGAGGAGTAGGTAGAGAACAATTTGGTAAATAAAAGATATGCGTGGACAGGAAACAGGTGGAAAAAATAGAGACATGGAAAACCAAGAAAAAAAAACTCAGGCAAGGGGCTGAGCCAACATTTTTTCTCGGGGCTCCAGCTCCACAGGTCTTTGTGAGAAAAAGGATTTCCTCCTCAGTCCCCTTTATTTCTATAGTTGGGTGAATTCTTTAATACTAAGAGATTTAGCTGTCTATTCTCTAATGTTACTCTTAAATTTTATTTTCCATTTCTGAATTTTCACTGTGCGTCCAATCTTACATCTCCATCTGGAATTCTCATCCTCCTAAAACTGAACAATTGAGCATAGCTACTATTAAAAATATAGAACAGAAATCCCAGCTGTAGTCTATGTTCATAAACCCATTTAGGGACAGCTTACTTTAATAATGGCATATACCTTTTAATGGTACCCTGAGTCCTCCCCACAAAACTGTACTGACAAAAACATTACTAGAGCCAGAAAGTAATACTAGAGGAGACAAGCATGTTCAGAATTGCTTTATTAAACAAATGCCCTCACATTCAAATGACCTCTTCAGTGTACTCTCTATAAAATAATGAAAATAAGGAATGGCACTTCCCTGATTAGCAGACACACAATTTATGCTTGTTTTCTGAGCAATTAGTTGATAAACATAATTTGGGATGAATAAAATTATAGTTAACTTTCAATTCAGAACTCACGTCATGTCAGACCAGGGTGCTCCTTTGCAATATGCACCAGGAGATAAAGAGACCAAACCTATGGAGCAGTAGAAGCTTTCCTTTAAGGAACTGCATTCTGACTTTACAATTGATGACCTTATGATATGAAATGCATCTAATTCCATTTCTGTATATGCTTTTTATTACATCAATATCACACTAGATAAATGTTTTTCTATGACTAGATTAAGATTCTGAATCTATGGGCACACTGCATCAGTCACTATTGAGCATTCATATTTAACCAAGTATGTACAAGTCTCACTATAAAACCAACTCAGGAGAAAAACAAGCGAACAGGAGGATCTGTAGTTGCATAACTTTTTGTGAAATCCAATTATAGGTAACTATTCTATATGTATGTATAAATGAATAAGGTCACTTACTCTTCATAAATGCACAACAAATATGTCAACAAAGTTTATATGCTTTCTTCTGTTGTGCAGATTAGCTATTTTACATACAGCAGACAAAAATACCAATGAAAATGTGATTTAAAACAGACTCCTTTACACACTAAACAAAAATTTGAATTTTTACTTGTAAATTATGTTTCTATATCTGTGGTGCACCAATCTGTGCACAATAGGACCGCCTCAATTTCTTTTTCTCTGCAATTTAATTGACACTTCTGCCTATCAGGTGATGACATCAAGCAACCCAGTAGTTCCCAACTACTATATTATATTATCTGGTATATCTGGCTACTTGTGTGATTAAATCGCATTCAAATATTTCTTGAAAGTTAATTTAATCAATATGCTCTATATACAGATTTTATAACTCATATATACTGCTAATGCAAGAGGATTTACTAAAGATATTTCATTTAATTAGGAATGTGTTTCACAAATGGTTTAGGGTCATTCTACAGTTGTTGGGACTGCTGGCTCAGCCAGTCTGTTTTTGAATCAAAGACTGATGTACATGACCTCAGTGCACAAGATATTCTGTTCTGCCCACTGGAATAATCTCATTCATGCTGATTTCCTACATTCCTTGTCTCCTCAGGTAAGACACTATGATGGTCCTGTCTCCTCCTCAGGATATCTCAACCTAAGTGGCTCCAAATGTGCATACTTCAGCCTCAGAGGCTCTGGCATGTAAATATCTTGCAACGCCAGCTGCAACAGTGCCTGTGAATGCCTGTTCTCACTTTCAGGTGACATTGTGAACAAGAAGGAGGCAGCATTATCTCCTTCAAATGTAAACAAACTTGTTTGTCTGAGTGATTAGTTGAACAAGTAATAGGACTGAGTGGATTTGTAGGCTCTAAAGTTTTACATAGTTTTATTTGTTATTGCAGGGTTTTTTTGTACATAATTCTACATTTGTAAGTTTAACTTTTGTGATAAAGAGATTGCACTACATCCAAAAATATTTAAACAAATGGTATTCTATTATTGTTTAATAGTGCAATTAATCACGATTAATTTGGTTAATCGTTTGACAGCCCTAGCTGTAAGGTTAAAAAGAATAGTGATTTCTAGTCAAAGGTCTGTGTTGGCAATCCCTCTGAGACCTTTTTCTACGTGGCTTCCCAAGTACTCAGTTCGACTCCAGACTTCATCACTCAGGTATTTTTATCTGGCTTACAGCAAAGCTACACTGAGTTGATCAGACTCAAACACGGGGTGGAGGCAGGGTATATCACAAATCCAAAGACAGAGAGAAAATCTCTTCCTTTATATATATTTACATATTACATTGCTTTACACATTTTGGTACTGGCCTGATTACTTTGTAGGAACCAATCCCCATGCAGCACAGTCTGTCTATACATGATTTAGGCTTTGTCCACACTGGCAAGTGAAAGACAAAAACTTTTATCATTCAGAGGTGTTTAAAAACACGTGCACGCGCGCACACACACGCACACAGAAAGACAAACATTTTGTTGATGACAAGCGCTGGTGTGAACAGCACTTTGTAGGCAGGAGTAATCTCCTGCCGACAGCGCTAATGTTGCTCATTGGGGGTGGAAGTTTTTTGTTGGCAGGAGAGCTCTCTCCTGCCGACCAACAGTGGCTACACTGCACACCTTTTAGCAGCACGGCTGTAGCAGCACAGCCATGTCGCTAAAACTGTGTAGAGTAGACATAGCCTTACTCTTTACCTCATTTTATGTTCCAGCTTATTTGTTCATTGCTATTTTGTCCATTAGAAAAGGTTCCCTGGGTGTTCCCACTTATCTTAGCTAGTTGAGACATTCTGTCTCTTAGCTTACTGGGGCATTTACCTATCTTAGTTAGCACAGACATTCTGTTTCCAGGCTGCTGATCTACTTACCTCCCTAATCCGGTCTCCCAAGAAATGAAGCCTCCCCAAAGCCCAATGACTCATGTCAAACCAGGTCTACACCCTCAAGTCACAGCATCCTGTTCTGCTGACATTTATGTTGACGATGTTTTTGTGGGTTTTCAGTTTCCTGCCACTTTGCAAAGTAACTTCCTTCCCCCAATACTAGCTGGTTCCCCTGAACATGGTCTTCCAAGTGCAGAGACAGAACTGACTTCTAGAGACAGCATTCATGACTATCAGCTCCAAAGATATCGAAAGCTGTATGCGCTCTGAATTGCAGATAAGGAAGGTGGCTCTGCCGACGCTCAACTTATTAATGACCCTTCAATTTTTTCATTGTTGATATTTTTAAGTGAGGTAGGTTATGGTCATGATAATAATAAGGTATATATATCTTCCTAAACTTTTGGAAAGAAAGTCTCCTTCTATAGGCAGTAGCGTCTCTTCAGCTCTTGCTGATACACAGCGATCTTAACAATTTATAAGGTTTGGGTCTCCCTTGCGAAAAGCAAACAAACAAACGACAACAATGTATTCCTCAAAGAAGGAGAAGCCTTAAAGAAGGCTACCGCAAGAAATAAAGCTCTCACTGGCTGGCTACAAACCAGCTTTCACTCTTGCAGGGATATAAAAGCTAGTCAAGGAGCAGACAAGACAGACAGCAGAGAAGGTTATCAAAGGGAAAGGAACTCCTGGACCACAGGAGCCTGACTGAGGTTGAAGGAGGATTGGAATCTGATATTTAATGTAAACTACCAGGAAGCTGGTTAAAAATAATGCTGGACTGGAGATGAAGAGGAGCCTTTGAGACAGAAGAAGTCCTCTTGTAAGGATCAAGTCTCATGCCCAGGGGAAAAGGGGGTAGAATATAAGTTATAATGGTAACTAAAACCAGGTAACTGGCAGACTGAAATGTTTTCATTAATGCTGACAATCCTTTCAAGAATACACATTCACATCTGAAGAAACAGCAGCCATATATCTCCATCAGACATTACACTCCTTTGTAAAATGAATGGCAGAAAGTGTACATCATTATCATCAAGCTGGTACACGGAATTGACAAATACGATGCGCCGCCAAAACCTCTTAATTTGCATGAAAATAGCTATTTGCAAGTTTCAGCTTTAAGTTTCAAACACGTGAAAATTACCTTTGGAGAAATTATTTTTTAAAAGTGATTTTTAACCAGTTGCCCTTTAAAGATACTAAATGCTATTAACTTGGCACTGATCAGATGTCATCACAATGAATTATAAATAATCAATGAGTTATTTAGAATCCTGCATACTAGAACAAGGACAGCAATTTATTCTTTCCAACTCTAAGTCTGCAGATTCATTCATTTTAAATATAAGAGGACCATATAATGCATCTTTGCAAATTAACTTTTTATAGTTGTGAAAGAATTCAAGAGACAAATAGAGTAAAGGCACAATACTGCAAAACTTTATCATCCAAGTCATTCTTTTTTTTGAAATTTTCTAATCCCATTAAAACCATTGGAACTACATATGGGTACTGTGACAGTACAATTGAAGGAATGGGCTAAATTTGTAGCTTCTCCAGGACTCACTAATACCTACTGATGTAGGAAACTTTATTTGCAGACTGCTACAGAAAGAAAGTTCAAAGAGCCAGAGTTTTTCATTTAGTGTACAACCATTTTAGCTCAATTTTAGCAAAACAAGTTCTTCATGCATTTACAAAATAGTAATGAAACTTCCCTTTCTTTCTTTTTTTAAAGATAGCTATTTTGGGGGAACATCATTCTTTTGCCCAAGCACACTTGTACACTTGTTGGCTTTATCAATTTATTCAAAAAGTGGATTAACTATTTGGTAAATTATGTACAATAGCATCTCAATGTATGGTATTAACTAGACTTTCATAAGAGAAATACCTAATACAAAAGAAAGGCCAAATTAATACTTTCACAAATCTGGATATCAATGCCATTTTAAATTAACTGTTGGAAAGAAAACATTTCCATATACTTTCATTAATTGTAAGGTGCTACTGAGAACTGCAAAATATAATTAAGGTGTAGATTCAGAATGAAAAAATAGGCACCTCAATGAATGTATGCCTATACTTACACTTGATATGTATGCTCAAAGACTGAATGAGACATTTGGCAAGAGAACTGTCACTAAATTCAAGCAAACAAGCTTTTGTAATTTAAAATGTATTTTCTCTGTATAATTTTAGACGTAGTTCACTAAAGTCACAAGACATTCTATTTCTAAGGTATAACTTAGGTTGACAAGGTGATTTCTGTTCTACTACCTGAAGCAATGTCTACTTCAAAGAAAGTAAAGCACACAATCTCTTTGTGCATCTTAAAAACTGTTGTCAAGGAAGCAAAGTACAAGAAAACGATTCTGTTTTTGCGAATAAAATTGGTGATGTCAACCAGTTGAGGAAGTGGAGTAACAGTAATGTACTATGTTGTCATTTAACTTTTTAGCTGATGTGTTGTATACAAAGAGAATTTCCTATTTCAGATACCTGAGTGAATTATTTGTAACCTCTTATTGAGGCCTGCGCTTTGATATTGCTAAACCTGATCTTTTCCATTTTTTACAGTAGGAGAAAACTTGTAAAGACTATTAGACCAATGAGAAATATTTACTGTGTATCAGTTAAAAAAACCACTCTACATTTCAGAGGTATCTTACTCACATACTATACTACTAATAAACTAAGCCTGTTAATTGACCTTAGCATATCACAGAAGAGATTATTTTTTTTCTGTACATTTTATTAGGGGTTCTTCAGTTGTAAAATGTCATCCTGTCCTAACTGAAAAAACCCAGATTAGCTGATTTTTAGGGTATGCTGCAATGATCCATGTGGTTTGCCTTTCTTTGAGGTGATATAGGAGAGTCAGAAGTACTGGATACAGTGTTAGGTGTTATTCATCTTTAGAGATGCTAACTGTAGAAAGAGTGAGCTGGCAAATTTATAGTTGATTTTGCAATTTTAAATTGGCAGAGCACTCAGCCTCAGTCTGGTGTTTTTTATTGTTCTAAAAGAACAAAATATCACTGAATCTTAGACATTCCGCTCTTTGTTGTGAACTCTGTATTTAACGCAAAATAACAAGAGCAAATATTTAAGTACAGTGGTAAGTGCATAAAAGGTAATTTCATTCGTTAAAATGGACTCGCTCAAGAACTGGGGAGATTACAATATCTAAAACCAGGTAGTTTCTAAATAATGCTCAATTTGGTTACAGGATTCCAATATCTTAGCTGCACACAACTACAAAAAACATCTGTTTTCAAAGTAATTTCACTATACAATTACCATCATGGTTATACGTTAATAAAGGGGAGGATAAGAAAAATTTCCTATGAAATCCTTACTTCAAAGAGTGCATCTAAAACACCGGTTTTTAATGCTTTTATATGTTTCAAGATAAGCAAGAGAGACAATGTTTCAATTGTTTGAAATCAGTGAGCCTGCTCTGGATATTTGCTAATTTTGTAAACATGACTGAGAAATATACAGCAGGGCCATTAGTGGCAAAGTTTGTACGGCATAAATTTAGAAGAGCACAGAAAAATTTCAATACAACCTTCTGTAAGTAACCAACTTTTGTCAGTTCCTTGATAGGATTTACTCTAATGAAGGTGGTGCAGAACTGTATTTTACACCACCTTGGGATTTTTGGGGGGATGGTGCTGTGAGTTAGGAACGGTCTTATAAGGCTGATCTTTTGTATAGTTTCACTGTACTCACAGTGGTTTGCCACAAGACTGTCAGTTTTAGGAAGCAATGAAAAGCATCACAAATTCAGCCCTTAAGCTGCACAGAAAGATGTGCAGAAGGAGAATATCTAGAAGAAACCTCCAATTCATTCATGATGGGCAACTCTCACACATGTAGGGTAAATGGAAATAAACCTTTGCTTGGTATAATTTTCAGATCATAAGTTTTCCGCTGTCCTATTTCCCCTCTGAAGAATTTCAGGAAAGATGCTATCCAAGAGATTCCAATACCCTGCGGCATGTAAAGGAAGTTTTGTTCCTACCACGCAGAACAACTTTTGCAAGTGGGGGGTCACAAATCCAAAATATGGGCTCTTCTTCTCAATGTGATAGTTCCACTCAAGTCAAGCTTTATACCTAGCTCTTCCCTTAACAGAGCAGGTTAACTGCCTTTGCAACCAGCACCTAAAACACACAACAGAACAAGCTTCTGGATTGCTGGGCCCCTTGTAGAAGGCCCATTTACAAGGTAGGAATGAAATTCTTCTCTCCCCTAAGAACATGGGCTATGAGTAACTGAATCACAAAATCATGCAAGGTCAGCACATGTGAAAAGGAGAAATAGGTTGACTTGGTCTACAGTTCTAGAATGTAACGGACAAAGTCAAGAAAGCACTTAATATACATTATAACAATGGGAGTATGCGTGGATTGTTGATCACGTAGCAGCCTGGCAAAGCTTCCCATTCCATCCAGGAGTAGGAAATAACCCTGTAGAATGAAACAGGAGGCTAAATGAGCATGGCAGCCTTTCATCTACATATGCTTCTCTGATGCTCAATGGTATCAATTTGGCTGAACAGGAGACCTTCTGATCTTTTTACATCTTTTAGGGCCAGAATCTGTCTCTAATTAAGCAGACAGAATGTGATGGTCGTAATTATAGCCAAAGTGTGTCTTGATAAGTTTTTGGATATAAAGGGCCAATAAATTTAAGTTCACTTTAAGGAAACTTGATAGTGAAAATGGAAATATCTGTCTATGGTCTTGTATTCTTAAAAGAGAGGGATTAAGAAAAGCAAGTCGCTGAAAAGAATGTGAATTTGTGAAGGACCAGATAAAGTCTCCAAAAAGAAACCAGCGCAGTATAGCAAATAGACTCATGGGCATTCAAACTTTATTGACTTTAAAACTTCTTCAAAACCTTACTCTGCCACATGGTGGTTGCTTCAGGTTGGGGGAGCAGAGAAATGTTGGAAAGCTGGTTTTTGCTCCATTTCTCATGGTTGCAGAATTTTGTCCAAAAGGGTTTTGAGAAGAGAGCTACTTCCAATAGACAGGCTCTTGCCCTAAGAGCAATCATTTGGCAAATAAGGGTGTCCATTAAGTATCATCTTTTGATAGCCGGTTTTATTTACTCACATTCTCCAAGAAGTCCTCATATTTTACATAATTCCTTTAGGTGAAGAACACAGAATTAGCCCCCAAGATAAGTGGTCTGGGATTTAAGGAAGGAGTGTTTATTTGGTTGATGCTTGATATGACCAAATATTTGAGATCCAACTACATTATAGATTATGGATAACAAATCTCTTGCTTGCCTTGACCTTCCAAGTAACTTAAGTATGGGAGAAGATGTGGATAATTATGAGAACTGAAAGGTGGATAAGAAACTGGTTAAACGGGAGACAATGGGAGACAACTGTACAATGGTTCATGCTGAAAGGTGAACTCTCAGCCTGGAGGAAGGTTATCAGTGGAGTTCTTCGGGGATCAATCTTATTTAACATTTTTATTAATGACCTTGGCACAAAAAGTGAGAGTGTACTAATAAAATCTGCAGATGACACAAAGTTGGATGATACTGCCAATATGGAGGAGGACCGGAATATCATACTAGATCTGAACGACGTTGAAGACTGGAGTAATAGAAATGGGATGACACTTAATAGTGGAAAGTGCAAGGTCACGCACTTAGGGACAAGTAACAAGAATCTCTGCTATAAACTAGGGACTTATGAGTTGGAAGCAACAGAGGATTGGAAAGATCTGGGTGTACTGGTTGATCACAGGAGGACTATGAGCCACCAATGTCCGTGAAAAAGACTAATGCAATCTTAGGATGCATCAGGTGAGATATTTCCAGTAGAGATAGGGAAGCGTTAGTATCATTATACAAGGCACTGGTGAGATCTCATCAGGAATACTGTATGTAATTCTAGTCTCCCATGTTTAAGAAAGATTAATTAAAAGTGGAACAGGTGCAGAGAAGTAGTATTAGGATGATCAGAAGAATGAAAAACTTACCTTATGAGAGGAAACTCAAAGGACTTGGCTTGGACTTGGACCAGCCTAACCAAACCCAGACTGAGGGACAAGATAATTGCTCTCTATAAATACATCAGAGGGAGAGGAATTATTTAAGTTAAGCGCCAATGGTGTCACAAGAAAAAAGTGGATATAAACTAGCCATCAACAAGTTTAGGCCTGAAATTAGATGAAGGTTTCTAATTTCTGACTGAAGTTCTAGAGCAGCCTTCCAAGGGGAGTAGTGGGGGCAAAAAACATAACCAGCTTCAAGACTGAACTTGATAATTTTATGGAGGGGATGGTATGATGAAAGTGCCTACAATGGTATGCAGCTGATCTGAGACTGCTAATAGCAAATATCCCCAATGGGCAGTGATGGGGCACTAGATGGGGAAGGCAGAGTTATTACAGAGAATTCTTCCCCAGGAGCCTGGCTGTTGGGTCTTGCTGAAATGTCCGAGGGCCAACTGACTGCCATATTTGGGGTAGGGAAGGAATTTTCCCCTATGTCAGATTAGCAGAGTCCCTGTGGGGTTTTTTGCCTTCCTCTGCAGCATGGGTCACGGGTCACTTGCAGGTTTAAACCAATGTAAATGGTGAATTCTCTGTAACTTGACGTCTTTGAACCATGATTTAAGGACTTCAATAACTCAGCCAGAGGATAGGGCTCTACTACAGGAATAGGTAGGCAAGGTGCTGTAGCCTGCAATGTGCAAAAGGTCAGACTAGATGATTATGATGATCCCTTCTGGCCTCAAAGTCTATGACAAGAAAGATTACAAAACTAGCCAGAATCCCCCCAATAAACAGGAAATAATGTCATTCAAACTCAGATTCCTGCAATGCAGTTTGCCATGGAAAACAGCAAAATGCTAACTGGAGTTATCTCTAAAAGCATCTTCAGTTTTGCCTCCAAAAATAAAAAAAAACTTTGGGATTGTAATTAACTTTTTTCAATTAATATTGCAGGATAATTCCCTTTGAAGACTTCCTAGTTGAAGACTACCCCACAGGTGCAAATCAGGGGAGATATGCTTATTTTTTCTTACTTCAATGCTCTACTGTACATGCATAAAGATTTGTTGGAGATTTTTTCAACATTTACTACAGTAGTGTTTTGTGCAGTTCTCTAGTAAATAGACACAGCTTATTTTGGTAATATGGTTCCTTTATTATTAGACAAAGATGCCTAGAGGATTATTTTGATATTCAAGTATAGTGACAGACTGCTTGCCCCCACCCCACCCCCCAAATCTGACTTGTTAAGGGGAAGGCACCAAAATACAGCTTAATGTCTTAAATAATATCCATCATAACTAACAAGGTTATCTATTTACGGTCAGCCCATATTGTGAGGTGGGACCAGGGGGAAGGGCAGTAACACCCCTGGAAAGTCACGGCAGCCACTAGCTAATGGTGACCCTCCTTTGTTGGGGAGACAGCCATTAGTTAATTCCCAGCACTTTCTTCAAGCACTGAGATAGGCACCTTGTCTGCTAGCCTGCCTATAAATGCTATAGCCGGCCATGAATTTTTGTTTACTGCCCCATGACCTGTCCGTGCCTTTTACTAAAAATACCCATGACTAAAACGTAGCCTTAATTATGACTTGTTGGGTTATTTACTGAGACCTTATTTACAGTTCCTAATAACCGCTTTTGTGCTTAAATATTTTAGATTCCTTTATAAAGTTGAAAGCACCAGTGGACTGCACTGCACCTCTCCCCTATCTTTCCCTTCTCAGAAACTGCATCCCATCTCTTGTCTGCCTCCCAGTCCCCACGTACATTGGAATCCTATTTTCAGTCTCCTCTTTCAATGGGCTCGGCTTCACTAGAAAATTAACATGTTTGAACATAACTGTGAAGACTAAAGTTACGTGACACAATGTTGGGCAATACTGACCAGTTAATTCAGACCAGGGGAAACTGTGTTCAGCATCATGTAAGCTAAAAATCACAACTGACATGATGCTGAACCTGGAGTACACTGACTGGACAGTCAATACACACCTCAACAGATAAGTGACAGCTTTCAGTGGCCATCTTCAGAGTTGCAGTAATTCATGAAGCACCTGAATACTGGGATGAAAAAGACTGGACATAAGCTGAGGTTCTTTACCATGCAGGAAGGAAAAGGTTAAATATGAGAGGTACTGGTGGATTTTGTTAGGAAATTGAGGGAATCTATTTTTATGGGGAAATCTTAGTATTCTCTACAGTCAAATTGGTTTGGCAATCAAAAAACTAACTTAAGGAGTTTATAGCACAATGTCTTTGGTATTACTTAAACAAAGATGCACATATGTACTTGTAAATATCACTGTTTCTTGAACACATGGCCAGTCTATGGCTCTGATGTCTCTTGAAGAAGATAAATCTCTCTGTGGTGCATTCAACTATGAAGACAGCTTCAAGAGAGAGCTGTTTCTGTGATTAACAGCAGGTATTCCCAGCTTCTGTCAACCTAATGAGCTCTGTTAAGAAGAGACAGGAAGACACTCTACATGCCAAGAGGCACAGCACCCCTGGGTACTGATATTTTAGAAGCCACTTCTTTCTCGTGATGCTACATTGGACCTCAGTAGATTACTTGATTCAATAAGAAGTTAGAGTTTGGAATACTTTACATAGGGCTGTCAATTAATTGCAGTTAACTCAAGCAATTAACTCAAACAAATTAACACAATTAAAAAAATTAATCGTGATTAATCACAGTTTTAATTGCACTGTTAAACAATAGAATACCCATTTAAATTTATAATAAATATTTTTGGATGTTTTTCTACATTTTCAAATATATTTATGTCAATTATGCTAAACGTTCATATGCCCCTTCATGCTTTGGTCACCATTCCAGAGGACATGCTCCCATGCTGATGAAGCATGAAGGGGCATACAAATGTTTAGCATATCTGGCACATAAATACCTTGCAATGCTGGCTACAACAGTACCATGCAAATGCCTGTTCTCACTTTCAGGTAACACTCCAAATAAGAAACGGGCAGCATTATCTCCTGTGAATGTAAACAAACTTGTTTGTCTTAGCAATTGGCTGAACAAGAAGTAAGACTGCATGGACTTATAGGCTCTGAAGTTTTACATTGTTTTATTTTTGAATGCAGTTATGTAAAAAAAAAAATGTATATATTTGTAAGTTGCACTTCCGTGATAAAGAGATTACACTACAGTACTTGTATGAGGGGAATTGAAAAATACTATTTCTTTTGTTTATCTTTTTTACAGTGCTAATATTTGCAATCAAAAATATGAAGTGAGCACTGTACACTTTATATTCTGTATTGTAATTCAAATCAATATATTTGAAAATGTAGAAAACATCCAAAAATATTTAAAAAGAATAGTCTATTATTAACAGTGCGATTAAAACAGCAATTAATGACCATTTTTTTAAATCTCGTGATTAATTTTTGTAATCATTTGGCAGCCCTAACTTTACATGATAAACCAAACTTTAAAAACCATAAGACTAGACTGAATACAATGTAAGTTATACTTAATATATCTTGGATGTTATCAAATGCCATTTTATATGCCTTTACCACATAGGCAGCATGCAATTAGTCAAAGAAATATTCTCATTGTTCTCAGGAGATTAGAGAGCTGATTTAGTTTGTGTAGTCAAAATACTCCAGCCCTGTAAGTACTGGCTGTTGTACAATTATGTAAAAGGTTTTAACACTAGCCAACTTGCTGTTTCCACAAACTATACATAACAAGGAACAATCTGAGTTACTTCATGCTTTTCATTAAGTTTAAGTTAAAAGGCATAATTGAGTTATATCAAAGATAGTAAAAAAATCTCATTTCTTGCAGACACTCTGAAGAATACTTTTGTTTTGTCAGTGTTTCAGCATCTTGACTAAATCCCATTTAAGAATATTGCCTACCCCAAGAATATTATGAATTTCATAAATTACAATGGGATAGATTCGGTCGCTCCCACTCATCTTGACTAGTATCTAACTCTGAAAGTAGTTATATGTAACACTGTGGTTATAGCTAAGGTTCAGTGAGAGTCAGCCTACATGTATTTTTGTTTATTAAAACATGGACATTACAAATATCAAGTCTAGGTTAGATTTGTGTTTAATCTGATGCGAATTAATCAAGGTTTTCTTTTTTCCCCCAATTCCCCAAACAACAACTTTTCTATGGATTTTCCATACCTATGTATTTATTGTGAACCAGAAAAAGTAGCTTAAAAGCATTTAAAATCTCTTGGCAAATGACATAGCAACAGGTGATTTGACTAATATAATGAAGTATTACAAAACACAAGACACTAAATTCAGAAAGAGCTACAAAAATAAGCAGCTGTAAAAAAAAAATTTGTCACGGAGGTCAAATTAAAAAAATTAAAATTTACAAGGAACACTTTCTTCACCATGAAATATAAAAACACCATAAAGTTGATTTTAAAATAGGTAAGATTTTGATAAGCAAATATATTTCCATCATTTTAGTTAAAACTGAATAATCTGAAAGCAAATCTCAATAAAAATTTGTAAGCATTTTAAAATGCCCCACCTCTCTAACTGCTTATTGCACTTCTCTGCAAAACCCCAGTTTTAAAAAAACCTGTTTGTCTAAGTACTGAACATTAAATATTTGAGAAACTCTTTTTTGGTCTTTAAAATTAAGTTAAGTATCCCCAAAGTAGTTTTGCAAGAGTACAAAAAATACAGTTACAGAGTCAGGAGAAGATAATTTACAATAGACTAAAGTAATCTTTGGTGGCGTCAAGTACTTGTCAATTCACAATGTTCTCTCAACAACAATAATTTTATACAATGATACAGAATCAAGGTTTGGTGACAGAATCAGTTAATCCTAAACAAGAAATATAACAATGTCGAAGTTTACTTAATTCAGAATAAGAACCACAGTCATGGAGAAAGGGACATGATCCCCAGTTTCACTGTTTTCATATCCTACTGATTTTATTATTCATAGTATATAATCTTGTGCATCTACACAAATATTTAAGACTGTGTTCTGCTGAAGATAATTTAATGTTGCTAAACTTAATTTAGGCAGAAGATTCACTTCTCTTGGCACACGATGTAATACAGGCCAGGCCACTATGACCACCCCTACAGGTTAACCCTTTAAATACATTCACAGATAAATTGAAACCAGTACAATATACACTGAAGTTAATGGAAACCAAGAGCCTTAATCCAAGGGCAGAATTAGTCCCTTGGCCGCTGCCACTAAATAACATCCTTATATCACTTGTGATGGTCTACGGTAATAACTTTTCAGAGGTAACAAAGGCACAGATGACAGTGTCAAGGTCCACATCCAAAGACTAAGCTAAACTGATTCTCCACAGACAATGTAGTGCTGAGAAGATCATAATCACTTACAGTAATTGTAGCTAAAATTAATTTTATTAGCAAATAGCTTAAGACATACCTGCATCAATTATACCACGACAAGTACTATTAAAAGATTTTAACACAGCTCCAACAGTGACGGACACATACCCCCACATTCAGACGATACTCTCAATCTCTTCTCCTAGCCTATTACACCTTGTGAGCACCAGAAAGAAATCATATACCATACACCTTCTAGTTCACCACATATTCAATCATTTCCCCCTCAAACTTGACTACTGTGTAACTTTACCCAGAATTCCTATAACGATAGATGCTATCTGCATGAGATTTTATAATTAAAGTTTACAATTTATGTGCACAAATGATAGCATTATATGAAGATTTTCGCGATATTCTTGTATGAATGACGTGACGCGAAAAAACAAAGTTTACACTTCTTAATGGCTTTGTCATCCAGAGAAGTGTCTGAAATCATCAAGCTCATTCAAGATAAAATACTGCTCTATTGTTCCGGCCATGTTAAAAGTTTTACTTGCCTAAATATTTCCCTAAAACCAGCATCTTTTAAAGCCATAGGAATTGCTACTAACTCATGCTTTGTTGCAAATATAAATGCTATCACTGAAGTCAATTAAAAAAGAAAAATCTAATTACTAAGTTACAAAATTACAGCCCAATTCATGTGAGAAAACACATATGCAAGCATGATACTGAGCACTGCTCTAGAAATTTTTTAATTTTTGACGGCAATTTAAAAATGAAAACCCTGACTTACCTGACCTAATTAATATTACAATATTTTGTAAATTACAATTTGCAAGATCAAATTTATATTTGAGACAAAAAGTGATAATGTGTTTGCAACTTTGCTAACCAAGGTTTTTACAAATTAAGATTTTTGTTTTTGTGTGTGAGTGACCACCTGCTGTCACGTACATTTTGTCGGTACATTTTTAGTTAAAACTTTTTGAAGTCTGGTTCAAATAATTGATTACAGTGATATACAAATTTAAATTAGGGTATCCACTAAAATATTTGTTCTCCCCCTCCCCCCCGCCCCCCAACAGGTTTTATTTGAACAACCAATTCAGATCTAAATCTATATTGAGGGTACTAAGATATAACTTGCACCCTTACCGCCTAAGAGACTCAATAGGCAATAGCTTACACACAAACAGATTTTAAGTTTCAATTTGTACCCCTAAACAACTGAATATTAATGGAATGAGTACATTTCTTGTCTTGACAACCACCACAAAAATCCTGTTATGGTTAACAAGAATTACACAGGCAGTCAGAGAATCACCTCCTGCTTTGTTTTTAGAACTGGATTCCAGGTCTGAAATACTTTATTCGTTGCATCCTCTGCTCTTAACAAGGGTTTCTCAGAAGTTGCTAAGCTAGCTAAGTCTCAAATCCATTTTGCAAGGAGGAATAAGTATTGTTTTACTGCTAGGAAGTCTATCATTATCCATTTTAAGAGGAATTTCACATTTTCAAAACAATACTGTTTAGTACAGTACCAAAACCATATCTTCATTGAGTCCTGACAACAGTAAGACAATTTAAATCAGACACATGTAGAGTTTAACTAAGCCTTTGAGAAACACTGCAACATATACAAACAGAACAGATTCCTACCAAATTAGTCAGCATGCTCATTCTGTCTTTTTGAAACAAGCACAGTTCAAAGCTCATTAAATAACACAAGCTTCTCAGAAAGTGAGTCAGATTCTGTTAGATACCAACGGTCATGGGTTTCCATATTAACAATTTCATCTACAATATTTCATGAGTTTTCTTGAACCATAATACAGCCAATAAGCACCAAGAAAAGTGCTATCAAAAGAAAAAAAAAAGCTACCTCATTAGTGTTCCAGCGGTGTCTCTCTTTTGGTAAACTTGAACATTTTGGTAGACATTCAAGCAGCTTCTTCGGTAAAAAGATTTTTACATGACTGCCATTGCTGTTCCCATGATCATCTAGAAGGAAAAGAATACATATGATGCATGTAACATGAGGGGGGAAATTGTTATAGTAAAATCAAATTAACAAGACCTGAAAAATCCACTTGCCTACTTGCCACTGAGGAGCAGGTAGTTTTCCATGGCAAGTGGCAGTAGAAAAACCAATACATTTTGGGAGAATTTAAGATTTCATTTTAAAAACATCAAATATCTATCCCTTATGATCACAAAAGGTAACCTTCTGAATGCCAACTGAATATAAACGGAAGCAATGCCAGTTTTCTAAGGCCTGGCAACCATTAGAATTGTACCAATACAGTAATGTTGCTTGGGTTATCATTTTTGGCAAAAAAAAATTTGCAGCAAAAAACTGCTTTTGCTGGTATCGTGAGAGAAACAAGCTGCAAAGCTTGAAAGCTTCTCTCTTTTACCAACATAAGTTGGTCCAATAAAAAAATATTATCTCAAACCCCTTGTCTTTCCAATATCCTGGGACTGACGCGGCTGCAACTACACCGCATATTTGCTGGTATAGATTATTTCACTCGGGAAACTTATATAAGCTACACTGGAAAAAGCACTTTTTTGCCAGTATAAACTGCATCTACACTGGTTGGATTTCCCAGTATTGCTATAGTGGCAAACCTCTTCTAGTATATACCTGGCCTAAATCTGCAGACATCCCCAGTACCTCTTCAGCTACTGAAATAGCTTTGCCAAGCTGCAGCAGAGTAAAAACTCAGTCTTGTCAACTTCCACCAACTATTGAGATCTCTCTGAGAAGTAGATCATCCGACCACAATCAGGTCAGTTTCATTTTTCAGCCACTTAGGAAAGCACACACAGTTCCATGTCTACACTACTGCTTAATGAAAATAAGAAAGAAAAACTTGTAGCACCTTAGAGACTAACAAATTTATTTCAGCATAAGCTTTCGTGGGTTAGTACCCACTTCATCGGATGCATGGAATGAAACATACAGTAGACAGATATTTATACAGTCAGAGAAACATGATAAGGTGGAGGTGCATAGACCAACCTTAAGAGGCTAATTAATTGAGAGGAACCATAACAGCAGGGGAAGAAAAACCTTTGAAGTGATAAACAAGATGGTCACACAGGTGTGAATGAGGATCGTTAACTTAAGGGAAATAGATTCAATTAACGTAATGGCCGAGCCATTCGAGGTCCTTATTTAATCCTGAGGTAATGCAATCTAGTTTGCATATCAATTCGAGTTCAACAGTTTCTCTTTGAAGTCTGCTTTTCGAGTTAATCTGTCGCAACACTGCTACCCTCAAGTCTGTCGCTGAGTGATTAGGGAGGTTGAAGTGTTCTCCTACTGGTTTTTGAATGTTATGATTCCTGATATCAGATTTATGTCCATTTATTCTTTTGCGTAGAGACTGTCCGGTTTGGCCAATGTACATGGCAGAGGGGCATTGCTGGCACATGATGGCATATATCACATTGGTAGATGTGCAGGTGAATGAGCCCCTGATGGTGTGGCGGATGTGATTAGGCCCTGTGATGGTATCACTTGAATCGATATGTGGACAGAGTTGGCATCGGGCTTTGTTGCAAGGATAGGTTCCTGGGTTAGTGTTTTTGTTGTATGGTGTGTGGTTGCTGGTGAGTATTCGCTTCAGGTTGGGGGGCTGTCTGTAAGCGAGGATTGGTCTGTCCTCCAAGATCTGTGAGAGTGAGGGATCATCTTTTAGGATAGGTTGTAGATCTTTGATGATGCGCTGGAGAGGTTTTAGTTGGGGGCTAAAGGTGACGGCTAGTGGTGTTCTGTTATTTTCTTTTTTGGGCCTGTCTTGTAGTAGGTGACTCCTGGGTACTCTTCTGGCTCTGTCAATCTGTTTTTTCACTTCAGCAGGTGGGTATTGTAGTTGTAAGAATGCTTGATAGAGATCTTGTAGGTGTTTGTCTCTGTCTGAGGGATTGGAGCAAATGCGGTTGTATCTTAGAGCTTGGCTGTAGACAATGGATCGTGTGGTGTGTCCAGGATGGAAGCTGGAAGCATGTAGGTAAGTATAGCGGTCAGTAGGTTTCCGGTATAGGGTGGTGTTTATGTGACCATCACTTATTAGCACAGTGGTGTCTAGGAAATGGACCGCTTGTGTGGACTGGTCTAGGCTGAGGTTGATGGTGGGATGGAAATTGTTCTAAGGTGCTACAAGTTTTTCTTTCTTATTTTCATTTTGCTGACACAGACTAACACGGCTACTACACTGAAAACTACTGCTTAAGTTGATTTAACTTGCATTGCTCCGGGGTGTGAAAAAGATACCCCCTTGAGTGATGCAGGTTACAGCGATCTAAGTGCTTGTCCACATTGGTGCTACTTCAGCAAGAGATGTGCTCCCGTTGGCAGACTGTGTCTTCACCAGACACACTACAGCAGCACAGCTGATTTAACGGTTCTAGTGTAGACCTGGCCTCAGAGTACTCAGAGGGCTGGTAGTGGGGGTAGAGTGATGGAAAGTCTTTCCCTGTGCATTAGTCAGGTGACTGCAGAATGGGAAAAAAAAGTTAATTTTTGTCTCACCCTCACCCTTCTCCAGTAACCACAAGGGTTGGGTCTTCAAATTTATTAGCAGAGTTCAAGGCAACACTCTAGTAGAAATCCCGGTACTATTAACATTTTCATGATTATCTATTTTCAACAGCATCTAAAGGCTCCAATAAGGATCCAAACTCATTTGTGCTGAACATTGTGGACACAAAGCAAGAGTCTGTCTTTAGATTGTCTTTAAGTTTGAGACAAACAGGGGAGCAGGATACAGCATCAGTCAAGTGCTCTGGACAATAACAGGCACAAGTTTTGTTAGTTCTATCTCACCCCACCAACTTCTCTTCTAGATGGTGGACAGAGTGAGAATAGTCAAAATATGTAGAATTGTATATATTTTATGTATTGTTTTTAAATATACTGTATGTACCTTTTAAACAAACATCAACTTCCCAACAGCCTTTGGCTAACAAGTATATGGTAAATTTTTCAGACCTCACATTTATAAAATACTAAAGGTCTGTGTTTCAAATATCAGTCCATTTTATTATCATAACATAGAAGCCAACTGGATGTTAGAAGGCATTTTCAAAGTTTTTATAGGGGGTTCTCGATTATTTTTCAATCACACCCACTCAATATTTTTGTTTTTAACCTTGGAGGCCACCCCCACACAATAGCTAAAAAGATACTCACACTGCCCTTGCGCAAACCGCCCCTGCCCCCTCCCCCCGACCAGCCGAGACTCACTTTCTCCAGGAGGTCCTCAGACACTAACTTGCATGTTTGTTGTAGCATTGTGACCCCGTGAGTGGTACTGTGAACTGGCACGTGGGGTTGCAACATCACTCACCCAAATTTGGGCCAACTAACTGGACCCCTCCCCCGCACCAATAGAAAGTTACACACACACACACACACAGAGCTGAGAACCTATGGTACATATAGCTACAGTAATCAATAACAAGTAAAATGAGAAATACAAGATTAGAGGGATTTTAAAATCACTTTGGAAAGCAGAACCTGGGTGCAAGCTAGTAGCTGAATATCCCAAGTATTTTTAAGGCTTGATTGTGCTCTCTTTTGTGAAGTACAATATGCATCTGTTAGATCAACTGCTCATGCAAGCACAGCAGATTATTTTATACGATATGCAGTGATGCATATGACAGACATGAGTTGCTCTGTAATAGTTTATTATACTGCGTCTTGGCCAGGTTATTGGGATGTTTACTACATAACTATACAGGGTTAAATCAACAGGACTGTTGGGAAAACAAGCAGGAAGGGGGAAAAGGACTCAAGCTATGACATGCCCTAGTAAACAATTCAGAGTGGTTAAGAGACAATGCCTGAGCTGATTCTACCTCATGACTCCAGTCAAGGTGCAAAACCTGTTTTGCTACATAGGGCAGTGCTGGGAACTGAGAACAACAAAAGAACTCAGACTGGATAAAAAGACACTCTTTTCCAGAGGGAGATTAACTGCTGTCAGGGACTGTTCAGGCTGACACCCAAGACCCACTAGTGTCTCCCAAATTAGACCATCACAGAATGACAGAACTTTAGGGTAAGAGACATCCATGTAGATAGTTTTAAAATCCTTTTCTCTATATGCTACATTCTTACTGTTAAGATTAAACAATTCTTTGACACAAGGCTGTCTGGTAGGGTTGTCAACTCTGATTGCAGCTATTCCGGGAGATTTTTCCCCCCTGTGACGACGTAATGTCATTTTCTTTAAATATCCTCCTGGATTGCTTTCAACAGTTGCCAGGAGATCGATGCCAATTTTGGGAGACTGCAGACCAATCCTGGAGGGTTGGCAACCCTACTGTCTGGTCATTATACTTAACACTGGTCATAGAGAGCTGAAGGCACAAGGCCAGATACCTGAGAGGGTGCAGTCAGAAAGACCAAAAAAGAGATCTAGGCCTGCAATCAGGACAAAGTGCAACTGACAGCAAACTAGATCTTTTGAGTTTAATTAGATCTCATGATAAACTCCACAATAAACATCTACTCTAATGAGTTGTATTCATGCAATTAGCAACCAATGTATGTAAGCTGCTGATCTCCAGGAGTAACACAGCAGCTCCTATGGCCCTTTCAGCAGGGCTGACTCCAAGCACCAGATGGCAAAGCGCGTGCCTGGGGTGGCGCCTTGTAGGGGGCGGCAGTCCGGGGAGGCGGTTTTTTGGTTCTCTTACTGTTTTTTAATTTGGGGTATACATTTAAGTTGAGCCTCTATCATGGTGTTTTTAAAAAGTTTCCATGCAGCTTACAGGGATTTCACTTTTGGCGCTGTACCTTTTAATTTCTGTTTAACTGACCTCCTCATTTTTGTAGTCCCCCTTTCTGAAATTAAATGCTACAGTGTTTGGCTGTTGTGATGTTTTCCCCGCCACAGAGATGTTAAATTTAATTATATTATGGATTACCAAGAGATCCAGGTATAATCACATCTTGGACCAGATCCTGCGCTCCATTTAGGATTAAATCAAGAATTGCCTCTCCTCTTGTGGGCTCCAGGACTAGCTGCTCCAAAAAGCAGTTACCTAAGGTGTCAAGAAACTTCATCTCTGCATCCCATCCTGAGGTGAAAAAAGCTATTTTCTGCTGGTCCCCCACCCTGTATACAAAAATATTTTGTATTTATTTATTAAAACAGGAGCTGCTGTTTTCTCCACCCTTTATCAGAGCCATCTGAAGACTTATGAAGCAACCCCTGAGATCAGCCCTTGCTGTTGGGGGCTCTCTCATGGATCACTGGGTCTCAGGTTGCTGCAGCCAGCATTCAGTGTTATCATACCTAGTTTCTCAGGATCATTATAGCACCGGGATTCTAGTGCTGACAGCTAGCTAAAAGGTAGCAGCAAGAAATGCACCTTTGTTGCACCTGAAGAAAGTAAGATATGTAAAATACTTTTAGTCATAAAGTACTTTTTTAAATTGCATAACAACTTTTAATGGCAGCAACACAGAACAGTACTGTTATTAAATAGCGTCAGATTCATGACAGATTAATATTTGTTTGAGGAAAACAGTGAAGAGTAGTGACTAACTGCTCAGGCAAATATTTTCCTTCATTTCCAATCAAATATCTTGGCGTTGCAAACTTTCTAACAAATTTTTGTTGTTGTTCCAATTTAAAACGCAAATCAAATACTAGACAATTTATTAAATATAAAGTTGCTACTGATACATTCAACACTTCTATACTGCTTTATATCTTCAAAATACTTCACAAATGTTAACTCAAGCGAAACATCACCAGTATGAAGCATATATCCCCCAATTTACAGATTAGGAAATGAGACAAGTAAATGATCGTCAGCCCAAATTCAGAGTTCATGGCACAGAGACAATTCCCAGAGTGATGGTTAAGCTTCACCAGACAATCTTACTCCATACAGCATAAGTGTGCATACTATCTTCATATTTTTTCCAGGCAGGGATATGATTTTTTACTCCAGCCAAGCCTCCCAGTATAGATGCAGTTATACTGACAATGCTTTTTTGCCACCTAGTATAGACCTGGCCACAGATCAAAAACCTAAGACACAAAAAGCCCCTATAGAAAACTAAGAAAATATACTAAAATAGAACAGTCTACGAGTTCTTGTTATGATTCAATAAGAAAATCAGCACATTTGAATTCTATTAACAATCTTCGTTCAAAAAAATATTTTTTAGTGAGACAAAAGCCCAAGTGAAACTAATATAAAGTTCATAGAAAGTTCTGTATTAATTATACACCGTAAACCCTTTGCAATTTTATGGGCTTGTTCATGCTCCTTGCACTTCATCCTCCCAAGGGAGGCAACATGGACTATAAAACTTTAAAGCACACAACAGCAAATCACAATGAGCCTCTCTCCTACCATCCCCCCGCCCTCCCCAACACATCTTTTTAACTGGTTCTTAAATTGTCTGTGATCCAGAAGGTGGATATGGAACTCTAGACAATTTAACTGCCAGAGTTTTATCAGTGCAACGTGTAATTTCAGAATACAAAAATGGGTGGATATGTGTTGATCAACTCCTGATTTGCCTACAGTTCTATAACTATACAAACAGGATAGGCCTATAAAACTCACAAATATATCAGTTTTATAAATCTAATTTTCAAACAGTAAATAAAATTTAAAGAACATCAGTTTCTAAACTGCACCTCAGCATGAAGGCAAAAGGAGTGAAAATTTTGCAAACAGGCTGTTTAACATACATCAAAAATTGAACATTGCAATAAAATTTAATCACCATATTTGTGTATTTAAATGTACGTCAAGGGCATCCAGATTTTTCGATGAGTATTTCAGTTTTGTTCTAAAGACAAACAGAGAAATAATGCTATCTAGAAAGTGATTCTTGAAGATGTTTCCATCAGTATAACGTTACCTAGGTATATGGGAAGGTAAATCTAACCATGCTGTTTGAAGTAATTAGCAGTTGTTGATATATTATTGCATTACTTAAAAATTAATATTTCACATTTCTTCACAAGCAAAATAACCCATAAAGTCTATTAACGTTTTAATGTTTTGGGACCACTATAACTTTCAGAGATTTTCAGACGATTTCCTACAGTATTTAGGAGCACAAATCCCATTGATGCTCAGTTGGACGTGTGGTTCTAAATCCTTCAGGATCTTCCGAAGACCCCACCCCCGCTTTAAAAAATAAGCTCATCTTTAAACTAAATCTTTGAGCATTTGACATTGATTTTCCAAAAACTGACTATAAAAAGAGTGAAAAACTTTACAACATGACTTCATTTAATCACAGTAAATTTATATAATTTATCCTAATTTTAATAATTTGGATTAGTTTAAGCTCAAATCTCAAATTTGCAAGTTCCCTATAGATATGAAGCCTTCTTTAAGACCAAATAAATCGATCTACATTCTTCTAATTGTGGAGACCTGAGATAAATCAAAACAAAATTATTGGACACAATTCTATCACACTGATTATGTTAATATCTAACTCTATAGGCGGTTATTTCGGAAAACTCAGTATAATTGTTTCAAATTGCTAAACTTCCATGGTAACCAATTTGATCAGTAACTTGGTATCAAATAATATAATTAAAACAGCACTCATCAGCTTTTTGTTTAGCTCCTTGAACCATAAAGATTATTGTTTAAATTAGAAACAGATGACATGGTTCTTAAAAATAATCACAAATTATTGCATACAAAAATAAAAAAACCATGTGCAGAGCTGAATAACTGCTGTAATAACTGTGTCTGCCCTTAACACTGAAGGTCTGGGGAACAGAAAAGAAATACACTATATACAAAATAGATTGAAAAAAGGGTTTATTTGACTGCATACATATGTTGGATGTCATGTTGATGCAACAGTTTCTATATTTAAACCACATTCATCAAAGAAATAGCCCCTTATAAAAAGCGAACTGGCCTCTAACACCAAGGTTACCTTTTCTGAGCAAACTATTTTCAGATCACCTAACATCAAGATATTTCACCGTATTAGTATTTCGCAAGATAAACAGATAATCATATAAAAAGGCATAAGTTCATAAATTTAAACCTGCTTTTTTTTTCTCTTCTTTTTTTTAGCAATTTTACTTATTTCTAACTTTTGCAAGATATGTACTGCTAATAAATGTAACTCATAACCCTGGACACCAACATATAGGCTTAAAAAGCCCACTTGCTAAATCACCCAGGACAAGTAGGAAGCTTTCCAGGGTGAGTACCATCAGGATATCTCCAGAAACTAAGCTTTTATTTTTAAACAATTAAATCTGTAGTCCTTATGGTTGCAAAGATAATGTTCCAAACATGAATGAGTGTAACTGATGTAACACTGCTTTCTTAAGTCTGCAGACAAACTGCTGCAGTACCTCTGCTGCTGCTCCGTTTTCCTATGCTGTGGTAGAGCAAAAACTAACCAAACTTGGCCAGTTTACAGAATTTCTGTTCAGAACCTGGTGAAGCAGTGAAACTCACAACAATCAGATCAGTTTAATTAGGCTGCTTGCTTGGGAAGGTTATGAGCAGCAGCAGAAAAAAAGTCAACAGCACTGTTCCTGGAGGAGGCTTTGAGAGGATGGGTAAAAGTATGGGTAAAAGGTCTCAGTTGCTCAGTATTTACTCCAGCTACTGCATGGCACCCACTGTCTCTTTGGGGAAGTAACAGTGGAAACGTTATTCATCAAATATTAAAGAAAATTTTTCAAAAGTTATAATCACCCGTCTGATATCAAAAAGCATTGACTACTTTAGAATTTTCAGACAACTCAGGTAAGATAAATATTTTGACAATGGTGGTTTTAACAGAGGGTTTTTTTTATTATTTACGTTGTGCCAGAAACGTACTTGATGCTTTAAAGACATAGAATCATAGAATATCAGAGTTGGAAGGGACCTTAGTAGGTCATCTAGTCCAACCCTCTGCTCAAAGCAGGACCAATCCCCAATTTTTGCCCCAGATCCCCAAATGGCCCCCTCAAGGATTGAACTTACAACCCTGGGTTTAGCAGGCCAATGCTCAAACCACTGAGCTATCCCTCCCCCTATGTATCAAGATAAGGTCTCTGCCCTAAAAGAACACAATCTTAATAGACAAAAAATTAGGCAAAGAATTTGACAAATATTTACCATTTGTAAATAAGTGTGCATCAAAGGAAAATGATCGCACAGATGTGTTTGGCATGTGTTAGGTTTGTGTTTTGTTTTTCCCAAATAAGCTCACCCACTATACAAATGAATAATTACATTAAACTATTTTGATAATTTCAAATCAGTTCCAAAATAAGCCTTTTTTAAAAAAATTTCCTGCTATTTTAAATCTTTCTCAGTCTGGAATCCATTCTGGTGGGTCACTGTGAGTTAAATAGAATTATACTGAAATGGAATCATCTCAGAGAACAGAGACGCTAGACAGCTGCTAACCCACAAATGAATTTTGGCAAATCCTCACACCCTGACTGGCTAAAGGGATCTAATTTGCAAGTTACTTCTTAGGTACAAAGTACACAAATCCTTGTGCTCTCTGGCTACTGTCCTCATAAGGACAGTGCCATATACTGACCAAAATTCTACTTCTGTTTCTCAAGCCCTTGATCTGTTATCCCATCCAAACACTTTTCTCAAACATCCTGCCCTAGAGGAAGGTTAAGCCACAAACACATAATAGATAAGTCCTGTTTACAAAGAAGTTGCACTGGTTTAACTTTAATCGGTTTAAAAGCAAATTTAGTCGAAGTAAAGTACAGAAAATGTGTGTATACATTCATATCAATTTAACTTTCACCTGTAAATTATGGATATAAACTGATCCATGCACAAAGTTGCACCAGTTTAACTGAATAATTTATTTAAAAATCACACCTTTAGTTAAACCATTCCCTTACTTTAAATTACTCTTGTGCCCCATCTGTCTGTAGTGTCCACCTCTTGTCTCATCTTCAGCTTGGATTTAAAACTGAGGCAGGGACCATCTTTTTATGATGTGTTTGGATCGGGCCTACCACAACAGAATTCTGATCCATGATTGGGGCCCCAAGACACTACTGTAACACAAAATAAATAATATATCTTCACAAAGCATTGGAATAACTGCATCTGGAATATTATTCTCTCTTCTGGGCACTCTTTACCAATAAAATAACAATTCACTATAAGGAGAGTTCAGAGAAGAATGACAAAAATGATCACAAAGATGGAAGGAATGACTTGTGAAGATTAAAAGAACTAAATATGTATATTTTACTTAAGTGACAACTGTAGAAGAGCCAAGAGCCTACAAATAGCTAAAATGTGTTAAAACCAAGGAGGAGGAGACATTATTTAGGAAAGATATATAAGTAGGAATAATGGGAACAGGATGAATTGTATAAATATACTTTAATATTCCAGTAGTATGTACTTCTACTAAGCTGCTGTAGTACAAGTAATTATTCAAAAATCTCAAAGCATTTACAGAAAATAAAGTCCGTCAGTCAGTCCTTACACTCCGGCAAGGAAGGAAAGCATTAACTTATTTTACAGATGAGGAAACTGAAATGCACAGGGTAAAAGAGCACTGGAAGATTTTTTTTCAAAAATATTTTTAACCTTTTCTACAATTATTTTTTAAGAGTGTTAAGACGTTAATAGTCTATAGTAATTGATTTTAACTATTTGGCACTTACTACCAACTTGAATAAAGAAAATGGGCTAATCAACTGCTCTTTTAGGGTTCCAGACAACACAAAATGCCAAGCATGCTGCCAACATCTCAGTTAAATTGGTTTCATTTGGTTTTAAAAATTCATGGAAACATTTCTATTGGTCTTAGGTTTTGCAAAACCTAATTTCTACAAAAAACAAAATGTGTTTTTTCCTTTTGTCACTCAGGAAAATCTATTCTCATAACTCCAAGTTCTATACTGTAATCACTAGTCAATAATTTCTCTGTGAATAAACAGAGAGAGACTCCAGATTCAGCAATCTGAATGGAGAATCCATCAGGAGAGAAAGGTGCAGTTATCCATTCAAGGACAAGAAGGTGAAAGGCATCAACTCCCCGTAATACATAAATTAATGTGTTCATCAGATCAAAGGGATTAACAAAGATTAAAAATAGGTATTTGAAATATATTTTTAATACTGTAATCACAACATGATCTTATATCCTGCAAAATTAACTTGGTCAGAAAACTAATGTTCAACATATTGAAAATAAACATATTCCAAAATAAGTGATACTAGAACAATGAAAGATCAAGTGATGACGTTCTCCCTTTGGTTGTAACTATCCAACTAGAATTCTGTATTTTTCTACCCAAACGTTCAGTTACTTAACTATTCAAAACTGTAAGACACTCACCTAAAAAAAAAAACCAAAAAAACCAATCCTTTACCACAATCATCTGTATCCACCTATTAAAAACATTGCTGATTCTGATTGCCTCCATGTTCTCTCTTCCCCCCGCCCCATGTTTTGATATAAATATTAGGTTACATAGTAAATATTTCTAAAGCCAAAAACCCTTTGACTGCTGCAGACACTATCCCAAACATTTATTTAGCTGGCAGTAAGGGAAGTAACAGTATTCTAAGAATTACCGTGTCTAGTAGAACATCTCCATCACAATCATATTTACTGAGCCTGCCTGAATAGCTATAAAATCAATAATCACCACCTTGATATAATAACTGAACTGGGACAAGGAGTAAGAATACTAGTTTAATAACAGGCCAGATAATTTTAACACATAGGCACTGTTCTACTGCATTTGGGATATGCCAATTTCCTCAACTACTCAGAAGAATAAATCAAATACAAAGAAACATATCTGTCAGTTCTCTGTTCCTGGTTTTTTTAAAGTGAATTCAGTGCTGGTTGAAGGTGCCATGTCAACATTCTGGAGACTCAAGTCCTCCATTTAATGATAGGAGAGATACAGCACAGGGAGCGGTTATAATATGTTGTTATTTATTATTTGTATTATCAAAGCACCTAGTGAATTCTGATCACATCCTGCCAGCGTACTTCAATCCTGCCCCACAAACAATACATGTATGAGTGAGAGGGCTCTTCAGTTTCCACACCTCTCTTTTACTAACAAGCGTGTCCACGGTGATGGTTTTGAAGATGTGGACAATTGTACACTTCCAAATGGCTACCAGATTATAACATTCTTTCACTACTAACCTGAGCTAATTGCACATCAGTGCCATTCTTACTATCAGTCTCAAGGGAAAACTGAATGAGAAGAGGTCTGTAGAATGAATTGCCCTCTGATCTTCACAGGAGGGTCCCCTTTCAAGTTAGCATGGTGGGGAGAAGCTTGTAATACTGATGCTGTACTAGTGCTGTGGTACAGAAATGGATTTCACTCACCAGGGCTGTCAACAGAGCTCATTTCAGACACAACTAATTCAATATATATAATTACAAATCATTTTAAAGGTTAAAGAGGGGAATAAGACTTGGGTTCTATACTCAGGCTACCAGCACCACTGTTGTAATACTTGTCTTCATACAACTGTGTTTTTAAATGGCTCACATTTAAACTTTTGAAAGGCAGAGTTTAAATTTCAGGCATTTACAAAATGAACATTTCATACCTTGACTCCTTAAAAATGTATTACAGAAGTAGGTCAACTCACTGAATTACAATGTACAGTTGCTGTTAGAAGTACACAAAAAATTGTTGACTAGCTGAGAATCATCTGGGTTTCTGCAATGGGCTTCTCAGTCCAACTTAAATTAGATATACTCAGATATAAGAGTTAACCAACAAAATGTAGACTAAAGTAAGGCATTCCTTTTCAACATCAAAATCGAAAAGTTCAAATATGGGATATGAAAGAGGATATTTACAATGTAACTTACTACTGCGTAAGAGCTAAGAATGAGTGACCTTGTGCGTCATTCATCTCAACAGAAGAGATTTTAACAACCTATAAGAAATTAAAGAAGATACCTGTACTAAACATAATAAAAAGTCACACACTAGACAGTCAAGATGAAAACCCAATTCATTCCAGCACTACTGACTATTAACCAATATGAAATCACTAAACCTATTACATACTCTCAACACTAAAACCAGGGTATGTGGGGAAAATGTTACTACACACCCACACAAAATCTTGAAGGGAAAGGGGACAAATGAACTAAAGGTTACTAAACAGAAAATTATAATATTAAAGTCAAGATATAGAGTCCGATTCTCCTCTCATTTACACCAGTTTTACATGTTTAGATTTTATTATTTCAGTGGACTTAATCATCTACACCAGGGGCAGGCAACCGCAAGCTGATTTTCACTGGCACTCACACTGCCCGGGTCCTGGCCACCGGTCTGGGGGGCTCTGCACTTTAATTTAATTTTAAATGAAGCTTCTTAAACATTTTTAAAACCTTATTTACTTTACATACAACAATAGTTTAGTCATATATTATAGACTTATAGAAAGAGAGCTTCTAAAAACGTTAAAATGGATTACTGGCATGTGAAACCTTAAATTTGAGTGAATAAATGAAGACTCAGCACACCACTTCTGAAAGATTGCCGACCCCTGATCTACACCAATGTGAGTGAGAAAAGAATAAAGCCCAGCCTATTCTAGATCACAGCACACCAGACCGAAGTAATGAATTCAGGAGCATCAAAAAAGATTAATGAAAGATTAAGCTGACAACATATTCCTATTCATTTTACGTATTATGTAATTTAATATTTATGTTGCAGTAGTGTATTGAGGCTCCATTGTGCCAGGTACTGCACACGCAAATAGCAAAAAGATAGTAATCCAAGATACAGTAGCATATAAGGAAAAAATATTCTAGAAGATGCACATTACGTTAGCTAAGATTTACTGAAAGAGATAAAGACAACTTTCCTCAGGGAAAAGGGAGCACTAAGGAGTCAGAAGTGATGAAGTAAAGAGTATTTACCACTCTCTCCTCAAAGTAGACTTGAACACAAAGTATATATTTTGTCCACAGCCTCAAATTAGCAGGGTTTATGAAAATATTTTAATATTTATTATCAGGTATTAAGTTAAAGTAAGATACAGTAAATGTAATGTTTTATATTACACTTTGGAAGAAAGCTATAACCTGCTATTTCCTGTAATGGTAAATCAACTATTTTTCTCTTCCCTCCCCACCAAAATGGAGGCCCCTCCAGGGATTACCATTCATTGTTCTGTCACAGAAGAACAGTAGTTATCTGTACAGCTCCTAGCACAATCAGCCCTAACCTTCTTGATGCCTTTGGTTCTTACAATATTAAATTATAAATTATACCGCATACTGCTTTAGCACCACAATTTGTTTTCCTTCTCTGGGCACTGTGGATCAGGTACATTACAAGTTGGTGTCAAATATGTTGTGAAACTATGTTTTTGACAAACCTATACAATGGAAAAAAACCAGGAAAAAACCCTGCTTACATGAATTTACTTTAAGCTGTCTCTTTAAGACTTTTTTATGTAAGGGGTTCACATTCTACATGCAACATAAGAATGGCCATACTGGGTCAGACCAAGGGTCCATCTAGCCCAGTATCCTGTCTTCCGACAGTGGCCAATGCCAGGTGCTTCAGAGGGAATGAACAGAACAGGTAATGATTAAATGATCCAACCCCTATTGCCAGAAATTGGGAATGAGCAAACAGAAGCTAGGGACACCATCCCTGCCCATCCTGGCTGATAGCCATTCATGGGCCTATCCACCATGAATGTATCTAGAAACACAGCACCAACTTCACAGAGCCTGCTCACAGCTTGACCCCAACTTCCAACTTGTATTTCCCAACATTTTAAATTACTATACATCAAAAAAATCACTTTTGATTTAAAACTCAAATCCTGGCAATCACATATGCATATGTAAATCACAGTAGTGGGAAGTGCATTCCACCATTCAAAAGTAATAAATGGTTATTTTTCCAAAATGTAAAAGCAGCATGTTAAACTCATGAATTTTGCCAATAAACATTTTTAAAAGAAGATCTTATTAAGTTAAAATGCAAATACACCACCTTTATCTGTAAATCTAAAGTGTTTCAAAAAAAGATTATCTAGCACTTCTACTACAAATATCTTAGACGGTACATTACTACCCCCTTGTGGATATGCAATAAAAAATCCTTATCTTGGATCTTCTGATTTTCAACAATGTATTATATAGAACAACTTTGAGCTAAAGAGTGATACTCTAACTCTTTCCTTCATATGTAAAATATACAGTGTTTTTTCTAAACTAATTTCAAAAAGCAACTAAGTATGAAGTGAACTACCATTTTATGTTATTCACATAACTTTCAATCTCTTCTGGAGTATCCAATAGCAAAATTAAGTTGTCTTTGCATAAATCTACAACCTGAAAAATGTGAGAATACAGAAATACTGTATTATTGAACCCTTTTTAAAATTTTCTCTCAGTATATGATTTCTCATTTCCATCACCACCTGAAAACTATTTCAGGAGGTATAGCTGTTATATCTCTCCCTATGCCCAATATATTTCTCCTCATACTCTATGGATTCACACTCTTTGCCCACTTCTTTTCATCACCCCCTATTGGCTTGCTCTAATAATAAAACAATAAAAACTCTAAACCTGACAGGACAGACAATCCCTCCAAAGGACTGGAACTTTGACAGCACACCTTTTCACTAGCGCCTTTCACAAAATAGTTAAACTGTTCCAATACCTAAAAATTAAATGATCTATTTGGCATCCCAAAAAAACATGTTATTTATCTTTCCTAATTAACCAAAAGAGTGACACATTTATTTGATTTCTATGTATTTATTGACTTTACCAGCGTTGTTTAAACAGTGCTGGGGAAAAGCATATAGCCTACTCCTCAGGGTGTGTAGTCAGCATGCTTTCCTCTCATCACGGGGCTTTACTCAGTAAAGGGCTATGCATGCAACTCATTATGCGAGTTACTGGAGGAGAATGTGCATTTTTGTTCTTAGTTGCTTGTGCTGGAGAGTGCACATGTCAATCTCCTGCTATGGAGTGAGCTGTATTAAGAACATATTAAAAGTTTAGAAAGGGTTCATGCATCCCCAACTCATGTGCATATGTATACATAAGTAATAACATATAGAAAGTGTATATTCAGTACAGAAAACATATTCACCCTCTCAGCACTCATATAATCAGTTTTAGTTGCAGTACTTGTGGGGACAAGAGTGGCTGCATGTGGTGGTGTTCCCTTCTCCCTAGGGATGGAGTACAATGTGTGTGGGGAGAATGTGCATGCACTTACATAAGGGGAGATGCACCACTTTTCACGAGAGGGTCCTCCTACAATTGCTCTTTCCATTCCACTGGGTAACCATCATCCAGTGAGAAAAGAGTGTATGATCTGCTGACTCCTCCTCATGGGCTATGCAACATAGCGACAATATCTGCCTTCTACATCCCATGAGCAGCACACACCCTGCCCCTTCCCATGAGGTGGGCACAATTATTGCTATGCATATTATGATAGCTCCCAGATGTCCCAACTGGGATCAGGGCCACATTATGAGAAGCAAAGCACAAAAAGACAGTTGTCTCTGCTCTGAAGAACTTGAAACTCACGACAGGAGTACATATCTCCTGACCCATCCCCACATGGTGATCAGCTTTTTCCTCAAAATGGGTGCACATGCCATGACCATTTCTTTACATGGGCAAATTGTAATTGGCCTGCCTTCCACATTGTGGAGAACTGACGCATCATACTTGGCCATCCCCTTGCGGGCCAAAATGCTATACCTTGCCTATAGAGGAATGTAATGAGTGTGCACATACAATGTCAATTGGTGGGATTGGAAGGAAGGTTCCAAAGGCCATACTGTATCATTCCCACCAGTGTACACTATCAAGCACAAACATGCTCAGATTATTTAGTATTTATATTAGAGTAGCATCTTAATTAGGGCCCCCCTGTGACCGGTACTGAAAAGAGTAAAAACACAGTTCCCACCCCAAGGAGCACAATAAAAGGTAAAACACCACAAGATGCCACACACAATGGTAAGGAGCAGGAAAGAGATGAAGAGAAAAATAGCAACAACAAAATGCATTAATATAAGCCAGTTAAGTGCATGAATAGGTAGACCTGAATGGTTAATTTTAATAAATAGTTAAAACATAAATAAGTCGCTCCCCCAAACAGGAGGGTGTGCATATGCATAACCTGCCCTTTGCCACAGGTGTGTGCACACAAAAGCATGCCCTGTATTTGCCCCGAATGGAAGGCACATGTATGCCCAGCCCAGCCCATCCCATGTACAGGGGTATATACATGTGCACATTCTCTTTCGCACCCGAAACAGGAGCTGTGTCTGCCCTATCCTCCCCTTCCTACATGGGTCTCATATATATATTGCCTGTCATCTTCTCACAAGAGGGTGGGAGCAAATGATGCCCTGCACTCCCCATCTCCCCCTCATGGGGCTTAGGATGCCCAGCTCTTCCCCCATGGTGGTGGAGCCTGCATCCCATGCCTTTTCACATGGTGAAGTGAGGAAGTTCATTCTGTATGGCCATCCTCTCCTTCATAGTGAAGTGGTACACATGCCCTGTCCAGGGTTGGTGGACACATGCTTTCCCTATGCTCTTCTCTGAGGAGAGATGCTTAGAAATGTACATTATTATTGTTTATTAGACAAAGGTTTCCCCGATGGTAGGGGAACGGGGGTGAGGATGCAGCTGGGTATCCATAGCCCATCCTCCTCTGCATAGTGAGGGGGTGGGGGATTGAGTGCCTAAGGCCTGCCCTTGCCCCATGGTGGAGAATGGATGAGGTGAGGACAGGGTTCCTATAGCCCACCGTCTCACCCATGGCAAGGGAGGGGAGCGGGGGACGGGGAGCCCATGGCCATCCCACACTATGCAGGAGGGGAATAGGGGATGGGGAACCCATGGCTGCCCCCACACTCCCATGACACGGGAGGGGAATGGGGAGCCTGTGGCCAACTGCCCCCCCCCCCCCTGCTGTGTGTGTGTGTGGGGGGGGGGAGTGGGGGACAGGTGCCCATGGCCACCCCTCCCCATAGCACAGGAGGGGGGAAGTGGGGGATGGGAAGAGTGGGGGGATGGGGTGCCCATGCCCCCCCTATGGCACAGGATAGGAGAAGTGGGGGACAGGGTGCCTGGGGCCGCCCCCCCATGGCGCAGGAGGGAGGAAGTGGAGGAGGAGAGGAGTGGGGGACGGGGTGCCCGTGCCCCCCCCCGCGCGGGAGTGGGGAGGGTAACGAGTGGGGGACGGGATGCCTGTGCCCCCCCCATGGCGCGGGAAGGGAGAATTGGGGGACGGGATGGCCGTGCTCCCCCCCGGCGGGGGAGAGGAAGAGTGGGGGAGGGGATGCCCGTGACCCCCCCTGGCGCGGGAGGTGAGCAGTGGGGGAGGGGGTGCCCGTGCCCCCCCTGGCGCGGGAGGTGAGCAGTGGGGGAGGGGGTGCCCGTGCCCCCCGCGGTGCAGGCGAGGTCCGAGGGACGGCCGGTGCCCGTGCCGGGGGGGGGGGATGGGCGCTCCCGGCCCAATGGCGGAGCTGGGGGAGGTGGTGCCCTTCCCTCAGCGGCAGCACGAGAGATGGGTGTCCCCGTGACGCGCTCCCCTCACGGCAGAGGCCGGGGCCCTGCGCTGCCCCTCGCCGGGCTGGGGGCGCCGGGGCCCTGCCCCGCCCCGCGGGGGCGCCCCCCTCCGCCGGGCACAGCGAAACTTTCTGGCGCGGGGCGGCGCGGCCCGGCCCGGCCCGGCCCGCGGGGTGGGGAACCTGCCCCGCGGCTGCGCCCCGTTCCCCGGCCGGGCTGAGGGGCCGGGCCCGGCCCTGCCGCGCTCTCACCTTCCGGCTTGTTTTCGGCAGCCATTTCCCCTCCGCGCGCCACATCCTCCTCCGCCTCCTCGCGACCGGGATCCAGGCGCGCGCCGCCGCCTCCTCCCGCTGCCGCCGCCGCCGCCGGGCCGGCCACACCGCGCGCACCGCACACACCCCGGGCCGCCCATTGGGGGAGCCGCCAAACTGACACTTCCGACAGCCAATCACTGACAATGGGGGGCGGGCATGTCGGGAGATAGTAAGCTACTGACAGCCCGCAAAACCAATCAGAGAGAAGAAGCGCTGCACTGACACATTCTACAGCCACTCACCAGTCCTAGGGAGGATCTGAACGGGCAAGAGGGCATTAACTGACAGTTCCCATAACCAATAAGACAGTGGAATTGTTTCACTGACAGCTCTATCAGCCAATCACCGGGAAAAGGAAGCGGGCATTGATGATGGACACAAAACCCTGACAGCTCTGCCAGCGAACGGGAAAAGAGTAGCGCTAAACTGACAGACTCCGTAGCCAATCAATAAATCGAGAGGGGCGAGCCAGGTGACAGCGGATCACTCGGCCTTCTGCTCCGTCTATTGGCTGTGACAGGCAGACCCCTCCTTCTCCTCGCGTAACCCTAAACAAAGGCCCTGATTGGGGAGGCTGGGCGGGCAGCGTCCAATAGGCGCGGCTTATTCTGGCTGTGGCGCGCGGAGTCGGGTGGCGGAGGCGTCCCTCTGCCGGCGGGCCCGGCCGCGCTGCCCCGGGTTTGGTCTTTCGCGGCTCGGCCCCCGCGGAGCCAGGCCTGCCGCCAGCGAGAGGGGCGGGGGCTCAGGGGGGCTCAGGCTCGCTTGGGGACAAGATGGCGGCCGAGTTGGCGGTTGCTAGGTGCGAGGCCCCTTGGAAACGGGCGGGCTTGAGCGATGCTGGCCTGGCGAGCCCGTGCGGGCGGCCCGGGTCATTTCTGGCCGTGTCCGTCCCGTGCGCTGCAGGCCACCGCGCTCAGGCCCGGGGCCGGCCCCCTGCTCTCGAGGCAGGGCCGAGTGTTAGCCGGACCAGCGGTTTGCAAACCCCCTTGTGTGGGTCGTGACCCCGCTTTGCAACCCCAGGCTTGGGCTTGCACTTGCCGGGGCCCAGGGACAAAGCCCGAGCCCAACAGCTTCAGGCCTGGTTGGTGGGGCTCAGGGAACCAGCCTGGGGCGTGGCCTTTGCCCCCCCCCCCCCCCCCCCCCCGGCACGGTGGGGCTGGGCGAGCTCAGCCCTCGGTCCCCCTTCCCGGGGTCGCGTAGCAATCTCTGTTAACAGTGGGCTGCGGCGCAATGAAGTGCTGAGAACCCCTGACCTGAACCCTGTCAGGTGTTTGTCTGACCTGCTCTTAAACACCTCCAGCGATGGCGATTCCACAGCCTCCCTAGGCAATTTACTCCAGTGCTTAACCGCCCTGAAGGTCCGTCCAGGTCTATGATATAGGTGAGGGAGAATAATTTTTCCTCCCGTCTCCTTATAACAACCTTTTATGTACTTGAAAACTGTTATCACGTGTCTTCTAAATCTTCTGTTCTCCAGACTAAACAACCCCAATTTTTTCATAGGTCATGTTTTCTAGACCTTTCATCATTTTTGTTGCTGTTCTCTGGACTTTCTCTAATTTGTCCACATCTTTCCTGAAATGTGACAGAACTGGACACAATACTCCAGTTGAGGCCTAATCAGAGCAGAGCAGAAGAATTACTTCTCGCGTCTTGCTTACAACACTCCTGCTAATACATCCCAGAACGATGTTTTTTGCAACAAGAATACCATAATGCCACTATGTAAATCCATGGTATGCCCACACCTCAAATATTACTGCAGTTCCGGTCACCCTGTTTCAAAAAGGATATAGTGAAACTGGAAAAGGTACAGAGAAGGGCGACGAAGATGTTCAAAGGTATGGCAGAGCTTCCATATGAAGAGAGATTAAGAAGATTGGGGCTGTTCAGCTTGTACAGTAAGGGGGGAATAGGATAACGGTTACATAAAATTGTAAGTGGTGTGGAAAAAGTGAATAGATAAGAGATATTTACCCTTTCCCACAATACAAAAACCTGGGATCACCTGATAGACATTAATAGGCAGCAGGTTTAATACAAACAAGAGAAAGTCCTTTTGTACAAAACTAACCTGTGGAACTTATTGCCAGTGCGTGTCATAAATATAAAGGGAAGGGGGAAAGGGTCTGATGCAGATAAAATCCTCTTACCAGTAAAGGGTTAAGAAATGCAGGTAACCAGACCGACACCTGACCTGGCCGGCATCTGACCAATAAGGGGACAAGATACTTTCAAATCTTGGGAGGGGGAAAACTTTGTGTGTGGGTCTTTGTCAGACTCGGAGTGATCTTGGAGTCAGAAGGAACCAGTCATCTTTTCATCAAATCCTCACTTTTCTAAAGTAAGTTTAGATAGCATAGCGAGTAGATTTCTGTTTATTTCTGCTTGGTACGTTCCCTGTGTGAGAGGGAGGAGTTATTCCTTTTTTTTTTTTTTTCTGTAACTTTAAGGGTTTGTCCAGAGGGGGAATTCCTCTGAGTTTGGAAATTGAGTGTCCTGTAAAATAGTTACCATCCTGATTTTACAGAGCTGATTTTACCTTCTTTGTTTTAATAAAATCCTTCTTTTAAGAAGCTGACTGTTTTCTATGGTTTTTAAAACCCAGGGGGTGGGTTTTTAGATCACTGTGTAACCAATTGGTTAGGAGATTATTCTCAAGCTTCCCAGGAAAGGGGGGTATGGGCTTGAGAGGGTATTTTGGGGGGAAAGATAAACTTCAAGTGGTTTCCTTTCCTGGATTCCTGTTTAAAACACTTGATGGTGGCAGTGGGAGAAGCATTTCTCAGGGTGCAGGGAATTTTGTACCTTGGGGGATTTAACCTAAGCTGGTAAAAATAAGCTTAGGAGCTCTTCATGCGGGTCCCCACGTCTTTACCCTAGAGTTTAGAGTGGGGAGGGAACCCTGACAGGTGTTATGAAAGCCAGATGTATAACTGGGTTTAAAAAAAAAAAACTAGATAATTTCATGGAGAATAGGTCCATCAATGGCCATTAGCAAAGATAGTCAGGGACACAATCCCATTCTCAAGGCCACCCTAAGCCTATATTAGAAGACAGGAGTGGAACACAAGCATGGATCACTCCATAATTGCTCTCTTCTGTATAGGCTCCATGAAGTTCTGGTATAGGCGACTGTTGGAAACAGGATACTGGGCAAGATACACCATTGTCTGACCCACGACAGCAGCATCTTATGTTCTTACATTAATCTTTTTTTTTTTTCCACAGGACCCTGCCTCAGTCAGCGCACAGTGTTAGTGCTCTCTGAATGGAAGTTGCTCAGTATTCGTTTTCATACTAGCATTCAGCGTGTGGCCCCTGCCTAATTTATTACAATTAAACCCTGCATCGCGTATAGGATTATTAATTTCCTCATGGGCTTTTCTCGTCATGGACGCTCATCTGCATTGTAGCTTAGTGCTTCACACATAAATTACTTTATCTTTGCTAAATGTCTCTGAGGTAAATTGTTATCTCTGCTTTACAGATGGAGAACTGATGCACATCCATTTTATGGCCCAACCTGTAAAGGGTGTGCTGTAATTTTGAGTACTGAATTTGAGAGCTAGGACTTTTTTTTTTCTTCTTTGTTTTTAGTACTTGGCATTTTAATAGCTGTGTACATATTCAAAGCACAACTTCCATTGACTTCAGCTGCAGCACTGAGTATTGAGCAATCCAGTAAACCAAGCTTGAGGGGCCTCAAGTTGGGCACCCAGAAAAGGAACATACCATTAACAGTCACTTGTGACAAGTTTGGTTTAAGTGACTTGCCCAGTATCACATAAGAAATCTGTGGGAGAGGCAGGGATAGAATCCAGTTCTGCAGCATGGCATTTAATTGCCTTAATCATGAGACTATTCTTTCTCTTCCTGCAGTCCCCCTGCCTCCTTCACTTCACATATTTTAACTTCTACAACAAATGAAATCAGGGTCTTACAGATAACAGCCTTTCATTCACTATATAATCTCAAGTCGTACTCAGTACCATTCATTCTGTGCACTGAACAAGGCAGGGGTCTTGTGGGCAACACAGAATTTGATCATGTAATTAAAGTCTGCATCACAATACTTAGGGGCCAAAGTAAGGTGGCATAGGGAACCTTAATCTAGCATTTCCTAGCTTTTGAGTGCTTGACTTTGCAAAATTAATTGTAGTGTAGTTTTATGTAATTTCCTAAATTTAAAAAAAGCAAATTTAAAAAAAAATCAATTAAGTGGAATCATATTGACCCTACACATGCATCAGTAACATGGTTAGGACCTTTAGATGCACAGCACAGACTTCTCTCTATCACTGGAGCTAATGAAGTACTTGGTAGCAGTAATAGGTTGTTTTCCTTTATGCGGATAAGCCACTAGATAGGAAGAACTATTTTGCCAGTGAGTTTCACAGCTATTTACCAGATAACAGAAATGTACAGACTCAGGAATCAGACTTGGAAGGATTAGATCTTTATCTGTAAATGTTGGTAAACATCATTGTGATGCTGGCAGATCAGGTGCCAGCTCATACCAAGGCTGCCCGCTTCACGGAACACTGACAGATGTATAGCTGGAAACCAGTCTGAATTACCTGTCGGTTGGTATAGTTAAAATAGATATTAGTGTTATAAGAATGTGTTTAGACTTTATGGAATGCTCATAGGATGCTGCAGTGTATTAATCCTACTTATAATATCTGTATCCTATTGTATGAAGTTACATTAAGTGTTTGCGGGGTAAAGCTCTGTAATTGTGTAACTCACCAAACAGGAAAAGCAGCATTAATAAAGGTAACACGCTCCTCCTGACTGCAAGATGGCCCATTGAAGGCAAATGAGGCATTGTGTAGCATCAAAGGATAGGGAGCTTGTTGATGGCATTCCTCACTCCTTCCAGGAAGGGGAAGCCTGCCCATGAACTCATCCCCTCACCCGGTGGCCCTGGAACATTTTTAATAGTGGGGGTGCTGAAAACCAGCCCTCTTACCCGTCCACATCCTCCTCCCACCCCCGAGATGGGGCTGGGAGCAGGGCTGGGTCTGGGAGTGGAGGACCCAGACACAGGTAAGGGGGCTGAGGCCACAGCTGAGGGTGAGGTCTGGAGCGGAGCCCTGGGCATGGGGCTGGCAACTGGGACCTTCTGGGGGGGGGCGGGCAGGAGTGGAGCCTAGAGGTGGGGCTGGGAGCAGAGCCCCGTGTAAAACCTGGGGGTGCTGTAGCACCCCCCCGCATCCCTACTTCCCATGCCTATACCATCACCAATCAGCTTGGATGTGGCGGGGGGAGAATAAAAATCCCTTAGCAGAAGAAACTAGGCCTCTTTATGCTGTCTGGACTCTGAGGGACAAAGATTCCTAAAAGTAAACAGGAGATCCCCATGCTGCTTGGCATGAGTCAGCCCTAAAGGACACACAGAGCTTGGAAACTCCAGTTTTGAGAGAGAGAGAGAGTTACCATTTTGAAATACAGCCCCCTTCCAGGAAGTGGGTGAGGGTTTCCTGAACGGGTGAAAGCTGACCAGGACTCTCATATGGACTCAGAGTCGGGTGGATTGAGGCAGCTAATAAAGTGAGTTACACTTTGTAGAAAGCCTTAATAAATCAGGCCCCATGAAGGGGGTAAATGGTTTGAACCAGTTTCATTTGGGTGACAACTGAAAGGACATGAAGGGGTGCTGTATGAAATATACCTGCAGGGTCACGAAGGGGTGTCCTGGAAGGCAGTATCCCATGATAGTCATAAATAGATCTAAAGCTAGAAAACAGAGAAATCTAATGCAGAATGAATCACTTATAGCTGATGCACAACAAGCTCAAACTTGCTCTCCATTTCTTCAGCCTTACTCAACCAGTCAGCCATCTGGATGGGAGCAAAGGGAAGATGGTGAATCTGAATCCATTAAACCATAAAGACAAACAGTTCTACCTTGAGCAATTTGGGGGTGAATTTGTATCCAGAGATAGGGTAGATCTTTATCATCTGGCTATGCAAGACAAGGGTTGAATGTGAGTATTGATGGACCTTAATTCCTCATTAGTTCTCTTTTATGAGAAGGGAATGGCATTATACTCTACTACTGGTCTTGAATTGTGGGAAGCATAAAAATATTTCTTGAGCCATGAAACCCCATTTTCTCACTAGTGGAGTCTGCTTTGAACTTTCTTGTAGTAAGTTAGACTGGGCACAGCATGCAGCTTGAAGAAGCACTGCTAACATGGCATGGACTTTAACAGACTGCTCTAGTTTGTCAGTGTTTGCTCATGGAGAAAGCAAAGCTCACCCCTAGAGAAGTCTTATTTTGTAAGGTATTTATTAATGACAAGACAAAGAAGTCAGTTCCTGACCCCATATCTTCAGATTCATCCCTTGAAGAAGTCTTCAGTCCTGAAGACTTTCCCCAAAATTTATATAAGTGCTGTTTTGGGGGCAGTTCTCTTGTCAAAGAATTACAGGAAAAAGTCAATGTGCTCTTTTATGTCATGTCACTGGTCCATTTTTGTATGTTTGTGGGTGAGGATGGGCACAGGCATATGACTAACATCTTTTAAACCTAGTTGGGTTAATCATTCAGTATGTCTGAGATTTTTCAGACTAAGGCTGAACCTGCCTTGCAGTAACAGAGTCTTCAAGATGGGACATTAAGAACTCCAGTATTGACCGAATCAAATCACAATCTAACTTGAAGAAAAAAGTTTAAAAAAAAAGAGTAAAGGAATTTTTGTCTACTCTGATTATTGGATAAAAAAATGAAAAAAATGCTCTTTTCCTTTCACATTTATCCTTCTCTTCTTAACACCTATTTTTTAGCATCTGATCTAAAGCCCAATAAAGTCAATAGGAAAGTCTTTTAATTTATTTCAGTAGGCTTTGGATCAGTCCCTTCTGCCAGTTTTACTGCATTTTTACACTGTTTTATTTCCCCTTTTATCTAATAAAAGTGTGTGTAGGTTTTTACTCAACAGAGAGAGCTCTGAGAGAGAGCTCAATAGAGCTCTTACTTGTAGGTAAGCATGTTTTATGTTTTGTTTAGGAGTATACACACATTGATACTGGAAACTACTTGTCATATCTAAAGAGTGAATTATTCTTACAAGTCAGATTTTTTCTGCATTGTTTTCTGTAATTTTCTAAAATAAATATTAAAGGCATCGTTTTGGGAGTTCCAGTGGAGTGCATGCAATTCACACCACTTCTGTTCACTCATTAGCTTAACAAGAATTCTTGTATAGTTAGTTACTTTAAATCTGATAGCAGTTTCTGTAAGTCATTCTGAGGCAAGAGGATTCCATGTTAAACTTGGTATTTAAGATTTAATGTAAGGAAAGTTTTCAGCAGTTTGTGGTGCATTATCTAAGAACTTTGCCAATTACATCTTTTTTCTATATAGGGGATTCTCAGTCTTGAGATATATAATCCCACCCCACCTTGGCACTTTACTCTTCCTCTCCACCCTAAAATGCATACACTTGATATCCTTACTTTTGGCAAAAAAGGGACAAGTGTTCAGCTTCCTTCTAAAGCTATCACTACTGCTTCTCACATGCCCAGAAGAGTGTATATAGAGCTATGCCTAGAATCCTCTACAGCAGTCCATGCCTCCGAATATCCAAGGTGAAAGAGCAGATTTCTATATTTGGGCATTGCAAGTTATGCCTCAGTTTAGGTGCAAAGTGGTCTAAGGATCAATTCCTGGTCCAGCTCCCTAGAATTGATGTCAGGGAACTTTTGCTATTAGAATCTCTCCAGAAACAAAGTAAATTGTTCTGTCCTTTTAAAAAGGGGAAGATACCTTGGCAGAGCTAGGTATTATTTGCCTGACTGAGTTTTCTCTCCATCTCCATCAAAGCTTGAATAGTACTGGCACTTCTGCCTTCTCAAGCAGAGCTCAGTGTAACTGGACCACATCTAATGCCTGTACAATGCAAATGAAAATTGAAGCGGTTGTTTCCTTCTAGGTGTGTGACTAAATGCTCAAAAGGGATATTTTTCCTTAGATCCTCAGGAGGATGGAACTTCTTTAAAAGAACCTGTTGGTTTGTTTTCACGGATGACTGAGTCAGCCTTTGAATAGAAGACTAAAGCTGGGAACAGTAGTGATGAGTGTCTTCCTCTAAAACAGAGAAGAGAAGAATATTCTGCAATATGACCTGTGCAATGTATTCTGAATGCAACATGAACATAGGTTTTCACCAGTCATAAACACAATGCCAACAAATTATATATTGTAACTTAATTTGCAACAAGATGATAATAAAACAGCTATTGCTTGAACTTAAATAATTTGCTATCCAGTGACTTTTATTATTTAAAAAGAATCCTGCCAAGTTTCTGCCCCCTAGGTTCACAGTCATCACATTTCTAAATACAATTATATATTCAGGTATCTTTTAAGGAAAGAGCCCGTGTGATTCATGTTAAGGGATTTGACTTTGTTTTAGCCTTATGGGGCAGTTATGTGAATACCTACCTATCTGAAGCTACAAAGAATTAAGAACTCTGATGTGTCAGAAGCTCTTATTCATCTGGTGGCAGTAATACAGATTTTGGGGTGGGAGCGATGTAATATCTGTTCCCCTTGTAAACAATTTTGAGCAAAGTGAAGTATGAAAAGATTTTTAAAATACTTTCTTCATTATCATGCCATGCTATAGATGTGGCACTAGCTTGATTAATGGGTTAATGTGATGATTTGGCACAATTAGTTATATACAGAAGTGAAAAGCTGTAGAGAATGCATTCAAACATCTTGCTATGGATATTCAGCAAACCATACATATACAGTTGCTATGGCAAGCATCAAAAATCAAAATGATTTATGCAGTTTTAATGGCTACACTGACAATGTTGGAAGCCTTTTTCTTTTGTATTGTGTGTGCAAAGTTTCTCAGCTAATTTAAAACTAAGGATGCCAAATGTTCTTAAAAATAATCAATTAAAAGAGTGAACAGACACTTAATTTTAAAAATGATATCATTACAATAAAAGTATATGTAACATTTTATTTTTCCTTTTAAATGAAACAACACTAGCCTTTTTGTCTGGATATAGAGTAAAAGAGTAAACCAAATGCTGTAAATGTATAAATCTATGGTGGCTTTTTTTGAAAAAATATTACATTTCATGATACTGTAAAAGTGCACTTTCTGTGTGTATTTAATCACATTTCCCAACTTTAGCAAGACAAGGTGAATGCACAACTAAACATGGTTCCTCTCTAGGGCTCCCTACAGGTGTATACTCTGCACATGGCTCTGTCATGCAAATAACCTAAATATCATAGAGCCTGAAATTGTCTTGTAGGAGTTAGAAAGGTATATAAATTACCAGGAACTAAAAATATGGGTTTGATCCCTATCGGAGGGGATTATATCCTACTTTTTCAAAAGGAAGAACTCAATCTATCATTTGGGTTTTTTAACATAGGAACATAAGTTATATTTTTTTTCCATCCCTACTGTGATCCTATATAGCGAGAACAGCCAGTGCAACTCCCTCGCCTCCAGTGGAGCCAAATCTGACTCAATGCTCCTGAGCCTACATCATTAAACAAAACACTTTGGACTGGAGGACAAATTTCACTGTGTAGCCTGTCCTGTGGGTTTCATCAGGATTTAAACTGGTAGCCTCAATAGTAAACATTTAGTTTGGAGCACAAAGAAAAATTAAGTCCTTTCGAAAAACAAAACTAACATTCATACTCCTATGCAGTGGTGGTGTAGCTATGTTGGTCCTAGAATATTCGAGAATAATAGCTAATGTCTATGCTCCTGGCATATAGCTGACGAAAGCAGTGGTGCTGAATGAACAGCTCCCTGTTTATGCAAGACAAACAAGGGCTAGTAGAAAAATCTAGTAGAACTTGTTTATTCAATCCCAGTCTAAGACATGAATTGAAACTCTGTATTGTAATCAACCTCTTCCTTATGTGGGGAAAATGAGATTTTCTGCAACTCTTCTATCTCAACATGTATAAGTTACTGTTTTACTGTTATCTGCAGGTTAGTTTGAGTCAGTCCTCCAAGAGCATTTGAATTAAACACTCATGGAAAAGTATCTGTGGGGAAAATGTTCAAACCTTAATATAACACCTAAAGTTAAGTTCCTAAATCTTTATTTAGGCATCTACACTACTGTCCTTATTTTGAACTTCTGCAACTCCTATTGATTATAGTGAGAGCCAGGCTTTCTCAGCGCCTCTGAAAAATGAGGCTACCTTCTATTTAGGTGCCTAAATATGGATTAGGTACCCAGGTTTAAAAAATTTTGGCCTCAGACACTGAAAAGAGAAGAATGGAGGGAAAGAAAGGAGAAGGTTAAGAACAGAATGAAAAATGGAAGGGGACAGAAGAGTATAAATGGGATAGAAGAGGCAAGAAAAAAGTGGTGTAGACTCACATGTTATAATCCAAAACCACAGGGCAAAAGAACTGACATACAACACTTTATGGTGGCAGCACCATTCTTGCTCTGCCCTCTAGGTTTATCTTGACAAAAGAACCTCCTCAATGGTAGTCTAGCCTCGTGGTTCAGATTTGCCTGTTACCTTTGCTATAGACATAGGTAGTACTTGAACTTAACTGACAAATAATACAATTCCTGTGTTTAAACGAGGAACTGTTGTTACTGTTATTACATCACAGCAGTGCCTAAATGCCCCCAACCAAGATGGGGGCCCCATTGTTTTGGAAATACACACTAAGAGCCATTGCTCTGAAGACCTTGCAGTAAAAATATATAACACAGTCGATGGAAGGAAATGTAGTAGTATCCTCATTGTACAGATGGGGATCTGTGACCAAGAGACTAAATCACTTGCCCAAGGTCACACAGGGAGTCTGTGATGAAGGACTGAACCCAAATCTCCTGAGTCCCAACACAGTGTCTTAAACATAAGACCACCCTTCCCTGTCAGTTCACACATGCTGTGTTTCTTGTAAATCAAACTGAACTTGTTAGATATTTTGCTTCAACAAGGAGAACAGAGATCTCCTCCTACTGTGTGGATGTGGATTTGTCTAAAATTGTCCGAAGCATTACAATTATTATTTCTCATGTGATGTCAGAGCAGGGAGGCTTGTACTGACAAAAATGCAGAAACAGTAATGCTCCATGTCTGGAATTGCCCAAAGGGTATCCTGGTTTTCCTCTAAAGATCTTTCCCAAAATGAACGGAATGCTATACCTCTTTATTTTAAACTGGAAGAAGTCAATCCCATGTTCTCAACAGCACAGTGAAAATTAACATGTAATATAAAAAAGCTAAGAAGGCAAGAGAACCTTATTACTCTTGTCAAAAATAAAATTTGCTGCTGATCTTCAGTTGCTAAGACAGGCACATCAATTGTTTATGGATACAGAGTGTTAAATATTAAATATTTCTGCCTGGGACACTGTAAAGGCAAAACAGTGTGAACTTGTCAAAATCATAAAAGTGGTTTTGTGAGCATGGACAAAATATACCTACATGGACTACCTTTATTTATTGAACTATAAATTGGAAAAAAAATCCTTATGAACTGTCATTTTTAGTGTTTAAGTGATGTGCATTGTCTATAGTTAACATTTCTCTAAAGGGCTGTTTCTGTCAGGAAAACAATGCACCATATCGTCTAAAAATATAACTTAGCATAACTTTATCTTAATATCTGCACAAATATGATGTCCTTCACTTTAGCATTGTTTACTTTTATGCAAAACTTGGTATGCACATTTGTAAAATCTGATGTGAATGACCATACCTTTCTCTTTCATGTGGTGCTAAAAAAAGCAATTCCATACAATTCTCAGCAACATTTCAGCATCCTCCAAGAGCTAGTCACACACAACCAATTCATCTCCACTAACCACAAACACCTGCTTAGAATAACTTCTATTGACTTCATGGATCAGGAGATGGTCTCGTGCTTACCATGTGCTCTTAAAGATAAGAATTATGCACAAAATTAGTTCTTTTTAACTGATAATGGAATTATTAAAATTAGAATTAACTTTTATATTTATAATGACACTTTTCAACGTCCGTTGCTGGTTAAGCAGAGGAACCTGTGACCAAGTGTTATAATTTAAACTTGTATAATACCTTTTCCTGTCCAAGTATTTTTAAAAGCTTTATAATAAAATTAACAGTTAATCCATCTGGAGAATTAATGATTAATCGGAATCAGTTAAAAGCATCAGACTGTACATAAGTCTTAACCACAGACACTAGGATGGGATTTCATTGCTGATTCCACACAACCAGAGAAGGCATCCTAGCTAGATCAGGACCTGATCAAATTCCCACTGAAGTCAACAGAAAGATTTTCATTGATTTAAATAGGAGTTTAGTTGGACATAAACCACGGTCTAAAGGGAGGGACACATTTCAAGACTGATGCTGTGAGGTCTGTCTGTGAACCATTAGTGTGATGACCATTAGTGTCAGGAGTTATAACCCGGTGAACTTTCTTAATTTGTCAGCATAAGCCCCTATAGTTAAGGTGAATGCTGTCAGAACGTGATTGGGTTCATATGTTCACCCATCAGAATCCAAATGGCTGTGTTTTCTATCAGTTACAGACTTCTAACAGTGTGAGTTAAATAAATATCAGTAGATAACGCTCTTAAATTATCTCTTCATTACAATGCGTGACAGCATGATTCTGTTCATGGCAATGGCAATGCAGTATCAGACTGCAACTTTGTTAGTCAGGTTAATCATCAGAAATTCCAGGTACAGAATCAAAAAGGATTTAAAAGGTGAGGGGAGTCAATTTTTTAAAACATTACATCCCATTATCTGTAATATTCTTAGAAATCTGGAACTAAAATGTTTTTCTTGGTTCATTTGGTCACTTGTTTGCTTAGCGAACACTGCTTTCTTTTCTGTGCTACTTAAGGACCTTTGAAATTAGAGCTCTTTTGTTGAGAGGGTTATTTATCTATCACCATCACTGTGACACTTTTTCCTGAGGCTTGCAAGGATGAAGACCAGTAATCCTGTTCTCTTCCTTATTTGAGATATATGTTAGACCACTAGGGGAGGTGGTCAGATGCTATGGTGTTTGATGCCTGCAATACACTAACATGCAGCTCTACATCCTTCTCACATTCAGAAATAATACACATCAGAATACTCAGCTGTCCTAGTGCCTAGAAGAAATAAGCACTAGGATTACAAGTATTTGGCTCAAACTCAAGATGGGTCAGATGGAGGTTATGCTGATAGAGGCAATACTCTGAGGAACATGCTGGAGCTACGACTCCATTCTGTACTGAGGGCAACTGCTGTCCAATTGTCAATGTCCTGTGTAGTCCGGGAGCCATCCTGAATTCATTGCTGGTCCTAAATACCTAGCAGCAGCAGTGTCAACAAATGCCCTTTCCCATTTCAGCTGAGAGTCTCCAGAAGACTGTATCCTTTCCTTTGGAATGTGAACCTGGCAGCTGCAAGCCATATTCTTATATCCACGAGACTGGATCTCTGCAACATACTCTGACCAAAATGGACCAAGAAGGCTACCTGTAAACTCCAGCTGGCTCAACAGGTAAGCTCTTAGGTAAGACAGACCGACAAGAGCACATCACACCAGTGCTACAAGTATCAGGCTGGCTCCCTCATCCGTTATTAATTTGCACTTCCCTGCTAGCACTACAGCAGCAGTGCACAAAACACTATGGTCTCAGTCCTTTGACCTTCTCTGGCACTTTCCATCTTGTCAAAGCACTTTATAAATGTTAATTCTAGCAGCCCTAATCTATGTATTATACCCATTCTGCAGGTGAGAAAAATGAGGCAAAGGAGATCATAAGCACTTGATGTTCAGAGATATTCAGTACCTACAGCTCAAGTTTAGACAATGAGAACTACAGGTGCTTTGAAAAGCACACCCTAAGTAACTTGTCAAGATTGCAGGAAAGTCTGTGGCAGAGACAGGAACAGAAACCACCCAGATTCCCCATCCGTTGCATTAAACACAAGACCTGCTTTCTCTCTGAAAGATACATATTTCTTTATTCTGTGCTTTTAGACAAATGATCACACAGCAGTGAATTAATTTTTTAAAAAAATCTGCCTCTAGAGGACACTCCCCACTAGCTCATAATAACACTTGAACGTGTCAAATCCAAGGCCTGAACAGGCTGAGGGTCTTATTTACATAACTGATGGATTGAAAAAAATTTACATACTGTACTTCAAAAAATTTTATTTGACAACAACCCACAGGAAATACACTCAACAGAGAGCACGATGAAAGAAATTGCAGGCTGTGAGATCACTACACAGTTTAACCTGTGCAAAGTTCAGGCTGGGCTAGAACAAAGTTTGCAAAAGAGGGCACCACCTCCTTGGTGTTTGTAGGGATAGTTGGTTAGCCCTACCTGGCTTGCTCCTGGTTGTTAACCTGATCCTTCTATAACTGCATTTTGTTCTACATGAATATGCAACACTAAATGTTTTCTGCCTTGTTCATTTAAAGGACCTGCATAATTTTCTCTCAGCTCTTTCCCTTGGAGTCATGCAGATAATAGATTTGACTTTTTACATCGTGCAACCCTAAAACGCATAAAAGAAAGGTTACAGTGGCATGCAGATAGAGAAGAATTTAATTAATCCCAAAGTGTGCACTTCATTGGGAAAGTATAGCACACAAGAACCCTGTGTTTACTGAACTAGATTCTTAGGGCCATTATACCTCAACCAATGACAGGATTTTTCTCAGAGTTTCATCCCTAGTGGTCACGCAGGCATTCCCATTAAAAATAAGATCTACACAGGGAACAATGACTAAGAAATGCTGAAGATGCTGTTCTCCCCTTGGCAGGAGTAATTGGTGCAATGGCATTTGGAGAAAAATGTCTGACTTCCAGTTCTCTAACTTTTCGTGCTTGTGCACTGACTGCAAAAGCCCACATTTATCAAATAATTATAGATCAATCACTCATCAAGCCCCTTGGTTCTGTGCAATGGAGATTGGGGCAGGAGGGCCAGTTATCCACTATCCTTTATGAGAAAGCTGCATTATGTCTGTCTGGATCTCTTTAAAAAAAAAAAAAAGACTTGTTCTTCACTTGAGCTAATCAGCTGCCAGTTTATGAAAGAAATATAATTTATTTTATTTTTAGAAATAGAATGGTTGGAAACAGGTTATGGGGCAGGTATTAATATATTTGAAAATATCTCCACAGATTCATATTTTCAAATTAGAATGTTCAGTTGAAATATTCCTATTTTATCTGCAGCAAAGACGCTTAAATGGATCATAGCAAATTTGTCAAGAGTGGACATTTGGAGACACTACCTCAAATACTGAAGTGAAAGACTGCTTTGAGGGACTCCTCAATGTTAATGAGCAATGTCTGTAACTTCCTGGAGGAAGTACTTCCAGATTCCCTTTGTAGTACTAGAAAGGATGAGTACAATAAGGATTAGTTATTTAATAAAATGTCACCTTATTCATCTATAAAGCTCCTGTGTCCATGTCTTCTTGGAATATTTTATGTCACACCAAATATTTCCAAGTTGGAGAAAGGCTAACTGCTCTTCATGTGTCTTGGCAGCAACTGTCTTGTATTTGTGATTGAGGATGAAATCTTCAGACACGTCTTAAAACTTTGACTGACAAATAATTTATGGAAGATGAGAGAAATCAGGCTGAATATTAAGATCAAAGTATACAAATGAGTCATTCACATTTCTTTATTGTATGCTTGTGAGACACAGGGGCTACATATGAGCCTAACATCAAGCACTTTGAACAGTTTCACCTATGTCTGAGCAAGATAATTCATAACAAATGATAACATAGAGCTACAAAATACTGAACAACTAGAGGCAACTAACGGATGAAAGTTTTCCTTTTCTAGTTTCTATCAATCAGATCGAGTCACCTAAGTGCCCAACAACAGACCGCTGCCTAGTGCTGTGTTCTCTTGCTAACGCAAGGAAGATTAGTAGTAGCGCAACAGTCAGTGAAAATGTCTAGATTTCCTTAATGTTTCCTCTAAAACTGCAAGAACCGAAGACTGACAAAGTCTTGAGAAAAAGGAGGCTACTGAAAGGCAACTGTCTGTGCAAAGGGTCATGTATAATACCACTAGCTGGAGAAACAGTAAAGAGTTGGCAACACAAAAAGCTCAAAGATGCCAGAATAAGTGATTTATACAGAAGCCAAATATGGCTATATCTGAGTATTCCAAACACTGCTGACTTGACAGCACATGCCCTGATACTGGAGCTGGCAGAGCCAGTGTTGATCATGGCTAGTGGCCACTGGCTGACTGACAGCAATAGCATCAAGTCTTTTTTCTTAAATTCAATTTCCTGTGGCAAGAGTAGTAAAATTTCTTGAAACTATACAGTATGGAGCTAATTAGCAAAATTATGCTGGATACTGAAAAACCTCCTCCTCCTTTCCCAGATACTACACCTTGTTCTTGTACTGGAATAGTAGAAGTCCTGCAGGTCAAGACAGATGCCCTGGCAGAGGGTGGACTGGAATAGTGGGCATAGGGTGTGTGTGTGTGTATGAGGTGGGGGGAAAGGAGGTTAGGACTGAGATAAATTGGCAGAATGGTGTGGTGAAACTATACCCCTCTTTGTCTAGTCAGTACTATTGGTGCCTCATTTTTATGAGATTTACAATTTACTTGATTTAGTTTAAAACACTCTAAAACTCACAAATGATTTAATGGATTTATACTGGATTTTATAAAAATAACTGAAAAAATACATCAAGGCTGCCAGTGTATATTCTGAATTTCAGCCTAACATGAACCAGCAAAATTATCAAGTTCCCAAAATAAGGATTTATAATAAGTCTCTTCTGTCACTCAATTTTTATTTTAACTGCAATTGCAATCTCGGCTCTGTTGTTACCAAATGTGGAACTGAACCAACACATAATATAGTCTATGCAGTGAATTATTAAAATTATGATAATTTCATAAATAATGTAGAGAAGAAAATAAATTGTAAATAATAGTAGTATAAACTCTGAATGGTTACATTTGTCATGTGACCTAGATCAACGTATATCTTTGCACTAAAATGGTGCAAGTTAATTATCTCCTGTGTATCACAAAGTGCCTTAAACATAACTTTGAAGCACTTCGAGGAGAAGAAAGTGATCAGGAACAGTCAGCATGGATTCACCAAGGGCAACTCATGGCCGACTAACCTAATTGCCTTCTATGACGAGATAACTGGCTCTGTGGATGAGGGGAAATCAGTGGACATGTTATTCCTTGACTTTAGCAAAGCTTTTGATACGGTCTCCCACAGTATTCTTGCCAGCAAGTTAAAGAAGTGTGGGCTGGATGAATGGACTATAAGGTGGATAGAAAGCTGGCTAAATCCTTGGGCTCAACGAGTAGTGATCAATGGCTCCATGTCTAGTTGGCACCTGGTATCAAATGGAGTGCCCCAAGAGTCGTTCCTGGTGCCGGTTTTGTTCAATATCTTCATTAATGATCTGGAGAATGGTGTGGGTTGCACCCTCAGCAAGTTTGCAGATGACACTAAACAGGGAGGAGTGGTAGATATGCTGGACAGTAGGGATAGGATACAGAGGGACCTAGACAAATAAGAGGATTGGGCTAAAAGAAATATGCTGAGGTTCAACAAGGACAAGTGCAGAGTCCTGCACTTAGGACGGAAGAATCCCATGCACTGCTACAGACTGGGGACCGAGTGGCTAGGCAGCAGTTCTGCAGAAAAGGACCTAGCGGTTACAGTGGATGACAAGCTGGATATGAGTCAACAGTGTGCCCTTGTTGCCAAGAAGGCTAACGGCATTTTGGGTTGTATAAGTAGGAGCATTGCCAGCAGATCGAGGGATGTGATCATTCCCCTCTATTCGGCATTGGTGAGGCCTCATCTGTAGTACTGTGTCCAGTTTTGGGCCCCACACTACAAGAAGGATGTGGAAAAATTGGAAAGAGTCCAGCGGAGGGCAACAAAAATGATTAGGGGGCTGGACCACATGATTTATGAGGAGATGCTGAGGGAACTGGGATTATTTAGTCTGCAGAAGAGACGAATGAGGGGGGATTTGATAGTTGCTTTCAACTACTTGAAAGGGGGTTCCAAAGAGGATGGAGCTAGGCTGTTCTCAGTGGTGGCAGATGACAGAACAAGGAGCAATGGTCTCATGTTGCAGTGGGGGAGGTCTAGGTTGGATATTAGGAAACACTACTTCACTAGAAGGGTGGTGAAGCACTGGAATGGGTTCCCTAGGGAGGTGGTGGAATCTCCTTCCTTATAGGTTTTTAAGGCCCGGCTTGACAATGCCCTGGCTGGGATGATTTAGTTGGGGGTTGGTCCTGCTTTGAGCAGGGGGTTGGACTAGATGACCTCCTGAGGTCCCTTCCAACCCTGATATTCTATGATTCTATGATAACAAGAATTACAGGACCTACTGTATGGAGCACCTACTGTGTAGGTAATTTATCAAGTGGAAACAAAATACACTATGCAATAATGCTCAGATAATACTCCTATGGAGTAGAGAGTTTTTCTAATGAGAGTGGGGCAATTTGTGCTGCAGCATGGGGTAAAACAGTAAATCCCTGGAGGAATAAATTTGACTCATTTTGAATGTTACTTGGAGGGTACGGAGGTGAACACAAATGCCCAGTTTTCACCCATTACTACATCCTAAAATCCTACAGGCTATAAATGGAACATAAGATCTGCATATCAATTAATTAATATATGTTCCTCACGTCCAAAGCAGAATATGAGGCAGGTTTTATGATAAATTATATGGGGTCTGAAAAAGGCTCCTTGCAGCTAAATGCAGTGTTTTAATGTAGAAAGATAGATCTGAGTGTATATTCCAGTATTCATTTTATGGTTGTCAATCCATTCAGCTGAAATGTTCAAGACACTTGATGGGCTTACTGGCTTACACCACACTGCAGCACAAATTGAACTTTCATGGGAAACTACTAAATCAGCAGAGTTTCAGGTGCCAGAGGTCACCTAAAGGCCAACAATTCTCTTCCCAGATACCTTGTGTGCATATTGAGCTATTGGATTTTTCAGATTTGCTGGTAACACCAAAGCTGAAGAAACTACCTCTGACATATTCAAAACTGCACTAGCAATCTCTTTCTAGGAGAGAATTGACGCTGGAAGGAGAACTTTGAAGAGATTGTAGACTCCTCTTGTCCCTCTTCATGCAATATACCAGGCCATGCACGGGCTGAAAATAGTTTCACAAAGGTGAAAAGTTAAAGCTGGTATTAGCAACTTAACTATGACAAGTCCCCCATTGGTTCTCTGGTTTGCAAAGAGGTCTACCAGTAGACTGGATCCTTATTATTTACACATACCAAGCCTTTCACCCCTCAGTCTGTCTCTCTTGCTCCCCATACATTTTGCTTACCATAGAAATGCCCCTTTGCCCTGCACTCCTGCTGCCAAGAAGAGATGACACACAGGGTGACAGCAAGCAGATAATTATTACACACCTGGAATATTTTCAAGGAGAACTTTTTTTGCCTTTGACTTTTGTGAGATGAAAATATTTTTTCCATAAGCATGAAAATATTCCAAGGAGGACTACATTACTAATAAGGATTTTCTTGCTTCCTATCAGTTGCCTCAGCTATTTCTGCTGCCATTGGATGCCCATTATGAAGGCCCTTCCACTATATGGTCTTCTGCAAGTGTGATTAAATCTGCTTCTTATTTCCTAATCCCAAAGCGCACCATCATGCCTCAGTTATAAAGATAATCTCAGAATGAAATGGCAAATAAGAAAGTATTCCATTGGGAATCTCAAAAGTGTTTACATAAAATATTATTGAAAGAAAGAAAGAAGTGTCAGAGGCATAAAAAGTAATTTTTACTGCTGTTTTCAGGCCAGTTCTAACATTTTATACTGTGTGCAGCAGACACATATTACTAAGTCTGATGATGTCATGGCACAGTGGAGCAGTGCACTCCCCTTTTGCCTCTGGAGGCTTCCATTGGATACAAGTAAAATGAGTTTGCTGGCCTCATTGCCTAGTTGCCTTTTTGTTCCCATCACAAAATGTCACTAAGCAATGTCATGATTGTCAGCCTACTAAGAAAAGGGCCCGGCCTGGAATTAGAAGGTGCACTGTCAGAGAAGTGTGTGCGTGTGTGTTGCAGATCAGGAGTGAGGGGCACCAACATGACCTAGTATGGAACTGAAGAGGGTATTTTTTGAATGAAAAACTAATTCTTCCTCATTTGGGTGGTGGCATCTCACCTGAAGAGCAGAAGAAATGCAAAAGGAATAGCTACAGTGATGTATGCATTGAGCTATGGCCACCTGCCTGAGGAGGGAAGGTGACTACGGTGTCTGGCCAGAGGGATGGGGCAGGTGAATTTTCCAGTGCTCCAAAGGGAGCTCAGTTAATTGTACCTTTTATCTTCCTTACTGCTCCTCATTCCCTCAGGAGCACTGTCATCTCTGGCTTTGGCATCCTACCAGTCACATATGAATTCATCTTGTTTCTTTATCACTAAAATGAAAAGGTCCCATAATCTTCCATCTGCAACACAGAGGGACACAGTGAAAAAAGTATTTTACTTAATTTGCTTTTTCAAATTTGATGACCATCCCTCCCTGGACTGCTGTTTTTTGTTAGTTGTGTCCCTCTGCTACACAGGTATTCAGTTGAAATCCTCTGATCAGCCCCCACTATGCTGATTCCTGGCACTAAACCAATATTTACCAGCATGCAGCTGAAAATGCTGTCAACATCCTCTAAGAACTGCCTGGAAGGAGGGAGCAATCAGGGCCCGTGTCTTGCACAAAAGAAATGACATGTGACGTGCAAATATCTTTCCTTTTTTTTTAAGTCCTGAATTTTAAAATCATACTTATTTCTATGAGACAGAAGCAATAACAGTGCTCCAGAAAAACAGACTTTACTTAAAGTTAAGAAAGACACTATTTCATATCACAGATGAACCAAATTTTTAAAAAATAGGCCCAAAGTCAAAATGAAAAATCAATTTGCTCAAAAAGATAATGTGAAAGATTCCCACGGGGGCTGGCAAATTTTGGAAGAAAAAAAGAGACTATATTTTATGGGAAGTGATTCAATAACCATTCTTTTCCCATAAAGCTAGTGATGGAGGACTGTCACTGCTCCATAGACACACAGTGCATATTTCAGGATAATAGTAACAGGAAATCAATAGCATCTTTTATATGTGAAGAGACAGTCTCTCCATGGACTCCTAATACCATCAACTGGGACCAAAGAAGACCTTTACTAAAATTTGACAGTCAACATTAATCTTGGTGATAGGACAATGGGTAGAATATAACTCTAGATCTTTGGGTGTTTTTTTTTTTTTAAAGAAAGAACTCTGATCAAAGCTTCACCCTTCATTAAAGCCAAAGAGCCCCTAGATAACACTACATTAACAGTGTAACAATGTCTAACCCTGGCACACTCCCTGAAAGCCCTATCCGCATACACTTCCTCTCTGGTTGATGGCTGTAATCATTAGGAGCTAGGATCTTTATCAGGTGGTAATCTGACAGTTTTGACAAGCTCAGCAGAATTTATGGGATCTTCTAGTTTTTCCCTCCATTCATCTGAAATGGAACTTGAGTTAATATTAGCAAAAATACTTTGCGCAGGGGCAATTTTCCAATGAAGAGTGGGGTGTCTAGTTGCTGAAATAATCTGCTAAACAAGGCCTCTTTTCAGACTCCAGATCACATGCTCTTACCATGTATACAAGACCAGAGCAAATGGTTCCTCACAACTGTCCACTAGTTGAGATGAAAGTTGGCTGGAGGAAAGTTGGCTCTACAGCAGCAGAAAGTGGATAGATTCTTCTGCGAAGCCTCTCTCCATAGTAAGTCAGGTCACTAAGACCACAGACTGGCACATACATGAATGCTTTTTTCTGCTTAAAATAAAAGTGAGCCAAATTATGGATTCTCCAGGCATGGGTGCAGAACCCTAGTGCCTCTGAAAGCCCTACACCCCCACCCCCCAATGAGCAGTCCCTGCTGGGAATCTTGCCATCAGCAAAAAGAACTTGATGCACATTTATGGCCTCCAACATGCCTTTATTCATGACCACGTAGCACGATGGCATTGTGCCTGGTCTCAAGTTGGTCCATTTCACTTGGGCTTAGATGCCAAGGACTTTGAGAAGGGGGCTGATTACAGAAAGTTCCTCTTCTGTGACAGTATTGGCCCCATGTGATGCCTCTCTAAACAGGAGGGCTCCCTTTATCACCTTTCTCATTCTCACTTGGTTCTATCATGCTGCTCACTTCACCTGGAAAATTGTCCCAGTCCTCATCCACCAAACACTCTCCCTCTTCTTCAGATCTCTCCTTAAAATCAACCACTTCATACCATCCTCCCCCTTTCATTCTCATCATCAGTAATCCTCTCCTGCTCCTGAATGGCTCTGCTAGGTCATGATGATTTACCTTCATTAGAATTTAATCGCTTTGGGGTCAGGGACCATGTTTCTTTCTATCTGGTAGAAAGTGCCATAGCAATGGTATGGCTCGAGATAAATAATAATGATGATGATATCTGTTCTTTATAAGTGGATCATGCCTAATTCATTGAAACATACTGGCATGTACCAGCATGTAGAAAGAATCTGAAGAGTGAAGGCATTGAAGACATTGATGTCCCATGATCTTTAGAAAACTGTCGGAGCTGCAGTGGAAAACTAGTAAGGCTACTTATAATATGGAATCGGAAATTAATCTCCTAAACTAGGAAGGCTTGGGAGAGGCAATGTGAGGGGTATGCCATGACTTAGAAGAGTAAGGATCTACTTAGCCAGGAGTTGATTCCAGGGTTCTATTTCACTTGTTATAGCTGATAGCATCACTAACAAATCACATAGAACTAGGGTGACCAGATGTCCGATTTTATAGGGACAGTCCTGATTTTGGGGTCTTTTTCTTATATAGGCTCCTATTATCCCCCACCTCCTGTCCCGATTTTTCACATTTGCCATCTGGTCTTGATTTAAGACAGAAGAGTTGATTTAAGACTGAACATACCTTTGAATTGTTTTCAAGTACGGCTCCCGGGATGAAAAGTCCAAAACAAAGTGGCTGAACTTTGGGGTAGGAAACCATGGCTTCATCTTCACATGAAATCACTTTTATGAAGTTTTCTTTTAGCAGCGGTCTCTCTTACAGGGCAGAGCTCTCATTCTAACGTAACATACATAAATCAAGGGACTAGTTATAGGGCACTATGCAGCCTAAAGGGAAGAAAAGCCCCTATTTTGCTTCATGGTATCCTTGTCAAAGCAACAACACATACAGAATACAAAATCTGCCTGTCATTAAGTTTTATAGCCAGTCACAATTTGGTGTAAAGCCCAGGGAGTCATTCTGTTTGAATTTCATAGGCCCCTATACATTGTGACATGAATTTTTCTGTCCAGTTCAATATTTTGATGGGACTGCATGGGTGCCCTCTGGTGGTTAATTTGCCACCCAAACAGACGGTTTGTTGTTTTGGAGACCAAACACTGTGCATGCAGATTTCTGCTCTGAGCTTCCTCGTGTAAATCCAGAGTAACTGTTGATTTGAATAGAATTACTCTGGATTTTCCCTGCTGCAACTAAGAACAGGATTTGGCCCTCAAATAACTCACCCATTCCTAACTTTTCTGTTGTTGTAGATCTCACACTTTCCTTTATATCGCAATTATTCTTTTCCTCACCTTGGTATTCTGTACTGATCAAAGACTTTGACTAGTACTATTATTTCATCGGTAGACCAAGATCTCTCTCAAACAATTTTTGTAAGTCACACATCATCAGTAGTTTTTGTGAAATAGAGCTTACTTCTGTTTAGAAAAATCCTTTCAAACTCACCATTTAGTTAACCTAATGGAGAAACAACTGTCCTCTCATCAATGCATGCAGCCAACTGTATCAAGAGTAATGCTGACAAGTGACACTAAACATTCCCTTTATCTTGCATGTATCAAAGAGCCCTCTGGTGCTGCTATCTATCCAGGTATGTATACAGCTCCCCTCACCTTAGAATGTGAGAGCCATATGGAACAGAGTAGGACTGGATGATTTTCCTCCTTTCCATTCTAAACTCATTTTCCAACGTGTTCTGTGTCTAGGGAGCTAAAGAGAGGCAGATAACGTCATCAGGCCACCTATAACACAGATCACGCATGGGACAACTACGGCTGTTCTGCCTCCTTTTCTTCTCTCATCTAAAAACTACTGATTTCTAAGAACTGTGGACCGAGCACCCAAATGAGTTGTGCTCTACTGGCTTTCACCCCTCCTGCTTTTCACTCTGCTCTGTTTTGCTGCTTATGTCATATCCACTATCTGCATGTTTTTCTACCTGCTGGCATTTTTGGTTGCTTTGTTGGTAGACAATGATAACAGAAAACAACGACCTCAACTGAGAAGTGACCAGAAGTGGTAAATACACGGAGTTCAAACACTTTTTAAAAACAAAATACCACATCAAAAAATTAATGAGTGAAGATGTCGTTTCAGGAAAATGCATAGTTTAAAACTACCTTAGAAGTTGTGTTATTTTGTGTCTTGCTGCATATTTTAGAGGGACAAAATAAGCAGCTGAGTAAAATTGCCACTGGGACTTGCTCCCTAATGCAACAGGGAGAGAGGTGGATTCCTCCCCATGGGCATAATTGGTTCTATAGTAACGAAACCCAGCCTCTCTCTTTCTCTCCAGGTTTTTATACTGCATTGCTCAGCATGATATCTGAGCATTTGCTGTTACAGGTGGGCATATCTCTATTGCTCTAAAGTGGAGAATACAGAGTGACTTAAATGCCCCTACACCCTTAAGTTAGAGACACATGTAATAGTAATAGACTGGCATTGGGCCTTTTGACCACTATACCTATTTGAAGCTAATGATTTTTAATCACTCTTAAGCAATTTTTGTAGCCACCCTGTAGTTAGTTTGTTTTTATGTCAGTAAACAACAGGGAGGCAGGTGAAATGGAGACTGAGATACTAATGCTGCAGATTTCCTGGAAGCTTAGAGATTCCCTTGTGAAGATGATTTTAAAATGACCATATTCAGCAAAGTTTTCTGCCCTGTCTCACTGAGTCAGCCTGCTATCCAAGTGTGCAGAAGAAGGGAGAGCAGTCAGAAGCTGATAAAAATAGCACTAAATCCCTGTCTTGACTCAGTGACAAGAGAATAATAAAAAGATTATAGGTAATTTCTCTTTATGAATTATAGAGAAGGGCTTAGATTCAGCAGTGACACAGAAGAGCCTAGACAGATTGCTCAGCTGCCTCTACCAATAATGTCACTATCATTCAAAGGGAAACAAATGACCTCCAGGATAAACTCGGAGTATAGCACAGCAGGGCTGTGAAGCTGTTAAACACAGGGGCAGTCTCCTAAATACCCAGTTTCTATTCTATGAGAGCAAACGGTCTGTGTCATTTTGAATGTGAACAGTAAGAATTTACTTGTAACTTCTGTTTAAAGATAAGAGAATGTGATAATAGGTTTCAGACATAGCAGAGGGGCATTGCTGGCACATGATGGCGTATATTACATTGGTGATAATCTACCTTGGACATCACATAAGCCAAAAGACTTGAGATCTGCTTCAAGGAGGGCAAAGATGACTTTCCACACTTTCTCGTAAGGACTGAAGTGAAAAGAAATTGATTTCTCCAACCTGCAAGGAAGTGGCTAGAGTTTTCCAGCACATGTAGTACAGAAGGGGGAAACAACTAGGGTGACCAGATAGCATGTGTGAAAAACCAGGACAGGAGCTGGGGGGTAATAGGCACCTATATGACAAAAAGCCCCGAATATCAGGACTGTCCCTATAAAATCGGAACATCGGTCACCCTAGGAACAACAATGGATGTTCGCTGAAGGTTTCTGAGAAACATTATAGCGAAATTAGAGATGGTTGGAGAAGTATTAACCAGGTGACCACGTAACTCCAAACTTCTTAACTGGCTTTTCCTGACTCCCTTTTGCAATTGTCTAATTTCCCAAACACGGACATACTTTGCATTATAAAACAGATGCACTTTAATAATGTCCCCAAAGGAGGGCACCCAATTTAAATTAATCCGGGTCTGCAATAAAGGCGAGGAGGCTGCGGCATACATCTCCATGACAAACCCAGCAGAAGTACCCCGAGGCTTTGAGGCCCCCGCCGCCCCCCAACACAGCGCAAGGCAGAGCCCAGTGATCCGACCGGGGACGAATGACCAGGCTGGGCCTGTGGGGGAGTCACGGACCCTCCATTTACCTCGGGGGGGGGGCGGGGAAACAGCTGCTCTTCCTCCCGCGGAGCCTGTGCCCTAACCCGGGTCCAAAGGGGCGGGAAGGGCCCGATCGGGGGAGGGGAGGGCAGAGACCCGGGGGGTCCAGCGGGCGGGGCCCGGGGAGGGGGAGGGGCGGAGTCCCCGGGGGGCGGGCAGAGACCCGGGGGGGTCCAGCGGGCGGGGCCCGGGGAGGGGGAGGGGCGGAGTCCCCGGGGGGCGGGCAGAGACCCGGGGGGGTCCAGCGGGCGGGGCCCGGGGAGGGGGAGGGGCGGAGTCCCGGGGGGCGGGCAGAGACCCGGGGGGTCCAGCGGGCGGGGCCCGGGGAGGGGGAGGGGCGGAGTCCCCGGGGGGCGGGCAGAGACCCGGGGGGGTCCAGCGGGCGGGGCCCGGGGAGGGGGAGGGGCGGAGTCCCCGGGGGGCGGGCAGAGACCCGGGGGGGTCCAGCGGGCGGGGCCCGGGGAGGGGGAGGGGCGGAGTCCCGGGGGGCGGGCAGAGACCCGGGGGGTCCAGCGGGCGGGGCCCGGGGAGGGGGAGGGGCGGAGTCCCGGGGGGCGGGCAGAGACCCGGGGGGTCCAGCGGGCGGGGCCCGGGGAGGGGGAGGGGCGGAGTCCCCGGGGGGCGGGCAGAGACCCGGGGGGGTCCAGCGGGCGGGGCCCGGGGAGGGGGAGGGGCGGAGTCCCGGGGGGCGGGCAGAGACCCGGGGGGGTCCAGCGGGCGGGGCCCGGGGAGGGGGAGGGGCGGAGTCCCCGGGGGGCGGGCAGAGACCCGGGGGGTCCAGCGGGCGGGGCCCGGGGAGGGGGCCCGCTCGCGGGAGGGGCGGGGCCAGTCTCTGGGGCACAGACCACATGGGCTGGGGCTCAGGCGGTGCGGCCGCGGCCCCGCCCCCTTCTCGGTCTCTTCCCGCCCAACTCCAGACTGGCGAGCGGACGGAGCGCATGCGCACTAGAGGTGCGCCCATTCGCTCGCTTCACACGCGCACGGTCTTCTGGACATCGGCCGCCACGTGATCGCTCCCCCTTCTCGCCGCGCACGTGTCTCGGCGCCCGCTCCTTGAACTATACGCGCGCGCGCGCGCGCTGCCCCCCGATGCCCCGCCGCTCCGCCGGGGGCGCTGTGGCGGGGGCGCGACTTCCTCTGCCGTCCGCCCGGCTCTCTTCCGCCCCTAGTCCCGCCCCAGCGCGGGGTGAGAGGTCGGCAAGATGGCGGCGGCCTTGGGGGAGGAGGCGCCGGACAACGAGGATTATTACTCGCTGCTGAACGTGCGGCGGGAGGTGAGGGCGGCGGGCCGCGCCGGGCCGCGGGGTAGCGGCACGGGTGGGGGGCGGAGGGAGCGGCCCGGGGAGGGGAGGGGAGGGGGCTATGACCCCGCTGCCCGGCCGCCCCCACCTCTCCGGTCGGCTGTCTGGCGGGCCCCGTCAGCGGGGGCGGCGGAGTTTGTACCTGCCCCGTCCCCGGGCTCCCCTCAGGGGCCTGCTCGCGCGGGCGAGGGGAGAAAGAGCGGGGGCGGGACCCGAGAGCCGCCTTTGTCCTGCGCTCCCTGTGACCCTCCTGGGCCTGGCGGGAGCGCCCCGGGCTCCCCTGCCCCCTCCCTCCCCGCGCGAGCATCGCTTCCAGGGCGGGAGGGGACCAGCAGCCTGAGCGCCTGGCTAGCGCTGGCCAGAGACCGGCCCCAACGAATTCCTAGAGCAGGTCACCCCGTAAAACGTGCGGTGCGGAGTTACACATGGGCAGGGATGGAGACTCCTTGGTAAGCTGTTCCAATGGCTAGCCACCCGCCCTGTGATTTCCAGTCTGAATTTGTCTAGCTTCAGTTTCCAGCCATTGGTCCCGTTGTCGCTTTCTCTGCTAGATTGAGGCGCTCGTTATTAAATATTTAGTCGCCCATGTAGTGATTTACAGACTAGTCAAATCACCCCGTAACCTTCTCTGTTAAGCTAAATCAATGGCTCTCAACCTTTCCAGACTACTGTAGCCCTTTCAGGAATCTGAGTTGTCTTGTGTACCCCCAGTTTCACCCTCACTTAAAAAAAGTACTTGCTTACAAAACCAGACATGAGGAAAAGTGTGTCAGCACACTATTACTGAAAAATTGCTTACTTTCTCATTTTATAATATAATTATAAAATAAATCAATTGGAATATAAATCTTGTACTTTTCACTGTATAGTATATACAGCAATATAAACAAGTCATTGTTTGAAATTTTAACTTGTACCGAGTTCGCTAGTGCTTTTTTATGTATCCTGTTGTAAAACTAGGTGAATAGCTAGATAAGTTGATGTACCTACCCCCTAGCAGACTCTGCGTACCCCGGTTGAGAACCACTGGGTTAAATAGATTGAACTCCTTAAATCTATCACTATATGCATGTCTTCTAATCCTTTAATCATTCTGGTGGCTATTCTCTGAACCCATTCATCAACATCTTTCTTGCATTGTGAGCACCAGGCCTGGACACAATAGTCTAGGTGTGGTTGCACATGTTTCCAATACAGAGGTGAAATAACCTCTACTCCTATTCTAGATTCCCCTGTTTATGCATTCCATGATTGCATTAGCTCTTTTGGCCATAGAGCCACATTGGGAGCTCATGTTCAGTTCATTATCCACCATGACCCCAAAATCTTTTTCAGGGTCACTGCTTTCCAGGATAGAGTCCCCCATTCTAGAAGTATGGCCTACATTATTTTTTCCCAGATGTATATATTTACATTAAACCATTAAAACGCATATTTCCTTGCGCCCAGCTTACCATTCATTGTGCCCAGTTTATCAAGGGATCTAGATCACTCTGAATCAGTAACCTGTCCTCTTCATTATTTACCCATCTCCCAGTTTTTATGATCTGCAAACTTTATCAGTGATGATTTTATATTGTCTTCCAGGTCATTGAAAAAAAGAGGTTACACAGTATAGGGTCAAGCACCGATCCCTGTGGGACTTCACTGGAAACAGACCTGCTCAGTGACAATTTCCCGTTTTCAGTTATATTTTGAGATTTATCAGTTAACCAGTTTTTAGTCCATTTAATGAGTGTCATGTTAATTTTATACTGTTCTAGTTTTTTAATCAAAATGTGCAGTACCAAGTCATGTCAAACACTTTACAGAATTCCGTTGCATCAACACTATTACTTTATCGATCAAACTTGTAATTTCATCAAAAAAAGATATCAAGTTAGTTTGACAGGATCTGTTTTTCATAAATCCATTGTTGATTTTCATTCATTACATTACCCTCCTTTAATTCTTTATTAATCAAGTCCTGCATCTGCCGTTCCACTATCTTGCCCAGAATCAATGTCAGGCTGCCAGGCCTTTAATTACCCAGGTCATCCCTTTACCATTTTTTAAACTTGGCACATTAGCTTTCTTTCAGTCTACTGGAACTTCCCTAGTGCTCCAAGACTTATTGAAAAACATTAATGGTCCAGCAAGCTCCTCAGCCAAGTTTTATAAAATTCTTGGATGTGAGTTGTCCGGACCTGCTGATTTAATAATGTCTAACCTTAGTAACTGCTGGTTAACATTCTCTAGAGCAGTGGTCACCAACCTATCGATCGCGGGCACTCTCCCAGTCAATCACGATCTCTGGCTGTGGTGGTGCGCCGTGGTGGGGGTGGGGCATGGGTCTCCACATGCTGCTACTGCCTGCAAGCACTGCCCCCACAGCTCCTGTTGGCCGGGAATGGGGAACTGTGACTAGTGGCAGCTTTGGGGGCGGTGCCTGCAAAGAGGGGCAGCGCGCAGAGCCATGTGCCCTCTCCCCCACCAGGGGCCACAGGGGCGTGTTGGTCCCTTCCGTGAGTGGCGTGGGGCCGCAGCAGGCAGGGACCCTGCCTTAGCCTCGCTACACCGCCAACGGGGAGCTGCCTGAAGTAAGTGCCGCCCGGTGGGAGGCCGCACCCCAACCCTGAGCCCCCTCCTGGAGACAGCACCCCATACCCCCTCCTGCACACCAAACTCCTGCACCCCCAGCCCTGAGCCCCCTCCCAGAGCCAGCACCCTGTACCCCCTCCTACACCCCAGCCTCAAGCCCCCTCCCAGAGCTAGCACCCCGTACTCCCTCCTGCGCCCCAGCCCTGAGCCCCTCCCAGAGCCAGCACCCCCTCCTACACCCCAACACTCTGCCCCAGCCCTCTCCTGCACCCAAACACCCTCCCAGAGCTTGCACCCCTCACCCCCTCCTGCACCCTGATCCCCTGCCCCAGGCTCAGCCCAGAGCCCCCTCCCACACTGCAAATCCCTCGGTCTCAGCCCAGAGCCCGCACCCCATCCCGAACCCCTGCCCCAGCCTGGTGAGAGTGGGAGACAGCGAGCGATGGGGGTGGGAAGGGATGGAGTGGATGGGGCTTTGAGGAAGGGGGGGGGGCGCTTTGGGGAACAGGCGGGGTAGATCCTGGGTTGCCCTTAAATTTAAAAAGTGACCTTGGGTGTAAAAAGGTTGGAGACTACTGCTCTAGAGTTATGGAATATGAAGAGTGTTATCACCATATGATGAGAGTGCATCATTTGTTTTTTTAATACATAACAGAAATATTTATTGAACACTTCTGCCTTTTCTGCATTATTCATAATTCTATCACTTCTGTCTAGTAATGGACTGATACCATTGGAGAGAGATTTCTTTTCCTAATATATATTAAAAACTCTTCCTTATTGTCCTTAACTCTGCTGGCCATAGATTTCTACTTGTGTCCCTTGACTTCCCTTATCAAATTTCTACATTTCCTAACTTCTGGTTTATACTTATTACTATCAACTTCCCCTTTCTTACATTTGTTATATATTTTTAATTTTTTTACAGCTGCCTTCACTTCCCCTTTAAACCAGGTTGGTTTTTTAACCAGCACAGCCTTCTTCCTCAGTTGTGGGATTGTGGCTTTGTGGACATCTAGCAAATTCTTAAATGACTCCCAAATATCATTCACATTTTTCTGATTAAATTCTTCCTCTCAGGTGAATTGGCTCATAATTGTTTTCAGTTTTGTGAAATTGGCCCTATTAAAGCACCAAGTGTGTGTGTGTATGTATGTATGTATGTATATATATATATATATTATTTGTCTGGACGTTATTGTATTTGCACATTATAAATATGATCGTCATGATCACTTGTACCTAAGCTACCACTATCTTTTAGTTTTGTGGTCAGTTCCTCATTATGTGTTAGGAGAAGGTCTAATATAGAATTACCCCACGTTGGCTGCAACACTTGTTAAGTTAGGAAATTGTCGTCTACAATATTTAGAAATTCCAAGGATGTTTTTATACTGGAAGCATGAAATCTCTAGCATGTGTCATTTAAATTAGAATCCCTGATGATCACACAGGTTGTTTCTCCCTACACACTGTAGATAGGTGCGTAAGGAGCCAGTTATCCTATTTCCTAGTGTGATTTGGTGGTCTGTAGCAGACACCAACTAGTACTGCATCTTGTGCTTTATCTGTTAGGACATTGATCCATAAGCAATCACAATCATTTTCTTCTGAGTTCTCAGTGACACAGACTCCCTCTCCCTGGACTGGGCTCTTCTCTTGCTGCCTACTGTAGGGTCATGAGCACCCTGAAGCGGCTGTTGCTGGCCCCTGGCCGAGATTAGGCTAGAGGGATCCCATATTTGATTTGTGGGGGGTAGGGTAGAATCTACCTGGTCTCTGGGTTAATAAGCATTTTCTTTTCCTCCAGTGGAAAAATGAGACTGAGCTAGATTCTGTTGCATCTAGTTCTGTGCTTGGCCCAATGGAAGACCAGGTCAGCTTGCCAGTGTACATCTGGTAAAGGCGCTTTTATGAATTTTAGCTCTACCTGCAAACCTAAGTAACACTGTGTGCAGTGCCGAAAAGACAGGGCTCTGGAAAGTGCTTTATTGTAAAAGAAAGTCATGGTCTTAGAGATAGTATGGCACTAGGTGCCCAAGGTCTCTCTCTGAGTAACAGAATTAAACCGTATATGTCTTAAAACTAAAGACAGCATGTGTATACAGCATTGTAAGGTGATATTGCATACTGAATACCAAATAAATCAATTACAATAAAACTAATAAGGAAACAAATATTTTGAGTCTTGCCCAAAAGTATGCAGTGTATTTTATGAGCTGCATGTTGTTGATTACAGGTCAAGTTTTTTTCTGCAACATGCATTTTTGTAGGAATTGCATGAATGCATTTAATCTAATTTAATTATCCAATTTGTATGTGAACTACAAATATGGTGAATCTCAATTGTATCTTTCTGTGCTAAGCAGCTGTTTCTGTAACAGCTCTAATAGCTTGTAAGAAGTAATACTACCTACTCCCAGCAAAGTTCAAACAACAAACTAGGTTTCTTTTTGTAAACAATGGATCAGCAAGAACAAGCACAGCTGGAACTGATATTGCATGCTTTGTGCTACAGGTATGCTGCTCTTCTTGTTGCTATCAATTTCATAGTTAAATTTCACTTCAAGGTGATTTGGACCTTGGAGTACCCAAAAAGGTCAATTAATGATACTTCTCCGGAACCTTTTATTCAAGGAACTTAATTTTAGTAACACTAATTGATGGGGTTCATGAGGTAAAGACTATAATGTTAGAGATGGGAGAACTGAAGTACACAAAGGTGAATTGTCTTGCCAGAGGTTACACAACAAATCACTTTCAGGGCTGGAAATAAGACCTGGTAGTCCTGACTCCCAACTCTCTAACCACTGAAATCCTGTCACATTTTTATTACACTCACAGTTTTATTACAGTTTCTGATTCTATAGTAGTTTGAAAAGATTTTTTAAAGAGGTGAATAATTAATTAAGTTCTTAAGGACTAAGAGTTGCACCTATGAAACTTTCTTGTTTTAGTTTATTGGTTCATTTAGTAGCAAAGGTGGCCACTCTGTTTTTTTTGCCAATACAGCTAGTCAACAGATCCCAGGCAGAGCGAACATAATCTTTTCTATGCACGTTACAAAGTGCCCAAGATAAATTTTAAATTAATTCTAAAAAAGGCTATACGTCACAGAAATTTGTATTTAGCTTTGAAACTAAGAACTTAGTGTATCGCTCTTGGTGTGAAATCAGCAGTTATTTTGTTGAAAGATTGCTAAAAAGTTAGAAGAAAAGAACAAACTCATGTTTGATTGCATTCGTTCAGTTACCACCTTTTGTGTGGTACAGCCGAATGAAGAATATCTCTTCCCAAATCCTAGTCATGTTTTGTCATTGAAATCTGCTGTTGGAGCAAATTCTGTTAAGGCATTAAGCATCCGTAGAAGTGCCTCCTTTCTGACACTTCATTAGCACTGTGGAAAGCTTTCTAAAAACCTCTCACTGTGTAATGTTTACTGGAAACTGCGTAGTCTGTATTCAAAAATAAGCTGATGGGAAGGAGAATTTCATTGTAAAAACATGACATGCCAGGCGGGAGTTTTCTTACTGCAGTTATTGGAAATTTTTGTTTATAGCAGTTGTTTAAATCATGCACAGCGCTGCCAGCCTCTGCTGACCTGGGAGTTCAGAATGTGAAATTGGACATGCTTTCTATATGGCTCCTCAGCCTGTGTGTGCGAGGTCCAGCTCTCCATAGTTTGAATGTTTCCCTAGAAGATGAAAATAAGTTTGTTCCTTACTAATTTTCTTCTTTCTGTTTGGCAGACATTAGTTTGCCTTCTTCCCTCCCGGTGGGTCTAATTAAGCATAAGTCAGTGTTCTGATGAACAGATATCGACATAATCATATATTTCAAATTAACTTATTTCCTAAAGTTACTGATAACACTGTAGATTATTAAAATGGACCAAAAAATTATGTAGTGCTCACAAATATATTATTTGCTTTACAAGCATTTGAGACAGGTCTTTGTCTGAGAAAATTAGTATAAGGTTCTAATGAGGCGAACACTTAAGTTACTCACATGTGCATTTGTAGGATCAGCATTTTATAAACTATAAACAGACCAGAAAGGGATGGGGAAATGGAATGCAACATAAGATTGTTTTCCCCCTCCTGAATTGAAAGTTTCTAAAAATGGTTTTCCCTTCCATGCTCTGCTCGTTTTGTTTAGATGTTTTATAATGCATGCCTACTCAACTTTTTTTTAAACCCTTTTTCTATTTATTTTTTTCTCAAATCTGGTTTACTTAGTAGATATGCTTTCCTTGGCAGACTTTGAGAGGACTCATTTTGAGTCCTAAACTACTTGAAAGTTTCTCTGTAAGACAAACCAACCAAAACTAAATAGCATTCTAAGTTAAGGCTGACACCTTTGGTAACTCATGCCATTATGTCTAGCTATTGTAGCACATTATGTCTAGCTGTTGTAGCACATTTTAAATAAAATCCTGTGTTGTTTCGAGAGCTCTTTTGATGTAGGATAATTTGTTCAGTGTGCTTTAGGGAGAAATAACCTGAACACTTTAATTTTAAAAGAAAATGATATAATTGTTGTAGGCCCTTAAAAATCTCCCTGTTGATTTTTTTGCTTTGGAGGGAGGCTGTGAGAAAGGATGATGTTAAAGTGAAGTTAGTGGGAATGGCAGTTTCTGAATATTAAGAGCAACTTTTTGTACTGGTATGCATGCATAATGAAATTGCAAATAATCCGTTCTTTGTATTTGGCAGCAGTTTCCAGGTCTGTAGAAGAGTGGCAGCATGCTTACAGAAATAAGTAATCTGTCTTCTCTCTTACTGTTTTAGTATTCTGTTTTTAAGGAAAAACAAAACAGGAAAAAACACTCCATAAAAAACAAGCTATGTACAGTATAAGTTTGGCTCTGAGAATCCTATGTTAGAATGCAGCATGCAGATGAAACTGGACTAGAGTGTTATCCAAAGGAATGCATATTGAAAGAGAATATTTGTAATCCTTTTTGAAAATCAAAGCGCACACATCTTACTTGTAGTCAGCTTGGTGATGGTGTGAAATGAATTTGCACTTCTATAAGGGAAACTCAGTTTAGTATGGTGTAGCACCTAATCTGAAAATAATAGATGGCCACTGAACTTCACAGGCCTGATGAGAAGACTAAACCCATTCACTAGCAATTTTCTAGTATATAAACATTTAATCTATAATAGATTTAGACCGTATGAAAGTGTAACTGGATGGTTGAGACACTAGATTAATCTGTTTAATCCCCAAATAGGGGGATAATGCACCTTAATTTTGCTCAGTTTTATTAATAAGAATGTAACTTAAAACATCATTATTAGTGACTTATGTATCTCATTATAATTTGAAATGTTGTCAGTATTTCTGTAGTGGCTTCAAAGAAGTTATCATTCATGAAATATTGAACCAATGACCTTAGCTATTCACTTATGATGAAAGGCCCAATATAACATTTTATTGAACATGATATTTATGAAAAATGAAACGCTCATATCTATTAATCAATAGCACATTAAGCCATTTATCATTAATTTGATTAAAAAAGGTCATAGTGGAACGGGATATTCCAGTCCCTTCTCATGTAGTTTCATTTTAATAACCAAGAGAGCACAAGGAGATAGCAGAAGGAAAAATCACTGCTTTTTTGGTACATTTGCTTTCTTGAGTCAGACAAGTCTGGAAGATCACTCTACTGCTATCTGACTTGGAAATATTCTTATGAAATAGAAGAACCCGCGGAAGAAATAAGTAGTTCTAACTGCTCACAAAAATGGAGTCAGTCCCATTTTACATATTATAATGAACAGTAGAGTCTGACTTTTCATTTTCTCGATCACTTCTGATTTGAGAAAGGGGATTAAGTTGAAGCACAAAATGCTGTGACACCTTTGTTTGAGGTAAACAGCTATGCAAACCTCAGTCATTGAAAGGCATTAAATGTCAGTGGAATGTAGTTAACTCAATGCCTTTAAAGCATACTATAAACATGAATTATTTTTCTTTGTGACCCTTTATTCACGTTAATCTTTGTACCTCTTCAGCATCTGACCTCTTTGATCCTTCGTTCTAGTAGAAGGGTGACCACAGTTACTAAGGGCTTGGCTACACTTGAAACTTCAAAGCGCTGCTGCGGCAGCGTTTTAAAGTGCAAGTGTGATCGCGCGCTCTCTCCCAGCGCTGCAGGTACTCCACCTCCACGAGGGGAACAGCTCCCAGCGCTGGGGCACTGTTTACACTGGTGCTTTACAGCGCTGTAACTTGCTGCGCTCAGGGGGGTGTTTTTTCACACCCCTGAGCGAGTTAGTTGCAGCGCTGTAAAGCGCCAGTGTAGCCAAAGCCTTGAAGGGAACCCAACTAATGCGTGTGATGCTGTTACAGCAGTTGCACTCTGAAGCCATCTCTCTGCCCAGAAAGCCGACCTCCTGTCTCATGCTACACAGTATGAATAACCCAGTAATTCACTCTTGCTGTCATCATTTTGGAACTGTCTGAAATTTCATGAGTTGTATATGCCAGCCTCTGTCTCTCAGTTGCTAATTTGTTTAAGTGTGTTGCTAAATTAATGCCAGCTGTGAATAACCTGAAAAGTCCAGAGAAATGTTAAAGTGTAAGGATTACTGCAGGAAAGAGAAACAGAGGGAATAGCTACAGGTACTCTTTAGGGTTCACAGCCTCTCCAGTAAGGTTGCTGTGAGGAGGTTTCTTGGGGAATGACAGAGAGGCAGGAATGTTTTGTTACTCCATTGATTCCTAAAGAGCTATCCAAAATCTGTCTCCACCAAATGTCATTGGAGTGGAGCCAGGCTGTATCTAAACAATCCCGCATGGATGCAGTAAAGAAGCAAATTTTTCTTCATGCATTTAGTGGAATATTCTCATTTTATTTGTCCTTCAAATTGCCACCAGAGTAGTCTGTCTGTCTAGAGAGGATTATATGCCTTTGAGCTAGAGCATGCTGTTCTTGCTACAGGGAAAGCTGCTGTCACAGTATATAGCAGAGAGATGTGTGTGGAATTTTATGCTTAACTCTCCGACCTGGGTTGTTGCAGAATGTGGAATGTCCACAGGGTTTTTGTTTTTGTTTTTTCAAAATTGATTTGTGTTGGATGTTTTGGAATTAAAATACAGGAGGGGTCTGGTGTGAAACCCTGAAATTGTATACTCTTTCTTCAGAGTTGGCTTTAGCTATCCCATGCCACACAAAACTGAAATGGGAACATACTGGCTTGGTCTAATTAAAATATCATATGCACACAAAGGTCATTGTATTTTGTTACTGCGTCCTGCTTTTACACCCAGGTATGCAAGCTGGTACTGTTGTGACAGCTTGGAAAACATGTCACATCAAAATTGGTGCTAATATTTTATTAACCCATGTGAAAAGCTGTATTTAAATAATAAAGTATAACTTCATTTTACTCTGTACTTAGTATAACTAAATGTCCTGGAATGTGTCTGATGGGTTCCCGTTTCAGGGCTAATTTTGATGATAATGCTTAAACAACATTGTGCTCTAAATGAATTTTGTTCCTTTTCACAGGCCTCTCAGGAAGAGCTGAAAGCTGCCTATCGCCGACTATGTATGTTGTACCATCCAGACAAGCACAGAGACCCAGAGCTCAAAACACAAGCTGAGCAACTGTTTAACCTTGTTCACCAGGCTTATGAAGGTCAGTGGAAGGCTTAGACTTGCAGAAACTGTCTTCATAGTAGATGCTGGATTTTCTGATGCTTGAATTGTGTAGTGTGGAGAGAGAGATTCCTTTGTGCTCTTTAAAGATGATGGTTAATTTTGCACTTTTCACTTGGTGCTTTGGAAGATCAGTACTTTGTTTTTGAAACGAGTATGTGCCCAATGAATGGAAAATGAGTACATTAGAAGAGCAAGAGTTGCATTTTGAACTGGGATCCAGTTAGGGTCTTATTTTTATAATCTCTTATTACAATTTATTTTAATGGGTTTTTACCTGCCTAGATGGCCAGCTGTGGCTAAAACACAATATAAAACACACATTTTTACCACCTTTTTATTCTGTGCATTACCTCATGTCAGCCAGACCTCCTGAAAGTCAATTCTATGAAAAATCATTGTGAAAAGCTTGTATGAAAGTCACTTGAACGAAAAGTATGCAGTAGATCGTTTTTGTACATCATACTACAGATTATCACAACATAGAATAATAACTTTGCAGTGTGTTCAGTGAATGAGGTAAGGAGTCTTACAATAAGATGTGGCGTCCTTGCCTCATTCACTGTGCAGTTAAGTTAACTGTGCAGGATGCTTAGTGTGACCCTTTCTTAGCTCTGCCCTATATGAATTTAATGAGAAAATTCCATGCAAAATGTGCTGTGCATGTGTGTGTTTGCACATGTCCTAACTTGGTCAAAACAAAATACATTTTCTCCCTAACAGAAGCACTTTTAATTGGAAGAGTGCTGTTTCCAGGTCAAAATGTCAACTTTTGGTCCCTAGCCATCAGAGCTGCTTTTAAATAAATAAATAAGAAGTTGCAAGAATGTTTTTATAAGTAAGTCTATATATAAGTACGTCTAAATTTTTCAATCTCTAGTTTTGTTTAAACTTTTCAAAAAATTCACCTTGAACAGAGACCAGTGCTTGACAACTTCAAATTGAAAAGCAAATTTAGCTTGTTTCTTTGTACTGAAGGGTCCTGAGTTTCCGTTCCCGGTCACCCACCCTGTGTATTCCCAGCATGGGTAGAGAAACACGCGCTAGGTCTGCTCATGCTCACGTGCTAAACATAGCGGTGTGGCCATGGCAGCATGGGCAGCAGCTTGGGCTAGCCACCGGAGTATATAAGGTGATTAGCTCAAGTCACCACGTGTGCTGCCACAGCCACTGCTACGTTTATAGCACTAGCTCAAGCAGTAGGACTCATCTGTCTACCTGCACTGGGAAGCACGGTCCCAACTGCAGTGTAGACGTAGCCTTGAGGTTTCAATCCTGTTTTAGTGAGCATTTCCACACCTTCGAAGGCCTAGTTAAGGATGACATAGCAAGAGTACCTTGCACTTAACATCTCCCCCCCCTCCCCCTCCTCCTCAAGGGTCTCCAAGCACTGTACAAACAATGAATTTAACTCTCTCTCAGGTAAATACTGTTGGTATTCCATGCTATTGATGGTGTAACTGAGTGTGCTGGGGTGTCCACCCCACACAAGGCCTGAAGGGATGAAGGTGGCTAGGTGCGCCAATTTACTGCCTAGGCTGCACCTAGAGGAGGAGCTAGGGACTAATTACAAAGACTAATTACAAGGACTAATTAAAGAGGAAGCTCAACTGGATAGGAACATAGTATAAAGCCCAGTAGCTGAGAGTAGAAGGGGCTGCAGAGAGAAAGGCTGCAGTTACGGTTCAGGTGATACAAGGCAAGGTAGGAAGTAGCGCACAGATATGGCACTAAGGGATAGGACTGTGCAGACCTCGACTGCTTGTCATAGGCTGGGATCCAGTATAGAGGGCGGGCCTGGGTTTCCCTACCAGCCACAGGAAATGGCACAGTTAAGGGGCGGTGAAAGGAAAGACTGTTGTTCTCTAAAATAAAGACTTTTCACATCAGAAATAAAAGATGATTTTGATCTCGATTCACCGTTTTTACTAAAAATGAGATTTTAATGGCCAGTGAAACAGTCAGAATGTGCTGGATGATGAATCTGCATAGCTGAGACAATTTAGTCTTACCAGATTTCGATCTGCAGTCCACGTAAAAAAGTTAGTTATGAAAACAGCTCAGATACAAGCGTCTGTTTCAGTTAGCTAGCTTGAAGGAGCTAATGCCATTAGGAATCACTGAGTTGATAACAAGTGAGTTTGAATGGAGGTATGAACACCCGTGAGGGAGTTCATCACCTGAAACAAGCGATCCTAACAGCCCCTGGGCAGATGTACTGAATCCATTTCTGCAAAAGATTTGATTGAAACTGTTTCCCTCAGATTATATTCTGTTATCTGGACTTGGCTGATACAGTCTTGTATCAATTATTGTCTGAATTATTGATAGAGTTAGTTTACAACATTTTGGAGATTTAGGGAGAAGTAACTGAAATGTAAGTGAATTAGGAGCCAGTAGGATTGTTCTGTGGTAAAACTGCTGCAGCAGCAAACTTGACACTCAGTGATTTAGCCTAGAGGAAAGTTAAAGCAAACCGGCGAATAAATGATTCCTTCTTAAATCCCAGAGAATTAAAGAAATTTAGTTCCTCTGTTTTCTGAATGGTCAGCGTTTCTTTCTCCCCATTAGACTTGAACGTGGGTGGAATCGTTTACATCATCCTTAATTAGGCCTGAGAATATATGGAAACTCTCACTTAAAAAAGGCAAAAAAAAAAAAAAAAAGCACTGAAGACCTTGAGTGGGTGATGATGGGGAATGGAAACTCAGGACCCTTCAATTAAAACAAAAAAAAGTTGCATTTTAAATCTTGCTCTGGAAATTCAGACTACACTGCTATTCTGCTGTAAACAGGTCAGTTTTCTCTTTGAATTTCCTGGCTTTGTTTGTTTGTGTTGCAACCTTAAACATAAACTGTTGCTTATTCAGTATCAAATTGCTTTACAGACAAGGTTGGGGATTACAAAAATTAAAACCCATGACCAACTACATATGTTAGTCTTTCAGGGGGAAATATGAAAAATAGTATCTGTAACCATGCCTCTGTGGGTCACAACTGAGATTACCAAATTCGGGGCAAACTGCTGAAAAATAGGGCAGACGCCCCCCCAAGACTGGAGGTTATTCTCCCATGAGATATACCAAACCAGCAACAAAAATAAACTTCTGTCTCACCACACTGGCTAACAAGCAGTGTCCTTAGGTATAATTCCAGTCCTTGTATCACCACCAAAAACACTAGACTTAATGATGAGTGGTTATTTAAAACCAGTTTCATCAAACCAAAAGGTTCTTCTGAGCCCAAAGGACCAGCAACGTACCCAGGTCAATACATGACTCAGATTTTACCCAAAAATCATGCTGTTGCCAACCTTTAGTATCTAAAATCTAAAGGTTTATTCATAAAAAGAAAGAGAGGTGAGAGTTAAAATTGGTTAAAGGAATCAAATACATACAATAATTGCAAAGTTCTTGGTTCAGGTTTGTAGCAGTGATGGAATAAACTTCTGGATTAAGTCAAGTCTCTGGTTGTTTCCAAATCATTGGAAGGTCCTCAGTCCCTTGTTTGGAATGCTCCCATTAGTAGTCCATAGTTCAGAGGTTGGAGCAGAAAAGAGGCAAAATGGAGATGTTTCCAGCGCCTTTTATAGCTTCTGCCATGTGGAGGGACACCCATTGTTTCAAACAAAGCCCTCAGCACAGCTGGTGGAAAATTACACGTAAAAGATGGAGTTTGGAGTCACGTGAGTGAGTCACATGTCCATGCATGACTCACTCATGGCAGGAAATTTCATTGAGTAGATAGGCATCTTCCATTGTGAGTTGTGTTCATTAATGGGCCACTTAATTTGAATAGTCCCTTCAAGATGTGCAGGCTAAATATTTTGTGGACGTTACCCCAGGAGCAAACATTTGAAATCCAGGTCTAGAGCCAATACCCCTAACTTCAAATACAAAAACAATACATGCATACAAATAGCATAATCATATTCAGCAAATCATAACCTTTCCATAGACACCTTACTTGACATAATTTGTACAAGATTTGTTGCAATTATAACATTGGTAGTAACAATGATCTAGGTCATATTTTAATCAGATAACGTCACAGTATCTACCTAGGAGAGGTGACTAGCTCACTAATCTCTCCATAGTTAAGATTGAAGCTAATGTTCCATTATAAACCTGATTTTTTTTAAAACCTAACAGTAATACCTCCACTTAGCTTCACCAGATCCAAAACAATCCAGCTGAAGTCTTAGCCAAGGGTCGAACTGTTCTGGGAAGCTTGGCATAAAGTACATAAGGCTTTTGGAATGGATACGTTTGTGGCAGGGGAGTTCACAGATTGAATTCATTTTCTGAAGATTTTCCTATCTTTTTTGTTCATATTTTGTTTATATGACTAAAATGGGTTGACCTGTTCTCTTGGTGGTTTGGAGTTTTGCAGGAGTTCGAAATTATATATATGCTTTTTCACTTAAATGATAAGTGATATTCATCTGGTTAAATGACATTTGGCAAGGTGTTCATGGCCCAGTACAAATGTTATGACTTCTTCATGGCCCAGATGGGCATGGCTGTCATGGGTGGAGTAGCAGGCAGAGAACCACATGGAACTGGGTCGATCTGGTATAGTGAGTGGAAGGAAGGAAGCCAAATACTATGATGGCATGCCCCCTAAAAATGAATGGGAGTTTAAAGAAATTCCCAGGCAAAAGAGTGAACTTGGAGTAAAGGTCAAATGACTCTTTCAATCCCCCCCAAAATCCTTTAAGGGAATGTTACGGTTTTCTGAAAATACAAGGCCTTTAAGATGGAAATTCTATCGACATAAAGGCTTTCTACAGTGTGTATCACTGTAATTCTCTGTTAAAAAAGAATCCAAAATACTCAGAAGTATGCAAATGCATCAAGATGTATTTTGTAAAAGTAATGAGGTCTTAATAATATGGAACCTTACTACAGCCCTGCCTTTGCTATTAAATCTTTGCTGAGATGTTGGGGGAAGCCACCTGGTTTTCTTTTAGAGATATTGGGTGTGTAGATAGGACAAATAGGAATTAGCTTAGGTCAGCGGTTTTCAAACTTCATTGCACCGCGACCCTCTTCTGACAAAAAAAAATTACTACGTGACCCCAGGAGGGGGTACCGAAGCTTGAGTCCCCCCAAGCAGGGGGGCCAAAGCCCGAGCCCCACCGCCCCGGATGGGCAAGCCAGCCAAAGCTAAAGCCCAAGGGCTTTAGCCCTGGGCGATGGGCCTGTAACCTGAGCCCAGCTGCCCAGGACTGAAGATCTCGGGCTTCAGCTTCGGCCCCGGGTGGTGAGACTTGGGCTTCGACCCCGAGCCCCAGCAAGTCTAATGCCAGCTCTAGTGACCCCATTAAAATGGGGTCCCGACCCACTTTGGGGTCCCGACCCACAGTTTGAGAACTGCTGGCTTAGGAAGTAGCTGTGTGACTAAGAGCATGCTATACTTTCTGTACCAAGAGAAGGAGATGAATAAACCATAAAAGTGTGTGTCTGGACTGATTTAAAAAATCCAGACTAATACCTAATATTGTTGTGTGTACTGAAACTCAGTTCTGAATGGAATGTTGTAAATTCTACTGCTACAGTTTGATATTAGTGAAAAACCTCTCTGCCATATTTGTGTAATTGCCCCTAAATGCTGCTTCTAGGCTCATTGCTGAAGAAATGGGCAGGTATCACCATGCAGCCTGTAAAATCAGCTGTGGCACAGTGCTATAGGTCTATGCACCCAGTAGCAGTATTCGTCTGTTCAGAATATTTCAGTCTTACCTCATCCACGTAGCTGGGATAAGACTTGTGCTTTCTGTTAACAATTAGTTCCTCTTAAAGCTGCTTCACCAGATGAGCAGAGTTTAGGTGTTCACAAGTTTTTCTTCAGGGACATGGTCGCTGCTGGAAAAATTATTCCCAAAATCTCAGCTATTTGGTTTTGCTCCTTTGGGATTGGGATTTTTTATGTTTTGAAGTACTTTTAAACCTTTTAGAAACACCAAATTCTGAAGCTTTATGCATTGAGATTCAATGCCTGAATATGCACAAATGTGCTGTGCTCACCTGATGAAACAGGAAATGGTCCCATGGATGATAGCTAGAAGGTGTGTGTTTCATTGGTCTTAAAAATATTGCTTCTGTGATTTAAAAATTGCAGATTATATTAATCTGCATGTCTTTATCAGAGTTTCTGTCCTTTATTTTTATATTTAAAGGAATGGAAATCTAGTGGATAGAGATGTCAGTATGTCCTGTGAGTAAGTGTAGATGTAGAAAATCATTTGTGGAGCAGGGGAAGACGCCTTGTGTGTCTATTTACAGCTGGTCTACAGTATCTACGTTTTAATTTGAACTAGTCATTGATATATTTGCTGGAATTATGAAGGGAAGACTGAAAACTGAGTTCTGTACTCTGAGCATGTTTGATTTTAATTTGCAGTGCTTAGTGATCCACAGACAAGAGCCATTTATGACATATATGGGAGGAGAGGACTGGATATGGAAGGATGGGAGGTAAGAGAAATTCTTTACCTTATAGCTCACAAAAGGGGCTAAATCCAGCCTTATTTGCAATATTTATGATATCAAAACTATCTATTTGAAAGCACTCTTGTTTAGTCATTTCTGTGTCTCTCTTAGAACAACATGATGGATTTTCAAGTAATGCTTGTCTTCTTTTTTTTGAAAAGGGTACAATAAATCTGACATTCAGAGAGTTCCCTAATAGAATATTACCATGAAAAGCAACATCTTTCTGAGACAAATGTGTCATCAATGTCTTTCCAGTCTCATGCAAATGTCTTTCACCTAAAACACTTTCACAATCAGTCTGTGAGATTAAAGATTTCTTGAAGCAGCTGTAAAGTGCTGTGAAAGAGGATGTATCCACTCTTTACCCTCTCCTTTACTAGCTTCTGCCTAGGCTCAGTTGCTCACTCCAAGCTGGTTACTATGAAATCATTGACTTCTATTAGTTCTTCCACCAGTGGTTAACAGGAGCTAGCAGAGCACTGAAATATATTATTGGTTCAGTTCCATGAAGAAACTTGGAATTTGCAGCTGAAAACTTACAGCAGTGATGGTGTGTGGCAGCAAGCCATTTTTTGACCTGAGCATTGCATGTCTTATTTCAGTTTTAGGAGCCAAATCTTCCCCTCTGTGGATAGCTGGGACAAATCTATTCAACATGCTCTGTTATTAAGAGATGCCAGTGAAACCATTGTAAATCAGGTTTAAACCAGTGTAGTGTGTCCATAAACAACATTGCACTGGTTTAGCGTTTAACATCAGACCAGATTTTGGGCACTATATAAAGATAGTGGGACAGTGGGGAAGATTAAAGAAGGAAAACAGAAGTGGAGGGAAGATGAGGTAGAATGGAGAGAAGAGAATAAGGGGGACATGTTTCCATTGTGGTGTTCTGTGAGACAGAATATGAATGTGTTAAACAGTTACATTTTTTGCATGGTTCCTATTGGAGCTGGGGTTCCCTTTACACAAAATTCCATACTCCTCTATGCTTGAGGAGTAGGTGAAGGTGAGGGACAAGTGCTGAAGTGAAATGTCTAACACAGGAATCCGAATTCCAGACACAGCCGTTCATTTCTGGAGGCCACTATGTATCCGTCTCTTGAAGCCAGGGTGGATTTGATTTAAATTACTAGTCAGGAAGACTCGATTTAATCATGGTTTTCTAGATAAAAGTGCATTCTTGTTGGTTGTTATAACCTTAATACATATTCTTCACAACTCCGAGATAGATGTAGGTTTCATTTTTAAAAGGCACACACTATACATTTTTAAACTGATTTATTCTGAAAACTTTTCAGATTAGTTTTACAGCTATATCAGAAAATGAATGAGTGTTTGGTTATTTCATTTGCCAAAGGTAATTGAAGCAGATATTTATGAAGTCATTAGGAGGTGAACTGTCTCCAATTCAACAGGTCAATCATTAATATTTGGAGGATTTTCTTGCCATGCTGTATTAGGAGGAGAACATCACCAGACAGACATTTAAATTGTTTTATTTAACTAAAACAACAACATTAAGTATTCTGGATTTTTTTTCGTCAACAGCAAACATATAATATTTTAACAAAACAGGCATATGTTCCTCGCGTCTCACATTTATCTCCAAACTTCTCTTTGTCTAGATCTATTCCGCCCCTAACAATCTTCTATTCATTGAACTTTTTGAAACTTTGCACTTTTAGAGAGAGGTAAGGGATTGACTTTGTGTATGCAAATTTGCAAAAGGACAGTAGAGTTGAGGTCTGTTATTTCTCACCTCTATATATTATTTATTTAAAAACATTTTTGCTATTAACAAGCATGTTACCTCTGGAGAGACACATCCACAGTTTGAGAACTGAAAAACTAAGCATCTCTGATGGTATCTTCTAGACTGAGCACTGAGTCCCATTGGGGAGATAGAAAGATTAACCTAAATAATCTATACAGAAGCCCCTGGAACCCCATAAGACTGGGTCCCTAATCCATGAACTATTGGAACTCATTTACAAAATTTTTCTCAAACGTTACATGAATATATTGTCTCATACTATAGAATTAGAATTTATAATCCCTGTTCCATGATGAGATATCTTTTAGACAGGTTTTTTCCTCAAAAAGCATTTTATCAAAAAAATCTGATTTTAAATAAAAAAGTAAATTGATTTTTATCCACCCTGCTTGAAGCCATGAACTTCCACATAATAAAATTCCAAGTGTTAGTGGAAGCACTGCATAAAACTGGGTGTTAGGGAGATGATAGTTCGCAGTCCTGAGTCTGTTTTGGAAAGTCAGTGCATTTAGCCCCGTTTCCTCTTTTAAGCGAGCTATGTGGTTATCCTGAATGTAACTTCCATTTGAAGATGAACTTCATAATGAAAAATAGGACACTTAGGGCTTGTTGACACTGGCAGTTAACAGCCCTTCAGCTTTCTCACGCAGGGGGGTGAAAAAACACCCCCTTGAGCGCAGCAAGTTGCAGCGCTGTAAAGCGCCAGTGTAGACAGTGCTGCAGCGCTGGGAGCTGCGCCCCTCGTGGAGGTGGGTTTTAAGAGCTCTCTCCCAGCGCTGTACAGCGACCACACAAGGCACGTTGAAGCACTGCCAGTGTAGACTAGCCCTTAGGCACTGATCCTGCAAACACTTACACACGTGCTCACCTGTAAGCACATCAGTAGACCGGTCTGAGTCTTTAAAATAAATATTTCATTTTGATTGTTAGGATTTGCTATCTTGGGCTGATCTGGTGGTGATAACAGGATTATATTAGTTTAAAATGTAGTTCTGGATCTCTGCTTGCTGCTTGTCAGTTTCCAGGTGGAGTATAAATTGTTGGTTTTAACTTACTGAGTTTTATGTGACCTCACTACTTCAGAGAGTTTCTTTCACAATGTTGGTACTACTGCATTTGTGATCAGTGGAGGTGATTGAGCTATATACCCACCCTGGGTATAAATGGAGAGGGGGCTGCTGGCAGGACACTTTTCATGATGGCACCATCGCTTTGAAATTCTCTCCACCCCCTCACATCCCAATATGCCAGATTTATAACCTGATGGGTACATGGCGTAGACCACCTTTCTCCTAGGCATGTGAGAAAGGAATTGATTGAAAGAGAGAGTGAGAGGGTTGTTCTGTGTTGGGTAGTTACAGGGTTATTGGTATGGTATGTGAATATCATTATACTTTGTGTGAACTGTCAGATATATTAGACCTCTTAGTCCTTGTCCTCAAAGGAACACCTTCAAAAGACGAGTCTCGGAGCTTAAATTGATAACTTTCCTTTGATTAAAAATCAGAGAGTCAGTAAAGACACTGGATTTATGTCTCACTGCAACTATCTGTGCCCATTAACCCTCCTTTGTTCTATGACTGCAGAAGTGTTAACTTCCCACTTCACCTTGAATGGTCTCTTGCAATGTGTGTTAACTCCTAATGCGAAACAATATATTCCATCTTGTAGTTAGCTGTGACACTCTGAGTACCTTTCCCACACCTGAAGAAGAGCTCAGTGTAAGCTCCAAAGCTTCCCTCTTTGATAGTCCAATAAAATATATTACCTCAGCCATCTTGCTTCTCAGATATCTGAAATACATACATGTGTATATATACAGAGATTTTTGTTATTTGTGTTGTATATTTTTAATTGTGTAAAAAGTACTTTGGGCCAGGAATAGGTGCTTGAATTATAAATCTAAATAAATAAAGTAATAAAAGCACAGTGGCTTGATTTAGCAATGGATTACGGGGGGGGAAATCACGTAACATGAACGGGGATCTTATCTAAAAAAGAAGTGAAAAACACTAGAGTTTTCTAAATTCCATCAGTGATTAAATTGTCTGTGATTGTTGGCTGGATGTTCTATTGCCTGTTAACCTTTGTTTCTTAATTCCTTTGTGCACAGGTTGTGGAGAGGAGGAGAACTCCAGCTGAAATTAGAGAAGAATTTGAGCGTTTGCAGAGAGAGAGGGAAGAAAGGAGGCTTCAGCAGCGAACTAATCCCAAGGTAAAGTAGAAAACACATCTGGGGTATGTCTACACTTACATTTTATAGCACTCTAACTTGCTGGCTCGGGGGTGTGAAAAATCACCCCTCTGAGCGCGGCTTCCAGCGCTTGGAGCTAATCCCCTCGTGGAGGTGGATTATCGGGAGCGCTGAGAGAGCTCTCTCCCAGCGCTCAGGCGCGACCACACTCGCACTTCAAAGCGCTGCCACGGGAGCATTCCTGCGGCAGCGCTTTGACGTTTCCAGTGTAGACATACCTCTGGTCTCAAGAATGAAACCTTAAACTGTTAGACCTAACAAGGGGTTTTAGGCTAGAGGAGTGATCTGAAATAAACAGGGTCTTAGCTAACCACATTTATTGGGGGTTTTTCCCACCCTTTTCTAATGCTGCAACATATAAGGGAAATGCAGGGGAAAAAGCATTTAACATGTGGCTTACAGTAAAGTGAATTGTTTTAAAACATTTCTCCTCTATGGAGAATTCATTGTGCTTTCATTGGTGAGATACATGTAGAAGTAAAAATCTTTCTCGGAACCCTGAGAAAACATTCCAAACACAAGAACTTCTGAGTCCTATGTAAATGTTCCAAATAAAGTGAAACTCCCTACAGTTCTCTGACAAGTTTCCCCTGCCGCAGGTGTGCTAAGATACATTCAAATGCATCTTTGAAACTGAATGAAAGAAAGACAACTGACAAATCAGTTGCGTAGCAGAAATCTTCCAGTTGGAGTTTAGAGAGCAAAATAAGGTGATAAGTAACAGTCAGCATGGATTTGTCAAGAACAAATTGTCAAGCCAACCTGATAGCTTTCTTTGACCGGGGATGGGGGGGAATGTGGAAGCAGTAGACGTGGTATATTTTGACTTTAGTGAAGTTTTTGATAACTGTCTCGCGTGACCTTCTCATAAACAAACTAGGGAAATGCAACCTAGATGGAGCTACTATAAGGTGAGTGCATAACTGGTTAGAAAACCATTCCCAGAGCGTAATCAGTGGTTCACCGTCATGCTGGAAGAGCATAACGAGTGGGGTCCTGCAGGGATCAGTTCTGGGTCTGGTTCTGTTCAATATCTTTATCAATGATTTAGATAATGACATAGAGAGTACACTTTCAAAATTTGCGGATGATACCAAGCCGGGAGGGGTTGCAAGTGCTTTGGAGGATAGGATTATAATTCAAAATGATCTGGACAAACTGGAGAAATGGTCTGAAGTAAATAGGATGAAATTCAATAAGTACTCCACTTAGGAAGGAATAATCAGTTGCACATGTACAAAATGGGAAATGAATGCCTGGGAGGGAGTAATGTGGAAAGGGATCTGGGGGTCATGGACCAAAAGCTAAATATGAGTCAACAGTATAACACTTGCAAAACAAGTGAACATCATTCTGGGCTGTATTAGGAGTGTTGTAAGCAAGACATGAGAAGTAATTCTTCCTCTCTACTCCGCACTGATTAGGCCTCAACTGGAGTATTGTGTCCAGTTCTGGGCACCACATTTTAGGAAAGATGTGGACAAATTGGAGAAAGTCCAGAGAAGAGCAACAAAATTGATTAAAGGTCTAGAAAACATGACCTATGAGGGAAGATTGAAAAAATTGGGTTTGTTTAGTCTGAAAAAGAGAAGACAGAGGGGACATAACAGTTTTCAAGTACATAAAAGGTCGTTACAAGGAGGAGAGAGAAAAATTGTTGTTCTTAACCTCTGAGGATAGGCCAAGAAGCAAAGGGCTTAAATTGCAGCAAGGGAGGTTTAGGTTGGACATTAGGAAAAACTTCCTGTCGGGGTGGTTAAGCGCTGGAATAAGTTGTCTAGGGAGGTTGTGGAATCTCCATCCTTGGAGATTTTTAAGAGCAGGTTAGACAAACACCTGTCAGGGAGGGTCTAGATCAGCGTTTCTCAAACTGGGGTACTCCAGGGGGTATGTGGGCCCCACTGAGAAACTCCTCCCCCTCTCTCCCTCCCTCAACTCCTCCCCCTTCCTATCAGCACGCCGGGGAACAGGCTTTCTACCTGCCCTGGCTCCGCGCCACTCCCGGAAGCGGCTAACACGTCCCTGCTGCCCTGGGGGGCCAGAGGGTTTCCACGTACTGCCTCTGCCCTGAGCGCTGCCCCCACAGCTCCCATTGGCATGGGAACTGATGGTCTAGATAATACTTAGCTCTGCCATGAGTGCAGGGGACTGGACTAGATGACCTCTCAAGGTCCCTTCCAGTCCTAGATTCTATGATAAACCTGAATATTTTTGGGATCTTGCCAATAGCACAGTTAGTGTCCATTTTGAGATAACTTTATCATACTCTTACTACAACAGCTGCTATTCAGTGCATTGTTCCTAGCTCTGGGTCTGCTTGAGCTGCAATAAACTGGTACCTAAATGACTCCCATCATAGCTGAAGTTTAGTTATTTAAATACAGTCAAGGATATACAGTCTGGTGTTGGTAACCATGTTTTCATAGCAACATTTTGTGTGTGTGTTGTGGGGAAGATGAAATCAAGCATGGTGGCCATCCACTGCTTTTTTGCCTCTCCCTGCTGAGGGTAGGAGGACATTCTAGTAGTTCAGGATGCTGATGGCCCTGATGGGTTATTGGCTTGATATCCAGCCACACTTAGCAAGACAAGGCTGAGGAGGATAGCAGAGATTACCAGCTATTGCTGTTTAAAAGCTTCCTGAACCACGAGGCATCCACTTGTTATGCAGTAAAGTAACACAACACCCAGGAATTCAATCTCTTGGAGCTGCACTAGCCTAATTTATGCTCGAGGTTTCCCAAACATTACTCCGTTTTTGGCTTTTAAACTATTTTGCATAAAATAGTAGAAACCCCTATGTGCCTATGTTTGAAACTGAGGCTGGAAATCAAGTTCTGGGAGGCTTGGGATGTAATCATGATGGTAAGCCTTAGATTTCACCCTCTCTATCCTGCTGCCCCCTGGGCACACATTTCAAACTCCTTTCTCCAACTTGATAGAAATCCCTGGATGAGAAAATAACTTCCATTTTATTGATAACTGCCCCCTTTAATTGAGAGAAACTTAGCTGTCTTCAAGATGCTGCACTGGACAAGCTAGCTTGGGGTTCTCAATTGACAAACTCTGCATTAAGAAACACTGAAGTGCAGGTTTTGTGTGCTTGGTAGTTCGTAGTGTAACAAGAAGACTGCTGCAGCGCCACCATCACCATGTTAGTGCATGTAGTCCCAATGCACTGTGATTTTAACTTGTTTTTTGGGCCATCCACCTCATCAGCCGAGATTCTACACTGGTGCAACTGTTGTCTTGGAGAAGTGATGGTGTTTATATTACGAGGGATATGAAAATCTACTTTTCAAGATGGATGTGGGTAATGTTTTGGGCCCCATCAGAGTAGTGTCTCTTTAAAAGTTTCCTATACTTGACAATTAATGCGGATTAAGGTAGTGTGTGAATTTAAAGCACAATAGGTGTTTCAGACCAATTCCATGTGTACACGTTCTTATTCCAAAATAGGAATTCCTTGTTCCTGTTTACTTTAACCCAGAGTGGGTTAAACTAAACAGGAGCAAAGCACTCTTATGCTGGAATAAATCAGGAACAACTATGTGTAGATACTGTTTAACGCATGGAAATAATCCAGTGAATGTCTGAGGAATTACTGTAAAATGCAATACTGGGTTTTTTTTCTCTGCATTTGATACTTTATAGTCAACATGTGTAATGTTTTGCACTGTTATTTTCCTTGCCCACTTCATTCTATTATGAGTCTGGTGAATTAATTACACTATAATACACAACTCTTCTTCTACACCAAAACTTTACTTTTCTTCACTATTCCGCACCTGTCATAATACTAAAATTATCCAGAGTTCCTTCCCTAATGGTCTAACTTTGTCTCCTCTTCTTATGGGTACACAATGTGGCTCGCTCTCATTCCTCTTAACGACAGCCAGCAGAACAAATGCTGGCTTCAGTGTGTGGACACCCGGAGCTCACCATTACTGTCTCAGGCCAACATGGGCAAAGAGGCAGAGCAAACAGAACATTTTATACAAGTTTTATTTCTTTAAATCTTTAAAAACAGAAGAAAATATTTATACCATCAGTAAGGTGCTCGGTAAGAGACGGTTACTCACCGTAGTAACTGTTGTTCTTCGAGATGTGTTGCTCATATCTATTCCAATTAGGTGTGCGCGCGCGGCGTGCACGATCGTCGGAAGATTTTACCCTAGCAACACTCGGTGGGCCGGCTGGCGCCCCCTGGAGTGGCGCCGTTACGGTGCCTGATATATACCCCAGCCAGCCCAGCGCCCTCTCAGTTCCTTCTTGCCGGCTATTCCGACAGTGGGGATGGAGGGCGGGTTTGGAATAGATATGAGCAACACATCTCGAAGAACAACAGTTACTACGGTGAGTAACCGTCTCTTCTTCTTCGAGTGCTTGCTCATATGTATTCCAATTAGGTGACTCCCAAGCCTTTCCTAGGAGGTGGGGTCGGATTGTGATACTGCAGAGCGTAGGACCGCCGAACCAAAAGCGGCGTCCTCCCTGGAATGTTGTACTATGGCATAATGAGAGGCAAAGGTGTGTACCGATGACCAAGTTGCTGCCCTACATATCTCTTGAATTGGTATGTGTGCCAAGAAGGCAGAGGACGAGGCTTGAGCTCGGGTGGAGTGGGCAGTAGGGTGCATGGTGGGAACACCTGCCAAGTCATAGCATGTCCGTATGCATGATGTGATCCAGGAGGAGATGCGTTGGGAAGAGACCGGGAGACCTTTCATCCGGTCCGCCACGGCGACGAAGAGCTGAGTCGTTTTCCGAAAGGGCTTCGTTCGCTCGATGTAGAAGGCGAGGGCCCTACGGACGTCCAAGGAATGGAGTTGCTGCTCCCTTTGAGAGGCATGGGGCTTTGGGTAGAAAACCGGTAGAAAAATGTCTTGGTTAATATGAAAGGCCGACACTACCTTGGGCAGGAAGGCCGGGTGTGGTCGCAGTTGTACCTTGTCCTTGTGGAACACCGTGTAAGGGGGTTCCGAAGTAAGCGCTCTGAGCTCAGAGACGCGCCTCGCCGAGGTGATGGCTACAAGGAAGGCCGTCTTCCAGGAGAGGTACAGAAGCGAGCACGTGGCCATAGGCTCGAATGGGGCTCCCATGAGCCTAGTGATGACGAGGTTGAGGTCCCAGGTGGGCACCGGGCGGCGAACCAATGGGTGTAGCCACTCTAACCCTTTGAGGAATCTGCTAACCATGGGGTTGGAAAAGATCGAAAGCCCACTGTCGCCAGGGTGAAAAGCCGAAATTGCCGCGAGGTGGACTTTTAGCGACGAAAGGGCCAGACCCTGCTCCTTTAGGGACAGGAGGTAGTCTAGAATGGTATGTATCGGCACCTGCAAGGGGTTAAGACCCCGAGGGCCACACCAAAAGGAAAACCGTTTCCACTTAGCTGAGTAGGTGGACCTGGTAGACGGTTTCCTGCTGCTCAGTAAAACCTGTTGGACCGGGCTGGAACAACATAGCTCGGACGGGTTCAGCCATGCAGCAGCCACGCTGTTAGATGGAGAGAGTGCAGGTCGGGATGATGGAGCCTGCCGTGCTGTTGCATAATCAGGTCCGGCCACAATGGAAGAGTGATTGGGGCTGACACCGAGAGCTCCAGGAGAGTGGTGTACCAGTGCTGCCTGGGCCACGCCGGAGCGATCAGGATTAAGCGGCCCTTGTCCCTGCGCAATTTGAGCAGGACTCTGTGGACCAGTGGAACTGGCGGGAAGGCATAGGACAGGTGGTCCGTCCAAGGCAGGAGAAAAGCGTCTGTCAGGGAGCCTGGGGAGCGACCCTGGAGTGAGCAGAACGCGTGGCATTTCCGGTTCTCGTGAGTCGCGAATAGGTCTGTGTGGGGAAATCCCCACTTCCGGAAGACAGAGTGGATAACGTCCGGTCGAATGGACCACTCGTGAGTCTGGAAGGACCTGCTCAGTCGGTCTGCCAAGGTGTTCTGGACCCCTGGGAGAAAAGAGGCTACCAGGTGAATGGAGTGGGCTATGCAAAAGTCCCACAGATGAATCGCTTCTCGGCAGAGCAAGGAGGAGCGTGCCCCTCCTTGTCTGTTGATGTAATGCATGGCCGTTGTGTTGTCTGTAAGGATGGTGACACAACGACCTTGTAAATGCTGGGCGAAGGCTTGGCAGGCAAGGCGTACCGCTCGCAGTTTCCTGACATTGATGTGCAGGGTCAATTCTTGCTCCGACCACAGGCCCTGTGTTTGGAGGTTCTGTAAATGGGCTCCCCAGCCGAGCGATGACGCATCCGTGGTTAAGGCTAGGGATGGCTGAGATGGATGGAATGGAACACCTTCCAGCACCTTCCTGGGGTCTAGCCACCAGTTGAGGGAGGCCAGGACCTGTGATGGCACCGTCAAAATCAGGTCCAAGCTGTCTCTGCGCGGCTGGTATACTGAGGAGAGCCATGCCTGGAGGGGTCAGAGGCGCAACCTGGCGTGAGCTGTCACGAAAGTGCAGGATGCCATGTGACCGAGGAGGCTGAGGCAGCAGCGGGCCGTCGACGTTGGGAAGCTCTGAAGGCTGCGTATGATGGTTATAAGGGCCTGAAAGCGAGCCTCTGGAAGAAACGCCCGGGCGAGGGTGGAGTCCAGTACTGCCCCTATAAAGTCTAACCTCTGGGTTGGTTCCAAAGTGGACTTTTCTACGTTCAGGAGGAGGCCGAGCTGCTTGAACATGCTCATGGCCGTCCGAATGTGCGACTGGACTTGGCCGCTGGAGTTGCCGCGGATAAGCCAGTCGTCTAGGTAGGGGAACACCTGAACTCTTTGACGACGAAGGGCGGCTGCCACCACTGCCATACATTTTGTAAAAACCCTCGGTGCCGTTGAGAGGCCGAAGGGCAGAACCGTAAATTGAAAGTGTCTCTGGCCCACCATGAAGCGGAGGAAGCGTCTGTGAGGTGGGTAAATTGCAATATGAAAATACGCGTCCTTCATGTCGAGGGCGGCGTACCAGTCTCCATGATCCATAGAGGGGATAATGGTGCCCAGGGAGAGCATGTGGAACTTCAACTTTACCATAAATTTGTTGAGCCCCCGCAAGTCCAAGATAGGACGCAGCCCCCCTTTCGACTTGGGGATTAGGAAATAACAGGAGTAGAAACCCCTGCCCCTGAGCTCCCTCGGAACCTCCTCTACCGCTCCAGCGGAGAGGAGCGATTGTATCTCCTGAATTAGGAGTTGCTCGTGAGAAGGGTTCCTGAAGAGGGACAGGGAGATGGGGTGGGTGGGAGGGAGGGGGGGAGACAAACTGCAAGTGGTATCCGCTTTCCACCGTGCGTAGGACCCAGCGGTCTGTGGTGATATTCGACCACGCACGGGAGAAATGGGAAAGGCGGTCTCGGAACAGGGGGAGAGGATCGACTGAAACTGGTACTCCGGCCTCGAGCGTCCCTTCAAAAATTTTGTTTGGGCCCCGACGATGGTTTGTGGGGGCCCTGCCTCTGACCAGTCTGCCGACCGGACTGTTGCCTCCTGCCCCCTCGACCACGCGGTCTCCTAGAGAAGTCCTGCCGTGGTGCGGGTGTAAAGTAGGGACGTTGCCCGAAGGGCCGGAAGGGTCTGCGCTGCGTCGCAGGGGTATGCATCCCCAGCGTGCGGATGATGGTTCGACCATCTTTAAGGGTCTGCAGCCTTGGGTCAGTTTTTTCGGAGAACAGACCCCGACCTTCAAACGGTAGGTCCTGAATAGTGTGTTGGACCTCCGTGGGGAGGGTGGAGGATTGGAGCCAGGAGATACGCCGCATGGCGACTCCTGAGGCGATAGTTCTGGCAGCCGAGTCGGCGATATCAAGAGAAGCCCGCAACGACGTCCTGGCCACCTTCTTACCCTCCTCGACAAACGCTTTATACTCCTGCCTGGACTCCGGAGGTATAAGTTCTTTGAATTTCTCCATGGAGACCCAGGTGTTATAGCCGTAACGGCTCAGGAGCGCCTGCTGGTTCGCAGCTCTGAGCTGTAGGCCGCCCCCTGAGTAGATCTTTCTCCCAAATAAGTCGAGGCGCTTGGCGTCCTTGGACTTTGGGGCGGGGGCCTGTTGGCCATTCCTCTCGCTCTCGTTGACCGACTGAACCACTAAGGAGCACGGAGGGGCATGAGTATAGAGATACTGGAAATCTCTTGGGGGCGCCATATACTTCCTCTCTACACCCCTGGCAGTGGGGGGTATCGAGGCTGGGGACTGCCAGATAGATGTGGCGTTGGCCAATATCGTACGGACGAACGGGAGGGCTACCCTGGTGGGGGCGTCAGTTGTCAGAATGTCCACCACCGGGTCCTCAAGTTCTGGTACCTCCTCGATCTGCAGATTCATGTTAAGGGCCAATCTGCGTAGCAGGTCTTGATGGTCCCGGAGATCGATAGGAGGAGGGCCGGAAGATGACGCTCCCGCCACTGCCTCGTCGGGAGAGGAGGACGACGATAGACCTTGAGCCAGGGGATCCTGGGAGGGGTCCTGGTGGGGAACCGCTGAGGAGTCCAAGGTCGGGGCCTCCAGGTCTGGGACCACGACCAATGACTGTGGCGGGTCAGAGACTTCCGGGGGAGGGCGGGATACCGTCGCCTCTGGTGCTCTGGGCTCGGATTGGGCCGAGTGGGAGGCTCTAGATGGGACCCCTTGGGCTTGATGGTATGCCATAGGGGTCCAGAAGGGCCATTGCCCCTGGACTTGAGATGGCTCCTGTCCAACATCCGGCCAGTGGCCCTGTTCACCAACCGTGTGATCCTCAGCATAAAGGTCGCTACCGGCTCTAGAAGAGTGGGAGACGGAGCGAGAAGGCCAAGGCGGTGCAGAGTAACCTTGAAGAGCGGTCTGCGTGGCCATGGTATGTCGAGGTGCCGGGGATCGGTACCGGGATCTCGATCGGTACCGAGACCTGGAACGGTACCGGCGGTTGCTGCGGTACCGGGAACCCGATTTGGATCGGGAACGTCTCGGCGAACGATAATGATGTCGATCGTCCGGAGATCTACGCGGTGAGCGGCCGCGGGACCGGGAGCGGTACCGGGAGTCGTCATACCACCGCCTGGAGGGCGACCTGGAACGGTACCGCGAGTATGACCGGTGCCGGGATGATGACCGGCGCCGGGACTGCGAGCGGTGCCGAGGAGAACCCGAGTGCTGTTGGCTGGTCTCCACATGCGGCACTGGGCATAACATGGCCGGTTTGCCGCGGGATGTGACGATCTGCAACGGCGGTACCGAGGATGAGGTCGGTGCTGGATCAGTCATAGCAATCAGGTCCCGTGCTGCCGAGAAGGTGTCCGGAGTGGACGGCAGTGGAAGCTCTACCACGGTGTGCACCGGGGAGCTGACGGTCACCGAGCTCAATGGGCCTTGAGAGGCCGGAGTCGTCGGTACCGGAGCCTTAGAAGGCTGTCCTGTGCTCAACGGCCTCTGGGGTGCCGGAGTCGGCAGGGTCGGTGCCGGTATTGGTAGCGGCGCTGGACTCGACGGCCTTTGCGGAGCCGGAGTAGGTGGCATAGATATCTGAGCCACAGGCACCGAGCTCGACGGTCCTTGCGGGACCGGAGTCAATGGTGCTGGCGTCACACCGGACTTGGCGCGGTCCTGAACAGGCTGCGGGGGCAGCGGAGTCGGTGCTGGTCCAGGACCCGACTTCCTCGCTCTCGGTGACAGAGAGCGACGCCTCTGAGAAGTCCCGGCCTGAGGTGTACGGTGCCGGGGCTCTTTCCCGGAGCTCGGGCGTTCCGGTGCCGTCGATGACGAGCCCGCTGGGGTCGGCACCGGGTTCCGGTGCGGGGCCGACATCGGGCTGAGCGAGGCCTCCAAGAGGAGCTGCTTTAAACGAAAGTCCCGCTCCTTCTTGGTCCGCGGCTTAAAAGCCTTGCAAATTCGACACCTGTCCGGAAGATGGGACTCCCCGAGGCACTTTAAACAGGAGTCATGGGGATCCCCCGTGGGCATCGGCTTCTGACAGGCCGAGCAAGGCTTGAATCCCGGGGAGCCAGGCATTGGCCCGGTACCGGGAAGGAGACAGGGGAGAAGCCCCTTATCTCCCGCTACTATTTACACTAACTACAACAAAAGAACTATCAGTAAACTATTAACAACTACTTAAGAAGTACTTAAAAACTATCTACAAAATAAACGAGTGCTAAGTATGCTAGGGAGGTGGAGATCAGCGAGCTGCTCTCCACAGTTCCAACGACCGTCACGGGCGGTAAGAAGGAACTGAGAGGGCGCTGGGCCGGCTGGGGTATATATCAGGCACCGTAACGGCGCCACTCCAGGGGGCGCCAGCCGGCCCACCGAGTGTTGCTAGGGTAAAATCTTCCGACGATCGTGCACGCCGCGCGCGCACACCTAATTGGAATACATATGAGCAAGCACTCGAAGAAGAACTGTCCTTTATTGTCTGGTCTCTCTCTGACTTATTGCGTAATTAGAGTGGAGATCATGTAATTTAGATATAATTCACCAGCAAAGAGAATATTGAAAGACTTGCGTGGGTCTGATTTTAAAAAAGAAGAGCACAAACAAAGAATTTCACCTTTCTAGATCTTTCTGGTGGATAACGTTTCATGAATGAGAGGGAGGGGAGTGAGAGCAGTGACAGGGTGTGAGGTTGAGTCTAGGTGCCTGTCACTTTTTGTGGTGTCATTTCCTCGCTCTTAATATAGGTGGGTGTAGAGAGAACTTGATTTGATTTTACATTTCTCTTTCTCTAATCCATGGATTAGAATTGGCTACCCGGGGACTGGTTTTGTGTAGGTCAACAGATGATGTAGCCTTCCACTCCACCTACCCTGGTCTGATAAGTCTACCCCAGTGATAAATATGTGTGTCTCGCCTGTTGCTCAGAAAGGACATTAGAGGAATTATTTAAGCTTAGTACCAATGTGGACACAAGAACAAATGCATATAAACTGGCCATCAGGAAGTTTAGACTTGAAATTAGACCACAGTTTCTAACCATCAGAGGAGTGAAGTTCTGGAACAGCCTTCCAAGGGAAGCAGTGGGGGCAAAAGACATATCTGGCTTCAAGATAAATCTTGATAGATTTATGGAGGGGATGGTTTGATGGGATAGCCTAATTTTGGCAATTAATTGATCTTTGACTAGTAGCGGTAAATATGCCCAATGGCCTGTGATGGGATGTTAGATGGGGTGGGATCTGAGTTACTACAGAGAATTCTTTCCTGGGTGTCTGGCTGGTGAGTCTTGCCCACATGCTCAGGGTTTAGCTGATCGCCATATTTGGGGTTGGGAAGGAATTTTCCTCCAGGGCAGATTGGCAGAGGCCCTGGAGGTTTTTCGCCTTCCTCTGTAGCATGGGGCACGGGTCACTTGCTGGAGGATTCTCTGCACCTTGAAGTCTTTAAACCATGATTTGAGGACTTCAATAGCTCAGACATAGGTTAGGGGTTTATTACAGGAGTGGGTGGGTGAGATTCTGTGGCCTGCATTGTGCAGGAGGTCAGACTAGATGATCATAATGGTCCCAAGTCTATGAGCTAAACTGTGTCTTTGAGGCTTTAACTGAAATGATATTGCAGCTTCCATTCCTTCCTCAGCTCCCTGGATGTAGCTTTCTCTCCTTTTCCCTCTGCAGTATAGGAACAACTAAACACAGATTTTTCTATGAATACTAAGATTTATCTGTTGGCGTATCTCATGTTGTTGAATAACAGTTTATGCTCTGCTCATTCCCATCGGACAAAAACAGTTTTACAGTATGTAATTTAATTTTTCTTTTGTGGCAGTTTTTCTCTGTGCCACCTATGTTATCACTGGAAAATCAAATAAAAATTAATCATAAAAAATGGTATCAATGTACAGGAGTCTGCAAATTATTGTCAGTCCGCTGAGCACTGTGTTTCTGTGCCACTTGCCCCACAGGCTCACTTTCCTGTTCTTCTCTTCCCCTCCTTCTTGCCTTCAGAAGAAATCTTTTTTTCTTCTTGCATATGCTTTGGTTTTTACTGGAGTTTCTCTGCTAATACACAAAGGGTAAAATGGAAGAAGTTTTCCCTTCATGATCCTAATCAAATCAGAACTTGTATATTAAAAGCCACTGGAAATATCTCAAAGCCAAAACAATGGTTTTAAATTAATCCCTAATGTACTTGAGATGCCCTTCTTTTGTATTTCCCTTGGAGAAACCAAGTCTTCTGGAGACCAGATAGCTGTTTTACCTCAATCTTCTCTCTCCAGCCTCAACCTGAAATAGGGGACAATCAGGAGGCAGACTGGTGAAGCTCAGTGTGGCTTCAGAGGAGCCTGGCAGCAACTGGGTTTGTTTTACCGTGAATTTGGGAACCAAAGATATACTCTGAGTGGGAGCTGAGATGAAGGTGACACAGCAATCAAAACAAACTGCAAAAGAACAGGAGTAACTGCCAGCGATTGAAACCAGGCCAGTTGGCTCCTTTGACCCAACCTTAATGATCTCTTACCAATGGCATTCCAACCAGAAAATGGATTCCAGAAATGGATAAAACTAAAGGAACTGGAAACATCCCTGTTGCAAATGAGGGCGGTTTGGTGCAAATGGATATTCTGAGGAGAGTGTGGAACAGACCGGGGCAGGGGGTGGAGTAGTTATTGCCATATAATGCTTCTCTGTGACTTCAGGAATTTAACACTTTTTTTTCCTGGGTGTTTCACAGTAGTTGTGAGCAATAAAAAGTAGAGCTGCAGTGTAAGCCTGAGCTTCTGTGTCCTCCGATAAAATTAGCCATCTGGGTGTTTACAGCAATTGCTTATTGGCATTCTGTGGAAGTGTCTCTCCAGGCAGCGTTCCTGTGGAATTAGGTAGCACAGCTGTGATCATTTCATAAGAATGCAAGCTATTTTAAAATTTCTAACATTTTATTAGTTCTATAAAATGGTTCCAGCTAAATAAAGCGTTTCTAACCAGAAATGTTGAGCGATACCCAGATGTAGGCAGTTTGGCAGATTTTAAGTTGGGTTATTTGCTTGTAGAGTTTTTTGTTTTTGCTTTTTGAGATGTTCTGAAGGGTTTGGAAAGTCAGTTACTTGATTTGAGAGGAAATACTTCACACTTGGAGAAAGCAAATCTCTTTATTTGCCTGTGTCTGAGAATGCAGTCAACTTGCAGGAATGTTCTCCCTGGGGAAAGCAGCAAGAAAGAGATGAAGAATCTCTTCTCTGGTACTCTGGACATAATTAACATGTCTGAATAAATAAAAATTAAGCCATCTCTGTTTTCACCGCTCCTTCTTTTGCCATTCTGTGGTACTGCGTCTTATGAATACCACAGCCGTCTCTGTGCTTACAATCTGGTTCAAAAGCAGAGTGCCTTTGCCTTTTTGTTGTTGTTGTTTTGGGTCTCCACTGGGATCAAAATTTAGCTTTTTCTTGAGTGCATTAGCCAGCAGCTGACTCAGATACTAATCAGATGCCCGCTTCAGTTTGGCTTAAACAAAACAAATTTTGATGGGCAATTTTACAGAAAAAGAAAAGAATAAAATAGTTCTAAAAGGCCTACATTAATAATACTGTATGTAAAACACTCTGTCACATAGCTGAAAATGACAGAGTATTGCATGGTGACTGTGTCCATATCAATGTGGAAAAGTACCTCATTTCTTCCTGCGCCACCATCTTAGGAGAGGTACAACAGAAAAGACGTGCCTAAACGAAACCCTACAAAGACGTATCTGCATTAGCTTTTAGATCTAAAATATCTCTTGGCTGCTTCCACTGGTGTTAGCAATGACATGGTTGGTGACATCGTAACATTTGTGCCGTCTAACCCTGCTTGGAGCTAACAAAATTGGGAAAATTTAGTGAAAACCGAGTTTTCCCAACCAGACTCTATAAAAGTGTAATGATCAGCTTGGAAGGATACAGGTGATGCTGGAGTTTATTTTGATCACACTTCATTGTTTGACCAGTGTGTCAAACAGAATTGCAAGATCTTTTATTTGCATGCTTAATCTATATTTCTTGCCTTTTTTTAGACATAGATTCTGCAGCTGGGTTAATTGGTTCCATTGTAATTTCATGTATTGATTATTTTAATTCCCTTTTAATCAATATACCTAAATCTGATAGTTGAACGCTGCAGCCATTTCAAAATGCTGCAGAACACATCTTGGTCCAAATCAAAGCCCCGATTTTATTACTCCAGTTTTAATGACGTTGCACTGTTTCCTTGTGGAATACGGTATTGTGTTTAGGGTAGTTTTGTGCTTGATTTTCTGTCTTTCCGGGCTTCTGTCACCAGTTTCTCTCTCTGACCTTGTAACACAATGCCTGACACACAGATTACTACATTCCTACCCTCACTATTTGATTGTTTCTTGATTTTCTTCTGTGACTAGCTAATCACTGATGCACTCTCTCTTGCTCGCTTTATTCATAGAACTGGCTGCCTTCCCAGTTCAGTCTTTGTGATTCCCAGGAACAGATTACATTTTACAGGAAGACGCGTTATAGAAATTATTTCTTTATTGTTGTAAAGCATGTTCCTTGTAAAATTATTTAATTAAAAAGCACCACTTTTTTTTTTTTAAAGACAAGTTATAAAGAGGGAATTTTGTAAAACAAAAACGTGAAAAATAGGCATATTACACTTCTGCGAAAAGCCATTTCCTTTGCAATAATTAGCAGTACCAGCTAAGGAAAAGTAGAACATTACTGGTGGATATTTGTGTGGGAATAAAGCTTTCTCCTAAACTGACTTTCCTCCTGTTGCATGACTCTGCAGTGAAGACACAATTTTTTGCTTATAATCTCAGTTGTTTTCCATAAAAATGATTGTGATATCATAAGTGGATGCTGGTTGCAGTCTGAGCTATTGTAAAGCTTTCATATATCGGAGCCATCGCAACACCTCTGTAGCAAGCGTGACAAAATCTTTTTAGACTAAGAGCTCTTTGGCACAGGGTACTTGGCACTTTTTGGGTTGGAAAGCGCTGCCCTAGCAAATTTGTCATTTCTACTGGAAATAATAGTAGTAGAACATGAGAAGAGGGAAAATAAAGGAGAGCTCCTTGCAGATGAATTCCAGAAACTGCCGTCCTTCCTTCTTAGGGTGTGCCTACACAGTGAGCAGATGTGCTAGCTTTGCTCCAGCTAGTGTGCTAAAAACCGCAGTGTGGCCACGGCAGCGTGGGGGGTGGACGGGCTAGCTGCCCAAGTACAAACCCACTGGACATCCTGGATATTTACGCGGGTGACGTCGTCCCAGCTGCTGTGTAAACATACCCTCAGAGATCAAGAAGCTTTGATATAAATAAATGTGTTTTCATTCAGACATCTTTCCCTGTTTACTATGTAAACTGATACAGCAACCAGGACCTCATGTACTCTGTGATTCTGTGGCTGTGGAATGTACAGATCCATCCCTTGCTGCAGGATTGTGCTGTACAATCCAATCATTCATTGAAATAAATGGGGAAAAAACAAAACATGTCTAGCCCTTACGATTGTAAAGGAAACTTTCAAACATCAACTGAGTCTAAACAGAAGCAGTGATGACTTCCTGAGTCTGCAGACCGCCTGAAACAATAGTTCTGGGTAAGGTGTGACCTACCCAGTTTATGTCTATGGGGTGTTGACATTGACATTTTCATAATTAGATTTCAGAATTAACATTGAATTCACTAATTTGTTTGTATTATGGTAGCATCTAGTGCCCTAAACTGAGATAAGAGCCTTATTGCACTGGGCGTTATACATAAACCTAAGAAGAGACTGTTCCTGTCCCATAGACTTGACAATGTAAATAAACAAGACCAACAAAGAGTGGGAGAAAGGAAGTATTAATATCCCAGTTTTAGAAGGGGAACAAGGCACAGAGAAAGGGGGAGATTTTCCGAGGCCCAAATGGAAGCTAGGTGTCCAAATTGATTTGCAATGGGAATTTGTGCCTTTGAAAAATCTCCCCCAAATGACTTCCAGCCTCCAAGACCTTCAGCACATGGGGTTATCTTGCAAACCCAAAGTGCCTCCTGCACTTTCTCAGGTGCCAAAAAGCCCTGGTTGTCCTTGTGTCAGATCTTAAAATTTCCATTTCCCCCCTAAAAATGTCTCTAATACTGTTATTTGTTTTCAGTGTAAAAATTTGCAGCATACTGAAAATTATAAATTATGGGACAGCATACAAAATGGAATTGAATATCAAATTAAATAATTGGATACTGTTCTGACTATATTATTAATGTTCATAGTTAATTCACTAAAAACCTTCAATCGTAGCTACGCTAGGGTATCACAATGCAGGGGACCTGCTGCAGAATGAAGATCAATCTTGCTACAGAGTGTATGGGGTCTTGAGAATAGCTGGGAATTCCAAGTGTGACCCCGGTCAAATCCCATCACCCTCATAGGGGAGGGATCATAGAGTTTGACAGATTTTTAATTCCCTCTTTATATGCTTTCAATGTATTCTGTACTGTAAGGGCATTAAGTGGATGGGAGATGTCTCTGTCCCCATTGCTTGGTGAGAAGTACATCTGAGTGCTGTTCAGTCAATCCTTAAGGTCTCTATCAGCCCAAAGTCAGCTGCATGCTCCTCTAGCCCAGTGCATTAATCAGCCTAACACTAGGCATCAAAAACACCCCCAGCTGATTAAGACGACCAGGGTAATTTAAATTAATCCTGCTGGTTTTGTTCTGTTGTATAAACTTGGAAATTGATATATTTAAATTAATTATACCCGCTCTAGGAAGGAGAAGAGGTAAAACTTTCATCTGGTGTTGTGACTTAGGGGATGTTTATCTGCACCACACACTCTCCAAGTAAGAGAGAGAGACAGTGCCAAGTGGGGCAGTTCTCTGTTTTTCTGGATTTCCACTAGCAGAGGGTTGAGTATAATTAAAACTATTCCTGTGGCTTTGCTGAAATGAGAGTTCTCAGGCGCATGACCCCCTGCTGAGCCCATCTAAAAGGGAGGCTGCATCTGATGGAATGTCATGACAAAGGTTCTGATTTTAGGTATCTATATTTTTAAATCCTGAGATGACCTAATCCTGTCTAACTGGAGCAAGCGGCATGGATCTTTTCAGTGTAGTAATATGTCATCCACATTATATTGGAGGATATGTCACAGTTCTCATCATAAACCCTGTTGTTTGGGGTTATAACTTGGCCGTAAATATTCAATACCATTAGAAACCTGATGGGTAAGGTTTCCATTTGGGAGCAATTTTATGTTCTTAATTTGATTTTAAGAGTTTCTCCCTGCAGTCTCTCTCTATTAAAGTGCTTCCAGCACTGTTTGGAGTACTTGGTTTCATCTAAACTATGGGTGAAAGGTTCTTGACTTGCCCACACAGTATGACCCCAGGAAGTGGGAAAGGAGGGGAATGGTTATAAATTGTTTTAGAAAGTACCCTGTATTCTATAATATGCTTATAGCCAGCTTTTCCAAGGCTCGGTCCTGAGTTCTCAACCCCAGGATATAGTGAGGAGTATTGTGCTGGCTCCAACACTCATTATGGGGCTTTAATTTTTAATTCTACTTTCAACAAGCTTGCAAGTGGTAGCCTGCAAATCTAGGCGAGGCTGTGGAGGACTCTGTTAGATGCGCCATTGCATGAGACGTGTCTTTTGGGAAATGGAAAGAGAAAGATTCTAAAGTACTTTAAAGCTGACTTTCAAGGAAAGTTCTAACAAAAAAAGCAGTCATTAAAGTCTGTTTTGTGCTCGTAAGATTCAAAAACACCTAGATTTATTAAAGAGACTTTCAGGTGATCAGTCCATAATGCAGGCTGCTCTGAGGTGCTGTGTTAATAATCCCCTTTCCTACTGAATTTTTGCACTTGACAGCATGCTGCCGTGTGTGCAGATTTAACTTTCTAGTAGGGCTCTTAGTTCATTCTTACTGCTCATGTGCAGCTCCCACATTTCCGGATGTTGTTTTCTCCTCTCCTATATTCTCTGAACAGGTGGCTGATGGTGAATTGTTGGTAGCAGCAATCTCTCTCTCTCTCTCTCTCATCTGGTGGCATAGGGGGTGCTGTCGTTCTTTGAGAATGTTTTTAACAGTACCATCTGCTGCTTTGTCTGTGCTTGTATTTGAGCCAGTTTCCTTGCCAAGATCTATAGGCTGTTTAGGAGCAACTTCACCTACATGGTGGTAGGGAAAATTTCTTAACGGAATCTACTACATTGGCTCATAATCCAGTGAAATGCATCTTGTGGAAGGCAGGTAGCTGAAATATGCTTAAAAAAACCAAACCCACTGACGGAGGGACAAGTCCCCACCCCAAAATACTCCGTTCAGATGATGTAAGGAGCACCTGGCTTCTTGTAATCTTCCAAAGACTTTATATGCAATGAGACTGTTTTGGTTTGAAACTTTAGATACTGCTAGTTTTGTTCAAGGTGAGTATTTTTACAACTACCACTGGTGTAGAAAAAGAAACCCCAAAAACAAATCTGATGATGTCCAAAATAATACTAATGAGAAAAAAAATAGTCATTTTCAGGAATCAATCTCTATAGTTCATAATTAGACACAGGTGAGGACAGGTAAAAGATACAGTAGATCCTCAAAGTTACGAACTGACCAGTCAACCCCACACCTCATCTGGAACCGGAAGTACGCAATCAGGCAGCAACAGAGACCCCCAAAAAAGGCAAATGCAATATGGTACTGTGTTTAAACGTAAACTATTTTTTAAAAAAAAGCAGGAAAATTTTTTTAAAAAATATTTGACATAGTAAGGAAACTGTTTCTGTAGGAGAACATTTCAACCTCTCTAATCACTCAGTGACAGACTTAAAGGTGGCAATTTTGCAACAGAAAAACTTCCAAAACAGACTTCAAGGAGAAGCTGTCGAACTTGAATTGATATGCAAACTAGGTACCATCAACTCAGGGTTGAACAGAGACCGGGAATGGCTTGGCCATTACGTTAATTGAATCTATTTCCCTTAAGTTAACGATCCTCACTCACACGTTTGTGTCAGTTGTCCACAATGGGCCATCTTATTTATCATTTCAAAAGTTTTTTCCCCCTGCTGATACAGTTCCTCTTAATTAATTAGCCTCTTAAAGTTGGTATAGGCACTTCCACCTTTTCATGTTTCTTTGAATGTATAAATATCTGCTCACTGTATGTTCCATTCCATGCGTCTGATGAAGTGGGTTCTAACCCACGAAAGCTTATGCTGAAATAAATTTGTTAGTCTCTAAGGTGCCACAAGTAATCCTGTTCTTTTTGCTGACACAGACTAACACGGCTGCTACTCTGAAACCTGTTTCTGTGCTTGTTTCATTTAAATTAAGATGGCTAAAAGCAGCATTTTCTTCTGCATAGTAAAGTTTCAAAGCTGTATTAAGTCAATGTTCAGTTGTAAACTTTTGAAAGAACAACCACAACATTTAGTTCAGAGTTATGAACATTTCAGAGTTACGAACAACCTCCATTCCTGAAGTATTTGTAACTCTGAGTTCTACTGTATCTATAAAAAAATAGCCCAAGTACTGCAGCTCTTCATCAAATTTCTTTTTCATTCATAAATTCACTTTTTCTTTAAAATGACCTCATAAATTATTATGATGTTCCTGGAGTGGGACAGTGGACATTGAGAGCTAAATAATATCTATATAATAATTGACAAAGGAGGAGAGAGAGAAAAGGCAAATAGTCCATAAAAAGCAATAAGTATCAAGTGAATGGTTCATGAAAATGTGTGGGTTTTGATGGTTTCTTCAAAAATGTCTGGTAGATCAACTTGTTCCAGAGAAAATTACATTTTTAAGTTTAGAAACCTCTACGGTTCATAAGTTTGTGTGTGTGTGTGTGTGTGTGTGTGTTTTTTTCTTTCTGATTTTTATCCTAAATTTTGAGGAAAAAAACCTAAGGTGAGTAGTTTTGATTTTCCCCAGTAAAGAGTAGCTGATGAGTAGGGCCCTACCAAATTCATAGTCCATTTTGGTCAATTTCATGGTCATCGGATTTAAAAAATCTAATTATTTCAAATATTTAAATCTGAAATTTCACTGTGTTGTAACTGTAGGGGTCCTGACCCAAAAGGGAGCAGTTCAGGGGGGGGGGGGTCGCAAGGTTATTGTGGTGGGGGGTCGTAGTATTGCCACCCTTACTTCTGCGCTGCTGCTGGCAGCGGCACTGCCTTCAGAACTGGGTGGCCGGAGAGTGGCAGCTGCTGGCCAGGAGCCCAGCTCTGAAGGCAGCACCACTGACAGCAGCAGCACAGAAGTAGGGATGGGATGGGATGGTATTGCTGCCCTTGCTGCCGCCTTCAGAGCTGGGCCCTCAGACAGCAGCCGCCACTCTCCGGCCACCCATTGCCACCCTGACTTCTGTGCTGCTGCTGGCGGTGCTGCCTTCAGAGCTGGGCGCCTGGCCAGCAGCTGCCGCTTTCCAGCCAGCTCTGAAGGCAGCACAGAAGTCAGGGTGGCAATACCATGTCCTTCCTACAATAACCTTGCAACCCCCCCGTGACCCTCTTTTGGTTGGGACCCCCAATTTGAGAAACGCTGGCCTCCCCTGTGAAATCTGTATAGTATAGGGTAAAAGTACACTAAAGACCAGATATCGCGGACGAGACCAGATTTCACGGTTTGTGATGCGTTTTTCAGGGCTGTGCATTTGGTAGGGCCTCACTAATGAGGCCTTAAGCTTGCATGTAGGGAAGGACTAGCACATGTGGGGTGCAGTATAAGAACTGTCAGTGCTGTGGGATCTTTTTACATAGTAGGAGAAAGTTAACACACTAGAGTGAATTACTTTACAAGAAGATTTTCTTTATAGTGCAAATCTACTTCAACTTGGAAAATGTGCATTTTCAAGAAATGTAGGCGGAAGTAAAGCAGGATTTAAACTCTGTCGGGAGTTTGAATATACAGCAGTCTTAATATCAGACAGAAGCTTGAGCAAGCAAAATGTGTCTCATTTCACAAGCACCACTCTTCAATTTATGGCTTTTTTATTTACACTTTACTTTTGCTGCTGCTGCTTTCTGTCTTTATTCACAATCCAAATTCAACAAAATACTATTTCTTCATTGCTGAAGTTTGATAACTCATCTTTTTAAAAGCATATTTAGTAGAATATGAAAGTGAGTTACAAGCTGTAGCAAAACCACTCTGCTGAGGTTGGACATTGGATGTGGAAAATCATCCCATTCTGCAGCTATGACCGGTGCATTTGCAAAAGATGAAGAGCAGCAGAAAAGCATCAGAACAGTTCTCTATATTGCTAAAAGCAGTGCTCACATACATACAATATCACTTGATCAATCACTCTCTGGAATTTTGTCAAGCGTGGTTGGCACTTAAGCCAGAAATCTCTGCTTAGCTTCTTTTGGCTATTCTGTTTATTCACTTCCCAGAGGTTTGGAGCAGCAGCAGAGTGCTGCAGAGCGTCCCTAGTCACCAACTCTTTGGCATTCTTTCAAAGAGCACACACGGTATGGGAGGATGGAAACTTGAGAAACACTTGTAGACTTTGGAAAGCTGATGCACTCAAAGGTGACTTATCTGAGGAGCATTCCTAAACAGTAGATTCTTTCCCAAGTAAAGTTTGGGAGCAAATGTTTTCTGCTACCGTAAACAAAGTAAAGCTAGTTTTAATTTTATTATTTACTATTGTTAAAGGGAAATAAGAAAGAAAAACTTGTAGCACCTTAGAGACTAACAAATTTATTTCAGCATAAGCTTTCGTGGGTTAGTACCCACTTCATCGGATGCATGGAATGAAACATACAGTAGACAGATATTTATACAGTCAGAGAAACATGATAAGGTGGAGGTGCATAGACCAACCTTAAGAGGCTAATTAATTGAGAGGAACCATAACAGCAGGGGAAGAAAAACCTTTGAAGTGATAAACAAGATGGTCACACAGGTGTGAATGAGGATCATTAACTTAAGGGAAATAGATTCAATTAACGTAATGGCCGAGCCATTCGAGGTCCTTATTTAATCCTGAGGTAATGCAATCTAGTTTGCATATCAATTCGAGTTCAACAGTTTCTCTTTGAAGTCTGCTTTTCGAGTTAATCTGTCGCAACCAGATTCTTCTGCTGGGCTATACTCTCAGCCCAGCAGAAGAATCTGTCCTTTCTCGGGGCCTCTCCTTTTGTCCCTCCAGACCCACGAACATGATACAGTTCTGCGGTGACCTAGAATCCTACTTTCGACGTCTCCGACTCAAAGAATATTTCCAACAGACCTCTGTACAACATACTAACCCACAGAATCCTTCCTACCAAAACTACAAAAAGAAGGATTCTGCGTGGACTCCTCCTGAAGGTCGAAACAACAAATTGGACTTCTACATAGACTGCTTCCGTCGCCGTGCTCGAGCTGAAATTGTAGAAAAGCAAAATCACTTGCCCCATAACCTCAGCCGTGCAGAACACAATGCCATCAACAGCCTCAGGAACAACTCTAACATCATAATCAAAAAGGCTGACAAAGGAGGAGCTGTCGTCATCATGAATAAGTTGGAATATGAACAAGAAGCTGTCAGGCAGCTCTGTAACTCCACATTCTACAGGCCTTTATCCTCTGACCCCACTGAGGAGTACCAAAAGAAACTACACCATCTGCTCCAGAAACTCCCTGGAAAAGCACAAGAACAAATTTGTACAGACACGTGCCTAGAACCCCGACCAGGGGCATTCTATCTGCTACCCAAGATCCATAAACCTGGAAATCCTGGACGCCCCATCATCTCAGGCATTGGCACCCTAACAGCAGGATTGTCTGGCTATATAGACTCTCTCCTCAGGTCCTATGCTACCAGCACTCCCAGCTATCTTCGCGACACCACTGACTTCCTGAGGAAACTACAATCCATCGGTGATCTTCCAGACAACACCATCCTGGCCACTATGGATGTAGAAGCCCTCTACACTAACATTCCACACAACGATGGACTACAAGCTGTCAGGAACAGTATCCCCGATACTACCACGGCTAACCTGGTGGCCGAACTTTGTGATTTTGTCCTCACCCACAACTATTTCACATTTGGGGACAATATATACCTCCAAGTCAGTGGCACTGCTATGGGTACCCGTATGGCCCCACAGTATGCCAACATTTTTATGGCTGACTTAGAACAACGCTTCCTCAGCTCTCGTCACCTAACACCCCTACTCTACTTGCGCTACATTGATGATATCTTCATCATTTGGACCCATGGAAAAGAAGCCCTTGAGGAATTCCACCATGATTTCAACAATTTCCATCCCACCATCAACCTCAGCCTAGACCAGTCCACACAAGCAGTCCATTTCCTAGACACCACTGTGCTAATAAGTGATGGTCACATAAACACCACCCTATACCGGAAACCTACTGACCGCTATACTTACCTACATGCTTCCAGCTTCCATCCTGGACACACCACACGATCCATTGTTTACAGCCAAGCTCTAAGATACAACCGCATTTGCTCCAATCCCTCAGACAGAGACAAACACCTACAAGATCTCTATCAAGCATTCTTACAACTACAATACCCACCTGCTGAAGTGAAAAAACAGATTGACAGAGCCAGAAGAGTACCCAGGAGTCACCTACTACAAGACAGGCCCAAAAAAGAAAATAACAGAACACCACTAGCCGTCACCTTTAACCCCCAACTAAAACCTCTCCAGCGCATCATCAAAGATCTACAACCTATCCTAAAAGATGATCCCTCACTCTCACAGATCTTGGAGGACAGACCAATCCTCGCTTACAGACAGCCCCCCAACCTGAAGCAAATACTCACCAGCAACCACACACCATACAACAAAAACACTAACCCAGGAACCTATCCTTGCAACAAAGCCCGATGCCAACTCTGTCCACATATCGATTCAAGTGATACCATCACAGGGCCTAATCACATCCGCCACACCATCAGGGGCTCATTCACCTGCACATCTACCAATGTGATATATGCCATCATGTGCCAGCAATGCCCCTCTGCCATGTACATTGGCCAAACCGGACAGTCTCTACGCAAAAGAATAAATGGACATAAATCTGATATCAGGAATCATAACATTCAAAAACCAGTAGGAGAACACTTCAACCTCCCTAATCACTCACTGACAGACTTGAGGGTAGCAGTGTTGCGACAGATTAACTCGAAAAGCAGACTTCAAAGAGAAACTGTTGAACTCGAATTGATATGCAAACTAGATTGCATTACCTCAGGATTAAATAAGGACCTCGAATGGCTCGGCCATTACGTTAATTGAATCTATTTCCCTTAAGTTAACGATCCTCATTCACACCTGTGTGACCATCTTGTTTATCACTTCAAAGGTTTTTCTTCCCCTGCTGTTATGGTTCCTCTCAATTAATTAGCCTCTTAAGGTTGGTCTATGCACCTCCACCTTATCATGTTTCTCTGACTGTATAAATATCTGTCTACTGTATGTTTCATTCCATGCATCCGATGAAGTGGGTACTAACCCACGAAAGCTTATGCTGAAATAAATTTGTTAGTCTCTAAGGTGCTACAAGTTTTTCTTTCTTATTTTCATTTTGCTGACACAGACTAACACGGCTACTACACTGAAACCTATTGTTAAAGGGACACCAACTTGAAATCCAGTCAGCTTAAAAAAATGATTTAAAAACGGTTTGGGTACTGTACCTGAGTTGTCCTGGCAATTTTAATGGTTTTAGTCACATTTTCCTGTTTTTAAAATGTTTCTCTTCTTTTGCTATGTGGAAGATCCACTCTTAGATCTTGAAGATCCACTCTTAAATCTTGAAATCAGTAGGCTAATTTCAGTTTGGTCTTAAACCCTTCACTCTGGTTACAATGCATGCATTGGGTTTAATTTTAGCACAAGTTTTCTAAATCCCGGACGTTCAACAATCCTAATGAAGCTTTGATTTCCAGTAAATACAATGTACAGTGACAGAAAATAGCCTTCTTCTTGATACTCTTGGATTTTCATTCCATTTCATTTCAGTAGACATCAGTATTTAGTTCTCAGAGCGGTCGCATAGCATCTCTCACTTTTCATCACAAATGTTTATGTAAACAGTTTGCATTACACGTGAACATAGTGTGTGCTGCTTTAAAAAGAGATAAAGATTAGAACCATCCTTTCTAAGTCTTGAAATGCAAACTCATAATCAGCATTTCTCAGAAGCGGCCACCAGGGGCTTTTCCTGCGGCCACAGCCTCCTGAGTGGTGATTGGGGGGTGAGGGGAGCAACGGCCCCTCACCTGGGGCTGCCAGGGGGGTGGGGGGACTGAGCCCTGCCCCCCGCTGGAGCCACAAACGCTGGAGGAGCAGACAGCTGGTGCGAGTTTCCCATCTTCCTTGGGACGGTGGGGCTCAGGCTTCCAGCTTCAGCTCTGGGGTGGTGGGTGTCAGGTGTGGCCGCGTGACAGCGGGCTCTGACTGCGGGGCTTTGGGCTGCGGAATTTGGCTGTGCAGTGGTGAGATCCATCCCCTGGCTGCAGGGCTTTGGGCTCCCCACCCCCCTCATCACCCCTAGCCCCTGCTGCCTCCCTGCTCACAACTCCATCCAAGGCTTAATTTGGGCCCCGGCTTGACAGGGCTGAGTAAGTCCGCTGTGAAAAGTAATGTTTGTATGTTTGTTAATATCACCTTTCACTGCCTCCCAGCTAGGTAACAAGTCTGCTGCTGTGAAAAGTGATATTAACAAACGTACAAATATCCCCTTTCGCAGAAGCAGACTTACTAGCCAGCAAGTCTTAAAAAAAGAGACAACAACAAAAGGCAAGAACGTGCAAAGCACCTTATTTGTGTTTCTATTCTGTTTAGGTCCAGTAAAGACTAGAGACAACTGTCCATTATTTTTATTATTGAGTCTGCAAAAAAAAAAAACCTACATGAATAAATTATCAATTGTACATGTGTCTGTACATATTTATTTGTTTTTCCTAACGTTAATTATGTATTTTAGGAAAAATTGTCATAGCGGCCACCAGCAGCAGTTGGTGGCCAGACTCTGAGGCCATTGTTGTGAGAACCCCATAGATGAAGGATGAAACACACCATCTTGAGCCCTTCAAAATTGTCTTGGAAAGTTAATTTTAATCTCAGATGCTTGATGGTCTATTGGAAGTGGTAGATTTCACATAAGATGGGACGCTGCTTGGCACAGCAGCAGGAGACGGTTCTCAAAGCCCTTTTCCACTGAGGCAGCTTTGTGAGAGAGACAATGATCTGATTATCCCCTTCACAACTGTGGAACTGATGGACAATTATTTGTACAAATGCAACAGCAGCCAGCCAAAAGGATGATTCTCAGGCAGGGCCTATGTGGCCTAAGAGGAAAAGATTTAACACCTCCTAAACATATCCTAAAATGCTACCTTCTTCAAGCATTGCTATTGATTATATGAATCAAGCTCATTCAATCAGGGAACAGAGCCAATAGCATGTGACTTATATGATCAGTGGGAACCAGCTAACAGCTCAAATTTAGGTTGTTTCAAATATTTCAGAAGAGGAGGTGAATCAGTGGGTTGGTTTTACAAAATTGAAGGGGGACAGTCAATTCTGAGGAAATAAAAATCCCTCTTCTGTCTGAAAATGTTCTTCCTACTTCTATCATGTGTAACATCTTAAATATTTTATCTGCTATTGTTATAAAAAAACACAGTAAATACTTCAGTCTGTTGTTCAGTTTGTTTATTTTATGCCTCTGACAATGCTTTGCCATCTCTCTGCATAATCACTCAGTTTCCTGCTTTGTTTGTGGGAGCCTTTTCATACAGCAGAAGGGTGGGAAAACATTTTAAAATGGAAAAAGAATTGATGTTTTTAAGTTGTAATACGTATATAAAGGAGTAGTAGTCCTTCAGCCTACATACATTGAAAATATTAGTGCTAGCAACTTGTTTTGCTTCTCTCTCCCCAGGGAACGATTAGTGTTGGAATAGATGCCACTGACCTCTTTGATCGTTATGATGAAGAATATGAAGATGTGCCAGGGAGCAGCTTTCCCCAGATTGAAATTAACAAAATGCACATATCCCAGTCCATTGAGGTAAAGTGAAATAAATACCAATCCGAGTATAAAGAAGGTTCTGAGTTAATGAGGCATAACAGCACACAGCACCACAAAATGGAACACTGCTCGGGGGGTGGTTCTCATCTTTATTTACGAAGGGAAGGGACGCAATTACCTGCTTTCGGGGAGTGGGGCTTGGAGATTCAATTACAGCGGGGTCATGTGTTGACACAATCACATACATTTTTGAGGACACAAATGCCAGTTTTGGCTCCAGTTTGCGTGCTACAAAGGCTCTGCCTCCACTGCTAGCAAATTTCCTTAGCTAGACTAGACTGGCTGCTGGGCGAAACATTTATTTCTCAAACACATTTTCAAAGCGATGTTTAAAATGTAAACACAAATTCCAAGGACAAACACTGGGCTTTGTATTTAAGAATATGCTCTAGTGTGGGTCCTGTCCCATCCCCCGCCGTCCCAGGAGTTAATACCTGGTAGTCTCATTACCTTGTTACCTGCAACTGGATTTATAGAGTTGATTGATTTGCCTGGCAGTTCCTGAAGGCATCGGAACCCAAAGCAACAGGTTTCACTTCAATGAGCATGAGTGGTCAAAGACTCCTGTTTCACTTGTGACCCGAGTAAAAAGGACTGGGGCATTGGTTCAGTCCTGACCGATAGGAAGAATGCCACATGCTAAATTATCATGATTACTTGCTGCTGCACTCAGATGCTCCTTAAAGGTCTCTCCCACTGAGGTATTAATCCAGTGTGACCCTGTATAACTTGTGAGATCTGACAGGATCGCAGCCCAAGGTGTAGGGTTGTAAGTATGTTTGCATAAATGTGCAAATAATGTTGTTTTGTGCGGTAAGAGTGTCACTTATCTGTATGGTACACTCTTGCTTTGTAAGGTTTGACTATAGAACTTTGAACTCTGTGTGGCCACCAGACTAATGCCCAGGAATAGGAATTGAGAGAAAGGTAACACTGGATAATTACATATCCCTATATGCTTACAAACTCTCCAATCATGTGCAGTTTTGGCTATGTCCTTGCAATGTGTTCATTAAGTTTTTGTAACTGAGATTGCTAATACCTCAGATTAATCCAATAACAATAAATTTATTTTCCAGGCTCCACTGACTGCCACAGACACAGCGATACTCTCCGGTAGCCTCTCCACTCAGAATGGGAATGGAGGCGGATCAATTAACCTTGCTCTTAGACGGGTCACATCCCCCAAGGGATGGGGAGAGGTAGGAGCATCAACTGTGGATTTTTTTCTTCTCACCAGCCTATTTCTAGTCAGTTGTATGAGTTCTTTATCCCCATTTATGTAGTAAGTTGTAAACCAAAATGAAGAAACTGTGCTGGAGTTTGAGAAATCTTGGTTGATTGGTTATTCAGAGCACTGGATGCTACTCGCCTGAGAGCACAGACCGGGTTTTTGTTGCTCACATAAAGCTATAGGGAAAACCAACTTGACTCCAGTCAAGTGTGATATAAATAGCTGCGAACCCCAGGCTCTCCCTCTATGAGAACAGAAGTTAAATATTACTGAGGAAAGTGGCTTTGATATGAGGCATCTCAGAGGTGTGGTGGCAGCAGTTTCAGCTGAAGATGGCTGCATTCCTTCCTGATCTTTCAGGGCATCTACGTGGCTTGGTTACATCCACTAGGTCAGTTTGATTAGCAGGGTCTGATTTGTTTAGTCAATACAATTGTTTAAATCTGCTTATCAAAGGTGAATGCACTCTCACAGAAAAATGATAAAAGGGCAAACCACTGTATCACCTGGTGTGAACACTTTTCACAAAATGATCACTCCATATCTGCCCTCTCCGTCTTCATCCTCAATGAAAACCTGCATGATACCTTCAACAGAGGAGCCTGGGAGCTTAAATTCATATTTTGTTTGATACTAAAAATCATGGTCTTAATAAAAAGACACTGGATTTCTGACTTCTTACAACAATCTGTAACCCACTAGTCCCCTTTTTTGGTCCTGTGACTGAAGGGGTATTAATTGGCCATTTCACCTTAAATGGTGCTTTAGAATATGTGTTCATTACTTATGCTAAACCTTGTATTTAGTTGACACTCTGCGTACCTTTCCCAGACCTGAAGAAGAGCTCAGTGTAGCTCAAAAGTTCTCTCTTTCACCAACAGAAGTAGATCCAGTAAAAGATATTACCTCACCCCGCCCTTGTCTCTCTAATATCCTGGGACCAACATGGCTACACAACACTGCAGATATCAAAGATGCTCTGTCTGGAGAAATAGCATCATAGTTTTATGGTAACTGCAGCTGTATTTTCCCCTCTGTGGTCCCTCAAGGGCACCCATGTAAAGGTTTCTGGCTCCCAACCAGCACTTCTCCTGGGTGCAGCCTGTGTGTCACTCCTTTCTGACCAGTGTTTTAAGATTGCCCAGCTCACTGATGCACACCGTGATATCCCCAGCAAGCCAGACTGCCTAAAGGGCCAGTGCCTGCACGTTGCTTTCCTCTGAGGACTCTGACCAGTGTATTCTGAGCAGTTACAAATGACCACTCAGCTCCTTTTAAGCAAGTACATTTATTTTGAAGGTAAAAGCATTACAGAGAAAGCATCTAAAAACAATCAAAGAACGTACATGCATGCTAAACAACTTACCCCCGAGGGAACCCCCAACTCCAACAAGGGCTCTAGTAGGTGTCAGTCCTTCCAAACCCCACAACTTGTGGGTACAAGTTCATATCAGTCTTCAGATCAGCAACCAGAACCCAGACTGAGCAGCTCAGCATTTCTTTATACAGCTTAGGCCTTTGATCTCTAGTATGCAGGAACAGGTAATCACCAGTTGATGGGCCTCTACTCAGGTGTAGCTTCCAAAGGCTGAGTTTTTTGCATAACCAGTTTTGTGACATTTGCATTAAGCACTCCCCAGGGATTCCCCAGGGAGCCCATTTAATATGTATTGTCCCAAAAGTCCATGCTTGTCTGGCACATTTCATTAAAGTATTTTGAACTCTTTACAATTCCCAAGTCTTTCATCTGTCACAGAGAGGTTGAGGGATTTTAGTTTATTTAATCTTCCATCTTTACAAATTCCCACCTGTACAAAATCCAAGACTCCTTCCTGTTGCATGTTCCAAGAGCTCTGAGACATCAAGATCCAATACCCAGTGACCTTACTACTCTTTCCTTTACAGAAGGTGAGGAAGACAGAGACAAATCCAGTACCTTAAATGAGTTTAAAATTAGGGTAACAGACTTCAGCTTATGGTACTCCATAATCCTAGAAAATCTGTGATAAGCAGTACACGTAGGAATCCAAAAGCAATAGCTGTAGTGCTCAGTATGACATAAGGGTCCCGTTGTATAGGATGGCATCTTTTCAGTCACATGCAGTCCCTCCTCCCATCTATTTCCATTTCCTTGGGATTTATTTGGAAAATGAGTTTGTACTTGACAGAGTTTGCCTCTGGTCACTGAACTCTGAATCTGATGGAAAACAAATGACTGTAAATAAATGTATAATAAACCTACTTAAGAGAACAAGGACTCAAGGAACAAGAACTGATTCTGGAATTTCTCCCTATTGAAAGGTAGCCAGTTTAACAACTGTTTCTGCTGATGAGACTGAACAGTGCCAAATTAACATTGAATTGCAGCCTTGAAAGTCACCCAGACTAGTAAATGAAACAGCAAGAGCATTCTACAGACTGCAATACTGTGCTGTAACAGACGTGCTGACAGGGTTTAACGTGAGACTCTCCTGAGAACTCCCTCCAGTCACCTGTGAGATCTATAAACAATGCAGTGGAACAAAATGCAAATACAAAGAAATAAGCATTGAAGCCAGGGACTTGCATCTTCAGAGGGCAGCAGCCAGTTCTTGGATGGCATCACCTATTTCAGGGAATCCTCCTGCTTCTAGCCCCTCTTCACAAGTTTGGGAATGAGGTCCTTTGGCTGACCGCAAAAGTAAAAACAAAGTTGGAATGAAAGCGAGTGACAACCGATCAGCCCCTTTAAAGAAGGGGCTAGTAGCTGGGAGTTCTGCAATGGAGTGTTACCTCTTTTAGTGAACCCTTCCCTGTACTAGCACTGAGGATGTTGTGTGTGAGTGGAACTCAGAGGTAGGTCTCCCTTCTCTGAGATGGTGCCTCCATCAGGTTGCTTCCAAACCATCTTCGCTTTCAAAGAGGATCTTGAGCAGCTTCTGTGCACATTGCAGGGCTTGTGTTCCTGCTTTGAGATCTGGCTTGGAAAGTACGGTTGGGTGGTTTTTAACCCGTTTGTTTTCCTCCCTTTTTTTGGTCCCTGCAGCTCCTCTTCTAGCTGGTGGTGGTGATGTTGGCACTGGTTCTTAGTGCCACTCACTTAGGCTGTGTCTACATAGCTCCTGGCAGCAAGTCTCCCAGCCTGGGGTCATTGGCTTGGGCTTGCACTAGGGCTCAAAAAATAGCTGCATAGACAGTGCTTTGAAGCTGTGGCTTAGGCTCTGAGAGGGTGGGCTTCAAAGCACTGTTTACACAACTATGTTTTGGGCCCTAGTGCAAGCCCGAGCCTATCACTCCAGGCCGGGAGGCCTGTCAGTCTTATCCAGGGAGTGCCACCTGGCAGAAAACCTAGATTCAAGTAAGCGGCGGGAGCGAATAGCTGTTTCTAAACTGTCACCAGCAGAACACCATTAGTTCAGAGATGCAGCCAGCTTCTTCTCTCAAGTGCCCAGCCTTCACGAGTCGCTATAGGAAGCACTGTGTTTTCAGGATGTTGAACTGCAAAGTGAGACCTAGATTCATAAGCAGTGTCATGGAGTTTAAAGACTCTCTTAGGAACAAAAGCAAATGTGTCCTGGAATTGGAGTTTCTCAAAACTAAAATGCTAATTCCAAATGCAGGTTTGTGTGGTGGAAGTTAATGGACTGGCAGGTTGGGAGTCTGTGAGGGTTGCTGTAACACAAGGCACTGCATGTATGCGCCCAAACGCAAGCTCTATTGAATTCACAGTATGGAGTAATGTATTAAGCATGGAACTGGGAGACAGGACTTCTGAGCTGTTACCATGGCTCTGCGACTTACTTGCTGTGCGGCCAAGGGCAATTCACTTTCCCCCCTTGGTGTATGATTCCCTACTTGCACTACTGGAACAATACCTGCCTAGCTACCTCCTGGTGTGTGTCAGGATTGAATTAGTTTGTACAGCTCTCAGTTTTTGAAGCGCTAGCTATGAATAATAATGTACACTTACTTCTCCATTTGGGCGCAGGGGGAAGGAAAGCTGGAGGGGCAACGGTATACCAAGCTCAATGTAACACTGGCTTGACCAGTTTGGGTGAATCCATTCATACATATTGTTGTGAGTTTCAATGGCCATTAATTTGGAATGCCACCCATGGCCTCTAGAAGATGCACAGTGTACGTTTGAAGTCACAAACCCTAGGGTTAGGTTGGCTGGCTTCAGGTGGCATGAAGTCTGTTTTTGTAACAATTTATTTAAGATGAAGTGTACATAAGGACACTGGACCATTATCTTAAATGACACAAAAAGTTCCCAGTTTCTTGGTACCTATCAGTGCAAATTGTGCCCATGTGATCTAGCTTGTAGCAATAACATTTGATTACCCAAAGTGGTTCAAAAGGAAAGACCTAAGAAATATTTAATCCGGGCTACAAGATCACTAACCTGTCTCTGAAATACCAGCTTCCTCTAGAATCCAAAGATCCATATGTTGTTTTACAGCATTTTGTCATATACTAATTCTGTAATGCAGCATTAGAGACACTGGTGCTGTGACCGGAGTCCCAGCTATGATCACTCAATTAGAGTGAACTGCGAAGAATGGGGCAGACAGTCCCCATAAAGCTGGTGGATATTCCGACACTTAGATTTACCAAGACAGCATAAAACAGCTTCTTTATTACCTTACTGGTTACTCAGAAGTCTAAACAACACAGTTCCCTTAAAGTGATCCAGCCTCAGGCTTCCATCCAGGTACCTAAATCAAATATGATAAAGATTCCTGAAACTCTTATTTCATCATATAAAAGAAAAGGTTCAAACAAAAGAGAGAGAGTATGGTTAAAAGATCAATATACTTACAGACATGAGTTCAATTCATTGAGGTTTAGATTCATAGCAGAGATGATGAGCTTTGTTGTTGCAAAGAGTTCCTTTAGAATTCAGTTCAGCAGTTATAGTCCAATGTCCAAATATCATATTCAGGATGTACCAGCATAACTGGGACCTCAATCTTGTGACTCAAACTTCCTCTGATGAAGCTTAAGCAGATCTGAGATGACAGAATCAGGATCCAAGGATCTTTTATACAATTTCATGTCCTCTTTGACAAGTTGGGAGTTCCTCCGGGAACAAAAGGTAATTTAGGATGACTTTTGAAGGAGGTACTTTAGCTACAGAATTAACAAAAGGCAGTTTGCTTGTTCTTCCACCATTCACAGTACATTTCAAAGAGAGATGAATACCGAGATATCCCATGTTTACCATTCATTTAAATGCTATGTTCTTTTGATCTCTAACCGATCAGCATACAGCATAGACAGGGACTGTTGATTACATTGTGGCCCCTCTCATACTTATGTAAATACACAAACATTATCCCTCCACGTGTTTTTTGAGGGTTACTTATTTTGCAGGATATTTAACCCTTCTGGCCATGCATCACAGGTGCTAAGAACTGTAAGGAGGTGTGTCTCAGAACCTCCAGATCAGACAGTGGCAGGGGCGTAGGAATGGGATGTGGAGTCTTCCAGCTCTCAATCACCCATTCCAATCTGGCCTGGGTTGTAGTGATCCCCATCTACCTGCTGCTCAGTGGACTCAATGAGTTGGAGGTCTCAGTTACAGGAGTGTGAAAACATCTCTAACCTGTAAACATCCAAATTTAAAAACAAAAGGAGTCCTCTCAAGGCCAAACTCTTGCTTGTTCTCATGTAGTTTCTGTAGTGATTGGAGCCGGCAGTGCTCTGGTTATAATACTCTGACTGTATAATTGGCAGGTTTTTTTGCTATTGTCACTGAGACCTTTTGTGTTCCTGAGCATAACACTAATAGAAAAGACAGATTGCTAAAGTGAACAGACATGAATGATTTATGCTATGTTGAGGTATTTAATGTGTCTATAGGGTAAGGCAATGGTAAATAGAATAGACAGTACTGTGCAACTACTGAGAAAGATGTTCCCTTCTAACTGTTTTGTCTCTTATATTTAAACAGTTAGAGTTTGGAGCTGGAGACCTTCAGGGACCTCTATTTGGTCTGAAGATATTTCGTAATCTTACACCAAGATGGTAAATATAAGAAACAGCTACTACTCTATAGACCTGTTCATGAATGTTCCAGACTGAAATGCCCTTTCATATTCACTTTAGATTTGTTTATCACATAGAACATGGCAGTCAAAGTTTAAACCTTACAGAGGACTTTCATACGAAGGAAAATGCTTAGATTTAATTTTATTTTGTTGTTGGTACCATGTATTTTAATTGTACTCTGCAGGTTTTAGCAAGGATTGCGTCCTTTCCCATCTTTGGTCTATATTTGCTCTTGTAATGAGGTCACACTGCTGGTTTTATGTCCTCACAGTCAATTCTATGACAGACTGTGATCTCCTAAACACAAGAGTCTGACTTTGCTCCAGAGTCAAGCGGATGAAGAAACCAGATGGGGAGGAAACTCCTAGGAACCAGATGGGGAGGAAACTCCTAGACAGTGTTATCTTCAGTCATGGGGACGGACGCACGCACGCACGCACACACACACACACACACACACCCAGAGGGAGCAACTGCGTTGCATTATGTCAAAACTTTTTCTCCACTTCACTGTGCAAGCTTTTAATTTTCTTGAGTGCAGTATTTCGGTTACAATTAGTTTCATGGCAAAAAACAGGAGCTGATCCCGGTTTTAATGGAGGGAGTGAAAGGATGCTTTTTCACAACCTTTATTATTCTTTTGTGACAGTGGTTATTGCTTTAGGGATTGATTGCTGAGGAGATGGTTGCTGTTTGGTTCTTCTATTTCATCTGGCATGTGAAGCTTTGCGTACACAGCTTCAGCTTTATTGAGATGATGTGCCATGTTGTAACCAGAAGCAGGCACATTTTTCACTGTTTGAAACGTCTTTCAAAGGCAACGTCTTCATTTCTATTTTGAGTGATCAGCACGAATGTGCAGCTCAATAGAAAACAGCCACTTCTCAGACAGGATTTGTAAGGGAGCAGTCAGTTCTGAGAGCATAATTTTAAAAGCTTGAATTAAATTCCTTATTTGCTTTTGTTTAAAGAGAACAAGCCAAAAATAAATGAGAATCTGACAAAACACGTGCCTGTGACCGTCTCACATCTGAACCACTGTGTTCAGTGTTGTCACCAGCAGGAGTGTTTGGAGGGAGCAGTTTGCTTATTTCCGAAGTGAACCCAAAGCCCGTGACTCAGTTCCCCTTTCCCACTTGGGAGAAGGGGTAGTAGCTCAATTTGGGATACTTGAGAGAACTAGGGGAGGGTTGTTTGTTTTTTTCCCTTTGGAGGATAAAGGAGGCAGGCTGGTATTGGCATGTACAAGTGACACAGGCTCCCAAGAAGGGAACAAGGCTAATGTAACAACATTTCCTCTTAATTATCTGAAAGGGGAGGAAGGGGGAAAGTAGAACTGCTAGACACCTTGGGTTTTTCAGAGGATGAACCTGAAGGCCAGGTAGGTTAGGAAATAGAGGCTGCTTTGTGGGATATCGTTAAGCTGTAAATTACAGGAATGGCTTTCTACAAAGTGGGGAGAAGAGGGAATGAAGCTCAGGAGATCTCTCTGTCACGAGCCTTATGATGCTGTGCAGAAATAATGCTCAGTGACATTCTCCAGACTCCTGGCCTCTGCATCCAGGGCTCTTCTGGGACTCTCATGTGCAGGAGAGGTGCTGACATTAAGAAAGGAGATTAGAGAAGTAATGCAAGGTTTGCCCTTTCCCAGGTGGTGATTTGCAAATGACTAGAGCCATCCTTTTGTGCAGAAAAGTACAAGCTAGATCAGGGATGGGCAACCTTTCAGAAGCGGTGTACCAAGTCTTCATTTAGTCACTCTAATTTAAGGTTTCGCGTGCCAGTAATACATTTTAACATTTTCAGAAGGTCTCTTTCTATAAGTCTTTCATATATGACTAAACTAGTGTTGTATGTAAAGTAAATACGGTTTTTAAAATGTTTAAGAAGCTTCATTTAAAATTAAATTAAAATGGAAAGCCCCCCAGAGCAGTGGCCAGGACCCAAGCAGTGTGAGTGCCACTGAAAATCAGCTCGTGTGCCACCTTTGGCACCTGTGCCATAGGTTGCCTACCCCTGAGCTAGATGCGGAGTGCATTTTTGCATTAGAGCCTCTTTCTCATTGGTGACAGTGCCGTCTCCTTCCCTTTGAGCCCTTCTGGTTTTCAGACATCCCATTCTCAGAGCCCAGATTGTGATGTGGGCCCCTCGAGAGTTTATTGCTGCTGCCTCTCACACTGGTGGTGGGGAGCTGCTGGGCAGCAATTGGAGGCCTCCATAGCAGGTGATGGTGCTGCCTCCACAGAACTGAGTCCATACCTGTTGCGCAGTAAGGCCGAGGCAGACGTCCTTGCCAGTGTTTGCACTCCTGTTGGGTTGGCCCTAGTGTTATCACATGATTGACTGAATTGGGGGGGTTACATTTGTGGCAGTTTCCTGGCAGTGCTGCCAGTGTCTAATGTATGAACTGATTGCAGATGATATTGGAGCTGAAGGATAGTGAGTGTCTACAGCATGTAGCGAATGTCTCTTGAGAGTCCTGCATGCCAAAGCTCCTGGGTGACGAGGCGTTTGAGGCTGTCTAGCGAGAGTCTCTGTTCTTACCACTGCTGATGCTCTCCTTATTTATTGTAGCTTCATCACCACAAACTGTGCTCTGCAGTTTTCATCCCGTGGAATCCGACCAGGCCTCACGACTGTCCTGGCGCGGAACCTAGATAAGAACACGATGGGCTATTTACAGTGGCGATGGGGCATCCAGTCAGCCATGAATACGAGTATTGTCCGGGATACCAAAACTAGCCACTTCACAGTGGCCTTGCAGGTAAGACTCAGAGGGTTGTGTATAATGGAGAGCAAGCTCCCTCTCGATATTTGAGCTGCCTCTTATAGTGCCCATTGGAAGGTAGCTTGCCCCTTTTCCATTATAACCTCGGTCAGTAATTTATGTAATTAGCACCTGTCTTGAGTTTAATTAGTGTGATGGGTTTGTGGATTAGCCCTTCACATTGCAGCCCCCTGCCCAGAACTGATGGCTAGTATTGTAGTAGTGAGCTGGAGGACACAGCTCATAATGTTAATGAGCTGAAGATATGGAGAGCAATGTTTTAGACTTCAGCCTCCCTCGACTGGGATACCGTTTCATTTCTTGGAGCATAGTTTGTGCTACCTTACTCAGTCCCTTCAGCTGGGTTATGGACATAGCAGTGTTGCCACTGATTTCCATGAAGTTGGTGTTCCTTCCGCCTCGATGGGGGAGAGAGAAAGAGAGGCAGGAGCAAAAGAGCTTGAAGGGAAGGTGTCAGGTTGGTGTACCTAAAATTTGTGTGTCTGCTCAAAACAATTTTTCCAACTCCCCTTTTGCAGAATGCATTGAAAAGCAGCTGTTTGTGCTGAATTCCAGCAGCAGATTCTGCCGCTGGACTCTTGCTTCTGTATTACACATTGACAGTCTGTGATTTCTACTCAGCAGAACACGTGACCTTCCCCTCAGCATTCAGAGCAGCAGAGCACACCGTGCCTAGGTGCCTGTGGAAGCAGAAATGCCTCTCCTTGCAGGAGCAGCACATTTACTTAAATGTTCTGCAGAAAGAGCAAAGCAGAGTTTCAGGGCGATAGACCTGTCACATTTTCTTGCTGCTCCTGCACTAGTTAGAAATGTTCCTGCCGCAGCCACTTGCTGCACCAGAGCCAGAAATCTCGCAGCACGTTCCTCGCAGAAATGACCCAGTCGCTTAGCAATGTGCTTAGATCACCTGACGTGCTTGCTGCCCAGCCCAGTGTTTCCAGGAGACACTCGAGAACAGCCTTTGGAAAGCAACACTAATCTTCCTGCCGTAAGGAGATACTTGGCATTCCTGAATGTACCCCCAAAGTGCTCTGAGCACTGCAACGACTGCATCCACCCACCCTATCTGCATGCATGCGCTTTTCCAGAGTGTTGGCATGAACACTCAAGCTGCTGCTCTGAGGTGATCACACTAATGTAAAGACTTATGGGGCTGGGTGGGGAGCAGGGTGTTTCAGAATGGCCCCATTTGTCTGGGATCATATGGCAGTTACCAGTTTTGCTAACTAGTGGTGCCTGGAAATTTCCCAGGAACAGCAATGGAATGAGACCTTAAACCAGCTGACAGTGTCCCTTCAAGGCAGCACTTCTCTCTGTTATTCTGCAGATCACTTTGTAAGAGAGTCCCTCTCTTGTTCCAAAGCCCCACTCAGCTTCGTTCTCAGTCCCAAGTAAAGGCTTCATGGAGCACAGTCTAAAATTCAGTGAGTGACACTGTGAGCACAGGTGGAAGGTAGCGACATGCATGCAGGTGGTAGCTATGGGGTGATGTCTACCCTGCAGAAGGGACTGGAAAGGAAATCGGTGGGAGGACTCAGCTGTGGCTGATAGAGCTTGTCCATGAACTCATGCCTCTCTGGTGTTTCAGCTCGGAATCCCCCACTCCTTCATGATGATCAGTTACCAGCATAAGTTTCAGGATGAGGATCAAACCCGAGTTAAAGGTTCCCTCAAGTGAGTATAAGTGGGAATGCTCCTGTGGGGCTTGCATCAGAGCGTCTGGCAAGGAAACCCAGTTACTGCTGCTGTAGGCCTGTGTAGTTTGTGCTCTGATGCCTGTGTATTTCTTGGTGGAAGAGCTGCTTCCCTTGATTTTTAATTCTCTCTGTTAATGTGACAAAATGAAGGGTCACAGTCTTGGGGCTTAGATGAGTCTTTGTCCTCTTCAGCTGGGGAGATTGTACCTGTATTATTTTGATATCCGTGTGTCATCACCAACGACAAAGCCTGTAAGCCTTGCCAGTTTGTCACTGTACTAACTGAAAAAGGCCGCCTCCATTTAGGTCCTGTATTTACATAGTTAATCACTCACTAACGAACAGCCCCTAAACACGTCTTTCTTGTTCCATATTGTTTCCTGTTTTAATTTGCTGATATTTCTTCAACTAGTCTACCTGTGGCAGCTCCACTTCAGGATGTGCATGCGCCTGTGTGCTCCTGATTGGAGACTGTTGTCAGCAGGGTTTGTGCCTGCACCCTAGGTATCTTCATGCTCCAATGTAAGGGCATAGTGTGGGAGTATGGCCCTGCTGCCACTCCAGTTCCGTCTCAACTACCCGCGGCTTGAGACAGAGCATTGCAGAGTTGGCTATACTTAGCCATATGGCTTGTTGCATGTCTCTTACTGTTTCTTTTCCTAGTAATTTTCTTTATATATTTTCCTGTTGTTTAGCACACTTAAGCATCCCCCGTTTCATTTGTCCGATTTGTTTTCTTCTTGGGCCTCAATCCATGGCCTCAAGCGATGGGTTATGTCCAACACCCCCAACTTCAAACCCTGCCAGACCTGTCATAGGTCTTTTCCCTGCAGTGACAGACATTCAAGTGCGTCCACTGGCTGGGAAAAACTCACATCCCATCGAAATGTAAGATCTGCTCAGAATTTAAAAGCAGGTCTAAAAAATTGAGGGAGAACAGACTAAAACTCCAATTGATGAAGTGTTTTCTGAGACCTGGAGGGTCTGAGTCACGCCCCTATATGTCAGATTCGGTTGCACAGAGAGCTCTGGCCACCGTCACTGCTGGGGCGGGAAGCAAAGACCCTGGGGCCCCTTTAGAACCATCCAGACACTAAAAAAGGAGAGATCCCATTCTGGAGAATGGGTTAAGAGAAGAGAAAAGTCACCTCTGGGTCCAGGCCTCAGGAGACCTCACATCCCAACACAGGTACTGCCGAGGCTCCCCTCCACCACTGCTAGCTACCAAGATCCTGGCACCGGCTAAAAAGACAAGACTGCGTACTGAGAAACTGTCAGGTAAACAACCTCAAGTGGCATCGGTGTTGGCACTGGACTCGGTGCCTTTGAAGCACAAGGACTCTAAGGACAAGTTGAAATCATGGTTGGTACCTGCCAGCCAGCCAGCCAATAAGGGTGCACGGCTTGCGTTTACCACCTGACTCCTGGGGGCCTCTGTCCAGAGTCCCTGGTACCGTACTGGCTTCTGTCCCATGAGGACCCGGGAAGAATCTGAGTCACCATTGCTGAGGAGTACCTAGAGAGACGCTCCGCCAGTGCTGACTTACGTCCCGGAGTCTACTTAACCTCTGGTCCTGCCATTGACATTGCTGACTCGTCCTCCAGTACCATCATGGTCACCAGCCTCACACAAACGCTTTGAGGCTACTGAGAAGGATTTCCAGCCAGTACTGAGACATCCTCTGGTACCATCTAACAAGCCAAACAAGTCTTGGTCTCCGGTACTGATGCCATTATTGGCATCCAGTACTGACTCGAGCACTGGCACTGTTAAGTACCACTTGCTCCACTGATGGATACGGTGATGACACCTCATCTGATTCTGAGATGTCCATACAAGGTTCCTCTACTTTCCTGTTCCAGACTCCCTCCCTTGAGGTGCACCCCGAGGATTAATTCCAACTGGAGAGATACCTGCCAACCCTGGGATTCTCCCCCCTCCCTTACACTGCACCACAGTGGGGTTATTGGAACCTGTGGACCCCTGATGGTGACCAGCTAAACCAGGTCCCATATTGTAAGAGGGCATCAGGATCAACAACTGCCACCCTGGTTCTTGCTCCACAGGAGGATCTCACAGAGGACCAAGAGCCAGAAGAGGAAGAAGAGAGATTACCTTCCCACAAATTTTCCTCCTCACCGGATGACACTACTGTGCCTCCCTGCCATTTTATGCTGATGACTGCAAGGCCTTTCAAGATCTTCTGAAATGGATACCTTCCAAGAGACCTTACAAATTCCATTGGAGGAGATGGAGGATCCCCAGTATTCCCTGTTGGACATCCTCCATTTGTCTGCTTAGGACAAAATCACCTTGCCCATCAATTTAATTGATGCATAGATTCAAAGGCCAGAAGGGAGGGACCACTGTGACCATTTAGTCTGACTTGTATAATGCAGGCCATAGAACTTCCCCAAAATTATTCGTAAAGCAAATTTTTTAGAAAAACATCCCATTTTGATTTTAAAATGGTCAGTGATGGAGAATCCACCACGATGCTTGGTAAATTGTTCCAGTGGTTAAATACCTTCACTGTCAAAAATGTACACCTTATTTCCGTCTGAATTTGCCTAGTTTCAATTTCCAGCCATTGGATTGTGTTAGACGTTTCTCTGCTAGATTAAATATTTGTTCCCCGTGTAGGTGCTGATAGATTGTAATTAAGTCACCACTTAACTTTTTCTTTGTTGGACTCAAAGAACTCAGTCTAGATAGTTTATCGCTATACTGCATGTTTCTTATCCTTAATCACTTGTGTGGCTCTTCTCTGAACCCGCTCCAATTTAACATCCAATTTAATACATTGAATTGTGGGCCCCAGAACTGGACACAATATTCCAGCAGTAGTTGCATCAATGCCAAAAGCAGAGGTAAAATAATCTCTCTGTTCCTACACAAGATTCCTATTTCTACATCCCAGGATCAAATTAGCTTTTCTGGCCACTGCAGCACATTGGGACCTCGTGTCCAGCTGATTGTCCACCACAACTCCCTCAGTCTGTAAGTAGGGCCTACATTCTTTGTTCCTGAATGTACATATTTACATTTAGATGTATTAAAACACACATTGTTTGCTTGTGCCTAGTTTACCAAGATCGCTTTGGTATTCCAGATCACTCTAAATCAGTAACCTGTCCTCTTCACTATTTACCACTCCCCCAAGTTTTGTGTCATCTGCAAACTTTACCAGTGATGGTTTTATGTTGTCTTTCAGGTCATTGATAAAAATGTTAAATAGCACAGGGACAAGACCCAATCCCTGCGGGATCCCACTGGAAACACATGAACTTGATGACGATTCCCCATTTACAGTTATATTTTGAGACCTAAAAGTAGGCCAGTTTTTAATCCATTTAATGTGTGCCATGTTAATTTTATATTGTACTAGTTTTTTGATCAACGTGTGCGATACCAAATCAATGACTGTCTGCTAGCCGCAGCCTTTATGGCTTGGCAAATTCCAGCTACCACGCTACCTAAGTGTAAACAGACTGACAAAAATATTATATACCACCCAGAGGCTCGGAGTATATATTTTTTCTCCCACCCTACACCCAACTCTCTTGTAGTCAAGGCTGTTAACGAATGCACTTGTCAGATGGGCTTCAGTGACTGCCAAGTCACACACAGTCCGTGTGTGAAACAAACAAATCCCTTCTGGGATACACAGTCCAAAAATGGCCTCAATGTCCTGCAGCCCTCCCTGGGCTCAGCCTTTAACAGTCCAACAGGGCCCATCGTGGTACCCTCTCCGTTAGCGTCCTAATTAGTCCAACTGCGGCCTATCGCAGTACCCCCTCTGTTGGTGCATCTTCCTGTAGCCCTCCCTGAACTCAGCCTTTAACCAGCCCAAGAGGGCCCATCACGGTTCCCTCGCGTGGTCTGGCTAGGTTGCAAGATTCCTTCTCTGGAATTGAGCAGCACCCCAAGGGCTTCTTCCCTGGGGACTCCTTGCCTCTGAGTCCTCAGTGACCCCAGCCCTCCTGCTGAGCCACCCCTCTTGGACTCAGTTCTCTGACCGCAGCTCCCCGCTGAGTCAGTCCCAGTGCGCCCCCTTTCCTGGGGTGCCAGAGTTCTAATCCCTTTCCTTAGGGCGTAGCCACTTCGCCCAGTGGCTGGGGGTGGGGGGATGCAATCCTACCCACTGCCCTGGGTCCCAACCCAAGGACCCTTTAAGTATAGCAACCTTGTGCCGCGTCCCTTTACTAATTACTAAACTTAAGATTTTGTCACAGTTATTTTTAGTAAAAGTCAGGGACAGGTCACGGGCAATAAACAAAAATTCACAGAAGCCTGTGACCTGTCCCTGACTTTTACTAAAAATAACTGTGACAAAATGGGGCTGATGGGGAATGAGAGTCGGAGTCCTGCTGCGGGAGGGGAGAGGAGGGGGTCCAGCTCCCGTGGTGGCTGGGAGCTCTGGGAACCTCTGGGGCCGGCAGCAGCTGGGAGCTCCAGGGGTGGCAGCTTGGTGAAAAGATCTAAAAGAGATATGTGTGGGAGTTCCATGTCACAGCCTTCTCCCACAAGGATCATCACCACAGTGCTTCCCTGTTGGGCTGGGGTGCTCACTTCCAGGACTTCACCGCTCAGGACAAATGGACCAGCTGAAGAAATCCTTGTTACACTTGCCAGCCCTTCCTTACCCACATCTGGGGGAACCCAGTCATCATAATGCTGGCCAACAGAGCAGCTGTGTATTCTATCATTTGGTAAGGAGGAGAAAGATCCTTTTGTTCTGAGTCAGTAAAACTATGGAACTGGTGCATATCACACCACATACAGATCTCAGTGGAAAACCTACTACAAGGAAAACCTACCTTCAGAAGTGGAAACGTTTTCACTGATCTATACCTCCTCTCGAGTCTCCTGTGATGCACGTTCTCAATTATCTGCCAAATTTAAAAATCATGGAATTATTGCTGAGCTCGGTTAAGGTTCATCTTGCTGCCATCACAGCTTTTCACCCCCCTATTGAGGAGTTTTCAGTTCTTCAGACACCTGACTGTGATGATGATTATTAAGTGCCTGTTCAACCTTTTTCCTCCTGTCAAAAAACGCCCTCTACCATGGGATCTCAGTTTAGTCCTTAATGTGCTGGAGAAGCCTTAGTTTGAACCAGTTGGGAGCTGATCCCTCCTTCCTTTATCCCTCAGTACTTGGTTCCTCATGATCATCACCTCAGCCAGGAAGGGTGTTGGGGAGATAGGAGCCCTGATGGCTGACCCACTGTATACGGTGTTCTATTGTAACAAGGTGATACTTCATCCACACTCTCGCTTTCTACCTAAAGTTTCTTCAGAGTTCCACATTTATCAGGAGATTAACCCACCGGCATTTCACCCCAAGCCTCACTCTTCAAGATAAGAAATGAGCCACCATACACTGAATGTTAGAAGAGCTCACCTTTTACCGCGACAGAACTTAACCCCCTTAGGGCTTCCCCAAGGCTTTTCACCTCTGTTGTGGAATGAATAAAAGGACATCCATTCTCCACCCAAAGACTGTTGTAGGATGCTTCTTAACTTGTTACAAAGCCTCGTGGGGTTGTCCCCCTCTTAAGATGATAGCTTATTCCACCAGGGCTCAATCTCAGAGTGGCCCTACTGAAAAACATCCTGTCTCAGACATCTGCAGGGCAGCCACCTGATCTTTGGTGCATGTTTTTCCAGCACTATGCTCCTGTGCTTGCTTCCAGAGCTGACGTGGCTTTTGGTGACACTGTTCTATGATACATACTAAATCAGCCTCCTCAGCATCCTCCTCCCACACTCAGGATTTCCTGAAGTGAGACCCCTTAGGGACACTACTCGGAGAAGAAGGGGGCGGTGACTTACTTGGTATGGTAACTGGAGTTCCTTGAGATGTGTCCCTATGGGTGCTCCACTACTCCTGCCCCTTCCCATCTGCCTTGCAGTCTTGCTAGACTTCCGTGGTTGAGAAGGAATTGGAGTGGAGGCAGTTCTTCCATCCCATCTGCCCACCCATATACCCTTGCACCGGAGCACAAAGATATCTAGGGCGCAGATACGAACCTGCAGACACTGCTGACGAAAATCTCTGATCACGCACATCTTGAAGAACTCCAGTTACTGTAGAAGGTTGGTAACCTCTCCTTTATGATATGTGGTGAACTACAATAAACAGAACTGGATATTTAAAAAGAAATTGGAGACACTGTTCTTGTCTTACTGTTTTCTGGTTTTGTCATTCTAGGGCAGGTTTCTTTGGGACCATAGTGGAATATGGAGCAGAGAGGAAGATTTCCAGACACAGTATTTTGGGAGCCACTGTCAGTGTTGGTGTTCCCCAGGGAGTGTCTCTGAAAATCAAGTCAGTTCAAGATTATAACTGTGATGTTTGTGGCTATGACTGTAACACACATTCATGTGTCTGATGCATTCAATTGGGGCATCCAAGCTAAGGTATTTTAGGCATACTGGCAACAGGAACCCAAAGGCTGTGATACATGTACACGCCATAAAATGGAGCAGGTTGCAGTTGCTCTCACTTTTAATAGAGGGATGTAGCCCTCTAAGCCTACTTCTGTTGGAGGCTGAGCATTTCATTTGACACTAGTGTGTAAGTGCATCAAAAATATCTGAAGGTGCATTTTAAAAATCAAGCGTGGCAAATTACTGTAAGTGGTTAAATACTGAGGTGTGTTTTTTTAAAATCTTCAATTGCATTCCAGTTACCACAGTTTTACACACAGGCAAAAATTCAGACCAACCTAGATTGCTAGAGTTAAGAATATATCAGTTTTCACTAGTTAACATGATGCAGCTTTCAGAGAGGTACTAACAGAATGCTGTGTTGATAGACTGTCATGCATATTTTGATTTTGCCAGCAGAGGGCATGACAACACTGCAGGACCTATCCAAAACACTAAGATCGCAGTCCTGATAAGACAAGACTTCAGATCATGACAAACTTGCTAAAATAAATTTGACCATAAGCATCTGATGAACATTAATATTCTCCTTCCTGCAAGGCACATCCATGAATGTGATCCTTCTTTTGAGAGCATCCTCTGTTCCTATGTAACCTTGAACGTTGGTTATCTCATGATGTGTACAGGGACTAGTAAAGTTCCTGGCCTTATTGGATAGGAATCCAGGAAGTGATAGTGGGGAACAGTGCAGCAGTAGATTCTTTCACAGTAAACAACTGCTCCTGATTTCCCTCTGGAAGGGTGATTGTGTCTTTCCCCAATGAGTCCTGGGACCATAAGAGATTCTCTCAAAAAAAAATTTAAATAGATCCCAGAACATCATCGCAGCTCCAACCAAGTATCTCCAGAGGAGACACCTGCTCCTTAAAAGTAAGGGCTCTGCCAGGCTTCAGATGTCTCCATTGCTGCTGTTGTGATTGAGTCTATGAGCTCTTCACCTTTGGGTTCAGAGTTCAGACTATCCCACTGCCGTGGTAGTTGCTGCTGTTGAGTTGGAGCCTACACTGTTGGCTGGCATTAGACGTATTCTGCTGTGTGCTTTAGAACTCCAGACTTGCTTTGATAAGCTGCTTTATTCTTCTTTGTTTTAGGTTGAACAGGGCCAGCCAGACCTACTTCTTTCCTGTCCACCTGACAGATCAGCTGCTCCCCAGTGCTGTGTTCTATGCCACCGTGGGACCCCTAGTTATCTACTTTGCCATGCATAGGCTAATCATCAAACCCTACCTCAGGGCACAAAAGGAGAAGTGAGTCTGAAGTCATGTGTTCTAAATTCAGAGCTGGGCTCTCCTATTCAGTTGTTTTTGGAAGCAGGTTGGCAGGTTTAGGGGCATTTATCTGCGGTACAGTTGCAGTATTGGGAGTTAAAATGGGTAGCCTGAAGGATGGTCGCTGTAAAGACTCTCCAACTCAGGCCTTGAAACCAGCGTGACTGAGTGAGGCCTGTAGGACCATTAAGGCACTGACATGGGAAGTGCATCCTTGCACTGTATCGTACTTAATGCCTATAACTAATGTGTTGTTCAACTTCCTCATGTCAGAGAGTTGGAGAAACAAAGGGAAAGTACAGCCAGTGATGTCCAACAAAAGAAGCAGGAGGCAGAAGCTGCAGTAAGTGGTCCGTTCCTCCATCCCCAGTCTTGCCTGTTAGTTTCATCCTTGGTTATATTGTTCCATACAGCATATGCTACACACTTTGTTCTCTAGCTGTCCCCAATTTCATTTGCAGAACGCATACCACCCGCAGTGTTGCCAATTCTTGCGATTTTGAGTGGTGTGATTTTTGCCAGGGCTGGAGCCAGTCTACTGATGTGAGGAGCTCCAGCCCTCTTGGAAATTTTAGCCCTGCCTGGGGGAAAAATCCCCTTCCTGGTTGGCTGCCTTCCACATTTGCCCGCCTCTTGGGGAAGAGTAGCCAATCATGACCGCTGCAGCAGCAGGCAGAGCTTTTCCACCGCCCCTCAGGACCCCACACCATTCTCACAGTAGAGAAGGGGGCAGAAAGAGCCAAGCGTCTCATGGCAGCTCTGTGCCCCCACCCACCCCTACGGTGAGCCACAGGATGTTATCTTTGGCCCTCCCTGCACCTATCTCCTGCCCTGCAATACCCAGTTGGGAGTTGGGGGGGTGAGAACCTGTCACTGCCCCCCAGCCCAGGAAGTAAGACTGTCTTCCCCTTCACCCCAGTGGCTGAGTGTGCTGCTGTCATTGGCGAGGGCAACAGAATACAGAGCCTCCCGCAAGCTACACTTGCTGGCACTCTTCCATTTCTCTGGGACACTCTACCCATGGATTGGATGATCTCCAGACATGACCTGGAGCCTGCCTGTGGTCCCTAACATTCCCATGCTCTGTCACCGCAACCCCAGGGCAGTTTGAGGCATTTCTCCCTTCCCTGTGTTTTTGTTCTGATCTTCATTTTCATATTTATGCTCAGGTGAGCTCTGAGACAATGCCCAGGCCCTGGTCTGCAGGTGTCTTCCTAATTCACTTGTCCCTCGTGAGCCTTCTCAGCTAAAGGAAACTGTTCCCACTTGGAGTTCATCTCTCTTTTTAAATGGAATCTGACTGCTGAATTTTGTTTTGTCCTCTGTGTTGTGGCAGGTTCGGTTAATGCAAGAGTCTGTCCGGAGGATAATTGAGGCAGAGGAAGCCAAGATGGGTAAAAAGTGCAGCATGACTTACTTGTTCTGAAGGGTTTGAGGAGAGGAATGGGGAGTGGGATCCCTATAGAGATTGGAGGGCTGGGGAGAGAAGTGGAAGGTAGGTATTAAGGATGGGCAAATGTTTTGGCCTGAGGGCCACATCTGGGTATGGAAATTGTATGGTGGGCCACGAATACTCACAAAATTGGGGTTGGGGTGAAGGAGGGGTTGCGAGCTCTGGCTGGGAGTGCGGGCTCAGGGGTGGGGCCATAAATGAGGAGTTCAGGGTGTGGGAGGGGTTTGGGGTGCGGGCTCCAGCTGGAGATGCGGGCTCTGGGGTGGGGCTGGGATGAGGGATTTGGGGTGTAGAAGAATGCTGCAGGTTGGGCCCGAGCACTTCGGAAGGTAGGAAGGGGATCAGGGCTGGGGCACAGGCGTAGTTTGCCCACTCCTGAACTAGAATCTTAATTCTTTAATTAATTTCCTAGGGTTTACCCTTGCAAAGATAATGTTCTAAAAGTGAAGTGAGCATAATTGATGTAGTGATATCTTCCTGAGTCTGCAGACAGCCTGAAACCATCTCTGAGAAGTGGGAGCTGCCATTTTTATGTCCATTCTGGGTTAACTCCAGATCTTAATGACGACTGTTAAAGTGGCAATGTGGCTCTACCTTGGGATGGCCCTGAGTGGGGAAGTGGGGCTTGGGGGCTATTGTATGTGCCTCCTGGGGGAGGTTCACCACTCATTTGATTTGATGTTGTAGGGGATCACATCAGTGCAGGAATTTTCCTTAAGTCCTAGTTGAAACACTCCTTTTGTTCCCAGGTTGGGCTTGGCCTAGCATTGTGCATGATTTTGAAATTTTTTGAGGCAAGCTCTGTATTTGCCCTTCCAACACTGTTTCTTGAAAACAGTTCCCTCTGGCAGTATGAGAAGAATGCTAGGAAGGGGCTGGGCTGATCTCTTCATCAGTTTCTCTACAGGTGCCTGGGGGAGCCTTTTGCCATATTTTTGTTCTTGTGTGGAATGCAGGTTTGATTGTAGTGAATGCCTGGTATGGGAAGTTTGTCAATGACAATAGCAGGAAGAACGAGAAGGTGAAAGTCATAGATGTGACCGTGCCCCTGCAGTGCTTGGTGAAGGACTCTAAGCTTATCCTCACAGAGGCCTCCAAGGTATGCAATGACTGTGCTGAATTGCCTTGTGGGTGTTCACCTTTGCTGCTGGCTCTGCACATCCCAGTCCTGTACCACAGCATCCTCCCCTGGCAGAGTGCAGGCAAACAAACCAGAAGTAAACTCTAATCCAGAACAAGTGCCTCCACAGAAGGAGCTGCTCTAAAGCACTCTTAAATTATAGGTGTTCATGCTGGTTATTTAAACTCTAACAGAGCTGCCTCTTTTCCTGAATGACCATGGCTCAATTATATTATCAGATATGTAATAACTACTGTAGGTGAGTGGGAGTTCAGATGCATTTAGCTAATGTTGGATGTTAAAGCGACACTGTCACCTTGAAGATAACATATCTGAAAATTATTTACCTGCTATTGTTATAAATAATGCCTAAAACCACTAGCAGAAAGATTAGACGGGAGAATTATTTATTTATTTACTTTGAATTTACTTTACCTTGGCTGCACTTTGTAGTCACTTCTGCTGATTTCCCTACAGAGTCAGTTTCCCTTGTTGTTTGTGAGAGTCTCTCACTCAGCTGCAGAGGGAGAAAAATATTTAATAAAATAGGAAAATTTAATTATAAAACCAGCCTTTAGGCAAGTGTAATTGAAAGTGTCTTTAAATAATGTTTTACATTAATTAGTTGATGTTGATGGTGTCCCATGTGAAGGAGACCAGCTTCAACTCCTTTTAAAACTCCCTTTCTATTGTAACCTAAAAGCACCAGTGGGAGAGCTGTGAGAGTGCTTAGTGTGTTGTTTTCATTGTTGAAGGCTGGGCTGCCTGGGTTCTATGACCCTTGTGTGGGCGAAGAGAAGAGTTTGAAAGTGCTGTATCAGTTTCGGGGAGTTCTACATCAAGTGATGTCTGCTGACAGCGAGGCCCTTAGGATACCAAAGCAATGTAAGTAGCAAGGATTGCTTTCTCCTTCCTCCAGTCACCAAGCCCCAGTTCCAGCGGAGAGGACAGGATCTCCTCAGGCCCCCTTACAATTCATTGGGCTGCACTCCACCGCAGTGTCTGGCATCAGTGATGCCTTGCTGTTGCTGGTCGGGATGTCTCAATTGTGCAAGTGCTCTTCCAGGGACACTGGCGCCATTAGCTCTGAGGAGTTGGCCTGTTCTGGATGTGTGTCTAATGAACAGCTGCATTGTGATTTGGCTGAAGAGTACAAGTCCTTTCTAAACTAGTCTTGGCACCTCAGACTGTGTGCTATCTTTTGGAAAATTTTGGTTTCTGAGTGATCAATCTCTCTCACTTTTTTTAGTAAGTGAGAGTCTTGCATTCAGTGATTTCCTTTGCTGCTAGTAATTCTGTTCTGCAACTGACACTATGGTAAATGTTGCTGAGAGTTAGGACATCTCTATTAACAAACATAAACTGAGTCCATTTGTTCTTAACAGCTCACAGGATAGATGCGGACGGCTAATGTGGTGAGAATGCAGGGTGTCATGTATGGTACCTCAATCAACAGAAGCTGCAAAACCTTCCCCCTGGATTCTACAAGTTGAAACGGAAACTGAGATGTTTTTATTTTTATGATCCATCTAGGAGGCGGTGTCACACCAATTATGTTAAGGGATAACAAGAAAAACTGCTCTTACAGGTACCTCCAAGGCAGTACTGCCCTGGATTGTGGCTTGGCAGCCAATAGGGAACATGGCTGAGAACATGCAGTGCTCTCTGCGTGCCCATCACCTGCCTGGGAGGTGTGATGGGTAGAGCCCCAGCTGTCATGTGTCCAAGCCCTTCCTGCTGTGAGTTAACTGCAGCTCATTTGTCCAGTCTCATTGTTTCCTCTCACTGTCCGCAAGATGGGAAGTGGAGAAGGACTCTTCGCTCTCACTTTCCCTCAAGCTTACAGGGTTGGGGTTAAGTTAACTGAAAACAAATAGCTAATTTAACCCTTTCTGCTCCCAGGGAAAGTGACATTTGTGGCCACCTCCTAAGAATCCTCTCTGTCAATCCTGTTACTGGACAGAGGATGTGCTGTTCATCCCACTTCTGTATTTAAAATGTACTTTTTGTTTAAGGACAAGTATGTTTGGAATGAAGTTCTCTGCTTTTCCTAATCACGTGGACCTTTTTCAGCATGCTTCCATCCAGCTGCCAGAAACATTCGTTCCAAGCACTATTACTACTCCCGATTAATTATAGATTATAACCACTGTCCATGTCAAATTAATTTTGTTCCTCCTCACCCAGGACTGCATGTTGTTTTAAGTCTTTTTTGGGGAAAAGTGAATTAGATTAACCGAATAGTTCTGTTCCTAGCTGATTCTGGTGCTGCAACTCTTCCCATCTGATTTTATGCTGGGAAAAGAGGAAAATGAAGTTGATACAAGTAAACCAGACCAAAGCGTAGAGATGTGCCAAATAGGAGGAGGAACTGAAAACTTCAAAACAGTGACTGCCACCAGTCTGAGTGGCTAGATTCCCTAGAATAGCCTTAGGATGCAATCCCTGCCTGTGATTTACCTTCCCTCCAGAGAGGTGCACTCTTGCTCTACCAACATAGCTGAAAGCAGCAGGGCTGCTGGAAATAGCACTATTACGTATCTGGCATCTTAGTACTTTTAGATATTTATATAAAAGGGAGTTGTGGCTATTACGGAGGCACTGAAATGTAGTTCTACTCTTGGCCAGTCCTGGGGGGGCCTTCATCATTTATATGCAAGAGATTTAGGAAGAAGTGTGTATTGACAGAGGCATTGTTGCTACTGATAACTACTGGAGTAAATAACTTCCTGACATGCACCTTGGCCCCTTATTTCTGTAGTATAACTGCTGTTCTGTTTACTTCTGTCAGTCCTGTCTCCCCCTCACAAGCGTGAAATCACATCAGGGAATTTCATTTGCAATAGTCCTTGTCCAAGAGCAGGTTTATCACAGCTATTCCAGGAAAGCTGATAATTCTCTCTCCTCTCCTTGCTCCTACAATCAAGTGCTGCTTGCCCGTTTTTTTTATCAGAAAAATCTCACCTTTTTATGCGTGAACAGCGCCTGTTCTAGGAATGCATTTCATTCACTACCATCTCACAGTGTTTTTTGATCTGAAGCTAAGTGTCAACTGTGCAATAAATTTTGTGTTGAATCAGTTTTCAGTTGAAAACTGCCCCGTGTTTCCTTTGCTGCAGATGGATCTTCCACACATTGATTACTTCACCTTCTTTAAAGCTGGTGGAAGAGAAAACACTGTATTGTCATAATAAATCCTCTTTGAAAGCTGTGGGTGGTGAGTTAGTTATATTTTTATAAATATAAGCTTGGCCTCTTTCAAATCCTTCCTCAAGACCCAGTGAATGGTGGTTTTTACAGTAAGTTGCTAAGTGATGATGGCTGGGCAGGATGCCAGCATCTTCAATAAAATACTCAAATATGCATCAACTCTTCCACCCCCCACCAACTTTTTATTTTATTATTGTATCTTAGTCTCAGATGTAAGCTCTTCTTAGGAAGGAACTGTCTCATCTGTGTTTGTAGGGTGCTTAGAAGGATGTTGCTCTGGCTACTGTAACAGAATTTCTCGTAACAGGATTGTGTGGGAATTGAATAAAAGTTGAGATGCGAGTAGTGGTAAGTATAAAATAGCAGTAAAACATTTGCTGTTAATTATAAGAAAAAAATCCCCACAGAGCAGATAAAATCCAGCCACAGAATAGAGATGAAACATTAAACAATAATTCATTAACTTTATACAAGAATTAAATCATTCCCCCTCTCACTGATGTTTACCTGATGTAAATAGTTATAATACAGTTTTTGCTGTCATGAAAATCTATTTTCATATAAATTATACTGAATGGGATGGGGAGAGAAGAGCTAGCAACATGACTTAGAAAAGTGGTTTCTGGCCCCTGCAGTAGTTCTACAGTTTTCGAACTACTTCACACCTCGAAAAGACAAAGTCTATATGGCTTAACTAAATGTAATTGCCAGAAAAGTTCCCAGAGTCTCTTCTCACACACCTATATACACCTGGCATTTTACTTTATTATAAAGGCATTTAGATTACAAATGCTGAGGCAAGAAGTGCAGGTTTGGGGAATTTTTTACTTTCTATTTCTCAGCTAAACTTCCTTCACTAGTTCTCATTTGACCATGTGCATGCTGGGTAGTTATGATGTATGTGAACTTTTAAGTTATGCTCATTAGAAACAGTAGTGAGTAGGTTACTCACTCTATTAAAATACTCTAGCCGGCAGCCTGTCAAACCACAGTTCTTGCTGGTAGATGAGTGTTCAGAAAGTCAGGCCCTGTTCCCTCCCAGGAGGCTGTCTGGCCTGGTGTTTTTGCTGCTCCTTTTTGCAGGCCTGGAGCCGCACAAACATCCTCCTCAGTGCCACGCTTTTAACTTTCAGGCGTTTTCGCAGTTTTTCATTTTCCTCTAGTGCCTGGAAGAGTTTTTGTTTTAAGGAAGCACAGTCACTGACAGCATAGCTGTGATCTGAGGTCTGAACTGGGTGGTGTCTCTGCACTGGGGGCCTGGATTGCAGCAGCCAGCCCTCCACTTCTGTTGCCTTAGTTGTACTAACCTGAAAAGAATATAGGGAGTGAAAATGAGGGATGCAGAGCTTGGCTGGATGGGTATTATACAGGGAGACACAATGCAAGCTTCTTCCACAACATGACTAATGCGCCTCACCCTGAGCAGCCCCTATTCCAATTCTGGGAGTCAAGCAGAAGCTTTCCTACTAGTCATGCTACTTTCCCCTTCTCTCTCTGACTAAAGTGTCTCCATATTTCATAGGATCGGTTTGCATTCTCCCCATTGTACAGTAAGAGGAAGCGATTTGCTCAACATGCAGCTAGTCAGTTGCAGACCCAATAGTATAATTCAAGTCTCCTGACTCCCCTGTTCCTGCTGTGACTACTAGACAATTTTTTTTTCAGGCAAATTGCATGGTCGTTTTTATAATGGACAGATATCCCCAAAGCTCAGCACTTAACTCCTTTCACATGGGACCTTCTGTGTTTGAAGTCAAATCCCCAGAAACTAGCAGTGGCTGGGCTCTTACCCAATCCCCCTGAAAATACTTCATGAAAACTGAATTATTCCTGAAGCAAGGTCAAGTCACCAAAGCTCAACAGGTGCTTCCTCTTGAGTTCTGTAAGAATTATATTAAGTTTTCAAGTCAAGAGTGCACAGGGCCTCTACAGCCACTTCTCTGTATGAAGTAAAAAAACATTCACTCATTTCTGGTTCCCTATCTCTGGAGTGCTTTGAGCTCAGCTGTGTGTAACTGGCAAAGTTTGATTTTGCCTAAAATGTGAGGTAAAATGACTCTTACCTCTTCTATTGGTTCCTCTGCTCTACTGAGTTGGGGCTCTTGATGCAGAACAGTTTCTACATCTAATCTCCTTCCATCCTCTGTCCTTGTAAAGTCCTAAAGAGACCAGGAGAATTACCCAAACTCAAGCAGCAATTATTTTCAACACCACTGTTGTTAGAGCTTCAAGTGATCTCTGTTCCAAGAGAGATTGTCAGTGTAACTGAGCCATATGCTCCCTTTAGGCCTTCATTTTTATTTCAACATAAAGTACAAAATTACTAACTGGGACTGAAATGTTTAGCTTGCTCCAATGCCATCCAGTGAAAATACTTCACACAGTTTGGCATATTAGACACGTATCTACAAAAAGGGGATACTTCAGTGAGAAGGGACCCCAAATCCTAGACAGAATCAATGTGCTGTATAGCAAAATGCAGCATTGCCCTCAGGTTAAAAAATAAAGGATGCAAAAGGCTGGAAGGGACTAATGTACCTTAGGCGATTTGGAATCCTCAGCATCATGTAGAGGGCTCTTCTCCTTCCTGATTTGCTATAGTAGGGACAAGGCCCTGATGTTAGTGTGACATTTCTGAGAATCCCAGTGTTACTTGCTGCCCATTTGAAAGGAAACCACATGCAACATTCTTGGCTCTCCAAGGAAAAAAGACAGCAATAAAAAATGACCCTGGTCCTCAAGACAATGTAGTATTGTAACCTTAAGCTTCACACAAGATTTTAACAAAAACTTCCTCTGTTTGACTAAGCAAAATGGGAATAAGCCTGGGTTATGTGTATACATGCATAAACTCTTTGTTTATGTAAGGTCAGTTATAACTAACCCACAATCAATTCCAGATGAACTAGCATCCCCCTCTGATGTGGTAGGATCTCTTCTTCTCCCCCTTTACTTTTGAAAGGGGTATGGGATGTTGGTATAATAGCACTCATTTCAGGTTTTTAGCTAGAACTGAGGGGGAGGGAACTTGTGGCTGCTCTAACCAAGAGTCATGATAGTTTTGTCTTATGTACTATTTGAAAACATGCTTCCCTCATAGATCAGTATTTTAAACGTGGGCTTTGCATGAATAAATAAATGTGTGGGGATTCACTTTGAGGAAGAGGGAATTTGTGTGCAGGGTGCCATTTTTCAAGATCCTCTTTCACAGGGTGGAAATCAGAATATCCATTGTTGCAGCATATTGACAAGTTGTAAGTGTAAGGAGAGCAGCTAAAGATAAATTGCTATTATCATCATCAGGAGCACCTAGTATTTTCCCAGCACTGCCAGCAGCCCAAGTGTATTAAACATACAATTAGATCTAACCACTTTATAGATATGGCATTTTTACTACTGATTTCAGTGGGAACAGGCTTAGGTTAACAGTGATGGGGAATGGACTTCATCATAAAAATCCATAGCAGGGAGTGGCTCCCTGACTAATGCAAGGGGCGAAGCATTTGGGACACTGAAGAACAGCTCACATGAGACATGAAATAAAGGGATGCCCTTTGTGAGGGGAGGACAGAGCAGTGTCAGTTATGTTGTCCCCCCTGTACAGAAGGTGAAAGGGGGGAGCGCAGTGGCCACTAAGATCTCCAGTGTCACACAGAGCCCAATTCACAGCCCCTGCTCTACCCACTAGCTCCCACCCCTCTCCCACAACCAGGGCAAGAACCCAGTAGGGTTACCAAGCCTCCAGGAATCAATAATTAAAGACTCGTGATGAAATCTCCAGGACTACATCCAGCCAAAACTGGCAACCCTAGAACTCGGCCCGTCCCGCTCACCCTGACGGTGCGGGGGAAGGCGAAGAGCGTGGGCACGGCGTTGGGCTTGAGGTTGGTGCGGTTGCCGAAGGCGCTGAAGCAGTCGGGCTGGAAGTGCTGCGAGCAGAGCACCGTGTGCGAGCTGGGCTGGAAATCGCCACGGCCGATGTTCCCCACCCAGCGCGCAAGCAGCTCGGGCCGGCTGAACGGGAACCTGCGGGAGACAGCGGCGTGAAGCGGGCCGGGACCGGGACCCGGTACCTGGGGGTGGGGAGGGGCCAGTACCTGAGGGAAGGGGGCTGGGGAGGAGCCGGTACCCAAGGGAAGGAGGGGCTGCGCCCCGGTACCTGAGGGAAGGGAAGGCGGGAAGAGGCCAGTACCTGAGGGGAGAGGCTGGGCTGTACCTGAGGGGAGGGGCGGTACCCGAGGGAAGGGGAGGCAGGGAGCGGGCGGTACCTGAGGGAAGGGGGCTGGGGAGGAGCCGGTACCCAAGGGAAGGAGGGGCTGCGCCCCGGTACCTGAGGGAAGGGAAGGCGGGAAGAGGCCAGTACCTGAGGGGAAGGGGAAGGGGAGGGGCGGTACCCGAGGGAAGGGGAGGCAGGGAGCGGGCGGTACGTGAGGGAAGGAGGGGCCATGCCCCAGTACCTGAGGGAAGGGGGCGGGGGAGGAGCCGGTACCCGAGGGGAGAGGCTGGGCTGTACCTGAGGGAAGGGGGCGGGGGAGGGGCGGTACCTGAGGGAAGGAGGGGCCGTGCTCCGGTACCTGAGGGAAGGGGGCGGGGGAGGAGCCGGTACCCGAGGGAAGGCGGGAAGAGGCCGGTACCCGAGGGGAGAGGCTGGGCTGTACCTGAGGGGAGGGGCGGTACCCGAGGGAAGGGGAGGCAGGGAGCGGGCGGTACGTGAGGGAAGGAGGGGCCATGCCCCAGTACCTGAGGGAAGGGGGCGGGGGAGGAGCCGGTACCCGAGGGGAGAGGCTGGGCTGTACCTGAGGGAAGGGGGCGGGGGAGGGGCGGTACCTGAGGGAAGGAGGGGCCGTGCTCCGGTACCTGAGGGAAGGAGGGGCCGTGCTCCGGTACCTGAGGGAAGGGAAGGTGGGAAGGGGGCGGGGGAGGAGCCGGTACCCGAGGGAAGGCGGGAAGAGGCCGGTACCCGAGGGGAGAGGCTGGGCTGTACCTGAGGGAAGGGGGCGGGGGAGGGGCGGTACCTGAGGGAAGGAGGGGCCGTGCTCCGGTACCTGAGGGAAGGGAAGGTGGGAAGGGGGCGGGGGAGGAGCCGGTACCCGAGGGAAGGCGGGAAGAGGCCGGTACCCGAGGGGAGAGGCTGGGCTGTACCTGAGGGAAGGGGGCGGGGGAGGGGCGGTACCTGAGGGAAGGAGGGGCCGTGCTCCGGTACCTGAGGGAAGGGAAGGTGGGAAGGGGGCGGGGGAGGAGCCGGTACCCGAGGGAAGGCGGGAAGAGGCCGGTACCTGAGGGGAGAGGCTGGGCTGTACCTGAGGGAAGGGGAGGCGGGGAGCGGCCGCTACCGGCTGGGAGAGGCCGGGCGGTACCCGAGGGAAGGCGGGAAGAGGCCGGTACCCGAGGGGAGAGGCTGGGCTGTACCTGAGGGAAGGGGGCGGGGAAGGGGCGGTACCTGAGGGAAGGGGAGGCGGGGAGCGGCCGCTACCGGATGGGAGAGGCCGGGCGGTACCCGAGGGAAGGCGGGAAGAGGCCGGTACCCGAGGGGAGAGGCTGGGCTGTACCTGAGGGAAGGGGAGGCGGGGAGCGGCCGCTACCGGCTGGGAGAGGCCGGGCGGTACCCGAGGGAAGGCGGGAAGAGGCCGGTACCCGAGGGGAGAGGCTGGGCTGTACCTGAGGGAAGGGGGCGGGGAAGGGGCGGTACCTGAGGGAAGGGGAGGCGGGGAGCGGCCGCTACCGGATGGGAGAGGCCGGGCGGTACCCGAGGGAAGGAGGGGCCCCGCCCCGGTACCTGTGGAAGGTGAGCTGCTGCCGGCGGCGGCTGCTATAACGGTTGCTGCACCGAAGCGCCGCGCACGATTTGGGCATCGCCCCCGCGCGTTGCCCCCAACAAAGATGGCTGCGCCCCTCCTCGGACCCTAGTCGCCCCCTGGAGTACGCGCCTTCCGGGGCGGATTTCCCGCGCGGGGGCCAAGCGGCCTGGGTCCCCCGCCTCAGATCCCAGGGCAGAGCGAGCGAGACTCCGCCCGCCAATGACGGCCTTTCCCAGCATGCATCGCGCCCCTCCCTTCATTCACTCCTGCCCCTAGCGTCCCCTGGACGTCACGGGTTGTGCGCAGGGCAGGCTGGGTGCTGTAGTTCGAGCAGTCGCGGGAGGGGAGGGGAGGAGCGGGTCACTCGCGCTCCACCTGGCCGCGCCCCGTGGGGAGCTGGGGGCACCGCGAAGAAACGACCGCGAGCGCTGGCTTCCCTGCCCCCCCCCCCCCCCCGGCAGCTCAGCGCCCCGCTGCTCCTGCTTTGCGCGTCCATGGCCCCCGCGCCCCGCCCCTGCGGGGAGGCCCTTGCTCGGGGAGGGAGCCGAGCCCCCCTCGCTTAAAGGGCGGCAGGAGCTGGGGCGGTAAAAAATTGGCCACTAGCTTGAGCCTCAACAGTCCGGCCACCGTCCCGCCGACAGGGCCCCCTCGCCTCCCCTCCGCCCAGCCCAGCAGAAAAGAAAAATACAGCTGCCAAGATCATCTCCTCCACTCATCCCTCCTGCATCCTCCCTTGCACCGCCTCAGCGAGCTGCTGCTCCTCAGCTCTGCGGGGCCTTTGCAACTGCCCCCTCTTGCCTGGTACCATAACCCTCGGCCTCATCTCCGCTAAGGATGCCAGCCCTGACCTCCTTCCATTCTGCCCCTTACACATTAGGATGGCCTCCCCCCATTGAGCTGTAGGCCTTCTCACGATCCACTTCTGCCCTGCATCCAAGAAGTCATCCTGTTCATAAGAGATGGGGATAGACACTTGCTAAAAGAACAATAGATATAAAATTGTGTATATTTAATGGCATCACTCCCCACCCTTCCGATGGCATTTGATTTTGTATCTTGCAAGCTCCACCAGACAGAGACTAGCCAGATGGATGTTTTCCATTACCTAGCCCAACTGGAGACTTATTAGGGCCTCTGTCCCCCATGGAAACATAATAGAATCCTAACTTCAAACCCAGGGAGAAAAAAGCAAAGAGAAAATGATCACATTAATGGATGCTTCATATTTTTAAGAAAAAAGTACCATTTGTTAAAATAACCACTTTTAATGAAAAAATAAAGCTCTCAATTAACTTGTAATCATACATGGATGAAAGTGATTAACTCAAAACACATGAAGATGCTTGTTCCTTCTTCTACTAACATTGTAACATGCTGGGGTTGTCAGACACCATCTATTGGGGTAAATCTGCAACGGTAACAGAACAATAGTCAAAAGAGTTAAAAGTAGTCTTGAACCTCTAAGAAACAGAGGCAGCTCACTTGGCAGTTTCTTGTATTTCTCCCATAAAACAATAGGAACTTATCCTACAGTGGTCCAGTTGTACTGCAGACATGCCATAGAGACAGATGCCAACACTTGCATCAGGTCAAACCCTTACACAGACAGACTGAACAGAATCTTCTCCCAAAGTCTTGTATGTTGCAGTGAAAACAGCAACACTTGCAAACTTTGGTTATTTATCTGGCTGCAGAAGACAGCCCTACGAGGCAAATCTTTGGCAAACTCCTGGTTCCATTTAGCTTCTGGTAGGTAGTGTATCATGGTTGTCTTAGATTTTAGTGGAGCTGTTTATAAAACCAGATTTCAATTGCTGCAGCTATAAATCAAATTCATTTTATGGGCTTTTCAAACTGCACCAAGTTTTAAAATGGACAGTAAAATAAAATATTTCAGTTCTATCATAATGATAAAAAGTAATGGATCTTTTCCATCATTAGGTCCCATCTAATCAAGCCCCTGGGCATTGTAGAACTATGCTATACAATCTGTCCTAGTGCTCTGCGCAGCCTAGTGTTAAATGTCCAAAGGGGGGTCCCTGACACTGCCAGGATGTTTTTCCTGATAAATTAGTATTCAAATAATGTGGCAGTCTGATACAAAGCATCTGCTGCATTGATTCCTGGCAGTTCGGTCTTCTTTCAGATATAAACGAACGTCAGTTAGTGACTCCCGCTCAGCTAATAGTCTGACAGGACAGAATGTCCATTGTTCATTAAGCATCATATGATTTAGGAGAATTCTCTCAAGAACAAAAATCCAGTTTGTGCAATAAATACTATGTAGTCTCAATTTGGTCATTTAAAAAGAAAGCACCTACACCTTAGTGGCCTCACGTACCAATCTTGTTTCCCTGAAGCATTCTCTAGACCAGTGACCACTGCGCTCGCTGCTCCCTACAAGAGCAGTCACAAGATACAAATTTTTTCTGGTCCCAACGCATTCCTTTATCCTCTGCAGCTCCGGATTGTTCTCTCACCTTGTCAGTTGCATAGGCCATCGATCCAGGGTTGGGCTGGACGCCCTAATGCATGCATCTGCTCCCATTTGTATATGTGCATCCACCAGTTCAAAGATTATAAAATCTTCCCATTTACAAATCCAGCCCAGGAAACTATTAATGAAAATGCAGGTAAACCCAGCCCCAGTACTCAGATGAGAACAGCTCAAATCCAAACTAGGCCTGTCTAAATTCCTAGATTTTAATTTATCAAGGCCCACTGTGCAGCCCAAGCTTTACTTCCGGGCTGGAGGAGGGAAGGGAATCAGTGTCTTCTAAAACAATACCTTTCGGCTGAGATCTCTGAAATGAGACACCACACAGGGCTATGGAACAGAGTGGATGGCAGCCCACAACCTCATGTTTGAGCCACTCATGCAAAACAAAACCATGAAAATGTTTTTTAGAGAACCCAGCTCAATTAAGGAAGAAAACTGACATGGCCACCTCCAAGCACAGCCCACCCAGAAAAAAGAAAGGTCTGTATCTCTCTTTTAAAGACAACAGTCCATAGAGCTGTGGGAACTAACTGGTTTTACCAGAAACAAAGCCAAATCATAGAACTCAGTGGATACGCTCCTACTACCCAGCTGAAGGGGAGGCAGGTCACATGTGAGTTCAATGTGCATTCAAGCTCACTCTGAAGGAGCCTTCAGAAATTCTTAAGATTGATACATATGGACAAATGGGCAGGTCTCTAGTATTACAATAAAACATATGGCTGTTTATTTTCAGACTCTTCAGAGATTTCTCTCCTCCTGCTCCTGCTTTGGAGGACAATTATTTTCTTCAGCACCTACAAGTCTTGCACTTTCTTAGCACTTTCCCAGTGGGATGAAAATTGATAGGTGGCAAAGGTATACACTCCCAAATCATCATCCCATTCATAGTCTGAACTGGACAAAACCCCACTGAACCTGGGGTGCTTAGTGTGTCCCTGCTATAGCTAATCAGCCACTAGCAGAAGTTTTGGCCAGCAGGCCTCTTCCAACTTTGGCAGTCAAAGACATTGAATACCTTATGTCTGTTTACACACAGACAGACACTTTTGCCTGAGCAATTGCAGTTCAGAGGAGCTCTCCTTGCCCCCCTGGCTGGAATTCTGTGTTTTGCATGGTTAATCTGCCTAAGCAGAATGCCAGCATGGTAGTTCCCTCCACTAGTCCAGAAAGCGCCTGCGTGAACCCGTCCGGGAGCGGTTTGAGCGGCGAATATCAAACTTGGAGTCCCGGCACTTCTGGCAGACGTAGACCTCTGGGACATTTGATTTGCGGATTTTGGCACAGGAGAGGTGAATCCAGGTGTGACACTCATTACATTCAATCATTGGCCGTCCAGCAAAAGGTTTCATGCAGAAACAGGTGACGAGATCCCAGGAATCATCATCTGGAAGGAAAAAAACAGCGAGTTAAAACTATTACTTCTTTCCTCCTCCTGCATGCCGAACTCTCCCTTTTGGCACTGAACTTACTCCTTGGTTTAAAGGCAGTCCCTACAGGCCTGTGATGATTAGGGGAATCTGTCACCGTACAGCCTATGAGTTCTGTTTATAATTATGAACTCTGTACATTGAAGCCCTTATGGTAAACTGCACTGTGTTCTTGCCTCATACTCCTTATGCTCAGGAGATGGGAGTGGACCCTGCACGTGTATCTATGAATAGGTCAGTCATTAAATACTACCAGCACCTGAACAGATCTTGCCTGTACAGAACAAAGGAGCAACTGCATCCTAGATAAAACCATTTTTCCTCCAACTTCTCTGCAAAAGGTTAGAGTTTGAAGGAATGGAATTTCCCCAGTGGAGGGAACAAAGATGAGGCATGAGTACAGCCCTTTAAAACAGAGACTGGGCTGGTCAGACAGACAAAAGAAGCTTGGGGCACGATAGAGCAACAAAGGGCCATGCTTTTGTAACAGAAATAACTTTTTGAAGGTAAGTTCCAGCTAAGGCTGGAGGAAGCTGCCTGCAGGAGAGAAAGATACTCCATATTATGAAGGAGAAGCCATGAGCTGTAGGAAGAGTATACTGGACACCCTGAAAGGACGCTGACCCAAATCCCAAAGAACACTCAAGAGTGGCGAGAAAAGTGAAGCAGGGACTGGTGTGTAGCTGTTTTTTTATTTTGCCTACATCAGTATGTAGGATAATTGTGTTAGAAACCTTCTGCAAAATGTGCATTCATTTGCTTCAATGATCATGTGTCCCTGAAGAAGTAAACTGGAAGCCAAGAGTACCCCCACAGTTAGAGCTTTAGGCAGGATGTGAAGCAACTGTGGAGTTTCAGGGAAGACAGAACTCATCTCAAGGCCTAGGCAGTTGGACCGCAGAGACTCTGCTTTCAGAAACGGGTGCTAGAAAGTGAATTTGCACCATGAAAGTGTGCCTAGAAACAGTGCCTGAACTCCGCTCAGAGTCAGGAAAGCTTAAGAGCTTATGGGTCCAGTGGTGGGACCAAATACAGCAGCCTGGTGAATGTCCAGCAGGAGGAGGTTGACAAGCCCTTTCCAGGGCATGCCAGAAGCTGTAGACTGCACCCTCTACTGCCTCCTGCACCTTGCTCTAGGACAGAATCTCAGCAAACCCAGAGGGTAGATATGGAAAGAAAAGGGCTCTACTCCCAAAACTAGCTTCCAACTTTCAGTCCAGTTTACATGAAGCCTCTCAGAAAACACAGTTTATGGGAAGAAACCCTCACCTCAGAGTCTGGAAAGCTTAATTCAGGTGCTAGGTCATTAAGCAATAAATATTCTTTGCTCTTCTCTACCCACGTCTATCCAAAGATCCAAAAGTGCTTTGCAAACACTAATGAATTTTGTCCTTAAACCCACCACCCCCCAGGAGACAGATCTGCACTATCCCATTTTATAGAGGAGTTGGGTGCTAATAACATACTAGACAGACAGATGATAGCCACCTATAATCTCAATCTGACCAAACATCTCACAAATATCTCCCCTCAGCAGTCATTTACCTGAATCCACCATAATGTCCTCATCATCACCAGTGCCATCCTCATCCCGAAACACAACCTGCTTGCCCTGCCGTATGACCGTGCGTTTGCCCACGCTCTGTATCTCCATGCCCTGCTCAGAAGTCTCAGGAAGGTACGAGACATTAGAAGGAGTGTCAGAGTCCCATACTGAGCAATGGTCCGTCACAGACTGAGGATCGCCCTCAGATGAGGGACTCATGGGGGTCTCAACATAAGAATCCTCTGTCTCCAGCTTCAGCAGCTTCCCCCCATATTCTTCCTCCACAGGTGCGTCCGTTTCTCTTCTCTTCAGTTTTTTCTTCTTTCTGATCTTATCGGTTTGCTTTCGTTCTGGCAGAAAGCTGCTTGGTTTTGCCCGCTGGAATAGGGAAACATATGGTTTTGCTCGCTTGAGCTGACTAAAGCTCTTTCTGCTCTTGACTGGCAGGGAGACAGCAGAAGGGAGGTCATTGAATCGGGGGTCCCAGCTATCACTGTCGATGGTACCTCCAGTACTACTGGGGGGGCTGGGGCTGCTCCTCAAGGGAGTCTCCTAGAAAATATTAAGAGACCAGATGTGAGTATCATTTTAGAGTTGATAGTAAGCCTCTTAGACAACCACTTATTACACCCACCTTTTTGAAGTGGAAGGATGGGGAAGGATCTATACCTGTCAAAATAGGCTCTCTCTCTTCTCACTAAAAATCAGATAATCTCCACTTATCCAGCTGCCATTCAGTCACTAGCCTACATTATTTACCTTCTCTCATCCTTACCTGTGGCCCAGAACAGGTACAGCTGAGTGTTAAAGGCACTAAATAGTTTTCAATAAAGTGTTTCCAGCAGTCCAGACTCCCAATTCCTTCCAAGTGCTTTGTATCCTAAGCCCCTGCTGGGAATTCCAGCCAAGGAAAACAATAGTTTTAAAGGTTGCGTGGCAATCTGATATTTGTGGCTGCCTAGGCCTAGGATACAAAGGGGAGGGGACTCTGGCATGAATACCTCGAACAATAGTTTTACACTGCACAGAAATCATTCACCAATCAAATAACTTAAACAGAAATAGTACTTACTGACCTTTAAACTTTTTTCTGACCCCTCAAGCAAGACAGGGGTTTGGACTGCCTCACTTTTGATTAAAGAAGAGATCACATCATATTCCAGGAGCCTGAGGAGTACATTTAACTTTATAAGTGTAGGGACACTTGTGGCTCCAGTGGGAGGCTGATAATATCCAGTTACGTGCCAAGTTCCATAACTTGTTTCGGAATATCACAGACCAGTGGGTTCCCTTTTGTCCCATCAGGAGCTTTTACAGGACCCTACCCCTCAAACACATCCACTTTATCTGTCCATGCTTGTCACTCTGGTAACATTGAACCTCTCAACAGCACTAGCTATAGCAATGTGTACCTGAAATAAAATAAGGATTGAATTGCTGCACCATTACCTCTTGTGGGTAGGGAATGTAGCCAGCATATGCCAAGACAAAGGTGCAAAACTTGTTGAAATCTTCCACAGTTCTGTGTCTCTTGGAGCTGGGAGAAAAATCCTGTTGAAGAGACAGCAACCAGAACATTAACATGAGATTTCTGGACAAACCAGCTCTAATGTCAAATCAGAAACAGCATAAGGATTTTGTACACATGGATATCCACTTCTGAGACTGATAGTTTCAGAGTGTCTCTTATATAGTCAAAAAGCAAGAGAGGGCACCTTGGGGAAATCCTGTGATTTAACATGCTTGTCAGGACTTTTTGCTGAAACTGAATTCTCAGGTTTGTCTGGCTCCCCTTCTAGGTATTCCCACATGCCTGTCTCCAGCGGTGGTTTCTAACGGCTTTGGGGTCTAATACTGTATTGAACATAAATACTTCTTTAAAGTCAGCTATTGAAGACAGGGAAGACGCTAACCAGTCACTAAAATAGCTGTTTGGGTACTGTGAAGTCTGCACACTCTGTTAATGTTACTGATAAGTTAAATTCACTGATTGCTGTTCTCTTTCTGGTGCAAAGTCTACATCATGGCTCCGACCCAGAACTCAAAGCTCCTGGAAACAGCAGACTAACTACACATGGAGAGTCTGCCTGGACACAGAATGCTTCTTCAGGGCTTACAGTTTTTTATATTTTTGTATTGAGATCCCAAAGCACTATCCAATGCCCAGTTTCATGATAACCCTTCCATCCCCATCCCCAGTGAAATACAAACAAATACGGAATATGTTTGTATCTAGTCCCAACCCACACTTTTAACTGAACTGTCAAAAAGCAAGACAGGCTGCTGAGAAATCCTCTCCTCCCTGCTTGCAATCTTCTCTATTTCCCTGTCTGCACTGGACACTGCCTGAGAAAGTCACTGTCCAAAGAAGCCATTCCTGCATGGGGAACAGCACTGGAAGCAACCGCAAAGTCTCCTCCATTTGTGATGGGGGAGGAGGATTAGACAACAGACATGGGGTGGAAGACTCTGAAGGGGCCAGATCATTGGACGAGGGGCTCTGACTCCTGGGAAGAGGCGATTAAATCCCAGTGATGGGGATGCTCAGATAGGGAAAGAGGGTGCAAGAAATGGCTCTCTAAGAGGGTTTGGAGAGGTGTAGAGGGGGATCAGAGCCCAGGTTCAGCAATGGCTCTCAGCCCTGGGTTCTGAGCTGGGAGGGGCAGCTCTCTGGGTGGGGGTGGTGCTCAGGGCACTGGGAGGGGAAGAATTTCGGAGGAGGAAGAGGGTCAGAGGCCAGAGTGGAAGACTGGGTGGGGGCAAGGGAGCTGGGAGGGGCAGGGGGAAGGAGGGTCTGAACTCCGAGGGGGACATTTCTGCCGGGGGGCTGGGGCCCTGGGGGGGAATCTCTGAGGGGCGGGGCCCTGGGGTGGAGGTTGGAATCTCTGAGTGGGGGGGTCGAGGCCCTCGGGTGGGTGGGGGATCGCTGGGGGGAAGGGGCCGGGTGGGAGATCCCGGGGAGGGGTCGAGGCCCTGGGGCAGGTGGCGGATCGCTGAGGAGAGGGGCCCTGGGGGGGATCCCTGATGGGGATCACGGCCCTGGGGTGGGCGGGTCCCTGAGGGGGGAGGGGCCGGGGCTCTGGTGGAGGTTACTGCTGCGGGGGCCGGGGCCCCGGGGATCCCTGAGCGGGGAGGCGGCTGCCGCGGAGCAGGTCCCGGGCTCCAGCACCGGGGGAGCGGCGGGGAGACGGTCCCGGGCTCACCTCAGGGGGGAAGGGGGAGGCGCAGGGGTCGGGGTCCATGTCCCAGCGCAGGCGGCCGGAGTCGGGCAGGTGGGTCCAGGGGCTGCCCGGAGCGCGGGCCCGATACCGACGAATCGGTTCGATCTCGCCCGGCAGCGCCGACACCTCGAACCGCCCGGTACCGGTGGGAGGGAGGGAGGGAGGGAGGAGGGGAAGGGGGCGGGTGCCGTGTGAGGCCGAGGGGCTGCTGGGAGTTGTAGTTCTCTCTCCCCGCGAGCGGCTCCAGCGGCGCCCGCTGCAGGGGCTGCCGGGAGTTGCAGTCCCGGAGAGAACTACAGCCCCCAGCATGCCTCCCGCTCCCTCAGGCCCGCCGGCTGGGGGGGCTGCTGTGGCGGCGGCGCGTGGAGCGGTAAGCGCGGGGCGGCGGCGGGTTCTGGTTCCCTTCGCCCCCGGCCGTGTGGGGACACGGGGAGGCTCCTCCCCTGGGCCTGCCCCCCACGAGGGCCTGTCACGAGGCTCCCAGGCGGGGTGAGAGTGGGGCCCGGCCCGGCCCGGCCCCTGGCGTAGAGACCGCCGCCGGCCCGGCGTGCAGGGGCCTGTCTCCCCCAGGCGGGACCGCGCTTCCCGCCCGCTCCCCTGCCCCGCCGCCGGGGCTCCTCGCGCCCAGCCTCGCCCCGGTAGGCCGCTCCCAGCCCGGGGCAGGCGAGAGGAGCTGTGCAGGCCGCGGGGCTCGTGCCCGAGGTAAGCCCGTGTCTGTGCGGGATCGGGGCCGCGGCTGTTGTGAGTAGCCGAGGGCGGGTGCCGGCGTAGCACTGGGCAGAGACTCCGTGCGACAGGAGCTGTTGTCCTGCGCTCTTGGTTTCGCTGCTGTCTCGGTTTCTCTCCTCCCCAGGTCTTCGATGTGTGGCTCGAATTCGTCCTGTGTATAGGATGCAGCCGGGTCACTCTGTAGCCGCAAAACCAGCGAGGAGCCCTTGTGGCCCCTAGAGACTAACCAGTTCCACAAGGGCTCCTCGTGTTTCCTTTCGAGAGAGATGTATAGGATGGGGAGGATTCGATTTGTATTGGTAAATGTCAGTGTTGTCGCGCGCGCACACAAATATATTTCCAATGATAATTAAAATTGACAGGCAAAGTTTGAAAAATATTGCTTGGCAACTTATTAGAGTCTCATGTAAGGTTATTTACTTTTTGTATTTTGACAGGTGAATTGACCCCTTTTGTGTTTTGACAGCTATAAAGCTTTTTTGAATATCGGGATCTGTCATTAACTAATTGATTCTCTCCATAATTTTGCACAACTGTGAAAAGTTAAATCAACAAAAATTTAGATCAACAACAATTTTAAAAAATTTTAAAAATAAAATCAGTATTATCCACTGAAATTATACATATATAAAATCAGATTCTGCAAAGTGTCTCTCTCTGTGCAAATTATTCAGTTAGGTAACGAGCATGAGCATCTGGCAGCCAAGGAAAATCTTATTCCAAAATATAATCCAGGATTTAAGGAACTCTCTTGTGAGTTATTAATGTAATTATAGATACCTCTTTTCCAAGACAGTAATCAGTTGTTGTCCCCTGTTTTAGGTGGAGATAATGAGCAACTGTAGCACCCAGTTTTCAATAGCTTTTTTTTTTTTTAGAATTTTATTTTTACTTGTAATAAAAACAAATTAAATTCCCTGTTGTAACCAAACACAAAGCAAGTGGCATATAATAAAATTTCACCAAACCTGTCTCCTGAGAACCATGCCCTGGTGTTAGTAATCTGTGAACAACAAAATAAAGTGGTGCAAAACAGGTTCTTTAGGATCAACACTGAAACTTTAAATTAGAAGGACATTCTTCAAAGTGTCAAACTAAATCTTCTTGCTCTTTTTTTCCGGAGTCAATCCCTTTCCCTGTAGTGGCAGAGTTCCCACAAAAGCTTATGCCCAAATAAATCTATTAGTCTTTAAGGTGCCACTGGACTTCTTATTGGTTTTTTAGAGTTGTTTTTCCTCTTCTATATCTGAAGATTGATGAGGAGCCCCTTCCTCAGTTTGCTTCTTGCACATTTGACTCCTTTTCCTGTTCAGTAGAAGGGGGCAGGCAGAGAAGGGGACCCACACGAAGCATGTGATAGGTCTAATTTTAGACTTCTTCAGCTTTGCCAATCTCTCTCAAAACACTTACACAAGTTTTTTTTTTTAAGAGCAGATGAATCATATTAGTGTAGTACTAAATTATAATGTTAATGACGCTGAGTCATGTTGCATGTATCATTCAAATTTTATGCAAAATTCTGAGCAGTACGCTTGTATGATTGTAGCCTTCTGCACTTTAAATTCCAGACTGTTCTAATTTTCTTGCCACATCCTGTCTGTGAAAGTAATGTGTTGGCACTTACTTAGAGCTGGGAATGCTGCTGCTAATAGCTGTGTGTCCAGTCCATCTATGGGCAAGGAACAGTACGGCCTTTTTCCTGTGTACCTGCATATTTGCCTTGCCCTGGAATTTAGGAAATCATGTGGTGGGAGTCTAGTAAGTAATGTGTAAGAGCATCAAAGAGGAAAGGAAGGCATTGTGTGCATCTTGAGTTTTGCTCAATAGTTACGTACAGATATTGGTGAAGAATCCACTCTTATGCCAAAGTACTTTTGAAAAATAATTTAATTTAGAAATGAGATGTGACAGATGTCCTAATATATGTTTGTAAAAGGCAACTGATTCCTTTTGAGTCATGATGAAAACCTACTTACATTTTTTTAAAGAAACACATTATTTCACTTTTTTCTTTTTGCAAATATCCTCAGTGTACTGGCTATGCCATGCTGATTGGAGAGCCCCTCTGACCCTAGCCCCATCACAAGTACAGCAACCTAACTTTATGTATACTTTAGGTGAGAGAGTTGTGATAAACTTGATAAACTACATGGGATTACATCCTAAATCTAGCAGCATCAGCTCGGGTTTATTGCTACTGTCAGCTTTTCTTACAGCTGTCTCAGTTAGTTGAGGTTTGTTCTTTGACACTTCAGGATTCAGAGCAGATAGCATCTTACACCTGAAATTATGTTTTCTCTGTTAAAGAAAGCTGAGATAGTAATTGAAAGCAGTTCACATTTGATGTCTATATGGTGGCCTGAAACAAAAGAGCTGGGCGTTGCAATAGGGTTCCCACTGTGGATATCAGGATGAAAAAAAACCCGTTTATTAGTAACTGGTATCTCTGTTGGCAACGTCTGCAGAAAGGTTAATGATTGAATGAGCCATAAAGGCTGAATTCCCCTCTCACCTTTTGGGGGAAAGGAGATCCCCCCTGGAACAGAACTTGAGCAAACTACAGTGATCATGTGTGTATGAATATGCACAGCTCTGAAAAACAGTATCTGCTAGTTGCTTTACAAACAGCCTGCACAACTCGTAAAGCAGTGAGGGCCACATTACTCCAAAGAAAAAAGCCGAGGGCTGTATGCGAGGAAAGTTGTTGAGCAAAAAAAAACTCTCCGGCAAAAGTTGTTGAGCAAAAAAAATTTTTAAGCCAGCCTCCCGCGGGCCGCACAGAGAAGCTCCGCGGACCGTATGTTGTGCAGGCCTGCTTTACAACAATAGTTAAATGGCTATTTTCATTGTTTTATGTAGCTTCTTAAGGTGATAGAGTAAACTGTGAATCACCAGAGGAAGGTATAAAAAATTCCATTTACATAACAATCAATTTTAAATTAGGAAACAAAATTGCGCTTTGTTAAATATTATATAGATATAGACACTCGGTCCATGTCTGCTCAGAAGCATCACACTTTCCTTTTACTTTACTTTTCCAGGCTAGCCCATTTAGTAATTCCACTGCTTTTCTTCTGCAGGGTTCAGTTTCTTCCAGAAAAACTATCAGTGTATCTGTTTTATGTAACTCTGTAAGATGTTTTCTCTCACTGGTTCTTTTTTAATTTTCTAGTTCTTTGGGGTTAGTTCAATACTGAGTGCTGTTATTTTAAAATGTTTTTGCTGTTTGACTTGTCTCATTTCCTATTTTGCCAGCTCTACACAATCATATCTTCTACTCTGATAGACTTTTTCAGAATACATTTAATCTCTTCTAATGTGAGACCAAGTCTGCTGCCAAATGGGAGCTGGAGAAAAACTGTTATAGTGCCAGAGTCTGTTGCATTAATGCCCTGCTATAAGTTACCATCGTTCTGTATGTTACAGCTATTCCTCCTTTGGACTGATTAACAGTTCCTGTGTAAAGGAGACATGGCTTTGTGTCTTTTTCATTAAATGTATTAAAGACATCTATCTAAGATGTTAAAAATATGTAAAACACAACAAAAAGACAAATGTACATAATGTTTGATTCAGTTTTCTGCCCAAACCACTTAATAGCATATCCTATGAGCCCACCACTCTTAACTAACAACCTCAAATGCCTCCATCAAAATCCTCTACAGTTTTTCTCCTTTGCTGATTAGCTGTCCATTTTCTTTGTCTCTTTACTTCAACCTTATTCTACCTGCTCCCTTTCTTCCCCCCTTCTTCCCTTCACTTATACCTGCCCCCTTCAGTGCCCTCTCTCCTTTCCTTTGGCTCTCTCTGATTCTTTCCCAATAATCCCCTCTGCCCCACCCCCCAAAAATATTGTGGTTCTAGCATGATACTTGCAGAACAAAATATTGTTCGCTCTGCTAGTATGTTATCTCTCCCCTCTCCATCCTTTATCTTTTCTATTAAATTTTAAACTGTTCAGGACAGAGACTGTCTCAGCCTTTGTTCCTATAGTGACTGGCATAATGTGGCCCTGGTATCAGTTAGGATTCCTATGTGAGCAGGGTTTTATTATTATTTGTATCTTAAATTGTCGTGTCTAGTATTTGTAGGAACTTAACTTTCCTTCCTTTACATTATTTTCTATGCTTTTGCTGCATTTCAGTTCTTTAATGTAATAATAAGTTAGTATTCAAATACTGTTTGTTTAAAGGAATCCTAATTATTTTTGTAGCCTATAAGCAATATATTTAATGCTGTACATTATATAGGACCCTTTTATCCAGAAAGATCCCAAGATACTTTAGATTTAGTATGAATAGGGATCACTTAACTCGTCAGAGTGGAATGCAGCAGCCATTATATGACAGCTGAATTTTCTTAGTGAAGAAAAAACAAATGTAATACACATAAGAGGATTTAACAAGACAATGTAAATGAGTTGGAATTTAGGAAGCACCTTAGGGTTAACAGCTCAAAAATGCACAGGCCTTCAATGACTAAAAGTGGTCAGGGTCTTGAGCTTGAAATTGCCTCTCCGGCTGACAATTTCACAGCCCCATAGAGTTTAGTGACTCTGCCACTGACTCGAGGGAAGAGCATCCCATACTAAATCACCCATATCACTTCTGCCATCACTTGGGTTTTTGCTTTGGCTGCAAATGGTGGTCTCCTATGCAAATACTGACCAGGCCAAATAGTGCTTACATATGCTATCTGACAAAATCCCAGCCCCAAATGGCATGGATGCAGGACTAGGAAGTGGTATTTATAAAATTATCAATCTTATGTACATATGCTCTCTCAAACAGGGTGGAAAAATCGGTGATTTTTTTAAAATTCAAATTTATTTAAATCAGTTTTGTTAAATTAAATAAATTTAAAAAAATAAATTATTTAAAATTACATTGAAATTGACAATCTGTGTTAAGTCTAAATTTACTAAAATCTATTAATTGGTTACATTACATTAAAAAAAATACAGTACATGTTTGTTGCCAAAGTTTTAAAGAAAGTCAAACCACTGACCTAGAGGAAATCACTGGCTAAGTGCTAAACCAGCTTTTTCATAGCAGTAGCCTCTTATCCAGGTGCAGAGGGTATATTTTATTTTCAGTTTATTCATCCTGTTCTGTTCAGGTGCTAGCTCTTTCAAAGTCGAGACGCCAACTGTGATTGAAAAATCAGGAAAGCTTCTTTTCCAATCTATGATTAAAATGACGTATGAGATGATGAGATCTGATAGATCTAAATTTTTGAAGAACATGGGCCCAGATCCATACAAGTGACCAGAAACAATCAGTTCAGTTCACTAACTACAGATACTTTCATCATTTTTAAATGCCAAACAAGTTTTGATACTTACTTTTTTTCTCATATATCCAGCACATTTAAGCTAGTTTTATTTATCTATCAATTTTAGAATGTTTTTGTGCATTTTAAATTTCATTTCATTTTCCATCCAAATCAAGCTTGACACAAATCACAAGTAAAAAAAATAATCTGGTAAATAAGAAATGCATCTTTCACCATTTAATGTAATACAAAATGCAAACATTATTTGGAATAAACTTGTTAAACTATATAATTGCTCACACTACATGTACACACATTTATTTACCCTCTTGGTTAGCAGAAAGTACCAAATTTAATGTAAGGATTATATCTAGTTGCAAACCCATGTGTTTTATTTCTTACCAAGCAATTAATCAACTTTTTGTTAGGAATATAACTAAAAAGTACAAATGCAAAACAAGATTAAAATCAATTATTTAAAGCTTTAATTTAAATCAATTCACCCTCCTCTGTCAACATACAGCCCAAATCCAATTCAGTCTCATTCTTATGAACTTTAAATCTGGGCTTTCTTTCTAAAATATCTATTATGAGACTGAAATGTAGAAAACACCGAGCAGTAGTTTGATAGCACGTTACGTAATTCATCTCGCTAAGTCTCGACATTTGAGGAATGTAGATAGGAATGTTTTAAAGGCTGTTCATTTTATCCAGTTTCCCTGACTTGAGGACAGTTTCTCTTTGATAAACCTTTTTTCCCCCCCCTTTCTTTAAATTGTTCCTACGGTTGTTCTATATACTATAGTCCTGCTTAGATCCAGAAAAGAGTAAACTAACTAAACTATTTTATAATTATATTTCTGTTTTAAGACATTATTTCATAGACTAGATTGTCAATTAGTCTGTGTAGTATATTTAGAATTCTTGCAGAGAGGGACTTCATTTGTGGAGACATTTTGCCACATGGCTGTAATTGTTATTTCTTAATGTCCTAAGGTAGATTCCCATTAGAGGTATGTTGTGGATGCTAAAGCCAGAACAAGGAGCTGTTGCTGTGCCACCCCAAGGCGTCTAGCCTTGGCTTTTGTCCCTTTAATCCCATGAAGACCATACATTGCATTTTGTGTTAGTTCTTGCATGTGCACAGCAGTCCTTGTAGATGAGTATCTGGTATGAACAGAGCTATTCACTTCCCTGACTGCAGTGGGTGTTTGGAGTGCACAAAGAATGCAGCATCAGGCATTTAAAGGTTGAATTTTGTTACAGTTCTGTGAAAATACTTGTCCTGCAGAATGAATCTAGCAAGGAATTTTAATAGCATACATTTGCAGTGCAGATAGTAGGATGCATACAGAACTCCTTATTTTATTTCCTAAGACTATATAATTATCCCATTTGTAAAACTGCAACTGAGCACTCAAAAAGCTCTCTTACTAGATTGTCAGAGATCCCCAAATAAAGAGGGAAAATGGAAGGTTTGAAGGGGGAAAATAAGAAAACAGCTGTATTTGCCACAGAGTAAGGCTGTGTGTCTGTCACGGATTCTGTGACTTCCATGACTTCTGCAGAGGCCAGTGCAGCTGACTCCGGGGCTGCTCGGGCAGCCCCCGGGCCAGCCGCACCAGCCACTGGTGGGGCAGTCTCGCACTACCACGCCTCTCCTGCCCCAGCAGCAGCAGTAGTAGTTTGAGTGTGGGAGGGGGCTCAGGGCTGGAGCAGAGGGGGGCGGGGCGGTGCTTATCTCGGGAGGCTCCCGGGAAGCGACCGACATGTCCCCGCAGCTCCCATTGACTGTGGAGCTGGCGCTCATGGCGGGGGCAATGCGTGGAGCCCCCGCCCCCCGGCCTTTCCTCCTGCTAGGAGCTGCAGGGGCATGCCAGCTGCTTCTGGAGAGCCATGCGGAGCCTGGTAGGGAGCCTGCCAACCCTCCCCGCTCCTTCCCCACGTGCTACCCCCCCAACCCCTGGGCCGCACACCACCCCCACAGCACCTCCCAGGGCTACCCCCCTAATTTTTAGTTAGGGGTATATAGTACAAGTCATGGACAGGCCATGGACCGTGAATTTTTGTTTACTGCCCGTGACTTGTCTGACCTTTACTAAAAATACCCGTGACTAAAACGTAGCCTTACCGATGAGTAATATATACTTTGATTGCTCAAGCTTGACTTTCTGTATTTTATTAGTAAATGTTTGTCAAGTAATGGGATTGCCATTATAGGAGGCAATAGCACTCTTCATTGATTCTGTTTAAATATTTATAGCTGGTATGACTTGTATCATAGTGCTTATAAAAGCAACTGAAACAGTATGTGCTGACCTGTAGTTCCATAGTCTTACTGTTATAGTTCAGTGAGAACTGTATCTTGTAATTGAGGTTATCTTTGCAATTTGTCCATTTTGTGAAGTAAAGTAAAATATTCGGTTTTGTAGACTACAGTGTTTTGCAAGTACAGATTGCAGGTACTCTCTAAATGAATTAAAAAATTCCACCACTTATTTCTTCTGTAACATTCCATTTGTTTTCAGTGCCTATTTAAATAACTGTTACTTACTGTAATGTTTATTTCTTCCTTTACTAAATTCTAACAGTAACAACCAGTCCCCAAAAGTGTCTTTAGATAGTGTGTTGGATTGGAATGAAGAGGCAAAGAAATTAGTTGCATTCAAGAAAAACTTGTATTTGAAACCAAGAAAGGCAACTAGAAGTGATAAATTCATGTGCTGTGCATTTATCCTGCTAACCTTTCTTCTTCCCCTTAGAATTTTGTAGTGTAGGAAATTGAGACCATGTGTGTGGATAAACTGAAAACTACACTCCAGACCTGTTTTCAAACAACCTTGAACATCCTCAACATTTAAAAAAAAAATTAAAAAAAAAAAGTCAGAATGGGTCTTTTTTCACCTGCCTTGATTTTCCAGTGTGAGGCTCTGCTAGGTGCATCTGTGAGGACAAAGCAATTCTCCAAAAGCAATCCCCTCACCGCAGAGGAAAGCTTGCCAAATCCCTGTGGTTTCTACAGAGCCCTGTATAAGCTGTGTCTCCCTGCTGGAATGGAATCAGTTAGGGAGGCCCCTTCCCCCTGTTGATGGGAATATTCTAAACTAGAGCAGCTGTCCCCGACATTAGTGTGTGGGTGAGAAGTGTACTAACCTGTGGGCTCTGCCCTTGAATGCTGCCTGGGCCCAGTGGGCCTCTAGGAGTTAAGGGGGTGGGTGACCAGCGGGTGGGGGCAGGAGCCACGTGTGGTTAGGGCTGGGTCTGGTCCTTATAGGGGCCGTGAGTGCCTGAGAAGCCCCACGCTAACCTGCTGTGTGTTGTCTCCTCCACAGGCATATTATGGAACCGAGCCTGGCAGGAGGAGGCGGGGGTCCCGGGGAACCAGCACACGCCGTGGCACTGCTGCGGGGTCTGAGCGCGCTGCGCTCTGAGCGGAGCCTGCTTGACGTGACAGTGGTGGCCGGGGGCTGTGAGTTTGGGGCGCATCGAGCTGTGCTAGCCGCAGCTTCTGGCTACTTCCGTGCCATGTTTGGCGGGTCACTGCGGGAGTCCCGGGCCGAGCGGGTGCGGCTACATGGGGTGGACCCTGAGTGCCTGGCGCTGCTGCTCGACTTTGCCTACTCTGGTCGGGTGGGGCAGCTGGGCCCCGATATCGCGGAGCGGCTGCTGCGTGCCGCAGACCTACTGCAGTTCCCGGCCGTGAAGGAGGCATGCGGCGCTTGGCTGGCCCAGCAGCTGGAGCCGGCCAACGCGCTGGACATGCAGGACTTCGCGGAGGCCTTTGCGTGCCCAGCCCTTGCGACTGCCGCACACCGCTTTGTGCTGCGCCATGTGGGTGAGCTGAGCACGCAGTTGGAGCGGCTGCCGCTGGCGCGGCTCATCTCCTACTTGCGGGACGATGAGCTGTGTGTGCCCAAGGAGGAGGCCGCCTTCCAGCTGGCACTGCGTTGGGTGCGTGCCGACCTAGCTGCCCGTGCCCCGCTGCTACCGCAGCTCCTGGCCCACGTGCGCTTGCCCTTTGTGCGCCGTTTCTACCTGCTGGCGCATGTGGAGGGCGAGCCCCTGGTGGCGCGCTGCCAGCCCTGCCTGCGCCTCCTGCGGGAGGCCCGCGACTTCCAGGCTGCCCGCTACGACCGGCACGACCAGGGGCCATGTGCTCGCATGCGGCCACGACCCTCCACCGGCCTGGCAGAGATCCTTGTGCTTATTGGCGGCTGCGACCGTGATTGCGATGAGCTGGTCACCGTTGATTGTTACAACCCACGCACGGGACACTGGCGCTACCTGGCCGAGTTTCCTGAGCACTTGGGCGGCGGCTACAGCATAGCGGCGCTGGGTAATGACATCTATGTGACAGGTAAGGACGGGGACATGTTGGATCTGATGCCCTGAGGAGTGTTGTCTGGGGAAAGGGTCACCGCTGGGCATTATTCTGGAGGGAGCCCAGGTCTGGCAAGGGATGGGGGGATGACTTTAGGTTTAAAGATCAGGGGACATCGGCAAAGCTGTAGGAAAGGCCAGAACTAAGATCCCGGACTTTTCAGAGCATTAGTATTTTTATAAAAAGTTCCCTCTTTTCTTTGCTATTAGTCCCAGGACAGACTAAGCATGGCTTGTTTTGGGTTCGCAGAGTAACGAGATGTGTTTTCGTAATTAGAGTGTCTCTTGCAAAGGCTCAGAAACTGTTCTGTAATGCTAAATGCCAGGGGAAATGATTCCTTGGCTTCTCTGAAAATGTTGAATGAGTGTGTTGCATACGTTATAAGCAGACACACATTCCAACAGCCTGTTTCAAAGGGACCTTGGCGTCTCCACAGTACGGTAACACTTTGTTCTGTTTGGAGGCTTGTGTACAAGTCTGTGTAAAGGTATTTGTCTACATTTTTATTGTGACAGACTTCAGGGCTCTGTGGTTGGTTCTAAGTACAGGCTAGTGCAGTGTGTAGGTAAAACTGAAATGGTTTTGTTCTGCTAGAGGTTATAAGCTGGTTCATGGGTCAGATTTGTTCTGAGTTGCTAATAGGCTTGGAATTCAGAGGTGAACAGGAAAATAAGTATGTATGGAACTTTATATATTACTTGACTGTGTGGAGAAGGAACCTCCTGAACACTTTATTTTTAATGTGTGGGGTCCATCGTCAAGGAGACTCTCCCACTTTGTGGTTACATTAATGTTTAAATTTGTAATGAAAATATTTAGGTTTCCTACAGTGAGTGGTTCTTGGTTTTTCACAAATGGACCATGTCTAAAGTTCTTTTCAGATGTTTGGCATAAATGCAAGTTTTCATTTTGCAACAGGGATTCCTTTTCTGTAGTTATTCTCGTTTTGGGATGGATTTAGTAGCTGATCTCAGACAGGCAGCTGATTCATAATGACTAATACTAGTGAAATGTAGGCAGCATTTCAGGATCCATGTTGGTGTAACTTCCCAAGACAACAGGGTAGGAGTCTGATTTCAGATGGTTTTGAAATTCCTGCTGTGATGAGAAGACTTAAGAAAAGCAGAACTTAGAGAAAAGTAAATAACACAGGGTGCAACACAAAGTACACTATGTACGCTTGTCACAGAGTGACCGGGTGATGCTTTGGAACAGAAGGTTTATTAGTTGATAGGAACACAGCATAGACCAGAACTTGTTAGTACAGAAATCAGTGACTTTCAGTCAAGTCCATCTTGGGGAGTCCTGGGCCAGAAGCCCTGGACTCCTCCTCTTCCAGTCCCCCCAAGCAGACTGCCAGCGACCCGACCAAAGACACCCCGGTTGCTCCTTCTTTTGTCTTTGTCTCACTTCCCGGGCAAGGGCAAAGAGTCACCTGGTTGCATCCCCCTCCTGGGTCTCAGGTTACGTAGGGCACCAGTCATAGCATATGTTCAGGCAGCTGGAGCAGCCTCACCTGTCCCAGAGGTCTCAGCCAAAGTCACACACCCCTATTCCCACCACCGAGGTATTGGTGCAGCACACAGGGAAACTGAGGCACACACCGTATTCCTGCAAAACAGTAAAACTCACATAGGCTCAACAGTAAGACTCACATACAACATAACAAGGGTAAATCTCCACTTCGTCGCAACGCTCAAGGTAGAAACATACCAGAAAGTCCTCTGATATTCTGGACTTTAAATGACATTGAGAGTCATTGACCTTGGCACAGCAGTGTGTTTATGGTATTGAAAGGCAAAAGTTGTGTTTATTCCTCTAGTGTACTCCCTGTCTCTTGTCAGTTTGTCAAGTTTGCCACTTTAACTATACCAGTATAAAGCAGCAACCTCCCATCTCACCCTCACCCCCAGTGTGGGTGCACTTATACCAGTGTAAAGGGACCCAAACAAAAATAAGCTATACCGTATGACACACCTATTTACCAGTATAACCATGTCATCAAAATTCACACCTCGAACAGACATAGTTATACCAATAAAGCTTGTATGTAGATACGGCCTAAGTGAACAGAAAGCTGTTAAATCTCTGATTTACAAAAAGCATGCCTATGGTTTAAGTAATGTCATAAACATGATGATGTGCTAAAATGGAATAATTTTGTATTATTTCTGCATCCAAAGAAAGTTACGTATGGTAATGTTAAAAACCAATGTAAGGTTGATTGACCTGGAATTCTGAATGCCAAGCATTTTGTTACACACCTTGTTGTGATTGCTGACTTCTTCCAAGAGTCTTGTACTTGCATACAGGATCTGTTGTCATTGAAGATGCATGGATAACTGTTTTGTATTTCGCATTACAGTTGTAACTCAGAGGGAAAGAGATGTAAAGGGAAAGCTTAGAAGCAAATTTTTATATGAGGCAGTAGTGAAGTGAGGTCAGGTGTCTCAGGTTGTTACTTAGTTTATGGAGCTTGCATGATAGATTTGCTCCACTGATATAGTTGTCAACTATTTGTAGAAGTGTTAGTTGGACTCTTATCAGTACCTTTGCTGGCTACTTATTGTTGAAAGTTGCTCTGTATTGGGTCACCAGCTCCAAACCCTCTTGTCAGGGGTATGGTGGGGATTGTAAATAGGAAAGGAAGAAAATGGTTAGGACGTTAGCCAACCCTGGGATACATGTTTTGAGTTGGTAATGCATCAGATTTCGTTTGGGCACCACATGAGGGAATCTCCTCTGAGATACTGGGAGTAAATGGGAGACAAATTTACAGGCCAGTTTTGGAAATTTCCAAACAAGTTGGAGGTTGAGTGGTACCATTAGCCTTAAAATTGTTGTGAAACAAACTGCCATTTTCCTCCTGTGTTTGAATATTTTAATAACAAGTAGGCTGGGGAAGTAGCAATATTTATTATGGTATTGGAAAGTAGTAACATTTTTGAATACCTAATAAAGGGCTGAGTTATTACATAAAACCCCTCCTCTGTCTTCCTCCCCACATACAATGGGCTATATTGCAAAATATTTACTTATGAAATGTGCTCTCTTCTGTAGGAGGATCAGATGGGTCAAGGCTCTATGACTGTGTCTGGAGATACAACTCCAGTGTGAATGAGTGGACAGAAGTGTCTCCAATGTTGAAAGCAAGAGAATATCACAGCTCTACAGTCTTGGATGGACTGTTGTATATTATAGCCTCAGACAGCACAGAACGTTACGACCACTCCATAGACGCCTGGGAGGCTTTGCAGCCTATGTTGTACCCAATGGACAACTGTTCCACCACATCTTGTCGTGGCAAACTCTTTGCTATTGGCTCTCTAGCAGGCAAAGAATCCATGGTTATACAATGCTATGACCCTGAAACTGACCTCTGGTCCCTAGTGAACTGTGGACAGCTGCCTCCGTGGTCTTTTGCACCAAAAACTGTGACTCTTAATGGACTTATATACTTTATAAGGTAAGTAATAATGTATTCTCAACCCCACCCCACCCCACGAGAGACTAATTTTTTTTGAGAAATAGTGTAGAAGGATTGGATTTAAATCCACAATTGGGGAAACGGAGGCAATTTTACAAATCTGGACTGAGGAGAAATCTACTTTAAAGTAGAATCCTTGAATTCTGTTGGCTTTTAATTCAGTTCTACTATTACTTTAAATAGACACATAGAAACGAATAAGCTCTAAGAAAATATTAAATGGTACAGCAGATAGGACACCTGAAATGAGATAAGAGAACATGAGATGAAATGGCTTGTTATTTTTAAACCAGGATTTACCATTGTGAGTTGAGTTCTAATGGTTCAAATACTTATCCACTTAAAAAATAAACTGAAAGGCATTCCATCACCGAAACCCTTCATCTAGTGTAGTGTCTTCGTGTGTGAGCAAACGTACATTAAAAGTAGTCCCTAGAAATTTTGTTGTATTAAGAGTAGGTCAGATAAATGTCTATCAGGGATGGTCTAGACAGTAATTGGTCCTGCCATGAGGGCAGGGGGCTGGACTCGATGACCTCTCGAGGTCCCTTCCAGCCCTAGAATCTATAAATCTTTGGGTTTGCTTAAAGCAGTAAGTTGTATCCAAGCTCTTTACTTGCTGCATTTGGATTTGTTCTTGCTCAGTCGAGCATCTTGGCTTCCAGCGGCTGGTTGAAGTTATTCCTTTCCCTCTTTCAGTATTCAACTAATATTTAAAAGGTTCTTTCATCAGAATATCCATCCTGTACGCTTGCAGAGCCAACTTTACTTGCTGTTTTCAGCAGAATGGTAGTTCAAGGTTTAGAATTTCTAATGGTTAATAGTTGGCCCATACACACCTCTGTTGGGTTGCTGCAGCAGTAGGAAGTCATTGGTGGTTCATTGGGTAAGTAGCTGAGAAAATTACCTGACACAAAGGGAAAATTCTTCCTCTTCTTCACCCCCTTTTTGCCTCCCCCAGAAAAATGCTGCAAAAGGGATATTTTTCTGATAGTTTATAAGGACAGTCTCAAAACAATAGGTCATATACATGGGACCAAAGCGTAACTTACTAACCAAAGCTGCTAACTTTCAGTTTAGGTGGTTTTTTTTCTTTCTTAAGTTAGAATAAAATCTCTCCCTCTTCTTTACAACCAACCCTAGTTATAGTTATAACTATGGCATCACAGCAAAACTAGCCTCTTGGGTTACTTCTATATTAGAAACAGCCTTGAGATGGGAATGCCTTGTTCTTATTCAGACGAGCACATGGAATCATTCTTCCTCCTATTTTCCCTCCCAGCACGCAAGCAGTATGTTTTCATTTTCATTCTTGGAAGTATTTGCCTCATGCAGCACTGTTAGTTATAATAAACATTGTAAACTGTGATAACTCTTCTCTGTAGAAGTGGCTTCACAGCAACTTTAGGATTTTTAAAGCAGTATCACTAAAGGGTTTGTCTTCGCTCTTCACTTGAATACATGAAACTCCTATTCATGTTGTATTTGAGGAATACAACAGGTGGAAGAAGAGATTCCCATGTATTTAAGTTGTTTAGAATCTTCAGGTTCTTAGAATTGAGTTAAACAAGTATGATTAATAAATGCTTGACTCCCATGGACCATCTTTCCTCTACATAGACACCTCTGCTCTAAGATTGCTTCCCAAAGTAGCTCAAACTAAGGAAACTGGTTATAAAGCATGTACCTTGGGAACCATAAGGAAACTTGTGCACTGGTTTTTTAAGCCACGGTGGATAAAAATCGATTTTAAAATATTTAAAAATAAACATGTATAAATTAAAATTGAAATTGACAACCTATGTTAAGGCCTGAACTTACAATAATATATTAAAACTGTATTAAATTAAAATAATAATAAGCAGCACATGTTTGCTGCTGACGTTTTACAGAAAATTAAACCATTGAACTGGTGAAAGTCACTGGCTAAGCAGCTATAACCAGAGTTTGTTGAAGTGCTTAATCAGCTTTTGACTGTAGTAGGATCTTCTGCAGATGCACAAAGAATATTTTTTAGTTTCAGTATATTCAGATAGTTCAGTTCGATGACTAGTTCAGTCAAAGTTAAGAAACAAATTGTACATTGGAAAAAGGTGAAAAGCTTGTTTTCTTCATCCAGTCTATAAAAACTGGGTGTGAGGTTGAGATCAACTAGTTCCAAAATCTTGAAGGACAATGGGGACCAGAAACAATCAGTTCAATTCACTAACTACAGATAATACTTTCTTTTAATAAATCAGTAAATGCAGAACATGTTTTGATGTACTTTTTTTCCTTATGTATCTGCTTTAATGCACATTTAAGGTAATTTTACTTAAGTAATAAAAAAAATTAAAGTGCTGATTTTTGTGCACTTCTTTATTGAATCAGAATTTCCAAATTGAGCTTGACACTAAATCACAAGTAAAAAAACATAATAATAAACATAACATAAAATACATAACATAAAAATACATAATATAATGCATGTATAATAATACATAATACAAAAATAACTAACATACATAATAACATAATAAAAAGTAAAATTTAAGAGTCTGGATAAATGTAAGTTAAGCTTTATATTTGCTTAAATAAAGTGTATCAATATAGTGTATCCTCCTGGTTAACAAAAAGAAGCACCACATTTAGTGTAAAAGTTATTTAGTTGCAAATCAATATGTTTTAATCATTACCAACCAGTGAGAATCAACTTTGTTTAAGAAAATAACTAAAGTACAAATGCAAAACAAGATTAAAATCCTTGATGTAAATCAAGGTTTCCTGCTTGGTGATTAAAATCAAGTATTTAAATTACATTGATTTAAATAAATCCAACTTGTTTTTAACTAATTATAACTATTGTTCAGAAACCTGGATTTTGCTGTATACTAAGCAGACCCTTTCGTAAGCATGATGGCTTCTAAATGAATGGCCATCAGGAGAGGTGGTGCTTTGGGATGTCTGCAAAGACTCATTTATTTCACCTTCCTCTTATTTCGACAAACTCTGTTGCTATCTCTTTGATTGGAATAAGCAGATGATCTTGTTATCTCTGTCATCACTAGAGTGCTTGTTGTAGATTGCAAAGGACATGTTAGTTCTTGGAAAGTCAGTAACAATGTCTGAAAAATACAATTCTCAGTTTTAATTGTTTTGGACTCATTTTCCTTCTCTAATTCAAATTTTTAACTTGATTAAAAGGACTTTATAGCCAGAGATTGAATTATCCAATAAAAGATGTCTATACCAATTGAACTGGATTCTAATACAGTACTTAGTTTTTACTTTAATTTCAATTAACTTAGTTCTTGAGACTGATTCAGTTAAAATAGAAGCTCAAATTAATTAGTGGTTGAACTAAGTAGAAGATTCTGTATTCTTAGGTTGTCTTCCAACTTCATTCTTGATAGGACTTTCTTGGATTTACTTTAAGTACTGCTGTGACTGCCCTGACCTTGTAATCTCCATATTCGTATGCCAGCAAATTTCATTCCTATGTCACAATAATCCCTCACCTGTTGCTGTCACACTCCTGTCTCATGAGTGGAATGGGTAAAAGAAGCCTTGTGAGATTATAGTGCTGTTGTTAGTTCTTCCATTACAGATCTCTCTCCACCCTTTATTGACACCCCGACCCCCCAGTCTAAACTTGGCACTGGCTGAAGTCTCAGTCCAACGTGGATCCTTTTAGTGTTAATTTTAGGTGGGCAGAGGTTTAAGTCACTCCAGAATATCAGTTATTTTTCTAAGATGTTCTTGTGCACTCGTATCACCAAAGCCTACAAATTTGTACCTGATAAAATAATCTGGAAGTTTATCTGTAGTTGGAGCCACAAGTGCAAATTTTGAAAATAAATAGATTTAAATAACTGTGGCCAATCCTAAACATGTTATTAGCATAGCACAGTGGTGCTTCTAGGTACTATTTGTAATACAAATAATTTTGCATCCTGTCTTGGGCAGGCACCAGGGCTGAATAACCATGGGGCAGTTGTAGGCAGGGGAAGGCAGAAACACCACCATATATGGGTGTTCTGGGCTCATGCTGCCTCCAGTGTATGGTTCACTGCACTCAACCAGCTTGTCCAGCCGGGTAATCTTTTCAAAATCAGTTCCACCAGAATTTTTTTTTTTAAGTGCAGTTTTGACTTTGGAGAAGCAAAGAAGTGCTATTCACGTTCCTTGGACATAAGCACCAATTCACAAGTAGTGAGGAGACTTCCTATGCACAATGATGCAGCCCACTCATAGTACATAGCTCTTCAGCACCTGAGGCTATGCAGATCCATTGTTTTCTGGGCTGGCCACATATAGGAGTTTGGAGTGTGCACCATATGTCATGTCTTGGTGCAAGTGCAATTTGATCAGTGTGCACATGAGTTTGTGAATGTAACAGGGTGGAATCAAAAGTGCTAATGTAGCACTTCAGACACTTGCTTGGACTACTTTCACCTGTGCTTGATGAAATGAGGGGAGCCTTTACAGCTCTCTGAATAGTGATTTCCTTTTTTCTTTTATAGAGATGACTCCGCTGAAGTGGATGTTTACAATCTAATGAAGAATGAATGGGACAAAATCCCTCCTATGCTTCAGGTAGGATGTTGACAATGAGTTCATTTTAAAAACCATTGGAAACAATTCCTTTAGTGGGGCAGGGGAGTGACTTAATTTGAATGCTAACAATATGTTCAGCCATGTACAGCAAAAGGTAGTCCTTGCTTCAGAGCACTTGTAGTTTAGATGACAAATAGAGAACAATGAAGGCTTGTCTACGCTGTGCATTAGTCCACACTAGAAGGGTATAAATTCCAGTGCACACTAGGGTGTCACGCACTAACTGGCCTGCACTAAAAGTTCTCTAGTGTGCAATAATGTAGTATACAATACTACATTATTGCACACTAGAGAACTTTTAGTGTATGCTAGCAGGGTCCACGTGGGCCAGTTAGTGTGTGACATTCTATTGTGCACTAGAATTTACACCTCTCTAGTGTGGACTAATGCATAGTGTAGACAAGCCATAAGTGCCAAAGTCATCCTGTGGTGCAGCTGCATAGGTTAGCAGAGATCTTTGTATCTTGTTTTGTGGTTCTTAAATTATAGCTCCTTTAGTTGGAGTTAATGCTGCTGACCTTTTGGCTGAGACTTGTCAGTTCTGTTACAATTGTGTTGACAGTGTATTACAAGCAAAATTCAGTAAGATGATAGGAAAATCTGTTGGAGATGGTATGGTGTCGGTTGTGTCACCTGCTGGGGCCTGTGAGCACTATACCTGTTCCAGAGCAGCAATTGCCAGCAATAGCAGAGGACCCACAAATTTGGGACTGTCTGCTAGGCTAGATATCAGTGTACCTATCTAAATGGGCATAATCCTATAAATGTAGGATTGGAAGAGCCCGCAGTAGGTCAGCTAGTCCAGTGCCCTGCACAGAGGCAGGACTAGGTATTATCTAGACTATCCCTGACAGAAGTTTGTCTAACTTGTTCTTAAAAACCTCCAGTGATGGAGATTCCACAACCTCCTTAGGTAATTTGTTCCAGTGCTTAACCACCCTGACAGGAAGTTTTTCCTAATGTCCAACCTAAACCTGCCTTGCTGCAATTTAAGCCCATTACTTCATGTCCTGTCCTCATTGGTTAAAGAGAACAATTCCCTGGGTCAACATTATTCCCCTTTTTATAGATAGGCACTATGTTTGCACTTTTGAGGTCCTCTAGGATCTCTTCCATTCTCCCTGAGTTCTCAGAGATAATTGCTAATGGCTCAGAGATCTCTTAAATATTATAGGATGTATTTCATCAAGCCCTGCTGACTTCTAGTCTAAGTAATTCTTCACTTGCTCTTTCCCTATTTTAGCCTCAGATCCTACCCCATTTACACTGCTATTCACTATGTTGGTTGTCCAATCACTGATAACGTTTTGGGTAAAAACTGAAACAAAAATGGCATTTAACACTTCAGTCATTACTCTGTTTTCTGTTATTGTCTTTCCCTCCTCATTGAGTAATGGACCTACCCTGTTCTTGATCTTCCTCTTACTTCTAATGTATTTTTAAAAGGTTTTCTTGTTACATGTTTAGTCCCTAACTAGTTTTATCTTGTTTTTGTGCCTTGGCTTTTCTGGTTTTGTCCCTACATGCTTCTGTTGTTTTTTGGTATAGTCATCTTTCATAATTCGACCTAGATTCCACTTTTTGTATGACTCTTTTTTGAGTTTCAGGTCTTTGAAGATCTCCTTGGTAAGCCAGGGTGGTTGTCTCTAATAACATGTTTTTAATTGTAGGTTCACGTTGGAGGGAGCTTGGCTGTGCTTGGTGGGAAGCTCTATGTCTCTGGTGGCTACGATAACACATTTGAACTTTCAGACGTGCTGGAAGCTTATGATCCAGAAACTCGAACGTGGAGCATAGTGGGACGGCTGCCTGAACCCACCTTCTGGCATGGAAGTGTCAGCATATTCCGACAGTTCATGCCGCAAACTACACAAGAAGACGACAGTATCGCTCTGGATAATGCCATTAACCTAAACAGGCAGCGCCAGAATCTTCATAATCAGAATCTTAATGAGTTACGTTAACAGTAGAAAAACTTATCTCTGTGGCTTGAAGTGAATTCATTACAAATAACCAGTGTCGCTTTGTGGGAGAACAGGAGGTAAACTGGTGATTGGAAACTCTGAAATGGATTGATCAGTAATTGCAAGTAGGGAGGAGTAAAAACCCCGAAAGATTAAAATGTTGTTGTAGGAAGCATAGTTGGCAGAAAGTTAGAGGCCTCTTTGGGTGCATTGTTCCTCAGCACTTTTCTGTGGATGGAGAAGGTGTAGCATTAGCCACAGAAAAGCTCTGATATGAGAACTCTGGAAAAAACAGATATTTTTTTAAAAATCATTTGTTACTCAAAGCACCACTATTGCTCTTCCAGGCAGCACTGTGTAGCTTTTGATCAGACAGCTTTCACTAGTATCCTGCAGTCAGCATCTTTCCACATCATAACATTTCATATTTGCCACCAAATTCCATTCTTTGTGGGGGTTTTATGGAAACAGAGAAGAGAGAGAGGACCAAAGTTCACTAATACCAGAGGCTCTCTGAAAGGGGAGAGATTGGTTTGGTAAGATATGTCTGCAGATCTAATACTCTCCTTAGTGCACCAGAGGAAGATAGACCTCTTGTCCAGGTCCTTGCCAATATGGTCAGGGAAATTCCACCCACAAAGTGTGGGTTCATGATAGATGTGCAGATATGGGGATATAAATACCTAGCCCTAAATATGCTGAGAGCCACCAAAAAGTTTAGTCACTCTTCATGCTTTCCTGAAGAACCTATTAAATTGCAGTGGCATAAAAAGCTCAGTGCAAGGATATTAATGTTGAGAGTCATGAAGTTTGAAATTTCCCTCCCCCACAACCTTAAATGTGTGATAAATTAATTGTTAAAAACCCCTACAGCACTGTAAGTTTTTATACAGAATTTTCATTACCCCAAGCAGCTTGTGCTTTTATTGGTCCTTACTAGGAAAATGTTACTTTAGAAACTTTTCATTTTAAAAATGATTCACATTCACAAACTTAGATTGAGTGAAATGTCAAATACATTTCAATTTCTTTTTTTAAGCAAATATCCATCTGAGAAGAAGAGTGGGGAGAGACTTTAGGGGCTGGGGGCTCATGTCAAAGATCTCTTGGAGAAGAACATCCTCCTCCATTGACATTCAAATCTGGATAACGTTTTCATTTCTATCAAATTGTGTAGCCTGCAGTTGAACTTGGCTGAGAAATCTGCAGTATGGTCTTGTCTAGTGAGGTTATTTTCTCTTTATTATTGATGTTCCATAAGCTGTAAAGACTTTAACTTGACTCTTTTTATATCAAGGATGGCAAAATTCGTGCTAGATAGAGCAGATAGGTTCTGGATAGTAGTTGAGGACACTGTAAAATGCAGAAGGTGCATTCTCACTATTTAGACACTAAGGAAGTAGATCAGAATGGTATTTTTAGGGGAGAACTTATTTAAAGGGAGGAAATATAGAAGAGCGTCCTTGGGAACTGTCCCATGGATTTGAGCAAAGTAATTTATTACACAGTATTGGGTATATAGAAAAATAATGTTATGCTGCTTCAAACATTTGATAAAGAATGGTGGCTAAGTTAAATTTACGGTTTATAAATAGATCAATTTGCTGAGTGATAGAACCTACCAACATGTTAATATTACACATGAGAATTGACATTCATCAAAATAATTTAAAGCAGCTGTTGGAATTTTTGAGCAGTTGGTAAATGCTAGTCGGGGCCTTTAGTTAGTGCGTAGAGACTGAATTTTGTTTAGATCTCTTGCTTTTGTAATCAGTAAATTCTGCTTTCAGTCTTAAGCGATCTGGCAGGCTTCATTTTATTTCCTGTATTTAACCTGAGCAAGCATATTTCAATGGAAGAGGAAATTTCCTGCTAATTCCTTGATTGAATGTCTGGCTGTTCCTACAAAGATCTTAAATTTCAAAATGCAGCATGGTCTAGTTGAGAACAAGCATTGTCCTTTAGGAAAGAATGATGAAGTGACCCAGTAGGTAAGATTGTAGCCGTGCACTTTCTCAGTGGAAAAACTGTATGAATTTAAACTTCACCTACACATGACAAACCCAGATATTCAATCACACAAATCTTTAGGCTTCTTCGTTTGGAAGATGCTGTGGGATATCCTAACTCACTGAAATGTCCTAAGTTCCCAAGGGATAAAGCATTTTCTACAGCTCTTGAGTCTGTTCTCTCAGGAACACTTTCTCTCTATTGCAAACTTTCAGCAGAGATTCTTCCCATTATCCTGAACTAGGACCACTCTTAAACTTTGATAGGTTATTGACCGTGCCTTATCAGAATGTAGCTTGAGACAGGGTTATAGAGCAACTAGATTGTGTTGGCAGACTTCACTCTACCGACACTTGACAGTGGGTGGAACAAAGTCACTGTATAAATCAACTGGATAGATTTGGCAAACTTCAACTTCGGTTTTGTTTTGGAAACCTCTGCACATGTTGCGGGGGAGTCCTGGGGATCCTGCTCCAAAAGCTCTTGCTAGAGCTTTGTGTCATGAACATCAGTCTGCTGGCGAAGGATGACTAGACAGGATGGTGGCTACTTCTATATTAGGCAAAGGAGCTTAGACTGGTATGTCACACTTTGACCCTCGGTAGTGCTATCAGCTGGAAAGAACGAAAAACTCAGAGTTTCCTACTTAGGAGTTGGGAATACCAATCAGTAGACCATTTGGTTATCTCAGGCTTTTAGTAACACAAATTGTATAGTAACCAGTAGGAAAGCTACAAAGAAAGGTTTGAGTGGTAGCCGTGTTAGTCTGTATCAGCAAAAACAACGAGGAGTCCTTGTGGCACCTTAGAGCAGGGGTGGCCAACCTGAAGCTGAGAAGGAGCCAGAATTTATCAATATACATTACCAAAGAGCCACAGTAATACGTCAGCAGCCCCACCATGAGCTTCCTCCCCCCCACCCCCGCTCCTAGCACCTCCCACCCACTGCTGATCAGGCCTCCCCCTCCCTCCCTGCACCTCCAGATCAGCTGTTTCGTGGCATGCAGGAGGCTCGGAGGGGGAGTGGGAGGAATGAGGGCACAGCGGGGAGTGAGAAGGGATAGAGTGGGGACAGGGCCTGTTGCAGAGCCAGGGGCTGAACAGTGAGCACATTGGAAAGTTGGCGCCTGTAGTTCCAGCCCCGGAGTCTGTGCCTATACAAGGAGCTGCATATTAACCTCTGAAGAGCTGCATGTGGGTCCCCTGCCTTAGAGACTAACACATTTATTTGGGGATAGGCTTATGCCCAAGTAAAATTGTTAGTCTCTAAGGTGCCACAAGGACACCTTGTCCTTTCTACAAAGAAAGGATAGTTCTGTTATGTATTCCCCTCTCCCTTAGCTCTTGTTTAGCTGGTGTGGAAGCAAGAACATGGGATAGCTTCTTATTTGAGGTTTTCAGCTCTATAAACATGTTTTTGTTACTGAAAATACATATTTTTATATACTTCTAGCTCCCGTGCTCTGTTCTCAAGCTAATGTTAAGCAAGATACAGGGCTCATTTTGGTGAAGCTTGCCTATTTCCTTGGAAGGATGCAATGAATTGATGCAATTTCTTCACTTCTGGCTGTCGAGCAATTTGTGTCCCCACAAAAGTTAAACTGAAACCTCAAGTCAGTCTCTCTTCCACTGAGCTTGTGCAGTTATTGTAATGGGAGTGGTAAACACAACCATGTGGTGCTCAATAGGGTGCCAGTTATTTAAGACATGTATTCAAGTCCATCTTAAGCTGTGGAGCTCTGCTGCCTACATGTTGTAACTTAGTATAACTTAATTTGCATAATAGAATGGTAAAGTATTTATGCTGAACTATTAAAGTATATTTATGTAGAACATTCTCCTACTGTAGTGCTCTCTGCTGGACCTATGTCAGCTTGAAGTTCCAAAACCAGCTAAATAACTTTAGGTTTGTGTTTTATAACTTTTTTGTAGACTTTCATTGTGTCCAAATCTTTAAATACTGTTTAAATACCATCCTTTGAAGCAAAGGCATTTTACATTTTGACAGATTTTGGATTTTTATTCTCATACTTTTGTTTTTAAACTTACTTGAAATGATCAGGCTAAATAAAACATGTTAAATGTAAATGTCTTGTTCAGCTCTCAGTGGCTGCAGAGAGGCTTCTAGGTCTGATGGGGTTAAGTTGCCTGTGGTGGCTTTCTATCTGATGCATGTTTGTCAAACTAAATAGTCACTTTCCAAAGAGAAAACACTGAAGGGTAGTCTGACTTCACCCATAGAGGAAGTATGATATAAGAGTTCTGTTCCAAGCTGTTTATTAGTCACTATTAAGTACACTTATAACATCCCATTTTTGTTCCACTACCATTTTTAGAATGTTTCCTGCCTTCCTATCACAAATGAACTATGCAAAAATGTCTTTTGCATGGGTATCCACAGGCTGAGTACTGCTAATACTGCAAACTTACACTGTCTTGCTGCCATATATGGTCCCACTTTAAGTGACTTGAGTAATTTAGTATTCGAAGAGTGGCAGTTTACAATAATCAGCTACTTGTGAAATGCTCTAGCATAGCTTGGTTGAATTCTGAGATGTGCACTGACAAACTTCTTAAAGTAAATCTACTTCAGAGCCAAAGCAACTTTCAGCCACAGTCTGCAAAAGCTTTGTGTAAAGGTACCAAGGGATTTATGGAGTCCAGTTATTGAAAGTCTCAGGTCCCTTAAATTGGATTACTTAACAATGTTACCTAGTTCTTATCTGAACGCTAACTTTGGTATGCTGTTCATGGTAGTGGGTTGTGTAAAGCCAGACTTCAACACAGCTGCCACAGGGAGAGCAAGATCCATCTACTTGTACACAAGTGTGACCAACACATGGACACCAACATCAAGTATGGCAGTTGTAAGGAGTGACGTTTCACTATATCAGCTACTGATGCCTACCAGAAGGATGGTTTATGGGCAGCATTCTTCTTGTTACTACCACAGTGCTGGAGTAATGGGGGGGGGGGGGGGGGGCATTTCCCCCCAAAACAAACTACTTTTTCTAAACAAGTCTGTAAAAGGCAGTATCTTTCCAACTGTGTTGGCTGGGAGAAAAGTCAGGTTCTTACATTAGAAAGGTAGCTGACAGTATTAGGCATGAGGGAATAAAAAATTATATGTCAAGCTGGGGAGATTTATTCTGCTCACTTACATTTGGTTCATTAAGAAGTAAGCTGCCAACTCCCTATTTCATACCCCTCCAGCAGCTCGGCACTGTTCCCCACCCCCTTAAAGCTCAGTATAAGGATGATGTTTTTAAAGTAAGAGGCAGTGGACTTTGGAGAACATAGGCTTTGAAACACAAACATCAAGCCCTTGTGAGCAGTTAGTCCAACCTAACACTTCATTTTATTTATTTTTGAGAGGGAAAGGTGTGTACAAGGACGTAAGTGCTATGTTTCACACTCTTCGGGGATCGTTGTAGTAATGATAAGAGATTGTTCAATAACATCCGTCATAGAGAAGGTCTCATTGGAACATAGTCTCTGTACAGGGATAGCTTCCCCCAGGGAGCTGTGCGAGAGGGATTCCACAATGACTTCTGCAGGCCCGACCTCTAATTCATGGGGGGACTGGAGTGCTACCACAACAGCTTTTTCATCCTCAATGATTAGATTCCGCAGCTTTCTCTGCCGGGGATTGTAGTTTTCAACCCTGTCATGAATCTCCATGTGGCGCCTCAAGTGGGCCTTTAAAAGAAGAGCAAACAAAGTCCATTATTACCCACCTAAAACATGCACAGCAGTCTCCTCTGGGTGAGGAATGAGATCCAGGGTGCAGGAATGTTGGGGGCATAAAAAGTTGGGTCTAATTCACACTGGGGGTGGAGAAAGCATGCAGGGAAATATATGCACACAGTGAATTCACAAGTGTGGGAGAACAGACCCCCGCCTCCCAAAAGGCCATAGGAAGCGGGGAAATAGCAACAGGCAAGAAGGCAAGGATGGGGTAGCTCTTCCATAGAGGAAGTGTTAGAGGGACAGAAGTTTCTAACAGAGAAGGTGGTAACAGCCTTTTCGCTGTAGGGCAGCAAAGCAGTGCCCTGCTGTGGTCACACAGGAGTCCAGCTGTGGAGAGGGGAGGGGGAGATAGAACTAGTAGGAAAGAAAGTCCTATGTTTGAAGTCTTCCAGGCTGCTCTAGCAGGGACTCAATCCTCACTAATTTATCCGTCACAGCCACTACCCAGGCTGGGAGCAAACAGCAGAGGCCCATATTTTACACTGGATTTAGGTTTAGTGGCCTGCTTTCTTACTATGGTTGCCTCAAATATTCATGGAAGCATTTCATTCTTTTGGGGTTTTTATCCAAGTGTGATGGATCACCTGTCCATGGAAACTCTTCCTTTGCTTCCTCTCCCGCCCCTGCCAAGGACTTTGGTTTTAGTAAATGAGATGAGATTTTGGTGGGGGTAACCGAGGGAAAACTTGGTTAAAGGAGCAAGGGTACTAACTGGCACTGCCCTTCTCACCCCTGCCTGAGTGGCCAGCAGCTCAGACACTCCAAGTGCTGCTCTGCTTCATTCCTGTCTACAATAGGCAGTGAACATGCTTCAGTTTAGGACCCCTATGGTTTTCCCTCCTGAAGAAATACACCACTTTAGAAGACTAATTCTGTTTCATCTCTCTGCAAATAGGAAGCTAGTGACTCAACCGGGCTTGGAGTACACTTGCTCATTGCAAGGGGAAATAGGAAAACCCCATACCTGTCGAGTGAACTTGTAACCACATTCAGTGCATTCAAACTTCCTCACTCCTTTGTGTCTGCGAACATGGACACGCAACTGTTCAACAGCTGAGAAGGGAAAGTTAGAAACCATTTATTAGCCACTTGGCTGAACATGGCAACGAGTTCATGGTCTGAACACTGCAACAGAGTCCTTGAGTTAAACAACCATAGGCCTGAGCTACATTGGAAATGTTACCATGGCAAGGGACAATCCTGCTATCTCAGGACATGGTGAAAGGGAGATTCCTTTTTGAAGAGTTGTGCTAAAGCCTCAAGCTTCGCCAGCTAAGTCACAGGAAAGCTTGAAGGAGAAGTGTTCTCTCCCCTTCCTGCCCACCCGTTACTCTGCTTTCACTAACACGGTTTTGCTGAATATTGCATCAGCAACGGACATAAGAATCCCTGCAAGAGACTCTATGTTTGACAAAACACAGAAATGCTGGATCCACTTCTGTTCTGCAAACAGTTTTAAGAGTTAGAGTGCAGTCAGACATTTATTTGCCTCTGATTGCCACACCAGGCAAACAGAATGTCCTAATTCTCTGACTAGCACTTGCATGGTCACTATGAACCAAGACAAAGGGGCTCAAGGCAAATTAGAGGCCTCATAACTCCTGCACAGGAGGACGCAGCAGTATTGCTGTAATGGGCATTACCTTTGAATGTTTTCCCACAGATCTGGCAGAAGTGTGGTCTTCCTTCCTGATGCCTGCTAGCAATGTGCCTCAGAAGGGGCCCTTTCTCCGTGAACCTCTGATCACAAAACTCACAGCTGAAGGGGCGTTCACCAGTGTGTGTGCGGTTGTGCTTATCCAGACTCGCTAACACAGATGAGAGACAGGAAATTTATCCTTCGTGTACAGAAACTTTACCACAGAGTTCCTGCCATTTCTTCTTATACTCGCTACAGAGACTGCACAGCCCTCAGACACTATTTTCTTAAAGTTTTTAGAAAAGATGCAAATGGGAATTGACGGTTTTTATGGTTCCAGTTTAGGGTATTGGGAAGAGTGCTCAGTCTCTCCCTTCCACAGTGTCCAGGCATAAAAGAATAAGGGGATGCTCAATGAAATAAGTAAATTAATATGTTAGCTGCGTGCAGTAACTTACGGAACTTACTGCAGGGACAGATTGGGGAGGAGGCAAATGTATTTCAAAAAGGACAGAAATATGTAACGTCTTAAGCTGCAGAAGTTATTTAGGTGCTAGGATAGGCCTATAAAATCTACTTCAGCGCTGCTGTGACATGCGGTGAACTTTGAGCAGAGGACGCAGCTGATGTCTGGAAAACATCTGGAAGTTTTATTTTTGATACTTGTTTTTTAAAAAAAGAAAAAAAAGCTTCTTCGAATATACCAGGTTTCAGTTCTGAAAACACTGGGATACATTTTCCCTCTTAGAACCTCAACATCCAGAAAGGTGGGAGGGGGATTTTAACTCTTCCCTTAGTTGTCATTTCCCACCATGCTTTTCTGGTCGCTGGCCTTTTAAAACTGGGAGAAAAGCGGCTGCCATACTGTCTAGCTACCACAGGCCACTTCTCCCTCCCTTCCAGCTGGTAAGAGTTTTTAGCTTCTATATGTTTTCCTTTTCTTATTCCTGAGGCAGTATCGCATAGTATGAGCCCAAAGGGGGCAGGAAAGAATTGCACAGCATCTCACTAGGGCTTGCTTACTAGGACCCTCCCCTGAAGGTATCAGGTGCTGATGCTGCTAGAGGCAGAGTACCAGATGGACCTGTGCTCTGGCCCATCAGAACACCCCCTGCTCAGGTAACACTCAGGGCTGGAGTTAAGACAAACACATTCAGTGCTTGGGCCCTGGCAGTGGAAGAACGTGCACCAAGCAGTGCGGCTCTCCAAGGCTGGAATGAGGAGCTGTAATGACAGCCAGCTTGGCAGGCCAAGCAAAGGATCCTGTCTGTACCTTGTGTCCTGAACGTCTTCCCACAGAGGTGGCACTGGAAAGGTTTCTCGCCCGTGTGCGTGCGGAGGTGCATGTTGAGGTTGGCTTTCTGGGTGAAGGCGTGATGGCAGAACTCACACACATAGGGGCGCTCGTTTCTGGAAGGACAATGAGAACCGTGTTCAGTTCGTTCCCATCTTGAAGAGCCTCTTGGGCTGGGGGAACAACCCCTACCCACAGCTCTCCATTAGAAGGGTTAGACCCCTGGGAGTTAAATCAGCTCTCACAGCTGTTCCCGAATTCAATCCTGTTTCAAATCTCCCTCAAAACGTAAGGACTTGAAGAGGCCCAAGAACTGCGATTAATATCCTAGGCCTGTCTATAGGTACAAAGAGCAGAAGCCAGAGTCTCTTAGCCCTCGGACATTACAGCTAGTCCTGGGGACCCCATACTGATAGGGAGCATGAAGGAAACATGGCTGAAATGTGTCGGTGACCTGAAGAACACCATGAAGCCAGATACAGTAACTGCCTGATCAGCTTCCAAAGACCATGAACAGACTGAGCCAATGGAAGCCACACAAACTGCAAACAGCATATGGGTAAGCTACATCTCAGGAGGAAGAGGCGGTGCTGGCCAGCTCTTGGAGAACCAAGTGCTGGCCTTCCGTGGTACTATTTCTCAAGGGGCCTTTATAATTTGCCCTCCAGGACCAAGACCACTAAAGGGGGGTGATGCCTATCCCATCCCACCTAGTCCATCTCCTGGCCACTGCAGGACTGGTCCCTGCAGTGTGTTCCAGAGATCAGCAGGTCAGCAAGGAAGGAAGACAGTAGATGGGGCTGAAGGATGTGCATACGCTTGTGACCCAGGGGACCCCCCCACACCATGCCTTACCTGTGTTTAGCCTTGATGTGCATCTGCAAGCCATTGCGACTCGAAGCCCGGTGCCCACACTCCTCGCAGACAAAAAGTTTCTCTCCACGGTGCTTGAATGCCTCGTGCAGGCGCAACTCCGTTCGAGACAGGAAGCATTTGGAGCAGGCAGAGCACTACAAGTCCATAGGGAGGGATTAGGATCAGAGGCCAACAGCAGGAGTTCTGTCACACACTCAGGGAACTGGCTTCCCAGAGAATACAGCCAAGAGCAAAAGCAGGGCCCAGGCCAAGCCTCTGGTGGACACAGGTCTCCAGATGAGAATTAGAGGCTGCCAGCCTCTAAATTACAGTCAGCCCATCTGATGTTCTTTGCCTGGCACGCCTGGATCCTTTGATTATCCATCACTGCCTCATGCCACTGCACTAGCATCCCTCCTCCCTCAGTAATAATTCAATATTGCCATGGACCCATTCCATGTTTTACCCCCAAAATGTCAACTCTGCCCACCCCACATTAGTCTTGCCCCTCCTTACCGCATGTGGTTTTGGAGCACCATGTAACTTTATCATATGGCTTTGAAGATCCTTCTTTTGCATGAACTGTTGTACACAGGAGGAACACTGAAATACATGAGACAAGAGTCAGCCTCTGGCCATTTCCAGAGCACTTACTGTAACTGAGTTAGAAGAGCTTAAGGTTTCACCAATGCAGAGTGGCCAAAGGGGCTTGGCCTAGTCGAAAGAAAAGATGCAAGACATAAAATCCTTCCCCAATGCCTTCCCACTTGCCTACAACATGTAACCACATGCAAGCCCACTAAGCTCCAGGTGCATCCTTGGCATTCGCAGCCAAACTATAATCCTTGGTCTCTGTGCTGCATGTTCCCCTACAAGGCACACACCCTTTATGAAGGAGATGAGTGATATGTGGAGCACATCTATGGTCTGGCGACAGGAAGAAGGCACCGGTGGGATCAGTACTTTAAGACACAGGATAAATGCAGCTGCCGTAAAAGGAAGGGAATAAACCAAAACAATATTCCAGAATTAAGGTGTAGGCAGCAGCCCAGTGACCCACGCACATCCACAGCACCAACCCAAATTCCTTGAGTCACTGCCACAAGGTAGTGCATGCTCTCAGTGCAAGGCCTGGCTGGGTGTGGTCAGTCCCTCAACCCCAGAATAGAAAGGCATCCTTGGACACACACCCCTTTCTTTTCATGACAGCATCTCTCAGTCATTCCCAGGAATGCTCAAGGGCCCACTGTGCTGACCTTATAAGGCATTTCCCCAGTGTGCGACACCATGTGCAGCCGTAATTCCATTCGCCTCTTAAATATCTCCTGGCAGACTGAACAGGTGAAAACCTGAAAAAGACAGGAGGAGAGGAGATCTTCATAAGGGTCTTACTGACTAAGCAGCTCTGCTTATGGAGAGGCAAAAAAGGAAGGACACAGGCAAAGGGGACAGAAGATAAAGCAAGAAGCTGGGATACGAAACAGGTGCATATCAGAATGCAGACTCCTCACAGTTTGGGAGTTTGGATAGGACACTGTTTGGCATGTGACTTGTAAACATTATGTCCTCTTTATAATACACAGAATATTCTGGTTACACCAAACTCCAACATTTGTCCCAAAAACCAAAACCAAAGCAAGTGGTGACTACACACGCTGCGCCAATCCACGCTGTCTTGCTGCAAGTCACTGTGCACGGCCCACACCAGACCGGTACTCTTCAGCAGGAAGCTCAGCTGGCAGACAGCAGCAAGACAGGAGAGGACAGATGAGGTAGTTTCAATGTTATTTTGAATTTCAGTGGCTGAGGTTGATCTTGGTTCTAGGAAGCTGGACAGGAAGCTGCAGTGGAGGCTCTACTTCTGCTCATGTTCCCAACTGCCCAGCAAAATGGCCAAATTCATAGGATTTAACATGAGTCTTTACTGCTATGCCTGGTGTTTATTTCCTGGTGAGATGGCCTTGGTTTGCCAGAGGGAGGCATCCTTCTCTAAACTAGCCAGCGTTTGTGCTAACTTCCCATCAACACAGAAAGGCAGTGGATGTAACAGACCCAGCACTGCACTGGGCATCGATGTACACAATGTCCCATTTTATACAAACTCCTTAATCTAAACAGAAGTTATTTTGTTCCAGCCTCCCAGTGTTGGATCTGGACCCAAACTCTTAGCACACGGCAGGCACCCAAGAGAAGTCTTTCTCTGGATAGACAGCTCAGGTTACAGCTCTAGGCAAGAAGTGAACAAAGCAAGTGGCTGTAGACATGCTATCGGTTTGGGCTGCTGCTTTAACAATTTAACAGCTGCTGTCTCCTGCTCCTCCCTTGACAGTTCCCAGAAGTACCTGCTCTGAACGGTTCATGCAGTTCCTAGCTTCATGCTCCAGCAGATTCTCCTTCCTAAAATAACATTTACCGCATTTGGAACATTCAAATGGCTTTTCTCCAGTGTGTTTCCTAAAAGGAATACAAACAGAGTATCTGTAATTCTTAGTCTTTAACGGCAAAGGCAAATATTTCCTTGGGACAGGTTAGGGAGCCACTCTCACAACAGAATCCCAAGTTAGAGCCAGGATGCCAGTAGTCTGAACTGTTTTACGCCGGAGAAGCAGACTCTCAGAGACAAGGAGTTATTTTCACAATTAACCAAATCTGTCCTGTGGCTTGAGAGGCTTCATGAACAACAGGACCTTCCCTGAACTCAGTGTCATTTCTAGGTCCACACTCCCCATCAGAGCCTAGTTTAAAAGAGGCTAGTGAAGAACTGCTCATTTGCAGCCAGCTATTTGGAGCCAGGGGACAATAAAAACTTTATAAACTCAGACACAGTTGTTCACACCAACACATTATCTGTGGTCAACGTTGTTAGAATACAGCTTAAAATCCTAAGAGACGCTTCTGAATGCTGTCCTTTAGGAAGCCGGTTTGCTGCTCCCATGGCATTTCAGAGCATCAGTTCACCAAGGCTCTCCTGCAGAATGCTCACTCTTGGCTTCTCCAGAAGACAGCCATCATCTCAGTCATGCTCTGTCCCCCACCAACATGCTGCAGTTTAAGATAGGAAATGCTGACCTGTGAAACTGAGGTGACACAGACACAGAGCTGTGTCTGCATTTTAAAGAAGGAACCTGGGGCTCCCTCCTCCTGCTGCTACTGTGGGCTAGATCTCCCTTTAGGCCTTAGTTACCACTCTGAAGTCCTACACACTATTTCTCACTTGTTGCTATGGGGCCAAGAGCTTCATTCACCCTCTGGCTCTAGGATTGTTTTAAAGTTGTTTTTAACAAGCAAGTAAGTCCAGGCAGCTCCACATACAGAGGCTGACCAAATTTTAACAAGTGGCAGTTCCTCCGTGCCTGCACTGAGATCTGCTCGCAGGTGCTGCATCCCCTGAAACAGCCCCTCGACACAGACAAGCTGTTATCTCCGTTCGAGCTATCCTGATCTCCAGCCCAGACTTGCGAGAGAGGAAGAGGCCTAAGATGCATTATTTACTCAAACCTTTAGAACTTTGGCCTGAGGGCCACATCTAGGTATGGTAATTGTATGGCAGGCCATGAATGCTCACGAAATTGGGGCTGGGGTGCAGGAGCGGGTGAGGGCTCCGACTGGGGATGCAGGCTCTGGGGTGGGGCTGGGGAGGGGGATCAGGGGTGCAGGCTCCAGGCAGCGCTTACCTCAAGCAGCTCCCGGAAGCAGGGGCATGTCTCCCCTCCAGCTCCTATGCAGAGCTGCGGCCAGGCAGCTTTGCGCGCTGCCCCTGCAGCGCCCATTGAGCACAGTTCCCGGCCAATGGGAGCTGCAGGGGCAGCGTTTGGGGCAGGGCCAGCGTGCAGAGCCCCCTGGCTGCTCCTAACGCATAGGAGCCGGAGGGGGAACATGCTGCTGCTTCCGGGAGCCGAGCACATGCGCATGGAACAGCCCCTAACCCCACTGCCCGGCTGGAGCACAGGAGCGGGGCAAGCCACAGACCGTGCTCCCCAGCAGGAGCTCGAGGGCTGGATTAAATCAGCTGGCAGGCCGGATGTGGCCCGTGGGCCCTGGTTTGCCCACCCCTGCTTTAGAGACATTTCAGACTCTCTTAAATTCAGCACATTTCAAGAAGTTGTTACTCTCACCCTCAACTGAAGCCCTAACAGCTAGCTGGGTTCACTACCCCAGTCAGTGCTGAAAGGGTCACTATGCCAAAAAGTGACTCCAAGAGTGTATATGGAGGGTCTTACTGGTATCTGCCCCTGGCCAACTGCAAACAGGAAATGTGATCCAACAAAACATAAAAAGGCAGATGGGAAATGCTAGGACTAGGTGCTTCCTCTAGCAAAGATCCTCAGGAGGTTTTCATCCTGGAACTGGAGCTTTCTGTAAACACGTAAGAGACCCCTACAGGCATAGACTATTCTCTCAGGTCTCACCTGCCTCCCAGTACTATTATTTCATAGCCGAAACCTGGGTGTTTAAGTTCAGAAATGAGCTCAAATTCAGCTACTCAGCACTACTGCTCTGCATAGCCCAGCCCTGCTGGAAGCCAGTCAGGGCACAGGTCCCTCTTACTATGGGTAAGGTACAGGAATAAAAATCAGAATGTTTACCTGTTGTGCACTTTTAGATAATATTTGCTGAGGAAGGTTTTATGACATGTGGGGCATTCAACCGGCACAGCTGTACCTTTTCTGTTCCCAGGAGTCCCAGCCTCTACCAGCCCAGCATTCCCTGCAGGCTCCGAACTGCTGGGCTTTTTTGCCAAATTTGATTTCTTTTTGGTCCTCAGGGTCTTTTTCTCAGGAATGTAATCTTCACCTGTTTCCTCATGAACTTCTCCATCATCTTCTGCTGCTATGTCATCAGAGACTTGAACAACCTGCATTTCCCACTGCGATGGAACAGGGAGCCATTACGTTAACTCAATGAACACCTTAGACAGAACAAGAAAGTGTATCTACAGCGGTACTGCAATATCATACAAGTCAGCTAAATTCTGGAGCTTGTGGACACCACCACTGTCTGACAATAAGAAGCTTTCAGGAAAATATAACTAAAATTTAGTGGATTTGACTAAGAACAACTCCCAAGGGGCAGGGTCTGATTCTGGTCTACTGTATGTGTTTAGCTTGTTCCAGTGCTTTAAGATAACTCTCCCACTCCCAAACACTCACCCAATCACACTCCTCCTGACAAGCATCTCTGCATCTTTTGCAGCAGCTGATGTAAGCTGCTTCCTGGCTAGTTTGATTTTTTAAAACCTAACTAAACTCTGTTGTTACTGTACCCAGGAATCATTCCCTGTCTTTGCCACCACCCTGAACCCATTATCTTAGCTTGTATAGAAATAGTTATTAGCCATCAGAGTTACCCAGCCCTCTTCAAACTCCAACCATTATTTGTCTCATTAGTATTCTGAAATACAGACTCTCAAAGGGCCAATATACACTGCACAAGAAGGTATTTCTGTTCAGTGATTCTGAAGTTCCTGCCCTTAAAATAATTTCATAATGACATTTTATCTGGTCTTTGAGCCAAAGTACTTCTTTAATTTAAGATGTCCAGTTTCTTCCTTTTTGAATACACAAACTCATTAAGAATTGCAGGTGTGTTGGCTTTGCTCCAGGAAACTAATTAAACAACCCAATATGAAAAGTATCAAATACTTTGTACTCTGTAGTAGCTTCCATTTGTGGAGCTCAAAGTAGTTACAAATAGTAGTCAATTAAGCCTCAATGTCCCTGAGATATAGGTCAACCTTTCCCCTCCTTTACAGATTGGGAAGGGGGGGCGGGGGGGGGGGGCCACTAAGGTCCACAGAGGTTAAGTGACCTGCTCAAGGACACACAGCAATTCTGTGGAAGAGTCAGGAATAGACCCCACATCTCCTGAGTCCCCTACTTAAACCACCATCCTTGCCCTCTTATAACACACGCTCTGTTGAGAAGATTAGCAGACACATCCTATATGCCTGATGCTCAGTTTTCAGGAGCAAATCTCTCCCTGCTTAAGTTTTAAACCTTTAGTTCTAAGGAGAGTAGTTTCTTAGTTCATAAAAGAAACCCTGTTAGGGCATGCTCCACGCACCACCTCATTGCTGATGCCTCTGTCTTCAGTGCCTCCTCTTTTAGGTGGCCTTTTTATTTCTTTACATTCCTGGGTGTTCTTTACTTCACCTGAATTGCTCAGTGCATTTGTTTTAACAGCCCTTTTAAGCCTTTCCCTAAGAAGAGATGGGCTCCCACTTGGTCCCTGGGTTAGTTTGGCCCTCCTAGTGCAGCAGCCAGGACTGGCTTCACTAGCAACATTAGGTTTAGACACTGCTTTGATAGCTTCTTCTCCATCTGAGTCTGTTGGCTGCTTTAAGTGACCATTAAGATCTTCCCTAGGACCTTTCTCATGAAGGCAATGGTTGTTTAGATCACTGCCATCAAAGCATTTTGGCTTGAAGCTCTGACACAGCTCCACAGCTTCAGGGACACACAGTTCCTTGGCAGCGACAAGCACCTTCTCCCCGGTTCTCTGAGGTAAGTGCAAGGTGTCCAGTGTAGAAGAAGTCCAGCAGGAGCTCAAAGATCTCCGCAAAGCTCTCAGGGAGAATGATACTGCTGGAGGCTCCATCTCCGTACAAAGTCTGGAAGAAGCAGCTGCAGCAAGCCAGGACGCTCCAGTGGGCTTTGAACACCAGCCCACCCACGTCCAGGGTAGCATCACAGTACTGGCCCTTCTCCCGCTGCTTGTTCAGCTCCTGCAGGACGCGGACGCTGTGCTGGACAAAGGAGCCATCCATGGTCTGCAGGGAGAGAAGACAGGGTGAGCCAGCAGGGCTGGGGCCAAGGGGGGTCAGGGGAGGCAGAAAAGAAAGCAGCCCTTGGGGGGGGGGGACACTCCACATCACCCTCCCCAGGAGACATCACCTCCAGTCCGCCCCACGGGAGACATCGCCGCCCCCCCCCCCCGCAACCCCCGTCCGGTCCGCCCCGGGGGGGGGGCATCGCCTCCCCCCGCCCAACCCCGTCCGGTCCGCCCCGGGGGGGGGGCATCGCCTCCCCCCGCCCAACCCCGTCCGGTCCGCCCCGGCGGGGGGCATCGCCTCCCCCCCCCCAACCCCGTCCGGTCCGCCCCGGCGGGGGGCATCGCCTCCCCCCCGCCCAACCCCGTCCGGTCCGCCCCGGCGGGGGGGCATCGCCTCCCCCCCCCCAACCCCGTCCGGTCCGCCCCGGGGGGGGGGCATCGCCTCCCCCCGCCCAACCCCGTCTGGTCCGGTCCGGTCCGCCCCGGGGGGGGGCATCGCCTCCCCCCGCCCAACCCCGTCCGGTCCGGTCCGGTCCGGTCCGCCCCGGGGGGGGCATCGCCTCCCCCCCCCCAACCCCGTCCGGTCCGCCCCGGCGGGGGGCATCGCCTCCCCCCCGCCCAACCCCGTCCGGTCCGGTCCGGTCCGCCCCGGGGGGGGGCATCGCCTCCCCCCGCCCAACCCCGTCCGGTCCGGTCCGGTCCGGTCCGCCCCGGGGGGGGCATCGCCCCGCCCCGCGAGGAAGCCGTGGCCCCTCAGGCCCGCGCCGCCCCAGGGCAGCGCCCCGCTCCCCGCGCTCACGTCCCCTCACCTCCCCGGGCGGGGTCCCGGCAGCCGGCGAGGGACAGGGGGCGCCCGAGGGCCCAACGGGAGAACCGAGCGCAGCTACTGCGGGAGCCGGGCCGCCGCCATCTTCGGGAAGCGCCGGACGTGACGACACGGCCGCGGGGCGGGGCCACCAAGGTAGCAACGGGAGGGGCGGGGCCTGAAAGTCTCTGAGGCGGGCAGCGGAGCGTGGCGGGGGGCGGGAGCTCCGGGGGTGCTGGGAGCCTTGGGGGGCCGGGGCGCGGGATAGGGGTCATGGGGGGGGCTGGGTTGTGGGCCGGGGAGGGGGCAGCATGGGGGAGGGGGGGGTAGGATGGGGGTCATGGGGGGGCTGGGTTGTGAGCCTGGGAGGGGGCAGCATGGGGGAGGGGGGGGGTAGGATGGGGGTCATGGGGGGGCTGGGTTGTGGGCCGGGGAGGGGGGCAGCATGGGGGAGGGGGGGGTAGGATGGGGGTCATGGGGGGGGCTGGGTTGTGAGCCTGGGAGGGGGGGCAGCATGGGGGGGGGTAA